>CM069140.1:23857012-25267569 GCA_035221665.1 Okamejei kenojei | reverse complement strand
GAAATAAATAAAAAAACAATAAAATGAGTGGAGTATTAAGCAAGATATTCTTCATTGGAGATATATTTGTGGTCTATTGTATATAATTCTTCATCTATTCCTTCATTCAGGTTTCAGTCAGGGCCTCGAACCGGACCACCTTAACCCTTTAAGTATTCAATAAATGGAGACCATATTCCTCTGAATTGATCTAACCTGTCCATTAGGACAAGTCTTAATCTTTCCAGGTGAAGTGTCTCCGACATTTCTGTAATCCACATTTTGATTGTGGGGGATATGGGGAAATTTAAAACAATTTTGACGGAGCAAAATTTAGCACAGCGGGATGGTAAAGTAGAGAATTATGCCTTTCAATTGGCACCACATTGAACATGAAAATGAAACACAGAACCGCAGAAGGGAATTGTACAATGCTGGATAGATCCAAAAAGAAGACTGTAAATATTTAAAATTTGGTATCCCAAATTCCACAAATTAAAAACACTGTAGGCAACAGTCAAGCACATTAGGCAACAGTCAAGCACCATATTAAAGAATAAAATGAGTGTTTTTAGCGTGATTTGAACCTTGAACCTTGACCTGCATATTAGTTAATGTTGTATGCAAGCTTTGGGGAAAATCATTCTTAAGAACTAAGTGCTACTATTTGATACACCGTACTGCATTAAAACAAAAAGGCTAAAACAAGAATTATGCATACTGTCCTTCAGAAGCCTTTTTGATTATTTCTGTTGATAAATTATTTTGTAGATACTGTGGGTACATTGTAGGAAAATATCTGATTTGGATATGGATGAGAAATCATTAATGGAAGAATTGGTAAGGATGTTCAAATTAAACATGAAGGGTACAATGCAACTGCTTTCATCTGTTATTAACAGGACAACAATGGCATCAAACTAGGACCATTGGCTTTCCTACAATGTTGCACCAAAGATAGCCACACATGCTCCCAACTAACTCATGGCAAGTCCAAGCTATCTCGAGATATTTAAAGGTATCTGAAACAGCCCCTTTTTACTGTGGGAATCTAGTCTATGTTAAAATAAGTTCCGGATAGCTATGTTTAGTTGAGAATGGTTAGACTGTGCACGTGCATACAGTGAACAGTTTAATGGAAGGTGAGAGCAGAGCAAACCGACAAACCAAGGCCAAGTATCATATTTAGTTTTATGAGGGAAAGCATTCCACTGGTCCTCATAAAAGCAGTCTGGACTGCTGCAGCTCTAGGATATTCAGTATTTGCAATCCCATTTCCTCGCGACCCCCCACACCTTGGTCATTATTCTCCTGCACTGCCAGTTAACATCACAGAGTCGTCGTTGTTGGCAGCCACAATCTCAACTTGAAGCCTTAGCCCATCGAACAACATGGGCACACTCTGTTAACACCTGGCCAAAATGGGGTGACAAAAGGCCTCAAAATTGCAGTGTCCCAAATCTTTTACTGGTCAGTCACCTAGATGTCAAAACAAACTCCAATGTTTACAATAGAGCCTAAATGCATGACAAGAGCATGAACACAAGGAAAAGCTGGAACATTTACTTTGATTTTGAGAAGCAGGAAGATGATTGAGAAAATACATATGTCTTTGCTAGTTCAGCAGCACCTAATATGGGCTCAAAAACTTAGGCTGACAGAGGTTCACCAAGTTGTGGGCAAGGTTAATGCAGTGTTGGCGAACATAGTTCTACCAACCTGACAGGTTTAAGAATTTGCAATTGCCATGGGTATCTCCTGCTATATTTGCACACCATGCCAGATGTTCTGCAATAGCAATATCACAAAACTGCATGGAAGTTCTGAGACCCAGAACAGTTGATGCTGAGTCCAATATTCTTGTTCATTAGGATTGTTTGAACGTGATCATGCTCACAACATTCGCATCGTTCACCGGAAAGACACAGATGATCTGAAGGCATTGCTACTGCTCAATCTAGCGGGTCCAGAAGCAATGATTCGTGCAGACAACTTCGAGTTCACCCCGGCACTCAACGACACTAATGGCCAAGTCCTTGTGCCGGCAGAAACTATCGACAACCCGACGGTCCTACTCAGAAATTTAGAGAGCTATGCGATTGCCCTCGAACCACGTCCTCAAGAGAACAGGGTTTTTCACCCGACAGCAGCAGGTCGACGAACATGTCGAACGAATATCAGCGACTTACGACACATGGCTACACGGTGCCGTTTCGGTGAGTTGACTAACGAACTAGTACGTGACAAAATTGTGGGGGGAATGAGCGACCACAAACTAAGAGCAGAACAGCTTAGGAACGCTGAACTGACTTTAGATCAAGCCATTTATTCATGATGAATGGCAGAGGTCGTGGCCCCGCACGCAGATTTTGACCCTGCCAGCCCACAACAGCAACATAACGTAAATCTTGTCAACTACTCTCCCCGGTATGTTTCAAACGCGCTTCGCAAAAGTTCTAACGTGCCTGCCACGAGATGCCCCAACTGCAATTATTTCCACTCTAGAGGGCGCCAGTTCTGCATGGCCCATGGGAAAGTTTGTCACAACTGAAAGAAGCTTAATCACTTTGCTACATGTTGTCGATCACGTGGGAACATTGCTTCAAGGACAAATCTGCACCTGCTTCAACTAGAGCTGTCTGACTCCGACTCCCAAGAACACGACGATGCTTCCCACGGGAATGATTCAAATAACACAGACAACGACTCAGTCATACTATCTCTCCTGCGCTCCTCAGGCAAATTGCTGGATCCTGCTGTGACCATGGTGATAAACAACAAGGCCCTGACCGCCAAGGTCGACACGGGTGCAAAGAGGAATGTAATGTCACTCAGAGAGTTCAACATGATCAGGAGCACGGAACTAATAAAAAAGGGCTCCTCGACCCTACATGCCTACGGGGGAAGTTCCCCTTTGGGAAAACTGATTTGAAATGTACTGTCAATGAGCAAACGAAAAACCTAATGTTTGATATTGGCCAACCTAACTCTGAAACCCTGCTTGGCATCAGTGCATGCCATGACTTAGGACTGGTCTATTTCGGATGTGCTGTCTACAAACTCTGCCTGACAGAGGAGCCAACACAGAAGATGCTATCCCAGTAGAAAGACCTGTTCGACGACAAACTTGCCCAGCTGCCCACGATATACAGAATCACTGTAGATCCTACAGTTACACCAGTGGTTCGCGCACCCCACAGTGTTCCCCATGGCATGCGAGAAAGAATACACACCGAACTGAAACTCATGGTCTCCATCAGAGTCATTGCCGAGGTCAGCGAACCCTCTGACTGGGTCTCCACCATGGTCATAACCACCAAGAAATACAAAGAAGAGTTGCGGGTCTGCATCAACGCCAAAGATTTAAACACAGCAATCAAACGCCCACATTACCCAATGAGAACCATTGAGGACGTGGCTGCGCATATTGGAAACGCAACGGTATTCTCGGTCCTTGACGCCAACAGCTCTTTCTGGCAAATACCACTGGACCGGGCATCATCTGCTCTAACAATTTTTGCCACACCATTTGGCCGCTGCAGATTTGTAAGAATGCCCTTTGGCATCAACTCAGCCAGCGAAGTCTTCCAACGCGCAATCGAATAACTGTTCGCAGAATATCCATGTGCCATCATTGTTGACGATATCCTAGTCTACGGCTGTGATTTGACCGAGCCTGACACCAACCTGAAGAAACCGTCTCTAAACCGTGCCAGAGACATCAACTTCAAACTCAACCCCCTCGAGTGCAAATTCAGGGTTCCGGAAGTCACCTACGTCGGCCATGTATTCACCAGCAACGGATTCAACCTGATCCATTAAAGACTGCAGCCATCAACGAGCTGCCAGTTCCAACCAACGTCACCAGCTTGCAACGATTCCTCAGCAATGGTTAACTACCTGGGCAAATTAATTCCCAACCTCAACGAATGTTCTGCCCCCTGCGACAACTGACCCACAAAGACAATGCATTGGTCCTGGTACCCCCAGCACCAAAGAGCCTCCGAGACACTCAAGCTCCAGCTAGCCAGTGCACCAACACTGGCATATTTCAACCTCAACCTGCCAATTACCGCATGCCTACAGACAACAACCAACGGCGATGTGATGTCTGTTTCCTACGCATCACGCACCCTAACAGACAGTGAACAAATCTATGCCCAAATCGAAAAGGAACTGCTCGCCGTCGTCTTTGCCTGCTCAAAATTTAAGGACTTAATTTTTGGCAAAACCGTCACTGTTGAGACTGACCACCAGCCACTGGTCACCATCCTAATCAAGCCCATCCATGCCACCCCGACTCGTCCACAACGCATGATGTTGCAGCTGCAGCGGTTTGACTTCTGCATCGTATACAAGAAAGGTAAAGACATGCACATCGCAGACACGCTCTCCAGAGCCCCTGCACACTACCAGCAAACGTTACCCTATCGAATAGGACAAATTCTCAGTCCTGAGGTCTCATTCGTGCCCACCGACCGTCTACGCTGCCTTGCCGAACACACAGCTGCGGACAAAACTTCGCAACTGCTGACCTCCGTCATAAGGAACGGATGGCCAAACAAACAGTCAAACACCCCGTTTGAAATACGACCCAACTTCCTGGTTCGTGACGAACTTGTGCTAGAGGATGGAATTATCGTCAAAGGCCACAAGGCTGTCATCCCCACCACCCTGCGGAGTGAGTACAACGATGACAGCCACGGAGGCCATCCTGGCACGGAGGCCACTCTAAAACGGGCCCAGAACATGATCTACTGGCCCGGGATGACAAGGTACATACATGAAAAAACGGAATCATGCGCCATCTGCAACAGCTTGACACCAAATCAACAGAACCAGCCCCTCCTGCCTCAGCCGGCTCCCTCCCTTCCGTGGTCCTCGCTGGCCGCCAACATCTTCGAATGGCACGGGAAACATTACTTTGTTCTGATAGATTCCGACTCGGGTTGGTTCAAAATTGACCTACTCCCAACAATCACCTCTGAAATCGTGATCCAAAAACTATCAATCCACCTGTCCGTGCATGGGTCACCCATCCGCCTTCAGACTGACAACGGAACTCAATTCACCAGTCAAAAGTTCAAGAACTTTGTCAAACTTTGTCAAAATTTGTCAAAATTTCAACACGTCACCAGCAGCCCACAGTCCAATGGTCTTCAGACTGACAACGGAACTCAATTCACCAGTCAAAAGTTCAAGAACTTTGTCAAACTTTGTCAAAATTTGTCAAAATTTCAACACGTCACCAGCAGCCCACAGTCCAATGGTCTTGCCGAGCGCGCTGTTCGGAGCGCAAAACAACTCATGGAGCGCTCCTACCAGCTAAATCTGATGTCTACCTGGACCTACTGAACCTGCGGAACATTTCAAGGGACAGCATTCTCGGCTCCCCCGCCCAGCGGCTAATGTCCTGCCAGACGCGTGCACCACTACCTGTCTCCCAGCAACAGCTGCAGCCGCAGGTCTGCTCTCCCACCGTGAAACAAAAGCAAGTGCAGTTTAAACGAGACACGCAAAAGCGGTTTTATGACAAGACCAGCAAGCCGCTCAAACCACTTGTACAAGGACAAGTGGTACGCCTACAATCTGATAAAGGACATACCAAACTGGGGCACATCCATGGCCCCTCAAAGGAACCACGCTCCTACCTGGTCGAAGTGGATGGTGTCCTCTACAGACGCAACCGTCAACACCTCCATCCTGTGAAGGAACCTCGTCCGACGCCTCCGCGTCCTGATGCCCCACTGATCGTGTTCACACCGATGCCTGTTACAGCCATCCCACCACCCGTCGCAACCAAGACCACCCGCTCCCCACGTCGGTCTGCCCCTACGACTCCTGTTGTAACCGGTACCCCGGGCACCCTGCGTCGGTTCACCCCCCGTCCCCCCGCGGCGGCCTCTCACCACAGGCCCATTGGGTCTCCCGCGGCATTACCAACCCAGGTCCCCATCTTTTCGAAAGGAAAGGGCGATGAAGCCCCTCCTACTGCATGAGGACCGAGCGGGTTAGTAGGCCACCCACTAGATATGGCGATTTTGTTTAACCTGACTATATTCCCTCAGCTTATTGTTTAAAGTGCTTTAGTTGCTTTTTCATTTCTACAAGAAGAGATGTAGATTGGTTATTGCATGTTAGCCAATCAGAATGCTTAGTAATAATAACTCCGCCTAGTGCATGCTTTCTAGTGTAAGAACTCGCCTACTGTATTCAGTAGCTGAATGTATGATGTACTGCATATCTGATACTGGAAGGAACATTAAAGATGTTTACACCTTTACCTGTGTGAGAGTTAGGTATTTACAAGGATCAACTGTACGTATGGTTTTGTTACTCTATATGGAGAATGGAAGATGAGCAAGTGATTGTGCATCAAGGTCTCTCTTTAAAGCAAAGAAGATTTAACCAATGAGATAATGAAAGTTTAGTTACCTGAGACTGAAGTTTTGACTTCTTCAGTCTCCATCCTTCTCCCCCTCACTTTTGGAAGAGTTAATTGTTGATCCTTTTTACCAGGCAAGATGTGTCTTTAAAATGAGTCACTTCATTGAACATGTTCTCTGCACTATGTCTGTGAGTGAACATTTTCATTTTGGTGACTAGTTTTGAATACTCCACAAGGTTTCTTAAAATCTGTTATGGATAAGAGATAAATTCCCACACGTGGTTGCTTGAGTGAAATGTTTGCAGTGAATACAAGCGGATTTGTTGGTCAGCCTGTGTCAGAATGCAGCGCTGAACATTAACCAAGGCTGTGTCCAGGAGCACAAGAGCAGACAATCAGATGCTGATACTCTGAGTCAATTGCCAGTTAGTGCATCCTCCTGTTATTGGGTGAGGGTGTGTCATTGCTGGAATCCATGAACAGAACAGAACACAAACTATAATACAAAATTTTGCCATCATGACAAAACATGACTCTTATCCTGCTGCAGGTGCACAAACACCTACTGCATGGTTTGGAAGGAGAACAGGAAGGTAACACTTCATTGCAACGTCACAGGAAAAGGGATCAATTAATCATCCAGAATGCTGGGGTTCTTCAGGAATCCAAAGCAGTTGTCCCACCACAAGGAAGAGCAGTTATTCTGAAGCCGTTCCATGAGGTGATGTTTACATCAAGCAAGTTGTTATGTTAATTTGGTGGCCGGGAAAGGTTGAGTAATTGGAAGACGCTATGAGGGAACTTAAGCAATGTCAAGACTGTTTCAGCAATCCACCAATAGCGTTCCTCAACACCTGGCCCTCACCAATTAGACCTTGATCAAAATGAAAATGTTCACTTACAGACACAGTGTGGAGAAACACAATAACACAAGTGAATTGCGCAGATCCATTTATGGGAAAGGTGATCGTGATTGTTGTGGATGCACGTGCAAAATGGATAGAAGCAGTTTCTGAGGTATTTTTGTACATCTCAAACAATGACCATCATTGAGAGTGAGCTTCAGTAGATCTTCAGTGGTTGTCCTAAATTACGTGTGACTGACAGTGGCATTTTGATGACTGCTGCGTTTTGTACAAGGAATGTGGTTGGGTGAGTGCACACAGCTCAACAACATTCTGCCTCAAAGAGCTGGCATAAAGGGCAACTCACATAGTGACAGGTGGATTGGATAAGATGAAAGGAAGTGAAATCAAAACAAAATTACACCTTCACCAGAATTCACCACATACAAGTACAGGACAGATACTTGCTAAGTTCTTAATGAAAAGATGTTTCAGAATGCATTTGGTATGATGCTTCCACACAAATGAGGCAAAAGGGAAAACATGACACCATAGTTTGTGATGACCATTTTGAACTAGATAATCCTATATTTGCACAAGGAAGCTGCTTGTTGGTTATTGATTGCACAGGATCAGTTTCGCCCATGGTTCAGGTGGATATCAAGAGGAATCGAATATAGGAGCAAAGAGGTCCTTCTGCAGTTCTACTGAGCCCTAGTGAGTCCACACCTGGAGTATTGTATGCAGTTTTGGTCCCCTAATTTGAGGAAGGACATTCTTGCTATTGAGGGAGTGCAGCGTAGGTTTACAAGGTTAATTCCTGGGATAGATATTGATAAAGATCATGTGATGAATTATCAAGGAAACATGTTCCCGATGTTGGGGGAGTCCAGAACCAGGGTCCACAGTTTAAGAATAAGGAGTAAGCCATTTAGAACAGAGACGAGGAAACACTTTTCCTCACAGAGAGTGGTGAGTCTGTGGAATTCTCTGCCTCAGAGGGCGGTGGAGGCAGGTTCTCTGGATGCTTTCAAGAGAGAGCTAGATAGGGCTCTTAAAAATAGCGGAGTCAGGGGATATGGGGAGAAGGCAGGAACGGGATAATGATTGGGGATGATCAGCCATGATCACATTGGATGGCGGTGCTGGCTCGAAGGGCCAAATGGCCTACTCCTGCACCTATTGTCTATTGTCTATTGATAAAGATCATGTGATGAATTATCAAGACTTTAGACTTAAGACATAAGACTTCATACATCGTAGTTTTGAACTAGACCAGGTGAGGATTTACTGGAGTCAGAGGTTTCACACCTGAACTGAAACTAGGTGATTGATTGATTTAGTGGGTCAAAGAGCCTGTTTCTGATTTGTTGACTAATGTTGTGAAGGAAGGGTGACTCATTTTGGTGCCATTTAGTGGTTATGTTCCAGCACAAACTGAGTTTGTTATTCAAAAAGAACAAGAAAACCACAAAATTAAATTTGTAACTACCGACATGATTGTTGTATGGCTTTGTTGTACTTCCTTGATTGTGCTTAATGTACGTGACTTAACATACACGGAAAGGGGAGAGACGGTAAGTCTTTTTTGGAGATGTTTCTGTCAAAGATGTTGTGATTCTATTGTTATCAACTTCCACTAAAGGTCAGGTGAAATTAATGGAATTATCAGAGAAGCATGTGATGAAAACTGCTGGACGGTGAATGTTCAATAACATAAGAACATTTGAAATAGAAGCAGAAACTGGCCAAATGGCCTCATGCCTGCCCCATCATATGATAAGGACCGTGGCTGATTCTCTTTCCTACCTGTTCCCTTAATGTATAATGACCCTAGAGACAAAAATCTGACTCTCCATTTTGATATATCCAAAGAGACGGTCTTCACATCTTCCTGACACGGAGACCTCTGTCGATTCATGACTCACTGAGAGGGTGCTGTAATGTAGCGCATGTTGCTGGGATTGTAGCCAGAGTCCTTGACCATTGATCGAGAGACACCAGCTTGAGTAGCACCATGATTTTTTTTTTAAAGCTGAGACTAGTGAAACCATGACCAGCTGGTCATCGCAACCTTTTTTAAAACATTAAACTCTTGATTACCAGAGTCAAACTGATGTAACTAATCAAACTAACTGTGTTGTCGTCTATGCAAATGCAATCCTTCTTAAATAAGAAAAACCAAAACAGTAGCAGTACTTCAAGGAACATTCAGCACTTCAAGCCCAAGACTGAAAGAGATTGGAGAATTGTGGATGTAGCCCAGTCCATTCCACAGACCAGACTCCCCACCATTGACCCCCATCTACACTTCACGATGCCTCCGAAAAGCAGCCAACATAATCAAAGACTTGTCCCACCCCAGTCATTCTAACTCTCCCTGCCCCTATCGGGCAAAAGATACAGAAGCTTAAAAGTATGCATCACCAAACTCAGGAACAGCTTTGTCCATCCTGTATTCAGGCTTCTGAATGAGAGTACTGTCCGATTATTGTCGACCCCATGGTCTGGTGTGTTACAATGGCAATAACTATATTCTGCACTCTGTATTTTGCCCTCTGCTCTTTCAATGGACCGAAGGGCCTGTTCCTATGCTGTACTGTTCTGTTCTATGTATAAATGCTGAATTTACTGTATCTTTATATTGTGAACATACCACCATTTTTAGTTTTACCTGAGCCTGAAGAAAATGTTGAAGTTATTAGCTTATTAGTATAATTAATTGTATTAGCTAACATTCTCTGAGTCTGCAAATAAAAACCTGTACCCCACAAACCCTGTTAACATTGTTAAATATTCTGGACGCACGTTTGCAAATGGTTTGAGGATTTCTGTATTAATTCTGCACTAAGCGATATTCAAGGCAGCGAACCAGCAACTTATATCACATCCATTTTTTGATGGTTTAATGAAGATACAGTTTCAAGTGTAATATTTCAGGCACTTCACAAGTTTATGACCTTTGAGATTAATTGCAGCTATATCTTCTTGGTACATGGAAGATGCAAGATCAGCAGACTTAATTATAATTTCCAAATCTTAATAATGTTTATTAAGTTTCAAAATTGAGAACAACATAGCCTTTTTCCACAAATCGACTGTTTAATGCTTTTAACATTGAAATGTTTATGGATGACAAAAAATAATCTAAGTGTTATATTAATATGCTCTGTGATTTTAAATCTTAAATCCTTGCACAGTTAATGTTGAACATGATGATGACATAGTGCTGACTAAATAATTTGGAAAATGAAAGCAGGTTTTTATCTGAGGTTAGAAAATCCTCATGCCGTTACACCAATTTTAAAAACCAAACATGACAACCGACAAAAGAACATAGAGAACATAGAATAAGATTATCAGCCTCAGAATAATTTTTACTTTACATAATTTCGAGATTGATGCAGAATTATTTTTTAAGAATCTAGTTTCTCAATAACAATGTCCTGCATACTGTTTGTAAAACTTGCCTAATTATGTTAACATGTCATTTAGAGTATTTCCAGGCATTATGAACATTTGTTTGTGTAATAGATTCTGAAATTCACCTACATTCTAATTTTGTATTCTCTTGGTTCCACATTTGTCTCCAGCAGCCTTCAGGCTTGCTTCTGCTCGCTGTAGTTAGCTTTAAATCTCCATCGGTCTGACAGGCAGATGCAGAAGAAAATAAAAACAGCAAGGGATTATGACTGTTTGCATGAAAAACACTCGTGTGCACTCTTACCAATGCAATAAAATTGCTGCTTGGAAGCAAAATAAGGATTCTGTTTTACATATCTAATTTATTCTTATCTCTTTGCATGGAGGTGCTGTGTGCAGCAAAACTGTAAATTCCAAAGCTTTGCAGCAAATGGATATTTAATAGATATAAAATGGAATAAATGCACACAAATTAATTCTGCACTTAACTGACTGGTAAATCCATGTTAAATTATCATTTAACACATTAAATACAAATTTCATTCAGCGTTTAAAAAAATAAGAAAATAACAGCTAAAAGGAGAGTTGGATATGTGCATTTTTAAAAAATCTCTAGCAATGCTTTTCTTTTGTGATGAAAAGGATTTCAAAGCCTTTGATCATTCTCATCCTTTGGTACAGAAGTTTAAAAATAGCATTGTCCCTCTGACGATGCCATAGTGCAGGCTTTTTTGCATTTAAAAATAATATTTTGGAACGTTAATTGCTTGGTTACGAAATACTTCTGAAACCTTTAGTAGAATTTGTTTGTCATCTTATCTCCAGTGCCACAAACTAATTAGTACCTTTAATTAGTACCCTACCTTTAATTGCAGTCGTTGTTAAATCCTTTCATGCCCAGGATCGGCTGCTGAATTGTGCAGGAAGCCAAACTGGATTTCCAAACTGCTGACCTTTGATTTGTCATTCACATGCAATCAAAGTCAAAGGTCAGCCCAATTCCATCCAATAATCTGAGGCTGCTGATGCACAGCACTGTTACGTGATTGTGCCCTGTGCTGGTAGGCAGAACCGTATAGCAGCACAGGAAGCAAACATCTCCACGCACAGATGGCATGAGAAACAATGCTGGAACTGCAGTCGCTTGACATCAAAACAACAATGCCCGACAGATTCAATTAAAGTCAATCTGCATCATTAGTCACAAAGATACATTTCACTTATATTTAAGTAACCGAATCCTGCCTCTGCTTTTATCAAAATGTACGAGATGAAAATAAATACATTTTCCTATTTTAGTTTATTCCATTTAATCTTTTAAAAATATCTATCAGTCTTTTTGTCACTTTTCCTGAAGGCATTGACTCATGCTTGGGACAGTTATGATGCCTCGTTCATTGTATACAAGTCCAAGGCAGTGAGTGTTGGCAGACTGCCTGCCTGCCAACCCTGCCCAGCACCACAGAACATGACACTGACCTCAACCAATATCTATGCACATTCAGTAATAGAATCAGAAATGGAAATTATATCATAAAAATGAACAACTTTAGCAGGGCAGAGCAAATTTAAAAATGGAGTTGCCAAGTGTGGTTCAGCTATTTGGCTAAACTGTTTATTTCAGACATGTGGAATCTGCATCCTTAGAATTGAGAGTGTGAAGATACCTGCATAATGATTTATTTTGCCAGAGAGGCATTTTTTTAATTTATTCCTAGAATGTGGCCATTCTAGGCCATTCTAGTAAGACCACAACTTTCCTCCGTCCCACATTGGCCCTAAAAAAAGTGGCTTTCAATTGTGCTCTTGAACAACCAATGTCCTTCTGATGAGGAAGTTTTTAAGTAGAGAGCTTGGGATTGTTGGCCCAGTGACAATGAATAAATGGCAACATATTCTCAGTGTGCGACTTGGAAGGAAACCGGCCATGGTTCATGGTGGTGATCCCATGAACACGTTGCTCTTCCTCGTCATGGTGAGAAAGGTTTGGGAAGTGGTGTCAGAATAGCCTAGATGGCTATTGGCAGAGTAATTTATAGGAAGGACACACTGCAGCCTGCACCTCACCAATGATGGTGACAGTGAATCTATGTTGCCTGACCGGCTGAGTGTTTCCAGCTTTCCTGTTTTGCTCTAAATTGGCAGATGAGAAGCATGTTCAGCGGTTGTGGCAGGGCTTGCAAGGTGAAACCAAGAGGCAACTCAAGAGACAGAGAGGGGTCACTCCTACCATCGGGAAAACCACTTGGACATTTTCTGCAAGAATATTGGGGTTACTGAATTACTGAATTGTTGTTTCTTATATGTTAACTATGTGTATTGTGTGGAAGGCCTGTTATGTTGTGGCAAGTAAGAATTTCATTGTTCCATATGACAATTGCCTCTTGAGTTCTTGACTCGAAAGAAGGGCTCAAGATGGGTAAAAAGATTTAGGAGATCTTTCTATTATTCAGGTATGATTCTTTTTTTATGAGATTCTATTTTCCCTTGAGGCGGCGCTGGGGAAAACTCTTCTTGAACCTCTATTGACAGTGTCTCTCTCGTTATTGATAGGGGAGTTTTAGATGAACACCCGATGACACAAAATGAATGGTGAAACACTACAAATCCTAGAAAGTACCTTGCAAGTGGTGGTGTTCCCGCACATTTTGTAATCATATCCTTTTAAATCACCAGAGGTTTTGATGGTTTGCTGCTGTAAATGTTTCAGATATGCAGGTGATGCAGTGAATAAAAGCTTGAAATGATGGAAGGAGCTATCACTGAAGAGGGCTGCATCGTCAAGAATAGAGTTGAGCTTCATTACTGTTGAAGTTGCTTTCATTTAAACAAGTGGAGGTCATCCCATTATCTTCCTGCATTGCACCTTACAGACAGCGTAAATACTCCGGGGAGTTAGAAGATGAATGAGGGTAACGCAATTACACAGCTGGTAGAGCCGCTGCCTCACAGCGCCAGAGACTCGGGTTCGCTCCTGACCTCGGGTGCTGTCTGTGTGGAGTTTGCATGTTCTCCCTGTGGCTGTGTGAGTTTCCTCCGGATCCCCTGGCTTCCTCTCACATTTGGGCTTGTAGATTAATTGGCCTCTGTAAATTGCCCCAAGCATGTCAGGATTGTGGGTGAAAGTGGGATAATATAGAACTAGTGTGAACAGGTGGTCGACGTGGACTCGGTGAGCCAAATGGCCTGTTTCAATGCTATACATTTCAATCAATCAAGAATCAAGTGTTTTATTGTCAAATGTACCAAAACTGGAACAATGAAATTCTTACTTGCTGCAGCACAGCAGGTTTATAAACATACTACTCATTAGATATTTTTTTTGTTTCGGAGATACAGTGTGTAAACAGGTCCTTTGACCTACCAAGTCTGCACTGACCAACGATCACCCATACATTGGTTCCATCCTCCACATCAAGGCCAATTAACCTACAAGTTAGCCTATGATGCAACCTGTCAATATGCTCTCTGCCACGCAACAGTATAAGTTCAAAAGAGTATTTGTCAACATACCGAATCTCCACAATCTTCTAAGGAGGTAGAGGAATTGATGGGCTTTCTTTATGATTGTATCAATGTGCTGCGTCCAGGACAGATCTTTGGAGATATGTACGCCCAGGAACTTGAAGTTGCTGACTCTCTCCACCACCCACCCGTTAATGAAGCCAGGTTTGTGGATCCTAGGCCTTCCTCTTCTGCAGTCAACAATCAGTCGTACTACAGAAATCGCAGCCTTTGATCTGGTCTTGTGGCCAAGTATTCATTGGTTGATCCAGGAACAAGATAGCTATGACGCTTGAAGGGATTGGTGAAGGCGGGCACTTGATGTCAATGCTACTTCCACATACTGGGATCCTTGTTCCTGTAAGCTGCCTGCATCCTATTTTTATTCAGCAAGGATAATAATGAAGCACCCCATATAGGGGCATGTTTCCACGCTGCATCTCTAAACTAAACTAAAATGATGTGCAAATACTATCTCATGTCAACAAGGCTTTTGTTAACCAAAGATAATAAAGAATCTGGGGCAAGTGTGGGAGAATGCAGTTTGTTTTCATGAATCATCAATGATGTTATTGAACAATAATTAAGTTGTTCGTGTCAGTTCTGTTCCTATACCACTTTTGGCCTTAAAAATAAAAAGGAATAGAAGAAAATATTCACCTCAAAAATTTACTCTGAGGAAAAATGATTCAAATCGGATCCCAAAGACGCCAATATAGACCCTGTTTCTGCATAATCCCTCCATAACATAAGAAATACATGGGCTTCTCTTGTCCATTCCAACATCCAAAAAGATCAAGACTAATCATTATGCTCAGAGCCACCGCACTGCAATATCCCCTAGTCCTTTGGTTATACAAAAAAAAAATTGTTTTCTATCCTGAAGATGTTCAACAAATGAACCGCCACAGCCATCCAAAGTAGAGAGTTCCAAAGATACAAATCTCTTCCTATTTCAGTTCTAAATGTGCACCTTCATTTTGAGACCATGACCTTTGTTTCTGGACATACCATTCAGTGAAATCATCAGTCATCAATATTGACCCTATTAATCCTCTTATGAATTATGTACATTTCGAAGAGATCACCTCTCACTGCCAACATTTACAGAAAATAGTCCTAACTGCATAATCTCCCCTTATCTGCCATACAAACCATTCAATTTGGTGTACCTGAATTGCACGCCTTCTGATACTGGTATTGTGACTCCACCCGGTGGTTAGGCCACTCTCTATGCTAACCCTCGGCAGTCGGGGGTATGGTCACGTGGGAAGGAGTCGCCACGAGGTTTTGGGGTGTGCCCTTGTAAAGAACCCCGGGACAACCTTCCCCCATTCACGTGTGTGTTGTTCTCTTTGCTTTCTTCTTCTTCTTGCGTATGGCGTGCACAGCCTAAAGTTGTAGGACAACTTGTTCTATTTGATCTTATTTGATTGTGCACTCCAGGTTGATTACATTTGTCGAAACAGTGCGGACCACGTGAAGGTTGCAATCTCCCACCCCCTCTTTGCTTTGACAATAAAGATCTCTTTGATTCACCATGCGTGGCTTGCTTAATCACCTGTCATATTGGTGACCCCCGACAATCCAAAACGGTTACTTTGGATTTAAACGATAGACTCAGCCAACGATCAACCTCAACTGCCTGAGGTCGCTGGCAATCCAGCCCAGCAGAATGTTGTCTCCCTGAAGTTGCCCGTGTTCTGGTCATCGCAGCCCCAGGTGTGGCTCCAGCAGACCGAGGCCCAGTTTGACATTCGACGCATCACGGCTGATGACAACCGGTACTACTATGTGGCCGCGTGTTGGATCAGAAGACGGCCAGTCGCCTGGTCCCCTTATCTACGCACGCCGCCGGCTCAGGACAAATACGAGGGCCTCAAAGCGCTGATCATGCGTACCTTTGGACTCAGCCACCGAGACCGCGCAGCGAGGCTCATGCACATGGGCGTCCTTGGTGATCACAAGCTGTCGGTGCTCATGAGCGAGATGCTCACCCTCATCGACGGTCATCAGCCCTGCCTACTCTTTGAACACGCCTTCTTTAACAGATGGCGGACGACATCCGCCAGCTTCTCGCCGGTGAGGATTTTGCAGACCCACTGTAGCTAGTGGAGCGTGCGGACGAGCTGTGGCAGGCCAAGCAGAAGGGCAGTGGCTCGATCGATCAGCGTCGGCGGTGCCTTGGAAGGCACTGCGTCCTCCGGGAGTTTGGCTGCGCCACCTGTCCCGAGCGACCACGGTAAGGGCTAGTGGTGTTACGACCGCCAGCCCTGTCAGTGCCGCCCGCCCTGCTCGTATCCGGGAAATGCCGGGGCCGGCCGTCAGTAATCGCTGCGGCGGTCGGCCTGAAACATCGCCTCTACGCTTGGGATCAACACTCAATGCGACGGTTCCTTGTTGATACGGGCGTGGAGGTTAGCATTTTGCACCCATCGGGGGTCGACACTCGTTCCGGCGAGCGGGAGCCTTCTCTGACTGCAGTCAATGGCAGCTCCATACGGACGTATGGGGTTTGCACGATCCTGCTCACCTTTGGCCCCTGCCATTTTTCCTGGACTTTTACAGTGGCTGACGTCTCCCAGCTATTGCTGGGTGCAGATTTCCTCTGGGCCCAATCTCTGTTGGTGGATGTGCAGGGGCAACTGCCCTTCATCTGCCCTTTTGTTTTTGTGCCTCCGGTTCTGGGGTGGGTCCTGTAGCGCCATCCGGTGGTTAGGTCACTCTCTATGCAAACCATCCACAGTCGGGAGAGTAGGGTCACGTGACTGGGTAATGGTGGGAAGGAGTCATTATGAGGTTTAGGGGTGTGCTCTAATATATATAAAGAACCCCGGGTCAACCTTCCCCCATTCATGTGTGTGTTGTTCGCTTTGCTTTGACAATAAAGATCTCTCTGATTCACCATGCTTCGCTTGCTTAATCTTGACAAACTGGTTATCATTACCCCTTTTGCTCTATCACCTTGTCCTTACTCCAACCTCCTGAATTTGCACTCACCACCACATTAACTCCAGTTTTTAAAGCCTTCATTTAAAAAAAAAAGCAGATGCAAAAATGACATAGCAACATCCCTTGAGCACATTGTGTCTATCTTTGGTATAAACCAGCGGTTCTTAACTTGGGGGTCGTGACCCCCATGGGGGTCGTTTGGAGTTTTTCTGGGGGTCATGAAGGGGTCATAAATAACATATCAATTTGTTGAGCCCATTTTTCACCGAGGTGAATTCCTTGATCCTGTCACTTCACGGAAACCTCCCAATGCTACACATGGCTCGTAACAAAGTGGCAGCGTTCAGGAAGAAGATTCACCTTTACCAGAGAAGAGTCCAGGAAGGTGACACGACTTTCTTCCCTGAGATAATGACTCTCCTGGATGCTACGCCAGATGCTGAATGCCATTTCCATGAGGAGATCTCAACCCACCTTCTGGCAATTAGTGAAGCCATCGAATGTTACTTCCCAGACTGGACGACCGCTCTCGTGATGAGTGGATCGTCCGACCCTTTTTCGTTGAAGACGGTGCCATCAACGATACTGACATGGCTGCAAATGTTGAATTTTACCGAATTCGTGAAGATGCGCAGCTCAAGAGTGACTTCATGGGGCAAGAGCTCGCCACGTTTTGGCTGAAACTGAAGGACTGTCCTGTCCTTTCGAAGAGGGCCCTGACCCAATCGGCCCAGTCCTATCGCTGTGAGGCTGGATTCTCAACCATAATAAGTCTGGAAATGAAGGCACGCAATAGGCTTGTGATCGGCGCTGACATGAGGTGCTGCTGTCGAACATTTGTCCTCGTTTTGATCGCCTGATGGCTGCGAAGCAATTCAGCCATCCCATTGACTGAGTATTGGCAGAGATGTTTTAATAAATCTGGCTGGTTTGTTCTCAATTTTTGTTTCGGGGGTCATGGTACTGACCAAGGATGGGGTCGTGGGGCCAAAAAGGTTAAGAACCACTGGTATAAACCGTCATCTGCAGTTCCTTCGTACACAATGTGTCTGCCCCACTGTGGAAGGGAACCCAAAACGACACCCATCCTTTTTCTCCAGAGATGCTGCCTGACCCACTGAGTTACTCCAGTACTTTGTGTCTATCTTTGGTATAAACCAGCAGCTGCAGTCCTTCCTACACATTCTCTGTAAATTTAAAACCAGATTCAGTGGTGTTTAATATTAATACCTGTTAAAGTGAAGGACGCCAAATCAAACTTTGGCCGATGGATCCCAGTGATGCTTAGGAAATGCTCTTCATGCAGCACTTGGATACCTCCTCGAATTTTGCAGAGTGCTGCATTGTAGTGATAATTTCTAAAGATCTAAAATATGTCATTGTAAGTGTTGTAATGCGGTCTTTCAGCATAGCGAGGCAAATCCATACAGCATTAGAAACATAGAAATTAGGTACAGGAGTAGGCCATTCGTCCCTTCGAACCTGCACCGCCATTCAATATGATCATGGCTGATCATCCAACTCAGTATCCCGTACCTGCCTTCTCTCCATACCCCCTGATCCCCTTAGCCACAAGGGCCACATCTGACTCCCTCTTAAATATAGCCAATGAACTGGCCTCAACTACCCTCTGTGGCAGAGAATTCCAGAGACTCACCACTCTCTGTGTGAAAAAAGTCATTATTATAGACCCAGGTTAATAATCAACCAAATAATTCCGAGTAAGAGATCTGAGTTATTTGCACAAAGCTAGCAATGTGGAAGTCAGGTTTTGGACCTTAGATGTAATGAGAGAATACTTTCCACACTTTCTAAAAGGGATTGGTAACTTTGAGAAAATAATCTAAATATTGAAATGTTGTAGATATAGGAGCAAAATTGTAATTTAGAGGAAAAGATTTGGGGACAAGCATTCAGTCTGATGCTACTGTGCAAGTGGAAAGCCAGAATTCGTTTTCACAAACGGGGAATCCAGCGTATTTCTAGTCTCTACCCACGAGGACATGAAAGAGTGTGGAGATATTCTGCTGGCCAGTAAAATCATTGCCATCAAAAGAGAAGAGAAAAAAAGACAAAAAGCTGGAGTAACTCAGCGGGTCAGACAGCATCTCCGGAGAAAAGGAATAGGTGACGTTTTGGGTGAAGAACCTTGTGTTAATTTGTAGCTCAACATGCCATCACCACAGGTCATTGTCAGTCAGTTAAGAGTTGAGCAACAGATTCAGATTTTCCTTTCAACTTTGATCACAACTTACTTTCCTTGAAAGGAAAAAAGAGGCAAATGTGTGCTGCATGGTCTTAAATTATGCAAAAGGAAATATCAATGTATTGATGAGTCCTTGTTACCAAACTAATTATCCAAGCTATTGGTCTTCTGAAGTTTTATAGATATGGCTTTGGTTTTGAAAAATATTCACATATTAGACCATAAGGCATAGGAGCAGAATTAGGCAATTCGGCCCATCGAGTCTGCTCTGCCATTCGAACATGGCTGATCTATTTTTCCCTTCGAACCCCATTCTCCTGCCTGTCCCTGTAACCTTCGACACCCTCGCAAGTCAAGATTGTATCAATCTCCACTTTAAAAACACCCATTGACTTGGCATTCACTGCTGTCTGTGCCAATTAATTGCACAGATTCATCACACACGGGCTAAAAAATTCCTCCTCTTCTCCATTCTAAAGGTGCTTCCTTTTATTCTGAAGCAATGCTCTTTGGTCCAAGACTTCCCCTACCCCCCTTCCCAGAAAGACCCACTCTATCATATTATTTGTAAGAAGCGCTATTGTGTACAGTGTATCGTTAATAATTAAGAATAACAGAAAGTTAATTAATTGAACCGTCGACTTATGAATAGTCAGTGATTCATCTTGACTGGCAATTATACGGTTTGGTCAGAGCATCACTTATTCATCATATGCAGTAGAGCACCATGTTTTACCCTACATCCACCTGCAACATTTTGTAGTATTTAATGATGTGGGGTAAAAATCCTACATAAGATTATTGCAGGGTGCACACAGTGGGTAATATATTTATTTGTTCATTGTTATTAGGGCGGCATTTTTCATTTCATTTGTGTATCGTATAACAGCAAATATTGTTTATATTACATTGAAAATAAATATCCAAATTTACACCCTCCAAAAGTACAAAGTAGGTATTCAAAATTGCTTCATCAAAATATAATCTCCAGCAAATTAATAGCTCAAGGAGGAACCTTAGATTTTGCAGTCGGAAAATTTCATACACTGATATGCACTTAAATTACAAGTACAACAATATCATGCAGAGATTTACTTTACGAACATTTTATCTGAAAAGGAAGCATAAAATTAGGAAGTGTAAAATGTTACAATTAATCAATTAGTAGAGTTAAAACAGTTCCCAATGGCTATCCTGCCTTCAGTTGGTGAACCTGTGCATAATACCTGCCTGTAAAAGACATGTCACTTTGGGTCCCTTATCCTCTGGAGCCTGCCCAATGGCATCTTAATTAGGAAAAAAACAGCCTGCTTATGGGAATGGTCCTATTCAATGTAATAATGGTGCCGGATTCAGACCAGGTGGATCTGCTAGATTGAAAAATGCTATGTCCTGCGAGTCCTATGTGGGCACATATTAAAAATCGATGCAAATTTGCCCCGATCATTGTAAAGAACAGAAGTGCATATAAAAACAGCAGTCGCTTTCTACGCAATGTCACCTGAGTGGATGTGGAGAGTAGGAGATAATTTCTGAATTGAATATGATAGGTGCTATATTTTTAAAGTAATACAAGTAGATATTAATTATAAATCAATGATATGGTTACATACATTGCAAATCTAAAGTTGCCCCCATTTAATTAGACATCAATTGCAAACTTAGTTTGTCAAGAAGTAAAATGAGTGTCCTGTAAACCTACAGAAACTTTACACAGGTAAGTATTCATTTGCTTCCATATTAGCAAGAGCCTTGGCCATGATGGCACAGAGGGAATTCCTTCCCATTGCAAAATACACACCATGAAAACCATATTCTGGATGCTATGTCCCACCCTGACTACAAACTGCAGTCTGTGTCTTTTTTTAATTTTTGTCTCGTTAAATATATGTTTTGATTCTAGATTTTGGGGTCATTTTTTAGCTGTGTATATGTGGGGGGTGGGGGGGGGGGAAGGTAGGGGAAACCGTTACATTTCTTCCCTGTTCGGGGACCCGACTTTTTCCCTGTCGGGCCTCCGATGTCGTTGGGCCTAACATCATGGAGCCGGCGGCAGCCTCCGGCCGGAACTAACCTGAGAACTCCAGTCGCGGAGCCTGCGGACCTGCCATCGCTGAGCTGGACAACTTCGGAACGGGAATAGCTATGGTGGCGAGCGGCTGCGACCCGACTCCGGAGCTTCGGAGGCTCCGGCTGCAGGCCCTGTAGATGGTAACATCGGGAGCTTGCAGGTCCCTGGTGAGAGACCGCTTTTCAGAGTTCCCGCAACGGCAACTTCTCCCGCTGGAATCGCGGGGTGAAATGACTTGGAGTGGGGTCTATCATCGCCCGGCGCGGCCTAACGGCTGCGGGACTTACCATCGCCCGCCGGGGACTTTAATATCGGGAGCCCCAGTTCGTCTCGAAGTTGCAGTTGGACTGCTGGACCGCGGGAGAAGAACAAGGGAAGAGATAAGACTTTGTCTTCCATCACAGTGAGGAGGTGTTGGAGATTCACTGTGATGGATGTTTGTATAAAGTGTATTAAGTGTGGGTCTTGTTTTTTTTTGTAATTGTTAAGACTGTAGAAAATGTAATTTTGTTTAAACCAAGCTGTTTGACAATAAAAGGCATTCTATTCTATTCAACTGCCAAGATTTGATAATCTCCTCGTGCCAAGACCACAAATTTGATATGTGTTGGAGCTCATGCAGATCAGGAGCCTGATGTTGATTTTAAGGTCTCACAGCTCAAACTAGGGCCTGTACAATGCATTCAACACTTTATTTTTCTCAGTCTAATGGCTCATATAAGCCACAGCCAAAGGAGATGTAGATCGCTGGCTCCAAACAATGACTGCCATCATAATCAGTTATGCCTCTGAAAGATTTGTCCATCGCAAGAAAGGTAACACCAAGCCCACCAAGTACACCATGCACCGCAGGGCCACCAAAATACATCAGCTGGAGCTTTGAATCCTCAAAAACCAGTTCAAGACCTCTACCGAAGAGGAGAAGGAAGCCTTGGCCGACCTACGAAACATCCTAAGGAAAAGGCTTATGACCCTCCGCAGAGCAGAGTGGCACAGGGGAAGAGGAAGAGAGAGAGCTAGGAAGCGAGCTGCGTTCATTTCTAATCTCTTTGGCTTTACCAGGCGATTACTTGGGGACAAGCGCAGTGGCCGCCTCATGTGCTCAACAGATGAAGTCAATCGCTTCCTCTATGACTCCAATGAGGGAACAGGAGCTCGAAGCCAACAAAGCTCTCAACAACAGAGTTCAATCTGAGGGTGCCGAGTTTGAAGGAGGTTGATGGGGTCATCAAGGCGGCACGCTCAGCCTCTGCTCCCGGCCCTAGTGGCGTACCATACATAGTGTATAAGCGTTGCCCAGAGCTCCTTCGACACCTATGGACGATCTTGAAGGTGGTATGGCGAAGGGGGAGAGTTGCTGACCAGTGGAGGTGCGCTGAGGGAGTTTGGATCCCGAAAGAGGAAAACTCAAAAGAACATCAATCAGTTTCGGTCAATCTCGCTGCTGAGCGTCGAAGGAAAGGTGTTTTCCAGCATTGTCTCCCGAAGATTAACTGAGTTTCTCCTCAAAAACAGCTACATGGACTCCTCAGTGCAGAAGGGTAGGATTGCGGGAGTTCACGGCACCTTGGAGCAGATTGGAGTAGTTACGCAGCTCATTAGAGAATCCCATGAAAACAGAGGCGACCTAGTTGTTCTGTGGTTGGACCTCTCCAATGCCTATGGGTCCATACCGCACAAACTGGATGAGCTTGCACTACACCAACACCATGTTCCCAGCAAGATCAAGGTCCTGATCCTGGATTATTACCATAATTTCAGGCTGAGGGTGACTTCTGGGCCAGAAACATCAGACTGGCATCAGCTTGGAAAAGGAATAATAACGGACTGCACCATTTCTGTTATTCTTTTTGCTCTTGCCATGAGCATGGTGGCCAAGTCAGCCGAGGTGGAATGCAGAGGCCCCCTAACCAAGTCTGGTGTGCGACAGCCCCCAATTAGAGCTTTTATGGATGACCTTACCATCACCACAACATCGGTCCCAGGAAGTAGGTGGATCCTACAATGTCTTGAGAAACATATCACCTGGGCAAGGATGTTTCAAGCCAACAAAGTCAAGGTCCATGGTGCTGAAGAAGGGGAAGGTGACTGACAGATTCCACTTCTTACTATCCAGAACTGCCATTCCCTCCATCGCTGAGCAACCTGTCAAGAGTTTGGGGAAGCTTTTTGACGCAACTCTGAAAGACTCTGCCGCCATTCAAAAGGCCATCGATGACCTTGAAGCCTGGCTCACCAAAGTCGACAAGTCAGGTCTGCCAGGCAGATTCAAGGCCTGGATCTATCAGCATTCCATCCTGCCCCGAGTCCTGTGGCCTCTGCTGGTTTACGCTGTTCCATTGACCACAGTTGAGTCTCTCGAAAGCAAGATCAGCGGCTTTCTCCGCGGGTGGCTTGGCCTTCCCCGCAGCCTCAACAGTGCTGCACTGTATGGGACCAGTAACATCTTGCAGCGCCCATTCAGTGGCCTCACAAAGAGTTTATGGTGGCACGAACAAGTGAAGCTCTGCAGTACAGGGACTCCAGGGACCAGAAGGTGTCATCGGCTGGCATCGAGGTGAGAACAGCGAGGAAATGGAGGGCGGCGAAAGCAGTGGAGGTGGCAGAGTTACGCCTAAGGCAAAAGGCATTGGTGGGAGTCATGGCAACTGGCAGAGCGGGTTTGGGATACTTCCCTAAGACAAGGCCCAGGGCAAGGAGAGACACCATCTAATCCAGGAAGAGGTCCAAGCAGGTGTGGAGGAAGAGCGTGTGAGCAGGACGGTGGGGCTCAGGCAGCAGGGAGCGTGGACAAGGTGGGAGAGCGTACCGCAGCGCAGGATTACCTGGTCAAACATCATGCAGGCAGACTTCCAGCGCGTCCGGTTCCTTGTCTAAGCTGTCTACGATGCCCTACCAAGTCCAGCAAACCCCCACGTCAGGGGCAAGAGCGAGACACCTTCCTGCCCACTTTGTTCTGGAAGAGGATCATTAGAACATCTCCTCAGCAACTGCCCAAAGTCCCTTTGGGAAGGTTGCTCAAGGTGGTCGCTGAGAGCAGAGCCACTGCCATCGGTAGCAGCAAACACCACCACGCCCCAAAGAAATCAATCACTTTTGTCAAAGCTGGAGAGAAGCCTCGATTACAACCAAAAACAAGGACGGGCCTCCTCTACACAGCCACTGACTGGCAGCTGCACGTTGATCTGTGCAAACAGCTGAAATTTCCACAGCACATCACAGCAACATCACTCCGGTGAGACATGATCATCACCTCTGAAGTGACAAAGCAGCTGATCATTCTGGAGCTGACAGTGCCCTGGGAAGAGCGTATTGAAGTGGCTAACGAGAGGAAACGCGCAAAGTACCAGGAATTGGTGGAGATGTGCCAGGACAGAGGCTGGAAGACATACTATGAGCCCATAGAGGTGGGTTGTAGAGGCTTTGCAGGATGCTCACTCTGCAAAGTCCTCAACCAGCTGGGCATTACGGGGCTGGCAAAGAAGAGGGCCATTCAATCCGCAAGCTAAGCTGCAAAGAAAGCCACTAGGTGGCTTTGGATTAAGAGGGCTGATCCGTGGGCGGTTGCTGCTGGGATGCAAGTCGGGGCCTGATCAACCCCAGCTGGGTCGCCTGGGCGAGGGTGTCTGATGTTGTGACACCCGTAATACCCGATGACCCCAGGTCACATCATTGAGGATGCATCCCAGCGCATCTAGAAGATGTATCTTTCACACTGCCTTACCAGAGGTTTCCAAATCCACTGCAGGCTGGGTACAAACGGTGTGGTAGGTTATTGATTTTTAACCACCTGAATGTGGAGCAGTAGAAAAGCAATTTATTTCCAATTTATCCAATAAGATCCCAATGTCAATCACTAATCAGTGCATGTTCTAGTGTATCCAGATATTATAAGTTATAGGGACACCAACACAGAAGAAATCAAACTATTGAAAATCTTTGTTTCTGTTCTTCCAAATCGTCCTTGCTTGGTGACGTGGATGTGCAGAAGGTTAAAATTGACTGTAGAGCTCAGTTATAACTGAATAGCTTGTCAAAATTCAATGCTGTTCATAGTCATGAAAAACCTTCACTTGGGCAAAGTGCCGGATGTCTTTGGTGCCAGTGAAACAATATCTTAACCAGGTACCAATGCTTTCATAACGGAATGGAAGGGAAATGTTGAGAGAAAATTGACGAAACAAAAAGGCAAGAATTTATAGACTTCTTCAGTGACATCTCTGTGCTCATCAATACAGCAGAAAGTAGGCACACCTCAGGGTCATCTTCCAGGCAACCTCCCTTGCCGCTTGGGGACCAGTTGTGATCTGCTTATTTTCTCTCAGCTCATTAATCCACGTGAGATGTGACTGCTTTTGGTGCCTCGTCCATCCAGGGTCAAGGCAGGAAAACAGAGGGAGAGCAAAAAATAACAACATCCCCTGATGTTTGTAATCTTAATCCCTATTCAATGACCTCTGATAGCATTGGGTTACTGGCAGCGATTAGGTGGGGACGGAAGTTAATCTAGCAGAGCCACCCTGCCTGTGTGAATGACCTGCCTATATCCATTATCCGAGCCTTACAATTAAGCCGTTGTAATGATTGTAATATCATTGTAATGAATGCTGTTCACTTGGAAATTTACCCAGGATTGAAGAAGTAGTCTGTGAATCAGTACACCATGAGTTAACAGCTTTGGGACATTTTTTTTTTAACTGAAGAAACATTTAGGAAATGGGACATTTGTTCTCAGGTTGACAAATATTTACCATATATCACATCCATCTATTCAGCAAAGGCACCATTCAGATGAAAGATTATACAGACTGACAACAAATGAATAATTTTACTTCGGAGTCACGTGAGTCACAACGTGAAGAAGTCCCGCCTGGCGCATGATCGGCATTACGTCAACGCTGTCGGCAGGCAAAGAGCTGCAGAGCGCAGCTCCACCAGCGGTAAGGAACAGGCCCGCAGGTAAGTAGATTGAATTATTTTACAGGGCGTGTTCAAACTCCGTGGTGCTGGCGTGCAGAGCCAGCAGGAGTTGAAAGAAAAAGAGGAAATACTCCGGAGGAAAAACGGAGGTTAAAATGCGTCCCGGGTAGAATCTCACCAATCGGGACGGCAGATTAGTGCAGAGCCGGTTCCGATACCGGTGGCCGTTAAAAATAACCATAGGGAGCATTTAGTCGCTCCACAAAAGCCATGGGAAGAATCTCCAGTGGGAAGGAAAATAAAGAAGTCTGAGAGGCCGTGGTTTTAAATGGTTTTAAATGATTTTAATAAGAAAAGGCCTCCAGACAAGAAAGCCTTATGGCTCAGAATAAATTAAATGGAGAAATACTCCAAATTATTTTTCAACCAAGGGTCTAAAAAAACCAGAATATTCCCAGGCAGGCCCTGAGGGGTTTCCATATACAAGTATATGGTGCTTTTACCACTGTGGGAATATGAACCTCAGATTGGGCTGGAGGTAGTCTCCTTGAGCAAGTCTCAGGAGTACCAGGGCAGTAAAAAACTGACCCTGAAAGTGGTGTTTTTGGTCATAAGTACCCACCACAGCACAAGTATAAATCCAGGTGTACTTAATGGGTACAAAGTACAATACCTGAAGGAAGCGGTGAGACCATGGAAGGTAACCATGGTGGCCAACATCAATCGGTTTCTCACCAGCTTCAGGAGACTGTTATGATTGAAACAGCAGATTTATATGAAAACACTTGTGCTTTACTAGGGTGCCAACAGTGAATCCGATTAAGGCACCCACGTCTTCAATAGTGTGGAGGCACAGGGAATACGATTCCAAAGAATTTCAAGTTTGCGGGTGGCATCACTGCTTATGGGAAGCAAGTGAAAGATTGTGCAATGACCAAAATTTAAAAAGGACGTGGCATTGTTTTATAGCTCATATGTTAAGCTCAATGGTATGAGAGAAAAATTGCCATTTGGACCATTTTGCACTTTAGATTTGCAGGTCAATACAGATCAAGCTATGTTCAAACTCCTGGTTATTGCAGAGTAAACCTGCCTAAAACAAATCAAAGACATTGATAAAGAGGCAAAGATATCAGCCTCATAAAACTTTTGCAAAATTGGTGGTCCAATGTGAAGGGGATTTGATATATGGAACAAACAGAGGCAGGAGTATGGTGAGGAAGTATTTTTATCCAGCACAGCCTTATGTTAACCCATATTGTTGGGGAAGAAGGCCATCACGTGCATTTGGAGAGGTACAAAAACTTTATTCTATTACAGAGGAAGCTTTTGTTCAACCTCCGATTGGTGGTAGATTACAGGTGTGTTATGATAAATGATATTGCATAACAGCTGAACGGTTTATATTAGAAGCTGTGTAAGGATCTACAATAAAATTTGTAGAAGGAGTTGATCCACCTGTACAGAATTAACCTAATCCTAGTTTATGTTTCTGCACCTGAAAAATCTCAAATGAAGAAAAGGTAAGAAATTAATTAGGGAAAGTGTAATGGGGGAAAAACGGAGTAAGCATCCACAACAATTTGTATCAAATAATTTCCCCAGGCAGAAGAAAGATGGTGGTTGTAGAGTCATTCTAGACATCACACACTTTAATACATTTGTCCAGTATAAAACATTTCAAAGTGGACACCTTCAACACTGCAAGGCAGTTGTTATCAACAAGTTGTAATTGGTTACTATAGATTTGAAGGATGCGTATGATTTAGTACCAATTTATCATCATGTTCACAGGTATTTGAAAATTAATTAAATGTGTCAGCTATGGTAATTTCAGGCATTGTCTAATGGATTAAGCTCAGCTTCTAGGCTGTTCACACAATGGTTGAAACCAGCACTTGCACTGATAAGGACACATGGTCATGGTTTATCTTGATGACATTTTTAATTGGCAATGCTGATCAGGAGTCAGCTGAAAAATTAGTGCAGCAATTCAAGCCTGTTGAAAGTCTAGGGTCCTGATCCACCCAACAAAATCTAACCTTCAGGCATCCCCAACAATTTACTATTTGGGGTTTGTGAGTGATTCAGTACCATGTTCGGTAAATTTACCAAGAGGCAAAGTGTCAATATTACAAATGTGTGTCGTTGCCTTGTTGACAAGCCTTATCCCTCCATCCGAGAAGGAGCCGAGGTAAATTAGTAACACTATTTCTGCAGTAGAGTTGGTCCACTGCATTACCAAAAAAGCTTAAAAAAGAGCAAAAAAAAAAAAAAAAGGCACTAGATGAGTGTGCAGGCCATTTTGACAGGCCTATGTAATTGCCAAAGGAAGTTTTATCAGAATTACAGTGGTGGATTGAGAATGTTACACAAGCTGCTTAAAAACATATTAGCTCAGCAGCCAGCAGTCATTGCAAACTGAAGCCAGTATTCTCGGATGGTGGATAGCTTCTCGGTTTTTTGGGCTAAGATAAGTGTAATATCTGTTCTTATCAGGTTAATATCTGATACGTCCCTTATCTAGGGGGCTACGGACAATAACACCAGGTGGTGGCAGATGGATTGTCCAAGAAACTTATTTCTCCAAACATTTGGTAGTAATTAGTTGGAGTTGTTAGGAGCTTTTATGGATGAAAAGCTTACTGTTCTACTATGAAAGATTTGCATGTCCAATTATAAGTAGACAATACCACAGCTGTGGCATATATCAATCACATGGGTCGAGTAAGATCATTATCATGTGATTATCTGGTTAACCAGATGTGGCATTGGTGTATCTTTAAGAATATTTGGATATCAGCTATCTATCTCAGGGAGAGACAATATTGTGGCAGACAACAGATCACGAAAATTTAAAGACAATCCACAAGTTGGAAAACGTTGTCAGTGGTATGGATTACCTGACATTGATCTGTTTGCGTCTAGATTAAATCACTAATTGCCCAAATACGTCTCATGGGAACCCAACCCAGGAGCAATAGCTGTGGATGCATTCTCGCCACATTGGGGGAGGAAATATGTTCTTTTATGTTCCCCATTCTGTCTGATTAGGCAATGTCTGATGAAAATATAGCAAGACTCTGCCACGGGCGGTTTGGTGGCCTAGATCGGACACAGTCACGGTTCTCATTGATGTTTAGAATAATAATTTAACCATTTATGACGATTCCTAGCTGCAGTAATTGGTGGCCAAATCGGACAGTCATGATTCTCATTGATGTTTAGAGTAATAATTGAACATTTATGACAATTCATAGCTGAAGTAATTTGTTGAAAAATTCATCCATGGCATGATAATATGAATTTGTTAATCTGCAGGTTCTGACCAGACCATTACTGGAGCTTAGACAGTCGGATAGGACCATGAATGTTATAACTGCAGCTTGGAAAAATAGCATTAAAAACAGTATTTTGTTTATATAAAGAAATTGGAAGTCTTTGGTAGACAATCAAAGATATTTTATCATACTGCTAACATATCAGATATATTAGAGTTCCTAGCTGGATTGCAATTTTGATCAGCACCTAAGCGATAGGGCCATTAATAGGGCTCATAGTGCTTTATCCTCCTATTTAGGACAGATTGCTGACCATGAATGTAGTGGGTCTCATCCGTTAATATCCCAATTGGGAAAGGAATATATATTAAAATCTGCCCAAAGTAAAAATACAGAAGTTGGGAGGTCAGCTTAGTTCTTACTTTGTTTAGGCAATGGGCTCCAATTCTATCATTGTTTTGGAAGTTAACATTTGAAGTAATAATGCTCATGGCTTTAATATCAGCACAAAGAGTGCAAACGTTGCAAATGCTACGTTAGACTGTATGCATGTGGCTACAAATAACATTGTCTTATATGTTTATGACTTAACCAAACAAAGCAGACCAGGAGCAGCTGGAACCAAGGTAAATTTTAAAGCATATCCTGTCGACCAAAAATTGTGTGTGGTTAAGCATTGACTCAATATGTTGAAGTAGGCAAGAGTCTCCATGGTGGTGAGACAGCGCTATTTATTACACACAAAAACCACATAAAAGTATCAGTACAAACTGATGGTTCCAGATAGTTACATTCAAGATGGTTAAAACAGGTTTTGGGACTCAGCAGGAGTAGACATTGAGATGTTAAAAATCACTCCACCAGGGAGGTAGGTAAATCCATGGCAAAGGCACAGGACGGGCCACTCGATCAAAAAATTAAAGGCCGTAGGATGATGTAAAAGAAACTTTTCAAAGTTACAAGAAACCAGTTCTCAGTGTCAGGGTTGGACACGCAGTGTTGGGTTCTCTTTGATTGTGCTTTGTTTTATATTATCGATTTATATCTTTGGTTATAAATCTTCCCCTACGATAGAAGGGTTATTACTTTCATTCTTTTATAATGAGAAGACTTATTACATAAACTAAAGAAATGTTTAAAAGATGTATTATTTACTCACTACTGTGTTGACTGAGCCAGAGTGTCGCATGGAATGAATCTACGACATAAAAAACACAGAGCTACAAAATCTTCACGTAGTCACTCACGTAACTCCAAAGTAAAATAGTAAGATTAAACGAGAACTTACCAAGTTTGAAGTTTGATCGTTATTTTATGAGGAGTTACGATGAGGGATTACGTGCCCTCCACTCCCAACCCTCATAAAATAAACGATCATCTGGTAGTTCTAGTCTATATTGAGCCTTACTATCTTACTCCGGCGATTATGTTCTGTGTTTTCCATGCCGCTGCTTTGAAGTATGCCGATTATGCGCCAGGCGGGACTTCTTCACGTAATCCCTCATCGTAACTCCTCATAAAATAACGATCAAACTTCAAACTTGGTAAGTTCTCATTTGATCTTACTATTATTTCTGCCTTAAATTGCTTTTGCATACCAAAGCTCCAAGCATTAGTCAGATAGATAGTAGAATATCTTTCGTCAGAGGGTGGTGAATTTGTGTAATTCTTTGCCACAGAGAGCTGTGGAGGCCGTCAATGGATATTTTTACAGCAGAGATAGATAGATTGATGATTAGTACGGGTGTCAGAGGTTATAGGGAGAAGGCAGGATAATGGAGGAACAGATAGATCAGCCATGATTAAATGGCGGAGTAGACTTGATGGGCCGAATAGCCTAATTCTGCTCCTTTCACTTATGACCTTATGATCTCTTTTCCCCACAAATTGTAGGTATTAAAATTAAATACGTTACAATTTCTCTTACTTAGCTTTCCGTTCATGAATCTGCCACAATATCAGCATGGTCTGTCTTTGTTCTTGGTAGTAAATAGCTGATGGAATATCAGTCACTGCTGTGCTTCTCTCCCAACATTCGGCTTCACTAAACCAATAAATGCAAATACTAAGAGGGTGGGGGCCGATTAATTTTAATACGGGAATTGAAAGAGATATAGTTCCATCTTGTAAGTTCAGAGTGTGTGGAATGGTCAAATGGAAAAAGTAAACATTTAAAAGGAAGAACAGAATATTCTTGTGATTAACTCACACTGTTTGGGCCACAGCGAGTTTTATTCTACATCAAATTGACCTTAGAGTGCAGAAATGGAGAAACTCCGCTACTTTCATTGCCATTGCCTTAATGAAGCATGGCATTAGTTTTATTTTAAATGTGTCTTGCATACGTTTCTAGATAGAAAAAATAGAAACAATTATGCTTTAGCCCTGATGGTCTGCCATGCTTAGAATACTGCAATACAAAAAGACAAGCGTATGCAATACCCAAAAAAGTATTTGTAGAAATCCCAATTAAATAATACAAAATGAAGTTATTCTGTGCTAACCCAAATATTTTATATTGTGAAATTGTCTGGAACACATCTATATAAAATAAAAGACTCCTGATATGCTAACCAGTTCAAAGGCTACCTGGAATGACATTTGAAAACATTTCACTGTATCTATTTTGTTTCAATAACATTGTGGCAGAATGGTTTTAGAGGATTCTAGAGATTAGAAACCCTTTAGCAATAATGGTACATGCTTACATTAAGAAGGAAAAAAAAATGTTATCTTGAATCAAATTAAATAAAATGCAGAGGGTTCAAGGAAAAAAACACTAGAATTTCTTTGACCCCGTATATCGTCCACGTAAATTGGCTCAGCTTTGTCTGATTGGTGCGTCAATGTTAAGTGCTGGAATCCTGGCACTTAGTAGTGAATGAATGTACGGCCAAATCTTGTCTGTTTCTGTCCCAGAAAATGTGTGCAAAATTCCCTTGGTTCTGTAGAGAAAACAAAACAAGCTTCAAAAAGCAATGATCATCGTAAACTAATGGGCTCCCTACAGCCCAATCTGCATAGTATAGCATTGAATCGGGTAACTGGAGAATGGTTTTAAATCACGTTTTGTGGATTAAGTCCACAACCTGCTTGAAAAGTATTGAGCAAAAACAGCACCATTCCTAAAGATTCATATCATAATTTTCCTCTACAAATACATGAGAGATGGGACAAGAAACAGCCAGTTAACAAGAGACAGGCAACAACAAGTATTAAAGACCAAATATAGATTAAAAATGCTGGTGTTTTAAAGACCATCTGCTAGAATTATCCACAAAATGCCCAATCCAAATGTTCCCAAACAAAGCTACTGCTTGGGTGTAAAATAAACACTAGCAAAAGAAACATTCTCCATAACAAAAACTATGCTAATTAGCCCCATATGAATCCAACCACTGGGTTTCATGGAAGGCAACAGAGCATAAAGTCTGGCGTAAAATCAAACATCTGAACCTTCTCCACATAATTTGGCTTAAAACATGAGCTTTGGTCATTGTGCACCTTTGAAAATATGTACAAAGCACTCAGCATATAAACTGAATTTTGAATATGTATTATAACATCATCGCAACTTTATAAATAGTGAAAAAGTACCACCCTATTATTGCCAATGTAACAAGGATGGATTTGATGAACAATTCCTTAATGTTATTGCAAATTGAAATTAGCTCATCCTGAGCATGTGTTGTGCCAAGGATCAATCAACAAGGTTTTAAAAAAAGCTTTAAATGTGACAACTTCCAACATGGAAAAAAACACTAAGGCATGGATCACTCTTTTCCAGATATAGCTGAAGCTAGTCATCTTTGAGGATCGAAGGGGGTAGAAGAACTGAAAGAAATTTTCATTAGGCGAGAAATAGTATTGGGTAGGCTAATGGGACAGAAGGATGATAAATCCCCTGGGCCTGATGGTCTGCATCCCAGGGTCCTCAGTGAGGTGGCTCTAGAAATAGTGGATGCATTGGTGATCATTTTCCAATGTTCAATAGATTCAGGATCAGTTCCTGTGGATTGGAGGATAGCTAATGTTATCCCACTTTTCAAGAAAGGAGCGAGAGAGAAAACGGGGAATTACAGACCAGTTAGCCTGACTTCGGTGGTGGGAAAGATGCTGGAGTCAATTATTAAAGAGGTAATAATGGGGCATTTGGAAAGCAGTAAAAGGATTAGTCCAAGTCAACATGGATTTATGAAAAGGAAATCATGCTTGACTAATCTTCTGGAATTTTTGAGGATGTGACAAGTAAAATGTGAAGGGGAGCCAGTGGATGTAGTGTATCTAGACTTTCAGAAAGCCTTTGATAAGGTCCCGCACGGGAGACTGGTGACTAAAATTAGAGCACATGATATTGGGGGTAGGGTGTTGACATGGATAGAAAATTGGTTGGCAGACAGGAAGCAGAGAGTAGGAGTGAACGGGTCCTTTTCAGAATCGCAGACAGCGGCGAGTGGAGTGCCGCAAGGCTCAGTGTTGGGGCCGCAACTGTTTACCATATATATATATATATTAATGATTTGGAAGAGGGAATTAGGAGCAACACTAGCAAGATTGCGGATGACACAAAGCTGGGTGGCAGTGTGAACTGTGAAGAAGATGTTAGGAGGTTGCATGGTAACCTGCACAGGTTGAGTGAGTGGGCAGATGCATGGCAGATGCAGTATAATTTAGATAAATGTGAGGTTATCCACTTTGGTGGCAAAAACAAGCGGGCAGATTATTATCTCAATGGGGTTAGGTTAGGTAAGGGGGAGGTGCAGCGAGACCTGGGTGTCCTTGTACACCAGTCACTGAAAGTTGGCGTGCAGGTACAGCAGGCAGTGAAGAAAGCTAATGGAATGTTGGCCTTCATAACAAGAGGATTTCAGTGTAGGAGTAAAGAGGTTCTTCTGCAGTTGTATAGGGCTCTGGTAAGACCACATCTGGAGTATTGTGTACAGTCTCCTAATTTGAGGAAGGACATCCTTGTGATTGAGGCAGTGCAGTGTAGGTTCAAGAGATTGATTCCTGGGATGGCGGGACTGTCATATGAGGAAAGATTGAAAAGACTAGGCTTATATTCACTGGAGTTTAGGATGAGGGGGGATCTTATAGAAGCACATAAAATTATAAAAAGACTGGACAAGCTAGATGCAGGAAAAATGTTCCCAATGTTGGGCGAGTCCAGAACCAGGGGGCACTTGTGGAAGTCTTAGAACAAAGGGGAGGCCATTTAGTACTAAGGTGAGAAAAAACTTTTTCATCCAGAGAGTTGTGAATTTGTGGAATTCCCTGCCACAGAAGGCAGTGGAGGCCAAATTACTGGATGGATTTAAGAGAGAGTTAGAGCTCGAGGGGCAAGAGGAATCAAGGGATATGGGGAGAAGGCAGGCACATGTTATTGATTGGGGACGATCAGCCGTGATCACAATGAATGGCAACGCACAGTGCCCTCCATAATGTTTAGGACAAAGATCCATAATTTATTTATTTGCCTCTGTAGTTTGAGATTTGTTATAGAACAAATCACATGTGATTGAAGTGCACATTGTCAGATTTTATTAAAGGGTATTTTTATACATTTTAGTTTCACCATGTAGAAATTCCAGCTGTGTTTATACATAGTCCCCCCCATTTCAGGGCACCATAATGTTTGGGACACGTGGCTTCACAGGTGTTTGTAATTGCTCAGGTGTGTTTAAATGCCTCCTTAATGAGAAGTTTTTTCTCACCTCAGTACTAAATGGCCTCCCCTTTATTCATAAGAGAGCTCTCGGCACCTTGTCTTTCCTCCAGTCTTTCCATCAACTTTGGAAACTTTGATTGTGTTTATCAACATGAGGACCAAAGTTGTGCCAATGAAAGTCAAAGAAAGCCATTATGAGACTGAGAAACAAGAATACAACTTTTAGAGACATCAGCCAAACCTTAGACTTACCAAAATCAACTGTTTGGAACATCATTAACAAGAAAGAGAGCACTGGTGATCTTACTAATTGCTAGAGCCAGGATTTTGCCATAAATGCCTTTTTATGCCTTTTTTGATGATTTCACCAGGATAATGCCTTTTTCACGATCGAGTGCCTAAATCAGCCTTTTTTTGCTGTTTTGCTAAAATGTCGTGCTATTTTCTCTAGTTGTACAGTGATTACAATTACGTTTTCAATGCTAACACGTTAATATTAATGTTATTATTAACGTGTTAACATAGAATAACTTACAAGAAAACTTCCACCACCGGGGCAAAACCAAGGGCACCACCATCGGTCGTTCATTCGTTCGTGCCACTGCCCACTGGTTCAGTCTTCTCCAAGATCTATTTAAGAAAGAACTGCAGATGCTGGAAAAATCAAAGGTAGACAAAAAATGCTGGAGAAACAGCGGGTGAGGCAGCATCTATGGAGAGAAGGAATAGGCGACGTTTCAGTTCGACACTCTTCTTCAGACTGGGGGGAGGGCGGGAAAAAGAAAGGAAGAGGCGGAGACAGTAGGACTAGAAGGAGAGAGGGGAGGGGGAGGAGGGAGAAGACAAGGGCTATCTAAAATTAGAGAAGTCAATGTTGATACCACTGGGGTGCAGTCTACCCAAGCAAAATACCCAAGCTTGTCTCCTCACTACATTTATGTTGGCTCCAGTCGCAAATCTGAGTTTTCGAGTGATTTGTGCAAGGCATTCATTGATGCTGGACTTCCACTGTGGAAATTGGAAAACAAATCTCTCAGAGGTTTTTTAGGGAAATACACAGAGGAACATAGACCAAGCGAATCATTATGGAAAAATTATGTTGACAGCAACTTCAACATAGTTGTGCAGAAAATTAGAGACAGAGTTGCATGCAACAAAATATGGATCCCAATAGGCGAGACAACCGATGCTGTGGGGAGATATGTTGCCAATGTGGTCATCTGTACACTGGAGGCAGGTCAACCATCAAAGGAGTATTTGTTGACATCGGAAGTATTGGAGAAGTCAAACAGCTCTACCATTGCTCAGTTGTTTACATCTTCACTTGTTGTACTTTGGCCAGAAGGTATAAAACACGAGAATGTACTTCTGTTTGTGACTTAGTTTTATTTCCCAAAATGCTGCATTTGACATGCTCAAGGACTGCATAAAATTGCCAAGCAGACGTAGCTTGTTTCCAAATGTCGATCGCCTAGGCAATGTCAAGAAAATCTTCCTCAAAATACTATCATGTGTGCAGTTGTTCAAGGAAATAGCACCTGAGATTCCACTACCTCCTCAGCCTGTTTTGACTAGGTGGGGTACATTGCTCTGCTGTACTCTACTATGCTGCACATTTTGAAAAGATAAAATAAATCATCAACTGTTTTGAAGAAGAAGAATCTGCTGCAATCAGGATCGGCCGTGAAATCGTGCAGAAAAAGTCCCTCCACCGCGATCTTGTGTTTATTGCTTCCAATTTTGCAAACTTCCCACAAGCTATCACTTCCCTTGAGAAACGTGCCGAAGCATTAGTGAATAACTTGCAAGTTTTCAACAAAGTAACTGATGATATTCGTAAAGTTCATGGCGATGTAGGTAAAGCCATACAAGGAAAATGTGAAAGAGTGATTTTAGCTAACAAAGATGTTAAAGAAATAGAAAACATAGCTAAAGTTCTCAAAGGTAGTTGTAATGCACAACATATCGACATGAATATAGAGTCTGTAGCTTGTTTCGGGTATGCACCAGTGACCTCAGCTGGGGTAGAAATAAGTTTTTCACAACTGAAACAGACGGCATAGTTTCCCACCAGATAATTTGAAAAAAAAATGCTAGTAATTATGTGCAACCAGGAAACTTTGGTCATTTAATGTAGTATGCCTTTATGGGCCTCTTTCGTGACTTTTTCGGCGACTGCCGGCACCCATCCTAGGTCGTTGCAAGTCAGTGAAAATTTGCAACATGTTGAAAATTCAGCCGCGACCAGAAAGACACTACGACTCTATTACAAATCTCAAATTGTGGAGTATAGAGGCAAATAAATAAATAATGGGTCTTCATCCCAAACATTATGGAGGGCACTGTGTAACCTTAAATACAGTGTTTATTTAAGGGAGAATCAAAGAGGGAGGCAATAGTAGAATGGAAACATCTTGGAGGAAGAAAGGAAAGTAAGAAAGGTAAAAAGGTGGAAGGGAAGGGGAAGGAGAAGGGAAATAGTACAGGAGGAGATCAGAATTAAGTGTGACAGGAGTGATCCTGGAAGAACTAGAGGAAATAGAGAAGGTGAGATGAGGAAGAACAATGGTCCAGATAAAGAGGACAGAAAGGCAAGATTTCAAAGTCAGTACATTTCTCCCCTGGATTAGGCAATTATTTCAATTGGGCTGGGAAAAGTACTATAGCATGAGCCAGGTTGCAACAACATAGTGTATTCAGGTTAGCAAATCAATCAACCTGGCGGCCCTGTAAAACTGCAGAAAAGTGGCCGTGAATAAGGTGAAAACACAGAAGTCATTGCAAACAGGAAAGTTGCCTTTGTGTGTGGTTGGGAAGTAGATGAGTTTTCTATTTTGTGGGGAATCAAGGAAGGACATCAATGCAAGTAAGAATTTAATTGTTCTATCTGAAACATGACAATAAAACACTCTTGACTCTTGGAACTAGGAGTACTTTTTTTAGTTTAATTTATATATCTCAAAATTAATCCAACTTTAGGCTATATTCAAAGTTTTGTATTTTACATTCTACTATTTCTGTGATTTTATCGAGCAGCAAAAGCAAATAGGTGAAATGATAAAGTTACTCCAGAGTGCCTATTTACACCAGTACCAGAGTACTGTAGTGAATTACCACTAACATTTTCTTCTCTGTTCTTTTAATTACATGAAGGTCTCTTGTTATATTACCAACGTCTAGTGTAGCTATTACAGACACAGAAAACGTGTAATTGTTAAAATGGGCTCTTAAATCTGACCTGGGATTTTTGTTTAATGCATTCTATAAAAGAATGCCATGACACACTCAATCCATTTTTAATATGTAGAAATGTTTGTGGCTCATTTGCTCTTTGGTTTCATGAGTTACCTAATCCTCTCCCCGTTTTCTCCTATGTCCTTTTTCACTTCACCATCCTCCATCTTGACCTAATCATAACCCTCTCTCCAACTATTATTATTATTATTCTCAACTTCCCAATTGATTTATTATTCCAATCAACTTTTCAAAGTTTAGTTGAAAGTAAAGTAAAAATTCGAGAGAGATTGGCTGATGAGTGATGGTCTGGTTCCAACATCCCTCTTTCATTTCTGAAACCTAGATTCCATGTCCCCAAACCATGCAGCAAATGTTTCTTTTTTCTTATTTATACATCTCCACAAGAAATCGACCACAACAAACAAAAAAGGGCAGTAGAAGTGCGTAGGAAGGAACTGCAGATGCTGGATTAAAAAGAAGATAGACATAAAATGCTAGAGTAACTCAGCGGAACAGGCAGCATCTCCAGCGAGAAGGAATGGGTGACCCTTTCTACTATGGTTGACCAATTTATTCTATCCAGAGATGCTACCTGTCCCGCTGAGTTACTCCAGCATTTTGTGTCTAAAATAGGGCAGTTTTCTGGTGACAGTCATTTGCTCGGTCACATCCAGATAAGGCACAGGAAATAGCCCAGTATCTTTTCTTACATTTTTCACCTGGAAGACTGTACAATAGGGACCAATGCTTGATTCACATTACATGCTTGTGAGCTTGCAATTTAAGTCGCAAGTGATAGGAGTAGAATTAGGCCATTCGGCCCATCAAGTCTACTCCGCCATTCAATCATGGATGATCTATCTCTCCCTCCTAACCTCATTCTTCTGCCAAACCCCATTCTCCTGCCTTCTCTCCATAACCTTTGACACCTGTACTAATCAAAAATCTATCTATCTCTGCCTTAGAAATATCCACTGACCTGGCCTCTACATCCTTCTGTGGCAAAGAATTCCACAGATTCACCACCCTTTAACCAAATAAATGTCTTCTAATCTCCTTCCTAAAAGAACGTCTTTTAATTCTAAGGGTATGACCTCTAGTCCTAGACTCTCCCACTAGTGGAAACATCCTTTAATTTAATATGAGCTAAGATTGTGTTTGAACATTAATCCAAACACAGCCCATGCTCTAAGTAGAATTTCCTTGCAGCTGCAGTCAATTACATTCCATGTCGACACATTTTCTCTCTCTCTGTTGAGTCACCATTACAAAAAACAATAAAACGGTGCCAACACTAGGCTGTTACTGAAAACAACAAAGACACCACAGTTTCCTTTCTTGGTTGTGGCCAGTCCAATTTGCATATTTTAAAATAATATTAGTGATACATTCTTTCTCAAACATGACAATTTATTTTTCCAAGAGATTCTTATTTCTTTCTTAAAGTATCATTATTTTTTTCCATTACATTTTATTTCATTATCATTTAGGACTGAGATGAGGACAAACATTTTCTCCCAGAGAATTGTGAATCTGTGGAATTCTCTTCCACAGAAGGCAGTGAAGGCCAATTCACTGGATGTATTCAACAGAGAGTTAGATACAGCTCTTAGGGTTAACAGAATCAAGGGACATGGGGAGAAAGCAGGAACGGGGAACTGATTTTGGATGATCAGCCATGATAATATTGAATGATGGTGCTGGCTCGAAGGGACGAATGGCCTACTCATGCACCTATTTTCTATGTTTCTATCTTAGTGAGTACTTAAGAAACTTTTTGTAACCTTAGCTCAGTGATGCAAAACATTTACAAATGACTGTGCATTAATACTGACAGAAAACTCGTCCCTTTCTCTGCAATGAAAGTTAATATCGAGAAGTGATCTGTTTGCAAGCTGCAGTCTCCTTCTCCCTACTGGGAATTTCAATAAACTGTTCTTTGTTTGGACTCCAGGGCCTGCCAATGGTTGAATTAGTTAAAATGATACGTGGTACAGTTCAGAGCACTTCAGATTAATACAATCCCATATTTAAACCAAGATGCAATTTAAATTGACTGACTTCAAACAGAATGAGAGTCAGAGGATGCTGCAGTTGGTCTCAGTTCCTTCCATTCAAAATAGCCAAAGATTCTGTTTTTAACCATTAATCACTGATCCATATCGAATAGTGGATAGGCTTGGATTTTTGAGTGAAGATGGGATTGGAATTGGAATAATCTGTGAAGTTAGAGAAATCTCCCCATGTGAAATAGCCTACAATTTATTCACTGGGTTCGCATAGAAAAAACAGTCAACATATTCAGGTAGTTTTTGCTCTGCTCAGTGTCCCCAGAATCACTGCTTTCAAAAGAATAGTTTACAATGGTGTGAAAAACATTCTAAAGCAGGAACGTTTCAGAAACTAAAAGGAGGAAACAAACACAAAGGCAAACTATTGTGGATGATGAAAGCTTGAAATGAAAACAGGAAATGCTTGTTTGTTACAGAAAGTACTAGAGCAACTCAGCAGGTCAGGCAACATCTCTGGGGAATATGGATAGGTGAATTGTTGGATCAGGACTAGGGTTGCCAACTTTCTCACTCCCAAATAAGGGAAAAAAGGTCAAAGTACGGGACAAATGCCCGACGGCAATTGGTTGACCGACTCGGCCGTGGCTGGGTGAATGATGAGTTGGCCCGAGGGCTGGACTGCACACAAAGCCCAGCCGGCGGGCCAGCTGAGGAGTTTTGGCCCAGGCGACGTCGCGCGCAATGTCTTGCACCCCATCCAACTCATAAACCGATGATCGGCCATGAGAAGGAGGGGTGATGGTGTCGGCAGTAAGTGAAGGTCCGAAGGTCGGACAGCTGGCCAGGCTGCCGACCAATGGGGCCACGGGCAAGGTGCTGCTGCTGCACTCCAGGGGCTGCACTAAATCGGGACGGGTGAGGCGGGGCCGGACGCGGCGCTCCGATCTGACAGTCCCCTCGACCCGAGAGTAGCAGTCAAATACGGGACAAGGGCGGTCCTCTATGGGACAAACCAATTTTGCCCAATATATGGGATGTCCCGGCTAATATGGGACAGTTGGCAACCCTAATCAGGACACTTCTTCAGCCTATCCATGTTCTCCAGAAATGCTGCCTGAGCTACTGTTACTCCAGCACTTTTGTGTATTTTATTGTATGCCAGCATCTGCAGTTTCTTGTGTTTACTATGCACATTTTGAAATTGTTGTTCATTAGAATTGAATCTGAAAGGCAGTAATGTGCTTAGCTGGAAAATGAGATGCTGCTTTTGATGCTAACAACATAAATTCAAGCAACAGCACCCATCTGTCAAATAATCACAGTACAGACTCTTAGTTCAATGCTGATTTCAACGATTTCAGGCAATGTTCACTTCCAGCATTTAGATAGCTACAAAAAGCTGGAGTAACTCAGCTGGACAGGCACGATCTTCTCTCATTCCGCCTGGATCAGCCTGATCTCCCGGTTGCTAAACACTTTAATTCTCCTTTCCATTCCCACACTAACCTTTCTGTCCTAGGCATCCTCCACTGTCAGAGTGAAGCTACACGCAAATTGGAGGAACAGCATCTCATATTTCACTTGGGCAGCTTACAACCAGTGGTCTGAAGAAGGGTTTCGGCCCGAAACGTTGCCAATCTCCTTCGCTCCATAGATGCTGCTGCACCCGCTGAGTTTCTCCAGCATTTTGTGTACCCCAGTGGTATGAAAATTGATTTCTCTAACTTCATGTAACCCCTGTATTCCCTCTCTCTCCATCCCTCCCCCACCCAAGTCACACCAGCTCATTGTTCTCACCCAACCAAGAGCTAACAATGGCCTGTTTCCTTTATCATTACTTTTTTGCATATTTTTCATTCATATCTCTCTATATCATTGTCTCAATCTCTCGTTTCCCTTTCCCCTGACTTTCAGTCAGAAGAAGGGTCTTGACCTGAAACGTCATCTATTCCTTCTCTCCAGAGATGCTGCCAGACCCCTGTGGGTTACTCCAGCTTTTTGTGTCTATCTTCGGTTTAAACCAGCATCTGCAGTTCCTTCCTACACACTTCCAGCATTCATCTATTTTCACTTCAAACATCCACATCCATAAGCCTTTACTTCTGTAATGTGAAATCACATACCATCAATTCCACCCCTTCCAGGAAGATCTTTTGTTCCCTTAGCTCTACCATTACTACCCTTTTCCAGCTTGCCTCACCATCTCTCCTGCCTTTTACCCCATTCACAGACAGACTATCCTATTGCACTGTGGTATCGTTTAGCATTACTGCAAATTGCAGTACAATCTTTGAGCTATTCTGTTGTTGCATTTGTAGGTATACAGTGTCCTCCATAATATTTGGGTGTAAGTGTAAATTCGTCCCTAATGTGTGTAGGATAGTGTTAATGTCCAGGGATCGCTGGTCAGTGTGGACTCAGTGGGCCAAAGGCCCTGTTTCCGCGCTGTATCTCAATGTTTTTTTAAATAGTCATGTTTAGTATTTTGTTGCATATCCTTTGCATGCAATGACTCCTTGAAGTCTGCGATTCATGGACATCACCATTTGCTGGGTGTCTTCTTTGGTGATGCTCTGCCAGGCCTGTATTGCAGCCATCTTTAGCTTATGCTTGTTATGGGGGCTAGTCCAGTTTTCACTTCAGCATATAAAAGGCATGCTCAATTGGGTTCAGATTGGGCGATTGAATTGGCCACTAAAGAATTGACTATTTTTTAGCTTTGAAAAACTCCTTTGGGTTGCTTTAGCAGTATGTTTGGGATAATTGTCTTGCTGTAGAATGAACCGACGGCCAATGCGTTTTGAGCCATTTGTTTGCACTGAGCAGATAGGATGTGTCGAAACATTTCAGAATTCATTATGCTACTACCATCAGCAGTTGTATCATCAATGAAGATAAGTGAGCCAGTACCTTCAGCAGCCATACATGCCCAGGCCATAACACAGATGAGGTGGTCTGCTTTGGATCTTGGGCAGTTCCTTCCCTCCTCTATACTTTGCTCTTGCCATAACTCTGATATGTTAATCTTCACCACATCTGTCCACAAGACCTTTTTCCAGAACTGTGGTTGCTCTTTTAAGTAATTCTTGGCAAACTGTAACCTGGCCATTTATTTTTGCGGCTAACTAGTGGAATTGTTGCGGCCAACCGGTGGAATTCTTCTGCCATCAGCTGTGGAGGTCTTCCTTGGCCTGCCAGTCACTTTGCGATTAGTAAGCTCACCAGTGCTCTCTTTCTTCTTAATGATGTTCCAAAGTCAACTCTGGTTGATTTTGGTAAGCCTTAGGTTTGACTGATATCTCTAACAGTTTTATTCAAGTTTCTCAGTCTCATAATGGCTTCTTTAACTTTCTTTGGCACATCTTTGATCCTCATGTTGATAAACAGCAATACAAGTTTCCAAAGGTGATGGAAAGACTGGAGGAAAGACTAGGTGCTGAGAACTCTCTTCTTCCTGTACGAAGGATGCAATTAAACACACCTGAGCAATTACAAACACCTGTGAAGACATGTGTCCCAAACATTATGGTGTCCTGAAATGGGGGGACTATGTATAAACACAGCTGTAATTTCTACATGGTGAAACCAAACTGTATAAAAATACCCTTTAATTAAATCTGACAATGTGCACATTAACCACATGTGATTTTTTTCTTTTAACAAATCTCAAATTGTGGAGTACAGAGGCAAATAAATAAATGATGGGTGTTTGTCCCAAACATTATGGAGGGCACTTTATTTATCGTTGTATCTATCATCATGTATACTGTGTATACCATGAGCATTTGAACAAGGTATTTCAATACATCCTGGTGTGTATTACAATATGAAGAGGTCCATGTTGTATGAACACTCAGTTTAATATTTAAACGATACAGCTCACAATTAGTACAAAAGGGCAAGGTGTGTTAACGTGTTGACTGTAAAGTGAAGACTAACTCCATTGTCCGCTGCACCCCACCAGCTGTCCATCCAGATCGGCATTGATCGGTCGGCCCAGAATACGCCAGGTCCACACGAGAGCTCGAGCTCAACGCACGATGGTTCGAGGCTAAATTGGTTTGGCCACATGATGGAGCTCCATGACGCCACCCCAGAGCCGGAGTATTGGAGGCGGTTAAGATGTCGAGTGAGGTGGCCTGATATTGTATACATGTCTCCCGCGTTCGGGGTTGCACCTGGCTGTGTTGAGGGCGGGTTTGGTCGTGATAGTGGATGCCCTCTGCGGCAGGGTTGTGCCACAATAGACAATAGGTGCAGGAGTAGGCCATTCGGTCGAGCCAGCACCACCATTCAATGTGATCATCCCCAATCAGTACCCCGTTCCTGCCTTTTCCCCATATCCCCTGACTCCGCTATTTTTAAGAGCCCTATCCAATTCTCTCTTGAAAGCATCCAGAGAACCTGCCTCCACCGCCCTCTGAGAATTCCACACACTGCACTGGTTGGTCAATGTCCAAGTGTGCCGGCGTAAGACGGACCTCGGAGACAGTCCCGTGTCTGCCGCCCATGTTGATGACGAAAGCCGTGGCGTCATTTTGCAGTACTCTGAAGGTTCCCTCATTAGGCTTTTGTAGTGGTGTACGGTGGGAATTTCGGCGAAGGAAGACGTACTGGCAGTCCTGGAGGTTGGGTGGGACGTACGTGGTTGTGAGCCCGTGTTGGGACGTTGGAACTGGAGAAAGCGTGCTCACCTTCTCATTCGGGATGAAGTCCCCTGCGACCGTAAGCAGGGTACCGTACACCAGCTGGGCCGAGGAAGTTGCCAGGTCCTCCTTTGGGCAGTGCGTATACCTAGCATGACTCACGGCAATTCGTCTATCCAGTCTGAGCCCGTGAGCCAGGCATTGAGGGATGCCTTCATGTGCCGGTGAAGGCATTCCATTAGGCTGTTTGCTTGCGGGTGGTAGGCCGTTGTGAGGTACAGCTTAGTGTCAAGCAGTCGGAGCATTGCTGACCACAGCTCGGAGGTGAACTGCGCACCTCTGTTGGACGAGATGTCCAAAGCGGGCGATCTTCTCATTCGGGATGGTGAGGGCACGTGCGCAGGTTGCAGTGGAGGTATCCGAGAGTGGGACGGCTTCCGATCATCTCGTGAATCTGTTCACGATGGTGAAGAGGTGGGTGACACGTCTGGATGGGGGCAGCGGTCCAACGATGTCAACGTGGATGTGGTCGAAACGCCGGTGTGTCAGGGCGAATTTCTGCAGCGGCACCTTGATGCGTTGCTAAATCTTGGAGATTTGACAGGGTATGCATGCTCTGGCCCAGTTGCCAACCTGTTTGGGCAACCCGTGCCACATGAACTTGGTTGCCATCAGTGCCTTTGTTGTCCGGGTGGAAGGGTGATCTAGGCCGTGAACCATGTTGAAAACCCGACGGCGCTGCATGTTGCAGATCAAGCAGTATTCACCAATAATACCTTTCCTGGGCCTCCTCCATTGCCAGAGTGAGGCCACACACAAATTGGAGGAACATCACCTCATATTTCGCTTGAGCAGCTTACAACCCAGCAGTACGAATTTTCACCTCTAATTTCAAGTAACCCTTGCATTCCCTCTCTCTCCGTCTCACCCCCACCATCATCATCCTGCTAGTTTTACTGTTTGTATCCCCTTGTTATCATCTCCTTCACTGCCAACAATAGACTATTGTTGGATCTTTGGTCATCAGTGTTGGCTCTGACCTGTTTGTACATCTGGTTTTCCTCTCCCCTTACTTCAAGTTTGGAAGGAAATCAAATATCTCGTAAAAACCCACGGAGAGAACGTACAAACTCCATGCAGACAGCATCCGTAGTTGGGATTGAACCAGGGTCTCTGGCACTGCAAGTGGTGTAAGGCAGCAACTCTACTGGTGTGCCACCATGCTGCCCCTAAGGCCATTTTGGGAATCAATGCCAGGTGTAACACCTGGAGGACTGTGTTGGTTTGCTTATTTATGGACAAGAGACGGATAAGGATTACTAGACAAATATCTGAAAAGTTTGTCAGGCTAAGCTTCTATCAGCTAGAGTTAGTGGATGAGAGGGTCATTGATTGAATTACACATCTAGAAGGGTCTTGATAGGATGGGGAGTAAAGATTTTTCTCCTCGATGGAGAATCTAGAATTAGCAAACTGTTTAAAAATCAAGTGTTGCCCACTTAAAACGGAAAAGAGGCAAATTATTTTCTCTAGGGGGTTGTTAATGTTTGAAACTACCTTCCTGATAGGATGACGTATGTAGAGCTTTTGAATATTTTTTATGAAAAGCAAAAATGGAAATCGATGATAAGCAAGAGGGGAAAAGTTTGCTAGAGGTAGGCATGAATGTGGAGATGAGTTAACAATCTTACACTTATTGATGGCAGAGATGGCCTGAGGACTGAGTAGCCTGCTGCTCCTCCTTCATCTGTCCGTATATTCTCTACTGGTTTACCACAGAAGCACCGTCACCTACTCTCCTCACCATCAGCATTGACCCAGTATTAAACCTTATCAAATAGATCAAGAGATTAAAAGGATTTGGAAACTGATGATTTGTGGCTTACTTTCTTAATCCTCACGGCCACTCTGTCATCTACACGTTTCAAGAAGGAAGAATAAGAGAACCTTGATTGGTGCAGACCTGACTGATGAAGCTTGGTAACATCCAAAACAGTACCTTATTGGAATAATATGTTATTTGACTCCTTTCCACTTTCATCACCCTCAGTGCATTGCGACTGCAGTAGGGACATGTCAAGTCATACACCAACATAACTTAGAGATGCTGCTCTAATTTATATTTGCTATCTCAGATGACCCCACCAACATAATTATGAAAGTAACATTACCACAAGGGCCCCAATGGTTGTGGAGAACACATCTCTACCTGTGAACAAAGGTTGGATAATAAATCCATTCTTGTTAGAATTGATCACCCAAGCGAAACTAATGTCAATATATGCATATCTTAACTATCCCTTGTGGTAAAGCATTCCATGATCCCAAAACTAATTTCTTCAAAAGTTTTCTTGCTCATTTTCAATAGTAATTTTATAGTCTCCTTATCACAAACATTCCTGCTGGAAAAAAATCTCTCCTTTTTTCTCCTTTCATAATTTAATTAAGTTCAGTTTAAAGATACAATGTGGAAATAGGCCCTTCGCCCAACCAGGTCCATGCCCACCAGTGATCACTCGTACACTAGTTCCATCCTACACATTAGGGACAATTTACAAAGCCAGTTAACAAACCTGCATATCTTTACAATGTGGGAGGAAACGAGAGCACACGAAGAACATACAAACTACAAACAGACAACACCCGTGGCCAAGATCAAACCCAGATCTCTCACGTTATAAGACAGCAACTCTACTGTTGCACCAGTGTGCTGCTCCTTGTCCCTAATTTTAATCATTTCAGCCTTTACCAAATGATGAAGCTAAATATGGAAGTGACGTAGGATCGATCAATTATTGTTATTAATCACTGTTAACACCAATAAATAGTCTTACATTTAAAAAGCCACCACAGCCAACAAAGGTAACAAGGATATTATACATTGTAAAAATGTTATATCACTTTAATCAAATCAAGATAAATAATCTGAAACCATCTGATCTTGCTTTAAGATGTTCCCTCCGACTAAAGTGTCCAATGAATCTACTGCATCTCCCATCCTTAACTTTTGCCGAGCTCTGTTCAAATTTAATCTTGTACTGTGAGGCTACATGAGAGGTTTCAGAAAATAGTAAATTTTGTATGACTAACCTGTACAAATCGATAACTGGCTTTGTAATATCTTTGTATTGACGCAGTCTGAATGCAACCACTTCCAGTTTATCATCGTCACGCTGGATTAGAATATCCCCAGTGATATCATCAATACCCTGCATCCAGAAAAAAATATCATTTACATTGTAATAAAGAACAAAATCATAGCAAAACATGGTATACACAGTAAATGGATCAATGGCAAGACTGTTTCTTAAAAGAGACAACAATAGGGATAGAAGGAAAACAGTACTGACAGACAAAAGAGAGACATTCATTTTTAAGTTTAAATCAGCCTTTATTTACGGACAATAGACAATAGACAATAGGTGCAGGAGGAGGCCATTCGGCCCTTTGAGCCAGCACCGCCATTCAATGTGATCATGGCTGATCATCCCCAACCAGTACCCCGTTCCTGCCTTCTCCCCATTTGTCTAATCATTGAACCTGAAGTCAGATATTGGAGTAAATATTATCAGTCATTTATATTAGCTAAACTCTTAAAAACCATTATTGTTTTATCTTAATTAAAGTCCAAATAAACAATAATTAACCTGATTTTTAAAAAGGATCTTTTGGAACAAGATTTTAAAGATTGGTTCTTAAAGAAGATCAGCACATAATAAAAATGGCCAAATCAAACATTCAACACATCCCTAACATTAAAAAAATATTTTTATTTTTCTGCAAGAGAGCAGTTCTAATCTATCTACCTCATTGGAAACCCTCAGACTATTTTTGACCGGACTTTACTCATTTTATCTTGTATTAAATGTTATTCACTTTATTCTCTTCATCATGTATCTGTACGTTGTGGATGATGCGATTGTAATTATGTATTGTCTTTCTATAGACTGGTTAGCATTTAAAAGCTTTTCACTGTGCTCGGTAATAAGCTAAACTCAAACTCAAGATCATCTATTTAATATTACTTCTGTTTCTTGAGCTTTACCATTCCAAGTAGTCTCTTAAAGTGAAAGGGCAGGTCCAGTCTTTTGTTCCGACCACTTTTGAATTTGTAAGCCAATACAGCCATTCTTTAAGTGTGAAATCAATGTCTTCATTTTTATCCAACTTTCCTGGGTCTTTCAGGCCCACCCCATCACAGTGACACAGCAGACCTTAACTGCAACCATTCAGTTTAATAATCTTTACATTATCAGTATTTTGGCAATTATTTAGTTAATGATGGATCAGGGTCTGATTAAGTTGAAAGATCTGCGTAGGAAGGAACTGCAGATGCTGGTTTACACCGAAGACAGACACAAATTGCTGGAGTAACTGCAGGACAGGCAGCATCTCTGGTTAGAAGGAATGGGTGATGACCCAAAACGTCACCCATTCCTTCTCTCCAGAGATGCTGCCTGTCCCGCAGCGTTACTCCAGCATTTTGTGTTTATCTAAGTTGAAAGATCTGTTAGTTGCAGTTCATATATTTCAATATATATCCTCAGGCATAATTCGATGAATGCGACAACTTTTTCTCCATATATTCGTTTTCAAAGCAGTTTTCTGCATCTTGAGCTAAAATGCTTGTTCAGTACTCACACGCAAAAGTGGAGGATTGAATGTCATATTGTATACTCTTCCGCTGGACAGATGAACCCATCTCGCGCGGAGTCTCTCCTTCAATGTTTCAAATGGGACATTCAAGTGAATGACAAGATCAAGCTGATAGATGCCGTTAAGTGCCTCTGCCTGAGCTAGCGTATGAGGGAAACCTAGCAGTAAAGGATCACATTAGTAGCCAATGATTTACCAGTAAAACCAGCAGGAGGAGCTATTCCTCTAAACGTCAGAATAATAATAAGTTACGAAATGTATTTCTTTAAATGTATTACTCTAATCATGAAAATAAATTCTGAACATCTTTCATGTATGAATGCCTCTTCCTATTATAATTATTGGAATTACATTAATATATTAATTACATGTTAATTAATTAATATATTATTGATATGATTGTAATAAAACTGATGTACATTTTCAATTAGCTTCATACCATTAAATGTAAATCACCCATACTGGCTTGGTCCAGATCGCCAGGTTATGGCCATTCTGGTAATGGAAATTCACCTTTACAGAATTCACAAATCACTATCTAAACATTTGAGTTATAGACAATAGACAATAGACAATAGGTGCAGGAGTAGGCCATTCAGCCCTTCGAGCCAGCACCGCCATTCAATGTGATCATGGCTGATCATCCCCAATCAGTACCCCGTTCCTGCCTTCTCCCCATATCCCCTGTTTTAAGAGCCCTATGAAATTAAATGTGCTCTCTTGAGAGTGTGTATGAAAAAACTGCAAATAAATCACTACAAACATATTTTTGATCTGTCATTTTCATACACATTGCAGATGACATGTTTTCACATAATGGTTTCCAGGGAATGCAGCTATTCCCCTTCCACTCCGTGATGCTGGGATCGTCCGCATTGCTTCACATCATGTTAGAATCCTTTGCAGCTGTTAGCGGCATGCGGTCGACAAATTGTTATGCAACATGGTACACTGCAGTCAAGCCCAATCCTATTATTGATTATCTCCATTTCTCTCAATTAATCGTTATCCTCCCTATCCCAAGAGCATTAAGTCCAAGATTCCCAGGGCTAGGTGGAGGCCAGTTCTCTGGATACTTTCAAGAGAGAGCAAGATAGGGCTCTTAAAGATAGCGGAGTCAGGGGATATGGGGAGAAGGCAGGAATGGTGTACTGATTGTGGATAATCAGCCATGATAACATTGAATGGTGGTGCTGGCTCGAAGTACCAAATGGCCTACTCCTGCACCTATTGTCTATTGTGTATTGATTTACTCACATTTTGAAAAGCATGGAACTATTAGAAATGGTCAGCATGATTTTGTGAGAGGTAATCATGTCTTAAGTACTTGATTGAGTTTTGTGAGGTGTCAAAGATGATTGATAATGGTAGGAAAGTGAAAGTTGTCTATGTGGAATTTGACATTTGACAATGTCCCTCATGATAGATCCATCCAGAAGATTCAGGGTCAGTGAGTTGGTAGATTAGATTAAAAACTGGCTTGGCCATGGAAGACAGTGGTAAAGAGGTATTATTCTGATTGGAGGTCTGTAGTACTGTTCTGCAGGGATCATTGCTGGGACCTTTTTGAGATATATATATATATATATATATATATATATATATATATATATATATATATATATATATATATATATATATATATATATATATAGATATTTTTTACTAAAATGTTAGTGGATTACAGCAGTGCTTTGGCAGGATAGATTAGAAGGCTCGTCTAGGGAGGCTATTTGGGTGGAACTGTGAAGTGGGAACGCTGTAGCAACACTTTTAGGGGTGTATTATAGACCGCCAAATGGGCAGCGAGAATTGGAAGAGCAAATATGTAAGGAGATAGCAGATATTAGTAGTAAGCACAAGGTAGTGATTGTGGGAGATTTCAATTTTCCAAAAATAGACTGGGAAACACATTCTGTAAATGGGCTGGATGGGTTGGAGTTTGTAAAATGTGTGCAGGATAGTTTTTTGCAGCAGTACATAGAGGTATCGACCAGAGAAGGGGCAGTGCTGGACCTCCTGTTAGGAAATGAGGCAGGTCAGGTGACGGAGGTATGCATTGGTGAGCACTTCGGGACCAGTGATCACAATACCATTAGTTTCAATATAATTATGGAGAGAGTCAGAACTGGACCTAGGGTAGAGATTTTTGATTGGAGAAAGGCTAACTTTGAGGGAATGCTTAAGGATTTAAAAGGAGTGAATTTGGACACGTTGTTTTATGGGAAGAATGTAGAAGAGAAATGGAGGACATTTAAAGGGGAAATTGTAAGAGTACAGAATCTTTATGTCCCTGTTAGGTTGAAAGGAAATAGTAAAAATTGGAAAGAGCCATGGTTTTCAAGGGAAATTGGACACGTTTCAAAAAAAGAGAGATATCTACAATAATTATAGGAGGCATGGAGTAAATGAGGTGCTAGAGGAGTATAAAGAATGTAAATAGAATCTTAAGATAGAAATTAGGAAGGCTAAAAGAAGATATGAGGTTGCTTTGGCAAGAAAGGTGAAAGTAAATCCAAAGGGTTTCTACAGCTATATTAATAGCAAAAGGATAACGAGGGATACAATTGGACCATTAGAGAGCCAGAATGGACAGCTATCTGCAGAGCCAAAAGAGATGGGGGAGATATTGAACAATTTATTTTCTTCAGTATTCACCAAGGAGAAGGATATTGAACTCTGTGAGGTAAGGGAAAAAAGTAGAGTAGCTATGGAAACTATGAGATTCAAAGAGGAGGAAGTACTGACACTTTTGAAAAATATAAAAGTGGATAAGTCTGACAGGATATTCCCTAGGACATTGAGGGAAGTTAGTGTTGAAATAGCAAGAGCTATGACAGAAATATTTCAAATGTCATTAGAAACGGGAATAGTGCCGGAGGATTGGCGTACTGCGCATGTTGTTCCATTGTTTAAAAAGGGTTCAAAGAATAAACCTAGCAATTATAGACCTGTTAGTTTGACGTCAGTGGTGGGCAAATTAATGGAAAGGATACTTAGAGATAATATATATATAAGCATCTGGATAAACAGGGTCTGATCAGGAACAGTCAACATGGATTTGTGCCTGAAAGGTCATGTTTGACAAACCTTCTTGAATTTTTTGAAGCGGTTACTAGGGAAATTGATGAGGGTAAAGCAGTGGACGTTGTCTATATGGATTTCAGTAATGCCTTTGACAAGGTTCCCCATGGAAGGTTGGTTAAGAAGGTTCAATCTTTGGGTGTTAATGGCAGAGTAGCAAGATGGATTCAACAGTGGCTGAATGGGAGATGTCAGAGAGTAATGGTGGATGGCTGTTTGTCAGGTTGGAAGCCGGTGACCAGTGAGGTGCCTCAGGGATCTGCGTTGGGTCCACTGTTGTTTGTCATGTACATCAATGATCTGGATGATGGGGTGGAAAATTGGATAAGTAAGTATGCAGATGATACTAAGATAGGTGGAGTTGTGGATAATGAAGTAGATTTTCAAAGTCTACAGAGAGATTTGGGCCATTTGGAAAAGTCGGTTGAAAGATGGCAGATGGAGTTTAATGCTGATAAGTGTGAAGTGCTACATCTTGGCAGGACAAATCAAAATAGGACGTACATGGTAAATGGTAGGGAATTGAGGAATGTTGTGGAACAGAGAGATCTAGGAATAACTGTGCATAGTTCCATGAAGGTGGAATCGCATGTAGATAGGGTGGTAAAGAAAGCCTTTGGTGTGCTGGCCTTTATAAATCAGAGCATTGAATATAGGAGTAGGGAAGTAATGTTAAAATTGTACAAGGCATTGGTAAGACCAATTCTGGAGTATGGTGTACAATTTTGGTCGCCTAATTATAGGAAGGATGTCAACAAAATAGAGAGAGTACAGAGGAGATTTACTAGAATGTTGCCTGGGTTCCAGCAACTATGTTACAGAGAAAGGTTGAACAAGTTAGGTCTTGATTCTTTGGAGCGCAGAAGGTTAAGGGGGGACTTGATTGAGGTCTTTAAAATGATGAAAGGCATAGACAGATTTGACGTGGATAAGCTTTTCCCATTGAGGGTAGGGAAGATTCAAACAAGAGGGCATGACATGAGAATTAAGGGACAGACGTTTAGGGGTAACGTGAGGGGGAACTTCTTTACTCAGAGGGTGGTGGCTGTGTGGAATGAGCTTCCAGCAGAAGTGGTGGAGGCAGGATCGATTTTAACATTTAAAAGTAAAGTGGATAGGTATATGGACGGGAAGGGAATGGAGGGGTATGGTCTGAGTGCAGGTAGATGGGACTAGGGGAAAACAAATGGTCGGCACGGACTGGAATGGCCGAGAGGGCCTGTTTCTGTGCTGTAATTGTTATATGGTTATATGGTTATATGGATTCATTTGTAAGTTTGCAGACAAGCCAAAAAATTGTGAATAGTGACGAAAGTTGTCAAAGGACACAACAGGATCATTTGGAAATTTGGGTGGAAATATTGATGTGGTTTAATGTGGGCAAGTGTGAAATGTTGCACTTTGGGAAGTAAGAGGAAAGTATACAGTAAAATGTAGGATCCTTTGGAGCATTAATGTACTGAGAGATCTTGGAGTGCAGATCTATAGCTCCCTGAAAGTGGCAGCACAGTGAAAAGGGTGGTAAAGAAGGTCTTCATTGGTGAGGGCATCGGCAAGTCATGTCACAGCTGCTTAAAACTTCGATTAGGCCACATTTGGAATATTGTGCACTGTTCTGTTCACCACACTCTAAGAAAGATGTGGAGGCTTTTGAGAAGGGTTCATAGAGGTTCATCGGGATTTTGCTTAGATTAAGTGGTTATCTCTAAGGAGAAGTTGAATAAACATGGATTGTTTTTCCTGGAGAGTCAGAGGCTGAGAGACAACATAATAGAGGTATATAAAATTATGAGCGACATATATACAGTGGTCAGAGTCTTTTACCCAATGTGGAAATGTCAAATACCACAGGCATAGCTTTAAGAGGGAGAATGCTCAAAGGAGAATTACAAGGTGCTCGGTACCTGCAACATACTGCCTGGAGAGGTGATAGAAGCAGAAATGATAGTAACATTTCAAAAGCATATAGATAGACACATGAACAGGCAGGGAATGGAAGGATAAAAACTATGTGCAGGAGGATAGGATTAGTTTAATTTGGCAGCATGGTCAACACAGATATCATGGTGCATACCTGTATTATTCCGTTCTAATTGCAACATAGTTATTGCTGCTCTGAATGCACTGCAATGCAAGAATCAATTCAGTATGGTGACAAAGGGTACCACAGATGCTGGAATCTCAAGTAAAACACAAAGTGCTGGGGTAATCTGACCTGCTGAGTTACTCCAGCACTTTGTGTTTAGTCAAGTACAGTACACAATCTTTTTTTAAGGTACAGCACTTTTTCATGCTGACAGTAATTTTAATGACTGATCTTAGAATATAAGGATAACAATAAGACTTTGTCAGAGCAACTAAAATAGAAAACAACATTGCATGAAATCTAGATCACAGCTTAGGTTCACTATCTGGTGCAGGACTCAGTAAAATTTCCAAGTTAAGACCCAACTTTTATCGTTATGGTCTTGTTAGGATTTTAAGAATTGCCATCACAAGGATATCAGTGCATGATTTACAAATGGTTTTAGTTTTCTTGAAGTAGGAGAAATATGTTACTACTCCTTCTTCTATGACTATCCAACAATTGTTGCTGAACTGGTTGTATGGATATTTGATAAGAAGAAGCTACAGGTCAAACATGCTCTTACATCCCATTCTCAAATAAACTGTCCTCACAAAAAGTAAATCCTATTCAAAGCCAATAGTTTAAATAGGATGTGCAGAAAAGAGTTTAACAGAGAAAAAAAAACATACTTCAGCTATGTTCTGATCATTTCAGTATTTGAAGCCTGGAATGGCATTGGTTTGGGAATTTACCAGATAATAAAAAGCATGTGTTAACCATCTGTCTGAATCAGATATTGTTCATAAAAGCAATATGTTCTTACAACCAAAGAACAGTACAGCACAGAAACAGGCCTTTGCCTCATAACATCTGTGCTGAAAATAATCCCAAGTTAAACTAATGTCCCCTGCCAACATGTGGTCCGTATTCCTCCATTTCTTGCATGTTCATGTGCCTATCTACATGTCTCTTAAATGCCAGTATTGTACCTGCTTCCACCTCCATCCTTGGCAGCATGGTTTTGGTCAATACACAGTGTGATGCAACCTGCATTAGCAACTTCTTCATGGTTTTAGTTTTTATCTCATAGTCTTTCAATCAAACAGTCCTGGCATTCCTTCATAAAGTAATCAAGACTCTTCATCGGTCCATGGCAGTCCAGGAACTGTGGCCACTGCGTGTCTCCGTGAAAAATTACAATATCCCCCAGACTCGTGGGATTCCCTGGCCCATGACCATTCAAGATGCAGATTCAGGACGACATTTGAGAATTGTCAGAGTACCAGCACTAACCTCCAGTCAACGGCCACACATGGAGTCCTGGCATGAAGAGCAGCAAAAGCACACCACCTCCCACATTGCTCACTCCACCTATCTTGTCAGTACCTGCTGTCCCACCCTCAGCACAGCCTACATTTGCCTCATCGGAACCCCAGAGAAGGAGTGGAAGCAATTCACCATCAATCCCAAGGGAGCGTCTAAGTGGAAGTCAGACAATGTGTTTCTCCTCCCTGCAATGACATAGGAGAGAAATTAATTTGCCTTAGTATCTCCACTCTGATTTAATTCTGCAGAGTTTAAAGCTATGGATTGCCTCTCCTCCTGTTCTTCCTCCCTTCCACATTTAATAACCTGTTGAAACACAATCTTTGCATCATCTAGTCACAATTTCCTGATTCGCCTTTCGTTCTTTACAACTATGAAAGTTTCCCACACCTTGCAGTTTGGCCTTTCACCCAGATCGCTCAATGACTCCTGGGACTGTGATAGTATGGAGCTTAAAACATACAAGTAACTGAGACACTTGCCATCCAGTAACCAGCTCTGGTTTCCCATTGACTTAAGCTTTTCCAGCATCAAGTGAGTTGTTACATGATCTGGCACCAAATACCCTCTTTCCAGATAGCGTTTTGCCAGGAGCTCAATTTCTGTTGGTTGCAAAGAGAAAAGTTCAGTTTTAATGTGATTTGAAATAAATAGAATGAAATGGCAATTTTGATATATTAACATCTAAGCAGCTTAAACTTTCAAGTAAATTACTTAAGAGAAAGTAATTTAAATTTATGGTCTGTGATACTAAGAAAGGTGCAAACTGGACCTTTACCACTGATTTCAGGACCTCTTTGCTTGGAGCTCGTGTTCAAAAGATCTAAAGAAATTGTTTCCTCCATGACATTCTGCTCAACTCCTCAATCATCTCCAGCATCCCCTCTCTTGCAAATGGCTTCCACTTGTATAAGTTTCGGAGTTTTAACGCCAACCCTTTTTTCTCCATCATTCTCATCAACCAGGTACATTTTCGGTTGAAACAAAAACCTCCTTGTCCATGTTTGAATTTAGTATTCAGTATGTTCTGCCTCAGATACAGGTAATACTTTGCAAAACATCTGCATTCGGTGTTTTTAGAGAAGGTACACAGACACCTTAAAGTCGTCAGTACTTTATTAAGCATACGTTATACATAGCCCTGGCTGTACGTGGTCTGTCACGAACACTAGAGAGAGAGCTAGGGGCGTGTGGGTTACAATTATACTAACTGGTGGGGGAGTGGTTAGCATGGACATCGTTACTATCAATTAAAGGTGTACACACATATCATCTACATCCTTCCTCTACCAAAACAAACAGTGAGTGACAGGGCGACCACGTCTCATGCGCAAGGGTGAGTGCAAACAGTAAAGCACAGGGATACAGGATCACACGTAATCGCCGTAACGGACCGGCGGCCTGACCAGGCGACCAGACCGGGTCCGCACCTCGCCATCACCTCCTTCCCCGACAGGAACAAGCGGGGACGCTGGGGCATGGTGGGGGCTACGGACAGGAGAACCCCTTGGCGACAAAGGCATCGGGGGGGGGGGGGGGCGGCGAAGAGAAGGGCGAGGAAGCCGGAGAAAGCGGGACCGCAGCCGGGAGGCGTTCCGGAGGAGGACGAGGGGAGGTCGGTCCCAGAGGAACGGGCAAAGCACAGGGCCGCGACAGTGGCAGCGGGGGGGCATACGGAGCCGCCGGGGGAGGGAGAGGCTCGTTCACGAGCCGGAGATGCTGGCGGGACCGGCGGTACACCCGTCCGTCGTGGTTGACAAGGTACGAACGACTCCGAACGCTCGAGCGCTTCTGGACCGGCCAGGTTAAGCAGCAGGGAAGCCTTGACAGCGGGGGCCACAGCAGGGTGGGCGATGGTAACATAGTGCTCAAAGTCCCGTCGGAACACGCTCCAGCGATGAGTGATGTCTGCATCAAAGACTAGGATGTCAGGTTTACGACAGGCAGAAGCCATCACGGCACAGGGAGGGGGTACTGGGACTAAGAAAATAAAACGCGATAGACTGGAGACGCTGAAAGAAGCACTTCTGACACCATTTAGAGAAGGTACACAGACACCTTAAAGTCGTCAGTACTTTATTAAGCATACATTATACATAGCCCTGGCTGTACGTGGTCTGTCACGAACACTAGAGAGAGACCTAGGGGCGTGTGGTTACAATTATACTAACTGGTGGGGGAGTGGTTAGCATGGACATCGTTACTATCAATTAAAGGTGTACACACATATCATCTACAGTGTTCAAGTGTGACCTTGAACTTCGTGTCACTTATCACTGCAACTATCCATCCTGCACCCAAGCTGACGACGCTCCTACTCTTGTAATGAAGCTCATGCTAAGCTCAGGGAGAACAGCACCTCACCTTCCAACCTGGCACATTTCAGGCTTCCACACTCAACTGTCATTTTAAAGGACAATTTTACAATTTTACCAAAGCCAATTAACCTACAAACCTGTATGCCTTTGGAATGTGGGAGGAAACCAAGCACCTGAAGAAAACCCACATGGTCACAGGGAAGATGTACAAACTCTGTACCGACAGCACTCGTGGCCAGGATCGAACCGGGCTCTCTGGTGCTACAAGGCAGCAATCATTTTGCCGCCCTAAATGTGCCACTGCACCGCCCCTAATTCTCACCGATAGGGTGAATGTATTATAGCTAGGAGGCAAAACCATTACTCATTTTTCCCCTCTTATTTAAATGTTCTGAGATTATTTGTCTTCCCCACTGAGATCAGTAAACTTAATTAAGGATGACCTCAGATATGAAACATATATTAAACAGATTGGATAAATAATTATAAAAAGGACTGAAAGATAAAGCCTCAAAGAATATTGCATCAATCAAATATTTGCATATGTATCTATATTCCCATTTTTATTGAAATTACATTGGCCACCAATTTATAACTTTCAGCCTTCACTGCAATTCAATTAGATCATACTGTAGTTGATCTGCTATAAGTTCTATTTCCCGCCTCAATTCAAATTCCTTAATACCCATATATGTAAATATAAAAGAGAATCAGATTTGTGTTCATATTTGCAATTGATCAAGCCTTGTCATCTTCCACCAGCGGCGAGCTCTAGATTTCCATTGCACATTTTTGTGCAGCAATGCCTCCTGCCATAATCCCACGCAAACCACAAAATGCTGGAAACACACAAACAAATATGTGAAAAGAAAACAGAGTTAATCTCTCAGGTCAAAGAGCTCCCCTTAGAACTTGCTCTGACAAAGGAACTTTTACTTGAAATGTTAACTCTGTTTCTATTTCATGAAAGTTCCCAGCAGTTTCTGTTTTTATTTCAGATTTCCAACATGTGCAGATTTTGGGATGTTCATGACTTTTGTGCAGTTTAGCAAAGTTTAAGGTTAAAACCTGTTTGCCTGACCCATCCCATTAAAGGAACTACTTTATTTATTTCCTAATATATCCCTTACTTTGGCACAAAGCCTCAGTTTGATCTCCTTTTAAGTGAACAAATACAAGAATAACTTGCAATTATATAACAACTTTAACATGTAAAACATCCCACTGTATCGCATGAGTATTAGACAACAAGGTTCAGCAATAAGCCATATAAGGAAACACTAGCGTACATGAACAAAAGAGTTTGTTTAATGAGCATTTGAGCGGCGCAAGAGGCAGAGGTTAGGAAGGAATCGCCAAACCATGGAGCTCAGATAATTGATGGCATGGTTGCCAGTGGCAGAGTGAGTGAAATCAAGGAGACACAAGAGGCCAAAATTATTTCTAAGTGTTCAGCCAAGTCTGAGAGAAATTGTGATTCATTGTTAGTCAACAAATGTAGGGGTGACGGTGGGCCCATGGGATTTGTGCGAGTTAGGAGCAAGACCAAAAATTTTCAGATGAGCTAATTTTTGAGAGGGGGATGGGAATGCATTGACACAATTAAAATAGCGGTAGCAGAAAACCCGTTAATCTCATTCCAAAAAAATCTGTCATTAGAATTTAATGCTTTGCTTCTTCTTGGTGAATGTGCACTACATCTAGTGCACAAGATCAACATATCTGAATTGCTGAGCCTATAACTGAATGCAGTATTTTTTCATTAATTAACGTAATAAGGCAGGAACATTAGCAATTACACGCAAGTTCAGCAGCATTATTGAACTGTGACATGGTTCACGGGTGAGTCAATCGTCACGTTGTGCTTTTGAATCATAATCCAACCCCAACATCTATTGAGTCTATGGGTTTATAACATAATCAAGTCATTTCCAGAGCATTATTACTAATACTGTATTAGCATTTGTTCCAAATATCCTTAATTACGTGAATTAAAATTCCATTGCTACTGTGGTATTACTAGAACTCAAGTCGCTAGTCTTGATCAGAGGAAGCAATTTTGGCGACTAAACTGTTAAGCTAAAATACTCTAAATCGCAGTCCGTTAGAAGCATGTCCTTAATACCCTTATATCATATTAATTGTAAAGAGAGATAAGGCCATGGCTTTTTATTGTTACAATAGTACTATATCTTCACTGAAAACAACACTGGGAAGGAAGTGTTTAAGAAGGAACTGCAGATGCTGGAAAATCGAAGGTAGACAATGCTGGAGAAACTCCGCGGGTGAGGTAGCATCTATGGAGCGAAGGAAATAGGCAAATTTGGATCGAGACCCGTATTCAGACTGATGAGGGGGTGGGGGGAGGGGGACGGGAAGAAGACAGGAAGAGGCAGAGACAGTGGGCTGAGGGAGAGCTGGGAAACGGAGGAGAAAGCAGGGACTACCTAAAATTGGAGAAGTCAATGTTCATGCCGCTGGGGTGTAAACTACCCAAGCAAAATATGAGGTGCTGCTCCGCAGAGACCGTTCCCTCCGTAACTCCCTGGTCAATTTGTCCCTTCCCACCCAAACCACCCCCTCTCCAGGCACTTTCCCTTGCAACCCTCCGCTCGGTTCGCAATAACCAACCTGATCTCCCGATGGCTCAGCACTTCAACTCCCCCTCCCATTCCGAATCCGACCTTTCTGCCCTGGGCCTCCTCCATGGCCAGAGTGAGGCCCACCATAAATTGGAGGAGCAGCCCCTCATATTTCGCTAGGGTAGTTAACACCCCAGCGGTATGAACATTGAATTCTCCAATTTCAGGTAGTCCCTGCTTTCTCCTTCTTTCCCCTCCCCTTCCCAGCTCTTCCACAGCCTACTGTCTCCGTCTAATTTGGAAACATAAGGAAGAGGAACAGTAAAGATCTATGGTTGAGCAGGGGGGTGCAAACAGCTGAAATATTTGTTTGAACCCTATGTTTCTGCCATGATGTTTATTCCACTTGAATTTGAAAATTGAATTTATCCAAAATTTAAGATGCGAGTGGGGTGATTTATTTGGAGCCTGAGGGGCAAACTTCAAATCGAGGGTAGTGTGCACATGGAACAAGCTGCCAGAGGAGGTAGTTAAGGCAGGTACTGCACAACATTTAAAAAACATTTTGACAGGTTCATGGATAGGAAAGGTTTAGCGGGTTATAGGCGAGACTAAAGTAGATGGGCATCTTGGACAGCATGGGCAAGTTGGGCCGAAGGACCTGTTTCCACGATGTATGACTCTATTACTCTGTAAGCTCTTGGGTAGGGGTTATATATCGCTGTCGTTAAGGGTGTTGTTAAGAGTTGTGTGTTTTGTATATTGATTTCCTGGACTGATTCACCCAATTCAGCCTTGCCATAATGAGGACTACAATGTGCATTGTCTCTGTTTGATTGGCTGTCGTGTATTTATCCTTCTTATCTACTGAGGGTATCTGTGCTCTGTACATTGTGAGCCCTACAGGACTAGCACTGCCTGCTGCATAGTGCTATCCAGAAGGTGTACTACCTCTGGGTCCCTTGAGTTGATTTTCGCAAAGATCACTACATTTTAAAGGGATGTATTTTGACACTGCAAACTGCCGGTGAAAGTGTATTCTGACACAGAGAGTTCATGGACCATAAATTGCCCAGAATGAGAGCACTCTGAACCTAACAGGAATCTAGTCCATATTGTTGTGGTTACACATTTGTTTCCTTTTGATGGAGTAGAAGCTTTCACTAATAAGTCCATGCATTCCCAATACTAGCAGCCTTTCCCCTGAGCCCAGACATTCTAGAAGCAATAATTTCTGATAATTTAAAACATTTCTGGCAAAATATACCTCATTCCAAGATCCATTTGTTATCATCTAGGGCTGTTGCTGCTGCCCTTTGTGCTTGCTGATTTCCATTGGTTCTTGGTCCAGCAAAACTGGCCTCTAAGAGTGCCTTGATTTAATACTGGCCACTTGCCCATCCTTGATTTTAAGCAGTGTAGGAAGGAACTGCAGATGCTGGTTTAAATCAAAAATAGACTTCATTTTCAGCATTCAGTTGCTTAGATCTTAAACTTGGGAGTTCTTTCCCGAATGCCTTTTGGCTCTACTAAAAGATACTGCTTAGAAATGTACCTGCCACCTTGACCTAATTGACCTTATGTGGTTTAGGGTATGTGATTATTGATCAGTGTCACGATACTTCATTAAGCTTACTATCCAAACTGAAGTTGAACAGAGGGAAGAAGTAAATCATTCATCTTGTCAAGCCTACATTGCAATTCAATTGGATCATATAATTTATACGTGTACTTCATCTGGTGACCTCAGTTCTTGCCTAATCTTTATACTTCCAGCATCTACAGTTGACATGATCTCCAGTATGCCTTGGGCTACAGATCAAATTCCTTTAGCTATTTAAATTCCTTCCTGTACTTGTCTTGCAACCAGCTTTTGGTGATTGTGACACACAAAAATGGATCACACATGGACAGTTGATAGGTAAGAAAAGAGACAACCCACTTTTGTTCATCCCTTCAGGAAGAATTATAATCCTGTATCTGCCAATTATTGTATCCAATTGTTTTTGAAACACTTCAAGATTTTTATCTCTACTGCTCGGAAACCCAATCCATATTTTTAAAATATATGTTCTGAAGAAAACTTATTGAACTAAATATCACCGTGATGGGATTCAACAAGGGTGGCACAGCGGTGGTGTTGCTGCCTTACAGCACCAAAGACCTGGGTTTGATCCTGACCACGGGTGCTGATTGTATGGAATTTGTACATTCTTCCTGTGACGTTAGTGGGTTTTCTCCAGGATCTCTGGTATCTTCCCACACTCCAAAGATGTACAGGTTTGTAGGTTAATTGGCCTGGTATAATTGTAAAATTGTCCCAAGTGTGTGTAGGGTAGTGTCAAAGTGCGGGGATCGCTGGTCGGCGCGGACCTGGTGGGCCGAAGGGCCTGTTTCCGCACTGTATCTCTAAACTAAAATCTAGTCAAGTCAAGAGAGTTTATTGTCATGTGTCCCAGATAGGACAAGGACATTATTGCTTGCTGCAGTACAACAGGATATTGTAGTCATAAATACAGATCAGATCAGTGTGTCCATATACCATAATATATATATATATATATATATATATATATATACACACATCAGTAAACAGATAAAGTACAATAGGTTGTTATAGTTCATAGTTTGTTTGAAGTTGTGTTTAATAGTCTGATGGCTGTGGGGAAGCAGCTGTCCCTGAATCTGGATTTTGCAGAATTCAGGCTCCTGTACCTTCTACTCGATGGTAGCGGAGAGATGAGTGTGTGGCCAGGATGGTGTGGGTCCTTGATGATGCCTTCTGCCTTTTTGAGGCAGTGACTGCGATAGATCCCCTCGATGGTAGGGAGGTTGGAAACGATGATGGACTGGGCAGTGGTTACAACTTTTTGCAGCCTTTTCTGCTCCTGGACGCTCAGGTTGCTGTACCAAGCCACGGTGCAACCAGTCAGCATGCTCTCTGCTGTGCACCTGTAGAAGTTCGAGAGTCCTCCTTAACATACTGACTCTCCGTAATCTTCTCAGGGAGTAGAGGCGCTGATATGCTTTCTTTATGGTTGCATCAGTGTTCTGGGACCAGGAGAGATCTTCGGAAATATGCACGCCCAGGTATTTGAAGTTCTTGACCCTTTCCACCATCTTGATATAAACGGGACTGTGGGTCCCTATCCTACCCCTTCCAAAGTCCACAATCAGTTCCTTAGTTTTGCTGGTGTTGAGAGCCAGGTTATTGTGCTGGCACCATTTGGTCAATCGGTCGATCTCACTTCTATACTCTGACTCGTCCCCATCAGTGATATGTCCCACAACAGTGGTGTCGTCGACGAACCTGATGATGGAGTTCGCACTATGTCTGGCTAGGCAGTCATGAGTATAGAGTGAGTACAGCAGGGGGCTGAGCACGCAGCCTTGAGGTGCTCCCGTGCTGATTGTTATTGAGGATGACACATTTCCACCAATACAGACAGACTGTGGTCTGTGAATGAGGACGTTGAGGATCCAATTGGAGAGGGATGCGCAGAGACCCAGATCTGAGAGCTTGGTAACCAGCTTGGAGGGGATGATAGTATTAAATGCTGAGCTGTAGTCAATGTATAACAGCCTGACATATGAGTTTTTGTTGTCCAAGTGGTCCAGAGCGGAGTGGAGAGCCAGTGAGACCGCAGCCACCTTTGATCTGTTGTGGCGGTAAGCGAACTGCAGTGGGTCCAGGTTTTTGTCAAGGCATGAGTTGATTTGCGCCATGATCAACCCCTCAAAGCACTTCATCACCACAGGCGTTAGTGCCACAGGTCGATAGTCATTGAGGCACGTCACCTTGCTCTTCTTGGGCACCGGTATTATTGATGCCCTTTTAAAGCAGGTGGGAACCTCAGACCTCAGAAGTGAGAGGTTGAAATGTCCGCAAAAACTCCAGCCAGTTGGTCCGCACAGGTTTTTAGAACACGACCAGGTATACCATCAGGTCGAGGCACTTTCCGAGGGTTCATCCCTCTGAAGGATCTTCTGACGTCGGCCTCTGTGACTGTGACCGTAATGCCATCACGGTGAATGGGGGCTCGGGAAGGCACATCAGTATTCTCCCTATCAAAGCGTGCGTAAAACGCATTGAGCTCGTCAGGGAGTGATGCTTCACTGACATTTGAGCTGCCTCCTGATTTCGCCTTGTAGGAGGTGATGGCATTCAAGCCCCGTCACAGTTGCCGAACATCCGTCTCATCCTCCAGCTTGGAGCAGAAGTCCCTTTTGGCCTTTTTGATGGCCTTACCAAGGTCGTATCTGGACTTTTTGTAGACCTCATTATCACCAGACCTGAATGCCCGGGATCTGGTCTGCAGTAGAATGCAGATCTCATGGTTTTTGTTGGGATGCAGTCCTCCACACATTTCTTTATGAAGTCTGTAGCGACTGTAGCGTATTCATTCAGGTCCGTTGCCGAGTCACTGAACATTGCCCAGTCTACAGACTCCTAACAGTCCTGGAGTTGTTCCAGGACTGTCATAGAGACATTCTAAATAGTCTCTATGACAATTTCATACAATTTAGTTTAAGGTACCTTTTGGCTGAAATGTTTTCATGTTTTTTGTAATTCTTCTCGCATGCCTTAGGGATTGCCCTGGATACATTGCTCAATGCTTTCTTTGAATGGAATAGTACATTGTTTGAATATTTTAATTTAATTGCATTCAGTTGTTTTTTGGCTAGGTAGCCTTGCATTCTTTCTTGATTGCTGCTCTTCAAAGCCTGGTTATGTTGAGAGTCATGTTTCTCCAGATTCCTGGATACTTATTTTATTTTATACAACACTTAACTTTTCCATCTTCATTAATAACCTGAAAGCTAAATTTGCTATCTTCTCTGCCTGATTAAAAGCCAACATCATTTAACAATCTATTCAGCTACATTTTGGGCTCCAAACATACCATAGCTAATTTTAATCAGGTCAATAATTTGCTCCCTTCAATTTGTTACTTGAATAGTTTGCTTTTTAAATATGGGATGCCAAAATGTTATGTATTCTTTAGGCGAAATAAGTTTAGGAAATAACTATGTTATGCAGCTGAAGTGGGCTGCTCTCATCCTGGAACTGAGAGCTTAGATGTTCTTGGCCAATACTGGCTAGCATTTGTAGCCATATACTCTTTCACCAACACCCACATAGAGAGATACATTACTGAGCAGTAACCCCGGCATTCCATCTCTCTCCATCCCTCCCCAGCCAAGTCGCAGCAGCTTCTCGTTTTCACCCAACAAACAGCTAACAATGGCCTGTTTCCTTTATCTGAAGAAGGGCTTCGACCTGAAACGTTGCCTATTTCCTTCGCTCCATAGATGCTGCTTCACCCGCTGAGTTTCTCCAGCATTTGTGTCTACCTTCGATTTGCCAGCATCTGCAGTTTCTTCTTCAACATCCTTTATCATAATTACTTTTTTGCATGTCATTCAATCAATCACAATCAATCACAATCACAATAATACTTTATTAGCCAAGTATGTTTTGCAACATACGAGGAATTTCATTTGCCAAGTCAGTCATACAATAAAAAGCAACGGAACACACAAAACACAATGTGGGGCCCAAGATCAGTCCGAGGAGGCCTCCAGCTCCATCGATGGCAGGCCGCAGAGCAACCGGAGAATGCGATCCGAAAATTAATCGCATCTCCGGCAAGGTAAGAAGCTGGAAAAAAATGTTTCCCCCTCCCCCGACCCCTCCCCCCACATAAAACAAACCGGAGAACATTTACACAAACTTTTAACACATACTAAAAATTTAAAAAAGACAAAAAAACAGACTGTTGGCGGGGCTGCCAATCGTACGGCGCCCCTGGTGGTAAAATGTTGTGTAGTACCTGCCTTAACTACCTCCTCTGGCAGCTTGTTCCATATCTCTCAGGATCTTCAGGTCTAAGTCCTTGATTCCCTGAAAGCTACTTGTGACAACACGAGTAGATACTGTGGTATTGAAGCTGTGCAGTATGTTTGCCTTCATCGGTCAGGGCATTGAGTCAATAAGTCATGGTGCAGCTTTACAGGACTTTGGTTAGGCCAGAGTTGCAGTACTATGCGCAGTTCTGGTTGCCCCATAATAGGACAGATGTCACGGCTTTGGAAAGGAGTCAATCGGTGGCTGAGGAGACTCCTGATAGAAGTATATAAAATTACGACAGGGATAGATATGGTAGACAATCAGAACTATTTACCAGGGTGGAAATATCAAAGACTAGAGGGCATAGCTTTCAGGTCAGAGGGGGAAAGTTTAAAGGAGAAGTGCAGGTCAAGATTTTTTATACAGTGGTAGATGCCTGGAATGTGCAGCCAGGGCTGGAGTTGGACGCAGATAAGATAGTAGACTTTCAAATAGGCACATGAGGAGTATGGATAAAATGTAAGTAGGAGAATAGTTTAACTTGGCATGGTGTTCAGCACAGATACTGTGGGCTGAAGGCCCTATTCCTGCACTGCATGTTCTATGTTCTGGGGAACAATTTGGTTATGAGCAGAGACTAGAGGAGCTAGGTCTTTGCTCCCTGTAGTGGAGACGGTTAAAAGGGGACATAATTGAGGTATATACAATTATGAATGGCCTGAAATTGGCATCAAATGAATGGAGTGGTAAACGATGGAGATGAACATTGTAAGGAGTTATGTGCTGGCTTGACAGCACTTCAGATGGCAGGATGTGGTAGTAGGGGGAATGCATACAACAGGAAGTTTATGAATGTGAATTGTTTAACTGACGAGGGCATTCACCTGCTTTTAGCATTGATGCAGACTTAAGCAACCTCCAGCCACACCTTCTTGGCTCATTGTTCCACCCCAACCCCCCAGGGCTTGGCAGCAACTCTTTTCCCCATAGGTAAAAATAACATTAACAGAAACTGTGCAGTGGAATTTACTTCCAGGTTTCAGAGGGATATCGTCAATATTAACACTCAACTGCAAAAACCTTGTCAGTTTTGTAGATTAACAAGTAATATGAGGGGGGGGTTACAATATAACGTTGAGAAAAATGCTTATACTTAAAGCAAAGATTTATTGAGGGACGCGTCAAAATAATCTTACACTGAATAAAATATACAATTACTTTTCCCCAATATTTATTATCCCAATACTTGTGCAAGTGTGTGGATGAAAATGATCAGAGTTTGCATTAAGCCTATTGCCTGGTATAAACATATCACAAACACCCTATGCTGTTGCAACAGGTCCACAACAGACATAATGTGCCTGGCCCTCAATTCATTTCTGCAACACCGGACAACAAGGACTACTGTGTTAGACCTTATTTATCAACTATAGCTCAGCCTTCAATGTCATAATCCCATTCAAACTCTTGTCCAAAAGTCTGGACCTTGGAATCAGCACCCCCCCCCCCCCCCCCCCCTCTGCCATTGGGTCCATAATGCTTTGACCCACAGACCACAATCAGTGAGGATAGGTGGTCTCACTGGCAATACCTCCTCCACGTTATCTCCCGACACCAGTAGCCCAGAAGGACGTGTTCCCAGTCTTCTACTATACTCCCTACACACTCACGACTGTGCGGTCGAATTTGGTTCCAATTCCATTTAAAAGAGCGCAGATGACACCACTATGGTGGGCCAGATCATGAGCAATGATGAGAAAGAGTAAACCAAGGAGTTAGAGAACTTAGTCCTATGGTGTCAGGACAACAATTTCTCCCTCGATGTCTGCAGGACGAGGGAGCGGGGTGGAGTACGTGCCCCTATCAGCATCAATTGTGCCAAAGTGAAAATGGTTGAGAGCTTCCTGTTCCTTGGTATTAACATGATGGACAATTGTTGTGAACTAACCATATTGAAGTGGCAGCCAAAAAGGCATACCAAAGCTTCTATGTCCTCAGAAGACGGAAGAAATTTGACATGACTCCAATGACTCTTACAATGACTCCTCCAATGACTCATCCACCATAGAAAGCATACTGTTTGGTTGCATCACAGCTTGGCTTTGGAACATCTCTGCCTAAGACTGCAGGAAATTGCTAAGAGTTGTGGATGTGAAGTGTTGTGGAGTCCAGTCTATCACACAGACCAGATTCCCCACTATCGACACACAGACTGTCACAAACATATTCTGGCCTCTGATCTACTGTCTGTGAGCAGTGGGCCTAGGGGAGAGAGATAGGAGAAACAAAGATCTTTGATAACCCCTGCCCCTTCATAGAACCACAGCAAAGGCCTTGCAGGAGTTATTGTGAGGACCTAAGAGAAACACGAGGGCTCTGAGGCAGTTACGAAGGTTTCCAGTCCTACAGTCAGACATTGATATTCTGTGGGTACACAAAAAGCTGGAGAAACTCAGCGGGTGCAGCAGCATCTAAGGAGCGAAGGAGATAGGCGACGTTTCGGGTCGAGACCCTTCTTCAGACCTGTGTCTGTGCCCTACCTGTGGATGAGACATTCACCTGCACATTGGAATCAGCAGCCATCAAATAATTCATCAGCATATACACCAGATTCTGTAAAGAGCGACAGTGCCATAGCAGATAAAAGTCAAGTAACTACTGGTTAGTTAGTGGTTAGTTTGTTAGTTGATTCATTGGTTAGTTGGTTAAGTTGGTTAGGTAGTTAAGTTGGTTTAGTTTATTGTCACATGTACCGAGGTATAGTGAAAAGGTTCTGTTGCGTGCTATCCAGTCAGCAGAAAGACAATACATGGTTACAATGAGCCATTTACAGCGTGTCGATATCTGATAAGATAATAACATTTAGTGCAAGGTAAAGCCAGCAGTCTGATTAAGGATCGTCCAAGGGTCATCAAAGAGGTATATAGTAGTCCAGCACTGCTCTCTGGTTGTCTGATAACAGCTGTAACGCATGAGGCAATGAATGTACTTAATAGTCCAGTTTGACATTGTGACTTTTTAACAAAAAAAATTCTCTAACTGTCATCGTTTAATATCACAACACAGGAGCAGGTTTCCTCATACATTGTTATTCTTGTAAATTTGTCCAGGTAATAATAATTCATGTTGGGTGACAAGCTAAAGAACATGACAGCTAAATTAGTGGCATTAAAGGTTATCACAGCAGCATCTTCATCTAATAGATAATACTTTGAAAATGAATTGTAATTCCTATTCAACTCCATCACTACATTAGACAATAGACAATGGACAATAGGTGCAGGAGTAGGCCATTCGGCCCTTCGAGCCAGCACTGCCATTCAATATGATCATGGCTGATCATCCCCAATCAGTACCCCGTTCCGGCCTTCTCCCCATATCCCCTGACTCCGCTATCTTTAAGAGCCCTATCTAGCTCTTTCTTGAAAGTATCCAGAAAACCAGCCTCCACCGCCCTCTGAGGCAGAGAATTCCACAGACTCACAACTCTCTGTGAGAAAAATGTTTCCTCGTCTCCGTTCCAAATGGCTTACCCCTTATTCTTAAACTGTGGCCCCTGGTTCTGGACTCCCCTAAGATCGGGAACATGTTTCCTGCCTCTAGCTTGTCCAAACCCTTAACAATCTTATATGTTTCAATAAGATCCTCTCCCAAACTTCTAAACTCCAGAGTGTACAAGCCCAGCCGCTCCATCTCTCAGCATACGACAGTCCCGCCATCCTGGGAATTAACCTTGTAAACCTACGCTGCACTCCCTCAATAGCAAGAATGTCCTTCCTCAAATTAGGGGACCAAAACTGCACACAATACTCCAGGTGTGGTCTCACTAGGGCCCTGTACAACTGCAGAAGGACCTCTTTGTTCCTACACTCGACTCCTCTTGTTATAAAGGCCAACATGCCATTCGCTTTCTTCACTGCTTGATGTGCCTGCATGCTTACTTTCATAGACTGATGAACAAGGATCCCCAGTTCAGTTGTACTTCCCCTTTTCCCAACTTGACGCCATTTAGATAGTAATCTGCCTTCCTGTTTTTGATACCAAAGTGGATAACCTCACCTCACAGAGTGCATCTGCCCACAGCCCCCAACCTGTCCAAGTCACCCTATATTCTCATAGCATCCTCCTCACAGTTCACACTGACACCCAGCTTTGTGTCATCTGCTTGCATATTCCAGTCTTTACCTTGGGTACAGCCTGGGAGTTTTTTTGATGTTCAGCAAAACAGATTGATTCGGATTGCATCAATCGGCAAGATGGTCAATAAAGTGTCTAAAAGCACAACTAAATAAAAATAATAACTTTTTTTTGCAAACTGTGTTGAATCTAAAACATAATATAACCTATTATCTCTGATTTTAGTATAATATCTGTGTGGAATACCTACTATTAGTCTGACATAACGATAAAGGTTGACCTTAACTCTGCTACAGGGCAGTGGTTTTTAAAACCATCAGTGAAGTCCTTGGGATGACAGTGAGACCTTGCCCGCTTGTAGCTGTATTTGGTGTAGCAGATAAAACCTTGGGTTTAAATACAACCCAGTCTGATATCATTACATTTACATCACTTTTGGCCCATAGGAGAATCTTGCTGGTCTGGAAATCTAACACTCCTCCATCTGCCGCTGCTTGGCTGGAAGACGTCATGTTTTTTTAAGGTTAGAAAAGATTAAATTCACATTGAGGGGGTCTGTGAAAAAGTTTTATTTGAAATGGGAACCCTTTTTTATCATACTTTGAGGGTCTAAAGGAACTACCTGTTGACTGAGGGCACTTGACATTAAGTGGGGATCTGCCTTTATTCTGTTTTGTTACTTTATTATTGTTAAAAAGTGCATTTGATTTTGTGATATATTTGGATTGTGAAAAAATAAGCTGCCAAGGGGCGTTTAGGGAGGGTGGGTTAGGATTATTTTGTTTATATTATTATTATTATTATTTATAAAAAACAAAATGGAGGAAAATGTAATGCCACACATCAGATGTACTGTGAATTTTTTTTCCCTCCAATAAAAAACTATTAATTAAAAAAAAAAAAAAAAAAACATAGTATAACCTATTATCTCTGATTTTAGTATAATATCTGTGTGGAATACCTACTATTTGTCTGACATAACGATAAAGGTTGACCTTAACTCTGCTACTTCTGCGGCAGTGCTGGATTTTGCCATTCATGCTGCCGTTTTATTCAAATGCACCAAGAAGCTAAAGTAAACCTCTATTACAATTTGGCCACAATTGGATTTAGCACAAAAAGAGATCCAGTCGGCACACTACCAGAATGTAGAAGCAAGGAACTGCAGATGCTGGTTTACAAAAAAGACACAAAGTGCTGGAGTAACACAAAAACGCAATCAACATGGCATTATGACTCAAGGAAAGTGCTGGAGTAATTCAGCAGGACAGGCAGCATTTCTGGAGAACATGGATAGGTGATGTTTTGTGTCTGCACCCTTCTTGTGATGTTTGACCTGAAATGCCACCTACCCATGTTTTTCAGAGATGCTGCCTGTCCTGCTGAGTTACCCCAGCACTTTGTGTCTTTTTTAGAAAGAGAAAATTAGTTAGTGCTTCAGATGGAGACATTTCACCTCCAACATGCAATTTTAGCTGTGTTTCTCTACCCACGTACTATCTGACCAGCCAAGTGTTTTCAGCATTTTAGTTTTATCTGCATAACTGTAATTTATTGGTGAAACAACTTACCAGGATGACATTATTTTAATTTCAAAAATCCAAGTTCTACAGATCATGCCCTTGCCCACCCTGGTTGACAGTTTTTACTTTACAAGTTCATTCATGACAAATTTTTTTTTTTCCCATCTCATGGATGTGTAGATATTTGACCATAGGCTATTTATGATTCAGCCATGTGGCAGATCCAATAACTCCCCAAAAAAGACATCAAATAACCTGTCAACATACCAAAGGCGTACGTTCACACCCTTCTCTTGAATGTTTTGTTGACTAACGATTTGGTGAGAGTGTGGGACGAAACCAAAGTTCTCGGTGAAAACCCACGCGGTCACGGGGAGAACGTGCGGACTCCGTACAGACAGCACCTGTAGTCGGGATCGAACTCAGGAGCTGCAAGCGCTGTAAGGCAGCAACTTTACTGTTTACAGTGCTGCCCACTGTAATTAACGTTAGATTTTTATGGGCCTGTCCCACTTAGGCTAATTTTCAATGGACTGCCGGCGAGTGTCAAGTTGGCAGCAGTCGCCTGAAAAACCAGGAACTGGAACGGCGAGTGTCACAGTGGAACACACACACACAAACACATCGCAAAAGCGGGGGCCAGGGCAAGCGGGGGATGCTGTATGAAATTCACACGGTGCAAAGCCAAGGTGATACAGACATACACCGCGATGAACAGGAAGGTTGGCGCTGTAATTAAGACGGCTAAAGCACAGTGTACGGTAAGTCCTTTAAAAGAGGGGAGAAGGGGGCAGAGGCGGGGGTGGGGGGGGTGGGGGCGAAGGGGGGAGAAGGAGTGGAGACAACTTTTCAAAAGCCAGGCAACTTTTAATAAGCCAGAGATACACAGCTGTGAAGTTCAGCAGACATTTAACATTACTGGTCGGTTATCCTTGGTTCTGAAAATTCTTGCTTGCGTTTTTTTTCCCCCAATGAGCCAATGAAAATGCCAGGTCAGCAAAGGCAATTAACTAAAACTACCTACAACTACTTTGACTACCCATAACTACATGGTGACCCCACTACAACTGCACCTACAACTACAGGATTATCGATTTTCTCCATGATTTGGAAGAGGGAATTAGGAGCAACACCAGCAAGTTTGCTGATGACACAAAGCTGGGTGACAGTGTAAACTGTGAAGAAGATGTTAGGAGGTTGCAGGGTGACCTGAACAGGTTGAGTGAGTGGGCAGATGCGTGGCAGATGCAGTATAATATAGATAAATGTGAGGTTATCCACTTTGGTGGCAAAAACAAGGGGGCAGATTATTATCTCAATGGGGTTAGGTTAGGTAAGGGGGAGGTACAGCGAGACCTGGGTGTCCTTGTACACCGGTCACTGAAAGTTGGCGTGCAGGCAGTGAAGAAAGCTAATGGAATGTAGGCCTTCATAACAAGACAATTTCAGTATAGGAGTAGAGAGCTTCTTCTGCAGTTGTATAGGGCTCTGGTAAGACCACATCTGGAGTATTGCGTACAGTTTTGGTATCCTAATTTGAGGAAGGACATCCTTGTGATTGAGGCAGTGCAGCGCAGGTTCACGAGATTGATCCCTGGGATGGCGGGACTGTCATATGAGGAAAGATTGAAAAGACTAGGTTTGTATTCACTGGAGTTCAGAAGGATGAGGGGGAGTCTTATAGAAACATATGTAATTATAAAAGGACTGGACAAGCTAGATGCAGGAAAAATGTTCCCATTGTTGGGAGAGTCCAGAACCAGGGGCCACAGTCTTAGAATAAAGGGGAGGCCATTTAAGATCGAGGTGAGAAAAAACCTTTTCACCCAGAGAGTTCTGAATTTGTGGAATTCCCTGCCGCAGAGGGCAGTGGAGGCCAAATCACTGGATGGATTTAAGAGAGAGTTAGATAGAGCTCTAGGGGCCCGTGGAATCAAGGGATATGGGGAGAAGGCAGGCACGGGTTATTGATAGCGGACGATCAGCCTTGATCGCAATGAATGGTGGCGCTGGCTCATAGGGCCGAATGGCCTCCTCCTGCACCGATTTTCTATGTAACAGTGTGCTATGACACACCATAAGAGGAGAAATGTGAGGTACATCAGAAGTTTAAGTTCAAACAAAAGTATATTTGCACTGCATTTGGGTATTTCTGCCTCATTTGACATTCAAACTACTTTTATGTTACATTTTGGCTATGTGGTAGTGTTACCACTTGAGAAAATATTGTTTGATTCATTCTAATTTAACCTGTATGACAATGTGCCAAGAGTCTGGCATCTGTCCATTCCCTCCAAAGATGCTGGAGATGATTCATGGGCTAAGTGCCCTTTGTGTTTTGATCCTGCAAGTTGATTTTTTCCTTCCCAACCGTTGCCTTTAAAATGGTGAATGTCTTAGACTGTTTCTCACAGCAGCTGATGTGTTTTGTTGCCCAGGATAGTATGCATGAATGCATACCTCTTTGAAAATGGCCTTGCCACAACAGCAACCCTGCCGACTCCAAACTCAGACTGCAGCCAGGCAGCAGGGAGAGGTCTGAGTATCATCTGTTAAACCTGCTGTCAAGCTAACAACACCAAGCTTTGCTTGTGGTGTGATGGCCTCAACCAGAGTCACCAAAACAGATTATCTCATTGTAGTGAGTATCAAAAATGCTTTCTGCATCTACATACCAGCATGTGGACTTCACATTGCCCTGAAATGTTTTAAAATCTTCACCCGAGATACTCTTGCAAAACTGAAGGTGGATCAAGTAAATCAGATCAGATAGTTTCAAGACAATTTTGGAGATGTTCATTGGTTCCAGAAGATACTTTGTTTCTATGTACATATTTCACCACTAAGACCGTCATGACATTTCTGGGCACCATGTTATAGGAAAGATGTTGGCAAGCTGGAAAGGGTACAGAGAAAATTTACAAGGAATTTTCCAGGGTTAGAGGGTCTGAACTATAGGGGGAGGTTTATTCCTTAGAGCGCAGGAGGATGAGGGTGATCTTATTGAGGTGTATAAAATCATGAGAGGACTAGATCTGGTAGATGCACAGAGTCTCTTGGCATGAGGAGGTGAATCGATGACCAGAGGCCATAGGTTTAAAGTGAAGGGGAAAAGATTTAATAGGAAACTGAGGGGTAACATTTTCACACAAAGAGTGGTGGGTGTATGGAACAAGCTGCCAGAGGAGGTAGTTGAAGCTGCGACTGTCACACAATTTAAGAAACAGTTAGACAGGTACATGGATAGGACAGGTTTGGAGGAACATGGTCCAAATGCAGGCAAGTGGGACTAGTGTAGCTGGGGCTTGGCCGGTGTGTGCATGTTGGTCCGAAGGGTCTGTTTCAACACTGTATCACTCTATGACTCTATGAACCGAGCAATAAAAATGATGCACCAGCAGGGTGACATGTATACATACATACACTGACAGAGGGCTGGCCTCACGTCCCCGTGCACTTACCAGGGTCCGATCTTACACTGGATCGCAGGAAATCACCACTCGACAAGTGTTTCAGACCAAAGCATTTCGTTATTCTCTCAGAAATAGTTCCTTTCCCGGAGCCTGGCGCGCCCAGGATGGCAGCTCGTAATATTTTGGAAGCCATCTTTCAAACTCGCTAATTGAAATTAAATTCAGCAAAATAGTTGAGGAAAATAAAACGGTGTAACCTAAAGGAGGCGGGAAAAAAAACACCTTCGTTCACAATCGGCACAGGATTCCAGAAGATAAGGTTTTATTCATAAATTGATCCGCAATTTGTTTCTCAACGAAATACAAAATTCGGTTCTTATAACCGAAACATTTTATATTTAAAGAGACTGGATTCGCTACTAATATTGTACAGTAAAAATTTATTTCAGCAAAACTTTCTTCGGCAAAATATTTAAATATCCTTTTCCCTCACATTAAATAAAATCATTTAGATGTGCTAACACCTAATAGGATGTACTTTTACAAAGGTAAGTGAAATTGAAAAATATATTGCTTGATTTTATAAACATCTAAACTTGCTTCTCTGTAAAATCATATTTCTCCTTCTGCATTAATGGCGTGGAGAGGGATTGGAAAAACAAAGAATTCTCGTTATTTATGAAATTGTTCAGAATCCCAAAGCGAACCTGTACTTACTTTTCCCTGCATAGATTATGTGTATTAACGGTGAACGCGGCAATAAATACACGTCTGGCTTCGTTGTAGAGTAAAGATTCTCATTGCGGTATCTCACAGTGCAAGTATGCGGGCTCACGCCTCCACAAAGGTACACTGGGCCCTGTAGTTCGCAGGGTATCAATTAAACAGAGATTACACTGCTGCATGGACTCCAAACATGGCTGGCTGGCTGGGCAGAACATACGCGGCGCAGACGCCGACAGACTGTGTCTGCTGTCAACCGTGAGCGCTGGATCAGGTCTGAGGATTAAAGTGTTTCTTCCACTTCCACGGGATAAAGTCTAGAGCCAAGTAGTAAATCCGAAATTATTGCGCGGAAAATTAATCCATTGTTTGGGTTACAATCGTAAGGCAGTAGAGAAGTAAACTATTGTGAGTAAATTGTAATGTGAAGGGATTCTACAACTCCTCAAACAGTCATTTCAGAAAAGGGATAACATTTAGGATTTGAGAATTTCCTTCCTTTCTTAAGTCTCCAAAATGTTGTTCCTTATGGCGAGCCGTTCAGTTTATTATCTTTTACGTGCGTAAAATGTTTTATGCTAGTCTTATTAAAGGCAATACCAATGAGCCCCATTACAATCTTAATTTGTGCTTGAATGAGAATTTAACAGATTTTCATCCTACTCTATTCAAGTGGCACTTTACCCACTGCCATATTTAAGACATCAAAAATCAAACCTGGAGACGGTCTACCCAGAATGATATAACAGAAAAGCCAGTAGAAGATCTCCCCTTCAAGTTACATATTGTTCTGACTTGGAAGTATATTGTTATTCCTTCATTGTCATCAATTCCAATTTCTGGAATGTACTAACCCAAGCACTGTTGTAATACCTTTAGCAGAAGAACTCTGGTTACTCAAAAAGATAGCTCACTGACACTTCTCAAGGGAGGGGCAATGTTGCTGTCCTTGCCACTGATTACTGTTTTTATTTTTTTTAATGATATCTTATGCTTTTGGAAATGGCCCTAACAGGCCTTTGTCCACCCATCTGCTAATCAACCCTCCTCCTCACCTGCATTCAACTATCACAGAGGCCCGAGCTACTATCTACCTCATTAGAGACCCTCGGACTATCTTTGATCAGACTTTACTGGACTTGCACAAACCATTATTCATGTTATTCCCTTTACCATGTATTTGTGCACTGTGACTGGCTCGATTGTAACCATGTATTGTTTTTTCGCTGACTGGTTAGCACGCAACAAAAGCTTTTCATTGTACCTCGGTACATGTGACATTAAACTAGACTAAACTTGCCAGACTTTGTCCAGCTCCTACTTCTTGCAGCTTTCTCTCTGCCACTGGAATCAATCTGAGGATGTGTCACAACCCAAAACATGGCCTTCCTGTGTCCTCCAGTGATGCTGACTCATCCGCTGAGTTACTCCAGCTCTTTGTGTTCTACGGAGTATTCAGCACCAATCCGTACACCATATTACTGATCATAGGCCTCCAAAAACAACCCTCCACCACCACCACCTTCAAACTTTGTATCCAATTGGCCACCTCAGCCTGGATCCCATTTGTCCTATCCTTCCAAACTAGCCTACAAAAGCCTTGCTAAAGTACACACAGATCACCTTCCCCCTTCAGTCCTCATGGTCATCTCCTCAATAAACTCATCAACTTCATGAGACATGATTTCTCTGACATAAAGCCATACTGATTATCTGTAATCGGTCTCTTTAAATAAATCCTGTCTTTCAGAATCCCTTGCAGTAACAACCGCCGCTAGTGAAAGGCATGTATTTCCTGAGCGTTTATGGAGCTTGTCAAATAGAGAGATGATATTTTTAGTTTAACGGTTGCCAAGAAATGTACTAAAATATCTGCCAGAGCCCCAGCTATTTCTACCCTTGCTTTGCACAATGTCATATGATGCAACTGGCTAGGCCCTGTAGATTTAACCACCTGTATGGCTTCAAGACTGCCAACTTCTCTTCCATTGTCAATCTCTTTCACTGTTTGATATCACTGTTGTCGTTACTGAACTCATTAACTTTCATGTCCTTCTCCTTGGTAAATGCAGATGAGAGGTGTTCAGGTGACTCTGCCCACCTCCTGTGGTTTCACACATTTTATCACACTGATCTTTTTAATAGGCGGCACAGCAACACAGCTGGTAAAGCTGCCACCTCACAACACCAGAGATCCAATTTCAGTCCTAACCTCAGGTTCTGCTGGTTTTATGGAGTTTGTGCCTAGGTTTCTTCTAGATGCTTCAGTTTCCTCCCACATCCCAAAGATGTGGGGGTCTGTGGGTTAATTGGCCTCTAAACCCCCTAGTTTATAGGGAGTGGGATAACAGACCTAGTGTGAATGGGTGATTGATGGTTGGCATGAACTCATTGGGTCGACGGGCTTGTTTCCATACTGTATCTCGAAACAAAATTAAACTTATTCTCGTCCTTGTTATCATTTTACTTTTTTATATACCTAATCATTTATTAAAGATTCTTATTAACGTGTCTGCCAAAGATATCTCATATCCCCTTTTTCCATTCTAACATCTTAGATCCTTTGTGCTCTTAAATCCCTTTACTCCTCAAGGGACTTACATGATCCTAGTTACTTAAACATGACATGCACTTCCTTCTTTTTCCTGACTCTGAACTCCTATCTTGCTTTTAAAAGCACCCGATTTACCAGACATCCCACTTTCCCTTTACTTGCTAACAGTCTCCCAAAATAAATCTCTTCACCTTCCTGTGTAATTCCATCAAAATTAGTCTTGCCCCAATTTAGGACTTTAAATTGTGCACCATTGTTATCTATTTTCCATATTTTGTTAAAACTAATAGAATTATGCTCCTTGAAGGTTGCAGGGTGAAAATGCATTAAATTATTGGATTGATAAGTAAGGGCATTAAATGTAAAAATAATGAATTCCAACAGACTTGGCATCAAAGATCCTTTTGCACTTTGTTATGTCCTGAAAACGAAATTAAAAAGATTTTGATTTTAAAAAAAAGATCCTTTTGCGGTGCAAAATAGTTCACTCCTGCTAAATCCAATGGGCTGACGCAATGGAGCGGAACGTCGGCCATTTCAGTAAATTCGACTCGACTTTGGTTATCCCTCTCGCGGTGTAATCAGCGTCGCGGGGGGAACAGTTTGTGTGTGTGATATAGGGTTAGATTCATAATTCATAATTCAGTTAATTCATAATTCTGTTATTTGTTGTTAATTATTAATATGTTAATAAATTATAATTCTGTTAATTTTCTTTTTTAATGTTTAAAAAATATATATTTTAAAATGGCTCCTGTGCTGTGTTTCAGTTGATTTTTGTATTAAACCTGCACTCTGTAATTCATCTAATCACACTGTTCACAACTGCGGTATTTGGTAAAATAATAACAATATGAAGATTCCAGTTGCTTTACTCTTGGAATGTTCCTTAATGTTTTTTTTATGTCTATGGAATTGTTTTTCAACAATAAAATGGGTCTGGTCTTCCCAATAGCCAGATTACAATAATTAATTATTATTTTATTTTTTTTGTAAAATATTTTTATTAGAAGTTTAAATACAAAATATTTAAATATTAAAAGAAAAAATAATATGAAATCGAAAAAAAAAGAAACATATTATTCGTCACATACATTCTTAATATTTTTAAAATTTACAGTCATTCTTATTTATACTTCTATATTTTTAACAGAAAAATATTATTTTATAACAGTAAGAAGTAAACAGTAAGAATTTGGTAAAGAGAAATAATAAAAAGAAATGATAGAAATAAAAAATCGATAAAATGAGTGGATTATTAAGCAAGATATTCTTCATTGGAGATATATTCGTGGTCTATTGTATATAATTCTTCATCTATTCCTTCATTCAGGCTTCAGTCAGGGCCTCGAACCGGACCACCTTAACCCTTTAAGTATTCAATAAATGGAGACCATATTCCTCTGAATTGAATATGAATTGATTCATATTCCTCTGAATTGATCCAATAGGACGTCTTAATCTTTCCAGGTGAAGTGTCTCCGACATTTCTGTAATCCACATTTTGATTGTGTGGGATGTGGCACCGTTCCAAAATCTTAGTATTAGTTTTTTACCAATTATTAAACTATAACCAATAACAATTATTTGCTGTGTTGTTAGTAGCTGATCCGTTTCTAATATTCCTAATATGATTAATTTTGAGTCTGGAGGTAAATTTGCATTAACTACATTCGAGATTATCTTAAACATTTCTATCCAAAAATTAGTAATTTTTTATCACATATAGCAGAAACATTTGAAAAAATTCTGTTTAATTTGGATTTTGATAAGTTTAATCTATGTAAAACTTTAAATTATATCAACGAGTGTCTGGCATTTAATGAGCAGCGGTGTATATGTTGTAAACTTTCATTCCATACATCTACACTAATTGTTTGACCTAATTCGTTTTCCCATGCTTGTCTATATTTTTCCATGTTTGATAAATCATTTTCCAGTAAGATATTATAAATATATGATATTAATTTTTATTAAATTACTAGCAAATAGGTCTTTGGCAGGTCGCTGGAGCTGTGTTAGTGGCAATAATCGCAACCCCACTGAAAATCTGAACTCCATACTGAATTTAAAAATATACATTTCTCAGCTTTGAGGGAACAATCTCAATTAAACCACCAAAACCAATTCTGTTCTTAAAAAACTAAAATATTAATACAAAAACACAATGAAGTGCAAGAAAGCATAACATACCAAAAAAAAGAGATGTTAACATGTTATTTCTGAAACACGCCTTCAAGGTTTCCACCAATATATCAATGAGAAACAAAGATGTAAATGAAAAATGTTTGGAGAAAGGCAGGGCTACTTTTTCCTTATTTTCCGGCAATCCTTCAAGATTGAGGATGACTCGTTCCTCTTCAGTTCTATGGGTACTGGGGTAGCTGATGAGGCCACTGAAGGAACCACTGACTAATCTATAGTTGAGACTGGAGGTGCACAAAGGCACGAAAAAGGCATTTATTAACCTATAAAGGCATGTATTTCCACCACCAAAATATTGTTAAAAATGATAATATATTTCATTTCAAGAGTTACAACAAATTTATGGACTACACACTAAAGAATATTTTAGATATTTACAAATCAGAAATTATGTTTCTGCAAATACACAAGAACTTAGAAATAGAAAGATAAAAATTCTAGATGAATGCTTAAATAAACATCCAAATACAGAAAAAATGATTTCATATATATACAATATTCTATTGGAAAGTGATGTTCCATCAACAGAAATATATAGACAGTCTTGGGGAAATGAACTAGGCCAAATTATAAGGCCAGAACTATGGGATGAAAGTTTACAACATACACATCATTGTTCGTTAAATGCTAAACATTCCCTTATACAGTTTAAAATACTACATAGATTACATATTCCAAATCTAAATTACATAACATCTTTCCAAAAGTATCCCCCATATGTGATAAATGTCAACATTTAGAAGCAAATTTGTCACATTCATTTACTAACTGTATAAAAAATCACAAAATTCTGGATAGAAATATTTAAGATAATTTCGAATGTTGTCAATATAATTCTGACTCCTGACCCAAAGTTAATAATACTTGGAATACTAGAAACAGACCAATTAGTAACAATGAATCAAATAATTTTTATTGACTACAGTTTAATAAATTGGGAAAAAATTAATATTAAAATTTTGGAAAGTCCCTATATCCCCAACAATCAAAATGTGGAATACAGAAATGTCGGAGACACTTCATCTGGAGAGATTGAGGCTTGTCCTAATGGACAGGTTAGATCTCTTCAGAGAGATTTGGTCTCCATTTATTAAATATTTACAGGGTCATAATGGCTCGGCACGAGGGCTTGACTGAGGCCTGAATATTAGAATGGATGAAGAAACATATATAATAAATCATGACTATATCTCCAAGGACGGATTAATGATTAACACTCCATTCACCATCATATTTCTTATACTCTTTTTCTCTATCTTTTCTTACTTTAAAAAAAAATTCAGAAAAATGTATAGAAACATATAATCTTAAATTTTTAATATTAATAAGAATATAAATATTACTAATATCATGAAGGTATTATTAGTATCATGTATTTTCAATTATATAAAATATATAGTCTTAAATTTTAAAACCAATGATAATACAATTATTATTAACAGTATGAATATATCATTAATATCATGTATTTTCATCTATGCAAAATAATGTACTTTTTATTATTATGTTTCTATAATAAAAATACTTAACAAAAAAAAAATGATAATATAAACATTAAATGACCAAAGTTGCCTGGTTGCACATAATTACCAGCGTTTTTTCAAATTATCTAGTGTTAAACTATGCTATCTGTCAGACAGAATATGCTTCTGTTGTGAAAAACTTCTTTTCCCCAGCTGAGGTCCCTGGTGCATACCAAAAACAAGCTACAGACTCTATATTCATGTCGATATCTTGTGCATAACAACTGCCTTTGAGAACTTTAGCTATGTTTTGTATTTCTTCAAGATCTTTGTTACCTAAAATCACTCACATTTTCCTTGTGTACCTTTACCTACATCGCCAGGAACTTTACGAAAATCGTCAGTTACTTTGTTGAAAACCTGCAAGTTATTCACTAATGTTTTGCCACGTTTCTCAAGGGAAGTGATAGCTTGTGGGAAGTTTGCAAAATTGGAACCAATAAACACAAGATCACGGTGGAGGGACTTTTTCTGCATGATTTCACTGACGATCCTGACTGCAGCAGAAACTGCTTCTTCAAAACACTTGACGCTTTATTTTATCTCTTCAAAATTTGCAGCATAGTAGAGTACAGCAGAGAGCCGTGTACCCCACCTAGTCAAAACGGGCTGAGGAGGTAGCGGAATCTCAGGTGCCATTTCCTTGAACAACTGCACATTTGACGGTGCTTTGAGGAAGATTTTCTTGACATTGGAAACTAGGCGATCGACATTTAAAAACAAGCTACGTATGTGCAGAGATGCCAAGTGTCCCGGATTCGCCGTATTTTGTCCCGGCGAAATAACCTTTTTACGGTGTTCCGGCAGCCAAACATGCTGTTACGGAACACCGCCGCGCCGGTGTTCCTCCCGTGGTGAACGCCGGCGCCATGTGCCCCCGGTTTGCCAGCCCGGCAGCTCGCAGCCACGCCCGGCCCAGAGCCCGGGCGGCGCCGGCCCGCGCGATCAGCGGCACTTTCTTGCCGCCAGCCGGCCGCTCGCGGCAGCCCCATCACCGGGCCTCCCCCCCACCCCCACCCCCACCCAGTGCGCAGGCGCAGACCCGCCGGCAACCTTACGAAGTGCACATGTGCCGCACCCGCCCGCCGGCAGCCCACTGATCTGCACCAGTGCGCAGGCGCATAGCCGCCGGCAACAACTCCAAGTGAGTATGTTACGGAGAGAAATGCATTTAACCCCATTTGTTACGGACAAATGGGTTGAATGTTACTGTGAACTAAATTTAGGGTTGGCATCTATGTATGTGCTCGGCAATTCTATGGAATCAGTGAGATAAGCATGTCAAATGTAACATTTTGGGGAATAAAACTTTAAGAGCACAAGCAGCTTTTGTCATGTACGGAGCTGCATCAGTCACAAACAGAAGAACATTCTCATGTTTTATACCTTCTGGCCAAAGTACAGCAAGTCAAGATGTAAACAACTGAGCAATAATTGAGCTGTTTGACCTCCAATACTTCCGATGTCAACAAATACTCCTTTGATGGTTGACTTGCCTCCGGTGTATCGATGACCACATTGGCAACATTTCTCCCCACAGCATCGGTTGTCTCATCTATTGAGATCCGTATTTTGTTGCGTGCAACTTCATCTCTAATTTTCTGCACAACAATGTTGAAGTTGCTGTCAACATAATTTTTCCATAATGACTCGCTTGGTCTATGTTCCTCTGTGTATTTCTCTAAAAAACCTCCGAGAGATTTGTTTTCCAATTTCCACAGTGGAATTCCAGCATCAATGAATGCCTTCCACAGATCACTCGAAAACTCAGATTTGCGACTAGAGTCAGCAGTAAATGTAGTGAGGGGACAAGCTTGCATTTTTCCTGCCTTCAGTTTCTCTGCCGCCGACTTGTGTTTAGCTGTCTGTACATGCTGGGAGATTAAATATTTATTCTCTGCTTATTCACTTGTGCAAAACAGCACACAGTTGGCTGTAGAGAATATATCACTCTCGTGCACTCTCACCAAATAATTCAGATTTTTTACAAGGCGTTGACTTGACTTTAGTCATTTTGATACATGCAGGGGTAGATCATATAGGAGCCGGAATGCAGACCTCTACAAGCAGGCCAAGTACAAGCTGAGAAGAGGAATCAGAGCTGCCAATGAAAGGTACTTGAGAAGTTGAGGAGCAAGTTCTCAGCTAATGACTCTTCTTCAGTTTGGAAGGGCTTGTAAGAAATCACATGCTAAAAGAGGAAACCCCCCCCCCCCCCCCCCCCCCGCTTGTTGGACGATCGTCAGCTGACCAACGACCTGAACAAGGTGTTTAAGAAGGAACTGCAGATGCTGGAAAACAAAAGGTAGACAAAAGTGCTGGAGAAACCCTATGGAGCGAAGGAAATAGGCAACGTTTCGGGCCGAAACACTTCTTCAGACTGATGGAGTGTGGGGGTGGGGGGCGGGCAGAAGAAAGGGAAAAGGAGAAGGAGCCCGAGGGCTGGGGGAGAGCTAGGAAGGGGAGGAGACAGCAAGGGCTAACGGAATTGGAAGAATTCAATGTTTAAGCCACAAGGGTGCAGACTGCCCAAGCGGAATTTCCGGTGGTGCTCACTCTGGCCATGGAGCAGGCTCAGGACAGAGAGGTCGGATTCGGAATGGGAGGGGGAGTTGAAGTGCTGAGTCACCGGGAGGTCAGGTTGGTTAATGCGGACCGAGCGGAGATGTTCGGCGAAACGATCGCCAAGCCTACGCTTGGTCTCGGTCTCTGTCTATCAAACCTGAACAAGTTCCACTGCAGGGTTGATAGACAGAAACCTAACCCTGGTACCTCCTCCCCCCCCCCACTCCCCAACCAACACTTCACACTTACTCACAGCCTGACTCCAGTTTGAAAAGACTGAACCCTTCCCCACCCACTTCTCCCCAATCACCACTTCACATCTACATAAAGCATGACTCCAGTCTGCAAAGACTGGATCCTTTCCCACCCACTCACTTACAGACGGAAGTGTGAAAGACTGGGGCCTCGTCCACTACCCACGAATAAACCACCGACGGTGGCGCTCTGGTTTCGCCCCGGTGGTGGAAATTTTCTTGTAAGTTACGTGAACACGGCAAAAAAAGGCTGATTTAGGCACTCAATCGTGAAAAAGGCTTTATCTTGCTGAAATAATCAAAAAATGCATAAAAAGGCACATGGCAAAATCCTTGCTCTATCAAACATTGTTTTTGCAAGCCAGAGAATACTTGAAATTAGCTCTATAACCTAATGACCAATCAATCGTTGGTATTCATTGTTCTCGTCCCAATGCTTAATGAGCGTTTGGCTGGTTGATGACATCTGTTCATGTTGCACATAAAGCTGACATTGTTTTTGAATTTCCCAGTAAGCAGTATATTGACAAGTCCATTACGTGTCAGGTCTTTCAGTTCAACTGGCTCTTTGATACCTGGTCGTGTTCTAAAAACCTGTGCGGATGAACTGGCTGGAGTTTTTACGGACATTTTCAACCTCTCACTTCTGAGGTCTGAGGTTCCCACCTGCTTCAAAAGGGCATCAATTATACCAGTGCCCAAGAAGAGCAAGGTGACGTGCCTCAATGACAATCGACCTGTGGCACTAACGCCTGTGGTGATGAAGTGCTTCGAGAGGTTGATCATGGCTCAAATCAACTCCTACCTCGACAAAAAATCTGGACCCACTGCAGTTCGCTTACCGCCACAACTGATCAACGGTGGATGCGATCTCGCTGGCTCTCCACTCCACTCTGGACCACTTGGACAACAAAAACTCATATGTCAGGCTGTTATTCATCTATTACAGCTCGGCATTTAATACTATCATCCCCTCCAAGCATCCCTCTGCAATTGGATCCTCGACTTCCTCATTCACAGACCACAGTCTGTTCGTATTGGTGGAAATGTGTTAGACTCGATAACAATCAGCACGGGAGCACCTCAAGGCTGCGTGCTCAGCCCCCTGCTGCACTCACTCTATACTCATGACTGCGTAGTCGGTCACAGTGCGAACTCCATCATCAAGTTCGCTGACGACACCACTGTTGTGGGACGTATCACTATTGGGGATGAGTCGGAGTACAGAAGAGAGATCGAGCAACTGTCCATATGGTGCCAGCACAATAACCTGGCCCTCAACACCAGCAAAACCAAGGAACTGATTGTGGACTTTGGAAGGAGTAGGATGGGGACCCACAGTCCCGATTATATCAACGGGTCGATGGTTGAAAGGGTCAAGAGCTTCAAATTCCTCGGCGTGCACATCTCTGAAGATCTCTCCTGGTCCGAGAACACTGATGCAATTATCAAGAAAGCTCATCAGCGCCTCTACTTCCTGAGAAGATTATGGAGAGTTGGTTTGTCAAGGAGAACTCTCTCCATCTTCTACAGGTGCACAGTAGAGAGCTTGATGACCGGTTGCATCGCGGCTTGGTTCGGTAACTTGAACGCCCTGGAGAGGAAAAGACTACAAAAAGTAGTAAGCACTGCCCAGTCCATCATCGGCTCTGACCTCACTTCCATCGAGAGGATTTACTGCAGTCGCTGCCTCAAAAAAGCTGGCAATATCATCAAAGACCCACACCATCCTGGCCACACACTCATCTCCCTGCTACCTACAGGTAGAAGGTACAGGAGCCTGAAGACTGCAACGACCAGATTCAGGAATAGCTACTTCCCCACAGCCATCAGGCTATTAAACCTGGCTCGGACAAAACTCTGATAACTAATAACCCATTATCTGTTATTTGCACTTTATTAGTTTATTTATTCATGAGTGTATATATTTATATATGGTATATGGACACACTGATCTGTTTTGTAGTAAATGCCTTCTATGTTCTGTGTGCTGATGCAAAGCAAGAATTTCATTGTCCTATCAGGGACACATGACAATAAACTCACTTGAACTTGAACTTGAGGGCTCAAGTTTCTTATATTTTTGAGTAAATAGACAGAACGTAAACATTATAGCACAGGAAAAGGCTCTTTGATGCACAATGTAACAAAAATGGTGCCAAGCTAAACTAGTCTTATCTGCCTGCACATGATCCATATCCCTCCATTCCCTACATATCATGTGCCTATCTAAATGCCTCTGAAACACCACTATCGTATCTGCCTCAACCACCACACCTGGCAGCCCGTTCCAGGCACCCGCCATCCTCTGTGTAAAAAAAAATTGCCCTGCACATCTGCATTAAACTTTGCCATCTGACTTAAAGCTATGCTCTCTAGTCTTTAAAATGTCCATTCTGGGAAAGAAAGGTTCTGACTGTCTACCCTATCTATGCTATATCGTATATCTTATATAAGTAATAGTTAAAAATAATTATTGAATTGGAGCAAAAATAACTAGCAAACAGTTGCACACTGTGAACACACTCAACTAAAAATAAATTGCAAGAAATGAACACAACAGTCAGAGGTAAAGTAAGCTTGTACCGATGAGGTATAGGCATAGGTTATACTTACAATGTGAATGCGTCAGTTGGAAAGTACCTTTCACATCAGGTAAAGTGTAGGTTAACTGCTGACAATACTTCTCTATGAAACTTCTCTGTTACTCTGATTGCCCCCAGATATCATAGCAGTCCAACATTAACCTGTGCACACATTTTTACCATTGTTGTTTTTATGTTTTTATCAATGCTTTTGAAGGACGTGGTTTATTTTCTTCAGGTGTGAGTTACTAATGAGCTTTCTGCTAGCATGAAAATCAGAATAAAATATTGTTGCTAATGAAATAGCACAGAATTCTTTCTTGGTGATATTTTGCAATCAAGTAAAAACAAGTGGCATTTTGCCTTCACCTCCTGGCTTATTTGCTTTGAAACCATGTCTGTCATCATATTTATAACTTCATTTTGTAAACCTTGGTATACATATTTCATAGTATGTGGAATACTTTAATTTCAAAGTTCTAAAAAGTTATAATCTTTAGTAGACTGCACATTTTTCCAATGTGAATGTTGTGCAATATTTGCTAAAGAAATAGATTCAACTGCTGCTCCCTCGTATCTTAAGTTTTCATCAATAGCTTTTGTATGAGTGGAATTCATTAACATTTGTATGTTGGACGCCTTTCCTTTTTGAAACTTGAATCTGGCCCAGCCTCCCATTGCATATTTATGAGGCCCAGCTGTGTTTTAGATTTTCAGAGGCACGCTGGATGTCATCCAGTTCCTGAAACTGTTGAAGGTGGTTTTATTTTGTCCTGATTGCACAAAATATGCAAAATACTGACAAACAACACAAAACCTAATGCACCCACTACTTAAATATTCAAGAATATTGTCATGAAACAATATTCAAGAATATTGTTTATGACTGCTATGATTGAAAATGAGGTCATAATTGATAGGAGCAGAATTAGGCCATTTGGCCCATCATGTATGCTCCACCATTCAATCATGGCTGATCTATCTCTCCCTCCTAACTCCATTCTCATGCCTTCTCCCCATAACCCCAACACCCGTACTAACCAAGAATCTATCATCTCTGACCAAGAATTTATCTATCCATTGACTTGGTCTCCACAGCCTTGTGTGGCAAAAAATCACTGTTTACTTTGTGAAAGAAATTGTTTAAACTCATGACACCATGATCCATCTCTCAGATGGTTACTTATTATGTCAAACCAGTGGGGCATTTGTAGTATTATCAGCAGAAACATTTATTTTCTGTGCTATTTACTTCAACCTATTTTAAAATAGCAGCAGCAATTCACCACTTGTATTGCTGTCAAAGGCATAGGTTCTGTAGAGTTGTTTTCATCCTCAGTTTCAATGTTTCCGAATAGGGAAGAAATCTCAACACTGATGATTGGTACTCTCCATAGGGTGCTCATTTATTAGTGCCATTTTTCTGTGGAATTGCAAATCAATCCATAGTGAGCTGATACTGACAATTTTCAACCTACAAATATAGATATCGCAACTTCACAGGTTCACCCTATGATGATTTTGATGTACAATTTATTGTCATGTGCTATACAATGGGATTATCCTAATATTTACTAATTATTGCTAAATGCTTAGTTTTGCAGTAGAGTACTGCATATACTTCAACTCCTTTTGAATCCAACTTCTTTACAAGAGCCCTCAACCACCTAAAGAAATTCAAAAAGAAAAACAAAGTATAGAAAACTTGGTAACTGAAATTTGTGACATATTTTATCATTCGCAATGTTCATTCAAACATTTAGTTATCTTACAATATAAAGCGAAGTATTCCCCACTCCTACCATTGCTACCACTTTCTTCCTCTAACCTCTTCACCCTACATGTGACCATTGTGTCAAATAAGGTCTCTTCCCCTCTTCCTCATCCTACACACCCTCCTATTCCTACTTCTCTAGTCACTCTCCATTCCTCCTTTCCTCTCCTAATCTCTCATAGTCATGTCCTCTTCTACCTTCAAAACACACTTCCCATTCCTTCTATATGCCCTACCCCTTCCTTGTGCTATTCCCCACATTTAATTCCTCCACTTCTCATTCCATTCCCTCCTTTTCCCAAACTCCCAAAATACAATCTTGCCTTCTTTCCCTCCTGCACGGTTGCCTTACCATTCCCAAACTCATGCACCCTCATTTCCTACTTCTTTCTCCTGTCCTCCTTTACCCTCTCCTTAATTTGGAAACTGCTCTGCCCACAAACGCAATAAATTTCAGGATTATGGATGTACCCAGACCATCACATAAGCCTCCCTCTCCCCAACTCGCCCCCCACCTCCCCCCCCCCCCCCCCCCCCCCCACCCATTGATTTTTACACTCTGGGCAAGCAACCACTATAAGCAAGAACTATTTATACCCCTGAAATTCCCACTTCTGCCCTCTCCCTTTGTGCAAAAGATACAAAAGTTTGAAATCACATACAACCAAATACGAGAATCGCTTCTTCTTCACTGTTATAAGACTACTGAATTGACCCCTCGTGACCTAAGAATGAGGTCGCGATCTTGCCCTCCCTAATTACGAACATTGCACATTTTTTAAAATCTGCACTTATCTGCATCTGTATCACTATAACTCAGGAACACTATATTCTACACTCTGGTATTAATCTCTTTGTCCTATCCGTTGTAATTGTGTGTGGATAGCCACAAGCAATTTTTTTCACTGTATTTCAGTACACATGACAATAATAAATCAATAACACATCTCATCCTACACCCTACAAGATTACATGGTTTTATTCTATTCTACATCCTACAATCCTCTGAAATCTCTATGCACCATTTCTGGCCTCCTAATTATTTCTTCATCATTGCTTGTTGTCCTTTGGCTGTCTAGATCTTATCTCTGGAATCCCTTCTTAATCTTCCCATCTCTTTTTTATCTTTAATGCATTCTTTAAAATCTTCCTCTGTGATCAAGCCTTTGTATGATTTGATGCCAAATTCTACTACTTAATACTCTGAGAAAGACCCCATTGGATAATTGGCAATTTATAAAAACAGTAAAATACAATTTGTTGTTATCATCTTGCATCATATTTATTAACAATAATCCAATATAAATGTGATATAAGGAACTGTAGATGGTGGTTTACAAAAAAAGACAAAGTGCTGGAGTAACTCAGCAGGTCAGACAGCATCTCTGTGTTTAGTGACGTATCGGTTCAGGACCCTTCTTCAGACATAAATGTCATGGTGACATTTTATTGGTGAAAGTGCCAACTACATTATTGAAACACTGTTTGGCAATAAAAGTTGTCGTAGCTTTTCAACCTGTAGATCCTTTCATGAATGAGAAAATTATAACTTGGATCTTTTTAGCTTTGCGCCCATGTTTAGAGAAAATTGGCTAAAACCAAAGTCTCCATTACCGATCACTGTCTTGGATGACTGTCATATCTTAAGGTGCAGTGGCGCAGTGGTAGAGTTACTACCTTACTGTGCCAGGGACCCTGGTTTGATCCTGACCTCGGGTGCTGTCTGTACGCAGTTTGTACGTTCTCCCTGTGTCCGCATGTGTTTTCTCCGTGATCTCGGGTTTCCTCCCACACTCCAAGGACGTACAGTTTTGTAGGTTAATTGGTTCGGTACAATTGTCAATTGTCCCTATTGTGTGTAGGATAGCATTATTGTGCGGTGATCGCAGGTCAATGTAGAGTCAGTGGGCAGAAGGGTCCGGTTCCGCGCTGTATCTCTAAACTAATCTAAACTAAAAGAAGAAGGAATGGAATGTCACCATCCAGTGAGACCAATCAGATCTCAGCTGCTTGTAGCGTTGCCTTTCTCTGGCTCATTAGGTTGAAGATAAAAATGGATTGCACTATTACAACCCTCTACAAAATCAGTTTCATTTCTTTTTCATCTTCAATTGCACATTTTTTAAGTAATTTCTACCTTGACAACTTTAATCTGCACACTGTCACACATTACCTCTGTTCTCTCCACCCTTCACTCTCTCTGCAAAGCAACCTGTTTGTTTACTCACTTTTCCAGTCCTGGTAAATGTCCTTGACCTGGAACATGAACTCTCTTTTTCTTTGATCTGCTGAGTGCTACCAATGTTTTTTTTTAATTGTATACCCCAGAGGCTAATGATCCAGGACTCTCTACACAGGCAATACTTGGTCATCGTTGTACCCGATCCAGCCTTCCATTAATCTTAATATTTCAGTTTGCCAAATTCTCCAGAGTCCTAGAGACATACAACATGGAAAAAGGCCCTTTGTATCTTGGTAACATCCTCATAAATCTTATCTGCACTTTTTCTGCTCAATGGCATCTTTCCTATTAAAAAGATGACCAAAACTACTGACAATACCCCAGGTGCGGCCTCACCAATAACATCTACACCTATAACATAATGTTCCAACTTCAAGACTGGTGAAGATCCACATGCCAAGAACCGTCTTTGTCACCCTTTCTACGATCAATGCCATGTTCAGGGAACTATGTTCTCGTAATCCTAGATTCATCTGCTCTCCAATACTCCCCAGGACCCTGGCTTGACTTCACAAAATACAACACCTCACACATACAGTACAGTATCTGAATTGAACTCCATTAGCCATTCCTTGGTCAGCTGAGCAAAACCCCATTGTTATTCTTAATGATCATCACTGTCTACGATATCACCTACTTTAGTGTCGTCTGCAAACTTACTGATCATGCTTTGTACATTCACATCCAAATCATTGATATAGATGACCAACTGTAATGGACCCAGCACTGATCCTGTGCCCCAATGTAGGACTTTAACTTGTTGACCACTTCTATCCTTTTTCTTAACGACTTTAAAACTAACAAAACTTTGGTGCTCTTCCAATGGTCTATGGGTGCAATACCAATGTGCTCTAAGACTGACACCTCAGTCACCTGCCCTGCCCAATTTTCCAAATGTAGGTTAAGCTTTGCCCTCTATATATAGTTGGGCCCTCTATATATTGACAAAGGAAACTTTCCTGAATATACTGAACAAATTCCATCCTATCCAAGTCCTTAATACTATGGCAGGCCTAGTGTATATCAGGAAAGAAAAAATTACCTACTCGTACCATCCTATAATTCTTGCACCTCTCCACAATCTCCATGCATATTTGTTCCTATAATTCCCTTTGACTGTTTGGGAGCCTATAGTACAATCTATCAGTCTAAGGATTATCACCTTATTTCTCAGCTCCGCCCATAAAGATTTGCTGGATGATCCCTCAGTAATTTTACCTCTGACTATTACTATAATCCTTAATCAAGAAGCTACTCCCCCTCCTCTCTTTCCCCCACTCTGTCCCATACCTGTAACATGGGACGCTGGACTTGTGCTGCACCTGTACCCCAAAACAGTAAGCTGCCAGTCCTGTCCTTCCCTTAGCCATGTTTTTGTAACAGGTATATTACTACAATCTCAAGTATATGTCAGTGCCCTGAATTAATTCCCCTTGCCTGTCAGGCTTCTAGCATTGAAATAAATGTAATTTAATCTAGCATTTTTTCTTGTTCCCTATTATGCTCCTGCCTGTTTTGTCTACAGAACTTGCTGTCATCGCATTTTGTATCACCTTCCAACCTCCCAACGGACTCACTACAGCTTAGGATCATAGCCCCTGCCAATCTATTTTAAACTGGTTGCACTATCTAATCTCCCCACCAGGATATAGGTGGCCTTCCAGTTCAGCTGCAACCCAGTTAACTTTTACAGATTCAGAAGAGATCCCAGTGGTTCAAAAGTCATAACTCTGCCCCCTGTGCCAACACTTCTCTCACCTTACTCCTATCCTAACAAGGCTGATATACTGAGAGTAATCGTGATTACTACTCTTGCTGTCATGCTCTTTAACCTTTTGCCTAAGCCACTAAATTCACTATGCAGGATTGCACCCCATTTTCTACCTATGTCAGTTGTGCCAATGAATACAACGACTTTTGGCTGCTCGCCCTCCCCCTTTAGAATGTTCACCAGCCAATCTGAGACAACCTTGACTCTGGCAGAAACAACACACAATCTTGAAATCCCAATTGTGGCCACAGAATCTCTTGTCTGCCCCCTTAACTATTGAGTCTCCTATCACTATAGAAACATAGAAACATAGAAAATAGGTGCAGGAGTAGGCCATTCGGCCCTTCGAGCCTGCACCGCCATTCAATATGATCATGGCTGATCATCATAGACTATAGGTCGCATAGACTATAGGTCTATGCGATTTCACCCTTCCTTGATGTGCCTCGCGGACTTGTTTGCATCGCCCGGTGCGGTCACAACATCGGAGGCCCGGGTCGCCTCAGCGCAGAGGAAGAGGAAGAGGAAGAAGGGAAGAGACAAAGACAAGATTTTTGCCTTCCACCACAGTGAGGAGGTGTCTGGTGAACTCACTGTGGTGGATGGTAAATATGTGTTTATTGTGTGTTGTTGTTATTTACTATATGTAAGACTGCAGGCAACGAAATTTCGTTCAGACCGCAAGGTCTGAATGACAATAAAGTTTTCCAAGTTCCAAGTCTCAGAGCCAGACATGCAGCCACAGACCTGGCTGCTGTTTTCTCCTGAACAAATATCACCATCCCATCCCCCCAACAGTATCAAAGATATTATACATGCTTTCAAGGGAAATGGCCACTGGGGATCCCTTCACTCTCTATTTTCTTTACCCTCTCAACCAGTCAATGATGCTCACAGCATACTGGATGACCTTGAGTCTATCCAGCTCCAAGGACTGGAATATTCCCTGATTTCCCACATACCATGCAGGAGCATACCACTTCCCTAACTGCCATCCCAACTGCTCCAATACCAAAGAAAAAAGCATAAAAGACCTTAGCTTATCTTATCTTCACCCTCTGTTCAGCCTCCACACCAAGCTGTTTAAGCCCAAACCTCAGCACTTATTCCTCAAACTCAGCATTTGGAACTCAAACACGGCCCTCAACATGGCTGCTCCATTTGAGCATGGAATTCTTGGAAATGCTCATTCTAATTTGTCATTTCCCTATCCATTTCTTATCGGGTATTTTTCATCCGGGTGGCTGTATTCTTTTGTCATTCTATCAGTACCAAGTTATTTTCTCTGTGGCTTGACTTCCTTATTCTTTGTTTCCCATTGCTTTTGTTGATACTTATTGTGACACCTCCAATCCATGTCCTCTGCACTCATCTCCTCTTTCCTTCTGCATTTCCCTCTGCTATTCCCCTTGTGGTCCCACTTTACCCTACTGCTCTCCTTTCCATCTCTCTGGCCATTATTTAACCTTCTGCTCCCTCTTCCCTAAATCCATTATGTACCAAAAATACCTTCCCATAAGTTCACAACTAGCTATGGGAATCTCCCATTCGGAACAGTGCGAGAAACACACCATTTTTTCCTTTACACATGTATCGTATATTAGTTGCATTGCCCCTTAGCTTAATTATCTATCTATCTATCTATCTATATATCTATACATAACTAAAGCTCTGATATTGTTATCCGGTTTGTGCGGTCTTTTTATTTGCGCAAAAACGGTACACGATAGCGCTACGATTTTTCGCCAGCTTACTCACCGTTCTCCTCTGCTGCGAGTGCACCAAGTTTCGTTCCGATCGGGGGGTTTAATGTAAAAGTTAGCAAGGTTTAAAAATCATGCGTGCGCAGATCGATCTCCTCTCCTGCCAATCGGTGCTGCGTGGATTGGTCTTTTCTCCTGCCACTCCGCGGGATGGTCAGCCCCCTTCTGCGCCATTACGTCTTTACTGGAGCTGAGGGAGGCTCTGGATGGCCGGCGGTGGTCTCCAACCAGACACAATTTTCGGATGGACCGGAAGCGGCCCGGCCCAACCCAAACCAAACCAACCCAGTCCAACCCGGCACGGAGTCGGAGATGTCGCCAGTCCTCTCTGGTCCCCCTCGCTGGCTCCTGCCCCCCTACCCTGTGATACACCCTCTGCCCCGTCTTTTCTCCGAGTTCCCCCCCACAACCCCCCCCGCCCCCGCAATCCCCCCACCCACACATCCCTCCTCCCCATCCCCCCTCCCCATCCCCCCTCCCCCACCCCCCCCCTCCCCATCACACACCCCTCCGCCCCACACACCCCTCCCCTCCACACAGCCCTCCCCTCCACAGACCCTCCACGCACCCCCGCCCACACACGCCCTCATTGCATTGGGGGACCAGGCCTCCCGTGTGACTGGGACCCAACGGGTCGCACTTAGTCTAGTTTATCTATTTTCATCTATCTATCTATCTATCTATCTATCTATCTATCTATCTATCTATCTATCTATCTATCTATCTATCTATCTATCTATCTATCTATCTATCTATCTATCTATCTATCTATCTATCTATCTATCTATCTGTCTATCTGTCTATTTATCTATCTGTCTATCATGAGTGTTTAAAAAACCTTGAGATCAGCTGATCTGTCCTCTCGCCTGTCAATCACCACAATGAAGGTAACGCCCCTACCGACTGGGGGCGGTGGGGGGCAGGACGATAAAACCCCAGATGCCTGGACGTGAGTCAGTCACTCTGCAAGATCACGAGGGATAGGCCACGACTGTCATTCTAAGCTGTGAATCAACTGAACTGTGAGTCTGCAATGTACTTGCAATAAATGATTTGTTAGCCCTTAATGACAATGCCATGATTTGTTAGGCCTGCTACCCTGCCTGTGCTTGAAAGTGCAATGCTTTATTGGGTCCGACTGTGTTTGGAAGGAATAAATGCTTTATTAGGTCCGACTGTGTTTGAAAGGAATAAATGCTTTATTAGGTCCAACTGTGTTTGGAAGAAATTACTGCTTTATTAGGTCCGACTGTGTTTAGTCCAAAAGTCCTGCTCATTTCGTGGCTTCCGCTTAGTGGACAGGTTGCTCTGATTGTGTAATTTCCGATGAGTGCAGAGGTCGCGCTGATTGTGTAATTTCTGGTAAGTTCAGAGGTCACGCTGATTGCGGAAATGCCGCTGACTGCGGAAGCCCCAGTAGAGAGACCGCGCTCAGCCGTGTGAGTAGATTCAAGAAAGTTTGCTGTCATATATATGGTGTGTGAGTCAGTGTGTGTGTGTGTGTGTGTGTGCGCATGTGAGTGTGTATGTGAGCGTGTTAGTGTGTATGTGTGTGAGTGTATGTGTGTGTGTGAGTGTGTGTGACTGAGTGTGTATGAGTGTATGTGTGTGTTAGTATGTGTGTGAGTCTGTGTGTGAATGTATGTGTGTGAATGTGAGTGTATGAGTCTGTGTGTGAGTGAGTGAGTGTGTGTGTGTGTATGTGTGAGTGTATATGTGTGTGTGTGTGTGAGTGTATGTGTGTGAGTGAGTGTATGTGTGTGAGGTGGAGGGTGTGTGTATGTGAGTGTGTGTGTATGTGTGTGTGTGTGAGTTTGTGTGTGTGTGTGAGCGTGTGTGTGAGCATATTGGAATTGGTGGAGAGGTAGAATATTGCGTTGTGGGACCAGCCCTCCTGTGTGAAGCTGGGACCCAACGGGTCCATCTCTAAAACTCTCATCTTGTCCTCTTCCAGTTTGCATTGTTTTTAAATTTGCGCAAAAATGGTACCCTATATCGCTAGGATTTTTTCGCCGCCTTACTCAGCGTACTCCTCTGCTCCAAGCGCACCACGTTTTGTTCCAATCGGTGAAACATTACAAAAGTAATATTGACACCCCTTCTGGCACTCGCCGAGTCAATCACCAGCTCCTTCAGGAGCGGAGTGTGGGCTGTGTTCGTGGGCGGGGGCTGGCTGTGTGATCGCGTGTGGGGGCTGTGAGCGCGTCAGGCGCTGGGACGGGAGCCACTGAATGAGTCCGGAGCTGGGTCCTGGAGCCGGTGCATGCAGTCGGAGCCGGGGCTGGGAACCGGTGAGCCCACACACCCCCCCTCTCACACGCCCCCTCCCACATCCCCCCACCCACACCTCCCCTCCCCCACCCCCCTCCCACACCCCCCTCCCACACCCCCATCCCAATCCCCCCTCCCACATCCCCCTCCCACATCCCCCCTCCCACACCTCCCCTCCCACACCCCCCTCCCACAATCCCCTCCCACACCCCCCTCCCACACACCCCATCCCACCCCCCCTCCCACACACCGCCTCCTCCACCCCCCCTCCCCACCCCCTTCCCACACACCCCATCCCACCCACCCTCCCACACACCCCCTCCTCCACCCCCCTCCCCACCCCCTCCCACACACCCCATCCCACCCACCCTCCCTCAGCGTCATTACTCTATTTTCTGAGTTCAAAGGTTATAGATTCAAGTCCTTGGCTCGTAACCTGCATTGACATATCAGTGATGGATTGGGATGCCTGCAATATTGGTTATGCAGTCGTTTTGTTGTTCATGTTTGTTGCTAATCGCCATCCACTCAGACTGCATTGGATCACAAAATTGGCAGTTATATTCTTTGCAAAAGTAATTGTTGAAACTACCTGGGAAACCACACAAAGAACTGTAAATTGGGAAAGTTCAAGAGTGGAACAATGTGTTTATAAGTGTACTGCAACAACCAAGGATTAAAATATCAAATGAGAGGGAATAACATCAAGATTAAGGTGCCACACGTGAGGCTGCTAAGGAAGATGAGAGCCCACAGTATCAAAGGGCAGATACCAGCAAAGATAGCAGGTTGGCTGGATGGCAGAAGACAAAGAGTGGCAATAAAGGGGGCTTTTTCTGGTTGGCTGCCAGTGACTAGCGGAGTTCCACAGGGGTTCGGTGCTGGGGCTGCTACTCTTCACGTTGTATATTAATGATTTGGACGAGGGGATTGAAGGCTTTGTGGCCAAGTTTGCGGATGATACGAAAATAGGTGGAAGGGCAGGGTATACACAGAATGCAGGGACTCTGCAGAAGGACGGGCAGGTTGGGAGAGTGGGCAGAAAAGTGGCAGATAGAATATAGTGTAGCGAAGTGTGGAATCATGCATTTTGGTAGTAGGAATAAAGATGTGGACTATTTTCTAAATGTGGAGAGAATCCAGAAATTGGAGGTGCAAAGGGACTTGGGAGTGCTGGTACAGGATTCCAAATAAGTTAATCTGCAAGTCTAATCGGTTGTAAAGAAAGCAACTCAATGTTTGCATTTATTTCAAGAGGGCTTGTATACAAAATTGGGGATGTAATGCTGAGGTTTTATAAGGCGCTGGTAAGGCCGCATATGGAATATTATGAGTAATTTTGGGCACCAGATCTGAGGAAAGATGCGCTGACTCTGGAGGGGGTCCAGAAGAATGATTCCAGGAATAAGTAGGTTAACCTATGACAAGCATTTGTCGGCACTGGGCCTGTACTCACTGGAATTTAGGAGAATGAGGGGTGACCTTTTTGAAACATACGAGTAGTGAAAGGCTTGGTTAGAGTGGATGTGGAGAGGATGTCTCCACTAGTGGGAGAGTCTAGGACTAGAGGCCATAGCCTCAGAATTAAAGAATATTCTTTTAGGAAGATGATGAGGAGAAATTTCTTTAGTCAGAGGGTGGTGAATCTGTAGAATTCTTTGCCACAGAAGGCTGTGGAGGCCAAGTCAGTGGATATTTTTAAGGCAGAGATAGTACAGATGTCAGAGGTAATGCTGAGAAGGCAGGAGAATGAGGTTTGGACGGAGAGTTAGATTAGCCATGATTGAATGGCGGAGTAGACTTGATGGACCGAATGGCCTAATTCTACTCCTATTGCTTATGCCCTTATGACCTATGATTATCAAAAGTATTTTGAAATTTATATTTTGATATATATCAACAATTGTTTGATGTGATCATGGCTTTAGTTCGTTTCTCTCTTTCTGCCAATATATCCTTATTATAACTATAAAACCCTGATCATGGATGTGTGTGTGTGTGTGTGTGTGTGTGTGTGTGTGTGTGTGTGTGCGTGCGTGTATTTATTTATTTGTGTGTGATCACATCTATTCGAAAAAACGACATGCGAACGGGAAAATGTATACATATTCCTGTAGAGTTTTATCCCGTGGAGTCCAAAATTGTCTTAACTGAAAAATTCATGCTTTATTTCCCGAGTTATTTATGAAAATGTTCACAAATCTGAAATGTCTTTGAAAGTAGAAACCGAGCGGCTTTGGCTGATGATGTCACAATGGCTATGATGCTGCATCTGCGCTGCGAGTGACGTCCCTCCCGCGAGCTGCTGCCGCCCCCCCCGCGAGCTGCCGCCCCCCTCGCGAGCTGCCGCCCCCCCCGCGAGCTGCCGCCCCCCTCGCGAGCTGCCGCCCCGCTCCCCTCCTCCTCTCTCTCTCCCCTCCTCTCTCTCCTCCATCTCTCCCCATTCCTCTCCCCCTCTCCTCCACCCTCACCCCTCCACTCAACCATTCCCCCTCCCCCTTCCATCCCCCACCCCCTCCCTTTCCCCCCACCTTTCCCCACCTCCCTCTCCTCTCATCCTCCCCTCACCCCTACACCCCACCCCTCCGTCCCTCCCATCCCCCTCCCCCCTCCCCTCCCCATGCCTCTCCCCCTCCTCCCCCCTCCCTCTGTCTCTGCCCCTCTCCCTCGCTCTTTGTCTCTGCCCCTCTCTCTCTGTCTCTGCCCCTCTCTCTCTGTTTCTGCCCCTCTCTCTGTCTCTGCCCTCACTCTCTACCCCTCCCCTCCCTCTCTAGACACGCCTGTGAGTTGGGGGCTATGCGCCAGTGGATAGGGTAGGTATGGGGTAAAAGGAGCCAATGAATAATAATAATATAATATCAAGGGGGGTGATTAGTGTGTGTGGGGGGTAGTTAGTGTGTGTGTGAGACGCCGCAGGACCCCCCCCCCCCCTCCCCGCAACCACGTGTTGAGGGGACGGGACCCAACGGGTCCCACTTGGTCTAGTATACCTAAAAAATATATATATATATATTTTAAAAATGAAGATTACTATCCATGAGTATGATTAATATTAAGTTGTTTACGTATTCCAATGCAGAGGTTTAAGACGCTGGTCACCCTCCAGAAGTGTCTGATGTGTGACATTTTCAAGCAGATATCCTCCACAAGTGCATATTCTGCTGGACTAAACGTAATTAAATTAGAATGATTACAAAGTCTATTTTTTCAGTATGCAAAACTTGATCATAATTCAATAGCTTTAAGCCCCGTCAGTGTTGCAAATTTAGCCTCTCACGGAATGTTTTTTTTAATGGTTCCTTTGGCGTCAAGTCTAGGTTTGAGTCATTACCAAACCTAGAATTGTCCATCCATTTTAGGAAAGCAATGAATCACCTTTAAAAGAAATACAGGAAAGTGGTTATTCTGAGATGGGGTTTATCCCCAAAGGTTTACAGGCAGATCCAGACCCAGTCCTGTACAATAAAAGCAGGGTATCAAATTGCACACATCATTGCGACAGTGAGTGAGCAAAAATATTGTTTGTGCCAAGACAAAGATAGCAAGTTGGCAGCAACGTCAATTAATTGTAAGCATATGAAGTCGCAAAATACATTATTTATTCCAAGCAGTTACAAAGTATCTTAGCAGCAGACATTTGTTTAAAGAAAAAAAAAATTCGTTTCGCTTTATTTCGCACTCCGGGGAGTCAGAGTGGGACCCGGAAGTTTTTTTTAATATATCACATGGCTATGAGATTTAATAAAAACACAAAAATGGCGGCAGTCACATTGGGAGAGTGTATTTGCTGCGTCATTAAAACAGTATGCATGTAAACAAAGAGAGGAGAAGGAGGAGGAAGAGGGAGAACGGCGAGAGAGTGAGAGTGAGAGTGAGGGGAGAGCTGAGCGAGGAGCGCAGGCGAGCGCGGCTTCCAGGGTGCTGGATGGGCTCTCGGCGGCTCCCTGTGACACCACGTCTCCAGCTGCTCTCGTCAATCGCGGCTGCCTGCTTTGGCTCGATTTGTTTACCAATTTTTATTTAAAACATATAGCTCAATGTATAGAATTAAATGCAATAGATTATTGTTAATGCAAGTTCCTAGCGTTGGTAGCCGGAGTTTAAAATTGCCAATTAAACCAGAGTGAAATTCTGAACAAGTAATATCAATTTTTGAAGTTAGTGGAATTACTGCTAAAAATCTGGACGCGAGTTTCCTTCTGAATTTTGTATTTTTTTAATTTTGTAAGCGCGATTTAATGATATTCGGGGTGAACTACTGTTTCCGTGGGTTTCCTGCGTGTTGGAGAGTCTTTAATTTATTTTTTCCCGATTTGCATGTTTGTTTTTGAAGATTTCTGCTGGCTCGTAAGATTGGAAACCGCTTCCAAATCTAACTTGTTTACATCGTGGGTCGTGCATGGAGAGGAAGGGCGGAGCAATCTCTGGGAACATCAGCTCCTCCTCTTCCACCCTTAAACAAGGTAGGCAATGCGTCTGCGACTTAAGAGTAACCCTTTTGAAGCGTTTGTATAATCAACACTAAAGTGAAATAGAAATCGAATTATTTTTTTATGCTTTGGCTTTAGTTTGTAGATTTTAGGCGTTATATCTTGCCAGGATTCTGGCAAGATCACTGACTGTTTACTTGCTGTTCTGAATTCCTATCAACATATTTGATGTTCTGTTGATGGTGGCAAATTTCCTTTTTAACTAACCATGTGCTCAATGTACGGAATAAAACGACCTTGCAGCACAGATGGAGAACATTCAGCCTGCTGTGCCCATGCTACCCAAAAGTGAACTTCAATCCCTTTTCTCAACTCATGGTCCATAGCAATGTATATTACTGTTCTGCACCTGCACATCCATGTGTGAGGACTGCTGATGGACCCAGTGATGAAGGAGTGACATTCCTAGTTGCATGTCAGGGTGATGTATGTTTTGATGGAGTTAGAACATAGAAACGTACAGCACAGCAATTGGCCCTTAAGCTCACAACATCTTTTCCGAACCTGGTGCCAAAATAAACTAAACTCAACTGCCTGCACAAGAACCACATGCCTTAATTCCCTGCATATCCATGTGCCTACCCAAATGCCTCCGCCACGACCCCACTGGCAGTCCATTTCAGGCACCCTCCAGCCACTGTGTCAAACACAAACTTCCTCCACACATCTCCCTTAAACTTAGATAGACACTAAATGTTGGAGTAACTCAGCGGGACAGGCAGCATCTCTGGAAAGAAGGAATGGGTGACATTCCACAATAGCAAAGAACAGTAAAAGTGGGCAATGCGACTGAGCCTTGGTGTGAGATGGAAAAGACAGACCAGAGTTTGGAATGAGTTATTTTTTTAGAAGCTAGGTATCACACTGTTTGTTGTGGTTTCTGCTGCAGTTAAATTGAAGGAGTGAGTCTGGGATAAGTAAAAGGATAGCATGTTCCATGATCCAGTACAACATCAAGGTGGCACAGAGACTTATTCTGCTTTAATCCAGTAATATTTGAAAGAAATGTAACTGGCCTCTGCTATTCCTCAGTCAAACTATATACTCTCATCTTTTTTCTCTCATTGACAGCAATGAGTCGTTGAGTTTGTTGTCATATGTGGTGTAGCTTAGGCACGTAGACTCAGACAAGTCACAAAACATCAATTATGCATACATTAAAAGTGAAAAGAAATAGACTGCAAAATGCAATTAGAAAGCAATCACATGATCCAAGAAGTAATCCATTATATTCTGGTGCTGATGTAGGAGCAGGGTTGTGCAGCTTGGTTCAACAACCTTACAGTTGTAGGAAAGTAGTTGTTTCTGAGCCTGGTAGTGTGGGACTTCATGCTTCTGTATCTCATGCCCGACGATGGCAGCAGTGAGAAGAGGGCAAGGCCCAGATGGTGGGGAACCTTGATGACAGCTGCCACCTTTGTAAGGTGATGTGGATGCTTTCAATGAAAGGGAAGGCTGTGCCCAAGTTGGACCTGGCAGAGTACGACTCTCTGCAGCCTCTTATGTTCCCGTGCATTGGAATTTTTCTATCAGTCAGGATACTTTCTACAGTTTATCTATGGAAGTTTGATAGTGTATTTAGTAACATGCCAAATTTCTATAAACTTCTTGGAAAGTAGAGGTAATGGCACACATCATGATAACAACTATGTGCCCTGGAATTTGAAGCTTCTGACTCTGCACTGCTGACCTACCAATGAAAACTGGTACTTGGTCTCCTGACTTCCCGTTCCTTGGTTTTGTTGATGATATGTGAGAGGTTGTTGTTATGGCTCCACTCAACCTTGTATTCTTTCTCTCTCCCGTACATGGACTAATCATGAGGAAGTCGAGGAACCAGTTGCGAAGGGATATACAGAAGCCCAGGTGTTGGAGCTGATTGATAAGTTTGAAGAGGATGATTGTGTTGAATGAAGAGCTATAGTCGATGAACAGCAATCTGATGCACGTGTTCCTTGTTATCCATATGGATCCAGAACCCTAAACAACCTCTCAAAGGTCTTCATTACAGTAAAATGCATTTATATAGCAAAGATAGTAAACTAAACATTGGAGTCATACACTCGTACACCATGAATTTGGACCTTTGGCCAAACTTGCCATGTCGACCAATTTGCCCCATTTATTTCCCACCTGTCTGTGTTTGGCACACACACACACACACACACACTAAAACTCCCACCTTGTTATCTGCAGGTTTGCATTGTTTCTTGCGCACAAACAGTGCACGATATATAGCGCTACGGTTTTTGGCGCACCTTACTCGCCATTGTCCTGTGCCATAAATGGAACGGGTTTTGTTCAGTTCGATGGTATATTTTAAAAGTTATTGAGGTTTAAAAAAAAATTACTTAAAACAGCACCCCCACCTGCGCGTGCGCAGTGGGGGAAAGTTCCCGTGCGCATCTTTGCTGGTGTCGCAAATGGCACCAGACGGGTCCTCAGCTGTGCCTGCCCAGTTGGGGCCTTTCCAGAATTTTTATCGCCATCTTTATTTCTCCACGGGTAAGTTCCCTTCTATTTTAGATTTCTGAACCCCCCCCCCCCACCCAAGGGCCATTGGCTGGTGTTCCCTGCCTCAAGCTCTCCCCCAGCCCCAGGACGCTCGCCGCCACCCCCCCCATGACAGCCCCCGCCTCGTGCAACTTCATCGCCGTCCTGAGGAGGGAGACTGGGTGGATTGAGGGAGAGGAGGGGGTGGAGAGGGAAAAAGTGGGGGAGATGAGGAGGGAGAGTGGGGGAGGTGAGGAGGGAGTGGGGGGGAGGAGGGGGAAATAGAGGGAGAGGTAGGGAGTAGGGAATAGGGAGGAGGGCAGTGGGGGAGGGATAGGGGTGGATAGGGGGAAGTGAGGTGGGGGTAGGGGGGAGAGGAATTATGGAGGGAGGTAGTGACTGAGGGTAGGGGAAAGTAGAGTGGAGGGATTGGGGAAGGGGAGGAGGAGAGGGGAAAGAAGAGGGAGGGTGAAGAGGAGGGTGTGGGAGGGCTGGGTGATGAGGGGAAATGAGTCGCGCTGCGCAGTTGGGGGCTATGGGAGAGGTGGAATATTGCATTGGGTGAGTGGTGGAATATTGTGTTGGGGAACGGGTTGCTTTGGGGGGGCCAGGCCTCCCACGTGACAGGGACCCAATGGGTCCCGCTTAGTCTAGTATCCCTCTAAACCTTTCTTATCCATGTACCTGTCCAAATGTCTTTTAAATGTAGTTATTGTAGCTGCCTCAACTAACTCCTCTAACATTCCATATACCCACCACCCTCTGTGTGGGTTGGCACAGCGGTGGAGTTGCTGCCTAACAGCGCCAGACACATGTTCGATTTTGTCTACAGGTGCTGCCGGTATGAAGTTTCTATGTCCTCCATGTGACTGCATGGGTTTTCTCTGGGTGCTCCGATTTCCTCCCACACTCCAAAGACGTGCAGGTTTCTAGGTTAATTGCCTTCGGTAAAATTGTAAATTGTCCCTAGTGTGTAGGATAGTGCTAGTGTACAGGGTGATCGCAAGTTGTCGTAGACTCACCAGTCCAAAGGGCCTGTTTCCATGCCGTATCTCAAAAGTGAAGTACCAAAGTAAAATGATGCCATTCCAGTTCCTATTAAATCTTTTCCCTCTCACAAACCTATATCCTTTGGTTCTTCATTTCCCTACCCTTGGTAAAAGATTGTGCTTTCACCCTAGCTATGATTTTATACAACACTATAAGATCACCCCTCAGCTTCCTGTGCTAAATGGAATAATGTTGTCGGCTGCCCAACCTCTCCTACAGCTCGGGCCCTCATTCTTGTAAATCTTCCCTGCACTATTTCCAGTTTAACAATATCCTTCCTATATTCTGGGGCTCATGTTGTTGCCAGGAAGACCAGAATATATTGCTTCCTTGAAATACCTTGAATTGGCACAGTCTTTCTCGTAAAGTTCTCCCACAGTGTACCTGGGCAGGTATGTCCAGATTTTGAAAACCATATTCTCTAATTCATTGTTCATATTCAAATGCACTCTGACATTATAATATAGATAGCCAACATAGCTTTAATGCTATTAAGAGATAAAAGTAGGTCTACGAGTTGTTTTGTAGCTGTTATCTGAAAACAAAAAAGGAAAATTCAACTAAATGGAGATTAAAATGCTTCACTTTTACATTTAGACAGATAAGTATTTGAACCCTTCCACAGTACAAGTATTAAGATTATGAATGGGCTGAAGAATCCAAAACTAGGAGGCATTTATGGGCATTATTTCCAATTACTCCAGGGGAAAGAGAGTTGGTAAGGTAGAACTCACCAGTGCAGTAAATGATTGGGACAAATAGCTAGATTATTTCAAAAGAAAATTAGATGAGTACACATGAGAAAAGGAAAAATAATAGTTGATTGAAAGGCTGAGATAAGGCACACAAAATAAAAGTAAACGCTTATGGGGCATAAATACCAGTACAGACTGATATGTAAAAATGCTTCTGTGCTGTATGTTTTCAATGTAATTTATTTTGTGAAGTGGTTGGACTTCTATTCCCATTGTGAACCTTCAGGTGTAGAGTTTTATAGCTACTGTGTTAAAGTGGTGTGGGGCAGTAAATTAATGCGGTACAATAATCTTGGATCTCTGCATAGATCTCCAGACTATTATGCCTTATTAAAGTAGTGACTGTCTTTTTGAGGGACATTGTCAAAGAATTTGGAGCAGGTTTCCCTCGGCAACAAACATCACGGAAAGATTTCATGTGATCTACTCAATTCAACAAGTCGACATTAAGTTGATCTCCGTTATTTGTAATCAGTTGTGAGTAAAATGATAAATTAGCATCGAGACTTTGCCCAAGATTGTGCATTTTGCTCCCCCCCCAGATCCCTTCTTTGCTCATCTCCACAGAATGAGATGAGGCCAGAATTTGGGGGTTTTGAAGACTGGATGGTGTTGAGAGTAGGTGCTCCATCATATTGGTGTATTATCTTCTCCCCACCCACCCACCGTTTCTCTACATATAACTACCATTTCTGCCATTTCACCCAAGTGGTCACCTTTAATCAGTGTTGTCAACTGCAGAGCCACCATGTATTTTTCTTCGCCTCCCTACCTCTGGGCATGAAGCCTTTGTTTTAAAGCATTAAATCTGAAAATATGTAACATTGGCAAAATATCGCTCTGATAAAAGACTTCCCTATGAAGAAGGGTTGAAACGTCATCAGTCCATTTCCCTCACAGATGCTGCCTGAATCACTGAGTTCCTCCAGCAGTTTGTTTTTCACTTGCATTTAAATTGTCTTGTTTGGCCTGTAGACCTCCCAAGCTGGTTTATAGTTAATTTAATAATTTTCTGAAATGTTGTTTCTGTTGTAGAGAACAAAGCAGCATTTTCTGGGCAGCAAACTTTCCCTGCAAGAAAAAAGTGTGTTGACGGTAAATCTATTTTTAACATGTTGATCAAGGGATAACAAGTGGGCAAAAGACTGGGAATAATATTGCTGCTCTTATTGGGAATAGTGAAATGGGATATTTTGCAAGCAAGCAGAAGGCTATTGATTTAGCATCTCACCCCAAAACAGCAATTTTGACAATATTGTCTCCCCTCAAGAGTAAGCTGAGGATTTGTGCTCAAAGAAAAACAAATCTCACAAGATGCTCAGCAGTCTGGCTGATCTGTATGCCAGACTTTGTTCGTGTTTGTTTGCCACAGAGCCAAGTATGCATTTGGTCTTTAAATCAGTCGAGTCAAGGCATGAAACACAAATAATAAAGTAGTATACATACTATTACTGAATGCCATGAATTTTCACATTTCAGCAAATTGAAGGTCATGTGTTCCATGTTATTTCAGATATCAATGGAGATGCCCAGTTTTAATGTTTTTACGAAAAATGCCCCAAAATAATGTCTCAGATTAAATTTAATCTTTATCCTACTTATTAATTTTCCTATATCTTGTGGTTCTTTACACTTAGAATTATTAAAGTTATGAAATTATAGGTTAAATATTTAACTTAAGTTTTTAAAAGAATAATGTATTTTCTAAATGGTAGCAAATTTGTGTTAAAATATTGTAATGCAGCAGTACACAAACTTTTGGCTCATTTAATTTCTGCCGGAGTAGTACTTCACACGCTTTCCAAATGTAGACACATGAGACACTGGAGGAACTCAGCCGGTGGCAGCATCTGTGGAGAGAATGGACGGGTCGGATCGCGAACCATGTTCAGACTGATGGAGCAGGGAGGAGAAAGCCGGAAAAGGTAGGGATGGGGCATAACCTGGTGGGCGATGGGTGAACACATATTAATGGCAGGTGGTTGGAGTAAATGTCAAAGGCTAGCAATGAAAAGTATACAAAAGGTTGGCAGTTGAAAGAAGAGGAGAAGTGAAAAGTAAAACTGGAGTGAGCGATACGGATGAAAGGCCAAAAGGGCATCATTGTGGGAGAAATGGGTGCGCATCCAGGTGGGGCACGGGGAACAGAAGGGTGGAAGAAAAGGCGGGGAAGGTGATTGTTATAGGTTGCTTACCTAACATTGGAGAATTCAAGAAAGAAGAATGAAGAGTAAGAATGAAAGGTGAAGCTGGAGGGAGCAATCTGGGTGGATGGGGAGGAGAAGGGGAAAGGCACATGTGACTCGGAAAGGGAGATGAGCTTATGGAAGAGGTGAAAGAAGCAGGGTGACTAGACTGATGGGACCAATGCTGAGCATAGTATTCCAGGTGTCGCCTTACCAACACTGTTTAACTGTAACAAAACCTTAGATTCCAGCCCTATCATGATAAAGGCCCAAATACCATTTGCCCTCTTAACTACTCGTCAGAATCGCCTGTTAACCTTTTGTGATTTGTGCATTAGAATAGCTTCATAATTTGCATTTCTTTCCATTTATGTATTCATCTTTAATGCTTCCTCATATCATGAACTCTCATTTTCCCACATTAAACTCCAATTGCCAGGTTTTTGCCCAATCATTCAATCTGTCCATATCCCGGCTCAGAATCACAATGCCCTCATTCCTAAATGCCCTTCCACCTATTTTCATTTCATTGGAAACCTCCAACCTAATTCCCACTTTCAGGTCTTTAATGTAATTAGTAAACTAGTACCATTCAAATGGCATTCAAAATATAATACAGTGCATCACCTGGTTCCTTTTGAACATCTCTCCCTGCCACATATTTGTTAAATATAATTTAAAATGTATATAATCATATCAACTAGGTTTGATTATATTCAGTTTTCCTGTATGATTAGTTGTCTTCCTCGCTCTTTGAACAAAGGAGTTACATTGGCTGTTTTCCTATCTCTTTTTTTTTTTTTGGAAAAATGGGAAGAAGATAATACGTTATTGCCTTCTATCACAGTGAGCTGTGGTGGATGTTTGTGTTAATTTTCATGTAGTTGTGTGTCTTGTTGCTTTTTTGGTATGACTGTATGGCAAATCAAACTCTTTGTAGGTTTTTACATGGTTAATAAATTACGTGCAATACAATTACTATACAAAACAATCTCTACAACCACTTCCTTTAAAAAGCTATAATGTTGATCAAGCATAACTGCCTTCTTAAAAAAAATATTTGCAGAGGGGCTCTCAATTGCTTGTATTTCTTCAATCACATAGTAATCTTATCCTATACTGTAGATTCTTGGCCATACTGGTAACCTTTTTGAAGTCTGCAGTAAATCACAATTTACTTGACCATAGAATTTCAGTTGGATGCTCAGGTTTTCTCTAATAACATCCTCGTATACACTTTATTTCTGCTCTGATGATGTCTTTCATAAATCTCATTATGTTTACGTACAGTATTTCTTTCAATAATAACAACTATTATATATTCCTCTATTTATTTTAAATTCTCTAGTTCATCTTGCCTGTTTGTTAAATCAGCAGTTATATAGTTAATGCTTTGATTATAAACTTGAAGTGCACATCAGAGAACAGATGAAATATCAGCAAGGATAATTCTAAGGAATCTAGTTTGTGCACTTTTCTCCTTTGATCTGCTTGCTTTGGTATATGACAACATAATAACACCATGTCTCTCAGTCAGAAAGTTGTCCCTTCAAGTCACAGTGCAAAGCATTCGAACATGTGATCTAAGTTGGCAGTCTGGCGCAATACTTAGAGGTGCAAAGAAAATAAAATGCATATGTTTCATCTTGATAGGCCTAGCCTTAAAAAGTAGACCATATTTATCATTTCTCCCCCCCCTTCCCCCTGGCATTCTTGGGTATTTTTTGTACTTTTCTTCCAAGTTGCCAATTTTACTTTGCACTCCAAAGCTCCAGCTGGCATCTGGGTATTTTGGTTGGCTCTAACTGGGTGTCAGTTCCTTTTCTGGAAGTGATCGTGACTTCCTGGAAATGTGAACCATTTCATCTGTGGAATCACTCCCAGCTTTAGCTGGTTCTGCATTGCCATAATAGTAATTCCTACATTACTGCTTTCATAGTTATTATCCATAATATCTATCTGAAAGCTTCGTATATTTGCAGGACTGAATCGTTTTTCTCATGTCACTGGTTTTGACGTGAACTGCTACTTCCAGCTGAAGTCTCTTTTTCCAAATATTTTTTGATGGATTTTAAATGACGTATCACCAGCTTGACTATCCTACATGCATTCCACCACTACTAAATAGTGTTATGGTTTTCCTTATGAATTCAATTTTCTAAATGGTGTCATTGCTTTCTGTGGGATAATCATCTATTCCAGTGCCAGCTTTCAGTTCACAGTCTCAACTTGTTTCTTAATCTTTGCACTTGTGCAGGCAACCTGGAAGTGTTTCCCAAATCAACCCTGCCTGCCTGCCTGCCTGCCTGCCTGGATAGGTAAATGTAATCATGATCATTTACCTCTACTTAAATGGCTGGCTGTTGTTCAAGCAAAAATCTCTGCACTCATTTGCCCTATTGCACAACGGGACCATTGCAATACTCATCTCTCTATTTAAATCCCCCTTATGTGCTTAGTGTTCAAACAGGGACCAGTAGGTTTGAGTCTTCTGTCTCTGTGAAGTATTTCCCTTACCATCTTTACAAAAGCTGGCTCTATATGTCACTCATTATTGTAATTCTAGTTTAATTGTACTTCCAGTAAAAGTCCACTGTACATTTGTCATTTTTTACCATCCACTTTCTTTGACTTTTAGCTTTGAGATTTATACATTTTTCCTGTTTTTTCTCTCCACGCCGATATTTCCAGAAATGGCAGATGAGCTCCATAATGTTGCTGAAGTATGTACAGAGCAGGTCACTGAGTATGACTGGATATTGGTTGGTGGAGGCATTTTGCAGCTAATTCAAGTATTGTCCTAAGGGTAACAACCAATAGTACGTCTCGGCAAGTGTCACACCGTTGGTCCTGATTTGTCCCCCTCTATCAATGGGAAGCCCAATTGTTAGTGCCCAGAACCTGCATGAACTAGCTTTGCAAAGAGCTGCACTCATCTGTGGGTTACTACAGTAACTTCTGTATAGTTCAAAATATAGATGTTTCTTAAAGGTAGGATTGATATATGTTAAATTATTCCCGAAGAAAACAGACGGTGCCTTTGTGTAAACCCTACAGGGAAAAGCACTTGTTTTTGATCTGATTCAATGTTAAAAAAAATAACACTTTTCTCCAGCTGAGTGCCTGGCTGTAACAGTAACTCAGCAAAGATTGGTGGCTTTGTTGTCTGACTGAAGGCTGAGCACAACTATCAAAACATGGAGAAATTCAGATATCTCGGGAAGTGTCTGTGAGCGTAAAAGAAAACTACAAACTGCAAAAATGATGGTTATGGTATTATTGGCATCTTATGATCTAAATTAAATATGCCTGATCAAATTTCAAAACTGCCAAGGCACTCGCTGATTCTCGCACTTCATTTTGATCAATTGCTTTATGTAGGTCACAGTTTAATGTTTATAAACATTTGGGTTCACACAGGCCCATTTGCATACCACATACTAAAGTCAGATGTGGTAGAGTCCGCCTTTATCGGTTGGTGGGTAAGGTAAAATCAACTGCCTTAAAACGTATGTGTTGCTGAAAGTGAAACTATTTAAAACCAACAGGAAATATCTTTTTCTATTGACTGGAAAAAAGTAAATAAATCCCATTATTTTCAAAAACCCAGAGGTCGGGCAAGTGAGAATCGTAGGGTGCAGAATGAATGTTATTTCAGGTATAGTCCTGAGGTAGCAGGAATACATTTCTCGCAGAGTGTCTACCCTGTCTTTTTATCTTGTTATCTACGCCTTGCTTCAAATTAATACAGCGATCACGCCCGTCTGTAGTTGCGCTCTCCTGATACAAAGATGAGGTGGAAAGTTGCCTCAGGGCTCATCACGGTGTGACTACTCACTCGCTTGGGTACAGGAACAGGTCATCTCAATTTTGCTGCTTCTTGGTGCCTTCTCCCACTATTCTACATTTAACCTCAGTAAAATGCTTGTTCCATCTACTTTTTGGGTAAATAAATGCTTCTTCAGGTATGATTTCTCACCCATGGCTTCCCTGCAAGTAAAAACAACCTTCCCATTTGTTCCCCATCAACCTTTTCGTGACATTAAAGATCTGCTCCTCAGGTTACCCTTCAGTTTTTCTCTGTAGAGTAAAGGCTACAGCTATACCAAGAGATGAATAACTTCTCACTTCTGATAACCTCTTGTTTGTTTTTGCATCTTCCCAGTTCCTTTCTGCCTTCTTCTTCTAGAACTGTTCACAGCACTACGGAAATGTTCAAACTAAGATCGTGTAAATGTTTGGAAGTCTGGATGTGGGATGAGCACTTTGCTTTCTATATTGCATAATTAATCTGCATTGGTACATCCAGTAACTTGTGCTCTGGACTCTAGATCCTTCTACACATTTATTCTTTTCAGCAATATAACAAATCTGTGGTGCAGAATGAGAAGACACACCTGTCAGAAAAATATAATTAAGCAGGCCAATCCCCCTCAGATCTTGATTCACACTTCTGCAAAATACCACACATCAAGTGTTTGTGCACGTACACTTCAAATGCAGTCAAAGTTTCTGCCACTTTCAGAAGTTTCATGTGCTTATATAACAAAGGGACCCCACAGCTAACAATTTTGCGGTTCTGCCACTTCTAGTCGTGAGTAGTGGTCAGCAAATAATGGGAGGAAGAAGCTCCATGGATATTTCCAAACCTCTGAGCAAGTCCAGCATGGGAGCATATATGTGACCACTTTTAGCCAGTGGTGCCAAGTGGATTATCCATCTGCTGAGGTCACCCCTGTACAGTCTCCAGCCATCTGCCCATCAAGTGTGTATAGGACAGTCTAAAGACTTGTGCTTCAGAGCTACCCATGTCTCTGGTCCAGCTGCTGAAATAGAGCAACAATACTTGAATTAACAGTTGTCCAAGTATGTCTAGTCATGAGAACAAACCTTAACCTCTGTCACCCAACAGCACCACCCCTTTAAATTGTACTCTATAGCAGTTGAGGCAGGTGCATTAACAACATCTCAAAGACATTTGGACAGATACATGGGTAGGAAAGGTTTAGAGGGATAGGTGCTAAACAAGGGTAAATGGGACAAACTTGGAAGGGGCATCTTGGTCAGCATCGATGAGTTGGGCCAAATGGCCTGTTTCCATGTTGTATGACTCTAATAAAGCTTGGAAATATATTATTATTCCTTCATCATTGATGTGACAAATTCCTGGTGCTTCCCACACCATCTAAGGATGCAGCAGTTCAAGGCAGTGGGTGCCATCACCTTCATGAGGGTAGTTGGAAATTCACACTGGAGTGTGGCTTACCATTAACCCTTACATAAAGAAATATTGAACTGAAGCAAAGAGAAATGAACGCTTTTAGTTTTCAGGACATGTGCTCTCAGCAGGGATTATGCATTGACCCTGCAACCTCTGGGCTCCAGACAGTGAAGAAATAGCATCTGCTCTTGATTATTATGTTGCCACTCGTCTATATAAGAGTGTGTATATGAATGTTGGTGAGGATAAGAATCAGCTTGCTGGTAGCCTTAAGTCCTCAAGTCTTACCATTGGGATACCAAAAAACTGGCAGACTATAAGGAGATTATTTTTTTTGGTATTGAACACCCTGAATTGAAATTAGTTCAACATTTAAGTTCATAAGTTCTAGAAGCAGAGTTAGGCCATTTGCCCCATCGAGTTACTCTGCCATTCAATCATGGCTGATCTATCTTTCTCAACCCCATTCTCCTGTCTTTTCCCCATAACCCCTGACACCCTTACTAATCAAGAATCTGTCAATCTTAAAACACCTGAGTTACTTCTTGGAGAAAGCAACTTCTTAAAATGTACACATTTTTGCAACTAAACTTTAAAGTGTGATTAAAGAAATGTATGCTACGATTAATGTGCCTTGTACCTTTGCTTTCACAGATATAAACCTTGAAATGGGACTGTGCTCACAGGGAGTGACTGGCTGCCCTGGCTCAGTTATCACAGTGCTGGTGCTGTCCACTCTCAAGGTACAGTACTGTGATAACTGAAGGATGGCAGCCACCTAGACATCAGAGCCCGTGCAAAGATGTCAGCAGTCCCCTACAAGACGGAACTTGTTTTGGATTCGTGAAATGCTCGCTCCAGCGGTAGGCTATCTTGTTTCCTGTTCTATTCCAGAATTGAACGCAAAAATAAATTCTACTGGAAGTTAAGAATGTCTGTTGATTTGGTGAATGTTTTGTAATTATAAATGGAACCGATGAAGTGATCTGGTTAAATCATAAACCTGCTTGTTTGTGAATCCTTGCAATAAATATGCACTTTATCCCTTGTATGCATTTTAAAAGGCAAAAATTAAAAAAATCTTTATCACTAAATTATGCCGCTTTTTAAAAAGTTTTTTTTGTTTTGCAGAACTTTGTAAAGTCTTTCTTCCTACTACTGTTTTTATTATCCAACTATTATAATTTTATAAGTTTAGTAAATTTGTCTACCTCCCATTGGGAATACTGTAGCAGCTAGAATTCCACTGTCCCATTTCACTGTTGTATATTTTAACCAGTTTTGGCAACATGATGGATTTGCTTAACTTTGTATTCCTACTTACACATATATATGTAGTGTTGGAAGTTGCAGACAGAATAAACATGTCTGATTTTAAGTGCCAGCTCTGCATGGGATCATTTCAGGACACAGCAGCACAGCAGGAGAGGTGCTGCCACACAACAGTGTGGCCCAGGCTCACTCCCTAACAAGTGGCTAACCAAAATTAGTGTGAATCATGAAAGAGATCCTAAAAACACATCGTCATTAAAAATAAATCTTTCCTCCACAATAATTTCCAATTTTATCGACTCTTGGGCAGAAACATCTCAAGGAGCTCGCTGGTGAATTATCCTTTAAATGCACGACTGTCTGAAGTGACATCCCTCGTAGTTCTGGTTCCATCATGTCCAAGGGATTTGGACATAAAAGGGAGGGTGGAGATGGGAATTTGGTAGCAAGGACCAGCTTGGGTTCTGTTTTTGAGATGTGACAGAAGCAAGTGTGAGGGTAAAGGGACAGTACTGAGTGATTAGTTGTTGTCCGTAGAAAATATATTCTCACGGTGATTCGATGGGTTTTGCTTCAGGACCATATTTCCTCCCTTGCCCCAAAGCAGCAGTAGGAAGGGATGAAAGAGCGGCATGAGACCAGCTGCGCTGGTGAGTTTAAAGCCAGGAGATGGAGCAGATGCTTTAAAAGAGCACCCTGTTCATCCTACTGTGCCTCTGAACAATCAGGCTCGTTCAGAGGCACAGTAGCCAACAAGAGGAAGTGAAGGATAGAGGAGTGGCCATATTGGAAGTGGCCATTTTGCAAGTGGATGTATGTTGAGGCGTTTGAGGTTAATTATTGATGCTTTGCGACAAGAGGCTTTGGTGCGGAGGCTGATAATGAAAGTGAGTTTTTTTTTGTGCATTCCTCTGTAATCTAAATACAGTCGGGATGGCGATTCAGGCCATCCTCCTGCAGAATGTGGGAGATCAGGGAAATTTCCTGTATCTCCTGGCTGACAATGAGAGGGAACTGGAGCTGCAGCAGGATGACCTCGGGAACATCTGGGAGAATGTACTCCTGTCTCTCACGTAAGAGGTATATGGCCATACCTAAGGTACAGGCAGAAAGGAGATGGGTAAAGGGAGTTGGCGGAGGGTGCTACAATCCCCTGGAGGCATTCCCTCCATTATACACTTGTGGATACTGTTAGGTTGATAGGTGGTGATCATCTAGAAAGAACAGCAGCAATCAGGTTTGTGGCACCATGTCTCATTCCGAAGCACAGCAGGGTAGGATATAGTAAGACAAAACTATAGGGTTAGGAGATCTGATGGATAGGGGAGCAATCAGGAGATTCTGTGATCCTAAAAGGACTCCAGGATGGTGTGTTGCCTCCCTGGTGTGAGGGACCAGAATGTTTCAGAGTGGCTGCAGAACAAACTCCAGGAGGGGTGGGGTTTGGCTAGAGCAGCCAGTGATCGGTGTGCATGTCAGTGCCAATGATACAGGTAGGAAAATAGATGAGGTCCTGCAGAGTCAATGTAACAAGTTAGGATAAAGGTTAAAATGCAAGACCTCGAGGGTGGTAATCTCAGGATCACTCCCAGTGTCATGTACTTGTGAAAGCACGAGTAGAAGGATAGGCCAGATGAGTAGCTGGTGCAGGGAGCAGCAGTCCAGGCTTTTGGGTCATTGGGGTCTCTGGGACAGAGGTGACCTCTATAAGATGGACCAGTTGCACGTGAGCTGGAGGGAGACCAATGCCCTGGGAGAGAGATTTTCTAGTGTTACACAGGAGGGTTTAAATTAGATTGGCTAGGGAGGGGGAGAGTATTCCCAAGCAGAAAGGAAGCAAATGTGAAATTGGGGCAAATATTTTAGAATGACACAGTGGCACAGCTGGTAAGGCTGCTGCCTCACAATGCAGAGACTGGATTCCACCCTGACCTCCGGTGCTGCCTGTGTGGAGTTTGCACGTTCGCTCCAGGTGCTCCGCTGTCCTCCCACATCCCAAAGATGTGCAGGTTTGTAAGTTAATTGTCCTCTGTAAATGACTCCTGGGTTGTAAGGAGTGGATGCTGCTTCTTCTTTTGTGTGGCGTGCACAGCCTAAAGTTGTAGGACAACATGTTCTGTTTGATCTTCCGTTTGTGCACGTCGAGTTGATTGCATTAGTCGAAACGGCAGATCGCGTGAAGGTTGCAATCTTCCACCCCGGAGTGGATGCAAACGTGCGGTAACACAGAACTAGTGTGAATGGGTGATTGATGGCCACATGGACCCAGTGGGCCCAAGTGCCTGTTACCATGCTGTATCTTTCAATCAATCAATTCAAAATCGAGTAATGGAGAACAAGATTATCAGTTAGGACCAGAAAAACAAAAGAACAGTAGTTTAAATTGCATTATTTCAATGATTGGTATCAGGCAAGATGGACAATCTCAGGACATGGATTGGCTTGGAGCAATGGGATGTTATAGCCATAACGGAAACATGGCTGAGTGAAGAGCAGCACTAGCAGCTGGATGTTCCAGGCGACCGATGCTACAGGTATGATAGAGATGCAGGTAAGAGAGAAGATGGTGGAGGGGCAGTGTTACCTTTTTCATCAGGGAGAATAAATCTGCAGTGCTGGGAGGATATTCTTGGGGAATCGTCCAGGTGAGGCTACATTGGCAGAGCTTAGTCAACACAAACAGTGCAACAAGGGCAAATGATCTCACGCTTTTGATGGGACTGTATGCAATCTAACATGGTGACTGTGTATGGAGATGTGTTCACACAGGGTAGTTGATTGCCAGTAGGAGATTCCAACTTCCCTGATATTGTCACTGGGTCTCCCGAAGGTAGACAAAAATGTAAAGCGGGAGCAGCAGCATCTATGGATGGGGTGATATATGATATATTATATATCATATATGCCTGAAAATGCATAAATATATAAACGCTATATGCATATATATCAGTTGCAAATATCAGCATATAGCATATATATCAGATGTAAATATCAGCATGTACATCAGTTGTAAATATCAGCATATATATGTTGTAAATATCAGATAGTTGTAAATATCAGCATAGAGCATATATATCAGTTGTAAATATCGTAGCATATATATGTTGTAAATATCAGCATGTAGCACTGAGGTCACTTTGTTAACGAAGAAACTGCAGATGCTGGAGAATCGAGGGTTACACAAAATGCTGGAGAAACTCAGCGGGTGCAGCAGCATCTTAGATACACAAAATGCTGGAGAAACTCAGCGGGTGCAGCAGAAAGTCTGAAGAAGGGTCTCGACCCGAAACGTCGCCCATCTCCTTCGCTCCTTAAATGTTGCTGCCCGCTGAGTTTCTCCAGCATTTTGTGTAACCCCCCTGAGGTCACTTTCCTGACGGTACCCCGGCCCCGCCCCTTACAGACGTCACTTGCCCCGCCCCTTACTGACGTCACGTGCCCCGCCCTCACTGACGTCAGACTAATAGGATTCCGATTTTTCAATCTCACAAGTTGGGAGGTATGGTTATGGAGAGTGATAGGACTGTCACAGGTGTTCAGGTCATAAATTGACCAGGGCAAATTTTGATGGCATTACACAAGAACTGGCACAGAAGAGGCTTGAGATAGATCAGCCATGATCATGTTGAATGGCGGAAGCAACTTTGACAAGCCGAATGGCCTCCTCCTCATCCCATTTTCTTGTGTGCTTGTTTACCACTGATGGAGTCAAGGGGAAAATAGTAGCAAGATAACTGCTTGATTCATATGCAGTGTTTCTTGTGGAGAATGTACATGCTATCTGTTTCATCTTTTTTACGCAACACCGCATTTGCACAACACCAAATTGATTTTGCAGGCATGTCTGGCACTAACTGACTGTCTTTTTGTTACTTATTAAAGCCCTGTGATGTTGCACAAGAGTAGCCAAGGTTATGGATAGTTTTCATTTGGGGCATGTTAGAAGGATAATTCAGATAAAGGTCAGTCTCCAATTTGATTTAAGTATTTTTTATGCAGTATAGACCATTAAGCTAGAAAAATATAGAGGGAATATTATGCTAAAGGTTTCTTGCCAAATATCACAAATGGCAATTTTTACAGTTGTAAAGAAAACAAAGGTTTTGACGACTTATTAGTGGATGTATCAATATAACACTAATTTTATGAAAACATTTTGGGAGCAATTAATAAAATAAATATCAATATATTTTAATTACAAAATGGTTGGAGAAACTGATTCATTTTTTGCCTGCAGGGGAATTTTTTGAGGTGAAATGATCACAGAATCACATTGGTTTCAGATTCCGTTGATAGGGACAATATAAGGATGAAATCTGTTTCCAATCGTAAATTTATAAATAGTAAAGATATGTCACAGCTCCATTCTCAAAGGCTGTCATAGAATGAGAAACAACCAATTATAAATTTCCTGATATATTTAGCAACCAGGTAAAGAATAAAGGTTTTTTTTTTAATAGTGGTATGAGCATCCTGTTGATTTGACATGGAAAGGAAAGCAAAAGTGGCTTGAATACACCCAAAATCGGGCTTTGAATTCAAAGTTTGAGGCTTTCCTGAATGCAGATCTGTGACAGATATTTGGAAAAAGTGCAATATTAGGTTGTCCATCATCGTGACAGATGCTGAGAGATGGGATTATATTAACCAGTGCTAAATACTGAAGAATAGTTCAGTGTTCAAATGCAAAACCTTCCCATAATGGCTCCTGGTCCGATGGAGATTAGACCCTACACCACCACCTGACTCACCAGGGGTTCTCAGAATTGTCTGAATAACTTGGGCAGAAGATTAGAAGTGCAGATCAAACACCATACAGTATTATTTAAGTTTTCTCTGATATTTCTGCCATCGCTCCATGAAGAGACTGTAAAATTACTTCAGAAATGTTACCGGATAGTACAAAATAATGGACAAATGTACTGATGTTAATGCATTTAATACACTGTAGGATTTAGGCACATATTTGTTTCATGATATTTCATTGTTTGACTTTGAGTAAAATATTTTTCTTTTTATGATGACCCCTGAATAAAGTTGTATCTAAACTTGCATACTACTGTAATTCAGAATTTCAGCTGGCCAACCATAGACCCATTTTTTTTCTACAGGCTACCACTTAAAACTCTGAATGTTCCTAGCAACCCAATTCCCAAACACTCATTGTGAATTCATACTCCAGTCCACAGCCTTGGCTCAATGTTTTTTGGTTGACGTTCCTCTATAATGCAGAGGGCTTTCTCATGAGGTGTCTAACTGAAATTCCACATGCTCTTGCAAGTGGATGTGTAAAAAACGAAATTTAAAAAAAATCCAAAAAGAGAAAAAGGAAATGGAGAATTATTTTTTGTGACTTGGGCTATAGTTTTCAAGCAACTAATTTAACTAAACATGACTATCCATTCATTTTTATGTTCTTGGTTATTTAGGCTTGTGTGCAAATTGCTTGCAGAATTTATTGTATTTATTGCCGTGATTTGAAGTCACTCTGCAGTTGCAAAGTGCTTTAGATGTCCTGAGATCATGAAAGATGTTAAGCAAATACAAGTCTGTTATCATCTAGAAGTAATGAGTTTTCTTGCTCATGTATGTTTTCTTCATAAAAACAGTGAAAAACCTGAAGTTATTTATGACTCGGAAGTAGCCGTTTGCTGCTTAAAGCTGTTTTCATTCATCAATTCATTCGTAACGTTTGTATGTATAACTGAAGCACAGCTGTTTTTAAAAAAAAACGTAAGTACCGTTTGGTACGAACCACCTTCATATCAGTTTGAAATTACTCAATTTTAAAGTTTGTAATTTGGGATGGTATCCAACTGCTGTGCAAAACAATATCTAGGTTGTCTGGTCACTAAATATTTGAGTTGCCATTAGAACATAAACTTCATTTGATTTTCAACCATTTTATGAAACATAAAAATGAGTGGACATCTAAGTGTGCTTTCCAGTGTGTCATTTTCACCTGCACCAAGTAATTTCCCCCATCTCCTCAGCAGAAGAAGTGATATTCCATGTAACAACAGATCATCGGAGTTCATTTTTAAGTTTCAGCAAGCACAGGAAATTCTGCCCCTTTTGCCCCTTCTCCCCCCCCCCCCCCCCCCCCCCCTTCACCCAGGTCACTCAAGATAATGTATATCTGAATGTGTGGAAGTTAAGATTGGAAACACCTTTCTGATACTACTTTCTGTCTTTCAAGGACAATTCCACAGCTAGTGCCTGATTAATAAACTTTATTTGTAGTTGATAACTTAGTAAATATTCAGTTCATTTTAGAAATGTATTATATATTTATTGTAAATATTTTGTAAAATACTACTGACCATGTCTCAATGGTCCCAACTCGTTAGATTGTTCATAAACAATCTTTATTTACAGCTTGTTATATTTAACATGTTTCAAATTGCAATGACTATGCACCAGTCTTTAAAAAATCTTGCAAAGTTTTTTAATTGCCAATGATTGTAATGGAAACACCAGAGAGGTCCATATTTTTGCAATCTAAAATAGAAATGCTGGAAATACTATGCAGGTTAGGCTGTATCAGAGAAGAGAGAAACAGAATTAATCTTTTAAGTTCTGATGAAAGGCCCCAGAGGGAAATGTTTGATCTTTTTCCTCCCTGGATGCAGCATGATGTGCTCATTTATTGGTGGCATTTTTGATTTGATTACTTGATGGATTAATAAGTCATAGCCATATAGCACGAAAACAGGTAATTCAGCCCAACTTGTCCATATCAACTAGGATGCCCCCTCCAAGCTAAATGATTTTCAGATTCAGTAACATTTTTTTTGGTTTAGATAAAAATGAAATTATGCACTTGTTAAAATAAAATTGCATAATATTTGAACAACATTTTTCATCTAAATATTTAACAAAAATATTATTCTGCATGCAGTCTCATGTTAGTTAACTTGCATGAAATGAGTTTCTGCATTTTAATGTCAGCCAATACTTGTGAAACTGAAGGTATAATTATCACATATTTAATTGTTAGTACAGGACATTTAACAACTCTTTTGAAAATTATTTCCTCTACAAAAGCAAATTTACGAGTGACACTCGTCTTATTTTAATTTCCTTCATGTTAAGGCTATAATTTATTTTCAGACCAAAATATTACAACGACTTCCAATATAGGTTGATTTGTATTGTTCAATTTTTTTTTTTTAAATGACCATGGAACAATTAGAAGGAGTGGATCAGTTTGAAACGGTAGAACATCTTGTGAGGCATTCTCTTGGAATTGAGGATGATCTGCGTCTACAATTCTGAGGTGACAGATGAGGCTGAATTGGGATGCACAGACCCTGTCAGAGGGCGTGCTAGTGGAGTGGATAGTTAGTTTGAGAAGTGGTGTGCTCCTTCCATCAAAGCCAGATGTGATGGTGGAGTTAGATGTGATAGTGGTGTTTATGTGGTTTTTAGACAGGTATGTGGGAATAGAGGGATATGTATCATATGAGATTACTTTATCTTGGCATCATGTTTGGCATGGAAATTGTGGGTCGAAAGGCATGTTCCTGTGCTGTGCTATGTTCTATTTAGTTTTCTGAGTGCTCTTCACAAGTGGGCAAGACGGACCTCGTGCTGTCCCAACTACTCTCTTGTTTCGAACAGTCGTGAGCCCGGAGTCAATGTTGTTATTTTGTTTCTAGAAGTCTATGGCAACATTCATAAATATTTCCTGAATGGAGTGTCTGTAGTCAGGAATGTGAATAAATATGCCTGACCTAGAGTTTTGAAGTTCAGCTGTTCAGGAAAGTTTGTAATTGATCTCTGGAACGGGTAGCTTGTCTTATGAAGGAAGTTTGGATACAATAGACATTTATCCACTGGAGTTTAGAAGCATGATAATTCATTTGAAACATATAAGATGCTGAGGAATAGATGTGGAAAGAACATTTTCTCATGTGGGAGAATCGAGACCTAGGGAACACAGACTAAAATATATCAGATTGTCTATTTAATATGAAGATTAGATTATTTTTTTCTGATGTTTTAATCTTTTGAAGGTAGAGGCAGATATTATTGATAAAGGAGGTTTGGAAGCTTACTGGGAAAGTTGGGGGGGATGAATGATAGTAAGATTGATATTAATCTTACTATTAATTGTTCCATGGTCATTTTTTTTTAATGACCATATAACCATATAACCATATAACCATATAACAATTACAGCACGGAAACAGGCCCTCTCGGCCCTTCCAGTCCGTGCCGACCATTTGTTTTCCCCTAGTCCCATCTACCTGCACTCAGACCATATCCCTCCATTCCCTTCACGTCCATATACCTATCCACTTTACTCTTAAATGTTAAAATCGATCCTGCCTCCACCACTTCTGCTGGAAGCTGATTCCACACAGCCACCACCCTCTGAGTAAAGAAGTTCCCCCTCACGTTACCCCGAAACCTCTGTCCCTTAATGCTCATGTCATGCCCTCTTGTTTGAAACTTCCCTACCCTCAATGGGAAAAACGTATCCAAACTCTGTCTTTCCCTTTCATCATTTTAAAGACCTCAATCAAGTCCCCCCTTAACCTTCTGCGCTCCAAAGAATAAAGACCTAACTTGTTCAACCTTTCTCTGTAACATAGTTGCTGGAACCCTGGCAACATTCTAGTAAATCTCCTCTGTACTCTCTCTATTTTGTTGACATCCTTCCTATAACTAGGCGACCAAAATTGTACACCATACTCCAGAATTGGTCTTACCAATGCCGTACAATTTTAACATTACTTCCCTACTCCTATATTCAATGCTCTGATTTATAAAGGCCAGCACACCAAAGGCTTTCTTTACCACCCTATCTACATGCGATTCCACCTTCAGGAAACTATGCACAGTTATTCCTAGACCCCTCTGTTCCACAGCATTCCTCAATTCCCTACCATTTACCATGTACATCCTATTTTGATTTGTCCTGCCAAGATGTAGCACTTCACACTTATCAGCATTAAACTCCATCTGCCATCTTTCAGCCCACTTTTCCAAATGGCCCAAATCTCTCTGTAGACTTTGAAAATCTACTTCATTATCCACAACACCACCTATCTTAGTATCATCTGCATACTTACTTATCCAATTTTCCACCCCATCATCCAGATCATTGATGTACATGACAAACAACAGCGGACCCAACACAGATCCCTGAGGCACCCCACTGGTCACCGGCTTCCAACCTGACAAACAGCCATCCACCATTACTCTCTGACATCTCCCATTCAGCCACTGTTGAATCCATCTTGCTACTCCGCCATTAACACCCAAAGATTGAACCTTCTTAACCAACCTTCCATGGGGAACCTTGTCAAAGGCCTTACTGAAATCCATATAGACAACATCCACTGCTTTACCCTCATCAATTTCCCTAGTTACCGCTTCAAAAAATTCAAGAAGGTTTGTCAAACATGACCTTCCAGGCACAAATCCATGTTGACTGTTCCTGATCAGACCCTGTTTATCCAGATGCTTATATATATTATCTCTAAGTATCCTTTCCATTAATTTGCCCACCACTGACGTCAAACTAATAGGTCTATAATTGCTAGGTTTATTCTTTGAACCCTTTTTAAACAATGGAACAACATGCGCAGTATGCCAATCCTCCGGCACTATTCCGTTTCTAATGACATTTGAAATATTTCTGTCATAGCTCCTGCTATTTCTACACTAACTTCCCTCAATGTCCTAGGGAATATCCTGTCGGGACCTGGAGACTTATCCACTTTTATATTTTTCAAAAGTGTCAGTACTTCCTCCTCTTTGAATCTCATAGTTTCCATAGCTACTCTACTCTTTCCCCTTAACTCACCGAGTTCAATATCCTTCTCCTTGGTGAATACCGAAGAAAAGAAATTGTTCAATATCTCCCCCATCTCTTTTGGCTCTGCAGATAGCTGTCCATTCTGGTTCTCTACTGGTCCAATTTTATCCCACGTTATCCTTTTGCTATTAATATAGCTGTAGAAACCCTTTGGGTTTACTTTCACCTTTCTTGCCAAAGCAACCTCATATCTTCTTTTAGCCTTCCTAATTTCTTTCGTAAGATTCTTTTTACATTCTTTATACTCCTCTAGCACCTCCTTTACTCCATGCCTCCTATAATTATTGTAGATATCTCTCTTTTTTTGAAACAAATGTCCAATTTCCCTTGAAAACCATGGCTCTTTCCAATTTTTACTATTTCCTTTCAACCTAACAGGGACATAAAGATTCTGTACTCTTACAATTTCCCCTTTAAATGTCCTCCATTTCTCTTCTACATCCTTCCCATGAAACAAAGTGTCCCAATTCACTCCTTTAAAATCCTTATGCATTCCCTCAAAGTTAGCCTTTCTCCAATCAAAAATCTCTACCCTAGGTCCAGTACTGACACTCTCCATAATTATATTGAAACTAATGGTATTGTGATCACTGGTCCCGAAGTGCTCACCAACGCATACCTCCGTCACCTGACCTGCCTCATTTCCTAACAGGAGGTCCAGCACTGCCCCTTCTCTGGTCGATACCTCTATGTACTGCTGCAAAAAACTATCCTGCACACATTTTACAAACTCCAAACCATCCAGCCCATTTACAGAATGTGTTTCCCAGTCTATTTTTGGAAAATTGAAATCTCCCACAATCACTACCTTGTGCTTACTACTAATATCTGCTATCTCCTTACATATTTGCTCTTCCAATTCACGCTCCCCATTTGGCGGTCTATAATACACCCCTAAAAGTGTTGCTACACCGTTCCCACTTCTCAGTTCCACCCAAATAGCCTCCCTAGACGAGCCCTCTAATCTATCCTGCCAAAGCACTGCTGTAATATCTTCTCTGACAATCACTGCTGTAATATCTTCTCTGACAATCAATGCAACACCTCCCCCTCTGGTCCCTCCAATTCTATCACACCTGAAGCAACGAAATCCTGGAATATTTAGTTTCCAATCACAGACCATGGAACAATAAGAAGGAGTGGATCAGTTTGAAAAGGTAGAACATCTTGTGAGGCATTCTCTTGGAATTGAGGATGATCTGCGTCTACAATTCTGAGGTGACAGATGAGGCTGAATTGGGATGCACAGACCCTGTCAGAGGGTGTGCTAGTGGAGTGGATAGTTAGTTTGAGAAGTGGTGTGCTCCTTCCATCAAAGCCAGAGGTGATGGTGGAGTTAGATGTGATAGTGGTGTTTATGTGGTTTTTAGACAGGTATGTGGGAATAGAGGGATATGTATCATATGAGATTACTTTATCTTGGCATCATGTTTGGCATGGAAATTGTGGGTCGAAAGGCATGTTCCTGTGCTGTGCTATGTTCTATTTAGTTTTCTGAGTGCTCTTCACAAGTGGGCAAGACGGACCTCGTGCTGTCCCAACTACTCTCTTGTTTCGAACAGTCGTGAGCCCGGAGTCAATGTTGTTATTTTGTTTCTAGAAGTCTATGGCAACATTCATAAATATTTCCTGAATGGAGTGTCTGTAGTCAGGAATGTGAATAAATATGCCTGACCTAGAGTTTTGAAGTTCAGCTGTTCAGGAAAGTTTGTAATTGATCTCTGGAACGGGTAGCTTGTCTTATGAAGGAAGTTTGGATACAATAGACATTTATCCACTGGAGTTTAGGAGCATGATAATTCATTTGAAACATATAAGATGCTGAGGAATAGATGTGGAAAGAACATTTTCTCGTGTGGGAGAATCGAGCCCTAGGGAACACAGACTAAAATATACCAGATTGTCTATTTAATATGAAGATTAGATTATTTTTTTCTGATGTTTTAATCTTTTGAAGGTAGAGGCAGATATTATTGATAAAGGAGGTTTGGAAGCTTACTGGGAAAGTTGGGGGGATGAATGATAGTAAGATTGATATTAATAGTCAGATCATCCATGATGTTATTGAATGGTGAGAAAGGAGGGAAGACAACTAAACTTTGACTGAGTGTGATTGGTGCTTCGCTGCTAGGGATTTCGAATGGACTTCTTATTCTACCAGTGGATGTGTGAGGGGGTTTATGTCGACTCTTGTTGGCATGCGATGAGCCCTCTATAGGTAGTTCGTGTCACGGGGAGGTAGACGAGGCAGGGATCACTGCTTTCTGGGGGGTTACACAAAAAGCTGGAGAAACGCAGCGGGTGCAGCAGCATCTAAGAGGCGAAGGAGATAGGCGACGTTTCGGGTCGAGACCCTTCTTCAGACTGGACTTCTGACTTCAGACTTCATCACTGCTTTCTGGCGGATCGCTTGCTTTGTGCTGGCTTTAATATCTCGATCTCGTTCATTTATAAACATTTCGGCTGTACTGAGGCAGAAATTAAATCCGTCACGTTTTTTGTTGATGAATGATTCCTAAACTTGCAGGAATTACTGTCCAACTCTTTAATGGTTTCTGGCGGAGTGGAAAATTACCTCGTTGGAAGTCGAACAAGAACTTTTGTTTGGATGGAGGGGGGAACAAGCATTTGAACTCTCAAGATTCCAGTATGTTTGCTGCATTGGAGAATTGCAGTATTTAAAACAATGTCAATGACCCTTTTTTTAAAATGATTTGTTTTCTATTCTGAACTTCAGCATTGACTCTAACTTCAATCTGTCTCTTGCGGGGGCAGAAGGGAGAAGGGCTGAAGGAATCCTTTCATCTCCAACCAATGGTAAAGTGAAGCTCCCTCGCTGTTGATCAATTGTCGGCACGGCACTGATCGGCAGCAAGAGACGGTGACACATGCGTAATATACATAAACATCTCGGACAGTGTCCATACCCCCTAGAGTGCAGATCATAGCACAGACAACACATATAGATCCAATGAAGTGGATGTTTCTGAGCATTGAGTTTTGCATCGCTGACAGCAGGAAATGATATCTGCGAATGTATGTCAAATGGACGTATGTGGTAAACGAGTAGCGAACTTGCTACGTCCGCCTCCTGCCATATGGAAACATTGTTAATTCAGCTGATTTCCAGTCGGGTCGTGTGAAATTGACGAGCCATGGAGTTAGTTATCTGTAAGTTAACGTGGCCATTTGTAAATTAATCCATTTGCAACTCGGGCTAGTCGTCGAGTGATGTTTACCGGTGCCTCTATTAATTAAAAGTAACCTAATCAAAATTCTCACGGATATGGGGTTTAACTACTTTCTAATAGTCAGATTGGAAAGAAGCCTTGGAAACAGACCGCATATTTAAATGGCTGAAATGTCACCGTTGTATTTACGAGGAAGGATTGCCGCTTCCTTGCCCCAGGGGTGGTTGCTGCAAGGAGGGACTCAGCGGGACAGGGAACATCTGTGGAGGTAATGGGCAGCTCGGGAGCCTCCTTCAGACAGATCCCAAAACGCCGCCTGTGTATTTCCTCCACAGATGTTGTCTGACCCGATCAGTTCCTCTAGCACTTTGTGTTTGCGCAAGACTCCACCATCCCTGTACTGAATGATTATATAACAATTGCAACGTTGTATTTCAGCTTCTGTTTAACGAGGTTATATCAATTCAGCGTTTTTAGAAGAAGAAAAAAAACAGATTGCTAGTGCATTTAAAAATGTAAAATTAGACATCCTATAGCATTACAGTGAAGGCGTTCTAAGGAGATAATGGAAGACATATGAAACAAATGTCTGAACTCAAGTGGAAGTTTTGCCGCTGACAGTGAACTGTGATGGCCGCTTTGCCGTACGGAATGCGTATCGTACTTGCGAGAAATGATCACCCTGTGAGCACCACAGATCAACCGATTTCCCGTAAAGTGAATTTGGTTACATGCATTGCGCCTCCGCTCCCTCTGAGTCAGAGACGGTACCTTGACGTTAAGGCCGCTCAAAAAAAGGAATATATCTCGTTCATTCCAATTTCTGCCCGGTGCTGTGGAAATCTGGTTCTTTTAGAGCTAAAATGTAATAAAGTTATCGCCAATATCCCTAAACACCCATCTCCATCGCGTAAAGAGTAGGATCAAATGTCATGGGGAATGTGTCAACATGGAGCGCTGTCGGTAAATATCCCCCAGCCTGCGTGCGCTTTCTGGTACTTGCATACACGCAATCGTTCTTTAAAATGCGGAAGTTCCACCCCTTAACTCTGACAAATTACTGCTACGTTTTGTTTCTCTGGAGGAGCATAGTATTCTCGGCATGTAGAAACAAGGAACTGTAGGTGCTCATTTACAAAAAAAAAAAGACAAGCTGCTGGAGTAACTGCGGGTCAGGCAGCATCTCTGGAGCACAAGGTTAGGTGAGGTTGTGGGTCTGGACCCTACTTCAGACCGATTGTCCAAGTGGGGGGAGGGGGTGCTGGAAGAGAGGTGGGGCAGGACATGGCGTGGTACAGGTATGGGGGCAATAGGATGGGGAGGTTGGATAAAAGGGGAGTGGAAATGGAGGGGTTGGTAGTCACCTACAATTTTAGGTCAATTCTCTTACTGTCGGGTTGTAAACTACCCAAGAGGAATATGAGGTGCTGTTCCTCTCGTCTATGAACATTGAATTGTCCTATTTTGGATAACAACCAAATTCTTCATCACCCCCCCCCCCCCACCCCCCACCCTCCACCACCACCCACCACCACCATTCCGCCTATATTCCTTCCTCTAGCTTCACAACTCTTTGCAACTCTTCAATGTTTTTGACTCGCACCTTCTATCTTTTCATTTCTGGCCGCAGTCTAACTATCTGCCTATCAACTTCCTGCTCACATGTACCCCACCTATCACTTGCCAGTATCCCCAGGGGGCTTATTGTACTGCACAAAAGCAAATAATAAATTACGCAAATAGAAAAGTTCTATTGTGCATAAAAAACAAAGCAGAAATAATGTAGACCAATGAGCAAATATAGATATATAACACCTGCCAAACCCTGATGGATCTCCTGATTGCTAACCATTTTTATGCCGCTCCCATGCCAATACTGATCTTTCTGTCCTGGGCCTCCTCCATTGCCAGAGTGAGGCCAGATGCTAAGTGTAAGAACAGCATCTCATATTCCACTTGGGTAGCTTACAACCATATGAGATGAACATCCATTTTGTGTCTATCTTCGGTTTAAACCAACATCTTCAGTTCCTTCCTACACATTGAAATCTCCAGTGTTAAGTAAGTAACCCGCAACAACACCCTTCCTGTCTTTTATTTCTCCCTCTCTTCCCTGTACCGCAGCTGGATGCGCACCAATTTCTACCAATGTCACACCCCTTTCCCCTTCCCCTGTCCTCTTCCACCCCAAACTCTCTTCCAGCTTTCCTCCTTATACTGCAATCTGAATACGGATCTCAACTGGAAACATTGTCTATCCATGTCCTCCAGAGATGCTGCCTGACTTGCTACATTACTCCAGCACTTTGTATTGCTTTTTAGCAAGTATTTGAATAATGACATCCATGATTTATCATGTTTATTTTATCATCAAAATTAGTTTTAATTAGTAACCTATTATGCTGGGAAAGAACATTTAAAAATTGCCAGGTTGTTTGGTATTAAACTTTTTAATTTTGTGAAACTTTCTTTCAAAAGAAAACAATGAAAACTGCTTGTGGCTTTAAAGTGAACAGGGTACATGAATAGCTAAACAATGATGTATATGCTTCTGATATTGTTGAATAATGTTGCGAGAGGTTTCGCAGATAAAGCGACTGGTCTTTAACATATTAGCAAATCATAGCTCATGTTTCTCATTTTTTTGAAGTTTGCAGTTGATGAATGCAGCCTTATTTTAAAGAAATTGACAATTTTCCTTGTACACATCATGAATAGTTAAGTGCCAATTACTAATTTGTTTCTGGCTGTACAAAGTCCATTGCTCCCACTTATTGTTTTAATCAAACTGTACTGCAAATGTTTATAATATGAAACATTATTTGGTCATAATTATCTTTAAAAACCTTATAAGAAATAAATTGAACATGTTTGTTTTTAAGAGGTTGTGGCCATGTTGAGATTCAGCATTTTTGTTTTGGGTATTCAATGAATGCACACAACTAAAGTGAGGAAAATAGAACATTTCAAATCATTAACATATAGAATTTAATTCCATATTTCACTTTGACGCATTTCAGTATCAATGATAAAAGAAAAAGGATAGATCAAATAATATGGGTTTTAGGTAAATTAACAAAATTAGGCAGATCCTAATTCATGGTAAAAACTATTATATAGTTTTAGCTTACTTAGTGAATATCAATTTACAAAACTGCAAGTGGAGAACTATTTGTAAGGCAAAATTTAAAATTTACACTTTTTAAACCCTCTTTATATCGGGCGATAGATATCAGTACAGACCATTTTTATTTCCTCTTTTATATATATAACACCTTTTCAGAGAAAACAATACGTACTAACAATACCAACATCCTTAAATGGAGCATAAGATGTTAACTAAATATTATGGAGGAAACTTAATGTAACATGATATTTGCTTCAGTGTATCTTATTGACTGTATTTTATATGTTTTATATGTGTAACAGGTGTGCAGATTTAGAATTTGTACATCCCTTAAAATATTGGGGCATGCTGGAAAATGAGATTAGTACAGATACAACATGGGTACGGTGTCTGTGAACATCAATAGAATGTAAGAAATTAAAAGTGATAATGAGTTATTTCTTAGCCTGCAACCAATGTTGGATTGTAAGCACGTCAAAAGTCGTGAACACGTCGAGAAGGGACGAGCATGTTGCTTTGGAGAACTCATCAGGGGGTTCTGCCGACGCTGGGAAAGTACAGAACAGGAATTAATGGTGAAGAAACTGGAGTTTGTACTGATTGTTGACGAAACCCGCCAGTTTCATTCAAGGCTGGTGTATTGAAATATAATTTACCGCATAGATCTGTCATATTTGAATATGCAGTGGGTCTATTTGAGTACGTGTAAATTGTTTAAGAGATTAGCAAGGGGACGTGGCCACTTGTACAGCAGGGCTCTCGAACGCTCCTGCCGCCTCTGCTGGAGATTATAGACTAAACTTGAAGCGATGACCTAAGAGGTTTGCGGCAAGTCAGCAGCGTCCAGCGCAGTGCGGAGTTCCCCTCCGTCTCCCTCCTCTCGCTGCTTGCTCCGCCGCAAGCATCATCATTATTGTCGCCGTTTCTGAAACGCAACGAATTCATGAATAAATACAACCGTCTGTAGATTTACAATAGGAGCGAATTCTCTCGGTTTGCGTGCATTATTCCCTCTATGCGCGCAAACGCAACGGGTATCAACCCTTCACGGGTGCAAATTTCAAAACGACTTTTACTCTTTAGTGCTTCGACTACAGTGGGTGTATCTTTCTTTCCGTTTTCCTTCGGGTGGATTTTGAAATATAACACAAATAAAAAATTGCACCCTAAATTAATAATCAACTCCATCTCCCAGGGGTGATAGCAGGGGGCAGGTTGAGCGCCGGGCCACTGACGGGCCAGCTGAGTATCACATGGTTCTGGTGAGGCGGTCCAGGAACTGGTGGCAATCAAAGTGATTCCGGATTGCCGACCCAGTGCAGCGCCGTGACATCGTTGTCCGCGTTAGGAACTTTAAACAAGCCAAATAACATCGCAAGCCAAGGGTGGCAGCTGACCAGTGGTGGGAGGCCGTGGTGCCTTCTCCCTGTCCAAGGAACAAAAAAAAACTGGAAGGTTTTATCTCATGTTTGCCAATGAGAACTATGATGTAAAGACGATCAGCTCAACAAGGAAGTGGTGAGTAATGCTAAAAAGTCCAATTCAGTAGCTTTCGTGAGGTCGATCGACAATTGTAACAGAATAGGAAGATTATTGCAGTCGATACTTGTAACATTTGGGGGTTTTTTTAGAGACAGAGAGGGGGAATATATATTTAGCATTGTAATGGGCATTCTCAGAGGTGATATAGCGAGTCTAGATTGTCTATTGTCTTGCTTTTAAAAAGGGGCTTGTTTTTAACATTTATGGAATTTCCCCTTTGGCTGTGTCAATATGGAGAAGTAATCCTGCGGCACTAAACAGGTGTCGTATTTTAAACCAGACTACTCATGTTTGAATTAAACGAGGTGGTGGATGGGCCGAGGGAGTGGGATATGGGTTTCACCGCCTGGCGTGTTTCGCAGAAAGCGGGGATCAGATTGTTATCCTGTTGATCCTCTGTAACAAGTTTGAGACCGCGGAGACTGATAGGATGGATGGGTGACATCCTGTTTATTTCGTTCCTTAACCACACACGATCCCTCAGATAATCGAGAAAATAAATGAGAGCGATTAATCACTTTTCTCCAACACCAAATGCACGATTTTCTACAACATTGACAATTAAAAATCAAGGACGATGTACAAATGATATAACAGGTGGCGAAAAATTTGAAGAGTTTTTCAAAGAGGGAGAGGTTATCGGGATCAAAATAAAGACAATGGGATGAATTGGGGGAAAAAACCTCACGAATTTGGGAGAGTACCATGAATGATTTTATGTGGAAACAAATAAATAAATAAATCAACGCTGTAAAAAAAATCAGAGGGTAACATCATAATTATCTATTTCAGGAAAAACAAGCAAGAAAATAAATTAATAATCTGTCGGAATATTTGCAGAATTTGAAACATATTTATTTGCTTTTCCATTTTCTCTTCGAGAAAGCAGAGGAGTTTTTTGGTGATCCCTAAATTGCACCTGTAAATTTCCCAGTGAAATTAGAAAGATGATCTCTGATCTCTTCTTTCATAAACCCTTGGGGTGAAGGTTATTTGCTTCCACTCTCTGAGGAATGTAAGATGAGTGTGTATGAATTATTTTAATGTTGGCTTTCCGTTGTACACTAGCTACTACGCAGACTTCACAAGCAAATTATTGGCTCAATGGCATGGAGTTCTTGCATGCGGGGACACACACAAGCACACACATTCAATTCCCCTTTCCCCTAACTTGCTGCCTTCGCTCATCTTGTCTGAGAGACCCCATGACCTTCCTCTTCACTTGCCAACTTCTTCCTTGGAGCACACATGGAGATAAATTAGGAAGTAGATTTGTCACGATTTCGCCAAAGTGCAGGCTTTCATAGAATGCATTCACATAGCTGTAAAGAGGCGATCCACTAATATGTTACACTTAATCACGAATATTCCCTTTTCTTTTGTAACCTGAGGATAGTTCACCAATCTGCTCACTGAACTCCATCAGATAACTCGAGAACAGTTCGGTAAAGGATTCACTGGGCTGCACACAGGGGGAAAAAAATCAGCTCACAAAGAAGTGAGGGGTGAAGAGGATAAGAATTAATATTGGACATTGGGTCAGCAATGAATTTGGAAGCTGTTGATTTCCAGCTGCTCAGAGTATCCACTGGAAACTACCTTGATCGTGACATGTGGTAAATTACCTTTTGAAATAACCTCCTGGCTGAAAATCCTGCTCCATGATACTTTGAAAAATTATCACTTTGATATGGAATATTTAGATATAGCAAATTCATTGTACTGGAGTCTGGCTTGTTTTCACTGGTTGAAAACCAGTCATAGGTTATGATTAAGCTGCTGTTTTCCTTTTTCTGATTTTATTTCATTGACATTCCTCTGAAGGTGTTGATGAGATTTGAATTTATTGGTGATTGTGTCAATCTAATATCAGTAGCGTTTTGATGAGAAAGGTTCTCTGTAAACCACGGCTCATTGGCGGAATGTTTGCCTCCAACTTGGAAATATAAATTCAGTGCCTTTTCTATAATCCAGGCAGAGAGTCCAGTTCATTGTTGAAGAAGTCCGTCAGTTGTCAAACTGCTGTCAACTCTTTGTGCTCTCTTTCACAGAAGTAAAATATACTTTTCAACACTATTTGAATGAGAACAATTCTTCTGTATTTCTGGCTCAATGCTTAATAAACTGCTCTAAAAATATAATTATCTGAATATTTTGTGTAGATGGTTGCAACATGTAAATTGTCTGCTGCAATTCCTTTTAACAGCTGTGATGCTCTTTACTTGCAAATCACTTGGAATGTACTGTCATTAAAGTAGGATTATAGCTTTTTTACTGAAACAGAGTTAGTGTTTATTTCAATCTTAATTGAACTGTTGCATGCTGTTCAATTCAGTTGACTCTCAAATAAGGCATTTAACTCGCAGCTAAATGAATAAATTGGGCCATGTTTGTTCAAACTGTCTACTTTCGAAGGAAACTGATGCTGAAACTTCTATTTTAAGACTAACTCTGTGTGGTTGCGTTAAGCTCTATAGCAGAAACAAACATTCAACGAGGATAGATTGACTAAAATGGAAATCCAAAGTGAAGGATGCTCCATTGCTGAAAAACAGAGAAATAAATGAAGTTGTGCCATGTAGATGACACCAATATTCATAGCTTTAAATCATGTAAGATTACAAAAGGAAGAAACGAAAGAGAATAAGGAACTAAGTGGTGTTTGTGCACTTCCACAAACATATGCAAAAGCAGTTTATTCCAGCAGTGATATCTGACTGTAGGTGGAAGATATACACAATAAGCTGGAGTAACTCAGTGGAACAGGCAGCATCTCTGGAGAGAAGGAATAGGTGACGTTTCAGGTCCAGACCCTTCCACAGAGTCTAGGGAAGGGTCTCGACCCAAACCGTCACCCATTCCTTCTCTCCAGAGGTGCTGCCTGTCCAGCTTAGTTACTCCAGCTTTTTGTGTCTATCTTTGGTTTAAATCAGCATCTGCAGTTCCTTCTTACACATGTTGACTGTAGATGGAGGTGGTCAAATCCAAGCTAACGTTTGATGATGTGACATTTCTCCACCTATTACAAAAATCTTTGAGATTTCTAATTCAATACAACTTTTAATGTAGTTAACAGAACGAGCCGCCCACCCAGTTCCGATGGGCGGCGTGACTCTCGTCGCAGCGGCCTCTGCAGTCCGTCTGTCTTTTTTTATTTTTGTCTCGTTTTGAGTGTAGTTATAGTGTTTTTTTTTAGCTGGGGGGATGGGGGAAAACCTTTAAAATCTTTTCCCTGTACGGAGGACCTGACCTTTCCTCTGTCGGGACTCCGTTGTCATTGGGGCCTAGCACCATGAAGCGGCCTCCGACCGGACCTGGGGCTCCAGTCGCGGAGCCTGCGGACTACTCACCATCGTGGAGCTGGCCGAGTTCGAAACGTGAGGAGCTGTGGTGGCGCGCTGCTGCGGCCCGGCCCCGGAGATTCGGAGGCTCCAGCTGCAGGCCGGTGGACGGTGACATCGGGAGCTCGCAGGTCCCTGGTGGGAGACCGCTTTTCGGAGCTCCCGCAGCGGCAACTTCTCCCACCCGAGTAGCGGGGTTGAAAATGACCCGGAGCGGGGCCTTACATCGACCGGTGCGGCTTTAATGGCCGCGGGACTTGCCATCGCCCGCCGGGGGCTTTGACTCTGATATTGGGAGGAGAATGGGGAGTGCAGGGGAGAGATAAGACTTTGCCTTCCATCACAGTGAGGACGAGATTCACTGTGATGGATGTTTGTGTCAATTATGTTGTGTCTTGGTTCTTTTGTTTGTTTGACTGCAGAATCCAAATTTCGTTTGAACCTCAATGAGGTTCAAATGACAATAAACAGTATTGTATTGTATTGTAGAATAAGGAGATATTCAACATTGGATTTTAACTCAATATAAAGCAGTCACGTGTCTTCCAGCGAGCTGGCCTTATTCAGTTCTCTCCTTCAGATAAGCAAATCGAATGCATGTACTGCTATATTTAGGTCCACAAAATATAATTGATTAGCACAATGCTAATAAATGCAAATATGCCGTGTTTTTCTTTATGTGCATGAAACAAAATATCTGAAGCTGTAGAAGCTATAAACAAGCCTGATAATAAACATCTTCACACAATATAAATTAACATTGAAAAAGCCTTCAGGATGAACCACTTAGTCAAAATAACAGAAATTGTCAGAAGAAGCACTGACCAAACATAATAAGCAATGGTTTTTCACAGGTTTCTGGTCAGACCACACCTTGAATGCAGTATTTGTGGCTGCAAGGAAATAAGACACGCAGTGTGCTCGTGGGCAGCCACATGGTAAATACTTAGTGTTGGAAATGCAAAGAAAGAATTGGAAATAGTTTGGCCTTTCAGACTGGAGAGATTTTTTTGGAGGTGCTGTAAATTTAGAATATTGAAAAGTTAATTTGAAATAGAACGTTACATTTAAGTAAGGCGCCTAATTACATTTTGGTAAATTTTGGTTCACAGCACCTGTAAATTATTTATGCATAAATGTTTGGTATGTGAAATGAGTGCAGAATGAGAAATAAAAGTAAAATCATTTGAACAGAGGTGACTAAAGCTTGGTCGGGTTTTAGGATCTCTTTGGTTAGAAGAATGAAAGGGGATTATTTGTTGGGTTTTTTTCGTCCATGATTATCTTGGAGAACCCCTTGCCCATTTGGTGCTTTTCTGCTAATTTCAATTGTGAGCATGGATAAAGCATTGGACATTAGACCAGGGCCAAGATTGCTAGCTTCTTGGCTTTACATTGCAATATTTTTATTTTGTTTGTTTGGATGATGTAGGTATTGCTGGCAAGGGCATTGCCCACCCCTGTAGCAATGCTGTATGACTTTGAGAGGAATTTACAATTAATTATGTTCTACATGTACATGCTGCCTTGTTTTGGTGGTGGAATTTTGGGAGGTACATGGGCTAGGCAAAGAACTGTAGTGCAGAGTTTTGTAAAGGGTGGAACTCTGCTGCCAAATATAATCTCATCCTTGGCCTTTGGAGCCTTGATACTCATTGGTGCACATGGAGCACCGTCGTATTTGAGGTATTGGCTTTGATTAGATTGTGACATGTCTGCTGTTCCAGAATGCAAACAGTTGCATTAAGATCCAATATATTTTACAACAATATTGCAAATTGATTTGACTTTGATCCACAAAACAAATATTCCATCAGGTCTGTCGAATAGAGTAATAGATCAATGCTATTCTTAAAGAAAGAAAAGTGGAGGAAGAGAATTTGGTGCCTTAACAATTGAAATGCCAAGACAATAGTGGGGATGGTCAAGAAGCCAGTGTTGGAGAACTACAGATATCATGGAGAGGTTTTTGTCCTAGTGACTTTGTAGCAACAAGAAATAAGCACATGGATGTGAAGAAAAGAGTGAAATATTTAAAATCAAGGCAATGCTTAATTGGGTTAATTAGGTCAGAAAGACAGGGAATGATATGAGAATGGTTTAGTGAAGACTTGGCCATGAACAGCAGATTTAAGATGACCTGAAGATTAGGGGATTAAACAAGAGAGGCTTGCCTACAATGGGTTGGAATGTTAAAGCCTGTGGATGAAGTTTCAGCAAGTGGTCAACTGAAGCAGGAGCAGATGCTATGAAAGAAAGCAGGCTTAACTATAGAGTGGATTTGTAGGCATCTTAGCGTGTATCAAATATGACACCCAATTTTCAAATACCCTGGTTTATTCTTGGACAATTTCCAAAGAAGATTGAATTGGTAACCAAAGAATTATACTTGTAGAAAGGATCAAAGCTGAAGGTTTTAGACTCACCAAGGTTTCGATGAAGGATATTTCTGGTCACCCAGCACTGATCATTTAGTAGCAGTGCAGGGATCTAGAAGTTTGGCTAAGGTGAAATCTAGTATTTTTTGGTTTGGATGACGTTGAAGTGAAGGAGTTGTAAATGTAGAATGGGAGAGTACCACAGATAAAACTTTGAGGGGCACTAGATTAAATTGTACTTGCATGGGCAAATAAATCATTGCAGTTGATTTCAGACTCCGAATGTATAGATAAAAACAAGGAGCCAGGTGTGTGTGGTCACTCTAAGCTGAATAATGGTGGAGAGTTTTTGGAAGAAGATGGTGAGATCACCGTGGACAGACCATGAAGGAGAGCTTCTCATTGTCAAGATCACATAGGTTGTCATCAGCTGTTTCAGCACCGTGATGGGCTTTGACCAGACAGGAGGGATTGGACAAAGTGTTCTATCTTGGAGATGATGAAAAATCGGAGGCAACAACAATTTCAAGGATGTTGCACAGCAAAGGAAAGCTGAAGATGGATAGACAGACAGAAGAGTTGCATCTGAAGACTGGTCTCGACCCAAAACGTCACCCATTCCTTCACTCCAGAATTGCTGCCTGTCCTGCTGAGTTACGCCAACATTTTGTGTGTATGTATGATTTAAACCAGCATCAGCAGTTCCTTCCTACACTGAAGATGGGTAGGTTGTACTGATAGATTTAAGGTTTTTCCTAGGAGAAGGGTGATGACAGTAGATATAAAGGACAATATTTGAGCATATACTGTTAGCACTTTTAGCTAATGTAATGGAGAAAGTGGGTACTTGGGTGGTTATCAGTGTTGTGGAAATAAGGTCATGAGAACAGGAAGAGAACTAGGTAAGCTTGATAAGGGGCTTGGGATGGTAACTGGTAAAATCGAAATGTGGGGCTTGGAGAGATGGGAAACAATGAGAGTTTGGCTCAGCAGGTGAGGAGGGAAAGGTGTGTCGGAGATAGCTAACCAGATTGTCGCAAATGTATAGACATTGAGCTTACTGCATTTTGTATTGGAGATGAGTGGGTTATGCAGGTGGTTTGCAGTACAGAGACTGTGGTTATCATTGCGTCACAGGATATGTCTGCAATTTCTGCTGGTGGTAAATTGCTAAACCAGGTATTTGGCATATCTACTCAAGACTGCATGGCTTGGCATGAATGCATGTAGCCAGAATGAGCAAGCGTAACAGTTTTACTTTGAATTCGGGCATCTTGGGTGAAGGCAAGGCCACGGTTTGACAGAGTGGTAGGAGCAGAATGGAAGGGTTACGTTTGAGCAGTTGAGATTTTGTAAGTTGGGGGAGTCCAAAACCAGTTTAAGAATAAGGGGTAGTCGTTTAGAACTGAGATGAAGAAAAACATTTTCACCCAGAGAGTTGTGAATCTGTGGAATTCACTGCCACAGAGGGCAGTGGAGGCCAGTTCACTGGATGTTTTCAAGAGAGAGTAAGATTTATCTCTTTGGGCTAATGGAATCAAGGGATATGGGTAAAAAGCAGGAACGGGGTACTGATTTTGGATGATCAGCCATGATCATATTGAATGGTGGTGCTGGTTCGAAGGGCCGAATGGTCTACTCCTGCACCAGTTTTCTTTGTTTCTATGTTTCAATTAGAAAGTGAATGTTTTTCAACAGATAGACACAGAAGGAGTGGCGTGGTGGGGTGTTGTGTTTGAAAAGCAAATGTTTAGAGGTGAGACTATGGGCGTAGTGAAACAACATTATACATTAGGGCTGAAGTAATGGCTGCAAAATGGAGTTTGGAAGATTTGTATAATGGGTGAGACAAAGGAAGTTGAATTCTGAAATTGAGGAGCTATATGGTTGCAGAGTTTTCTGGGATAAATCCTATCATAATGGCAAGGGACAGAACCAGCTGCCGAAATGCTGAAAAAGCATTGATAGTTGGCTCAGCTTGGTCTTGACATGGCCAATTGCCAACAGAGTCTTCTTTTCGTGTCCATCTTGTTACAAATGTTGGCCTCACTGTCATCGTACGTCCTGAAAAGGACGCAAGCTTCCGGCGACAATCAGTGGAAGCCATCACTTGTCGCAATAGATGATGGTGGTAGCAGAATTAGCTCGGGATACTTCCAGTTTCCAGTCCCGTGACGAGGACGCTTCTGCTATGGGGCCGCCAACAGTGTAAAACAATTGTAAAAGCTTCTGACATTCAAAAATTTGGGGGGAAAAACCTGAAAATACCAATAAAAACAGCAAAGTAAAACACTCACAATCCTATTAATACATTAAAAAAAATTACTTGTAACTATAAAAGTGTAAATTAAGTTAAGCTTGTCCTTCTCTCTATTCAAATAAAGGAATTAGGGTTTTGATGCCAGGTCCAACGTTTGTCAAATTGAGACCCAATGATTCGTAGATGCTGATTTACAAAAAAAGATACAAGGTGCTGGAATAACTCATTGGGTCAAGCAGCATCTCTGGAGACCACGGATAGGTGTTGTTTTGGGTCAGGACTCTGCCACAGAGTGAAGAAGGTTCCTGACCTGAAACATTACCTATTCATGTTTTCCAACCTTTCTTAAGGTTCCATGGTATAAGCGCCAATTAAAGAGGACACAATTGATAGTATATGCCACAATAACTGAATTTATATAAATTGAAGCTGGATCATTATTGTCAAAGAAGTCCAGGTTTGTCGGTTAATTGACAGCGGTAAAAGAATATTGTAAATTGTCCTCCTGTGTGCAGGACAGTGCTAGTTGGTACACGGGGATAACTGGATGGCACAGACTTGGTGGGCTGAAGGGCCTGTTTCCGTGCTGTATCTCGAAAACTAAAACTGGTTTGAGTGGTTGAAATAAATGGTTCATCTATTGTTCATCTGTTTGGATACATAACTCCACCTATTTAATTATGTTACGTATACATTTGGAATGCATTATGTCTGGCTAATTTATTTGCAGCTAACATGCATGTCATAGGTTGTTGTTTTGCTAAAGAAAGCTCCACGTGATTATACATTGCTTTTTTACAGCTGAAGCAAAATTTATTTTTTATTACCGGTCCAGTGTACTGCAAAAAACAAAGTGCTGGAGGAACTCAGCGGGTCAGGCAGCATCTGTGGAAGAAAATGTACAGACAACATCTTGGTTCAGGACACCTCTTTAGACTGATGGAGCAGAGAGTAGAGAATGGGCAGAAAGAGGCAATGGGAAGAGGTGGGGTAAGAACAAGTGATGGGTGATTCCAGATGAGAAGTGGTTGATTGATGGATGAATCAGGTGGGGGAAGAAAAGGGTGGAGTCGGTAACTAAGGCAAGAGATGGAGAAGATACGGGGTGCAAATGGTGGGAATTGAGGAAACATGGTGAAGACGCTATCCATAACCGTGCTGAAGGGGTAGTGGAAATGCAGAACTCTCTTTGCTGAAGAAACACATTATCTCAAATGTACAAGTCAAATGCTTCATCTTGAGAACAGAAGTGGCACAGACAGAGAAACTACGAGTAGGCAATGGTGTTCTTGCAAAAGACACTTTGGGAGAAGGTGCAGTCAAGGTAGCTGTGGGAAATCGGAGGGTTGGTAGTAGATAGTTTATCTCCTGAAATGGAGACAGACAGAACAAGAAAGAGAAGAGATGGTCAAAGAGAATTTAGGGTGGAAATTGGTGATAACGTTGATGAAATCGATGAGTTTTACGTGGATGCAAGAGGTGGTCCAAATGTAGTCATCAACATAGCAGAGAATAAGTTGGGGAGAAGTGCCAGTGTATGCTTGGAACAAAGAATGTTCAACATGGCTAACAATAAGGCTGCATATCTAGGGCCCATGCTACACCTTTGATTTGAAGAAATTTAGAGGAATCAAAAGAAAAGTTGTTGAAGGTGACGATAAGTCGTGCTAGGCATGGGAGAGTATTGGTTGAGAGGAACTAGTTTCGGCCTCTATTCTAGAAACACAGAGCCCAGAGACCTTCCAGATGAGGAATGGAATTATAGCGAAGATGAAGTGGTGGGGCAAAGGGATTGGAAGTTCTTGAAGGAATGGAACACATCTGAGGAATCCTAATGTATGTCAGAAGTTATTGGACAAGGGGGGACAAGATAGAATTGTCGTATGAGGAGATGAGTTTGGTGGGGCGAGTGTAGTTAGAATCAATGGACCTACAAGAGCAATGCAGTTAGTTATCTAAACAGCTCTGTTAGTGAAAAGCATCTGATGCTCACAATGTGATTGTCTCTACATTGGAGAAATCAAACATGTTGAATGACTGCTTTGTGGAGCACATTTATTCAATCCACAAGGATGATGTAAAGCTTTCAGGAGTATGGTCATGTGATTCTTGTTTCAATGGAAGAGCATCTTGGGAACAGTGATTGCAATTCCATAAGTTTCAAGACAATGATGAATAAGGATAAATCAGGAATTGGGTAAGCCGATTACAACATTATTAGGCAAGAGCTCGAGAGCGTACTTTGGGAGCAGCTATTATTGGGCAAGTCCATAACAGACATGTGGAAGTCGCTTAAAAACCAGCACATCAGAGTTCAGAAATGACATGCTCAAGTAAAGAGGAGGGATAAGGAAGAGAATACAATAATCTTCAACAACTTCCCATAATCTCTTCTCTTGCCTCTCTCAATAATCTGAGAAAGATTCCATCAAGCCCCAAAGATTTACCCACCTTTATGATTTTCTAGAAAACCCAACATCACCTCCTTTTTGATCTCAAAGTGCCCAGGCATAGTATTGTACCCACACTGTTCTCATTATCCTCCATGTCCTCCTCCTCTGTGAATACAGATTGAAAATATTCTTTAGTATCTCGCCTCCATCCTTTGACTCCAAGCATAAATTACCTCCTTTATCCTTAGGTGGTCCTACCTTCTCCCTCTTGTTTTTAATGTACATATAAAAATCATTGGAATTTTCTTCAATTTGACTTGCCTGTGACATTGCATGCCCCCCTTTGGCCTGCTTAAGTTCTCTCCTGCGGGTCTATGTCCATGAAAGGCCCTGTCTGATTTTCTTCATATGCAGTACTTCCTCTCTCCTTTGAACAACATTAAAACCTCTTTGAATCTCCAAGGTTCCCTCGGAGCATTAGCCAGGCACCGTGTTTGGCACAGATATTGCAGTCAAATGGTCTGTTCCCATGCTCTACTATGGTTTCATTCTCTATTCTACTCTTGCTCTGACCTCTGCTTTGTTCTCTTACACTGTTCTAATGAAGCCTTAGATATTCTTGAGGAATAACTACTGTATTTATCTGTACTGTTTCTTTTTCCACAAATGTTGCTTGACTGGAAGAGTGTTGACAGTATTCATCAGCTTTTCTTTTAGATTTTTAGAATCTGCAGTATTTGCTTTTTAAGACGTTGATTCTATTGTTTTCTGATGTGCAAAAACTCAAGGTCATCCACCTCTTTAGACTACTCATTTCCCATCTGAGTTAGCTTAACTGCCAGAGCTCGATTGATGTTTGGAAAGATAAATTGCTTCCAATTCCTGTGTGTATCCTTCCTTCCTCAAAAAGTAGGACAAAAATGCCCCTAAATATTATTTCTGTACTTAATACACTTTTGATATCTGTCTCACTAATCAACGTTATTTGATTATACACGCATGAGATTTCTCCGTGGAATCGCGGATTTCCGTGGGTTTTGAAATTCATTAAAGAATATCTAAATCTCTATAAATCTACTAGACTAAGTGGGACCCTTTGGGACCCATGTTCACACAGGAGGGCTGGTCCCCCAATGCAATATCCAACCTCTCCACCAATTCCAATATTGGTGGCCAGTGGGGGGTGGGGGGGGGCTTTCTGGAGCGCTAGTATGGGTGTTGTGGGTGAAGGGACTGGTCCAGAGGGCTAGTATAGACATTGTGGGTCAAATGGATTCTTGGGCTGGCAGCTCAGTCATTCAAGCCTGGTGTGCTGGCAGCTCACTCACTCACGGCTGGTGGGCTGGCAGTTGACCCGCGGCTATTCCTTGAAATTCCATTTCAAGCAAGGTGCAAGGCCACCAAACTCATGTGCAGTTTCATACCATTTCAAGCAGGATGCAAGGCTACCAGATTCAAGTGCAGTTTCATACCATTTCAAGCAGGGTGCAAGGCCACCAAGTCGTGACTTCTGACTACCCCTTCTTGCAGAGACTGAGCCACGCCCACACTTCCGGGATTTATGGTCCCTCCCCCCTCCCACCGGAAAGGATGTGGCCTTCATGGCGTGATTGACAGGAGAGAGACTCCCAACATTTTTTAAACATTAATAAGTCTTTTATTTTTCATCAATGGGAAAAATCCTCTTCTCCTGCGCAGCGGAGGGGGACTCTGAGTAAGATGGCCAAAAATCATAGCCATGTGGTAGCGTTATTTCTAAAATCAATATGCAGTTCAAACAGGAAGTGGTCAAGATTTGAGTTTTAATTATATAGATAAATGGCTTTCCGCGAGATAGTGGGTGTGGGACTGATGATCGAGGGCGCCGATTGGACGAGAGGGACGTCGGTCAACAGCAGTGGGGGGGACATGATGATTCAGCACGATGATTGGAGGAGGGAGGCATCCGGGGGCAGGACAAGGCGAGGCCTGGTGGACGGCAGTGGGAGAGTGGGCATTGGGCTGGGAAAGGCCAAGGCATTTTAAAGCAAGTAGAGGGAGTGTGTGTGATCCCTGGTGAGCTCAGGGGGGAGTCTCTGTGAGTGTGAGTAAAGGTGAGGGGACGTCCCTGTGAGTGTGAGCAATGAGGGAGTCCCTGTGAGTGTTCAAAGGTGAGAGATTTCCTGTGGGTGTGAGCGGTGAGGGGGATCCTGTGAGTGTGAGCATAGGTGTGGGGGGGGGGGGGGTCCCTGGGAGTGTGGGCAGTGAGGGGTTCCCTGTTAGTGTGAGTGGGGAAGACCCTGCAAGAAATTAAGGGTAAACGGGCAAGAAAACTGTAATTTCAAGGTACAATTGTCAAGGAAAATCTGCATAAAGTGGGCGCTGCCATCTTTTTATCCCTGCCAGGGGCGTTGCCTCTTGGAATCCAATTCCTCTTTTTTTTCAGTTTTTTTCCTGTCTCATGCTTGTTATATAATGTGAGACCATGTGTTCCATGATGAGACAATGATAGACTTGCATTTCTAAAGGGATTAGCTTTCATAAATCCGATTGCAAAACACCACCATTATGGTTATGGCAACCTGTATACTTGTTTCCTCTGCAAATCCATTAGCATTTACAAGAATAAAATCATGTGACTTGCTGGGATTTCCTGAAAGGACTCGACCCGTGTTAGCTGGCATAGTAACTACTTATTTTAAACTGCACGACATCTAATGTAGATCAGCAATGATCAACTTTGAATTTGACAAATGCAAATGGTCTTATCCTGGTTACGGTGCATGTTTCTGTTTGTTCAACCTTTCCGTTTATTATATGTTTAATTTTCTCTTATTCTCATTTTATTTTTATCTTATTTAAAATCCTGCACCGTATTTTTCCTCTTAAGTTTTGGTTCATGTTTTAAGCTTTCTTTTCCTTTCCTATTACATGCCATTCTAATAGAGCCACTTTCCTTTGGTAAGGACAGAGAAGTATCTTCTTTAAATGTGAAGCGTGAATCCAATGGTATATTTTACAGCTGAAATTAAACTGATTTTCAAGCAATAATATTCACTTTTAAGCTTTGATCTCCCTGTCCTGAAGATGACTAATTGCTGGAATGGAATTCCAATAACACTGGTTTCTAATATCATGCCTTGTTGAGTTGTTCGTGAGTGCATTTCGGCAATGTATATTGACATACATTTTAAGCAAATCCTGGGCCAAACATGTGATCATTTGCGTCCAGGCACAAGCACTTTGAGATAGGAATTCTCAGGTAACGGCTGGTTCACTTCCTCCATAACTCTCGCACTCCATGGTCAATATCCTGAATGAGGTCAATTGACTCCGTAAATGGACTGATACCAGGATTCAATTAGTTATTTTCGGAGGTGGTTAATCAACATGTGTCCCGTTTGTCATGTTTGTAGATGAGTAATAAGCAACAAATAGAATAACTGGTTGACAACAAAAATGGTTGAAAGATTACCTGCGTTACAGAGCTGAAGATAGAAACTCGCTGGTGTTCTGATACTGCAGCAGCACAATGCATTTCACCTCCTTCCAAGTTATCAGACATCCTTGTGAAGTTTGTGTGCAACTGAAGAGCAGTTAAGTACTCTCATTAAAAAAAAAACTTCATTTTGCAATTGCCCATGAGAAATGGTAGGAGAAAGGTGTTGTCATGGAGGAAGGAAGTTGCTTTGTATGTTTTTAAACTATTACACAAAGTGGGTTATGTTCGGTATTGTACTTTTCCGCCTGTATTTCATATTCTATTCATTTAGACTGACAATTATCTCACAATAGGATCATAATTGTTTTCCCCATTTGTGGATCGTGCTTGGGATGTAGCTATTGAAAAGTGTATGCACCATAATGCAGTAGTTTGTGTTTGAAAGTTGATCAATATCTCAGAATCTGTCCAATTGCTTTAATGAGCTGGGATTTCAGAATTTCTGATTGGAAGTTTGTTGGTTATTTCCATAGTGAATCGAATGGGCAGAGTTGAGAAGCGAGTAGGAGCCAAAGAATCTATGGAGCAGATTAGCAGAATAAATAATGATTGTATTTAGTTTTCTTGAGCTAGCAACCATCAGGTTTTGGAACTTTGCTCTTATAAACACATTTGAGTATTCTACACACTTGGTTGTGTTTTGTTTTCCTCCTCCGTTCTTGTTCATGATTATGCCTCTTCTGTCGCACGTGTTGCCATGGTATACAATGTTCATTACTACCTTTTGTACATTTCTGTAACGCGGCTCACAGTATATTGTTGCAATTTGTATTGGAAGAAATGTCTTTCTTGCAATGGAAATATATACCATACCTTTTTTTTCAACTGGCTGTTTGTTGGAAAGAGATGTGCATGAAGCTACATACATCTGTTCCACTCGTGGAGGCCTGGTCCAGTATTGATGTTCCTCATAGGATAGCCCCATATGTGGCTTCGTCAGTGCTGTTCCCACAAATGTCAGGAAGTCAGCAGGAAACTGGCTTTTCCCAACTAGTGTCAACACAAAGCTTCATCTCAAGACTTGAATTGCCTCTGAAAGACTAGGGAAGTGTCCTGCTGTGAAAACTGATATTTATTCCACTTTCCGGAGAGATCCCAACACTGGGGAATCAGCTGGAAAAGCCTCAAGGAGAGAAAATATAAATACGTTGAAAGTACCCTGGCACAGCACATTGCCCCCCTGAATTCTGACAAGTTAAATGGAATAGGTGCGGGTATATGTGTGGTCTGATAGATACCATCAGTGATGTTCAGAACCAGTGATATCCTGGCAAAATCCCACTCTGTGAAAAGATACAAGAGTCTGCTTGCTCTGCTGCAGTCTTTTAGTGGTGAAGGTGGTGAGGTATTTGCCCAGATAAACTGTGCTGAATTTGTATTGCAGGGTGATTGACGTTGTGGACTTTTGAAGGTCACGGGTGGACAATGTAGCCAATAACACAGCTTTGTCACCATTGCTTATTTGCAGTAATGTTGCAAAGATGCAAGTGAATATGAAAGTTGGGTAAAGGTGAGCGCATGTCATCAATAAACATGCCAATAATTCCTCCATTTTTCCTTTGCTAAATTCACATCAATCCAGTCTAGATCTAATTTCCGATCCTTAGCCCCCTCCCCCATCCCTGTCCTATACAACATTGAGAGTGGCACCAGATCATGAAGAATTTTAAACTTGAGAAATTGGAAAGCATGGTAAAAAGTTATTTGAATGTGAAAACATGTTATTATTGGTTCAATCTGCTGCTTGAGACTTGTTCAAGAATGTTCCAAATGAAGTACCTATGTTGTGCAAAAGCTGAAATGAGAACTCCTGGATTGTACAGACATTTTCTACAGAAACATAAGCTGGAAAGAGTGCAGAGAAAATTTACGAGGATGTTGCCTGGACTCGAGGACATGAGCTGTAGGGAGAGGTTGGGCAGACTTTATTCCTTGGAGCGCAGAAGGTTGAGAGGTGATCTTACAGAGGTCCATGAAATCATGAAGGGACTAGATGGGGTGAATGCACAGTCTTTTTCCCAGGGTTGGAGAATCAAGAACTAGAGGGAAGTAATTTAAGGTGAGAGGGGAAAGATTTAATAGGAATCTGTCATAACTTTTTCACACAGAGGGTGAATATAGGGAATGAGCTGCCAGATGAAGTAGTCAAGACTGGTCCAATAACAACATTTAAAAGACATTTGGACATGCAGATGGATTAAAAAGGGTTAGAGGGATACGGGCCAAGCATGGGTAAATGCGACTAGCTTATATGGGGCATCTTGGTTTGGACGGAGAGTTGGACAGAAGGGCATGTTTCTGTGCAGTACGATTCTATAACCATCTGTATTCTACATATAAATAAACTTTCAGTGTTGATTTCCTCTAGAAAATGATTAAAAATAAATTGCTTGAGTTTCATTCTAAATCATTCATGATGCAGTACAATAAAACATTTTTGTGTTGCTATTAAGGCTAAGATTGCAGAAGTTTTTTACTTTAGTTTCCATGGTTGACCATAGATCCAAGAAGGGCTGTGTGATAAAACACAGCATGGAACACAAGTAAATAGGGGCAGTAGGCCACCAGGCCCACAAGCCTGCCCTACCTTTCAATATGATCACAGTTGATCAATGCTGACCTCATCTTTTTTTGAACCATAACCCTCAAATTCTCAATCTTTCACACATTTATCTATCTCCGCCGGTAATATATTTAATGTTCTGGTCTAAACAACCTTCTGGGACATGGATCTCCAGAGATTCACTACCTGCTGAGGGAAGAAATTTCTCCATACCTTAGTTTTAAATGACTGCATAATTTGTAACAATGTCTCCTTGCTGGTGCTCCTCCTACCAGTGAAAACATTTCAGCATCTACCCTGTCAAACTTTCTTGAGATCTTGTGTGCTTGTGTAGGGTCGCCTCTCATTCCTATATTATCCAAATAATCCAGATCGCACCTGCCTAGCCTCTATTGATAGGACAAATCTCTCATTGTAGAATCTACTTTGGACTGTCTCCGATGTTATTATATAGTTTTTGGGTAAAGGGACTAAAGCTGTGCAGGGTATTCCAGGTGTGACCTTGAGAACACCCTGTACAACAGTAACAAAAAAATCCTATTTTTAAATTGTGATCCAAGACCAAAATGTCATTTACCTTCTTACCTGCTTGTTGGACTTATCTGCTAATTTCTGTGATTTATACAATTCCTTTTGCCAGGTTTTCACCCAATCTCTTAACCTGCCCTTATCCCTTTGCAGAATAACAATATCGTCATCACAACATGTTCTTCCACTTATTTTCGTATCAGTGGCAAACCTGGAAACCTCACATTTGGTTCCATCCTCTAGCTCGTTAGTGTAAATAATGGAGTGAAATCATACATGTGTGAGAATAATGTGGGAGATTTCTCCACAACTGAGATTCTGTAGCTTCTATTTAGAGTTTTTCAGTCTTCCTCTATTTCCAGACTTCACTAACATGTTTTTTAATTTGAAAGAGTAACATTAAATCAAGGCGACATTCACTCCATGGGGTAAACCGCTACTGCACCTACAGGCTAGATTTGTTTGGAATGCAATATAAATCCTGTATGTTTCTATTTTTGGGGTGTGACTAGAAAGGTATGTGGAGAGCAACAGGTGATAGATATGAACCGAGGCTGGTTAAGGAGCAAAGTTAAAGACCGATGGATGGTGGGGATGAGAAGAGAGTTGCCCAAAGTCTTTGGGCTGACTAAGGAGAACATTTAAATGTCCAAATTCTTTCTTTCTTATTGCTGTGGAGAGACTTGGTATGGATGTTACCTGCAGACAGAATTGGACTTTGCTGTCATGTGGTAACATTGGCCCAACTCAAATGAGTCATCTGTGATTTCATTTGGTGAAGTGCCAGAAATGTTCTTGACGCTCATGGAATGAGTCAAAGTCAAGTCAAAAGAGTTTATCGTCATGAAAGGCAGTACCTTTAGAATCATGTGAGTTTTCATTTAATGCAAAGGGCTGGATCCCAACTACCACCACTATGCTTACCCTGGGTTGCATGAACCAGCAGAGCGGCACGGCCGTCCAGCGGTAGAGCAGCTGCCTTACAAAGTGAGAGACCCGGGTTCGATCCTAACTGCGGGAGCTGTCTGTACGGTGTTTGTATATTCTCCCCGTGACTGTTGGTATTCTCCGGGTGCTACTGTTTCCTCCCATATTCCAAAGACATACAGGTTCGTAGGTTAATTGGCTTGGTAAAATTGTAACTTGTCCCTAGTGTGTAGGATAGTGCTAGTGTATGGGGATCGGTGGTTTATGTGGACTCAGTGGGCCAAAGGGTCTGTGACTGCGCTGTTTCTTTAAACTAAACTAAACGTCTGCAGCCACACAGATTCCTGTGTCCTCGCATTGTCCCATGAGTGGGATACCCATGAATAGCAGCAATGCCTTGGGCAGCACAAACTGGGCATCCCCACAGATCACACGATGGCTGCCGACATTTGTACTACTTTCAGTGTTGATCAGACGCATTGAGAAACGGATGGAAGAAATTAAAACTATTCTTAAAATAATTCTATAATAAATTAGCTTGACGAAATAAATTTGATGTTTTGCACCGCATCCTTGCATCAGGACTGGGAGTATAGAGGGGAGGGTAGAAGTGTCAGATATAGAAGTGGGTATATATGGGATTGTAGAAGTGAGAGAGAGAGGGAGGGGAGACAGAGGCTGGCAGGTGACCATTAGAACCTGGTATGGGAGGGATGATGGGCTGATGAAATGAGGTGGGGGAGGGGATGGGAATGGTGAATCAAGGGAGATGAAACCCAGGTAGGTAGGTATATGTATGATGGAAGTGTGGAGGGATAATGAGCTCGGGTAACGAGGGGGTGGTGGAAATGGGGGTTGGAATGGAGGGCTGGAAAAGGCAATCAAAGGGAGAGAGATCCTGAACAAACTCAAGGTGCTGGAGGAACAGCTGATCAGGCAGCATGTGTGGAGGGAATGGACAATGGACATGATGTTTTTGGTTAGGACCCTTCCTCAGACGGATTGGAGTTGAGGGGAGAAAGCTGGACATGACAGGGGAAGGGTGGGACAAACCCTGGCAAGTAATCGGTTTATACAGTTGGGTGGGGGGGGGGGGGGTGTTGATTGGCACATGGGTGGAGTAGGTGACAAAGACGAGGTGGATTGGAGGGAGTGAGAACGACACAAAAGGAAAGTGGGTTATTTGAAATAGGAAAATTAAATGTTTATCGCATTGGGCTGCAGGCTACAGGTGAAATATGAGATGCTGTTCTTCTAGTTTGCATTTGATTAGTGGGGAAGGCGGAAGATATTCTGTTTGGTGTGCGAATGGGAAGGAGTTGAAATAACGTGTAACTGGAAGCTCAGAATGGACATTGTGAACAGTTGCCTCTTCAAGAATTTTCATGTTGTAATTCGTGCAGCGAATTTTGCTCGTGATGCACAGGACCTCCCAAGTCCAGCAGCCGATTTGCCAAATGCCTGTTCATATGTACAGGTTTTATGTAGGTCGGCCATTTGAAACCTGGGGAGAACCTATACAGTTAGTTTGTTGTTTAACTGTAAATGGAATCAGAAATTAATCTGCCTGAATTCAACACCACTTAAGCTGGTAAATTCGTGAAAGTGTGGATTTTGTGGCCAGTGCTGAGGAATGGCACTTGCATCTCACCTCCACGACAGTTGTGGGTTCTGAATCTTAGATTTGCTCTAAATATATGTAGAAACAGTAAGATGTCTTCAACAAGGGATCTGTGACTAGACTTTACAGACACAAAGTGGAAACAGGACTTTTGGCCCACCGAGTCTGTGCCGACCAGCGATCAGCCCATACACTAAATCTGTCCTACACTAGGGACAATTTACAATTTTACCAAAGCCAATTAACCTACAAACCTGTATGTCTTTGGAGTGTGGGAGGAAACCAGAGCACCCAAAGAAAACCCTCACGGTCACACAGAGAATGTACAAACTCCGTACAGACGGCACCCATAGTCTGGGTCTCAGGCACTGTAAGGCAGCAGCACTACCGCACGATACTGTGCTGCCCTGTGGCATGTATGAGGAACACTTGAGTCTTATTAACCTAACAGTGAAGAATCTTTGCTGAGCTACAAGGTCCAATCCAAGAAATATAAAGCAGAAAATATGAATTGGATTTCAATGGATATTCGGCAAGCAAAATAAAGCCAGGAAAATAGAGATGGAATTTAAGGAATAAGGACAAGACATGGGGGGTGGTGGTGGGGGGGGTGGTGGTGGGGGGGGGGTGGAAACTACAAGAATCTGTACCAATTTTTCTTTTGAGGGAATGGGACTAAAATAGTTGAAAAACTGCAGATGTTTGGAAATACGAATAAAATTCCCAAAGTATTGGAAATACTCAGCAGACTGCTATGGTTTGATTAATCTGAAAAGGATTTCTCTAAACTAAACTAAACTTTGGTGTCAGTGACCAACTGAAAACTTTGCTTAGATATTCACCAATAGCTCTCCATTTACTGTGCATTATCAAAACACCCTCACTGGAATTTATATAATTTTTGTGGGAATTACCCATTTATGTAATTCGACACTGCTCGAGTCAGCATTTCTTGGAAAATAGTCATAAATTCACGAAGTAGTAAAATAATTCCTTGAACAAAGTGTTTTCCCCTTTAGAACATGAAAGCTATGGATACGTGGAGTCTCCTTGCATTTTTCGGAATACCGAACCCGCTTATTTGCAATACAATTTTGGCTTCCATTTCCGCTCCTATCTAAGAGACATGGTAGGTAGTGCCCTTCTCTAAGTTAAGAATGGAAATTTGTATTCAAGTTCATTCACACTCCAACATGAAAATATTCCACTTCTTAGAATTATCACCCTTCTGGGTTATTTGAGTGAGACTGACTGAATTAAGTCAGATTTGCATCTTGCACTGACATCTCATAAGACTTTTGATAAGACTATCAAACTAATTATATTTAGAGACTTCAGATGAACATTAGGAGCATTCCCTCTTAGTCTGACCCAAATGGGATTTTAATTAACTCACTGGATAGAAGAACCACTCTGGAGTGGATTGTTAGTTTGTACATCTTGCCCAATATGCTCTGCACTGACCTCAGGAAGAGAATGAAGTTGGCCAGGGGCCACACTATCATTACTCATCATCTCGACAATTAAGTGTGTAAGAAGGAACTGCAGATGCTGGTTCAAACCGAAGATAGACACAAAAAGACCTTTGACCTGAAATGTCACCCATTCCTTGTCTCCAAAGATTCCTTGTCTGTCCTGCTGAGTTACTCCAGCTTTTTGTGTCTACCTCGCCAATTAAGGTTGTCTCCCTTGGGTTCCAAAAACCCAAGGGAGACAACCTTGCTAAATCAGGCACCTCTTAGATTATTTTATATTTCCATTTGTGTTGAATGAAATAACTTACATTTTTTTTAATATACAGGATCTAGATGAAAATAGTCTTATGCCATGGACTTTTGCTTGAAACGAAGAAGATCACACATGTTGCAGTCAAAGTTGGCAATTCCCGCTAAAGGCATGGAAGTGTTCATGTATGTAACTAATTCAACCATCAAATGTCCTGATGGTGAACATATTGCTGAAGACATATGCATTGACGTTGCCAAGAAATGTGGTAAGACTGTTGATATGCTTTTTTATTTGGAATACGTTTCATTCCAAGTTCACATGAACATAAGGAAGTAAAAGTTATTCTCTTGGTTCACTCCCATAGCAATGATGTTTTATACATCACCAGCTCCTCACTCATTTCCTGTGTGATCTGCTGGGAGTATTGAGAGAACCTTCAGATCTTAAATTAGATCATTATGAATGGATAGAACTGCAATATTCCTTTTCACTCCCTACGAAACCAAACTAGACCTACAGATCCACTTGTGACTGATTTAACAAACAACCTGTTTGAGATAATATTTTGCTGAGTTGGAAAAGGAATAGCCACGTCAGCAACTCTCAAAATATGTCGCTTTCCTTTTCAACAGAAACAGGCAGTTAAAATTGTTGTTCTAGTTTCAACATTCATAGGTACTGTTTGGTCAATCATGTAACATTAGTTGATGCCACCACATTTCCAGTTATTAATGTTTGCAAATACACAGAACTAGATGTTAAAATCCAAGGTGCCAAATATCAATTTACTCCCGATGGTGATGGGAGCCTTCTGCACTCACCTATGCTCCTCCGATGTTGAGAAAGGCCAGGCAGACACGTCATTGGGGTTACCAAGTGGGCACCTACTTTCATCAACGTTTCGCTGATTGAACCCACGACGTCTCCAGTAGGCTCAGCGGTGCATTCTGGCGTCCCAGAACCACCCCCCCTCTGCATCTGTCTAGTCGGTTATTTGGGAGACCAAATGGGGTATTTCCTCTTCAGCCAGAGCCACTGGCTACTCCGCTCTGCTACCCGTGATGTTTCTTTGATGGCCTGGCGTAGGGCTTGTCCACTGATCCCCAGGTCCTTCATCAGTCTTAAAGTAGATGTTGCCACAAATCCTCGACATCCAACTTCTACCGGGCAGATCTTAGCTCCCCAGCCCCGCTGTTCTGCCTCCGCTGCAAGCTCTGTATATCGCAGTTTCTTTCTTTTGAAGGCTTCCTGCACAGCATCCTCCCAAGGGACTGTGAGCTCCACAGTATTTTTACTACAGCTACAGTAACTTTGAATTTTTGGGACAACTCGCCATATTTCATAATTTATAGATTGGCAATGCTTTTGAGCATAATTGAATATTCCTCCATTTTCTGTGAATTTGACATCTAAAGTTTTACACAGTGTAAGCAGAGTTTGACCTGGAACAGGCTGCGCCATGCTAAAAGGCACAAGGCTCTGTACCTGAGCGCCACATGCTGAGTTACTAATTACACCTCCACCAGTGTTAATGGTGTTAAAATTATAAATTTGCTTCTTGCCTTAACAAGTAGCGGAGGCAAATGGAATCTGCTGTTTGCCCATTTTCCCATTGTTACCCCATGCATCTGCACGTGTGAGCTCAAGATTTGTGAAGACTTGCGTGTTCTTAATTAGATAAAAGATCATAGCAGGGCAGACAATGACCTGAACATAAAAACTGCAGGAAAAATGGGAATAAAGTCAATCGTTTGAAATAACAATAATGTCAGGTTGTGGGCACCACTGGCATGGTGATTTATTGCCATCTCAAACTGCCCTTTATAAGATGATGGTGAACTCCAGGATATTTGAGGCGGGTATAGTAATGGAAAATGTGACAACATGTCATGTGCCTTGCAGTTAATTATTATCTCACACGTTTGCTGCCTTCATTTTACGGGAATCTGACAGTTATGGATGTTTAAAATTCTACTAAAAGCCTTCAGTAGAAGGGATTAAAAGAATGATTGACCTTGTTTGGCTGGGTTGATGAAAAGTACCAGGCATAGTGGGCTGAATAGTCTTTATTACAGTTTATTTCAATATTAGTGAGAAATGTATATTATTTGAATTTTGCAAGTAATATGTCACAATGTGCCCAGTTTCGTGTTTAAGGTAAAGTGTTGAATCTTTCTTTTGTCAGGTATTTCTCCACTATGCCAGAATCTCTTTGCATTGTTTGACGCAAATAAGAAACTCTGGTTTTCTCCAAATCACATCTTCAAAGTTGATGCACAAACAGCCTTGATATTACATTATCGGATGAGGTAGGATTTGATTATTTTTTGGAAATGTTGCTTTTGCATAAGCAAAATCCTATGGTGTACACATTCCATTAAGTTTCCAAGACAATATGGGGTTTTTTTTCCTCCTCAAGTATAGTTGTTTTTCTGAAACACTGTACTTTTCTCATTTTACTGGGCAAGCTTATTTTATTTATTAATTTCTCATGTTCAGGGCACTTCTTTTTTTTTTTTGTAAGATATTTTTATTAGAAGTAATTACATATTAAGAAGAAATATAAAATCCAATTAAAACAAAAGAAAATATTAACGTCACATACATTCTTAATATTTTTTTAAATTTAACAATCAATCTTATTTGTACTTCTATAATTTTCTTTTTTATTTTATAGCAGTAGGAAATAAAAAAGAGAAAAAGAAAAGACAAAAAAAAAAGAGAGAGATAAACTGATTGAGTGGAATATTAAACAAGATATTCTTCAATGGAGATATATTTATGATCTATTGTCTATAATTCTTCATCCATTCATACATTCAGGCCTCCGTCATGGCTTCGAACCGGACCATCTTGACCCTTTAAATATTCAATAAATTGAGACCATATTCCTCTGAACTGGTCCAGCCTGTCCATCAGGGCAAGCCTTAATCGTTCCAAGTGTAACGTCTCCGACATTTCTGTAATCCACATTTTAGTTGTGGGGGAAGTAGGACCTTTCCAAAATCTTTGGCATGGAACAGTCTTCAATCCAAATCTCCTTGATTCTCCCATCCGTCTCCTTCTCCGTCTTCTTTGGATGAAATAAGTCCATAGTTTATTATAATCTTCAGCCAATCTTGAAAATGCAGTTTAATTGTTCCTTTAATTCAACTGTGAAGGTTTCATTCAATCTTCCTCGCTGGCCTTAATCCTTTTGGCAAATTTCAATGCGTCTTCTGGGTTTTTGAAGTGATGCTCTTCCTGATTGTAAGTGACTCTCAGTGTTGCTGGGTATCTCAAAGTATACTTCAGATTCTTCACTTGCCTCAGGATGCTTTTGGTTTCATTAAACGCATTCCGTTTCTTAGAGACCACTTCTGGATAGTCTCGGTAGATACTGATTGAGTCTTCTTCGTATTTAAGATTTCTGCTTTTTACCACTTTTTTCATCATATCTTCCAAAACATAATCGTATTGGACTTTGACTATCATTTGCCTTGGAGGATCACCGTGCTTTGTATAACGTCTCATAACTCTGTGTGCTCGGCTATCAAAGGTTTTTCTTCCAAAGATAAAACCTTTTGTAATAAGATTGCAGTAAATTCTCGGGTATCTTGATTCTTTTCTCTCCCTTCTCGAATACCCACGATCCTTAGATTCTGCCTTCTCTGGCGTCCTTCCAGCTCAGTACACTTATCAGTAACTTTAGCCAGTAAGTCAGATAGTCGTTGACTTTCTTTGACGATAGTTTTCATAGTCTGAGTATTTGTTTGGACTGTTACCTCAAGGTCTTTTATGGCTGTTGATTGTAACACCATTTCTTTCAGCACTGATTCCATTTCTTTTTCCACTTTTGTTTCAATTTTTTCATGCAGCTCTTCCATTATACTTGCAAATTTTTCAGTCACAACTTCAGTAATTTCCTTTCGGAGCTTCTCTGATAAATCCGTGGCCAAGAGATTAATTTCAGATTTTAACTCCTTCATCTCGATCTTAATTTTCTTTATTTCTTCCATAAAGTTCATTTTTCCCAGTTCCACCTTTAATTCAGACTTCACTTCTTTCAGTTCTTTCTTTAATTCTGCCATTTCTTGCATAAATTTTTTTTTAAGTTCTTCCAGTTCCGTTTTTTTTCCCCCAGATTTTTTGAACACATCTTCAAGGGACTGTGTCCTACCTGAGGCCGAGGCTTCAGTTAGGCCTTGTTCCTGTTCAGCCATTTTTTTTTTGAAATCGGAGTTTGGGTCTCTCCGGTGGTGGGCTGCGCGGTGTTGACATTACGGTCGCAGGGCTGATGATGTCACACACGGCAGCCGGTACAGAAGCAGCAGATGCAGAAACAGCAGAAGCAGCAGGTAGGTTTTTTCAGCGTTTTCTCCCCGGTTTTTTCCCGTTTCTTCACGGAGGTGGCTGGCTGCCTTCTACTCCTCCATAGCGCCACCGGAAGTCCATGTTCAGGGCACTTCTGATGAGGAAAACTTTTATCCCCATCTCTAATTGTACTTGAGTAGCTACGTGCAACTGCAGGGTGTTCTTAGAGTTGAGACAGAAGAGATTGATGATGCTGTAAGCTGGAGTGAAAAAAAACAAGCTGTGACTGGAAGGGTTAAGAGGGAAATGTAGATCAGCCACGATTGAATGGTGGAGTAGACTTGATGGGCTAAAAGGCCTAATTCTGTTCCTGGAACTTATGAACCCAGTGGGTCAGACAGCATCTGTGGCGACAGAGAGAAGCTCCTGATGCAGGGCCTTAACTCAACGCACCAACTTGGTGGGTAGCCCAGCAACGATCATCCTTACAGCTAAACCTTCATCTCACTCGAACCAAGATACAGAGATTAGTGACGGTCTAGGAGCAGCTCCTTATATGCATGTGATGCCTGATCCATGCGAAAAAGAGGCATTTTGGCCCATCGAGTCTATGCCTGCCATTGATCACCCATTTTACACTAGTTCTATGTTAGTCTACTTTCACATCCATTTCCGTGCAAACTCTACACAGACACCACCCGAGGTCAGCATCGAACCCTGGTCTCTGGCACTGCGAGGCAGCAGATCCAGCAGCTGTGTTTAACGCAGTGTATATTTCCATCCCTCTTTTTCACATGGATCAGGCATCACATGCATGTAAGGAGCTGCTCCTAGACCTTCACTAATTCTGTTTGAATGTAATAGATGGGAGAGATTAGATAATCCCGAGTCCATCACACAGAGGTTTCTGCACTTCTTGCTATCTCTGTATCGTGGTTCGAGTGAGATGATAGGTTCAGCTGGAAGGATGATCATTGCTGGGCTACCTACCAACTGGTGTCATTGGATCAGTGCTTTGGCAACAAAGTGACTTGTGAAGCATGTATCTAGCAGTTCATTGCAGTGAGGGTTTGTTTACAAGAGGTGAAAGGTTATTGTGACACAACAGTAGGCTTATTATAGTTGGGAATACATTGACAATAGGTGCAGGAGTAGGCCACTCGGCCATTCGAGCCAGCACCGCCATTCAATGTGACCATGGCTGATTGTTTGAAATCAGTACCCCGTTCCTGCCTTGTCCCCATATCCCTTGGTTCCGCTAGCCCTATGAGCTCTATCTCACTCTCATTTGAATGCATCCAGTGAATCGGCCTCCACTGCCTTCTGAGGCAGAGAATTCCACAAATTCACAACTGTCTGTGTGAAAAAGTTTTTCCTCATCTCGGTTCTAAACTGTCTACACCCTTATTCTTAAACTGTAGCCCCTGGTTCTGGACTTCCCCAACATCGGGAACATGTTTCCTGAAAAGAGTATATCCAATCCCTTATTTTTTTTAATATGTTTCTATAAGATACCCTCTCATCCTTCTAAATTCCAGTGAGTACAAGCCCAGTCGCTCCATTCTTTCAGCATATGACAGTCCCACCATCCCGGGAATTAACCTTGTAAACCTACGCTGCACTCCCTCAATAGCAAGAATGTCCTTCCTCAAATTAGGTACTGTACTTGAATCAATTAGTGCAGAGAATATGCAAGTTGTGATATTTCAAGCAAGTGTTTTATCTGAACATGGGAGGATTTGCACTTAAAAACTGTTGGCTATTCTGCTATCATATTCCCAACATTTCTGTTTTATCTTTTTATTTCTGCTGGTTTCTGTTTATTTGATATTGATTATATATATGTATATAGATATGTGCAGATTTGTTAAGAACTAGGAATGAAAACACCAATTAGATGCCACACTATTTGGTGGAGTCTGCTTATCAAGAAATGCCAGGCTTTAGATTGTTGTTCCTGTGTTGGCCTTGGCTGACTTCCCATTAATATATATTTAACTGTTGAAGTTGCTGGCTGTGTTTGATTACGTTTAACTGTATTATGTTATATATTTTGGTAGGTGCACTAACCATTGTGGCAGGCTTCATGCAGATAAGGAAAACAGCAAGTTTTATGTCTGCCTTAATTGAGTTAGCTCCTCTAGGCAAAAAACAAACTGTCAGAGAAACTCAGCAGGTTGAGCAGCATCTGTGAAGTGAAAGGAATTGGCGATGTTTTTGGGTGAGAGTGGAGAGGAAAGATGGCCAGTATAAAGAGGAGAGGGAGAGGAGTGACACAGAGGCCGATAGTTGATAATGTCGACTGAGGGGGGGGGATGAAGGATAATAGGTAGGTAGAGGAGGGTGGGGTTTGAGGACAGGCAGGTGGATCAAAGGTGGCTGCAGACAAGGTAAACAAAATGGCAGATGGAACCAGTTGAGGAAGGTAAAGACAGAGTCACCTGCTGAGGCTGATAAGCTGAGACATAAAGGTGATCAATCCTGGGATCTCATTACTAAGGAAGGTGAGAAAGAGAAATATAGTGGGTAGTCTGTGCGGAGATTGCTATTGCTACGCATTTTTTGATTGTCTTTTGTGTGCTAAGTACACATGCCAAGTGAAGATAGAAGCAAATCCAACTGTTTCATGATGTGATCAATGAGCCTTCCCACACCCCCAACATATTGTGATAACATGCATGAGCTGAGTTGGCTAGCATATTTACCATTATGAGTTAGTCATTCATGGTCTTGCGAAAGGCACACTGTTTGACTCAGTATTTCCTTTCAAAGTCTTGTGTAATGATGTGAACAATGTACTTTCAGTAAAGGCCTCTGAGATCTCTTGGTGCTGAAGACTTGATGTGTAGATACAAGGAACTGCAGATGCTGTTTTACAAAAAAAAAATTGCACAGTGCTGGAGTAACTCGGGGTCAGGTAGCATCTCTGGACAACATGGATAGGTGTTGATTTATATCTGTTGATATTTTTAAGGTGGGCAAAAAAATATTGGAGACAATCCTGGACTCCGAGTGTAGTTATTCCTTTAGCACTACAGCAAAGGCAGATTGCTGGTGGAGATTTGGAGAATAAAATAGAAGGTCAACAGCCCATGGTACAATCTGCTGCACATAAACTAAAACCTCTGCCCATTATTCTGTGAGGGCTGTAGCATTCATTCAACAAGTCATTGCACTACATTGACCACCTTCCAGAACAAACCATCTCTGTTTCTTCAGGTTCTTCTTTGGTAACTGGCATGGATCCAATGAAAATGAACAACCAGTTTGGAGACATACTCCTACACGAAAGCAGAAAAACATGCGTGACTCGCAAAATGCAGAAAATGGAACTCCTCTCTTGGATGCAAATTCCTTGGAATACCTATATTTTCAGGTATAGGTTTTGGTAAAAGGTTTTGATCTTGGGATTTATCAAATCCAGGAGGTTCCCAACCAAAAGGGACCATATGATATTTTGTGTAGGAAGGAACTGCAGATGCTGGTTTAAACCGAAGATAGACACAAAAAGCTGGAGTAATTCAGTGGGTCAGGCAGCATCAGGGGAAAAAGAAACGAGAGATATAGATGGTGATTGAGGACAAATGAACGAATGCAAAAAAAGTAAGATGATCAAGGAAATGTGGAGCCCACAATGGTCCATTGTTGGCTGTGGGCTAGGCGAAACTGGGGGGAGGGGGAGCAAGAGCAGAGCTGCAGGGTACCAAGACACAAGTGAGGGCCTCATCTATAATAGAAGAGGGGAAACCCTGTTCCCTAATAACATATTGTTATTGATTTGGACTCTTCAATCGTCTTTCTGCACAGTATCGTTTTTCATATTGTTAACATTATACTCCAAATTATTGTCACATATTATTCCAAATTGTGTCATATTGATGTGTACAAGTGGTTCCCAGGCTGATGTTGTTGTTCTGGTACACTGTGGGTATTTATTTGCAGGTATCTTCTTTCATTTGATGGATACAATCATTAATCCTCCAATTCCTTGTTTATTCACGATAATTCCTCTTTTCCAGCTCCAACAAGGTTCCATCACTATGCACCTGTTCCCCTCTCTTCCCCTTCTAGTGTTTTGTAGAGATTGTTCCCCTCGTAAGTCCCTGGTTGCTATTCTGCCCTGTGACCCATTCCCCGTCATGTGGCAATTTTACCTTGTGAACACAGGAGGTGCAATACCTGTCTGTTTATCTCTTCCCCTTCTACCATCCAGGTGAATGGTAGTGATCATTCATTCATTCCAGTTGAAGCAGTGATTACCTTGCACTCCTTCCACTCTAGCGTACAATATTTAGTGTTCATAATGTGACCTGCTCTGCCTTGGGGAAATGAAATGCAGATTGGGTGATCACTTTGCAAAGTATCTGTGGATACTTTGCCGCAGGAAATACTTTCAGCTTCCAGTTACTCAAATTTCACTCTACCTTAATTGGTACACGTGACAATAAACTGACCTTGAAACCTTACCTGTTGTTTTAATTTACCATCCTGCTCCCACTCTGAGCAGCCTATTTTTCAATTTTCTGCACAGTTACAACGAGAAAGCGAATGGCATGTTGCCCTTTATAACAAGAGGAGTCGAATACAGGAGCAAAGAGGTCCTTCTGTGGTTGTACAGGACCCTAGTGAGACCACACCTGGAGTATTGTGTGCAGTTTTGGTCCCCTAATTTGAGGAAGGACATTCTTGCTATTGAGGGAGTGCAGCGTAGGTTCACAAGGTTAATTCCCGGGATGGCGGGACTGTCATATGCTGAGAGAACGGAGCGGCTGGGCTTGTACAGTCTGGAGTTTAGAAGGATGATAGGGGATCTTATTGAAACCTATAAGATTGTTAAGGGTTTGGACACGGTAGAGGCAGGAAACATGTTCCCGATGTTGGGGGAGTCCAGAACCAGGGGCCACAGTTTAAGAATAAGGGGTAAGCCATTTAGAACGGAGACGAGGAAACACTTTTTCTCACAGAGAGTGGTGAGTCTGTGGGATTTTCTGCCTCAGAGGGTGGTGGAGGCCGGTTCTCTGGATATTTTCAAGAGAGAGCTAGATAGGGCTCTTAAAGATAGCAGAGTCGGGATATGGGAAGAAGGCAGGAACGGGGTACTGATTGTGGATGATCAGCCATGATCACATTGAATGGCGGTTCTATTGTCTATTGAGACCCAATGTCACAAAAAAAAAGGCACCACTTCATCAGTCTGGACACATTGCAGCCTTCCAGACTTAATATCAAATTTAAATAACATGCTCTTGCATGCTCTTTTATCCTGTCTAAATAAGAACCAGTTCTGCTTGCCTTCCTTTCTCTCTCCTCTTCTCCATTGTAGGACTGGCAAGCTGAATGTCCCCCAGTATGCCAAAACCACATCTGCAACAAACTCAGTCTGAAAAAGAGTCTCGACCTAAAACATCACCCATTCCTTCTCTCCAGAGATACTGCCTGTCCCGCTGAGTTACTCCAGCATTTTGTGTCTATCTGCAACAATTTTCACATCTATTGTACCATATCGTATTTTCCACAAGCTTAACTCTAACATAGTTCTGTAACAGAGAGGTTCCTTGATTTCAACAGCATTTCAAGGAGTCTGAAGAAGGGTCCCGACCCGAAATGTCGTCTGTCCATTCCATTTGGAGATGCTGCCTGACCCACTGAGTTTCTATATCACCTTGTTGTGCTGTTTCTCTTTCTCAAGTCTGATGAAGGATCCCTCATTTGAAGCATTATCTGATTCTCTCCCTACAGATGATGTTTGTTTTTCCAGCATTCTACAAGCATAAGTGTAGCCTACCAGGCAAGTCTCATCATTCTATTAACATGCGCAGACCTACAAATCTGCTGATAACTGTCCCATTACGCCACTTGTCATAGGTATTCCCATCTTCCCACTGATTGAATACTAACGCATCTCTCTTACCCAGTTTCCACAATGACTGCCTCACCTGCTGTGCATTTCCACTGTTTTCTATCTTGGTTTCAAATTTCCAGTATCTACAGCTTTTTAAATTTTCAATTCTTCGTCTCTTAGCCTTGCTGTCCGACAACTTGGTTGCCTGATAATTAAATAGGAATATCGACTATCAGCATGTTCCATTGTGTCAGTTCAACCTGCATCTGTTTTTCTTAGCACTTTGTTGAACTTTGGAATCGGTAGGCTTTGGTTGTTCAATATTGATCATGCATTAGGGTAATAAAGTAGAAGCTACTTTCAGAGAGAGAGAGTGAGAGAGGGTTCTCTGGGCAAAACTTATTAAGGCTGATAAAATGCCATTTCCCTTTGAAGTTTGCAATTATCCTCTTATTTCAGGGACAGTATGATTTGATTAAAGGCCTGGCACCTGTTCGAGATCCTAAAAGTGACTATGAGTTTCATGAAATAGAGAATGAGTGTCTGGGAATGGCAGTCCTGGCCATGACACACCAGGCCCTTAACCGGAAAATCCCACTGCAAGAAATCTCCAAGGAAATGAGGTGAGAGAATTTTGGAATGCCATTTTGGAGTATAATTTGTTATATTACATCTTCTGAGAAACAATTAATTTGAGAAACAGTGCACTATTGTTCAGAATAAAGACACAATTGTTAAAATAGGAAATTAACCTGAGATTCAATGTTCTTTTTTTTTGTAATTTACCAGAATTTTTAACAATTTTCACTCTGAATGCTTCATTCTTTCCCTTGTTGGAGGTATATGTAACTGTATCTTGAATTTATTCATATGCAGGTGGAGTGTTCGAACCTTTATTGCACCTTCCTCAATTCTTTGAGCAAAAGTATTTATCTGACTGCCAATTTTGCATTGGCTTCCTAATTGTTACCTGGAATTTGAACGACGTTCGCACACATTTCCTGTCCACAAAACCTTATTTTGCTGTTGACAGGTTGCCTCACGATGTGTATCAAGATTTCCTCCGTTGAATACTGCTCAGCTGATGGCTGGGGTGGGGGGAATACTGAGAACGAAGGAACATTGATTTCCCAACACATTCACCAACCACCAGGGCCTCAGCAAGTTTCCAACAACGCAATTAATTACAATACTTTTGGTCTTCCGCATGTCAAGGGGCCGATGTCTCAATTTTCTTTGTGTTCACAACCACAAAGGGAAATAAAATTATGTTGCAAAACAGTGGTTGTGAGCTATTTACAAACTAACAAACTGTTTCTAATTTCCTAGTAACTTGATTACTATTAATGTATCCTCTTGCACGAATGCCCTGTAGACTTGGAGTTCAACTTTAGCTGTTTTTACAGAGAGAAATTAAAGGACAATTAGGTATATGAAATTCTTTGATTGTCACCCCTCTTGTGTCATATGCTAGTCAATCTCACTATTTAAAACCACCAGGTTAACTGTCGTGTAGGTTGGATAAATCAGGAAAAGGGAGGAATATGCATGAAGGCAGGCAGCATCCACAGGGAAAGAAATAGGTTTACTACTTCAGGTCAATTAACTTTCCCCCTGAATTGGCAAACAAAACTAAACTAAAAGGGCACAGCGGTAGAGTTGCTGCCTTACAGCGCGAGCATTGCCAGAGACCTGGGTTTGATCCTGACTACGGGTGCTGTCTGTACGGAGTTTGTACGTTCACCCCCTGACCGCGTGAGTTTCTCTGAGGTCTTCGGTTTCCTCCCACATTCCAAAGACGTACAGGTTTGTAGGTGAATTGGCTTGGTATAAGTGTAAATTGTCCCTAGTGTGTGTAGGATAATGTTAAAGTGCGGAGATCGCCGGTCGGCTCGGGGACCCTAAGGGCCTGTTTCCACGCTGTATCTCTAAACTAAACTAAACTTAAAGAGATTGTAGGGGAGAGGAGAAAAGGAAAGGCCTCTGATAGAATGAGAAATGCAACGCAAGGCAAGGGAGTATACTTGTAGCACATGGGATGAATGAGTTGTCATTTTAATTCCTTTAACAGAGCTACCAAGAGAGAAATGGAGAAATGTTATAACACAGGTTGTGAGATACCATTTCAAACTGGTTCAGTGGCAGTGTTGTCTGTATCTATTATTCCTGACTGCTTATATTTGTTACCTGAGTGAGTGAGTATATGAAAAAGGCCAATAATGTATCTTGGTGAGATAGCCATTAAACTGCTATCCACCACATCCTGAGGTGTAAGCTTGTTCCAAATTATATTTCAAACTTCAGTTCCTCGAGGGAGTGCGTAGCTGTTTCGTTGGACAGCTATATTGACAAACACAGAATGCAGATTCCTGACTGCTTATAATCCAGTCTGAAGAAGGGTTCCGGCCCGAAACGTTGCTATTTCCTTCGCTCCATAGATGCTGCTGCACCCGCTGAGTTTCTCCAGCATTTATGTGTCCCTTCGATTTTCCAGCATCTGCAGTTCCTTGTTAAACACAGAATGAAGATTGTTGGTTGTGTCACACTCGGACTATTGCGTACAGTTCTGCAACAAAAGAAGCTAAATGATGATCTGATAGAGGTTTATTAAATTATAATGGGCATAAATAGAGTAGACAGTCACAGTCTTTTTCCCAGAGCAGGGGGAAACCTAAAACAAGAGGGCATAGATTTAAGGTGCGAGGGAAAATATTTAAAGGGGATGTAAGTAGCAAATGTTTCACATAGGATGGTGGATAATTAAAGGAGCTGCCAGACAAGATGGTTGAAGCAGGGTTTTTTTTTTAACTTTTAACAGACGTTTCAACTTGTACATGGATAGGAAGGGTTTAGAAGGACATAGGCAGCTGTAGGATATAAGAGTTGAAGTATCTTGTACAAACTACAGTGATCTTCATAAAGTTTGGGACAAAGACCCATCATTTATTTATTTGCCTCTGTACTCCACAATTTGAGATTTTTAATGGAAAAAAAAATCACATGTTTGGGATACATGGCTTCACATGTATTTGTAATTGCTCTTGCCTTTAATTGCCTCCTTAATGCAGGTATAAGAGAGCTCTCAGCACCTAGTCTTTCCTCCAGTCTTTCCATCACCTTTGGAAACTTTTATTGCTGTTTATCAATTATCAACATGAGGACTAAAGTTGTGCCAATGAAAGACAATGAAGCCATTATGAGATTGAGAAACAAGAACAAAACTGTTAGAGACATCAGCCAAACCTTAGGCTTGCCAAAATCAACTGTTTGGAACATAATCAAGAAGAAAGAGAGCACGGGTGAGCTTACTAATCGCAAAGGGACTGACAGGCCAAGGAAGACCTTCACAGCTGATGACAGAAGAATTCTCTATATAATAAGGAAAAATCTCCAAACACCTGTCCGACAGATCAGAAACACTCTTCAGGAGTCAGGTGTGGATTTGTTTATCACCACTATCCGCAGAAGACCTCATGAACAGAAATACAGAGGCTACATTGCAAGATGCAAACCACTGGTTAGCTGCAAAAATAGGAAGTCCAGGTTACAGTTTGCCAAGAAGTACTTAAAAGAGCAACCACAGTTCTGGAAAAAGGTCTTGTGAACAGATGAGACGAAGGTTAACTTATCAGAGTGATGGCAAGAACGAAGTATGGAGGAGGGAAGGAACTGCCCAAGATCCAAAGCATACCACCTCATCTGTGAAACACAGTGGTGGGGGTGTTATGGCCTGGGCATGTATGGCTGCTGAAGGTACTGGCTCACTTATCTTTATTGATAATACTACTGCTGATGGTAGTAGCATAATGAATTCTGAAGTGTAAGGACATATCCTATCTGTTCAATTTCAAGCAAATGCCTCAAACTCAATGGCCGTTGGTTCATTCTACAGCAAGACAATGATCCCAAACATACTGCTAAAGCAACAAAGGAGTTTTTCAAAGCTAAAAAATGGTCAATTCTTGAGTGGCCAAGTCAATCATCCGATCTGAACCTAATTGAGCATGCCTTTTATATGCTGAAGAGAAAACTGAAGGGGACTAGCCCCCGAAACAAGTATAAGCTAAAGATGGCTGCAATATAGGCCTGGCAGAGCATCACCTGAGAAGGCACCCAGCAACTGGTGATGTCCATGAATCGCAGACTTCAAGCAGTCATTGCATGCAAAGGATATGCAACAAAATACTAAGCATGACTACTTTCTTTTACATTACATCGCTGTGTCCAAAACATTACAGTGCCCTGAAATGCGGAGACTATGAATAAACATTGCTGTAATTTCTACATGGTGAAATCAAAATGTGTAAAAATGGCCTTTATTAAAATCTGACAATGTGCACTTTAACCACGTTCGTTTTTCTATTACAAATCTCAAATTGTGGAGTACATAGGCAAATAAATAAATTATGGATCTTTGTCCCAAACATTATGGAGGGCACTGTAGATGAATATATTGGTTAGCAAAGCCGATTTGGGCAAAAGGTCATGTTTCTATGGTATCAATCTGAAATTTATGGTAAAAATGTATGATTCCAACACTCAAAAATCTAAGGCAAACCTGAATCTCATTACACAAATTGAGGCCTGTAGGTGATGATGTGTCTGAGCATGAACTTTCGGTGATAAGAGTTGGAAAGTTGTTTTTCTGATTTGGATGGGTCAACATCTAGATCATGTTGACTGACAATACTTGGTGACATATTTATGGAGATTGTCTCCCTCATTTAAGATGTGGTTATTCAACTAAACTGTTACAATGTTCTTGAAATCCGCCATTTGCCTTTGTATCTGCTGTCAGATTTTGCAGGTACCCAAAGCTCCAACCAAGTACATCACCTTCTCATGGCCCTGCTACATTAACAGCCTGAAATGATGCATCGCCATGCTGGATGCCATACCTCTATACACACTCCTTTATCCAACCCCATGTAGAGGAACAGGGGTTAGGCCACCTAGACTCTCCAACCAATTAACGTATCCATTGCATATCTTTGGAATAAATGTATTTATGTATTGGATAAATGTATTTCTGGAATGTTTTTTTTGCTTTTCAAGGTAATTTTCTGTCAAATGATGCATTGAATAGTTGAAATAGCTCAAGTAACATTTCAATGATCTCCAATACTCACTGGTTAACAGATGCCAGAGCCCACTAAGTGCCTCAGCAGAACTACAGTCTTACAGCCCCAACACCGCAGGTCCAATGCTGATCTCCAAGCTAATCTACGTGGAACTTGCATGTTTTCCCTGGGGTTGCCCAGGTATTCTGGTTTCCTCTCCTGTGCTATAGACACGGGGTTGGTATACAGTATTAAATTGACAAAGCAGACATATTTCTATGCTATATAACTCTAGATATATCCTGGAGGGGGGGGCAAAGGATGTGCGGCGAAGACAGCAATAGAACACAAAAGTGGATAACCATATCGAATGGTAGCTGAATGGCCGATTTTCTATGTTTTTATGACATGGCTAATGCAACCTGCCAAGACCAAATCCTATAATCTGGTCTTCTTTAATATTCAGCATGAATATAGTAACAAGGTGGTCTGTGTGTGTGGGCAGTGACACTACACCTCATGGCATGATTAATTGATATGGATAAGTTGAACTAAAGTATCATATTCAGCATGACAATTATTAAAAATGTTTATTAAAGTCCATTTTTAAAAAAAGACACTGGTGCCAAGTTTATTACAATTGTTTCATTGTGCAAAGATGATTCAAGTACAAGGTAGCATGCTAATGTAGTGTCAATGACTTGGTTTCTTCCAGTTACAAGAATTACATTCCCGAGACACTGAACTCGAGCATCAGGCAACGAAACATTCTGACCAGGTGTCGTATCAATAATGTCTTCAAAAACTTCCTGAAAGAGTTCAACAACAAGACGGTGTGTGACAGCAGCGTGTCTCCTCATGACCTCAAAGTCAAGTATCTGGCCACCCTGGAATCATTGACCAAGAATTTTGGAGAGGAAATATTTAAGCCGATAAGCCTGTTGATCTCAGCGGAAAACGAACGTTTGATGAGCAACTATGAGCCCATTGAAAAGGAACAGAAAGAGAAAGAACACGAGGTGATGATCGCAGGAAGTATGGGAATTAAGTGGAGATGTATACCGAAAGAGGTTAGTGGTAATTTCCATACAGCAAATAGTTTTCTGTAAGGAGCTGCTGTGGTAGCATATCAGCATGTGTATTGGTAGAATATTCAACCCAGGGGAATAGGTTTCCATTTATTCGCTCCATTTGTAGTTGATAAGAATGTTATTTTAATGCAGCCTCTCCCATTTTCAATCAGTGTAGCTTATACAAGGAATCAAATCAAATGCCTTTTTTTAAATCTGTACTACCATTTCCACTGCATGCGTAAATGTATTCTACACTTGCTATCATTACCACAAACGAGCCATGAGGCTTGTGAGTGATATGCATGAGAAACCAATGCTTTGTGCTCACAGTTCCATGAACATTTATTGGTTGACTAAACCAAGTTGGGACCTGTTGGGTCCCTGTCACATGGTTCCCCAACGCAATATTCCACCACTCACCCGTTCCCCCAACGCAACCTATTCCCCCAACGCAATATTCCACCACTCACCCATAGCCCCCAACTGTGCAGGGGAAGCTCATTCCCCTTATTTATTCCTCACAAAAATGCAAGTGCACCTATGCCAGGAAAAAAATATCCAATTCCACTTGCTGCCAGGACTCGGTGTCCTAGGATTGCAACATTGTTGTGGGCAGGGCCAGCAATTGTATTTGGATTTTTCACACTGAGATGTGAAAAGTTAAATTTTGTAATGTCAATAACCTGTAAAATATACCATCAATCTGAACAAAACTTTGATACACCACATCACAGGACCATGGTGAGGAAGGTGGTCCAAAAATTGTAGTGATGTTATGTACCATTTTGGCATATTTCAGGGCATGACAGATAGACACGAATGTGCACTCACAGACTAGAGGAGAGTTTTAGTAATATATAGATAGGTAGATAACATGTTTCTATTCAGTCATGTTGCTGTTCGCGTTTAATTTTGTGCAGCACAGAAACGGGCCCTTCACTGCACCACATCCAAACTGACCTTTTTGTCCATTTATTCATACTAAGTCCATATCCTTCCTGTCTTGCCTGTTCAAGTGCCTGTCTAAATGTCTCTTAAATATAATGATTGTATCTAACTTCACCACTTCCCCTAGCAGTGAGTTTCAGATATCAACTACTGTGTGTGTGTAAAATAAACTGTCTTCTTAAATCACCTTCAATATTTCTACCTCTCCCCTTAAATATGTTCCTTCATGTTTTTGATACCAAAACAATGGGGGAAAAGGTTATTATCTACCTTATCTATGCCTCATAATTTGATATGTCTCTATCAGGTTAACCCTTGATCTCCTTTTCTATGGGGTAAATAAGCCAAACCTATGCTATCTCCACCCTAACTAAAGTTTTCCAATCCAGGCAACATCCTGATGAATCTCTTCTGTACTCGCTAACGTGCATCTTTTCTAGAATCCAGTGACCAGAACTGCACACAGTACCCTGTGTTTTGAAAAGTTGCAACATAACGTCCCAACTTAACCATATAACCATATAACAATTACAGCACGGAAACAGGCCCTCTCGGCCCTTCCAGTCCGTGCTGACTATTTGTTTTCCCCTAGTCCCATCTACCTGCACTCAGACCATACCCCTCCATTCCCTTCCCGTCCATATACCTATCCACTTTACTTTTAAATGTTAAAATCGATCCTGCCTCCACCACTTCTGCTGGAAGCTCATTCCACACAGCCACCACCCTCTGAGTAAAGAAGTTCCCCCTCACGTTACCCCTAAACTTCTGTCCCTTAATTCTCATGTCATGCCCTCTTGTTTGAATCTTCCCTACCCTCAATGGGAAAAACTTATCCACATCAACTCTGTCTATCCCTTTCATCATTTTAAAGACCTCAATCAAGTCCCCCCTTAACCTTCTGCGCTCCAAAGAATAAAGACCTAACTTGTTCAACCTTTCTCTGTAACATAGTTGCTGGAACCCTGGCAACATTCTAGTAAATCTAAATCTAGTAAAACTTGTATATTCTTTCCCCTTAACTCTGAAAGCCAGCATGATACGTCTTTTCTCTCGTCCTATCTACCTGTGTTGCCGCTTTCATGGAGCTGTGGAGTTGAATTCCAAGGCTCTTCTTCTCATCAACGGTCCTTAGCGGCAAACTATTATTTGTATATGTTGCAGCACTATTTGACTTCCAAAATGCATTAGCGTGAACTTGAGGATTGAAATCCATCTGCCCCCACCTTTTCCAAAGTTTCTACTTAATGAATTTGCTTTTCCCATTTATTCTATATTAGCTTTTATGTGGACTGCATTTTTGTATTTGCATCTGTTGTTAGATCTTGCAGGAACTTAAGTTTAACACTGTAATTATTTATCAATACCAGACAATCTATTGTGGTATTGATCATGTGAAATTAAACTTTGCCCATAAATAAAGGGTTTTGTATGGCTGCTAAAAATAACTAAATGTAGAAATAAATTGCACTAATAATTACAAAAATAACCACATGCATTATTGCAGCTCTCTGTAATTACAAAAACGCAGGAATCAATACTGTCCTTTGTAGGACTTTGCTTCCAATCGCAAGGTAGGACTCAGGCTTGTGAAATCAATAAAATTCCTGGGTTGAGTCTGTTAGAAATGAGATGGATGAAAGAGTGTAGCCTATAAAGCTAATTGGTCATGGAAGAAGAAAAGAGTAATTACAATAGGTTTATAAATTACGATACATATTTTTGTGTTTTAACTAGAGTTCTTCCAAAATCCTGTCACCTTTTTTCCAATTTGCTCTGTAGTTTTTATCCACTTCCCCTGTACTTTCTGATCAATATTGACTCTCAGCCAAGCAGAATCTCAGTACTACCTTTCTTTCCCTTGATTTAAATCCCTCATGGTCTCTTTCTCCCTATCTCAGTAATATGTAGCCCTAGTAAGTTTCTGCATTGTTCTAATTATGACCTCTTGCTTATTCGTGAACTTTATTTTCCAAGAGCTGCTGTCGGAGCCTTATCTCTTAATCTCCCTCTTTCTTTTGCCTATTAAATGTTTTGTTAAACCCACCTCCTGTCATCTTGTTGGCGGCCTTTATGTGGAACGTACATTAATTTTTGTTGGATAACACTCATGGGATGCTTTGGAACATTTTGCTACACGAAAAATAATATATAAAGGAAGTTCTTGACGTTATTTTGGAGGTGTGGGAAGAATGTGGAATTGCTACTTTTACTGCATCCTGTTGTTGGGACGTAATTGGAAAGTAAATTGGAAGCAGGTTTTCTGTGTTGCTATTACCTGCAATATTTATCAGAAAACAAGAGATAATGATTGGGGGTTGGAAGAAATATTCATTAATATGTAGATATCGGGTTCTAAAGAGTGCACCGAATTTTATTTTAAGAATTATATACCTGTAATGTAAGGGTTAAACAGTCTATGTCAGATTAAATGTTGTCAGCAGCATATTTCAAACTTTGGAAAATAAGTCGATTTTGGAAGAATGCTTAGGCTGTTGGAGGGACCAGTAAATCATGAGACCACCTGCGAGGTCACCGAGATGAGCCTTTGCCTTCCTAGACACATCTAAGACTAGCTCGGCTTCCGATAGGGCAAATAACTTGCGCTATTTGGCACAATGGAGGATAGCTAGTTTTGACCCAGTCACTTGTTGTGCTTCGAGAGAAAGTTATAATATAAGTGCATGCTTCGACCCTTAGAGTAGGAACTTCAATTTTAGGGAAAGAGAGCATGAACCTCACTTTCAGGGAGAGAAAGAGAAGGAACTTCACCTTCGGGGGGAGAGAGAGAGAAGGAACATCTCCTTCGGGGAGAGAGGTAGAAGGAACTGTGCGGGCAGGTGCCACGACATTCGAGATCTCAAGGCCAGCCATTGCAGACAGGAGTCTCGGAGGTACAGAAGGGCATGGGCATTGTTGCTTTATTAATAGTTTTTCAGATATTTTGTTTTAATGTATATAGTTGTTTGTACTCTCAAATGTTCTTTCTCCACTCATTGATCTGAATCCTTGAAATGTGCTTATATTTTGTTACAATGCCTGTCAGTTTTCCAGCTGTGAATAATGTTGGCTTCAATGATATTGCAGTCGGAAAGTAAAGGGAAGGTTGTATAAACAGACCCGCAATTCATAATTGCCTATTTTGTGTCAGTATTGAAGATTAGGTTCACCCTTTTTACAAAAAGTATAAATTTCCTGTGGCAGCCACTGTGGGACAATCTAGTCCGAGGGAACTTTGTTATTTGTATTAGAGGCTTAGTTTCTTGGTGTGTGTTGTTTGCGAGCTACTATTATGAGGAAGTGGCAGTTTTTTTTTTTGAGAAACCACTTCCTCTCTCAACTTGAGAGAGAGAGAGAGAGAGTGATATATATGCAAAGGGGGGGGGGGGGGGGGGGGGGGGGGGGGGGGGGGGGGTTCTTGGTGACAAGTGCCACGTTAATAAAAACATTTGAGGACATATTTATGTGTATTTAAATTATTTTTAGTGGGCTTAATTTCTTATGGATGAACTGACTTTCCAAGAATCTCAACTCTATTTTTATCCCGATGCATGCAGTGTGATGGGAATATTTGGCTTGGCCAATAAATTCATTGTCTGCTCAACTTTACATTATTTTAAGCCAATGAACAATAAAATGAGCAGAGAGTAAATTGGGTATCTGCTTGAATAAACTGTTTGCCCACTAGATATGTTGGGTTCAAATCAGGTCTCCCTTCTCCAACCATCAATGTTGCTGGAATCGCCATTAATCTGGAACCTAACAGGGATCCTGACCTCTGGTGCTATCTGGGTTTGCATGTTTTTTTCCCATGATTACGTGGGTTTCCTCCTGGTTTCCTCCCATGCCACAGAGAGACTACTTGGCAGATTGACTGGTTATTGTCAATTACCCCGAGTATAGTTGGTGGGGGCAGAAAGGCAAGTGAGGGAATTGTTCACAGAGAAATTAGTACAGGAATGGGATTGCTCTGTAAACCTGATGGGTTTCTATGTCGAAAGAAAATATGAAAAATCTAAATATGGAAGCTAGAACTTTCAATCTCCCCTCTTTTTTTTCCGTCCCAGTTTATTAGAATGCTACAAGTTGAAAGAAAGATATTTAAGAACACATACTCTATGGATGTTATTGAAGTAGTTGAAAAATCCTATTTTGTATTACCTGAGGATGATGAACAAATTTAACTTGCATATGGGCACAGATTTTTTTTTTCTCCCAAACCTCTCCCTTTCAGAGCAAACAATCTTCGGCACTTCACATGTTCCTGATACCTCAGGTTCTTAAACTGAATTTCATATTGATTACCCATTTCTACCTCTTAATATCTGATGAGATTATAAAGTAGTGTGCTGAATTACGCATGTTGTCTCACTTGACCACATCTTTGTTGTGTATAATTTTGGCTGTGACGTTCAAAGTTTAAATTGTTTTGCTAAGCTGAAACCAGAAAATATGTTTAAGAATCCCAGAAAATTACCGTCAGGAAGCAGCTTCAATGTAAAAGGAAAATGTCCAGGGATTTTAAATTTAAATACTTTATGCAGAGGATAGTGAATTTGTGTAGTCGATCACGTAGGTAATCAGTGGAGATAGATTTTGTGGGGACAACTTCCACTTCCTCGCAAACAACACGCACAAAGAAACTAAGCCTCTAATACGAATAACAAAGTTCCCTTGGACTAGATTTTCTCACAGTGGCTGCCACAGGAAATGTATACTTTGTTCAACAAGTTATACTTTGGATCTGCCTTCACTAAGGAGGACACAAACAATCTCCCCTGATGTACTAGTGGCCAGAGGACCTAGGGTGACGGAGGAACTGAAGGAAATGCACATTAGGCAAGAAATGGTGTTGGGTAGACTGATGGGTCTAAAGACTGATAAATCCAGAGTTGTGAGTCTGTGGAATTCTCAGCTTCAGAAAGCGGTGGAGGCTGGTTCTCTGGATCCTCTCAAGCGGGAGTTACAGCTATTAAAGATAGCGGAGTCAGGGGATATGGGGGGAAGGCAGGAATGTGGTACTGATTGTGGATGACCAGCCATGATCACATTGAATGGCGGTGCAGGCTCGAATGGCCCATTCCTGCACCTATTGTCTATTGTCTAAAAATGGAATAATAATGACAGGTCTAATTGAGGGTCATTCCAGTCCTGAGATTAGTGTATTGCAGCATTATATAAAATGTATAATCTATCCCGTCTTTAACTGCAGCATGCCAATTTATAACATTTTGAGGAAGTTCTGCACCAGCATTAGCAGTGATCAAACTTACATTTCTCCTTTTTCTCCTGTTAAAGTCTACAACGATTTTGAAAGAGAAAAATAAATTGCAGAAGAACAAGAACAAGCACCTGTCCAAAAGCAGTAAGGCAGGAGAAGGCAAAGGTGTTCAATGTGAGAACTGGAATCTATTTTCTGACTTTTATGAGATCACGCACATCACCTTAAAGGACTCCCTAGTCATGATCAACAAACAAGACAACAAAAAGTTGGTAAGTTTTTTTTGGGTTGCTGTTCATTGATCTCATAATGAAGTTCTGCTATTTCTTTAGATAACATTCAGGCTTGTCGTTTTTTTTGAAGGGTAATGGAATAATAATCTCGTGCAAGCAAAATCATGTAGACTATCGAGGGATATGATGCAGAGACAGCTAAATGATCTTGAAATACAAAGTAGCCACGGTCAAAAAATGTGACAGAAGTCGCTGGGGTAACTCACTGACCTACTTTGGTTCCACGTACCACATGTCTATCAAGTTCATTTATGGTTACATTTTAGACAGTAGACCTGTATATGTTACCAGAATACGGACTATCATTGTGTGAGCAATTAATTAATTGGAAATGGAATGGTTTTGAATGTTAAAGAGTACTCTCTGAAATATTTTCAGAGTCCATCCTAACTTTAAAGTCAGGAGGGGACTAATAATAATTTTTAGTATTGAAGTAAAGTTGAAGATGCTCTGATTTGGGCGTTGAACCTGCTCTCTCATTTTATCGACTAATGACCACTCTCCATTCAGTTACTCAAGGTTCTTGATACTCTTCCCAGTGACATCCTCCTGACCGTTGTTCAATCTCTATTTACAGCTATTACCCTCTAATCTAGGCAGCACTCTCTTCTGCACCATCTCATAAATTCATAAGTCATAGGAGCAGAAGTAGGCCATTCGGCCCATCGAGTCTACTCCATCTTTCAATCATGGCTGATCTATCTTTCCCTCACAAACCCATTCCCCTGCCTTCTCCCCATAACCTTTGACAACCTTAAGTATCCAATCAAGTATCTGTTAATCTCCGCCATAATAATACACATTGACTTGACTTCTATGACTCCAAAGCCTTCGCACCCTCCATTTGATGGACTGTCTATTAATGGGTTACTGCCTCTGTGAAAGTATGGAAGTAGGATGCAATACTATGGAAGCATTTTTGATACGAGTCGGAAGCTTTTGGGGCCCTTTGCTTTCGATTGTCATTGATGCTGATGCCACTCTCATTGCTCCATTGACAACTTACTCCAGATCTGCTAACTCATCACAGAGAGAATTGGATGCCAACCAGTGCGATTTTTTTTTTCCACACAAAGTGTTTACAATTGAATTACCAGATTAACTTAATTTTATTTTTACTATTTTGTTCATCACATAGCTATTTGGCTTCATAATAATAATTAGAAGCCAGCCGTTGCAAACTGTAAAACTTGTGATATGCCAACAGCATATAGGGTGCAATTATAAGTGGCATAAATCAGTAGGACCCGCCGTGGCGTGACTGCAGTGAAGGAGGTCGGCAAGAATAAAGAGGGATCTGGCAGAGGTGAGGGGGGGATATTTGTAATTTTGTAAGTGCCCTTTATGGACAACTATTAGCATACCTCGGCCCGTTATGCAAGCAAAGAATTTCACTGTGACTTGTCACATTTGACTAAAATATTCAATTTAATTCAATGATATTAAGTTGGTTACAAACTGTTTCTGTCACGTTCTTAATGTTTTTGTGTTTCAGGAGCTTGAGCTGTCATGCTATGATGAAGCACTTTCCATGGTATCTTTGATTGATGGCTACTTCCGTTTGACAGTAGATGCCCATCACTATCTGTGCACGGAGGTGGCTCCGCCTCTGGTGGTTTGCAACATTAAACATGGCTGTCACGGGCCCATACGGTAAATCAAAAATCACCCATCTGTCATGTGAGAAAAGTAGATTTACTCGGCTTAACGTGTGGGAAGGAGCAGCAGATGCTGGTTTACACTGTAGACACAAAATGCTGGAGTAACTCAGCGTGTGTTCTTGGCGGCCCCCCTCCCCCCCCACACCGGGTCCCTCTCTGTTCGCAGCGGTGCATCCTCGACCGACCAGCGCGATACACGGCCCGTAATTCATTGAACTTTGAACCATTTTTAAGGTTTTTAAAACCAACATCTACTTGACATCTTGACATCTACATCTACTCACTTCCATTTCACTGTCTTGTCATTTTATCTAATTCTTTGAGAGAAGCAAACCATCGTTAGTTAAATTCCTCAGCTTTAGAATGATTAGCAAAAGATCAAATCTGCAGCAGTTTGATCACCTTTCCACACGGTGAAATTTGGTGGTAATGTTCAAACAAAAATATGCTGGCATCAATCCAGTTAAAGCACTGTCATAAGTTAGTATTTCAAAGTCGTAAGTAATTTTCACTCCCAGTTGTTATCTTTGTTCCCCATCGAGTGATGAACTTTGTTCTGTGTGCCAAGAGAATGGGAATAAGTTGTATCTATTCTGGACGGCTCTGGGTGCTTCACAAAAGACATAAGGAAAAAGGGGGATGAAGAGAGTTTTTAACAGTTGGAGAGGCTAATTGTTTTGGGTGGGTTGGTGATATTTGAATACAATCATTTGAATGTAAAATTTATTAAACCATGAGACAAATGAGAGCAACAGAACGAGTGGAGGTAGGATGATAAAAGGCTGGAAGAGCTGTCACACAAACTGGAATGAGCCCATGAAATGAATTGAGAACTGCAAGTGAAGATTTTTGTATATGTTAGGAGACGATGTAATGTCAGACGTTGAAGAGAGTAGGGGGTCCTGGAATCTGATATGAATTAGTGACGAGGAATTTAGTGTTGTATCTGCGCAAATTGCAGATTCTAGAATAAGGTTGGCCAGAAAGAAAACCATTCAACTAATCAAATCCAAAGATGATAAAGATATTCATGTGAAAGATATAGTGGCAAAGGGGTGCTGCTAGGCAATGGAGATTGAACTAAGCCATGTTTGTGGTATGGAGACAGAAGCTGTTTCAAAATTGAGCTGGACATTAAGGCTGCAAAGCTCTCGCGCTCCCTTCAGAAACACATGAGCTTCTTATATTTATTTATACTTACTATATGTTATTTATACTGTTGATTGCAGCAGTGTTTTCGTACAACTTAAATAACAACTCTTTATAAAAACCTGTTGTACCTGATTTCCTAATCTTTCATTTGGAAACTTTGTCTGTCATAAAAACTTCACACAGCTCAGTTTAAAGTCTCTAATGAACTTTATTAACTTTTCCTCGTAACTTTAAGAAACGTGTTTCAAACTGGTGCCCTTTTGCCTGTTCTCTTGTCAGCACTGAATATGCTATCAACAAGTTGAAGCACGAAGGCAATGAGGATGGTATGTACTTATTGCGCTGGAGCTGTACAGATTTCAATCACATCCTCATGACAGTTGCATGCAGTTCTCCCCCTGAGGTAACTATTCAGAATGTTTGTAAGCCCCAAATTTCTGTTGTTTCTTTACACCTCAGTGTTGCGAAGGGCATCCGATTTGCCTTTTTTTGTATAAAAGTTCAGGCATTTGCCCGTGTTTTGAGGGGGAAAAAAGAAATCGACATTGCCAACCCACAGAGGCGCGGACTTTATTTGGCTTGGCTCAGTAAATTGTTCTGAAACAAAGCTTTCGATGTGACAATAATAAAACTAAACCATAATGAAGAGAATTAGACCTACAAGTAGGAAAGTGTGAACACGCAGTTCTGCTCAATGGCCTCTAATTCCAGCAGCTTTTCTAAAGGTAAAGCAGCAGGCTGGCTGTATTTTTAAACATTGGCAACTAGTAGGTGAGGCCACAGATTCTAATCTCTTGTTGATATAGAAGTTTGCTTTCAGTTGATTGCAGATGGGTGGTTCTATTGCTGTGAAATCACTTCTTCCAGGTGATGCTGTGGAAATAATAAAATTCAAAATCGTGACTATTTTGCTGGGATATTGTTAGCCAGGATCCATTTCTAGATGTTTATGTTTCTCATTATAATATTTAGTCATTTAATTGACTGAATTGGCTCACTCTGTTTATTGGCACAGAAACACTAGCCCAAATGTTTGCCAGCACTTCTAATATAAATAACTAGAGGACACAGATTTAAGGTGAGAGGGGAGAAATTGAAAAGACATCTGAAATGCATGTTTGTCCCGCAGGATGGTGGATTTTGTTCGAAAATAGGTGTTTGAAGTAGATAGATCTGAATAGTGTTTTCAAGGGGCTTGGATAGATACTCACAAATCATTAACATTATTTCTTGCACTCGTGCTGTTTGACCTGAATGTTTTCAAGCCAATTGTTTGCATTATATGTTGACTTTGCAGGGGCTAACATTTAAGTCCAGCCGCATTTGAACTTTGCTTTTTGTCCTCGTCCTGCCAAGTAAATGACGGCCACCGCTTCCTGCAAAAACTTGATATGCCTTAACGCTATAGATTTCTGAGATTCTCATTTGCTTCCCTCTAGTGCTTTGATTTCTGCGATCGAGGCAGTGGCTCAAGAATGCCAAAGCAGTACAAAAACTTTCAGATTGAAGTGAGCAGCACTTCTGGCTACAGGTTGCATGGCTCTGACAGCTACTTCACCAACCTCGGGGAACTCATGAAACATCTCAAAGGGCAGATTCTTAAAACCGAGGACATCAGCTTCCAACTGAAATCCTGCTGCCCGCCAAAACCACGAGGTAAGGAGGATGAGCTTCACTGCATTTTTAAAGTGAGATGACTGAATGGAAGTGCATGGGTTCCTGTGCAGAGAACTATCAAGGTTGGAATTGACAATGGAGAAATTGAAGGAAAGCAAGTGGTAGTTTGCTGGTGATGCGATATTCAAAGCCTTTATATTTAGGAGTACGAAAGACTAAATAGGCAAGCCAAGTTCTGAATTGGAACGTGTGAAGAATCTTGGCTAGAAATGCATTCTCGGTGGGAAGTGTGGTTCATGTACGTTGTACACTGGTGGCTGTACGTTCAACCTGCTCCATAATTCTCTTCCTTTCGCTCCAAGGGAACCAAACTTTGCAGGTGAAGTAGGATAGCAGTCATCATTGTATTGTGTTGTTGGAGCAACTTATTGTGACAGCTCAGAAGGGGCAGTGCTAAATGTAGTGGTTAGAGGAAAGGCTGTAAACACTGCATTTAAATGCCTCCTTTTCTTTCCACTTTCTGCCTATCTCACAATTGATTCTGACATGCTGGTTGAAGATGGTGCAAGCACACACCCATCATTTTATCCCCATCATTCCCTCTCTCCAACAAACTTGGCTGTGTACTTCCTCCTTCTCTCGGTATTTGAGAAGTGTAAATTGACCTATTGGTCATCAAAAAGAGAGTGATGAAGATCAACGGCTGCTCAATGTCACACTGCTATCACCACTGGATTAGAGGCAAGCTCTGCATGTGATGAGTAGTGAGCCCAAGTGGTTTTCATGAACTCATATGTGATAGCAGCAGAATTATGCCATTAGGCCCATCAAGTCTACTGTGCCATTCATTTATGGCTGATCTATCTTTCCCTCTTAACTCCATCCACCTACCTTAGGCCCATACTAATCAAGAATTATCTGCCTCTCCCTTAAAAAAAATCCATTGACTTGTCCCCACTTGTCCATTGAATTCCACCGATTCACCACCCTTTTCAGCAAGGCCAGAGGATAGGGATAACTTTGGTTGCCAGTTTGCTACAAATGGAGGTCTCACAGAGATGAGGCCCTTGATAGACGCGTTCAGAAGATGCATGTATTGAAGTGCTCAGCGTGTTGGAACCCCTGCCGGGAAACGTGGAGGATTGTGGAGAAGTCTGGCTCCACATTCACATTGGTCTTCCCCAACAGTTGGAGACCCATTCTTTCCATCACGGTAGGTCAAGAAATCCATAAACCTGTGTGCTAATTATGAGGTATCGGATTGCCGTGTCTGGTTCTACTGCAACACCAGCCGCTTCCAGCCCAAGTCAGGGGACTGCAGTAGATGCTCAGACTGAAGTTTGTTCCATGCGGGGTTGCAACATTACCGTGTAGACAAATTGGTGGCCTTGCAGGATGCCACCGCAGTCCAGCTACCCCTTCCAACAGATTGCTTGGTTGTTCATCTGCTTCTCATGTGCTGGTGCGGTGGATCCCTAGAGTACAGGTCTGCCATTTTCTCTGAGGGTGAGTACAGCGCTGGAAGAGCCCTTCAGCCCACAATGTGCATGGGGAACCTGATGGCAAGATAAATTAATCTCATCTGCTGTACATAATCCATACCACTCGATTTGCTGCATATCCATGGGTTCATCTGAAAGCCTCTTAAACACCACCATTGTATCTACTTCCACCACCACCCCCAGCAGCATGTTCCAAGCGCCCTCCACCCTTAGTGTAAAACATTTGCCCCACAAATATCCTTTAAACCTTTGTCCCCTTCACCTTAAAGTTATGCCCTCTTGTCATTGAATTTCCACTCTGAGAGCAAGCTTTTGACGCTCCACTCTATCTATGCATCTCATGATTTTGTATACTTCTATCAGGTCTCTCTCTGTCTCCACCACTTCTGTGAGAATAATACAAGTTTGTCCATTTCTACTTTTAGCTAAATACCCTCTAATCCAAGCAGCATTCTGGTAAACCTGTTATGCATCCTTTCCAAAGCCTCCACATCCTTCATGTAACGGTTTGACCAGAACTGCAAGCAATATTCCTATTGTGGCTTAACCAAAGTGCTGTAACGCTGCAACATGACTTCCTGACTCTTGTACTCAATGTTCCGACCCGTGAAGGCAAGCGCATCATACGCCTTCTTTACCACTTCTTTGCCAAACATTTGTGCTCCACTCCAGTGAGAGTGGTCCTTTCTGTTGGCTGGGCCCCGGCCCAGATTCCCCCGTCCATCACTGAGATGTTGTAGCCTGCATCCATCCAGACCGCCAGCCCAGGACCAAAGAAAGGCTACCTGTACTCTCCCCTGCTGAAGGAAAGGCTGTACCATTCATTCTGCAGTCACCAACGGCACTGTGTGGGAAGACCAGGATAAACATGGCACAGCAAAGACTGGCCCAACATGAATGCACTATGTCAACTTGGTTTTAAGGATTTCACTCTTATGCCCGAGTTCTAATATTTATTTAAGAAGGAACTGCAGATGCTGGAAAAATTGAAGATGGACAAAAATGCTGGAGAAACTCGGCGGGGTGAGGCAGCCCCCCCCCCCCCCCCCCCCTACATCCCCACATCAGTCTGAAGAAGGGTCTCGACCCGAAACGTCACCTATTCCTTCGCTCCATAGATGCTGCCTCTCACACTGAGTTTCTCCAGCATTTTTGTCCACCATCTAATATTTATTTGTTCACCGTTACTCTGGCTTAGTGACCAAATGGTTTATTTTCATGGTGACGGGGAAGGTTAGGAGTGTGGGAATAGAACTAGATGAGGAACTGGGACTGAGGTAGTTAATATTGCGTTTGACTGTACACATTGTGGGCTTCCTTCCTCTTCAGCAACCACTTTGCCTCCTGCACAGGAGGCTGATGTTGCTGATGTTGACATTATGCAGCATGCCACAGGACTGGCTCTTCCCACTAATAGGTTTTGAATGAACGTAATGCCCTCCATGATGTTTTGGACAAAGACCCATTTATTTATTTGCCTCTGTACTCCACAATTTGAGATTTGTAATAGAAAAAAAATCACATTTGGTTGAAGTGCACATTGTCAGATTTTATTAAAGGGTATTTTTATACATTTTGGTTTCACCATGTAGAAATTACATCTATGTGTTTATAGATAGTTCCCCCCATTTCAGGGCACCATAATGTTTGGGACACATAGCTTCACAGGTGTTTGTAATTGCTCAGGTGTGTTTAAATGCGTCCTTAATGCAGGTTTAAGAGAGCTCTCAGCACCTAGTCTTTCCTCCAGTCCAGGGGTCGGCAAACTACGGCTCATTATCGATGTGGCCCGCCATCCGTTCACAGACATGCGTCGCCGCCCCTACGCAGAATAAGGTTGCCGATCCCTGCTCTAGTCTTTCCATCACCTTTAGAAACTTTTATTGCTGTTTGTCAACATGAGGACCAAAGTTGTGCCAATGAAAGTCAAAGAAGCCATTATGAGACTGAGAGACAAGAGTAAAACTGTTCGAGACATCAGCCAAACCTTTGGCTTACCAAAATCAACTGTTTGGAACAACATTAAGAAGAAAGAGAGCACTGGTGAGCTTACTAATCGCAAAGGGACTGACAGGCCAAGGGAAACCTCCACAGCTGATGACAGAAGAATTATCTCTATAATAAAGAAAAATCCCCACGGTCCGACAGATCTGAAACACTCTTCAGGAGTCAGGTGTGGAAGATGCCAACCACTGGTTAGCTGCAAAAATAGGATGGCCAGGTTACAATTTGCCAAGAAGTACTTAAAAGAGCAACCACAGTTCTGGAAAAAGGTCTTGTGCACAGATGAGACAAAGATTAACTTGTATCTGAGTGATGGCAAGAGCAAAGTATGGAGGAGAGAAGGAACTGCCTAAGATCCAAAGCATACCACGGTGGTGTGGGTGTAATGGCCTGGGCATGTAAGGCTGCTGAAGGTACTGACTCACCAATCTTCATTGATGATACAACTGCTGATGGTAGTAGCATAATGAAATCTGATGTATATAGACACATCCTATCTGCTCAAGTTCAAACAAATGCCTCAAAACTCATTGTCCGGCGGTTCATTCTACAGCAAGACAATGATCCCAAACATACTGCTAAAGCAACAAAGGAGATTTTCAAAGCTACGAAATGGTCAATTCTTGAGTGGCCAAGTCAATCACTCGATCTGAACCCAATTGAGCATGCTTTTTATATGCTGAAGAGAAAATTGAAGGGGGCTAGCCCCCAAAACAAGCATAAGTTAAAGATGGCTGCAATGCAGGCCTGGCAGAGCATCACCAGAGAAGACACCCAGCAACTGGTGATGTCCAAGAATCGCAGACTTCAAGCTGTCGTTACATGCAAAGGGTATGCAACAAAATATAAATATGACTACTTTCATTTACATGACATTGCTGTGTCCGAATCATTATGGTGCCCTGAAATGGGGGGATTATGTATAAACACTGCTGTAATTTATACATGGTGAAACCAAAATGTATAAAAATGGCCTTTATTAAAATCTGACAATGTGCACTTTAACCACATGTGATTTTTTTTCTATTACAAATCTCAAATTGTGGAGGACAGAGGCAAATAAATAAATGATGGATCTTTATCCCAAACATTATGGATGGCACTGTATTAACACCTGCACCAGAAGACATCCAACAGAGTTTTTCATGTACCTTGTGTGTCACGGATGTCATTTTGAAACCCAAAGTAATGCCCAAAACAATTGGCCTGTTTGGAGTCCAATCTCTCACATTGATTGATCCAAAGTCATCTTTCTCAATTCTCAAAATACTTACTGCAAAATTGGTTTATGTTCTAAGTTAGGTACATGGATTTGCTTATGCCATGTTGCAGTTAACAGCACTGATTTTACATGGTCATAAACCAAAATGAAGCTGGAATATTATTCATAAGTCACTCACTGTCTATAGAAACATTATTGACACACGAGATTACTGATCCTAAAATCTTGAGCAAAAATCAAACTGGTGAAGGGCGTCAGTGGGTCAAGTGGCATCTGTGGAGGGAAATGGACAGATGATGCTTTGGATCGGGACACTTCCTGAAGTATCTTTTTTACCTCTACTTTATAACTACTAAAATTTTGTTTGCAATTTGAAAAGAGACACAGATTAAAATAAAACTAATTGCAAATTCTTAAAACATGTATTACTACGATAAATGCAAAGAATCTTACACAAGCTTTTATCATCAATTGTGCATGAAAAGTGGCTCATGTTTGTGCTAAATTCTTCTCGAAATAAATAATTTAATTTAAAATGTTCTGTCCACAGGTCAATGGGTATCTGTTTTCTTGTTTATTGCAGAAGGGAGTTTCTTATCAAAACATCTTGCTCGGATTGACCTTTAGATGTGGCTAGTGTGATTTTCTGCAGACCATATCAAGCTTAACCTTATTTGAGAATCCTCATTTATGTGTTGGAGGGTGTATTTGCGGAGCATGTTTAAAGAAATACTATCTACTCTTTAAAGCAGCAACTCTAACAATATTTTAGTCGTGGAGCTGTGCATACATTTTATTGAAATCATTCTTGCTCTATTCTCCCACTCCACCTTTTCAATTTAATGATTTGAGACACAATCCAGTGCAGGAAGGACAGAGTTAATGTGGTTGTACTTTGTTTATCAGTTTTGGGTTTCCTGACTGACTGAAGGAACCTGTTGACAGGTTGGAATTTAGTTGATAATAGTTTGCAACTTTTTAAAAAGAAAAAAAACATGTTAAATTCTAAGCAAATATATCTCATTTTGAATTTGCCTAGATTTGCATTGCCTATAAATTTCAATGCATTTAAGTCCTTCCCGTTCAAACATATCTTGGCAGCTTGTTCTTTTTTTGCTTACTTTCACATATGGAACAGTGGTCTGCCACAAGAAAGCTATCACCCAGTATTAAGTTGCTCAAATGATTTGTCAATAAATATTTTGTAGCATGCATAAAGACTCGTAGGCTGACAATCTACAAAGCAACCACGTATGCTCCCTTCCTCCTTTGAACCCACGCATACAAACCCACGCACTGATGAAACCTACACATACCCACATGTACGCCCACGCAGTCCTGTGAACAAGCCTGCACATCGTGCATTTTGATGCTTACAGCTATTAACGTGGGTAATTTCAAAAAGCACGAGAAAAAAACAAAGACAAATTATTGACTCGCTCGCTAGAGATGCTGCTATTAGTGTCAGAGGAACAATTCCCACTATGAAGTATTTTAATTTGAAATGCACACAACCGACTACTTTTTAAAATTTAATTTATTTCACAGAATTATTTTGATTTGTGTTATTGCATATTCAGACCTTGAACTTGTTCTGATATGTAGTTCAATTGTGACTGATTTTGCATCATCTCCGTTCACCTGCTTTCGATATCACAGGGTAATATACCTGACAAAAATCTGTTGGTCTCAGGCTTGAAACGTTCCCTTGACATAAAATTGATCTGGTGGGAGACAATTTTCTAAATTTCCATGAAAAAGTATTTCCTGATCTCACTCCTGAAACATTTATCTCCAGCTTTCAGATTCTGTACCAAAGAAACCCCCATTTTTTTAAATAGAAAACCCGATCAACTTCCTTTAACTTTGTAATAGTTTCACCTATCTGAACTGAAGGGAATACAGTTCGCAACCAAATTCTTGTGTCTAATGCTGTAAATGCCTTGTCTTTTTGGTGAATTGGTACTGCAGGGGGCCATGGGCAAAACTGAGCAAGCTCTCCATTTGGAATATGATCATCTGTATAAATTTTTTAAAAGCACAAAGTGCTGAAGTAACTTGGTGAGTCGGGCAAAGTCTCTGGAGGAATGGATAGGTGATGTTTTCCAGGTTTTTCCGGTGCAAGCTCTTAATTCTGATACAAGGAGATGCAGAAATAAAATCCATTTACTTTCTTGCTGCAGAAATCTCAAATCTATTGGTGATGACAAAAAGCTGGTCCCAGATTTCACAGATGGCTGCAAGCAACTACAACTTAAGTCAGTTGAGCTTCCATCGAATCCGCAAGGAGGAGATTTGTCAGGTGGGTCATGTCAGACTCTGTTTCATTGTTAAAGACCTGCATAGTTTTTGGGCATAGTTTTGTTGAGGCCTTTTACTGCCCAAAACACATTGCCTTTCTTATCTGTGCGTGTGATCTGTAAACATAGGCACTTTTGCATTGAGACCTGGCCATTCTCAGCGCGACCTTGCATTAATTTGGTTTTCTGGTAAGTTGTACTGATAGTGTCAGAGGCAATGTCAGCTGACTGCTTTTAACATTCTCCAAAGGAGTGGAGGTCATTAGTGATGGAGAGGATGTGATTAAGAGGGTTCACAAATGCTGGAATGGAGAGCCATGGCCTTGTGGAAGGTAACATTAAATTACAAAGTGACCTTAATACATTTAGCAAATGGACACAATTCTGGTAAATCAATTTCAATGAATGCAAATACAAAATTGTGCACATTGGACAGAGGTAGGGTAGAACAGTGCACTCTCAAACCCTTTAAAGCTAGCAGTGATAGAGGTCAAAAGAGGCACGGCAGAGTGGGGAGGGGAAGAAGGAAGATTCCATCTACATAATCAGTGTTATGTGAACAGGTATTGAAAATAATCCAAATTCAGTGGAGTGCTGTACCTTATGGAGAGGTCTGGAGATGAAGGGGATAAACGTTATCCTGCAGCCATGCATGGGCCTGTTTATGCCACACCTGGAACAGTGTACAGTTTTTTCTCAGCCTGCCTCATTTCTAGCAGTGCCACATAGGGCTTGGGCTCTATGCTTCATAAATCATCAAACTTCATGATGATCTTTGCTAAATGGTTTAAAGTACTAACTCATCAGAACATACTGCCTTTGACCAAGATCAGCTAATTCAGCTTAAACTAGATGATGAAATTAGGTCCATGTTCCACTGACAATGTGCACTGCAAAGCAGCGACCTTCTGACCCATGAGAAATTCAACAAAGCGGAATTTAACCATCCTCCTCTTACTGTGAGGTGCACCATTCAGTTCCTTTGTTTATAAATCCTACACATGGCTGACCTCAGTCAGTCAATCTACTTCCTAATTTGTCATGAGCAACAATAAAGTCTCTTTGTTGAGTTCCTTATTGTGTCCTATACGTGGTTTAGCACCATATCTTCCCCACTACCATCAGACTATTAAACTCAACTCAAGCTAAACTCTGAACATTAATAGCCCATTATCTGTTTATTTGCACTTTATCTGTTTTATTTATTCATGTATGTGTATATATTTATATAATGGTATATGGACACACTGATCTGTTCTGTTTTCATGCCTTCTATATTCTATTGTGCTGAAGCAAAGCAAGAATGTCATTGTCCTATCTGGGACACATGACAATAAACTCTCTTGAATCTTGAAGTATCTTCTGATTGATTTTGTACTCACCAGAATGAACACCTTGGAAGAGGAACCAGAACAAACATATATTCTGGGACACTGAATTACAAAGATGATGATGAAGAGAATGGAAATGTCTACAATACAAAAGACATCCGAGTAGTCCTTAAGATCCTTGATCCAAGTCACAGAGCCATCTCCCTGGTAAGCTGGAACTCTACTGTACAGCAGTAACTTTATCAATGTTAATTTTCTGCTCGAGATGTTCTTTTCTTGTCTGGGTTTTTAAGTGCAAGATGCACGTGACTGGTTGACGATTCTTGACTGACCAAAAGAAACATTGGTGAACTTTCAATAATTTTAACTTTTTTTTGTAATTTTCCAAACATGTTGGAAATCAGAAGGAAGATGATTTTTTTTCTAATTGTTAAATCAAAGACCGAGCATTGCCAATGATTCTTTTCAATCTGAGCATTTGCAAATCACATCCTCGCCATCAGCACTACAGTCCCTATTCACCTCCATGCAATGGCCACCATGTTCATATCTGCTCAAAATCTGCGCTCTGGTAGACTCAAGTTTTCCATTGTAGGGATCCACCCTGTACCAACTCATCCAGATCTCTCTGTCACAGTGATGCCTTGCATGTAGCCACATTCATTCACCATGTCCTTGCTCTCCTCACTGAATGCCAGATTCCTGTTCTGTAAAGCATCACATTCAAGCTATTTGGGTAAATCCTCAGCCTCACTTCTTTAGGCCTTTCACATCCAGCTGCCCCAGAATGCCAGGTTTGTAATATTAATGTAATTCTTAAAGTTTAAGTTTAAAACAATACTTTGCAGAAAATCAGTTAGCTCTTGAGATACTGAAAACAAGCAGAATCTTTTAGTGTTAATCCCTAGTCGTGTATCATTGTAATCGATGAAGCAAACTGTATTCTCTTCACAGGCTTTCTTTGAAACAGCTAGTATGATGAGGCAAGTTTCTCATAAGCACATTGTACTTTTACATGGAGTTTGTGTTCGAGATCTGGAAAGTAAGTAACGTTTTATTTACTAGTTACAGGGGTGGCATAATATCCAATCAGCGCTGAGATTACACTTGAATCCACTGTAGACTGAATAATGAGCTGTCCCTTTTAGACAAAAACAGTTTGAAATATCTTGACGAAAGTAGTGTACTCTGGCCCACAGCCTGCTAACAATTCTGTGTTGCTAAACTAGGCTAGGTGCTAGCGATCATATCAACTGTAGTTTAGTTTAGAGATATGGTGCGGAAACAGATCCTTCGGCCCACCCAGTCTGCGCCGACTAACTATCCTACACACTGGGACAATTTAGAATTTTACCAAGCCAATTAACCTCCAAACTTGCACGTCTTTGGAGTGTGGGAGGAAACTGGAGCTCCCGGAGAAAATCTACGCAGGTCACGGGGAGAACGTACAAACTTGAAAGCACCCACAGCCAGCATCGAACCCGGGTCACTGGCGCTGTAAGGCTGCAACTCCATCGCTGCGCATTGTGTTAAAATCTGCAATCCAAAAACTCCTTGTGTTTGGATACAATACACAGTTTTAAAAATAAAATCATATTTGAATTAGTTAATGATCAACAAAATGTATTCATTAATTACCACAGAATGGAACACACATATTGAGCACCGAGTGGGTTGCAGAGTAAGTAAATTCAAGGTCCACAGATGTTCCTGTTATCCTGGAGGCTCTGTGTTCAGTCTAGCCATAATGACTCATTTGAAAATACTCTAAACGTTCAAAAAGATTGTGCTATAAAGCAATCTAGTTCTAGGTTTGCTGTCCCGAGAAATGAGGAGGGATAAATGGAATGCCTAGAGAGGCAGAGATAGAGTTTGAAGGCTGAGAATTTCTGTATAATTGTTACATATTATTAATAATTTTCCATTATCATGATTATTCCATGCATAAAACTATGTTTTGAATTTTCTCCTGAAGCGGCTGAAAATTATTTTATTCAGGGCTTACACGGGACTAACAGTAAGGCAAGTTTATTTAAAAGTCAATGCAACTCTAAAAATCAAAACATTATCATGATGGAAGCCATTAGACCATTAAGTGTTGTCTACTTCTACTGTAGTAGTCCCAACAGTCCCACAACCTTGCAGATTATTTCCTCTCAAGCATTTAAAGCGTGGGTTGATTCTGATTTGTTTATATAGGTGGTGAATTCAATATAATAACTACTAAGGAGAAAGTTTTTCTGCACAGTCCTTTTGCATCTTTTGGTCCAAAGTTTTAAATCTCTGTCCCAGAGAAAATAATGAATCTGAAAAGCTGAAGAAGAATTTACATTAAACCTTCCTTATCAGTTGATTTTAAAACATGCACAGCCAGCTGACATAGTTTAACAAACAAGGAACTGCAGATGCTGGTTTGAGGAATGAGACAAAATGCCTGAGTAACTCAGCAGGTCAGACAACATCCCTGGAGAACATGTATAGGTGACATTTCGGTCAGGGCCCTTTGTCTGGAGAAAGGTCCCGACCTGAAACGTCACCTATACATGTTTACCAGGTATTATGCCAGAGCCGCTGAGTTACTCCAGCATGATACTTTCAAGAGAGAGCTAGATAAGGCTCTTAAAGATAGCAGAGTCAGGGGATATGGGGAGAAGGCAGGAACGGGGTACTGATTGGGGATGATCAGCCATGATCACATTGAATGGCGGTGCTGGCTCGAAGGGTCGAATGGCCTACTCCTGCACCTAATGTCTATTGTTTATTTTATGTATTTCCTCAGACTTTTCGTAGCATTTTCCTTAAAGTATAAATGTACCATTAATATCAATGTATCTGTTTGTATTATGGAATGAGGCAATGTTTTACCTTTTCTTCCTCGATTGTCTATTATATCTGCCCACATTAAGTCACTAATTTTCAGCAGTTTAGATTCCAATGACCAAACTTGGTAAATATACTTCAGCACATGCACAACTTTATTAGGCATGGGCACAATATAACCGGGTTGCCCATTTTGCATCGCACTCCAATAGTGCCAGGCGGTGTCCAAATATGAATGGAAGCAGAGTGATTGTTCCATGTAAAGAGTAGATCACTAAAACCTCGACCTCAATGTTTCGTTATCATTTAGTTGTTTGGAACATGCTAGACCAAACTGATCTAATCCGTATAGATAATCTACACAGAATATTTTGTTTTTCTCGCTGGATCACTTAACTATTTTTAGAATTTCCCCTGAAAGAGCATGTGTTAGGTTTCTCGGCAAGTATCCTCGATCATTAATAACGGCTCCCAAAACTGAATTAAGTAAGAATGTGGTGCTGATTCTTAGGAGAAGAAACAGTCTCTAGAAGGCTCATAATTAAAAAATGACATTATCTATTCCTGATGTTTAAAATAAGATGATCTACATAATGGTTGGCATCGCCCTTCATAAATCCAACAGTAGGCTAGCACAGAAATTGTGCTGAGTAAAGACTGTTATTGCCTTTCATGGTATTACTGATGAAGTAACAAAACCATATTTTGGTCACTTCTAAAACTGTCAGCTCCAAGACTTCATCTAACCAGCTGTATGGAATCTAAACCAAAAGTAAACAATATGTCCAAATGCATTCTGGAGAATGATGTGCCATTTCAAAGAAAGTTCTATGTACTTTTTATTATCCTTGTATTTCTAATCGAAAAGGAGATTCAACAAAGGAATGGACGAAGATACAAATCAAAACTACATTTTTTTCCCCCTAGATATCATGGTTGAAGAATTGGTTGAATTTGGCCCACTTGATTTGTTCATGCATCGGGAGCGTGAACATCTTTCAACTTGCACACCATGGAAATTTCTGGTTGCTAAACAGCTGGCAAGTGCATTGAGCTATCTGGTAAGATTACAACGTTAAATCCGTTAAAATATATGTGTGCTTGCATAATGTAGCATGTAAATTACAATAAAAGTAAAAAGCAGACTAAATTCTTTAAAATGGTGATAAATTGATAAATGGAGTGTCGGATGGAACTCCGTCTTAGTGACTGAGATGGTACAATTTTGAATGAAATAAGTTAATTGGGAGAAAGCTGAGTACAGTGGAAGGGGATAGCAATTTGGAGTTTCATTTGTTCTAGATAGTGAAAAACTCAGGTGGCAAACACCATTGCGAAATATAATAAATTAATTGATCTTGGGTCAGGAGGTTAAGAATATGCAAAGGACATTATGATGTAACATCTTAGGGAGATTACAGAAGGTGTGCACAATACAGCTTTAGCCTCCACATGTAATATTCTGAGGCAATAAGAATGTTCTAAAATAATTAACGGATTGACCCAGAAAAAGACCGCACAATCAACATGGATGATGAAAAGAAAATGATGTTTTGAGGTTGTAAATAATATAAATACTTAGGAGCAAAACAAAAGACATGGCACATTCAGATTTTTGGAAGGTCATCCAAAAAATGACATCATGCTACTTCTTCTTTCGTGTGGCGTGCACAGCCTAAAGTTGTAGGACAACTTGTTCTATTTGATCTTCTGTTTGTGCACGTCGAGTTGATTGCATTAGTCAAAACAGGGCGGACCACGTGAAGGCTGAAATCTTCCACCCCGCTGTTGTTCACCATCTACATAAATGGTTGGGTGAAGGAATCAAGGGCTATCTATCCAAGTTTCTTAATGATGTAAAGCTGGGTGACTGTGGGCTGGGAGGAGGATGCAGAAGTGCTTCAGAAGGATACTGACAAAGGGAAGTGAAAGGGCATAGCAGATGGATTATAATGTAGAAAAATGCAGGGTCATCCACTTTGGTAGAAAAATAATGTGGAGCATTTAAAAAAAATCAATGGTGTTGGTTAAGCACACACAATAAGGTCAGCTGTAGGATGACAAAAGTTGTGATATCTTGTACAAACTACAGTGCCCTCTATAATGTTTGGGACGAAGATCCATCATTTATTTATTTACCTCTTACTCCACAATTTGAGATTTGTAATAGAAAAGAATCACAGTGTTAAAGTGCACATTGTCAGATTTTAATAAAGGCCTTTTTTATACATTTTGGTTTCACCATGTAGAAATTACAGCAGTGTTTATACATAGTCCCTCCATTTCAGGGCAGCATAATCTTTGGGGCACGGCAATGTCATGTAAATGAAAGTTGACATGTTTAGTATTTTGTTGCATATCCTTTGACTGCTTGAAGTCTGCGAATCATGGACATCACCAGTTGCTGGGTGTCTTCTCTGGTGATGCTCTTCCAGGTCTGTAAGGCAGCCATCTTTAGTTTATGCTTGTTTGGGGGCTAGTCCCCTTCAGTTTACTCTTCAGCATATAAAAGGCATGCTCAGTTGGGTTCAGATTGGGTGATTGACTTGGCCACTCAAGAACTGATCATTTTTTAGCTTTGAAAATTTGTTGTTTCAGCAGTATGTTTAGGATCTTTGTCTTGCTGTAGAATGAACCGCCAGCCAATGAGTTTGAGGCATTTGTTTGAACTTGACCAGATAGGATGTGTCTATACACATCGGAATTCATTATGCTACTGCCATCAGCAGTTGTATCATTAATGAAGATAAGTGAGCCTCTGTATTTCTGTTCATGAAGTCTTCTGTGGACAGTGGTCATTGACAAATTCACACTTGACTCCTGAAGAGTATTTCTGATCTGTCAGACAGATGTTTGGGGATTTTTCTTTATTATAGAGATAATTCAGCTGTGGAGGTCTTCCTTGGCCTGCTAGTCCCTTTGCAATTAGTAAACTCACCAGTGCTCTCTTTCTTCTTAATGATGTTCCAAACAGTTGATTTTAGTAAGCCTAAGGTTTGGCTGATGTCTCTTTGTTCTTGTTTCTCCGATTCATAATGACTTATTTAACTATAATTGGTATAACTTTGGTACTCATGTTGATAAACAGCATTAAAAGTTTCCAAAAGTGATGGAAAGACTGGAGGAAAGACTAGGTGCCGAGAGCTCTCTTATACCTGCATTAAGGAGGCATTTAAACACACCTGAGCAATTACAAACTGCTGTGAAGCTATGTGTCCCAAACATTATGGTGCCCTGAAATGGGGGTACTATGTATAAACACAGCTGTAATTTCTACATGGTGGATCCAAAATGTATAAAAATATCCTTTTAAAAATTCCGACAATGTGCACTTTAACCACATGTGATTTTTTTTCTATTACAAATCTCAAATTGTGGAGTACAGAGGCAAATAAATAAATGATGGGTCTTTGTCCCAAACATTATGGAGGGCACTGTATATCGGACCATGATGAGGCCTGGAATGTTGCGTACGAGACTGGTCTCCCAAACTAAGCAACGGTATAAAGTATGAAGAGAATACTAATGTCAGATATAATGTGGTGAAGGTTCGTCAGAATGGATACTGGGATGGCAGTTTTGTTATATAAAACGAGGTTAATCAGGCTGGGCTCATTATCTTGAGTTCAGAAGAATGATAAATGATCTGGTTGAAAATTTAGAGGGTTGATGCAACATTTTTGTTCCCATATCTGCGATGTCTAGAATAAGGGGGATTATCTCAAAGAAAAGGGGTTGGCCTTTCAGAATTGAGGGTGAGGAGAAATGTATTCACCCTGAATAATTAATCTTTAGAATTCTTTACCAATGAGGTTATGGAGGCTTAGTGGTACAGTGAATTCAAGACAGATAATGATAGATTATTGAATATTAATGGAATCAAAGGATGTGGGATAATAGTGGCCATGGTCTTACTGAATGGCAGAGCAGGTATGAATGGCTGATTGGTGTACTCCTAGTATTGTTTCGTACATGTACATTTTTAGAATAAAAATTGAAGCAGATACTATTTTAACTTTAAAGAATATGTAGATGGTTGAGGAAAGGAGAATAAATGTACATGGAATTGGAAGTTTGTCTGACTACTGACTGCATGAAGGAAACCTGATTATAGAATTGTTGGACAATTTCATATTGTAATTTCTATTCAATAAATTGTTTGCGATTATAAATGTTATAAAGACAAATGCTTTCAGATTATTCATTATCACTCGAAGCCTATCCTATTGTGCTTCAATTTGTTGTTTGAAGATGATCAGCAAGTATTCTAGGTGCCAACAACTCCTCAAGCACAATTGAGTTTCATTCGAATTATCGAATATGACGAGAGCATCATGCAGCAAACTCTAGTTATGCTTCTTGGCACAGGTGCTTTCTGCAACTATGAACATATCCCTGGTGGGGCTAGCAAGCCGGTGGATAAATATTTTGTATCACTGCTTGTGCTGTTTTACTGCTTGGATGCTTTCCCATTTGGCAGCGAGAGGACAAGGAAGTATTTAAAGCAGAATTGGTAATTCATTTGGTACAGTTAAAGTGACCTGGGATGAATTATGTAAGACTTAGTGAGCTGAGGAGTCTTTTCTACTCATCTGTTGCATAATTTTCAATCCACATGGAGAAATATTGAAGATGCATTTAATCAAAGGGATCAAGTATGGATCTAACATGGATTAATTTCACAAACAGGAGGACAAGAACTTAGTGCATGGCAATGTATGTACAAAAAATATTTTGCTGGCAAGAAAAGGGATTGAAAATGATGGCGGTCCATTCATCAAACTTAGTGACCCAGGAGTTCCTATATCGGTGCTGTCCAGAGAAGGTAATATTTTACTGCCTTCAGTTTTGGTAAAAAGGGGTTTTGGTGTGGAATTATGGAGTTTACATTACCTTAATTATCATGGAAATATTAACCGCTCGATCAGTTTACAAGCAAATAGCACATCTATATTTACTTGTGAGATAAAGGCTGTGAGTTGCAGTGAGGCATGTGGAATTTGGGTGGAGTCTGTTGACTTCTAGGGTGCTTATCAACAATCTTATCAACAATAGCTTATCAACAACACCAGCAGGCAGCAAGCTAGCTGGCATAGTGATAATTATTACACTTGGTGGCATCGGGTGCAGGCATCATGGGAGTGACGGGAGTGGACAGATTTTCAGGCTGAGGCTGGGCCCAACCTAAACCTGACACTGGGATTTGGGGTGACAGGTAACGAGGGTGAATCCCTTTCTGCAGTTAATGAAAAGCACTTATAGTGGAAAAGATCTGGCCCTGTAATCGCGTGTGTTGATCATTAGACCAAACATAAAAATGGTTACTTAATTCAAAAGCTATTCCAAATTTCATATTTGATATGAAAATGTTGATAGCAACTATGAAATTTGGAATAGCTCAGTTCCTCCCATTGCTGCAATGCCACTTGCCATCTAATGTTACACAAGTTATAAACAGGGATGCGAATAACACTCTCCATCTCAGCTTTGTTAAGGAAAACTCAAAAATACAAACCCAGTTAATACTAATAATAAACTGTTTGGTCTGTGTTTTTGGGGTGAACTCTTCCACTTGGCAAAAGACTCAGAGCAGTGAGCCTTGGTGTCTGAGTGCTGAAGAACACAAAGGTCCTTCTCTTGATCATCAACTGTTGTTATAAAGTATCTAGTTGGAGGAGAAAAGCAATGAAGATGAACTCTAATTCCAATTAGTTTGAAAAGACAGGCGGCAATTTTTGAAAGGCCTTGCACATTGAAAAGTCCATTTGAGATCCTAAAGAATGGTGGCACCTTGGTATTATATCTGAGCATAAATCGGTATTCAAAGCAGCTAGAAATCCTTCAGTCTGTGTTAAGTTGGTGAACTCAGAGAATCTTATAAACCAATAATTTTAATTGTAAAGGAAAACTTAAACATTAGCTTTTAATTAGGATCAAGAAGGAGCTCTGAAGGAACATGCGCCACTTATTTGTTTGCTTGTTACTTCCTGTTGTAGAACGTGTTGAGCGCATTCCATGGATTGCACCTGAATGTGTAGATGAGTCCAAACACACGAGCATTGCGATAGACAAGTGGAGTTTTGGAACCACCCTGTGGGCCATCTGTTATAATGGAGAGGTGCCTCTAAAAGATCGCAGCCTGGCCGAGGTATTTTAATTGTGAATAAATCTGCTCTTCTCTCCTTATTTTCAAAATATCTGTTCTTCCTACTATCCAGTTGTATTGGATTTTTAATATTTTTAAATTCTGTTATTCTAATCAAAATTTAGAATGAATACAATGGAAGTGGGGTGTATATTTGTAATCTTGCATAAATATGCCGAATCACATACAAAGTGACAATCCCATTCTTTATTCACTAAATTCTTAGTCATCAGCTGAAATCTCTATGTCTAAGTTGAGAGTTGAACTCTGAGTCAGAGCTGTATAACTCAGACCTAACTCATCCATTCTGACCAAGTTGTCTATCTGAGCTGGTCCCATTTTGCCTGCGTTTGGCCCATTTCCCTCCAAACCTTTCTTATCTATGTGCTTGTTTTTTTTAAATGTCATAATTGTACTACCTCCTCTGGCAGTTCGTTCCATAAACACACCACCCTCTTTGTGAAAAAGTTGCCCTTCAGGTCCCTTTTAAATCTATCCAGTCTAACATTAAATCTATTACCTTTAGTTTCATACTCCTAAACCTGGGGGAAAAGACTAGCTAATCACCTTATCCATGGCCCTGGTGATTTAATAAGACCCTATAAGGCCAGCCCTCCTATTGTCAGAGCACAATGACCTAGCCTATCCAGCCTCTCCTTCTAATTCAAACTCTCCATACCCAGTAACATCTCTTAAAAATACATTTGGACAGGTACATGGATGGGAAGGGTTTAGAGGGATATGCGCCAAATGTGGGCAGGTGAGACGAGTGTAGATGGGCCATGCTAATCGGCACGGGCAAGTTGGGCCCAAGGGCCTGTTTCCATGCTGTATGACTCTCAATATTTTTGCACCCTTTCCAGTAGCAGGGTAACCAGAATGTGAGAGGGTACTGTGGCCTGACGTTTCTATCCTAACTGGTGAAGGCAAACGTGCTAAACCCCTATTTTACTGCCCTGTCCACCAGTGTCACCATGGCATGGAACTATGTACCTGTACGTTAGAGCTATGTTCAACAATACTCCCCAGCAGCCGACCATTTACTGTGCTGGTCCTGCCCTGGAATGAAGAAAATGACTGATTAGTTTGTTTTTGTGTTGCTAAATGGCTTTATAAGATTCCTGGTTTTGCGAGGAAGCAATCTCATTTCATTTATCTAGTTTATAAAATACTTTGTGCCTTCATTCTCTGACTAAAGCTTCTAATCTGCATATTGTAATATGTTTTGTTTATTTACAACACAGAAAGAAAGATTCTATGAAGCTCGGTGTAAGCTAACACCTCCATCCTCCTGTAAGGAACTGGTCGAGCTGATGCAACAGTGCATGACCTATAACCCACCTGAGCGACCCTTCTTCAGGGCCATTATGAGAGAGATTAATAAACTCCAAGAGCAGAGTAAGAAACAGCATTGTCAGGAACATTTTGTGTTTGGCTGCATCTTGTTAAAATAGCTGTTTTTGTTTAATTCCATGGTTCATATATAGCCAAGAGACTGTGCAGGCCTGGTTTTCATTAACCTAAGGTCATTGGCAGAGTGATACCATGTACACTTGCGCCACCTCTGGTGGCCAGTCTTATTTTCATGGCTTATTTTATTTTGATTATGTCGTGACCAGAGTGGTGCCTACTCCTGTTCTTGTCCGATAGCAAATGACAATTATATATTTTTTATTAGTTGCTGGACTGATACTGCTAAGTGCGTGAAAAAGCATATCAAAACAGAATTGTTTTAAGGAATACTTAGTTTGTGCATTGTTTTTTCTCAGTGCAAAATTGCTTATTCATCTTTGACTAAAAATTGGCATGGATATGATGATTTTTGGGCCAATTTGGGGAATTCAGTGTCAAATACACATTCCATTATGACAGTGGCTGTATGGTTAGGGATGGCCAAAGATCTGAGCAGTAGATTAAGATCAACCAATTGTCAATTGCACTGGCCTAAAACAATAACACTTGGCAGATATGATTGTTTTTTTCGGTCTATTTTTTTTCACTTCTGTTTTAAATCTTTTTAATGTTTATGATCAGATCCAAATATAGTTCCAGAAGATGAACCAAAGGCAGAAATCGATCCAACCCATTTTGAAAAAAGATTCCTCCGTAGAATACGGGACCTTGGTGAGGTAATTAATTTGTCTGCACTTGATTTATTAGGCTTTTCTTAGATATTTTTCAAGTTTTACTGAGGAATATGAATAAAGGTTGAAAGATCCAGAAAAAAATGAACACGTTTGATCATTGTGGAAAACTCTATTACTCAAAATGTAGCTTTCAGGAAACAAGACTTCCTGATTAATATGATGAGATCTTCTCATGCAGTTCCTCCACTTGTTCTCTCATAACAGCCCACTCCTGCAAACAGAACGGGTTTTTCTGTGAGATATTAAACTGCACAGTTTGAGCTCTGATTTAGACAGCAATACTCTTTCCACAGAGTTCCTTGATCATCAGAATAAGCTACACAGCAAAATAGTGGTTCTCTCAATCAATTTGGAGAGTCAGTAACACTTTTTTTTCATTCACAAGGGCCACTTTGGGAAGGTTGAGCTCTGCCGTTATGATCCAGAGGGTGACAATACTGGAGAACTTGTTGCTGTCAAATCACTGAAGCCAGAAAGCAGTGATGAACACAAAGCAGATCTCAAACGAGAAGTTGAAATTCTAAAGACCCTCTACCATGAAAATATTGTTAAGTATAAAGGAATATGCACAGAAGAAGGTAATGCCCCGTTTCTTAACTTTTTGGATGTTTCTGAAATGTAATAAATTGTTCAAATTAGTGTGATTTCATATTCTCTCTAGCTTACTTAGTTTTGAGATACAGCGCGAAAATGGGCCCTTGCCGTCAATGATCGCCTGTACACTAGTTCTATCCTACACACTAGGGGCAATTTACAGAAGCCAACTAACTTACAAACCTGCACGTCTTTGGATGTGTGGGATGAAACCATAGCACCTGGTGTAAACCCCCGTGGTGACAGGGAGACACACTGTACAGACAGCACAGGTATTCAGGATCAAACCCGGGTCCCTGGCGCTGTGCCACCCTTGATAACTGTGGTGGGATGGTATTGTTGTGCATACTATAGACGCTGAGATTTTTCAGGTTCAGTCATATTTATTCAGATATCTTAATAATCTGGGAAAATTGCAGAGGTTCTTCAATTTGTTTTCAGTTATGCACTAAGAAACAGACACTTTGACCTACACCAGTTAATGAGCACCCTTCTGCACAAATCCCACTTATCAGCACTTGATCCATAGCCTTACATTCACTGTTAATGTAACTGTCGGCAAGAGATACTTAACTGTTGAGTTAAAAATCGTTTTTTTTATTTTCTTACTTGAATTAGCAATTTTTTAAACTAAATTTGCATTGGTTTTCCAGGTGGAAAGGGGATGAAGCTGATCATGGAATATCTTCCTTCTGGAAGCCTTAAAGAATATCTCCCTCGGCATAAAGCAAAAGTGACCGTAAAAAGTCAAATTCGATATGCATTGCAGATATGTAAAGTAAGTGATTATTATGTAGATGGTGACAGTAGCTATTTTGGCTTTCTGGTCCAGCTAGTTGACTGTAGTGAAGTAAATAATAAATCCCCATTGGTAATGGAATGATTAGTAGTTAATTTTCTTCACAAGACTTTGGTGTCTTCTCTTCCCAAGCCCATCCACCAGCCTCCTATTATTATGCCTGTGGGTGCAGAGGTCACTCCAACCTTGTTAACCTGCCTTCATCCAACAGGTATAATAGGAAAGCTAATGAGAGCATAAATCTAGGCTGGTTTACACTTCTCCAAACCAACCCCCACCATTGACAAAGTTAAGCACAAATCTTCTCCCACTTGTTATTACCATCAGGATTACCGTAGCTGAATAATATGGACATTTGCTTTTTGTGCCCTGTACGTGTGTAATATGTTGGTGCTGGCTCACTCATGCCAAAATATAGACATATAATTTCATAGAATCCATAAGGCGGCTCACCAAAAATAATGTTCCTCAGTAAAACAAAGGACATAAATCTTGTATCTTAAGTAAATCGCAAATGTCAACAGACAAAGAGAGAGCAAAGAAAGGGGTGGCACAGCAGTACAGTGGCTGCCTTACAGCACCAGAGAGTAGACTATGGCTGCTGTCTGTACGGAGTTTGTACGTTCTCCATATGACCGTGGAGATTTGCTCCAGTTTCCTCCAACACTCCAAATATGTACAGGCTTGTAGGTTAATTGACCACGGTATAACAAATTGTCCCCGATGTGTAGGATCGTGTTAGTGTACAGAGATTGCTGGTCGGCACGGACTTACTTGGCTGCAGGGCCTGTTTCTACACTGTATCTCTAAACTAAACACTCTAGTGTAGGAAGGTGGTGTTCAAAGTTGTACCTTGACTCCAGGAAAATGGTTGTTAGAAATTAAACGTCCCAACTCCTAGACATCATTGGACTGCACTGAAGAGTTCCTGAACAAAGTGTCCTACTCTGTCATCTTCAGCTGCTTTATCCATGTCCTTCCTAAGACCAAGAAGGATGTTTGCTGCTGATTGTAAATTCTTCAACTCATTTCAATATGCCACAATATACACCGTTCAGGCAAGGAACACGAGGCAGCAAGTAACATTCATACCAGAGTGCCAGACAATGACCAACTCTGACAAGAAAGTGCTGACCTTATACCTTTGACATTCACTGGCATTACCATTGCCAAGATCTTCCCACCCCACCACCACCATCATTTTTAATATCATGGGGGCGTCACCATTGATCAGAAACGCAACTGGTGCAACTATATAAATATGACTACAAGAGAGAGTCAGAGGCTGAATACACTGCGGTGAGTGACTTCTCTTTTGTCACTCCACGAAGGCCTTCCCATAAAGTACGAATCAGGAGTGTGAAAGAATACTTTCTACTTACCTGGAACGAAACCAACTGCTTGATTTGACATGCTATATACTACACTAATTCCCTTCACCATTTGGTGCATAGTTGATGCAGTGTGTACCATCTACACAATGCAATGGTGTTACCCAGCCTGCTTCAGCAACACCTTTGAAACTCGCAACCTCTACTAGCAAGAACAAGGGCAGCAGGTAACACCATGGTGCATGGAAACACCCACGTTTCCTCCAAGCTGCACACCAATCCTGGCACAATTCTTGCCATCCCATCATAATAGTAAGCTCCATGATGTTACGTCCGCAGACACCCATGGTTGGAGCTCCTGATGTTGATCCCCAACAAAAGGCCACCAGCTCCACGATGTTGGGTCGCAGTGCGGACGGAGATTCTACACCAAAAAAGTTGCATCTCCGTCGAGAAAAGAGATTAAAAAAGTTTCTCCCGCATAATACTAAACTAAAGGTACACTAAAACATACATTTTACAACAAAGGTAAAAGACGAGACAGACTGTTGGCGAGGCAGCCATCGTTCGGCGCCATCCTAACATCGCTATCGGAATATCTTCACCAGGGCAATTAGGAAAGGGCAGCAATGATTACCTTGCTAGCACCAGATAAATTAAATCTACCATAACGTTTTTAGAAGTATTAATGTGTATTTGATGCTACATATTTCCCAATATGTGAGTATGTGGGCAGGATGGGGCTGGAGTGGAGGATTAGTCAGTAGAAAACAAATCCTTTGGGAGAACAGTTGAAAATAAGTTGATTACTGGCAGAACACTGTTTGGCAACTAACCTTATGTTAATCACACAAGGTAAAAAGGCAAGGGACAAAATACAAGCTTCAGTACAAATGTGCTTGTATTTACTTGAATGACAACAAAACAAATGAAAAATGTGCAATATGTCATTTTAGGGAATGGAGTATCTAGGATCACTGCAGTATGTTCATCGAGATTTGGCTGCAAGAAATGTTCTTGTGGAAAATGAAAACAGAGTAAAAATTGGAGATTTTGGACTAACGAAAGTCATCCAGACCAACAAGGAATATTATAAAGTGCAAGATGATTTGGACAGTCCTGTGTTTTGGTAATTATGAAGCCTATGATACATTTTGCACATGACAATTGAATGTTTTTTATTAGAATTTCTTAAGGCTTTGCAAAGGGATTAAAATTTCATAGGCAGAAAAAGAGGCCTATGGTGTCAACTTTAAACATAGAAAATATTGTGACCGCTTCTACACAGTGCTAGGTTGTATAAAAACAAAGAAAATAGATGCTGGATACGCCATTTGGCTCCTTAATTCTGCTCTGCTATTCCAGAAGAACATTGGGTGGGGGGAGGGGGCTGAAAATATCAGTTTTTTTTCCCCAACTTCTTCTTGCGTATGGCGTGCACGGCCTAAAGTTGTAGGCCAACTTGTTCGATTTGTTTGTGCATGTCGGGTTGATTTCATTGGTCGAAGGTTGCAATCTCCCACCCCTATTTCCCAACAATAACCCATATCCCGTAACATCGAAAAATCTATCTGGCTGAGTTTCTACAGTTTTTAGTAGTAAATTCCAAAGATTGAGTAATCTGTGCATGAAAACATTTATTTACAGTCCTGAGTGGCTGATCCCTTATTTTGAGACTATTTCTACACCCCCCAATTAGGCAGCAAGCCATATAAGATTTTTCTTGTTACAATGAGATTACCTCAACCTTCTAAACACCAGAGAATATAAAACCAGTCTTTAATTTTTTCTCAGGTGACAAACCCACCTTCCCAAGAAACCTAATATTGTAAATACACCCTTCTTTAGATAAGGGGATTTGATCTGCAAATAATATTCTGGATGAACTCTCCCAGACCCCCCGTACAATTGCATGGTCTTTCATTTTCCGTATTATGTCTGTCAAAATCTCCATGAAGCTCTCCTGCATTAACTTCACTGCCCATTTTGTCACCTAGATTTGTAATAATTTTGTAGGATTCCGTGACCTGACTAAACATCCCCTAAGAATACCCAGTAACGATTGAGCAGGTGGGAAATGTTCCAATCAATGGTACATGCATCTCTTATTTCAAAAAACCTCATCAATATCCATTTTACAAATCTGCCTCACTCTCACTTTAATGTAACGGACTCAATGCAAATGGATTTATTTCTGCAGGTATGCACCAGAATGTTTGATACACTGTAAATTCTACATTGCTTCAGACGTGTGGTCCTTTGGTGTTACCTTGTATGAATTGATGACATACTGTGAGTCTGAACATAGTCCAATGAATGTAAGTGATCATCTTACCCAACATTTCCAATTTAACTTCATTTTTTTTTACAGTATTTAACATTATACACTTTAATTCTCAAAGATGTTCCTGAAATTGATTGGCCCAACTCAAGGTCAGATGACAGTTACACGGCTTGTGCGGGTACTTGAAGAAGGCAAACGTTTGCCCTGCCCTGCACATTGTCCTGAGGAGGTAAAATACTCAATTAATTAATATATACTTTAGTACCACTCCTATCGGAACAATAGGCATCTCTCACAAAAAAGCTCCTTAAACTATTCATCTTGAATGTTCAGTAGATAGACTTGGTTGTCCTTGTAAAGGATTCATTAAAGGGTAACCAGATAATGCAAACAATTGGGAAGCTTTTGGTGTAGGCTTTTATTGCAAGAAGGTTTGAACAAAAGACCAGAGTTATCTTGCTATTATGCAAAGCCACAGCCAAATCAAAAATACCTATCAAAGGGATCAAGAGATGGGAGTCAATGCAGCTTTTCTTTTCACCAGAGATGGTGGCTGACTTGCTGAGTTACTCCAACATTTTGTGTCTATCTTTGGTTTAAACCAGCATCTGCAGTTCCTTCCTACACAGGTTCTATTTTTGGTGCTTAAATATTCTATGGCTCATCGTGCTATTTGTTAGAGAGGTATATTCAAAGTTGAATATAAACAACATCGTTAACCTCGGATAGAGCAATGGAAAACAGAAAGTAGAATAGAGCTATTTTTGAGGGGTGAGTGAGGGAAGTGAGAAAGAGGTGGAATTGAGAACACAAAACACTTTACACATGAGCCTACTCCACTGTTAGTTTATTATTGTCACGTGTACTGAAGTAGAATGAAAAGCTTTTGTAGCGTGCTACCCAGTCACTAGAAAGACAATACATGATTACAGGCGAGCCACTTACAGTATAGATACATAAGGGAATAACGTTTAGTGCAAGATAAAGACAGCAACGTCCGATCAAGGATAGTCCAAGGGTCACCAAAGAGGTAGTCATTCAACACTACTCTCTGGTTGAGATAGGTTGATTCAGTTGCTTGATAACAGCTGGGAAGAAACTGTCCCTGAATCTGGAGGTGTGCGTTTTCATACTTCTATAACTTTTGTCTTAAATAGCTACCCTTTATTGATATTGGGACTTTTGGTTCTATGCTCCTCACCCACGATGAGCAACCTTACTGTCATTCCCTGTAATAATTCTGTAAGATTCAGTGAGAATATTCTCTATCATTTAGAAAGCCTGGTCTAATCCAATGTGAAACATGCATTTTTGCAGAATGGACTTTCATTGTCCTACCTCATGACAACTATCCTTTGTTTTTGTAAAGTATATTATACAGTAATGTGAAATTTAACGGTTCTTAATCATTGACATTGTACTCATTTCTTAGGTTTATTATCATATGAAGAAGTGCTGGGAACACAGCCCAAGTAACAGAACAACATTTGAAAACCTTGTGAATGTATTTGAGACTTTGCTTCAACGCATGTGAATTTAAATAAGTGGGTCACTGCAAGGATTGATTGTATTTTTTGTAACCATTATGTTTAAATATGCAACTACTTGGTGTAAATACTGTATTACTATGATGTGTTTAAATGGGAACTTCTAGAAGGCACAATGCAGTAGTACCCTTGGATAATCAAATTTATCCCGACAAAGTTAATTTTCCAAGACTTCAATTAAACAAGATTGTTTTTTTTAAATATTTGCAAGTCAAATTTCTATTTCCCTTGCAAATGTGTCCAGTGATTATTAAACAGACTATGACTTTGTAAATATGATTGATGGGGCAATTTTCTGGAAAGGCAGCCGTTGGCCTTTGTTGATGAACATCAAATTTATATGTGCAATTTTCATGGGGGGCCCCCCCCCCCATGAAAATTGGGGGGAAGAGAAAAACAGGACTTCAGTAAAGACCATCTTTCTGATTAGAAAAATAAAGTACTCAGCTACTTATTTGGTTGGTGTCTCTCTATTAAATAGGAAGGAAGCTGTCCATATGTCCCGCTAAATATTTCTGTCTTTGTCGACTTCAAAAGGGTAATTAACACGCTTAGCGTGAGTACTTGATGTATACTAATTGACTGTTGTTTCTGGGTTCGACTTCAGTGCACTCAGGGAAGGACAAGGTGCAAGTAAATACTTGTTTTTTTCCCCTCATTAATTTGTTTCTACATTTTATATTTTGTAACATAACAAAAACAATAAATCTATTTCAACTTCAAAGGTGTTTCATAATTTTCTTAAAATCTTAAAGCATGTCATTTCATACCAAGTGGAAAATATGCATGACAACTGTTGCTGCTTTGTATCTTGTTGAATTGAAAAATCAATTGCCTAGTATACATTCGAACAATTAGTTACTCACCCTCTCTGAAATGTGTTATGAAGAGCATGGCTGTTTCAAGTCTATGCACTGACTCAATACAATAGAGCATACATGCTCGAGTATCTAGCAATGCAAAATTTGTCTAAAAAAAACAACTCATTAACATGCCTTGTGCATCAAAATAGATTTTAATTTGATAAGTAATTTGACATTCAAATTCTATTAATGACTGGGCTACAAAGTAAACCAAAACAGTGTAAAATTCTTTATAATAAAAATTCATGAACCAGTAAGCGCTACGAAGAAAACAGTTGATACAAATCTTTATCTCAAATCATTTCTGGACATAACACTTCTTAATTTAAGAACAATAGCCTAATACTCTTATGCATCTATCATCTGGTGCAAGAAACTGTTACAATAAATTGTCAGTTCCGTACACACATCAGTTGTCAGTAGATGACTCTTGTGGGGAGGAGACTGAATGAAAGAAATTACAGAATTTTATCAATGCCATTAAGTTTCCTATATATCTTAATTCCTGATTCAAATACCTCTGAACAACAATGCACTTCAACACTATTGCCATAGGCAAGGGCTTCCTCATTTTAAATTTATACTCTCTGTTCAACTCATGAATTACACTATGTTTTGAGATAGAGAGCAGTTTACAAATAAAAAAAACTAAATGAAGGAAAAGTGATTTTAATAAGCACTGGTTAAAAATACAAGCTCAGTCCATAAAATCTGAAACATCCAGAATCAAATGCAAGCAGTTTGCTTAAATCACAACTGGACACAAGCAAAAGGCCAAGTCTTTAGTCTTTAAACACTCACAAAATAAATTGGAGTGTTTCTCCCTTGATTCATTTCTGTAGCAAAGTATATCGAAAATTCAGTTTGTCAATCACTTGGAGGTCTAATTTAGTTTAATTACTATTTGTGGAACCGACCTGCAAGTTCAGGAGCAAGGTAGAACCAAAAATCAATTGTATTTAAATGATAGTGTCCAGGTTAGACATTGAGGCTACTAGCAATCAATACCAGAGAACATAAAATTGCTATAATTTAAATACAACAAAGATGAAGTCCCTGAGTAACAATACTTTGGAGAGAAGTCGCCTCATAGAAACCTGATCAAATTTTATGATAGCAGATCAGCTGAAACTCAGCCACCCAGATTTTGTGTTGAATGGTGCATGGCTTACTATACTAGTACAGATCCAAAAGCTTCAAAGTTACTTTGCTGTTTCAAAGATCTCATTACGTCCCATTTTGTAAAGAACTTGATCCTAAAGTGAACTTCACTGATATATAAAAGACAATTTTCTGTATCTCAGTTTAAATTTTATAAATTTACATCCCCAGCAATACAGTTGATCCTTAACTGCTTTCTGAAATGACTAAATACTGTCCTGTTAAATTACAACTAAACCCAAGATTAAAAACAGACTGCCATGAACCTCAGCAAAAGATCAGGACATCAGGTCATATGACTGCAAAATAACCCAGCAAATTCACCCTCATTATTACATGCTTAAAATGAGAACAATATTTTAGTCATCAGCCATTTTGAATAATACTTTTTAAACCAATGCTTGAGGCTCCTCCATCCATCAACATCCGGAGGTGGTGGGACAAATGACATAGTCCAATGAACATGGCCACAAAGTCAATAGCACCAAATAGGCTGGCCAAATAATCAAAAGAGACAGTAGTTTGAAGCATATAGTGAAAGTCAATAAGGGGACAGAAAGCCTACCCAAGATCATCCCCTCCACACTATCAGATATTTTGTTCAAGAGAAATGTCATCACATTACTGACATAATTAATTTTCAATGCATGACTTACTGCAAAAGTGTGCCTTATTGTTTATTTCATTCAATTAATGACCATTAAGCAAGAGATTTAACCCTGGCTCATTAAGTGCAGAAGATCATGTCTTAAGTAACACCAGACCTAAAAATAGATGTGTTAACTTGGTGAAATTATCAGTCAGGGCTACATCCATCCATATGCTGGAAGTAGCATTGAAAACAAACCTTTGCCAGCCTACATCTAAAGCAGCAAAGCTAAGCTCTTCACATGCAGTTGAGAATGGCAGTGAACAATTAGACATAACATGAGGGATGTTCATGGAACTACCTCCTTCCTTTCATGATGCTGGTGGAGACCAGTACACGTGATAAATGCTGAAGAATTACATCTTTAAAAAGTAATGAGTATATGCCATGCCTCACACAATGTGTCAATATCAGAAAAGAAAGTCTTCAGTTAATTTAATTCCCTAGATATATCAAAAAATAATTATTGGGCCAGTGAATGGCAGAGACTTTGATAACATTTTAGACATTATGCTAAAGACTAGTTCCCCTGAATTAGCTGCACTTTTACAAAACCCAATTTAGTTACAAAACCACTTTATAGCAAATAAAGCGAGAATTGCCCAGGTACACTATTCACAAAAATATCAAATCCTGTCCAGCAAATTATCACCTCTCATTTACGTCCAATCACCAACATATCAAAAGTATTGGACAGAGTTATCAATGTTGAATGCCAGTGTTGAAGATTCTAGTGAAATTGCAAAAATCATCTGAAAAATGCATAAGTTTATAAATAATGCACAACCCCTGCAGAGCGTTGTTTCCGCAGTACATGGCACGGATGAGTTCTTAAGGAGAGAGCGTGTGGTGGAAGAGAGCAGGGAGAAGATAAGATACAAAGTATTTGATGATATTTCCTTTCTGCATAATAAATGTGTATTTAATGAAGCATTCAAAACTAAACCAAGATCCCATTATGGAAGATCAGCCCAAACCACTAATTTGTTTTGATTAGTGCGGCTCCATCCAATTTCTGGAAATTTGAGGCAGGTAAGGCATTAGATGGATTACATATCCTGAGAAATTGTGAACATTTTAAAATAATACTCTCACTCAATAAGGGTCTGATCTTGATAATTCACTAAGCTGTATTCATTTCTGTTTTAAACAGTTGTTTTCAAAAATTAATATGGAAATAATCAAATGTTTAAACTTAACACTTTCAAAATATCAATCCCAGCGTCAAATACCTATTATCTCATTAATCCCTGCTTTGGACTAAAGAAAATGAATCATGTGTAATCAGAACCATAAGTGCAACCATAAGAGTATGTTATGCCCAGCGTGGTAGCAAGCAACTAAATTGAAAGAAAAAGGCAGTGCAAGGGCATTCATCTACTGGTGATTAAATTTATCCAAAATAAGGTTAAGCCTAATTATTGCGATTTTGGTGCTGTCCCAATTTACCATTTTACATTTTTTAAAAAGGTTAAGTAATGCATTGATGCATGCACATACATGCTTAGCAACATACAGTGCCCTCCATAATGTGTGGGACAAAGACTTATCATTTATTTAATTTAATTAAAGTCATTTTGCTGATTCCAACAAATACATACCATTAATGCAATCCCAATCCCATATTTGCTAACTCTGATATAATGCTGCCTGATATCATACCACCTACAACATCAACTACCATCCACAAGACACTGCCAGAGCCAAAGCACTCAGTTCATTCTATGCCAAAGGCAAAATAACATTGAGGAAAATGGCACATTGTAGAAGACCAGCCATGATCTTGGCAAATGTCCATGCTGGTACACCAGGCCATATGCTTACTTTTAGTTTAGTTTAGAGATAAAAGCCCGGAAACAGGCCCTTCGGCCCACCGAGTCTGTGCCGACCAGTGATCCCCGTACACATTATCTCTATCCTACACGCACTGGACAATTTACACTTATACCAAGCCAATTAACCTACAAACCTGTACGTCTTTGGAGTGTGGGAGGAAACCAAAGTTCTCGGAGAAAACCCACACGGTCACGGGGAGAACGTACAAACTCAGTACAGGCAGCACCTGCGGTCGGGATCGAACCCAGGTCTCTGGCGCTGCAAACACTGTAAGGCAGCAACTCTACCTCTGCACCAACGTGCCACCTCTTACTCCTACTTATGCTCTTGCCTTAGCCCCTCCACATTTGACTTGTCACATCCTTCCATCAAAGTTCAGTTCATCCAAAATCTCATCACAAAGTTCCTCCTACTTGTAAACTTAGACTTTGATAAATCTTCCCCAACCTCACTTTATATACATTTCAATATCATTTTCAGTAATTAGCTTTCCTACTACAGTTTCACCATATTCCTCCATCCCTACTTTCTACTCTTCCAATTAGGACAAACTCTCCTCAGTACTTTCCATCTTGCTATTTTGCTTCTCATCTACAAAATCAATTTCAAAACCTACCTTTAAATTTACATCTCTACTTGCATCCTCTTTCTGCCTGCTCGAGATTAGATGGGTTGCTTGCACTGCCATCCTGAAGAATAATCTTAACCTCTAGGAATCTCCAGGATAAGCCCTGCATGATCACCTACTGGTAGATGGCAAATGGCTCTCGGGAAAATAAAGGTACATTTGCACATTTCTCATCCATCCCACCTGATGGTCATTCCTTTTGGTGCGGAGACCTGGGGGCAAAATTGCACAAAGCCGATTTCCAATCATAAAGAAACTCAAATATTCGTGAGATATTTGAACAGAACTCCAATAGAAGCTGAATCAGGAAGATGTAATGGTGCACGGTATTCATTTGCAAAAGTGGATATACCGACAAAATAAAAGGGAACTATTTTCAAAAAGCATGTGGAAAGTAACTACCAGAATGGCACATCACACACCCTCTGACATCATGCCCTCATCATTTGCGTGAAAAATAGAGATTTACTACAAGGACATGAATCTTATGACACTGATCATTCTATTTGCGTTTAAAATGTAGTGGTTAGGTTGTAAGCTATGAAGAATTTGACTGAGTTGTTATGTCTGGAATACCATTGCTTAACTTTGATTAACTTGTGGATGATAAACCCACATTGAGATTGAGGATTGCAGGATGTTACAAATCAAGGATGACTTCAAAAGACTTAAAACAATTGGAATAGAACTAAATAACATTGATTTTGTTATCTATAGGCACTCAGTGCTTCTACTGAGACTAGGAGTGCCTGATCATGGTGAAATTCACCCCAAATCGAAGGGATGAAGAACAAATTGGATTGATTTTCTACCTCCTTCCTTTAGAGTACTGCAGCATCATTTGCAGCTTGTTAGCCTATTGGACTTTGCATATTCAGTTCCAAGATAGCCCCATCATCACAATCACCTACATCAAGGGCACCAAATCAGGTATTAAAGCAGTCACGTTAGTTTAATTAGTTACAAAACACTGTCCATTTCTGGTTTATAATCATGGACTGCCAGTTTCCCACTTCCACTACTTTCTCTGGCCATATTACATAGATCAGTAATACAGGGCTGCTTCTACTAAACCCTTTTAATAAATTGCAAGGTATATCCTATTTCTTCAACTCTCTCCATCTATTTTGACACAACAGCAGTGAGAAAAAACAAGGCAGTTCTGACCTGTATTAGACTGTTTTATTTCCAGAATAAGTTGAATTTAACATAGCAATTTCAGTTTTCCATCAAATGCCCTTTGCAAAAAAAAACTTGAGCTAGATCATCATGGCTTCAGAGGTACATGCAGTGCCTCATTCATGTTACAAAATCACAATATTCAGAGAATGCCATGGGAATCCAGAGAGCCAAAAAGATAAAAAGGTTTTTGAACTTTGAATTCATTTACCAAAAAAGGGGACAAAAACAGAAAAATGATTTAAGACTTGTACTTGGTTTTACTATTCAAAAACAAAAGGGGGAAAAAAAACACCATTTATGATTCAACTGCAGTGAAATTACTCCTAATATTTTTTCCTGGTCAAAATAGCAACCTTCTTATATGGTCCTCAACCAATTCCAGTTTACCAACCAATACCCAATACACTAATATACATTTCAGTATTGAAAATTCCCTCAGAATAATTAACCCATCAAAAAAACCATGGACCCAGCAAACACCTTTAAAACACAAGAGAAAAAAAATTGCATCTCATGAAGAAATTAACATACTTCTGCATTTTCAGTGATAATTTCTAACACAAAAAATGTAAAGTTTTGCTTTGGTCAGTGAACACAGTATGTACTGCATAGTGTAATATAACAATGCCCACTACATCAAATATACAAGTTAGTGCAGTGAGAGAGTGACTCATTCATGGTTAAAGCTTATTTTCATTTACATTTAAAAATACTGCACATTTGTGAACTTTTAAAAAAAAAGTAGTGCAATTCAACAACTAAATGAAAGTGTGCCTGATGTGAAATGATTGTAAAAGGGATGGGGGTGGAATTGTTTGGGGCGCGAGAAAGGGGTTCACATTTATCTTTTCATAGCCCATTTATCTTCCCCAACCAAAATCCTTAATACATTGCACAGTGAAACATGCAAATATGATTATGAAGTGCTTCAAATTCAATTAAATGTATCAAGTCCAGTTGAGGTATGTTAAAGCCGCTCCAGCCTGCAATAACCTTAAATTTGAAACCAGATTATGCCGCTAGATTCAAACAATTAAGATAGGACAGTTGCATCAGGCATGAAACAAAATGCATGCTAATCCATTCTCAATCTGCTTCAAGAATGCAGTGTAGAGGAAGTAAAATGTTTTAAAAAATTCCACTGCAACAAATAAAATTTAATGAAACCTGTTTAAAATTTAAATTTAAAATCTAATTTTCAAAACAAAAATGAACTGACATAGGGCATTTTCGAATTTAAAAGAATGTTCCAGCATTAAGCAAAAGAAAAAGTAGCATAAGTAATGGTGAACGCGTCAAAATATTCTCTTCTTCTTGTAATAGGAATCGGCATAATGACCACCCAGGCCTTGTGAATGTTGCCCAACATAGCTGCCATCTGGACTCACTTCTGGGGAAGGGAGGAGGTAGGTAGACGCACGTTTCTGGCCAGTCACTGGAGACTGAAGGAAAACAAGAGCATCATCTCAAATTCAGGCAAAATATGTATTGAAACTATCATTGTAATTGCTCTAAAAAAAGGAAAATAAAATTATTCCAACAAGAACATGAATCATGCTTAACTGCAAAGTTTCAGGTTTAACCTTATATACAGAGGCTTGCAAAAGTTTTCATACCCATTGAACTTTTCCACATTTTGTCACGTTACAACCACAAACGTAAATGTATTTTATTGGGATTTTATGTGATAGACCAACACAAAGTGGTGCATAATTGTGAAGTGGATCTTCACAATTATGTTTATCTATGAATGTAATGTTTTAAGATGAACTTTGGTTCCAAATTAACCAGATTTACTTCATGGTAAACAGCATTTTTGTGCTTTAATTATAAAAATGTATCTAAATCTACAGTCACTGCACTGTGTATTTCACAGCTCCATTGTTGTGATCATTATAGATGTACAGTGCCCTCAATAACGTATGGGACAAAGACCCATCATTTATTGATTTGCCTCTGTATTCCGCAATTTGAGATTTGTAATAGAAAAAAGTCACATGTGGTTAAAGTGCACATTGTCAGATTTTAATGAAGGCTATTTTTAAACATTTTGGTTTCACCATGTAGAAATTATAACTGTGTTTATAAATAGTTCCCATTAACACCAAAATGTATATAACCGGCCTGACGAACCTACAATTCTGACATATGCCATCAACAGGCCCTTATGGTGAAGTTAAGACAACATTTTTAACATTGACAGACACAATGGCGTCAGAAACACCATAGTGTATCGTCTACTATTCCTAAACTCTTGAACTTAAGATTGTAGGAATTTTATTGAAATGTATGAAAAGAAGAAATTCACAGTTCCTAGGTACATTCGAGAATAAAGTACCATTGAATTGAACCATTAATACACTATTAATCCCCACTCAGCCTCCCATGTTTCAAAGTAAACAACTTCAGCTTACTGTATCTTTCAGTTACACTTGTTCAGCATCAGTAGCATCTTTGTACATTTCCTCTACCCCCTCTAGTGCAGTCACATCTTTCCTTTGACATGGGACCAGAACCACATATCATACAAATTGTGGTCTATCCACTGTTGTATGCCCCCCTGCTCTTATTCCAGCACCATTCCATGAAAATCCTAAAGGGACTGTCCCACTTACGTGTCCTTGGCACACAAATTACGCGACCTCGTGGTTGTGTTGAGGCGCACAGGCATCGTATGGCCGTGCGGGGCCGGTCCCACTGAGAAGCGCTGAGGGGTATGTAGGTGTGCGCGACATCGCGCGGGGCTCTGAAATTTTTGTAGCGAACAAAATCTTTGCAAAGGCCTGTCGCGTAACTGACGGTCAAAGTGGGACAGGCCCAAGACCCTGGCTCGACGCAGCGCTTCACCTGCAACAGCAGCAGAAGCAGGCAAACGATCGTCGAGCTCGGCCTGGGGCTCATGGCCTTTGCGGTCCAGATCCGCCCCCACTTCTACTCCCAGAGCGGGGCCAAGAAAATTGAAGATGGACACAAAATGCCAGAAGTATCTCTGGAGAGAAGCAATGGGTGACGTTTCTGGTTAAGACCCTTCTTTCAGACTGAAGAAGTCTCGACACAAAACATCACGCATTCCTTCCCTCTAGAGATGCTGGTGGTCCCGCTGAGTTACCCCGACATTTTGTGTCCGTCTTCAATGACGTCACATACTCCAGATGGCTGTGCGGTCGAATGAAGTCGCGTGAGACCGTCAAGGACACGTAAGTGGGACAGGCCCTTAACTTCTGAACAGTTCAGAGGTATAATTTTCATTGTTCCCATAGCAGCAACTAACAATAGCAAAGATATATATTTACATTTTATAACCACTGAACTGAAACAGATTTAGAAGTTTACCTTGATATTTGTCATCATGTTCCCCTAATGGTACCGGACCTAGGATGCCATCTCCTGGGGCAAGTGCTGACGATAGAGGATCCTGCTGTGGGGAAAAAATAATGCATCAAACGTTTCCCTTTCTCTCTTCTCCTCACCCAAAATCAGATACAAACATCCAATTACCTTCTCAAATCAATAGAGAGTGATAAATTTGTGAAAGATACTGGCAAGTAGCTTGTAACCAAATCTTATTTTCAGAAACCTTTTACCATCTAGCTCACCGAGGACCCACCTCTACTTCCAAAGCATTCAGACTCTATTTCCATTGCCTTTTGAAGAAAATATTGAGTTTCTGATCAAACAAAAATCATTCTAAAAATGGATGGCCCTTTATTATTAATCTGTTCCCTCTAGGTTTAGTCTCAAGAAGAAACACTGTCCGCACATAGTGCTTTTTGGACAAGTTACCTCACTTCTAAATGCCAGCACACACTAGTCTGCCCAACCTTCCCTTATTATAAACCACACCAATTTCAGGTTTCAATCCAGGAAATTTTCTCCGAACTGCTTCCAATATATTTGGTAGCATAGATAAAATAAATGAATATCCCAAGGATCTGGATCAATTGACCAGGTGGGCTGAGGAATGGTTGATGGAATTTAATAGAGAAATGTGGGGTGTTGCATTTTAGGAGCTCTAACAAGGGCAGGTCCTACACAGTGAATGGTAGGCCTCTGGGGAGTGTTGTGGAGCAGAGGGATTTAGGAGTGCAGGTGCATGGTTCCTTAAAGGTCAAGTCGCAGGTAGATAAGGTGGTCAAAAAGGCTTTGGAACATTGCCTACAGTCAGAGTATTGAGTATAGAAGTTGGGAGGTCATGTTGCAGTTGTATAAGACGTTGTTGAGACTGCATTTAGAATATTGTGTTCAGTTAGGCACCGTGTTATAGGAACGATAGTCAAGCTTGAAAGGGTTCAGAAAAGATTAACGAGGATGTTGCCAGGACTAGAGGGTGTGAGATATAGGGAGAGGTCGAGTAGGCTTGGTCTCTATTTCTTGGAGCACAGGAGGATGAGGGGTGATCTTATAGAGTTGTACAAAACGATGAGAGGAATAGATCGGATAAATGCAGCCTCTTGCCCAGAGGAGTGGACTCGGGGACCAGAGGACATAGGTTCAAGGTGAAGGGGAAAAGATTTAATAGGAATCCAAGGGGTAATTTTTTCACGCAAAGGATGGTGGGTGTATGGAACAAGCTGCCAGGTGAGGTAGTTGAGGCTTGGACTATCCCATCATTTAAAAAACAGTTAGACAGGTACATGAATAGGATAGGTATGGAGGGATATGGACCAAGCACAGGCAGGTGGGACTAGTGTAGCTGGGACATGTTGGATAGTGTGGACAAGTTCGGCCGAAGGGCCTGTTTCCACACTGTCTCACTCTATGTCTTCTCCTTTTAGTAAATGTTCGAGCTTAACTTTAAAACTGGAAAACAGAGACCCACTATGTTCACAGAAGTCCAGGGTCTGACAGTAACACCTTTTACATACTCAAGTATAAAGGGATATTAAATTGATTATTTTTCAAAAATTATAAACATAATAAATAAAACGTTCCTCATAAAAACACCCTAAGACCAGACAAGAGTGTTTTAGGTTCAATTGCTCAATATCCTTTTCCCAGCAGAGGATATGATCAGTTGATAGTCATGACCAACAGTAAACACATAGCTCCCAAGATATTTCAGTTGTTCCGAAGATTAAGGATTCATGTTCTGCAGGATGTGAATTGGCTGTTGAGACCAATGTGGGACCCGCAGGCTCTGGCACTGCTAATGTGGGAAGTGGTGCACACCTTCTGCCACTTACACTGCATGCCCCTGAAGAATGCCATCCCAAATGCCCTTGCTCCTTTTTGAGCAGTCAAGGAACAGGCATCCCGAGTTGATTGGAATGCTGTACTTACTCCGTCTAACCTATAATTTGTTGCTAGACCCCATCTTGATACAAAGTGTCTCTGTGTTTGGTGCCAAGCATATGAACATGATCCAGCTGATTGAGCTGGCAATGTCATTAGGACTTCAGTTTTGCAGATATTGGCTGAGAGAATCCCAACATTGGTTCATTTAACCTGCCGGTGGATTTAAAGGAATTTAGAGATAAGACTGGTATCTCTTCAGTGTTTTGAATTAAATGCTGTGGATACCATGTTATGGAAACGTACAGAAAGAGCAAGCACGAGGTTTGTAGCAGATTGGAGGATTGATCTACATCAACTGTTTCCCAGATAACTGCCATTAGCCACCCCTATTCTGGCCCTGATCCTAGGACACAAGGACTTGGAAGGGCAATATTGCTGATAGCATCAACAAATGTATTATGCAGTGATATGTGCTGGATATTAAAAAGGGCTCTCTTTTTCCAGCCCCTTCTTGACTGGAGATGAGAAATCACAAGTTCTCCTCCCTGATCTATACAAGTTACCTGAGCGTTGCTGTTTTTAGATTTAATTTAAAAAAAAGTCAATAGATAAATGTGAAGTACTCTTTGCAATGAACAGGATAAGATCACATTTACATTTTGCAAACAGAAGTTCACACAAAGAGATGCAGGATTTAATTCAAACGCCCTTTTACTCTTAATATATTGGATGGCCCAAATTCTATGAATAATTTCTCATAATGCAACATTCTAATAAATGTATTTAGCATCCCAGCTCTTCTCTATATCAAAGCCTAGTCTATTTATTTACAAACAAAGTGATAGTTTTGTGTTGCATCCCTGGTTTGTACTATTCAATCAGAATTCATTTGTGTCTTGAGTGTGCATATTAGAAGACCAGTTTAATGACGTTCAGATGCAGAACCTACATATTCGTCAATGCATGCGATGTGGAAATTACTGGTATTTGTTGACCTTATTTCGCCATCCTCAATTGCCCATGAAAAAGCGTGAAGGTTATGAAGAATTGTAAGAATAAAAATACCCTAATTGGACTAATCTACAGGCCCCCAAACAGTAGCCTGGAGATAGGGCACAAGTTGAATCAGGAGTTAAAATTGGCATTTAGCAAAAGTAATGCTGTGGTTGTTATGGGAGATTTCAACATGCAGGTAGACTGGGAAAATCAGGTTGGCACTGGACCCCAAGAAAGGGACTTTGTGATGGATTCTTAGAACAGCTTGTATTGGAGCCTACCAGGGAGAAGGCAATTCTGGATTTAGTGTTATGTAATGAAGTGGATTTGATAAAGGACCTCGAGGTTAATGAGCCATTAGGAGGCAGTGACCATAACATGGTCAAGTTTAATCTACAATTGGAGAGGGAGAAGGGTAGATCGGAGGTGTCATTGTTGCAGTTGAATAAAGGAGACTATGGGGCCATGAAGAAGGAGCTGGACAAAGTAGACTGGAAAGATATACTAGTGGGGATGACAGTGGAATAAAAATGGCAGGTATTTCTAGGAATAATACACAAGGTGCAGGATCAGTTCATTCCTAGGAGGAAGAAAGATTCCAAGGGGAGAAAAGGACGACCATGGCTGACAAGGGACGTCAGAGACAGTATAAAAATTAAAGCGAAGAAGTACAACGTAGCAAAGATGAGCGGGATGCAAGAGGATTGGGTAATGTTTAAAGAACAACAGAAGATAACCAAAAGACAATACGGGAAGAAAAGATGAGGTACAAAGGTAAGCTAGCCAAGAATATAAAAGCAGGATAGTAAAAGCTTCTTTAGGTATGTGAAGAGGAAAACAAAAGTTAAGACCAAAGTTGGACCCTTGAAGACTGAAAAAGGTGATTTTTTTTATGGGGAACAAGGAAATGACAGATGAGTTGAACAGGTAGTTTGGATCTATCTTCACGAAGGAGGACACAAACAATCTTCCTGATATAATAGTGGCCAGAGGATCTGGGGTGACGAAGGACTGAAGGAAATCCACATTGGGCAAGAAAGGGTGTTGGATAGACTGATGGGACTGAAGGCTGATAAATCCCCAGGGCCTGATGGTCTGCATCCCAGGGTACTTAAGGAAGTGGCTCTAGAAATCGTGGATGCATTGGTGATAATTTGGACGCAGGATCAGTTGGACGCAGGATCCAATGGACGCAGGATCAGTTCCTGTGGATTGGAGGGTAGCTAATGTTATCCCAATTTTTAAAGGCGGGAGAGAGAAAACAGGGAATTATAGACCAGTTAGCCTGACATTGGAGGTGGGGCAGATGCTAGAGTCAATTATAAAAGATGAGATAGCCAAACATTTGGATAGCAGTAACAGGATGGATTACTTCTAATAAAAATATTATTACACAGGAGTAAGCCATTTAGAACGAAGACGAGGAAACACTTTTTCTCAGAGTGTGAGTCTGTGGAATTCTCTGCCTCAGAGGGCGGGAGGCAGGTTCTCTGGATGCTTTCAAGAGAGAGCTAGATAGGGCTCTTAAAAATAGCGGAGTCAGGGGATATGGGAAGAAGGCAGGAACGGGGTACTGATTGGGGATGATCAGCCATGATCACATTGAATGGCAGTGCTGGCTCGAAGGGCCAAATGGCCTACTCCTGCACCTATTGTCTATTGTCTAAAATGCACTGCAGTTGATGTTGGCTGCCCTGCTGCAGAACACCTTCGATGATCAAAGTGTCTGAAACATTTCTAGTTCAGACAATAGACAATATTGCACCAGTTCCTTAGCTGCATCTTTCACAGTGGTTGGAAATTCAGTTCTCAATGCTGAAATTGTTGCAAGGAATTTGCCTGACTGACATGCAGGGAGAAGGTAGAATTTTGACAAGAGGCACAGCTAGAATCAAGAAACTGCAAATGCTGGTTTACAAATATTGACACAAAGTGCAGGATAAACTCAGCGTGTCAGGCAGCATCTCTGGAGAACATGGATAGATAGCATCTCTGGAGACCATTGACCCATTTGAAATGCACCAGCTCAAGCAGCAAAGCCACTTTGGCAGTGCTTTTAAGATATTTGACCCAGTGATTATGAAGCGATTGATATTTCCGATGGTGAAGGTCTGAGGAACTAACATCTGTTGCCGCTCCCATTTGCTTACCGCACTCGCCCTTCTAGGTTGTCAAAGTTGTCTGTTTGTGAGATACGATGAAAACAGTGTTGACGTGTTCATAAATGTCACAACCCAAAATGTCGTCTGTTCATCAGAGCCATTGGGGGGGGGGGGGGGGGGGGGGGGGGGGTGACGGGGGGAAAGAAGAGGGAAAGAAGGTTGGCGAAAGTGATTGCTGAAATAATGGATCGAGTGCTGCTTTCTCTTGGTTAGGTTGAGTGCAAGTGAAATGGCATTCAGAAAAATAGGAAGTGTTCAATTATGTTTCTGATGTTTTTCTTTCAGGAATGCCTGCTTGTTGGAGATGATCATTGCCTGGTACTTTTCTGAAACAAATACTTGTCACATAATAACTTAAACTTGAATGTTGATCAAGTATATGTGGTCAGGTTTTGACCCTGTAAAGGAATGGTGGTCATTAATAAGGGTTTGGGCCCAGGCATAGAATCAAAAATGTAGAGCACCGAACAAGAAAGTGAATTCACACAAATGGTCTGGCCCAGAAAGTGTACCTGGCAGAAACACAAGGCTGTAGATGTCCTTAAATTTTCCAATCAGCTGTAGTATTCAAAAACATCTTCAACCTCATGCTTCTGACTATATTATGGCTTGTTTGTACACTACGAAAGTCCGACTCCCAGCATAAAGTGAAGGCACCACTCGCACAACCATTGTAACGCACCTTGGCATTTGCAGATATATGCCAAAAAAAGTGAACTTTCATTTTTATTTAGGAAAAAGTACCATAATTTAAACCAAAGCATGTCACCTTCTTTCAATTGACTTTTTCTTTCATTGTAGCATTTGAATTGCTGTTTCAACATCTGACAATGGCCTTAACAAGTTGCAAGACTTATTTTGTATACAACAAAAATCTGTCAAACAATCTTCATTTCCTAGTTTTAAAATCTATTCTTAACACTACTCTTAACACTAGAAATCTTGAACATGTTTTCTGAATACATTTTAAACTCTGTATCTGGATCTTTGACTTCATGAATGGCAGATCTCAGTGTGGATTGGTAACATCTCTTCCTCATCAACTATCAATACAGGTGCACCTCAAGGCTCAGCATGTTGCCTATCTTTAATATGTGCAACAATTATCAGTGTAAACAAATGCACTTTGATTAAATGTAGCCCATACCAAGTGTAAGAGCTATAATGGTGGGTGACTCCATTGTCCGAGGTGCGCACTGGAGATTCTGTGGCAGCAGGCGAGACTTGGGGATGATCTGTTGCCTCCATGGTGCCAGGGTTTAAGATATCACAAACAAATTCAGAACATCTTCGAGAGGGAAGGGACCAACCTTCTGGCAGACAGATTTTCTAGCGCTACGCGTGTGGGTTTAAACTTAGCGGGGGGGGGGGGAGATTGACAATTTGGGAGTATAAAGATGGAGCTAATGGCAAAGATGAGTACAGGAGAAGTTATAAAAGACTCCCGAATTAATAGGAAGGTAAGTTCGAGAAGGGATAAGAGAGTACGGTCAGGGCCAATAGCGTCCGGTGTGAGAGGGGAGGTGAATACCGAAGTCAAAGTGTTGTATATGAATGCGCGAAGTATAAGAAATAAAGTGGACGAGTTTGAGGCTCAGTTAGAAATTGGCAGGTATGATATTGTTGGAATTACAGAATCATGGCTGCAGGAGGGCCAGGGCTGGGAACTGAATATTCAAGGTATACGTCCTATCAAAAAGACAGACAGGTGGGCAGAGGGGGTGGGGTAGCTCTGTTGGTGAGGAATGAAATTCAGTCCCTTGCAAGGGGCGACATTGAAACAGAGATGTGGAGTCAGTATGGATAGAACTAAGGAATTGCAAGGGTAAAAAGACTCTAATGGGACTTATCTACAGTCCCCAAAAATTAGCCTGGATATAGGGTGCAAGTTCAATCAAGAGTTAAAATTGGTATGTCATAAAGGTAATGCTACAGTTGTAATGGGAGATTTCAACATGCAGGTAGACTGGGAAAATCAGGTTGGTACTGGACCCCAAGAAAGGGAGTTTGTGGAGTGCCTCCTTAGAGCAGCTTGTACTGGAGCCTACCAGGGAGAAGGCAATTCTGGATTTAGTGTTGTGTAATGAACTGGATTGATAAGGGAACTTGAGTTAAAGGAGCCATTAGGAGGTAGTGACCATAATATGATAAATTTTAATCTACAATTTGAGAGGGAGAAGGGTAAATCAGAGGTGTCAGTATTACAGTTGAACAAAGAGGACTATGGAGCCATGACGGAGGAGCTGGCCAAAGTTGACTGGAAAGATACCCTAGCAGGGATGACAGTGGAGCAACAATGGCAGGTATTTCTGGGAACAATACAGAAGATTCAGTTCATTCCAAAGAGGAAGAAAGATTCCAAGGGGATTAAGGGGAGACCGTGGCTGACAAGGGAAGTCAGGGACAGTATAAAAATAAAGGAGAAGAACATAGCAAAGATGAGCAGGAAGCCAGAGGATTGGGTAACTTTTAAAGAGCAACAGAAGATAATTAAAAAGGGCAATACGTGGAGAAAAGATGAGGTACGAAGGCAAGCTAGCCAAGAATATAAGGGAGGATAGTAAATGCTTCTTTAGGTACGTGAAGAGGAAAAAATTAGTTAAGACCAAAGTCGGACCCTTGAAGACTGAAAAAGGCAAATTTATTATGGGGAAACAAGGAAATGGCAGACAAGTTGAACATGTACTTTGGATCAGTCTTCACTAAGGAGGACAGTCTCCCTGATGTACCAGTGGCCAGAGTATCTAGGGTGACTAAGGAACTGAAGGAAATTCAAATTAGACAGGAAATGGTGTTGGGTAGACTGATGGGACTGAAGGCAGATAAATCCCCAGGGCCTGATGGTCTGCATCCCAGGGTACTTAAGGAAGTGGCTCTAGAAATTGTAGACGCATTGGTGATCATTTTCCAATGTTCTATAGATTCAGGATCAGTTCCTGTGGATTGGAGGGTAGCTAATGTTATCCCACTTTTTAAGAAAGGCAGGAGAGAGAAAACAGTGTTATATAGACCAGTTAGCCTGACAACAGTGGTGGGGAAGATGCTGGAGTCAATTATAAAAGATGAAATAGAAGCACATTTGGACAACAGTAACAGGATCGGTCCGATTCAGCATGGATTACGAAATCATGCCTGACTAATCTTCTGGAATTTTTTGAGGATGTAACTAGGAAAATGAACAAGGGAGAGCCAGTAGATGTAGTGTACCTGGACTTTCAGAGTGCATTTGATAAGGTCCCACATGGGAGATTAGTGGCCAAAATTAGAGCACATGGTATTGGTGGTAGGGTGCTGACATAGATAGAAAATTGGTTGGCAGACAGTAAACAAAGAGTAGGGATTAACACATCCCATTCAGAATGGCAGGCAGTGACCAGTGGGGTACCGCAAGGCTCGGTGCTGGGACCGCAGCTATTTACAATATACATTAATGATTTAGATGAAGGGATTAAAAGTAATATTAGCAAATTTGCAGATGACAAAGCTGGAACTATGAAAATTATCCAATGAGGATGCTGGGTGATTTGGACAGGTTGGGTGAGTTGGCAGATGCAGTTTAATGTGGATAAATGTGAAGTTATCCACTTTGGTGGCAAAAACTAGGGAGGCATATTTTTATCTAAATGGAGTCAACTTGGGGAAAGGGGAAGTACAGCGGGATTTGGGGGTCCTTGTACATCAGTAAATGAAAGTAAGCATGCAGGTACAGCAGGCAACGAAGAAAGCAAATGGCATGTTGGCCTTCATAACAAGAGGAAGTTGAGTATAGGAGCAAAGAGGTCTTTCTGCAGTTGTACAGGGCCCAAGTGAGACCACACGTGGAGTATTGTGTGCAGTTTTGGTCTCCCAATTTGAGGATGGACATTCTTGCTATTGAGGGAGTACAGCATAGGTTCCCCTGGTTAATACCCAGGATGGTGGGACTGTCATATGGTGATAGAATAGAGCTGTTGGGCTTGTATTCTCTGGAATTTAGAAGGATGAGAGGATATCTTATTGAAACTAAGATTATTAAGTGTTTGGACACCCTAGAGGCAGGAAACATGTTCCTGATGTTGGGGGAGTCCTGAACCAGGGGCCACAGTGTAAGAATAAGGGGTAAGCCATTTAGAATGGAGATGAGGAAAAACTTTTTCACAGAGAGTTGTGTGTGGAATTCTCTGCCTCATAGGGCGGTGGAGGCTGGCGCTCTGGATGCTTTCAAGAGAGATAGACAGAGCTCTTAAAGATAGTGGGGATAAGGGGAGAAGACAGGACCGAGGTACTGATTGTGGATGATCAGCCATGATCACATTGAATGGCGGTGCTGGCTCGAAGGGCCGAATGGCCTACTCCTGCACCTATTGACTATTGACTGAAATTATCACAATCATTTCACTGGAATAAAATGTATGCAAGAATGGGATCATGTGGAAAGGTACAATTACACAGGTCATTTAACTTTCATCCATTAGAACAGAAGAAACAGAAGTCGCAGGAAGCTCATTTAACCATTCAATCATCCCCACAATAAAATCCCATCCATTCAATACGACCATGGCTAATCTTTAATCTCAATGTGACTTCCACGTACTAACTTTGACATTCAAAAACTACCCAAATCTTGCATATTTTCTCGATACGCTTAGCCATCAACCCCCCCTCCCCCTCCACCACTACCCTTGCTTTGAGACTGATCAGAAGTCATCATTCATGCATCTAGATGTCAAGCCCCATAATAGTTTTATTTCAATGCGCTCACCTCAGTCTAAATTCAAAAATATAGGCCCAGCCTGCTTAATAGATCAAACAGTACAGTACAGAAATAGTCCCTTCAGCCCACAATATTTCTGCAATAAAGTCCATCTACATGCTTTCCTTAAACGTCCAAAAAAAATTGTATTCCAAGATGTTTACTAACATTTTCCCTGCTTTGTACTAGGATTGTGCATTGTTATCATCACGATGTACAAAGTGTAGCGTTGGTGGATGTGGGCGGCAGAATAGATTACTAACCTAAAAACAGCTCAAGGAAACTAGTGCACAGCAGATATTAAAAGACTCTTGAAAACACAAATTTACATTGTGTGCACTTACATGATATTTCCAGAGTTACAGCATCATTCAGCCAGCAGGGGGGAGGGGGTGGGGGGGAGGGGGTGGGGGGGGGGGGGGGGGGGTTAATCTGCTCCAAGACTGTGCTAACCCAAAACCTAGTAAAATAAAACGGACCAATATGGCCAAAAGAAAATCTCTGATGAAAATGCAGTGTGAACCCATCAAATTAAAAGTGAGATAGGAAAGGTGTTGCACGAACATCAGGTAATATAATTGGATTGCCACAATGGACCCTCCAACCCCAGACAAATAATATACCCCTCCCTAACCCCCCTCCCCCCCCATCCCGAGTTTCCACTGCAACTTACGCATGAAGATAGACAACTTTTTTTTAAGCTAAAGATAATGGAAGACAGATTGGCTTGTATGAGACTGATGATAGATAATCATGAGGGGCATAGCCAAGGTGAATAGTCATTATCTTTCTCCCAGTGCAAGGGCTCTAAATCTATGGGGCATAGGTTTAAGGTAAGTGAAAAGATTTAAAAGGGATGAGAACTGGACAGGACATGCTGCGTTATTGAACAAGCTACCAGAGGTGGTACCATTATGACATTTGAACAGATGCATAGATAGGAAATGCTTGGAGGGGTATGGGGCAGGCACAGGCAAGCAAGGCTATCTCAGTTAAGCAACATAGACAAACTGGGCCAAATAGAAAAGCCCGTGTCCATGCTCAACGTCTGATTCAGTGTTTGGGTGGAATTTGAGAAATAATCATTGGTTCTAAATATTTACAGCACCTGTACAACTTCCCATTTGCCATTGCCACATGCTCTCCTTGGATAAAGACACACCATGAATTTAAAAGTATATGGAAGTAATAATGACATATAGGAACAATAACTAGATGAACCTAAACATGTAACTTCTGACCTCACCTAATTCTTGACCAAAGTATTACAGTAAAATTTCAGAACCTAAACTAATTGAAATTTTACTTGCCTCACATTGTTCTTTTCCACACTCTGGAACAAATACCTCAGAGGAGCTGTGAGATGGAACAGAGTTCTGGTACCACTGCTGCATGGTATCCTACCAACGTATAAACAATTGCACCATATTCAGACTAAGAAAAAACTAACTTTCAATTTAACTTTCAAAATGTAACAAAGTTCCATCAAAAAAAGTAGATAACCAAGAACAAGGTTATATTTAAACACAAAAGCAAAAGTTATTGATAAGATCAAGAAACCAGCTTATAAAAGGGCAGCTAGAATTCATTTAGATCAATACAAATGAAACTCTGAATTGAAGGAATATTGTGTTGTGAATCAAAGTTCAAGTAATGTGAAAAGCAGATCTGTACACTCATACATCTGTAGCGAAATAATTAAAGGCTTTCTTTTTCATGTTCTAAACTTCATGATAATACAACCTCAACATTAAAAATGTAAGACTTTATGAAATTAAGAACAGCTGGTCCAAAATTGGGTTTTGCTTTGAAGGCAGGTAAGGGGTTTCAGGGGTCGGGTCAATTCAGGTTAGCTAGAAATGCAAATATTCAGATTTTTTTTAATGTTATGACGATTATTGGCTTCTGATACAAGTGGTTAAAATGAATGAGCTGGTTAGAAGATAGGAAACGGACAGATTTAACCATTGCATTTAATGGAGCACATAGAAAAAAAGGTTTCACTTGTGATATTTTTCCACACTTTTTCATTGATGTAAACAAAATATGATGAAGAAAACTCAAAATCAAAATAATTTGCTGTCTGGGATAAATGTAAGTGATTTCAATGAAGTCTGAACCACATCTTTCACCATTTAAGTATATTCTAACAAGTCCACAATATGAACCATAAAAAGTTACCTCAATGTTGACTATTAACAGACTGAATTGAAATTCCCTTTCCACAGACCTTCTAGGTTTCCAATGCCCGATGTCTATCACATTCAATGTTAGACCCATGTTGTAAACTTTAACAGCTTGGCAACATGGGAAGAAAGCATTGTATATGGAAAGTTCTTTTTTAATGATACTTTTCCTCTAGACAACTTCCAGTCAATTTATCTGTGACACATGTCGGTCTTTTTGTTACACTTGCGCTTTGTCAATAAAGTTACACAAGTTGATCCATACAACTTTTCCTTCCAGAATACATCCATTTGGCATAGTTGGGAAGTGATCTGTTATTTGCACTTTATCAATTTATTTATTCATGTGTGTATTTACGTACATAATGGTATATGGACACACTGATCTGTTTTGTAGTCAATGCCTACTATGTTCTGTTGTGCTGAAGCAAAGAAAGAATTTCATTGTCCTGTCAAGGGCACATGACAATTAACTCTTGACTTTTGTTCATTGAGATTGATTTTTGGCCTTTGATTCCTTGGTCCGCCAAAACCACATGCAAAAACTCCGAGATTTTTTCCATTTCGCTAGCGATTTCACTTTTACATTTGCAAATCCACTCCTCATTACATTTAGACATTTTTAAGTACACATTTTTAATAAAATCCTCTCCCCCCCCCCACTCATTTTTTCGCCTCCTGCTGGCCAGCGACCATAACGGCGATTTTACTTCCTCCACTCCCCCCCCCCCCCCCCCCCCCCCCCCCCCGGGCCGGCTCTGTCATGCTGGCTCAAGCCAAAGATTGGCTGTTCCCTCGCTGCTTTTCGCCGTCCTCGGAAAAGCAGTGGGGGAACAGCCGATCTTTGGCTTGAGTCAGCGTGACAGAGCCGGTGCGTCAACGGCCTGTCGGCCCGCAGGCGCATTGAGGGCGTACGCAGCGTCTCGACTGGCTTACGCAGCGCCTTGACGGAGTACGCCTGGCCCGCAGGCTCAATCGGCATCACGCTTGCCCGCTCCACTCTCTCCCTCCCCCCCCCCCCCCCCCCACCTCCCCCTCAACCGCACGTTCGGGGAACAGACCCAATGGGTCTGCACTTGGTCTAGTATATATTAATAAAACTCTCATCTTGTCTATGAGCGTGTTTGTTTGTGCACGTGGTTTTCATGCCCTGAATTACACAAAATGATACACGATAATGCTACAATTTTTGCATCATCTTACTCATAATTGTCTTGTGGTATGTTTTCATCAAGTTTCGTTTTGATTGATGTTATATTTTACAAGTTATTCACATTTTTAACTTGACAAATTCCCACTTTGAGAAAGATTTCTTACAATCTGCACTGGCAGTTACCAGCTATGACGTCACAATGGGAGTGTAGCCCTATCCACTACAATATTGTAATCCCAGGACACCGAGTCCTTGACAGAAAAAGTCCTTCAGGGGAAGAATCTGCCAGCCTAACCCAGCACATATGTGATTGCAAAGCCACAGCAACATGGTTGACTTTTAATTGCTCCCTAAATTGAAAGTTTAATGAATAGATTTGGATAACAAAAGATGGCCTTGTCAGTGGCACCTACATCACATTAAAGAATAAAAAACGTTAGTGCAATTGCATTTAAAAAAAGTTTAAAATGAGGAGGGTGAAAAAAGAGCCGACCTGCACAGTTTGGGGCTATGGGTGAGTGGTGGAATATTGCGTTGGTGGAATGGGTGAGTGGTGTAATCTTGCGTTGGGGGACCAGGCCACCCATGGGGACTATGGGTGAGCAGTGGATTATTGAGTTGGGGGAACGGGTTGAGTTGGCGGCCAGGCCTCCCGTGTGACAGGGGCCCAACGGGTCTATACATAACTAAAACTGGCGTGGGCAGAGGGAGATAGGGTCGGTTTGCAGGGTGGCCGAGCAGTTTGCGTGGAGTTTGAGTAACTCACACACACGATGCAAACTGGTCCAATCGACAAGTCAACGGGATCTAAACCACAGCTACAAATGAATGACCTGTGGAGGAAGGAACTGCAGATGCTGCTTTTTATGGAGGGAGTGAGTGACTGAGGATAGGGGAAAGGAGAGGGAGGGAGAGGTGCCAGTGGGATTGGGGGAGGATAGAAGGGGAAAGAGCCTGGGGAGGTGAGGGGGGGAAAATGGGGGGGGATTGAGGGAGAGGAGGGGGTAGGGAAGGAGAGAAGGTCAGGAGGGATAGGGAGGGAGAGTGGGGGACATGAGGATTGAGAGTGGGGGAGGAGGGGGAATAGAGTTAGATGAGGGGGAAAGGGAGTGGGGAGGTTAGGAGGGATAGGGGAGGTGAGGAGTGGGGGATAGAGGGGGGTAGGGAGGGGAGAGGAGTTATGTAGGGAGGGAGGGAGTGACTGAAGGTAGTGGAAAGGAGAGGGATAAATGAGGGAGGGATTGGGGAGGAAGAGAAGAAGGGAAAGAAGAGGGGGGGTGAAGAGGGGGTGGGAGTGCTGGGGGATGAGGGAAAATGAGCAGTTGGGGGCTACGGGTGAGTGGTGGAATATTGCATGGGGGAGCGGGCTGCTTGGGGGAACGGGTTTGTTTGGGGGGGACGGGTGAGTGGTGGAATATTGCGTTGGGGGAACAGACCCAATGTGTCTGCACTTAGTCTAGCATCTTCTATATTACTAAAAGTCTCATCTTGATCACTTCCTGTTGCACTGTATATTGATTTTAGAAAAAACGCTGCCACCTACGGCTGTGATTTCTGGCCATCTTACTCAGAGTCCCCCTCCTATGCGCAGGACAAGATGATTTTTCCCATTGATTAAAAATAAAAGAGTTATTAGTGTTTAAAAAATGTTGAGATTCTCTATCCTGAAGGCCACGTCCCTTCCGGAGGGACTATAAAGGCCGGAGATGTGGAGGTGCCTCAGTTCTCTGCAAGATGGGGGAACGAGAGGTCGCAATTCTTAGTCTGAGCTGTGAATAATGAGCACTGAACACATGTCTACTAAACTGTGAGTGGTTTTACTGACCTGTCAGTGCCCTTAATGTGGTTTGAAAATGTAGTTTGAAAATGCAATAGTGTGTTTTGGTTTGAAAGTGCTAAAGCTGCGTTGCCTTTGGTTTGAAAGTGCTAAAGCTGCGTTGCCTTTGGTTTGAAAGTGCTAAAGCTGCTTTTCCTAATTAAAGCTGCCTTGCCTGCTGTATAATTAAAAGTCTAATCTTGACCACTGCCTGTTTGCGCTTTATATTGAGTTTAGAAAAAACGCTACCACGCACGACTGTGATTTTTAGCCATCTTACTCAGATTCCCCTCCGCTCATCAGGTGCCGAGGATTTTTCCCCATCGATGAAAAGTAAAAGAGTTATTAGTGTTTAAAAAATGTTGATCACGTCATGAAAGCAACGCCCCTTCTGGTGGGGGGGGAGAAAGGACTCTGCAAGATGGGGGAGGGAGAGGTCACGACTCGCTGTCTTTAGTGGCCTTGCACCCTGCTTGAAGTGGTATGAAATTGCACTTGAATTTGGTGGCCTTGCACCCCGCTTGAAATGGAATTTCAAGGAATAGCCGTGAGTCAACTGCGAGCCCACCAGCCGTGAGTGAGTGAGCTGCCAGCACAACAGGCTTGAGTGACTGAGCTGCCAGCCGAAGAATCCATTCGGCCCACAATGTCCATATTAGCCCTCTGGAAACCAGTCCGTTCAGCACACAACACCCACACTAGCGCTCCAGAAAGCCCCCCCCCCCCACTGGCCACCAATATTGGAATTGGTGGAGAGGTGGAATATTGCGTTGGGGGACCAGCCCTCCCGTGTGATGCTGGGACCCAACGGGTCCCACTTAGTCTAGTATATTACTAAAACTCTCATCTTGTCTGAGTGAGCGTGTTTGTTTGCCAGTGTTTCATGGATCTGAGCTACCCCAAAACGGTACACGATAGCGCTACAATTTTTGCATCACCTTACTCACACTTGTCTTGTGGTGTGTTTTCATCGTTTCGTTCAGATTGATGTTATATTTTATGTTATTCACATTTTTGAGAAAGTTTGAGAATCACTTGAACACTTCAGTGGCAGTTAGCAGCTAGTATGTCACAATAGGATCTCATTGACATAAACTGCCCATCAACAATGTTCCACCCAGTGCAATGAGAGATTTGTTACATTGTTATAAGGAGAGGGGGGGGGGGGGGGGGGGGGGGAGGTGGGGGAGGGGGTGGAGAAATGTTATTTAAACATGTGTTTAGTGGGGGAGTGCGATAGGGGAGAGGTGAGGAGCGTGGAGCAGGGAGAGGGACGAGGAGAGAGAAGCGAGTGGGTGAAGAGGAAGGGGGGGAGTATTGGGGGATGAGGGCAAATGAGCCGCGCCTGCGCAGTTGAGGGCTATGGGTGAGTGGTGGAATATTGCATTGGGGAATGGGTTGCATTGGGGGAATGGGTGAGTGGTGGAAACCGGTTGCGTTGGGGGAACGGGTGAGTGGTGGAATATTGCGTTGGGGAAACGGGGCCCAACGGGTCCCACTTGGCCTAGTATATCCACTTTAAAATGTCATTGCTCTATGTCAGCACATCTGACAATTAAATACTCTCGACTCTTGGTGGAGATTATGATGAGTTTTGTTCAGCAAAATTAAAACATATGTACATGCAAATCACTTATTTAAATGCAAGGGAATTTCAGTCTAATGACGACCTTCCCAGGGACGAAATGAAAACTAGCTAGATTTAAAGTAATTTTGACAAATAGATAATGCAGATAGCTATTTGTGACATTACCTGTGTATATTCGCCATAGTTGGGTGTATATGCAGTATAGCAGTCAAATGCGCACTGCGAGGCAGATGCCTGTAGCTGTTCCGATGTAGCTGCCCTGGAATAGCCTGGATTCAACATGGATTCCATAACTGCACTCTGCTGTTGTGCAAGAGTATGCGTATTAGCATTTCCAACTGAAAGGATGAAAAAGAGGTTAAAATTGGTACTGGAGTTTATATCAACTACAAAAGTAAAATACTACAGGTAATAAAATGTGAAATAAAAAAGTGCTATACTAATATCAGTATAACCTTTATATTAGGTCACTCGCTAAACTTTTTAAACTACATCAATCTCCGCCGATGTCCACTACTTTGTATTGTTTTATCAAACTGGCCACATTGAGAAGACAGCAAATACTGATGGTTGCGAATAACATTCCTTTGTAGTCTTCACATAAACTCTATCCAGCTTCCTAGTCATTTTGAATCACGAGCAGCCACCTACTTCTGCCGCCATTTTCTCAAGTTAATATTTCATTAACATAACACACACTTCCTCAGGTTACTCACCATGTAAATTCAGACCCGGCACTATATTTCCAAAGTTAAGATATGGATTGTGTGATGTTGTTACATCATTTGGTGGAACTCCAAGCAATGACGGTTGGTTGCCCACTGCAGCATTCTGCATAGAAACAAGACCCTGAATTAACAATTTTCTTCCATTAATCAACCATTGTGGGGTACAGAATACACTTTAAATAATTGTTCTCTAGACTCTCAAAGAATAAACAAGGGCTGAACTGTGCTGGCTGTGACCAGTAATTTTGAAAAGGTCCTACAAATCAGCATGTCCTGGAGTTGGAGTGAATGATGAAAATCCCTATTCACATAAATGGGCATTTGTAGATGAAGGCCAAGTATTAAAAGATTTAAAAACTTTAAACAGATTTTATTTATTTATTTTCTTACAACTGTCTGCACTTTAATATTTTAAATGTATTTAGAATTTCAAATATGCCAGAGATCTTCTACAGATACACCATAGGAGTTATTTTATCGGGATGTATCACAGCACGATTTGGGAAAGCTCCATCAAAGACTGTAAGAAATTGCAGAGAATTTTGGATGCAGCCCAGACCATCACACAAAGCAACCTCCTTTCCATTGACTCCATTCACCAGCGTAAGGAGGACTAATCGCACCCCAGCCACTCTCTCTTCTCTCCTATTGGGCAAAAGGTATAGAAGTGCGAAAAACATAGATCTCCAGATTCAGGAACAGTTTCTTCCTAGCTGTTAACAAACAACTGCACCATCCTACCACCTAGAGAGCAGTCCTGAGCTACTAACTACCTCATTGGAGACCCGGAGACCCTCAGACCACCTTTGATTGGACTTTACATTGCACTAAATGCTATTCACGTTATTCCCTTTATCATGTATCTCTAAACTGTGGATGGCTCGATTGTAAGTATATATTGCCTTTCTGCTGACTATTTAGCACGCAACAAGCTTTTCAACGAACCTCGGTACAAGTAACAATAAACGCAACATAAGATAATAGGCATTTTAAAACTGTTACAAAGATCTAAAGTGAGACTCCACTCTCCCTACCCCAACTCCTATGAAAGGACGTCAAAGCTTTCCAGAATGAGATTTTAGCCATAAAGCAGCCAGGACTTAGTTATCTACGAGGCCTTATTACGGGAAGAGCCAATCTTTGGCTTGAGCCAGCGTGAGAGCGCCGGCCCGGGGGGAGGGGGAGCAGAGCCGGGCGGCAGCGGCGGAAATCGCCAGCGCTAGAAGAAAAATGGAGGCGCTTTCGGAGTAGAGCCGGGCGGCAGCAGCCGTTATGGTCACTGGCCAGCAGGAGGAGAGAAAATGAGTGAGGGGGGGGGTGAAGCATTTTATTAACAAATGTGTACATAAAAATGTCTAAATGTAATGAATGGATCCGTGAATGTAAAAGTGTAATGTCTAGCGAAATGGAAACATTCTCGGAGTTGAGATGGCCGTGACAAGATCCCAAACATATCCTGTGATCGTATCAATCATGTACCTTCCAATCAAAGCCAAACCCTTCATGCTTCATCCTTGCCTCAATGCATGAAGTATTACTGGAGATTATTTCACCAATACCAGAAGTGCTTTGCACTTTGACCAAATGTTGATATTTGTGTTGGTAAAATGGAATTACCCATGATCATTCCGGCTCATATCTAACCATTTTGGGCTCATTAGCATCACTAACTGCTGCCTTTAAGAAAAAAAGCATTATATTTTAATTTAAAAAATGGTTGAAAAGATACAAATATAGAAGTTGAGACATTCTGATGCAGTTTTGGACGACATTGGTGAGGCCACACTTGAACTATTATGTTCATTTTGGTCACACCGCTAACGGAAAAATGCCATTAAACTTGAAAGAATATTTGCCAGGGCTCAAGGGTATAAACTACAGGGAGAAGTTGCGATCTCAGGAGGTTGAGGGCTAATCTTTATAAAAGTCTAAAATTAATGATGGGAATAGATAGGGAGAATGCACTATATTTTTCCAAGAGTAGAGGAGTTAGTATCTAGAGGGCATAGGTTATGGGTGAGGGGAAGGATTTAATAGGAACCAGATGGGTAACTTTTCCACATATAGAAACATAGAAAATAGGTGCAGGAGTAGGCCATTCAGCCCTTCGAGCCTGCACCGCCATTCAATATGATCATGGCTGATCATCCAACTCAGTTTCCTGTACCTGCCTTCTCTCCATACCCCTGATCCTTTAGCCACAAGGGCCACATCTAACTCCCTCTTAAATATAGCCAATGAACTGGCCTCAACTACCTTCTGTGGCAGAGAATTCCACAGATTCACCACTGCGAGAAAAATGTTTTTCTCATCTCGGTCCTAAAAGACTTCCTCCTTATCCTTAAACTGTGACCCCTTGTTCTGGATTTCCCCAACATCTTTGTAACAATCTTCCTGTATCTAACCTGTCCAACCCTTAAAAATTTTGTAAGCCTCAATAAGATCCCCCCTCAATCTTCTAAATTCCAGCGAGTACAAGCCGAGTCTATCTAGTCTTTCTTCATATGGAAGTCCTGCCATCCCAGGAATCAGTCTGGTGAACCTTCTCTGCAAGAATGTCTTTCCTCAGATTAGGAGACCAAAACTGTATGCAATACTCCAGCTGTGGCCTCACCAAGACCCTGTACAACTGCAGTAGAACCTCCCTGCTCTTGTACAAATCCTTTTACTATGAATGCCAACATACTATTCGCTTTCTTCACTGCCGGCTGCACCTGCATGCCTACTTTCAATGACTGGTGTACCATGACACCCAGGTCTCGTTGCATCTCCCCATTTCCTAATCGGCCACCATTCAGATAATATACTCTACTTTCCTGTTTTTGCCACCAAAGTGGATAACCTCACATTTATCCACATTATACAGCATCTGCCATGCATTTGCCCACTCACCCAACCTATCCAAGGCACCTTTCAGCCTCCTAGCATCCTCCTCACAGCTAACACTGCCCCTCAGCTTCGTGTCATCCGCAAACTTCGAGATGTTGCATTCAATTCCCTCATCCAGATCATTAATATATATTGTAAATAGCTAGGGTCCCAGCACTGAGCCTTGCGGTACCCCACTAGTCACTGCCTGCCATTCTGAAAAGGACCCATTTACTCCTACTCTTTGCTTCCTGTCTTCCAGCCAGTTCTCTATCCACATCAATACTGAACCCCCAATACCGTGTGCTTTAAGTTTGTATACTAATCTCTTATGTGGGACCTTGTTGAAAGCCTTCTGAAAGTCCAGATATAACACATCCACTGGTTCTCCCTTATCCATTCTACTAGTTACATCCTCGAAAAATTCTATAAGATTCGTCAGGCATGATTTACCTTTCGTAAATCCATGCTGACTTTGTCCAATGATTTCACCACTTTCCAAATGTGCTGCTATCCCATCTTTAATAACTGACTCTAGCATTTTCCCCATGACTGATGTTAGACCAACTAGTCTGTAATTCCCCGTTTTCTCTCTCCCTCCCTTTTTAAAAAGTGGGGTTACATTAGCTACCCTCCAATCCCAAGGAACTACTCCAGAATCTAAAGAGTTTTGAAAAATTATCACTAATGCATCCACTATTTCTGAGGCTACTTCCTCAAGTACTCTGGGATGCAGCCCATCTGGCCCTGGCGATTTATCGGCCTTTAATCCATTCAATTTACCTAACACCACTTACCGGCTAACCTAGATTTCACTCAGTTCCTCCATCTTATTTGACCCCCGGTCCCCTGGTATTTCTGGCAGATTATTTGTCTTCCTTAGTGAAGACAGAACCAAAGTAGTTATTCAATTGGTCTGCCATGTCCTTGTTCCCCACACAGAGGGTGGTGGGTATATGGAATGAGCTGACAGAGAAAGTAGTTGAGGAAGTGATAACAACATTGAATACATTTGGATGGGTACATGGGTGGAAAGGTTTAGAGGGATATGGACGATAAGCAGGAAAGTGAGGCTAGCTGAGGTGGAGCATCTTGGTCGGCATGGCAGAAAGCTTGTTTTTATTCCTGAGAGAACTATGCTTGAAATTATTGTATTTATTGTTCAGCCCTAAAATCCTCTTGTGGATCGGGAATCAGGAGATCAGCCCAATACAAATAGCTGACAATACTTCCTGAAAGGCACTAATGATCAGATGGCTAAATAACACCCAGCTTCATCATGTTATGGCAGTAGTTAAATGTTGCTGTTCCCTTCTGCTGATACTTTTACAGATACTTACTGTGCTATATTTAGCCTGGGATTTTAAAGTAAACACATTTGTATTTATTAAATGTCAGCTATTCAAACATAACTAGCATTAATTTGAGAATAGGCTTGTGATCAATGATATAGGAGATGTCATAACACATTTTACAGAAACATTAATTACTGTATACCCTCAAGACTTCCAAACTAAAGACTAGGTTTTCATAATCCTAATATAAAGCTTCAATATAGAATGGATGGAAAATTTAAATGAGAAAAGATAGAAAGGGTGGGAAAGTGTAACAAAATACTTACCCAAAAAGCCCCATTCATAGAAGTTGGCCGAGTTTGCTGCTTTTGGTGGCAGGCCAATAAATTGCCCAGAGCAAAATTGGGATTGCCTTGAAGATGAGAGTGGCTAATAGAAGCAGAGTGTGGAAATGGCCCTAGGACCAGATTTGGGTTTTCCAAGAGGGCTTTCTGCTCAGTCAAATGTTGTCCCAAGAACTTGGAGCAAAATGGCAAAGTTCCCAATGGTTGCTGGGCTTTAGCAAATTCAGCACTAAATGCAGAAATTGGAATACCTGTGGAGAAACATCAATTTGTTGATTGTAAAATTTAATTATTTTCAAAATGCATTTTAAAGCAATTGTGAACATTTTTAATACACAATTCATTTGGAAGTACATTTCTTTTAGTGGGCAACAATACAATAAAAGCCAATAAATTTCATTTTCTGGCACTTCACTTTATTATATATGCATATCAGTAGCAACCCAAAAGGATGATTATTGAAAGGAATGTTACATTCATACACAACAGGCAGTCGGAGGTTTGGTCGAAACAGTGTTGCCAATTAATAACTATCCAGAAAGCTTTATTTTTATTGTACCTTTTGGTTTACAAACACAAAGTTACATTTCCAACAACGGCACAATCTTTGCATTTGTTGGTTGCCTCAACTCACAGCAGGCACCTCACAGCTGATAGGCAGAGAATCATAACAAAAAAACCATCAACTCATCATGTTCACATCACCTGGTGACAAGCACTGGAGAAATACCATCTTCCTTCACAAAAATTCTACCAAACCACTCACAGAATAAGCCAACCAACATTAAGGCCCAAATTATACTCAGTCAGCTTTGGTGGGCATCCTCAACACCATACATCCAAAACAGTATCCTATTCCAAGCCCAGTTATGGTAAAACATTATCAGTTGGACAGTGAAATAGCTTTGAGTATGTTCTTCAGCATCATTAAATGTGTAACATTGCCACAAATCAGCGATTTGCAGGTGCAGGAGCATTCAGCACGGCATGATAACCTTAATTCCATTCATAGATTAGAATTCTATGGGGAATGGAATTCCCATCTCTGGGAAAACACAGAAATCCTGCATGAACAATGCAAAGACTACCCACCCCTGCTCCAAATGTGGCAGGGTCAACAGGCCCCAAAATGGCCTCAACAATCACCTCAGGATTGGAGAAGGGATCGGTGCTGAGGTCCAAGTGCAAAATTTAGGATTTCAATATGCATACCATATAATATACACCTAATTACTGATGCGAAAGCTAGAGGGTAGTGACAGTGCTGGAGAACGATAAAGACGGGGTTCAGGATGATTAGTGACTCAACCCAGAGGAACTGCCCAAGGAACACTAGTTGCAATGTTTGTGATATGCCAGTTTCAAGTCATCAAAACACATTCCATCCATTAAACAATCAAGATTATTCTAGAGTTCATAATTTATCAGGCAGCACAATGGCAGAATGGCTGTCTTACAGCCCCAGAGGACTGGGTTTGATCCTGACAGTGGGTGCTGTCTGTATGGAGTTTGTATGTTCTCCCCGTGACATGCGTGGGATTTTCTCCGGGTGCTCTGGTTTCCTCCCACACTCCAAAGACGTGCAGGCTTGTAGGGTAATTGGCATGTTAAAATTGTAAATTTCCCTAGTGTATATAGGATGTAGTGTGCGGGGATCGCTGGTTGGCATGGACTCCGTGGGCCTGTGTCCGCGCTGTATCTCCAAGCAAAACTAAGCTGTGCCACTCAAAAAAAATGTAATTTACCCGTTGGTGGTTCAGCCAAAATCCCTTTCCCAGGATTTGTTGTCATAGTTGGTCCAATTCCCATTACTCCCTGAAGCAATATGGAGGGGTCTCCGAGTAAACTGGACTTCTGGAAATAAAAAGACAAAGAAAAACACAAATAACGTATTTAATACAATTGACTTAAAAAAATGAATAAAAATCTAACCCTTACACCTAAAGTATCAACAATCATTGAGCATTATTCTTGTGGCCATTCTTCCTGCACGATTTATGGTCTGATCCCCTACAAAGCATTAGATTAAAATCAACGATTCCTTCCCGCGAAATCCTCTTTTGAAGAACCTACAGCAGATCAGAAGGTTTTAGGTGGTTTTCCTTAGCTTAAGCTAATGGGTGCCACAAGGAACATTGCTGAGATCCAATAAGTTCACAAGCTATATTAAATATTTGGTTAAGCAAACCAAATATTTAATATAGCTTGTGAACTGTATATCCATAATTAGTTATGTGAAAGCTAAGGGGCAGCAACAGTTGTGGATAGAGAAGGGAGATTGTAGACCTAAAGAACAGACAAGTATATAAAATGAAGATGGTCGAGAGTTTCAAGCCCCTTGGTGTGAAATTTTGCTAACAATTTTACCTGGTCCAACCACAAACCTATGGCCAAGAATGCAACCAACACCTCTACTTCCTCGGAAAGCTAAAGAAATAGGGCCAGTCTCCAATGACTCTTATAATTTTCTAAGAATGTACCATGAAAAGCATCCTAGCATGCAGCTTAGCATGGAAACTGTTCTGCCAAGAACACACAAATAATGCAGAAAATTATGAATACAGCCTTGCCCATCACACAATTCAGCCTCTACACCCTATCCAACCCACACATTGACTCAGTTGACGCTTCTCACTATCTCGGGAAAGTGGCCAACATAATACCAATCATGGTCATTCTTTCTTCTCCCCTCTCATGTCAGATAGGCCGAACAGACGGTCAAGGATATGAAGTAGAGATAGTCGAGAACTTCAAGTCAGGCAGAAGATTCTAAAGCTTAACCAGATTTAAGAACAGCTTCTTCCCCACTGTTATCAGAGTTTTGAACAAAGTTCTCATTAAATAGGGATAAATTCCCAAATTTTCTAACCCAACTTGCTGTGGCTCAATGCACTATTTTTTTTAAATTTCAAATCGGCACCCACTAGTTGTAACACAATATTCTGTAGTGTATTTTCTCTTTTGCGCTACCTGATATACTCACATATATGATGATTTCCCTGGTCTGGCACACAAAACAAAACTTACTTTTATCTTAGTACACCATCATAATAAACTAATGCCAAAACTAATGATGAAATATAATGCAGAGAAGAGTGAAGCAATCATTTTGGTATAAACAATTGAAACCCAGCATGTTTTTTTCTGTTTTTTTTTTTTAATGGTGAGTGTGAATGGAATTATCATTCAAATGGACTTATACATGGGTGTCCTGATACACAAATCCTGGATAATTTGCTCATACGGCAGGCAATCTGTACAATGGCCTTCATTGCAGTTGGGCTTGAATCACAAATTTGAAACGAGAAAAAAAAAAGGTGCCCCGAGTGACTGGTTAGTATTCTCAACTGTCAACTGTGGCAGCTCAGTCGCAGAGTATACCAAAGACAGATTTTACTGGGGGATTTTAAGAATATGGAGTAGGTGCATGAAAGTAGTCAAGATAAATAATCATCTATGGCCATATCAAGTGATGAAGCAGGCATGAAGTATTATTTGTATATTCTTGTGTATATTTTAAATCCGTGCAACACCTTTATCACAATCTGGAGAGTAATTTAGAGTGGATGGGAAATAGAACAGGAGGCATATTTAAGATGCTCTATAGGAGGTCCAACAAATTGACCCATCATGCCAAATAGTTGTTTTTTTTTTTGTAATGGGTTTTCACCAATCCTTAAAAATAAATCCATTGAGTTATCCAGAACACAAACTCTGCCTCACTTGTGCACCCAAACTCAAAAATATTAAGGATAGAGAGTGCAAGTAGTAATCAGTTCAGCAGAGTAAGGGCAGCCTGAAAAAGTGTCTGCTTATGGCTCTTGAGAAAGGTCAGAGCAGGCTGGAGACATCAGAAGATGGAGGATGTGGAGGAAAAATATCTCAAGAAAATAAGATCAGTGGCAGTCCAGAAGACAACAATCTAGTGCTCATAAGTGGGATCACAATCCAGAGGGAGTTACATGAACTGATGTTTGGCCTCTGTGAGATGGAAGCCTTTCACTAAAAACAGCAGTTATCAGCCTTTGACTACAGTATCATGGTTAGTCTTTCATGAACGGAGGCATCATTGAATGAGGGTAGGTTACCAAAGAGAATGAAGATATTAAAATAGACTAAATTGCTGTAGAAACTCAGCAGGTGAGGCAGCATCTATGGAGAGAAGGAATAGGTGACACATTTCGGGTCGAGACCCTTCTTCAGACTGATGTCCGGGGGGGGGAAGAAAGGAAATGGCGGAGACGGTAGGCTTGTGGGAGAGCCGGGGAGGGGAAGGAGGGAGAAAGCAAGGACTACCTGAAATTGGAGATGTCAATGATCATACCGCTGGGGTGTAAACTAACCAAGCGAAATACAAGGTGCTGTTCCTCCAATTTGCACTGGGCCTCACTCTGGCCATGGAGTGGCCAGTTAATTAAGGACAGGACAGAAAGGTTGGATTCGGAATGGGAGGGGAAGTTGAAGTGCTGAGCCGCTGGGAGATCAGGTTGCTTATTGAGAACAGCAGAGATGTTGGGCGAAGCGATCGCCAACACCTGAGCTTCGACTCACCGAAGTAGAGAAGTTGACACCTGGAACTGTGGATGCAGTAGAGGAGGTTGGAGGAGGTGCAGGTGAACCTCTACCTCACCAGGAAAGACTGCTTGGGTCCTTGGATAAAGTCGAGGGGGGAGGTAAAGAGGCAAGTGTAGCATTTCCTGCGGTTGCAAGCGAAAATACCAGGGGAGGGGGTGGTTTGGGTGGGAAGGGACGAATTGACCAGGGAGTTATGGAAGGGAGCGGTCTCTGCGGAAAGCCGAAAGGGGAGGAGATGGGAAGATGTGGCCAGTGGTGGGATCCCGTTGTAGGTGGCGAAAACTTCGGAGGATTATATGTTGTATGCGACGGCTGGTAGGGTGGAAGGTGAGGACAAGGAGGACTCTGTCCTTGTTACGAGTAGGGGGATGGGGAGTGAGAGCGGAGCTGTGAGATATAGAGGAGACGCTGGTGAGAGCCTCATCTATAATAGAAGAGGGGAATCCCCGAACCCTAAAGAATGAGGACACCTCCGATGCCCTGGTCTGGAACACCTCATTCTGGGTGCAGATGTGGTACAGACGGTGGAATTGGGAGTAGGGGGATAGAGTCCTTACAGGAAGCAGGGTGGGAAGAAGAGTAGTCCAGATAACCACGGGAGTCAGTGAGTTTGTAGTAGATGTTGGTCAGTAGCCTGTTACCTGCGATGGAGATGGTGAGGTCTAGAAACGGTAGGGAGATGTCAGAGATGGTCCAGGTGAATTTGAATGCCGGATGGAAGTAGTGGTGAAATGGATGAAGTCGGTGAGTTCTGCATGGGTGCAGGAGGTAGCACCAATGCAGTCATCAAAGTAGCGGAGGTAGAGTTCGGGGATAGGGCCACGGTACGCTTCGAACAAGGATTATTCAACGTACCCCACAAAGAGGCAGGCATAGCTGGGGCCCATGCGTGTGTCCATAGCTACGCCTTGGATTTGGAGGAAATGGGAGGATATTGAGATGATCAGTGTTAGTTAACTCACTTTTCCTCTCACTATAGGCAATGCCTGATCTGCCGGACATTTCCAACATTTTCCTTTTAGATTCAGCAACAGATCTGACCTGCATTTCAGTTTTATATACTCCTTTATTTTCATGCTCCAATTGCCTTAACTTATTAATATGTTAGTTTCTATAAACATTGGGCAACTCTTGTCTTACTCCTATACTTAAACATTTCACCCTCAACCTCTGCAACTTAAATGTATTACTCACTTTCCCAGTTCACCTCACTTTAAAGGGTTCTCAACCAAATACATGAGCTGTTTCTCTTTTCTCCAATGTTGCCCAACCTATTGATCCCAGCATTTACTATTTTCATTTCAGATTTGCAGCATTTACAGTTTTTTGGGAAACTTGCACACAGCAATACAAATCTAGTTAAGGATTTGAGATTATCGACTCGTCTCAATTACATCTTACATTGTTGATTGCTGGATTATCTTTGTTCAAAAGCAGTTGTTGTTGTTGTGCCACTTGCATTCGCAGGAGATTCTGAAACAATCCATTTCCCAATGCAGCATTCTAATTCAGGGGGAAAAAAAGTAAGGTGTTCAATAAAGCAGGTCAATCAACCACACAAATATTATCAGCTCAGGGTAATTGGATAAAAAAAATTAAGAATATTAAAATTAAGAATTACTTTCCACAGAGGACAGACTTAAATTATTTTCACAGATAACCAGTGCACATTTCTAGGCTTCAGCGGCTCCGGAAATACGCCTGCACTAGTTAAAAGCCACACAGTAAAACATCAGATTCCGCTCTTGAAACAAACTAGCTCCTTTTCATCAGTGAAGCCAGTATTACAGTCCAAAAGAAGAGCCAATATTGCAATGTTCCATCCAGGCAAGAAATTCCAGTTTTGAAAATGAACATTACACTGTTTTTGGAGGGCTGATTTGTGAAGAGAGTAGGCAATTGGGCTCTTTTGGGGAAAATTAAAAGGTATTTTCTTTTGGTTTTCATGATTTTCTTTTGGTTTTCACTGCCAGGGCAGTGTACTGTTCTGGATGTCAGATGTGGGAGATCAGGGAATCTGATAGCCCTCCAGACATCCACATCTGCGCCAGGTGTGTTGAGATGGGGCTCCTAAAGGACTGTGTTAGGAACCTGGAGCAGCAGCTCGATGACCTCCGTCTGGTCAGGGGGAGTGAGGAGGTCATAGAGAGGAGCTACAGGGAGGTAGTCACTCCCAAACCACAGGAGGCAGACAAGTGGGTCACAGTTAGGAAGGGCAAGGGGCAGAGGCAGGGGCTAGAGAGTACCCCTGTGACCGTACACCTGGAAAATAGGTACTCAGGTTTGAGTACGATTGGAGGGGACAGCCTAGCTGGGGGCACCAACAGCGGCCGGGCTTCCGGCACAGAGACCGGCCCTGATGATCAGAAGGGTAACAAAAAGAGGAGGGCAATTGTAATAGGGGACTCTATAGTTAGGGGGTCGGATAGGCGAATCTGTGGACGCAGTCGGGAGACCCGGATGGTAGTTTGCCTCCCTGGTGCCAGGGTCTCGCATATGTCAGAACGTGTCCAAAAGATTCTGATAAGGGAGGGAGAGGAGCCTGATGTTGTGGTACACATAGGTACCAATGACATAGGCACCAATGACATAGGCAGAAAAAGTGACGAGGTCCTGAAGGGAGAATTTAGGGAGTTGGGGGGAAAGTTAAGGAGAAGGACCAAAAGGGTAACAATTTCAGGATTACTGCCTGTGCCGCGTGACAGTGATAGTAGGAATGGAATGAGGTGGAGGATAAATGCGTGCTGAGGGACTGGTGCAGTGGGCAGGGATTCAAGTTTCTTGATCACTGGGACCTCTTTTGGGGAAGGCATGATCTGTACACAAAGGACGGGTTGCACTTGAGCCCGAGGGGGACCAATATCCTGGCAGGGAGATTTGCAAAGGCTACTGGGGTGACTTTAAACTAGAAAGGCTGTGGGGAGGGACTCGGGTAGAGGGGGCTAGGGGTCAGGGTGTGGGGCAAGAGGCAGAGAAGGGAAGCACTCGGATCCAAAATGTAGGCGAGAAAGATGAAAAAGATAATAGACAGAGAATAAGGGATGGTGGGTTTCTAAAATGTGTATATTTTAATACTAGGAGCATTGTAAGTAAGGTGGACGAACTTAGAGCCTGGATTGACACCTGGAAATATGATGTTGTGGCAATCAGTGAAACATGGTTGCAGGAGGGCTGTGATTGGAAACTAAATATTCCAGGATTTCGTTGCTTCAGGTGTGATAGAATTGGAGGGACCAGAGGGGGAGGTGTTGCATTGCTTGTCAGAGAAGATATTACAGCAGTGCTTTGGCAGGATAGATTAGAGGGCTCGTCTAGGGAGGCTATTTGGGTGGAACTGAGAAGTGGGAACGGTGTAGCAACACTTTTAGGGGTGTATTATAGACCGCCAAATGGGGAGCGTGAATTGGAAGAGCAAATATGTAAGGAGATAGCAGATATTAGTAGTAAGCACAAGGTAGTGATTGTGGGAGATTTCAATTTTCCAAAAATAGACTGGGAAATACATTCTGTAAATGGGCTGGATGGTTTTGAGTTTGTAAAATGTGTGCAGGATAGTTTTTTGCAGCAGTACATAGAGGTATCGACCAGAGAAGGGGCAGTGCTGGACCTCCTGTTAGGAAATGAGGCAGGTCAGGTGACGGAGGTATGCGTTGGTGAGCACTTCGGGACCAGTGATCACAATACCATTAGTTTCAATATAATTATGGAGAGAGTCAGAACTGGACCTAGGGTGGAGATTTTTGATTGGAGAAAGGCTAACTTTGAGGGAATGCGTAAGGATTTTAAAGGAGTGAATTGGGACACTTTGTTTCATGGGAAGGATGTAGAAGAGAAATGGAGGACATTTAAAGGGTAAATTGTAAGAGTACAGAATCTTTATGTCCCTGTTAGGTTGAAAGGAAATAGTAAAAAATGGAAAGAGCCATGGTTTTCAAGGGAAATTGGACACTTGTTTCGAAAAAAGAGAGATATCTACAATAATTATAGGAGGCATGGAGTAAATGAGGTGCTAGAGGAGTATAAAGAATGTAAAAAAGAATCTTAAGAAAGAAATTAGGAAGGCTAAAAGAAGATATGAGGTTGCTTTGGCAAGAAAGGGTGAAAGTAAACCCAAAGGGTTTCTACAGCTATATTAATAGCAAAAGGATAACGAGGGATAAAATTGGACCATTAGAGAACCAGAATGGACAGCTATCTGCAGAGCCAAAAGAGATGGGGGAGATATTGAACAATTTCTTTTCTTCGGTATTCACCAAGGAGAAGGATATTGAACTCTGTGAGTTAAGGGGAAAAAGTAGAGTAGCTATGGAAACTATGAGATTCAAAGAGGAGGAAGTACTGGCACTTTTGAAAAATATAAGAGTGGATAAGTCTCCAGGTCCTGACAGGATATTCCCTAGGACATTGAGGGAAGTTAGTGTAGAAATAGCAGGAGCTATGACAGAAATATTTCAAATGTCATTAGAAACGGGAATAGTGCCGGAGGATTGGCGAACTGCGCATGTTGTTCCATTGTTTAAAAAGGGTTCAAAGAATAAACCTAGCAATTATAGACCTATTAGTTTGTCGTCAGTGGTGGGCAAATTAATGGAAAGGATACTTAGAGATAATATATATAACCATCTCGATAAACAGGGTCTGATCAGGAACAGTCAACATGGATTTGTGCCTGGAAGGTCATGTTTGACAAACCTTCTTGAATTTTTTGAAGCGGTAACTAGGGAAATTGATGAGGGTAAAGCAGTGGATGTTGTCTATATGGATTTCAGAAAGGCCTTTGACAAGGTTCCCCATGGAAGGTTGGTTAAGAAGGTTCAATCTTTGGGTGTTAATGGCGGAGTAGCAAGATGGATTCAACAGTGGCTGAATGGGAGATGTCAGAGAGTAATGGTGGATGGCCGTTTGTCAGGTTGGAAGCCGGTGACCAGTTGTTTGTCCACTGTTGTTTGTCATGTACATCAATGATCTGGATGATGGGGTGGAAAATTGGATAAGTAAGTATGCAGATGATACTAAGATAGGTGGTGTTGTGGATAATGAAGTAGATTTTCAAAGTCTACGGAGAGATTTGGGCCATTTGGAAAAGTGGGCTGAAAGATGGCAGATGGAGTTTAATGCTGTTAAGTGTGAAGTGCTACATCTTGGCAGGACAAATCAAAATAGGACGTACATGGTAAATGGTAGGGAATTGAGGAATGCTGTGGAACAGAGGGATCTAGGAATAACTGTGCATAGTTCCCTGAAGGTGGAATCGCATGTAGATAGGGTGGTAAAGAAAGCCTTTGGTGTGCTGGCCTTTATAAATCAGAACATTGAATATAGGAGTAGGGAAGTAATGTTAAAATTGTACAAGGCATTGGTAAGACCAATTCTGGAGTATGGTGTACAATTTTGGTCGCCTAGTTATAGGAAGGATGTCAACAAAATAGAGAGAGTACAGAGGAGATTTACTAGAATGTTGCCAGGGTTCCAGCAACTATGTTACAGAGAAAGGTGGAACAAGTTAGGTCTTTATTCTTTGGAGCGCAGAAGGTTAAGGGGGGACTTGATTGAGGTCTTTAAAATGATGAAAGGGATAGACAGAGTTGACGTGGATATGTTTTTCCCCATTGAGGGTAGGGAAGATTCAAACAAGAGGGCATGACATGAGAATTAAGGGACAGAGGTTTCGGGGTAACGTGAGGGGGAACTTCTTTACTCAGAGGGTGGTGGCTGTGTGGAATGAGCTTCCAGCAGAAGTGGTGGAGGAAGGATCGATTTTAACATTTAAGAGTAAAGTGGATAGGTATATGGACGTGAAGGGAATGGAGGGGTATGGTCTGAGTGCAGGTAGATGGGACTAGGGGAAAACAAATGGTCGGCACGGACTGGAAGGGCCGAGAGGGCCTGTTTCCGTGCTGTAATTGTTATATGGTTATATGGTTATATACATTACAAAAATGTTTGACTTTTCCCAATAAAATTCCAACTATCAGAAAAATTTAAATTTCTTCAAAATTGTTAAGTCATTGACAAAAATCCTTGCAGGGCTCAAGTATTGACATCGACCATGGAGCCAATTTTGTGATTCAGGACAAGAGATAAATTAACTTTACTTTGCACACATTATATTTGACTATGTATGATTTCAGTAATTCTAAGTAGATTGTTCCATGTGAACAGCTTGAACAGGACTCTTAGAAACTTTCAAAGTTTATTTAACAGAGATCCCACACAAATGTACATCTTTCTTCAGAGGTTTGATTAACAGAAACATCTTCAACAACTCTGGACACAGTGTAAGTGTGAGCTAGTGAGTCCAGTGTTGGGGTAAAAGGAGCTTGATGGCAATGATTCATTCAAATTCTTTTTTATGGATTCCCTGGTGCATGGCTTATCCTGATGAATGTTTTATTTATTAGAATGTGCTTCAGAAAATGAATTCAAATAATTAATCTACCTGTTGTGCTTGATTTATTTGAAGTAGGGCTGCAGTCAGTGCAGGATTCTGCAAAGTTGGCAGACCCAAAGTGTTCCCCAGCATACCTTAAGGGAACAAATAAACTTTTAGAACATTTTTTGAAGAAACACTTAGCAAATGCAACGTCCATTTCAATTAACTAAAATAAACCATGGCAAATTTCTTAATGGCAATAACACAGAAAATTAAATAACTCTAAGTGAGTGGTCACACAAATATTGGCACATAATCACCATGATTATTTTTCATAATCATGACGACAAATTACTTTGGCATGCTTTGCGTCACAAGCAAGTCTGATCCATCATTCACCCGACATTAATTGCCCACGAGCAAAATCAACATACAAAATATTTGTTCCTTCTCCGTAACCCATCTGATGCTACAAGTTTTAAATTAAAGCACTATGACTGGTTTGGCCCAATTGCTTTTTGATTAAAAGGCTGATTAGTCAAACACTAAACTAACCTGAGCACATAATTCAGATTTGACACCATTTAAATGCTGAATGGTGCTATGCTGCCCGACTTGTCAATGCTTGAAAGATGAATTACACCAATACTCCCCCTCCCTCCCGAAGTATACACAAAAAAAATATTCTACACAATAAATGAGAATAATCAAGAGCAATTTGACAACAATGGAACTGCTTCATTCTGGACGTTTCAAGCTTTCAAGTTGATCATAAAGGATGACCTGTTAAGAATATCTACCACTATCAGCTCCATCAACACCTCATCAAGCACTAAATTCTTCCTTGAGCAATTCAAACACATCATGAAAATTGCAACAGAATCTGTGGCTTTGCCTTATATTTAACTATTAAGGTTCAGCTTATCTGAACAGAAACCAAATTTAAAATATAAAATGTCCTCACTTTTGAACTTGCACAAAACCTATTAGATAATATTTACTAGTTCTAATGACGTAGATTCAACCATTTGTCGCATCGCAGATGCTGGCTAATCTGCTAAGTATTTTCAATTTTTATACCAAAGATCAAGTTTTTACATTAGAACTTCCATAATGGACCAGCAATGCAAAAGGTTTCAGCACTGCTAAGGAAGTTTGTTTGGATTCCACCTGTAACATAACAGTTTAAATGCCCTAAAACCATCTAAGAAGCATCCCAGCTCAATTTAAGTGGAACCCATCCCAAAAGAACTGCACTTTAATGCCAGTAGCACTGTGCGCATTTCCATCAACTGAAATCTCATCACGCTGAACATTTAACCCAATCTTCAATCCCATGGCAATTACAAACAGCTTCATCAGAATTATAATCCAAGGTCTTGTATTTTTTATGTATGGTGCTAGTTCTTGGTAAACTCTCAATAGAACCCAAATCTTATGTCTATCCAACAGGATTAGTTTCTACAATTCATCTATAAAGAACTGAAATAATACAAGGCTCCAAAATTGCCTTGCAAGAATCAAACCACTCACTTTTTTTGCCAGCTTGCCCATTGAAGTTAGGTCTCAGTAGCAGCTGCAATACAGCAGGATTACTCAGGGTGTTCATGAATTGCAAAGGGTTGGGTTCAGGAAGAAGGCCCTTTCTGCTATTTAGCAACTTAAGAGAAAATTTAATTCATAGTTAGACACCCAATTGCTATAAAGTCAAATATTTAGAAATATACATAGCAGTAAATTAGTTGCTTTCATAGCCTATTTCCAGCAAAACATGTGCAGCAAGTTGCACAAAAAAATGAAAATGTTAATGGAAATGTTAATGTGCGCAGTTAACAGAAGCATTAATCATCCCATTCAAAATTGTTCTCAGTCAGTGACAAATAGAGTAGGTAGTAATATTATTGGGCCATTTACACTCAATCCAGCAGGCTTGCATTATTCCCAAATCAACGTGGACTTTGTGGCCCTGTGGGTCCAATTTCACAGGAGACCTCCCTTTCTATGAAGTGTCCTACAAGGCAGAACGTCCACAAAAAATGGCAGGCCTTGAGCATAGAATCCCAAGACCAGAACTCTCAAATGGGCTGATGGCCTTTGACAGCTCACTCTTGTTTACAGAACTTTGACCATTAGTATTTCAAAGCAGATTAGAAATATTTTAGAAATTCAAAGTCATTTACCTATTCTGATCTCTTAATTAAAAATGAATCATTTTGTTCAAATTCATCCTAATGTTTTGAATTAACGGGCATTTAAAGATCCAATAAAATTATATCTGCACTCTCCTTATTAAAGTTAGTGACCATTTTTAAATGAATGTGTCCACTCTACATGATCGCGGCCACTGCAATAAAGCTGAGGGGTTCAATTTAAATGTATGCTGGCTTCTTAGGGAGGAGATTTACTAGCAACTAGGGACAATCAGCATGCTATGGTCCAGGGCAGGTCACATCTTACACATTTAATAGAGCTCTTTGAAGGTGTAACAAAGGTGATTGATGAGGGTATGACTGTGGATGTTGTCTATGATGACTTAGTTTGGATTCAGATCTTGCTTGCTTAGAAGACAAAGGGTAGTGGTGGAAAGGTGTTATGCTGACTGGCGGTTTGTGACGGCAAGGATCTATGCTGGGACCTCTTCTTTGTGATATACCATAGTAACTTGGACAAAAATATAGATGGGTTGATTAGATAACACAATAATTGGTGACGGTGTGGACAATGAAAGCTGTCAAAGATCACGGGAGACAGATCAATTGCAAATATGGGCATAGAAATGGCAGATGGAATTTATCCAGGCAAGTTTGAAGTGTTGCATTTTGTGAGGTCAAATATAAGGGGAAGGTATAAAATTACTGGCATGATCCGGAACAGCATTATCCTGTACGCAGCTATGTTCCACTTGTAGCCTACTCCAGCTCACAAAACCAAAATGCTGTTGCGATGGCAAAGGATATTAAAAAATGGCAGGTGCTTGGTCAAGCATGGCTCAATGGCCATAGTAGGTGTGTGTTCATATTTCACTGTGTTCAGTGTTCATATTTCTGAGAACTGAGATACTTGCTGGAATGCAATTTTCATTGTTAGTTAATTTTTTTCTTGAAAAATATGCATTAAATCAAGAATATGAAATATCCACATTTCCACAACCCTATTATCATGAAATCTGAACCCACCATTGCATAAAGAACTCTGACAGTATATATTCAGTAAACTAACAATTTGAATTTTGATGGCACAAACAATTCATGGACATTGAATGCCACAGTTAATAAATAGCAGTATTCTCATAAAGGTAGGATTTTAAATAAGTGTTTATTAACACATTGTATGCTTACAAAGATAATCTGAATTTATTAACACTGCAGGTTAGATTGTTTTGTCGAATTTATGATTATTCTTCAATAATATTAAGTTAAGCAAAAATGGGTAATTTAAAATTAAAATGTATTATATACATGTTAAGCATGATGGTTTAATAATGGAAATGAGATTGATGAAAGGAATTCAACCCATGTGGTTCTCTTCTTGAACAATGACTATTCCAGACCAAGAATTCTCAAGTGCTGAGAAAACTGCCCATATAACTGGGTTGAGAAAAAAAGTGATATTTTTATAAATGTATATCATAACAAACATGCATTTACCTCCTCCTGCATGTAGATGTTGCAATAAATTCAAGGGCCAAGGTGTGGTATTGAAGTGCTTTAATAACTCCCAATAATTGCCATCAAAACTCACACTTCAAATGGTGGTCATATGGGCAAAGTACACCATGATTGCTTGAATATTCTTGAAGCCTTTTCGGCAGATTGAAAGAGGCCGGCCAGAGAGGGGCGGGAAGGAGTAAGATGGGGTGAAGGAGTAGAACAGAGAAATGGTAGGGGAAGGGGTGAAGGGGAAAAAAGGAGGCAATCTGGCAGATTTCAAGCATTGATTATACAATGTTAATGATCTTAACATTTTGAAACAACTATTGCACCCAAATATAAAATTGTTCAGTCAAAAGGAAAAGTGATTCACAACATTAAAAAATCCCATTAAAGCACTTGAAATCAATCCAAGTCTTCTTTTCTGTATACATATTGTTATTGCTCAGGAGGCGAAATCTAATGCAGGACTGAAGCAGGCGAGCGGCTGGAAGACAGTACACAAAGTCAGTTATGAAAGAAAGTCTAGTGGACAGAATAGGAATCCAGGACATGAATCAAGGAAGAAGTTTGATTGAATTGCACTTATTTTAACGCGCAAGGCCTGACAGGAAAGGCGGATAAACATAAGGCATGGATAGGTACATGTAACTAGGATGTTGTGCCTATTACGGAAACCTGGCTAAAAGAGGGACAGGACTGGCAGCTTAATATTCCAAGGTACAGATGCTACAGGTGAGATAGAGATAGAGATGGGGTGTTGCTTTACCATCGAGGAAAATGTCACGGCAGTTGTCCGAGATGATATTACTGATTGTTTGTCCAGTGATACTATATGATTGGAGCTAAGAAATGAAGGGCACGATCACCTTGTTGTGAGGTCAAGAGATAACAGACAGCTGCAAGGCTAATAAGGTAGTCATAGTGGGCAGTTTTAACTTAACCCAATATAAACTGGGACTGTCATAGCTTCAGTGCTTAGATAGGGCAGAATTTGTGAAATGTGTTCGGGAATGTTTCCTCAGGCAGGGGAGATGGCAAAGCTGGATCTACTCTTAGGAAATTGGGAAGAGCAAGTGACAGAAATGTCTGTGGGCGGGCCTCTTTGAACCAGCAATCACTTCGGTTAGCCTTAAAGATAGTTATGGATAAAGATACGGCAGACCCACGTTAAAATTCTGAAATAGGGCAAGGTCATCTTTGATGGTATCAGACAGGAACTTACTCAAGTTGATTGGGGTAGGTTGTTTGCTGGCAAAGGTACATCCAGAAAGTGGGATGCTTTTAAGAGGGTGTTGAACAGAGTTCAGGCATGCAGGTTCCTGTTAAAGTGATGGGCAAAGCAGGTGGGAGCAAGGAAACTTGGATGATGAGAGAAATTGAGGCCCTGGTCAGGAAAAAGGAGGCATAGGGCTGATATAGGAAGCTGGGTTCGCGTGTCCCTGGAGGAGTTTCAGGAACGGAGGGAAATAGTCAAGGAAGAAATCAGAATGGTAAAAGTGGGAAGGAGGTAGCTCTCGTGGTTAATATTAAGAAAAAAAAATGTAAGCACATTAAAGAAAATGCGGTGACCAGAGAAAATAGAAGCTCCTTATAAACAAAACTAGTCATCTGTGTGGAGCTGCAGTCAGTGGGCAAGTTCCTCAATTAGTATTTCTCCTCTGTGTTCACTGTGAAGACATGAAGACAGGGAGCTTGGGACAGTTAATAGAAGTGTCTTGAAGACAGCCAGTATTACAGTTGAAGAGGTGCTGAACGTTTTAAGGCATATTAAATCTCCTGGGCCTGATTGGATACATCCAAGGGCACTGTGGGAAGCTAAAGACATTGTAGGCAGCCTAGCTGATATATACAAATTATCACTACATACGGACGAGGAGCCAGAAGTCTCAGGCGTGGTTAATGTTGTGCCTCTATTTAAGGGCTGCAAGGAAACACCTGGGAATTATAGATCAGTGCGCCTAACATTTGTGGTAGGGAAGTTATTGGAGAGTATTTTGAGCGATAATAATAGATAGTCAGGCTGATTACACAAAGGCAGCATGGTTTTGTACATGGACGATCATATCTCACAAATGTGATCGAGTTTTTTTGAAGTAACCAAAATGGTTCATGAGGGCAAAGTTAGAGACGTAGCCTTGCAGAAGTAATTTGATAAGGTCCATCATGGTACGCCTCGTTAGATCGTATGGGATCCAGGGAGAGCTAACCAATAGGATGAATGGGTTTCTTGAAAGGAAGCAGAAGGTGGGGTAGGGTTGTTTTTCAGACTGTAAGGCTATTAGTGGTGTGCCTCGGGGATTGGTGCTGGGCCCATTGCTGTTGATGGTCTATATTAATGATTTGTTTGGGAATGCATGATTTGTAAGTTTGCAGAAGATATAAAAGTGGGTGGCATTGCAGATAGGGAAGATTGTTATCAAAAATTGCAGTAGGATCTTGAACAGTTGGGCAGATGACCAGAGGAATGGTTAATGGAGTTTAATACAAATGTACAACAACAAGGTGTTGCCGTTTGGGAAGTTAAACCAGGGCAGGATCTTCACAGTGAACTGCAGGGCTCTGGATAATGTTGTAGAGCAGAAGGATCTAGGAGCGCAGGTACAACGTTCCTTGAAAGTGGCATCACAGGTAGACAAGGATGGTCAAGAAATCTTTAATCACACTGGCCTTCATCAGTCAGAGTATCGAGTATAGAAGTTTGGATGTTATGTTACAAATGTACAACACAGTGGTGGGGCCACATTTGGAGTGTTATGTTCAGTTTAGGTCTTCACCCTGTTAGAAGAAATATGTTAAGTTGAATGCAGAGAAGATTTACAAAGATGTTGTTAGGACTCGAGGGCCCGAGCTATAGGAAGAGGTTGAGCAGGCTAGGACTTATTCCTTGGAGCACAGGAAGATGAGGGGCACGAGGAAAATAGATAAATATACACAGAGTCTTTTACCCACTGTAGGGGGAATCAGGAACCAGATGACATGGGTTTGAGGTGAGGTGTAAGATTTAACTGGAAACTAAGGGGCCACACAATATATCCACCACACAAAGGGTGGTGGGTATATGGAACAAGCTGCCAGAGGAGATAGTTGAGGCAGGTACAATCACAACATTTAAAAGATATTTGGGCAGATGCATGGATAGGAAAGGTTGAGAAGGATATGGGCTAAACACAGGCAAGTTGGATTAAGGGAAATGGGGCATCTTGGTTGGCGTGGGAAAGTTGGACTGAAGGGCCTATCTCCATGCTGTATGACTCCAAGTCCAAAATAATTAATAATGTTGCTTATTGCTGAACTAACAGAATAAATGTCATACTTATTTTGGTGCTAAAGCTTAAATATTCTGAAAAGAGGATTAAAAATCTTACTTACCAACCTCTGGGCGGCAATAAGTGCTGCCAGAGTACAGCGTCCTGCAGGCCCCGGAGCACAAAATGAAATATGGACACGGCTGCCCCCAATAAGCATTCCATTAGCAGATCGCTGAACTAATTCAGTTTGATCAGCAGTCTCGTACTCAGCTACTGCAAAAGAAGGATGGCTACCTGAGCCTTGGGCAAGCTGATAAATAAAATGAAATAAAAATAAGCACATTAAAACAAAAGTTGAACAACTATTCTCCACTCAAGGAAATATCTAGTGGTAAGATGGAGCAGTTCCTCAGTTGGCTCAGTTATTTTCTCAACTTTAATAAAGTGGCTGAAAACCCAATGAAATGCACATTGGCACCACAGATTTTACTCAAATGTACACTATAATACAAAAGTTGTTAAAACAAAAATACCCTGCTTTGGAAGATGTTTAAATACGGGTGAATTTTCCTAAATAAACTGCCTAATTTTCCTAAATAAACCCAAAAACTAAAATGCACAGCAGTACCGACAAGAGGGGTGTCTGGCTGAATTCCTGAGCACAGATAAGAAGATTAAATTACAAATTAGTCAATAGTTGGTGATCAATACTGATAAGGATGCTGCCTAGGTTGTCACAAAACCTCCAAATAGCTTGCAGATAATCACAATATTGTTACAATGAAAAGCTACTACCACTCACATAAACTTTTGCATAATCAGTAGGGCAAGATTGATTTTTTTAGAAGATCTTCATTTCATCCTAACTTTGAATATCATGTTAATCTGGATTACCAATTATTCATAACTAGAATATAAACATTCCCCGATTTATGTAATAAGCGACATTCGTACACTCGCCCTTACGTAAACAATTCTGTACTGAGTTCCTGGTCTTCTTATAGAGTCCACACACAAGATTAGAAGTTGTTCAGCCAGAGCAGAACACACTTCTCGGCATCTGCATACAATGGTGTCTGTCTTGTGCTTCTTGTGCATGGTGGTGGAAAGATTGGTGAAAACAGGGCCGCGACGTGAACGCTCTGTCCTTGACCCCAGTGCTAATAAGGCAGTTTGTAATTGCCACAACAGTGTACGATCACTCAAGCAACGGCGCTTATCCGGAAGTAAATGAGATGGGCACGTCACAATGGCTCCGCTCGTGCTGTATTCTACTTGCAGCGAGTGACGTCACCCTCCGACCCCTCTTCCCTCCCCAACCGCTCACCCTGGATTGAAGCCGCTGAAGTCCTTTGGTTGACATGCGCCCTGCTGCCCGCTCCCCTCCTCTCCCACCCCATACTGGGGCCCTGACGCCTGAATGAAGCATGCAGCCTCCAACAGGAGCATTCGGGAATGAGCCCTCCTTTATGGCCACAGCCCGCTCGGCTCTGTCTGTGTCTCTGTCTGTGTCTGTGTGTCTCTCTGTGTGTGAGTGTGTGCGCGTGTGCGTGTCTCTCTGTAGTGTGTGTGTGTCCCTCGCCCCGCAACTGCGCATTGAGGGGAAGGGACCCAACGGGCCCCCCTTGGTCTAGTAACTTATAAAATACTTAGAGGCACAAAATCCCATCAGTAAACATAATTCTGCCAAACAGAGCAGGAAACACAAGTATTGGCCAAATTTCACACTGCAGCAAACCAGAACCAAGAAATGAATAACAAAAAGCAGACTATAAAGGTTTCTACTCATACTCACAAGGCAAATTAGGAATTGCAGCATGCACCAAATTATACAATTCCCCCAAAAGCTAGTACAGATTAAGTCTAAAAAAAAAATGAAGGTGATAAATGGGACCAAAAGGAGATAACATTTACAGGAATGATCTGCATCTCAAGATTTTGAAAGAGATTGCTATGGAAGTAGTGGACACACCGGAAGTAGTAGAGACACTCTGGAGTAATGTTCTAAAATTTCTGAGTTCACGAAATCATATTGCACATTGAGTTCAAAAATTTTACAACCACTGAAATTAAAGTTAACAGTCCATGCCATGAAAAAAAAAGCATACTCCCTTTTTTCTCTACATACCTGACAGAAAACTGGTTTAAACATCTGTGAGAAGAACTGCGTCAGCTCCTCTGAGTCTTTGTAATCATGGGGGATTTTATCGATGCAAAGGCACTTTGAATGAAGGAAATCAGATGACAGTTGATCAGCATCTGTCCACTGAACATATAGGATGCAAGATCCTAGCTGTTTGCCCATAAGTTCAGATTTAGCTCGAGAAGCAGAATCCTTCTTCATGTATTCCACAAAACCATAACCTTTTGAATGTCCAGTGGTCTCACTATAAACAAGGAAGCACCGCTCCAGGTTTCCATGGAGACGGACCAGATCCTCAAACTGTTGTTGTGTATAGGAAAGGGGCAGCTGAGTAACGCATAGCAGGCTATCCGTAGATTGCAGCTGAACAGTTATCTCTCTTTCCTGGAAAATAGACTTGTGAAATTTGCAAATGGCGTTCTCTGCTTGCTCTCCATTCAGCAAAGTAACAAAAGCTGAAAAAGAAAATCACATTAAATCAAAGGGTCAATATATTAAGGTATTTTACACAAGTACATATTCAATGGTCAATTGCCTTTTTTGGTATTAACATTTCTTTGATACTAACTTAAAAATTAAATTTATAGCAGTGCATTTCATTTCCATCACTCAAATGTTATTCATTTTAAATAATTATTCACTTAAATGGCAGCTTTGGATCAAACTTGTCGACAAAAAGGAAATCAGTTACCTTTGCTGAACCAGCTGCAATTCAATAAAACAGTAACTCAAAAGGAAGTGTTCAAGACAAATAAACAATGAGGTGACAAATTGTTCTACACAAATTATCAAACAGAAAGTTAAAAGAAAGATTCTTCCCAATGTCTAAAATAGAAACTTTACATTCTGGGTTTAAAAAAGTTTAATACGTTGTTAGCTTCACAGGGATAACACCGGCTTCTCGTGGTTATTTTTCAAGGCAGCCATAAAAGACAAATTGATTGTTTCAGCTTTGATTTTCATTAAAATATAATTGCCCTATTACAATTAATGAAAATGCATTGACATGATTCTTTCAATTAGAATGTAGGTAACTGCACAACAGATTAATTACACCCATCACTTGAAATTCAAGATGGCCTAGATTAATACTTCAATCCTCAATGTTCCAATTAAAAAGACAGCACATACAAAAAAACTTAAGCAATGACAAACTTTACAATTAAAATATCTTTATTCAAATTACACAAATCTAAACAAGTGAAAATATAGAACAATGATTTTTTGTTAATACTGAAAACTATTACACGCTTTCAAGATTACAGGAGCCCCAATGTTCTAGACTGTCTATTGTTTGGCCTCACCTTTTATGCTTTGCAATGCTGCACCATTTGGGCTTTTAGCTTACACAGCACTGCCTGGTGTAAACAGAAACCACAAAAGATCAGCGCACACACTCTGATAAAGATAGAGTTCAGAAATAAAGCAGTATTGTCCAAATGAAATTGCTGACCAGTCATGTTCAAAACAACATTTCTGTCATGTGTACTAGTTTTTGTAGAAAACACACAACATACAGCTAAAAAGGTACTTTGTGTATTCACTTAACATGGCAACCATTCAGTACCAAAGCATTCACAGAACAAAAATTAAAACTCTGCTTTTCATGTTTTAAAAACAAATGTACCTACCATGCAAGTACATACAGTAATCAATTTTCAACAAATATCTACTACTGATTTTTACCTACTCCCCAGAAATGCAATTGGCCATCCACATTAGACACCAGTTTGAGGAAACTACACTCTAAATGCATTAACCAACTTCAGAATGTCTACAATCAAGGACAACAAAGGCAATGTACTTGGGAATGCCAACATCTGTCAGATTCCGTCCAAGTCACACATCACTCAGACTTCAAAATATCACTATTGCTTAAATGCCATTGGGTTGAAATTTGCAAATCACTGCTCAACAGAATTGCTGCCATTTAAGATGGCTCAACATAACTTTAAAGGACAGTAAGGGTTGCTCGTCCTTGACATGTCCATTGCTCCCTGAAAATTGACTGAGGAAAATGTCCTATTGGTGTGAACAATTGCTTTAAATAAAGAATGCATTGTCGCTCTTTTAATGCAATGGTCAATTTAATTAAAGAGAAATAATACAGCATGCACCAAATTATAAAATTCCCCCCAAAGCTAGTACAGATTAAGTAACCAAGGATAGACAAAAAAAAAGCTGGAGCATCTCTGGAGAGAAACAAATGGGTGACGTTTCAGGTCGAGACCCTTCTTTGGCCTGAAACGTCACCCATTCCTTCTCTCCAGAGATCCTGCCTGTCCCGCCAAGTTACTCCAGCTTTTTGTGTCATCTTCGGTTTAAACCAGCATTTGTAGTTCCTTCCTACAGATTAAGAAACCTTTTGGTTTAAGTTTAGGCATACAGCAAAAAGCTTTGTTTTGCATGCTATTCACACAGATCAGATATACCATACGTTAATTCAATCAAGTCAAACTAAAGCGCAATAGATAGAGCAAATGGTAATATACAGTGCATTCAGAAAATATTCAGACCCCTTCACCTTTTCCACATTTTGTTATGTGACAGCTTTATTCTAAAATGGATTAAATTATTTTAAAAAAATCTACACACAATACCTCATAATAAAAAAGCAAAAACAGGTGTTTAGAAAATTTTGCAAAGTAATTAAAAATAAATAACTGAAATATCACATTTACATAGGTATTCAGACCCATTACTCAGTACTTTGTTGAGGCATCTTTGGCAGCAATTACAGCCTCAAGTCTTCTTGAGTATGACACTACAAGCTTGGCACACCTGTATTTGGGTAATTTCTCCCATTCTTCGCTGCAGATCCTCTCAAGCTCTGTCAGGTTGGATGGGGAGCGTCGATGCACAGCTATTTTCAGGTCCGATCGGGTTCAAGTCCTGGCTCTGGGCTCAGACTTGTCACAAAGCCACTCTTGCGTTGTCTTGGCTGTGTGCTCAGGATCGTTGTACTTCGTCTTCAAGACTTGGTTTCTGCTCTGACATGCACTATCAACTGTGGGACCTTATATAGACAGGTGTGTGCCTTTGCAAATCATGTCCAATCAATTTAATTTACTGCTGGTGGACTCCAATCCAGTTGTAGAAACATCTCAAGGATAATCAATGGAAAGAGGATGAACTTAAGCTCAATTTTGAGTGTCATAGCAAAGTGTTTGACAACTTACGTAATGTGATATTTCAGTTATTTATTTTTAATTACATTCCAAAAATTTCTAAACACCTGCTTTTGCTTCTTCATTCTGGGGTATTGTGTGTGGATTGATAATAAAAAAAAGAATTTCATCCATTTTAAAATAAGGCTGTAAAATATGGAAAAAGGGGTCTGAAAACTTTCTGAATGCACTGTAGTTCTCCGCATTATAGCACATCAGTTCTATAGACAAGTCCAATGTTCACATGCAATAGAGAAGAATCAGTCAGTACCCTAGCTTATGGAAGGACTGCCCAGAAGCCTAATGGCAGAGGGAAATAAGCTGTCCCGGAGTCTAATGGGGTATGCTTTAAAGTTTCTGTTCCTTCTGCCAGACAGGAGGCATGATCAGGATGGGACAAGTCTTTGATTATGTTCGCTGCTTTTCCAAAGCAGCAGGGTGTGTAGATGGAATTAATAGTGGTAAATCTGGTCTGTGAGATGGACTAGACCCACCTATGGGTGAGTGGTGGAGTAATGCGTTCGGGAACCAGCCCTCCCCTGTGACGCCGCGTGCCCCTCCCTTCAAACTCTACCCCCCTCTCCCACTCCCTCTCTACCACCCCCTTCTAGCTGCACCTGTGCAGTTGGGGGTTATGCGCGAGTGGATAGGGCGGGGGATGGGGTAAAAGGAGCAAATTAATAATATTCCTTCATTCCAGAGGTGCTGCCTGTCCTGCTGAGTTACTCCAGCATGTTGCGTCAGTATAAACCAGCACCTACAGTTCCTTCCTACACAACGATCTGATAGCTCCAAATCTACAGGCCAATTGTGACTACTTAATAATCTATCCCCACCACAATCCCTGTAAAAGCCATTTTCCCTCCACTATAGGCCCAACATGCTCAATTTTCTTCTGGATCAAACAATACCTTTGCAGATTCCAATTTCCATGAAATTGTATTCCATTTTTCTTTTGCAAGGCTTGAGGCAGCATTGCACTTACGCAAAACCTAACTTTCAGCTGCCTTCTGTTTTTCCAACATCAAATCAGAATCAAAAGAGGAAAAAAGGAAAAGAACACACATACAGAACAAGATCATAAACTGCCGTTCAAACTCTTCCTCTCCACTTCCACTCTCACTCTGAATTTTTCACTTTTTAAAGAGGCTGATGTAGCTGATGAGATAATTGTAGGAGCCACAGACTTTTCCACAAATGGGGCTGGATGTGTGTGATAGACAAAAGCAGGGGTAAAGATTGAGAAGGAGTGATCTTTATTCAGCTTAATCAAGGCTTTTACATGCTCCTATAAATCATATTTCTTCTTAATTTTGAGCATGTTCTGGAATCTCTTCCTGTGACTATTCCTCAGAATAGAAAGCATCCTTATGACAAATATCTGAATTAGGAGCCTAGATTAATTAGGAGCCTCAGCCTAGATTAGCAATGTACTAATTGTCAAGAGCGTACAAATTGTCACATGTGCCAGCAACAAAAAAATGAAGTTCTTACAGCAGCATTACAGGCTTGTGAATGCAAAATATAGATAATATAAAGAAAAATCCTATAAATTAACAACCCCAATACCAGTGTAAAATTCCCCAAAAGTTCTTTGTGCAACTAGACAGTCCATAAAAGTTCATAGTTGAGGTTACTGTTGTGAGGTGCACAAAAGCCTGATGGCTGTTATGAACCACCTATTCGTGAAGCTGGTGGCCACGGTTTTCAGACTCCTATACTTTCATTGCAATGGTAGAAGTGAAATGAGAGCATAGTATGGGTCTTTCATGATACTGGCAGCCTTTTTGAGGAGGCACCTCCTTCGTATCCCTTTGATGGTGCAGAGATCAGTAATTGGACCAGGCCGCGTCTACCTCTCTCTAATCTCCTTCATTCCCAGGCTTTTGAGTTAGCAAAGCATCTCAATCTCCTGAGTAGAAGCATTGATAGGTTTCTTTGATTGCATCAATGTGCTGGGTCCAGTGCAAGCCTTCAGAAATGTCTGCCATCCCGTTAATAAAGACAGGTTTACAGATATTCAACTTTCCTTTTTAGTCAACAATCAGCACCTTTTTCTTGCGGATGTTGAGAGCAAGATCATTGTCTGAAAATCTGTACAATTCATTCAGATTTTATATCATCCCTCCTCAACTCTGATTCATCATTACCTGTTATATGTCCAACAATGGTGGTTTCATAGGCAAATTTAAAGATGGTGATGGTATAATTATGCAGTCACGGCTATAGAGCAGAGGATCACACACATATTCTGAGGTGCTCGAGGAGGTTGTGTTGTTGCCAATTTATTCCAATTGTGGTCTGCCGGTGAAGAAGTCAAGGATCCAGTTGCACAGAGATCAGCAGACACCTCATTCTCTGCGCTTGGAGACAATGATAATGTTGAACGTCGAGCTGTAGTAGATGAACAGCCCGACGCATGCGTTATTGACTAAGTGGTCCAGTGTAAAATGGAGATCCAGTAAGATTGCATCTATTGTGATCTGTACCATTGATCACAGCACTTCATACCATGGACATTAGTGCCATTGGTCAGTAGTCATCAAATAATGTCACCTTATTCTTCTTGGGCACTGGCATCATTGATGCCCTTTTAAAGCAGGTGGGAACCTCAGACTTTAGGAAGGAGATTGACGATGTCCACAAAAACTTCAGCCAGTTGGTCGGAGCAGGTTTTAAGAATGCAGCCAAGTACACCACAAATGCAGATGGTTTAGCCACATGAAGAATATTCTGAGGTCAGCCTTGGCGACTGAGATTACAATGCCATCAGAGCCTATAAAGGCACATAGGTGTTCTCCTTTTGAAATGTGTACAGAAAGCATTGAGCTTGCCGTGTTGTGCCTGGAGGAGATCACGGACACCACAATCTAGGTTGAGGATTAACAATGGCAATAACACTAAATGTCAAAGGGTAGTAGTTAGGACTAGACTAAGTGGGTCCCGAGTCACATGTGAGGCCTGGTCCCCCAACAAAACCCGTTCCCCAATGCAATATTTCACCACTCACACGTTACCCCAACACAATATTCCACCACTCACCCATAGCCCCCAACTGCGCAGGGGCGGCTCATTTCCACTTATTCACCCTCCCTCATTTTAAATGCAATTGCACTATACTGTCAGGAAAGAAAATCTTAATTTCACTTGCTGCCAGGACTCAGTGTCCTGTGATTGCAACATTGTTGCAGACAGGGCCACCAATTGGATTTGGACTTTTCACATTGAAACGTTAAGGGAAGTCTTATTTTTTAAGTTTTCAATGTGAATAACTTGTAAAATATAAAAATCTATCTAAACGAATCTTTGATACACCACACCACAGGACAATGAGGAGTAAGGTGGTCCAAAAATGTATGCACTTTCGATAACCGTTTTGGCATAGTTCAGGGCATGACAGATATGCATGCACGCACACAGAGACAAGATGAGAGTTTTAGTATTATACTAGACTAAGTGGGATCCGTTGGGTCACAGTCACACAGGAGGCCTGGTCCCCCAACGCAACCCATTCCCTAATGTAATATTCCACCATGGTGTGGGAGTGGGGGGTGGTAGGGGGTAGTGTGGGGGAGGGGATGGTGCAGTGGCCATTTGGCTTATTTTGTGTGTCAATTATGGCATTTGTCTTTAAATTCTAGACTGCCTGTTATTATGTGGGTGGGATTTATTACGTAGTCAAGGGCATGTTTGGAGCTGGGTTTCCTGCGCAGAAGCTTAGTTTTTAGTTTAGTTTTGAACATACATGGGGACCCTTCGACCATGTGAAGTTTAACCGAGACACGAGGAGTTTTCAAACGTTTAAGCGATATGCTGGAGTTTGGTGAAGATTAAAGTGTACAAGTCGGAGAAGGTCGGATATACACCTTATACAACAGACCACAATTGGAATAAATTGGCAACAATAACAAATTTGTTATATGTCTATGCAAAATTAAAGAAAGAAGTTTGCAGAAAGAAGACGACTTTGTTCGTTCAATTTAAAGACTTGGCAATCCATGGAGCAAGATGATGAAGAAAGTGTCACGCCAGAGGAACCACAAGGTGGCTAAAGTATCAAGGAGATGCAGATAATACCCAGGCTTCCCACCTGAAAGAAACCGAGAAGGAGAAGGAAGAAGTTATGGCAACAGGTTTCCAGATTTATTGAGAAATAGAAGAAAATAATGGAATTGGATAAGAACGCAATCAAAGTAGAATCTAATCTGGGCCAACTATGTAACCTCTGCCAGGAGGTTCAAGATAAACATAATGAACTGATGGACTCGGAGCCATCTCTGGAAGAACGCAAAAGACACACCCAGTGGTATGCTGTACAGCTGAAGATATTCAATGATTACATGGATGAGGTGGAGAGGTGGTTATCTGAAATGATACCACCACTTACACGTTCAACAGATGGAAGTGCGATGCAACAAGGTGCCGGAATGGAGGATGAAATTACACCACTAGATATCTCGAACGTATCTACACAAAGATCAGGACATGAATCTGGTTCTATAGCTAGTTCGGTATCAAGGGTTTCTGCTCGATTGAGTTGAAACTGATCTAGCCGCTCTCTCTATAAACATGAGATTGAGCGACGAGAAGAGATGAGGCGACAAGAAAAACAGATGAAAGAAGAGATGACGCGACGAGAAGAGATGACGCCACGCGAACAGATGAGGCGACAAAAAGAACAGATGAGGCGACGAAAAGAACTGGAACTAGATACAAAGATGGCCGTGGTCAAATCAAAGAAGGAGATATTGGGAAGAGAAGGTTCAAGATGCAGCTCTAGAGCATCAAAGATGATGAACTCTGGACCAAGAGGAAAAACTGCTCTAATTGAGTCAGCAGTTGGATCAATTCCACAATCGAGGTCCACCAGATTTCACAGCTTTGAACACCCATTGGAACAGAGGGTGAAGATGGGTAATACTTCATTTTCAGCAAATGGGATCGAAACAAACTACTTATGGAGCTTCTGTAGAGGCTCGGGACAAACCAATAGCGGAGTACGCTTTTTCGTGGCCAGATGCACAGGCTCAAGCAAGCCAGTTTGAGCCTAGGCCTGTCTATCGTCCTTTGGAGCCAAGCCAAGGTTATCAGGATGGATTATTGGCATTGGCGAATAGTCCAGCTGAATTCAACCAGATTATAGCTCGACAAAATACCTCTCATTCTACCACCAGCAGAAATTCTTACATATGATGGAGATCCTTTGCGGTATGTAGATTTCGAAAATGAAGGCATTAGAAGTATTAGAAACGAAAATTACCTTTGAAAAGGAGCGTTTATGATTTCTGGTGAAGTACACAAGTGGAAGTGTGAAGGTACTTGTAGAAAGTTGTCAGAATGAGCCTGACAGCCAAGGCTATAAAGAAGCAAGATGACTTAAAGAATGTTTTGGTAATGAACAGAGGATTGCTAACGCGTGCATGGTGAAGGCCCATGCTTGGAAAGAAATCAATTCAGAAGATGGGGAGGCATTGAATAATTATGCAATATTTCTTAGAGGTTGTTGCAGCTCGATGTAAAATCTCGGCCACAGGGAGGAAATGAATCTTGCAAGTAATAATAGAGTAACCATTTGCAAGTTGCCCAGAAGACTGAGAGAAAGTTGGAGATATGAAGCAGGCAGAATATTAGATGAGAGGAATAAAGTAGCCAGGCTACCAGACCTGGTGCATTTCTTGGAAAAGGAAGTACGGTACATGTTAGAGCCACACCACGGGACTATTGAAGATCATAAACCAATTGCAACTAACAAAGGTTCTACCTTTAACAAAACTCTAGATCGGAACCCAAGAGAAGTAGTTTTGCTACCACAATCATACCAGTGGAAAGGACAGATGGAATGAAAAGAGATGCATCTACTATCAAGCAAATAGGATTTTGTTTCTTATGTGATAAAGTTAGTCACACCCTAAGATAGTGTCGAAGATTCAAGATGAAGGAATATGAAGATAAGATGGATTTGTTGAAAGAGAAGGGAATCCGTTTTGGATGTTTGAAAAAAGGACATATGGTGAGAGACTGTAGGAGTCCTATAATTTGCTATAAGTGCAAGCAATATCATCCTGTAGCACTTCACACTGTAAAGAAGGTACTAAAGCAAATGGAAGAGGAAGAACCGGAACAAATCGAAGAGCTACCAGAAGAAATAGAAGAGGAGCAACCGGAGCAAATGGAACAGGAGGAGAAGCCAACTACTAGTGATGCTATCACCTCGCATCAAGTAACTGCTCATATTGAGGCCGGGGTTGAAACCAGTATCTTCTCTATCTTACCAGTACAGGTAAGGAATAGCAAGACAAATAAAGCGTTGGAAACATATGCCTTTTTGGATCACGGTTGTTCAACTACCTTTTGCACAGAAAATCCGATGAGAAGACTAAACATCACAGGAGAAGAGACTAAGATTCGATTGCATATCACGAATAAACATAAAGAGAGCATGTCATTACATTACAAGTATGGAGATATTTTGGATGCAGATTATTTTATAACAATATCGGAAGTGTTTACACATGGGACCATGCCTGTTAGTAGTCAAAATATACCCAGACGTGAGGACTTAAAACAATGGCCTGACCTGAAGGATGTCAAAATATCTAAAATAAATTCTAGTGTTGACCTACTTATCGGAACTAATGTGTTGAAGGCATTGGAACCTATACAGATTGCGAGGAGCCAAGGTGATGGACCGTATGCTGCGAAAACCCGACTTGGATGGGTTATCTATGGTCCCTTGAGAAGGAATAATGAAAACGGGAATCAGAAGAACTACCCTTCCACTGCTGTTAATCAAATATCTACTGATAAATTAGAAAAGCTGGTGATGAAGCAATACAATCATGACTTCAATGAAAGTACCAATAAGGAATCTGAAGAAATGTCTACAGAAGAGATAATGTTCGTGGATATTATGAACTACTCAGTAAAGATTGATGGACACTATTGTCCGGACTTACCTTTCAAACAAGGACTTCCGGCGGCGCTATGGAGGACTATGGAGGCAACGCCTGCCACCTCCGTGAAGAAACGGGAAAAAACCGGGGAGAAAACGGTGAAAAAACCTACCTGCTGCTCCTGCATCTGCTGCTTCTACACCGGCTGCCGTGAGTGACGTCATCAGGCGTGCGACCGTAATGTCAACACAGCGCAGCCCACCAGATAAATCCAGACTCCGGTATAAAAAAAAATGGCTGAACAGGAACAAGGCCCGACTGAAGCCTCGGCCTCAGGTAGGACAGTCCCTAGAAGATGTGTCTAAAAAATCGGAATTGGAAGAACTTAAATTTTTTTTGTGTGCAAGAAATGGCAGAATTAAAGAAGGAAATGAAGTCTGAATTAAAGATGGAATTGGAAAAAATGAACTTTATGGAAGAAATGAATAAAATCAAGATTGAGATGAAAGAGTTAAAATCTGGAATTAATCTCTCGACTACGGATTTATCAGAAATGCTCCGAAAGGAAATTACAGAAGTAGTGACTGAAAAATTTGCAAGTATAATGGAAGAGTTGCATGAAAAAATTGAAAAAGTGGAAAAGAAAATGGAACCAGTGCTGGAAGAAATTAAACTACAATTAACATCCATAAAAGGCCTTGAAGATTTAGTCCAAACAAATACTCAGACTACGAAAACACTCGTCAAAGAAAGTCAACGATTATCCGACTTACTGGGCAAAGTTACTGATAAGTGTACTGAGCTGGAAGGACGCCAGAGAAGGCAGAACCTAAGGATCGTGGGTATTCGAGAAGGGAGAGAAAAGAATCAAGATACACGAGATTTTACTGCAAACTTATTACAAAAGGTTTTATCTCTGGAAGAAAAGCCTTTGCTATCCCGAGCACACAGAGTAATGAGACGTTATACAAAGCAAGATGCTCCTCCAAGACAAATGATAGTAAAAGTCCAGTATGATTATGTTTTGGAAGATATGATGAATAAAGTTGTAAAAAGTAGAAATCTTAAATATGAAGAAGATTCGATCAGTATCTACCGAGACTATCCAGCAGAGGTCTCTAAGAAACGGAATGCGTTTAAAGAAACCAAAAGAATTCTGAGGGAAGTGAAGAATCTGAAGTATACTTTGAGATACCCAGCCACACCTATAATCAGGAAGAACATTATTTTAAAAATCCAGAGGACGCATTGAGATTTGCCCAAAGGATTAAGGAGTGAGAAGAAGACTGAATGGAACCTTCAAAGATGAATTAAAGGAACAATTAAACCGTATTTTTAAGATTGGTTGAAGACTCCAATAGACTATGGACTTGTTTCATCTAAATTGAAGACTTTTCCATGGATACTAATAATTAGAATACTAACTCAACTGGTTTAATAATTAACATATATAAACATATATTAAATTTAATACACTGGTATCATTAATAATTAGTTAACAATTTCTAAATATTGATTAATAATTAATAATTAATTATAGCCAACTTAGAATTAAGTAAATAGTAAATATAAATATACAAATATAAACTTCGACTTCATTTATCTCCCCTGGTATTTTTTATTTCTTTTTTTACTTTTTATTTTTTCCATAAACTACTTTATGAACTTTTTACACATCATAGTTTAGTACCCCCGGTTTAAATAATAATTTCTTTTTTTTTAATATTAATTTTAGTGAATCACGGAGATGGATAACATTTAACATTCACTACGGAAGTCCTTAGATTGCTAGCCATGTTAGTATGGCTAACACTAACTACACTTATACTAGTAGTTTTTTCTTTCTTTGTGCACTCTACTAATCTCTTAATCTATCCCTTTTTTAATACTATTTCTGATTATTACTATTATTATTTTACATTTGAGTGGAATTATAAATTAATGCAAAGGAGATATATATGTGAGAGAAGAACAAGGGTTTTGAAATTTGTCTATTCGAAGTTCAGGTGTAAGGTCTGGTATGTCGAACTGTACCATTTGCTCTATTATACATCCCTTTAGATAAAAGATGCAAGACTTACATACGAATACGGGGAATGGAGGAATAACGTTTTGTAGTTGGAATGTTAAAGGTATTAGCGAACCAATTAAGAGGGGTAAGGTATTAGCACATTTAAAAGCACTTAAAATAGACGTTGCATTTATCCAAGAGACACATCTAAAAAAAAGAGGCAGAACATAGATTAAAGGCCAAATGGATTGATAAAGTATATCACTCTTCTTTTACACACAAATCTAGAGGTGTAGCAATATTAATTCGTAAAGGCACTGCATTTAAACATACTTCAATAATAACTGATAGTGACGGTAGATATATTATTGTAATAGGAGAAATATACACACAAAAAATGATTTTTGTCAATGTATAATGCCCAAATTTTGATAGTCCGTTGTTTTTAAAAAAAATATTTAATACCATCCCTGAATTATCAGAATATAATTTAATAATTGGAGGAGATTTAAACTGCACACTAGATCCTTATTTGGATAGATCATCAAAACAACGGAAACTTAAATCGCATTCCAGTGAGTTAATAAATGCATATATAGACAATAGTAATATTAAAGATGTTTGGAGATTGCAAAATCCAACAGGACGAGAATATTCATTTTACTCACCCGTGCATAAAACTTATTCAAGAATAGATTATTTTCTGGTAGATTTAAAACTCATTCCACTTACGTATAATTCAAAATATCATAATATTATAATTTCAGATCATGCACCCTTAACTTTTAAGATGAAAATAACTGATAAAATGGAGAAACAGGGTCAATGGAGATTTAATCCACACATTTTAAAGGACAAAATAACTCAAGAATATATTACAAAACAAATTAAGATTTTCTTTGAAACAAACGATACACCAGAAATATCTTCATCCCTCTTATGGGAAACTTTTAAAGCGTATACTCGGGGAATTATGATATCTTCTCAAGCATTTTATAATAAAGAGAACCGGAAGGTACAACAGGCATTGGAAAGAGAGATTAAACAGTTAGATATAGAGAACGCTGTTAACCCAACTATGATAAAACATAATAAAATCTTTGCATTGAAATATAAATTAAATAAAATACAGTCAGACCAAGTTGTAAAACTATACCAATACACTAAACAAATACAATTTGAATTTGGTGACAAACCACATTGGCTCGTCAGTTAAGAAAATTGGAAAGAGAAAATTAATTTATAGGATTAAATCAGATAAAGGGGAATTACTAGTACAAACTAAAGATATAAATGAGAGATTTTTGCAATATTATAAAAATTTATATTCAGCTAAAACAAAAGAAAATCGAATAGGAGTAGAAACATTTTTTTAAAATTGTAATCTAAAAGGATTGGATTTAGACGATAGGGAATTCTTAAACGTTGAAATAACTACTAAAGAAATTGAAGAAACTATTAGATCATTAAAAAATGGTAAAACTCCAGGACCAGATGGTATTGGAGCAGAATTTTATAAAATATTTTATATGATACTCCACGTTTGAAGACACTATATGAACACATTTATGCACAACAGAAATCACCAGAAACATTAAATGAATCTATTATAACCCTTATACCTAAATCAGATAAAAATCTTGATGATCCAGGGTCATATAGAGCTATATCTCTTTTAAATACTGATCAAAAAATATTAACAAAAATATTAGCACAAAGACTAAACACGGTGATTAATAAATTAATTCACTTAGATCAAACAGGATTTATACCAAAACGATACTCCTCAAACAATCTGAGAAGATTATTTATTATATATTCGAAAAGAAACATTAATAAGGATTTATCAATTATTTCGTTGGATGCAGAGAAAGCTTTTGATCAGATTGAATGGTCTTATTTATTTTCGGTTATGGAATTTTTTCAGCTGGGGAGAAGTTTATAACATGGGTTAAAATCACTATATACCAGACCAACGGCTAGAATATTAATAAATCAGGTGTTAACAACTAAATTTAACTCATTCCGAGGCTGCAGACAAGGTTGCCCTTTATCTCCACTACTGTTTGCACTTGCAATAGAACCACTAGCAAAATCTGTGAGATTGCATCCTGAAATATATGGGTATGAAATTAAAGAAACTGAAAATAAAATGTCTTTATACGCAGATGATGTATTACTTTATATTACGAAACCAGAAATTAGTATCCCTAACTTGTTAGATTTAATAACTCAATTTGGATTGTTTTCAGGATATAGAATTAACTGGAATAAAAGTGAACTTATGCCAATAATGGGAAATAACTTACATATATTACAACAATACCCTTTTAAGATTGCAAATGAAAAAAATTAAATCTTGGAATTTATGTAACAAAAAGATATGATTATTTATTTAAATCTAATTTCCCACCCTTATTGAATAAATTACTTAAGAATATTCAATATTGGAAAATATTACCAATTTCAATGTTAGGTAAGATTAATGCGATAAAAATGATTTTTCTTCCACAATTACTATACTTGTTTCAAATGATCCCGATATATCTTCCTAAAAATTTTTTTAAGAAAGTGGACTCTATGGTTACCAATTTTATTTGGGATTATAATAACCATACAATAATTAAAAAGCATTTATGTAAATCAAAAATGAATGGAGGTTTTGCATTGCTTAATTTTATGTTTTATTGTTGGGCAGTTAATATAAAAAATATGAATTTCTGGTTGGAAGAACTAGATAAATAACCAAACTGGTTAAAAATGGAAAAAGAAGACTGTCTACCTTTTGAAATTAGCTCGATTTTATTTGCAAATACTAAAATACATAAGAAAACTTAGAGGAAACCCAATAATAGAAAGTGGAATACGTATTTGGAAACAATTAAAAAATACATTAAAATTACAGAATACACCACTATCTCTTCCAATTGTAAACAATATTTCTTTTAAACCTTCATTGATGGATAAAGGTTTTTTTAAATGGAAGAACTATGGAATAAATAAGATTAGCGATCTCTACAGGGAAAGTTTATTTCTCTCATTTCAGGCATTACAACAAAATTATGGATTACATTCCAAAGAATATTTTAGATATCTACAAATTAGAGATTATGTTAAATCAAATACAATAGATTTTAGGACTAGAAAGACAGAAATTTTAGATGAATGTCTAAATAAACATCCGAATACAGAAAAATTAATATCATATATCTATAATATCTTACTGGAAAATGATCTACCAAATATGGATAAATATAGACAAGCATGGGAAAACGAATTAGGTCAAGTAATTAGTAGAGAAGTATGGAATGAAAGTTTACAACATATACATCACTGTTCATTAAATGCCAGACACTCCTTGATACAATTTAAAGTTATACATAGATCACATCTCTCAAAATCCAAATTAAATAGAATTTTCTCAAATGTTTCCGCGATATGCGATAAATGTCAACAATTAGAAGCTAATTTAACGCATTCATTTACAAAATGTATAAAAATTACTAATTTTTGGATAGAAATTTTTAAAATAATCCCAATTGTAGTTAATGCTAATTTAATTCCAGATCAAAATTAATCATATTGGGAATACTAGAAATGAATCAAATATTAACAACACAACAAATAATTTTTATTGGTTATAGTTTAATAATTGGTAAAAAATTAATACTAAGATTTTGGAAAGGTCCCATTTCCCCTACAATTAAAATGTGGATTACAGAAATGTCGGAGACACTTCATCTGGAACGATTAAGACTTGTCCTGATGGACAGGTTGGATCAATTCAGAGGAATATGGTCTCCATTTATTGAATATTTAAAGGGTTAAGATGGTCCGGTTCGAGTCCATGACTGAAGCCTGAATGAATGAATAGATGAAGAATTATATACAATAGATCATGAATATATCTCCAATGAAGAATATCTTGTTTAATACTCCACTCATTAATTTATCTCTTTTTCTCTTTATTACCTATTTCCTACTGTTATAAAATTTAAAAAATATATATAGAAGTATAAATAAGAGTGACTGTAAAAGTTTAAAATATTAAGAATGTATGTGACGATATTTTTTTCTTTGTCTTTGATCTTATATTATTTCTTCTTAATATGTAATTACTTCTAATAAAAATATTTTACACCTTTCAAACAAGAAAGTGTTAATCTGCTGAATAATCGTCGTAAGGCAGAGCAATGCACCCAAACTTTGAAATGCAAGTTTGGCGAGAATACTAAATTTCATGAAGTAATAATTTCTTTGAAGAATAATTTCTACATGGATGATTGCTTAAAATCCATGTCTACTGAGCAGGAAGCAATTCAAATGGTAAAACATCTGACGCCCCTTTGCAATAAGGGAGGATTTACGCTTTCCAAGTGGATCAGTAACAATTGTGAAAGGATTCCACCAGATGATCGAGCCAAAGAAACCAGAGAGTTGGATTTGGTCAGAGACAATTTGCCGATGGAAAGAGCATTGGGAGTTACTAATGGTGCACAATTGAAATATGTTAACACGAAAGAAAATCCTGCGGATGACATTTCTAGAGAACTGACAGCGAACTGCTTCTTAAGTGATAAGAGATGGATCAATGAACTAAAGGCTCTCTGTAAGCCATCAGAGAATGGACAAAGCTTGAGCTGGGATTTGAAATCTTTGCTTATGATCCGAAAATTAAATCAAACCCAACAGTGAACGTGATCGCTAAAAATCCTGTTATTCTCTCGAAGGATTTTCACACTTCAACATTGTTGTTACAACACATCCATGAGTTGATCGGACATGGAGGAAGAAGTTTCATGCTATCAAAGCTTTGGACGGTTATGTTTTGGATTATATACTGGGTATCATGCCTGATGTTAAGGGTTTGGTGTGCACGGTACGACTTTAAACTAAAAACAATGTTTTAATAAGATCAATAATCAAGTTATGCTTGCTTCTAGAAGACGGAAGCCAGTCGAAGAAGGATTCTGATTGCGGATATATAGTGCATGCTATTTTTTTGCTTTTGATATATGTTAAGCCTTCATGGCTACTTTTTAGATGTTTATTAATAATTGCCTCGTTATATACTCGGAACAATTAGGGGCCGGTATGTATTGGCCATTTGACTTATTTTGTGTGTCATTAATTATGGCATTTGTCTTTAAATTCTAGACTGCCGGTTATTATGTGGGTGGGATTTATTACGTAGTCAAGGGGGTGTGGGGGAGGGGGGTGTGGTGGGATGGTGTGTGGAGGGGTAGAGGGGGGGTGTGGGTGTGTGTGGGGGGGGGAAAAAAAAGAACTCCACTCAGCAGCCACGGCACCGCACAGCACATCCCGGCTCCACACAACGGCTTCCCCGACTCCACTTGCGGACTCAATTAGCACGGCTTGTGGACTCCGGGGCTTTATTCTCAGCGGGTGCTGGAAGGGGCGTTACCTTCATGGTGACTGACAGGTGAGAAGACCAATCTGCTGATTTCACGATTTTTTAAACCTTCGTAACGTATGTAATCTTCTACCAATCGGAACAAAACTTGGTGCGCTTGGAGCAGAGGAGAACGGTGAGGAAGGTGGCGGGAAAATCCCAGCGATATTCCCAGAGAGGCCCGGGGAGCCGTTGGTGAGAGAGGGTGGAGTTACCTGCGCTGTGAGTATAAATCTAGCGCGGGGTTTGCTTTTCACAGAGGCCCGGGGAGCCGTTGGTGAGAGAGGGTGGAGTTACCTGCGCCGTGAGTATAAATCTAGCGTGGGGCTTGTTTTTCACAGAGGCCCGGGGAGCCGTTGGTGAGAGAGGGTGGAGTTACCTGCGCTGTGAGACCGAAATCTGCAACGTTCCATCCAAATATTTGGTTCCATCTTCCAGAGAGGGAATCTGGTGGAAGCCTCTGATTGGTTGAAGAGGACCAGAGGAAGCAGCCGATTGGGTGCAACCCGGGGTTTACATTTTTACATTTCTGTCTTCAGGTTTATGGATTCTGAGAGTTAAGGATTCTGGGAGTTAAGGATTCAGTATTTATTAGTACAGTTTAAAGGATAAAGTTTTATGTTTAATAAAATAAAAAAATAAAAAAATAAAAAAATATTTAATACAGAGTAATTTGGGAGTAAGATATGGCAGTAGAGATTGGCCCTGTGCCTTGCTCAGCCTGCAACATGTGGGAGATCAGGGATATGGTTGGTGTCCCTGGTGACTACATTTGCAGGAAGTGTGTCCAGCTGCAGCTCCTGGCAGACCGCATTGAACGATTGGAACTGCGGCTGGATTCATACTGGAGCATCCACGATGCGGAGAAAGTCGTGGATAGCACGTACAGTGAGTTGGTCACACCACAGGTAAAAGGTAAAAGGACAAAAAGGGATCGGGTGGCCAATAGCCAGCAAAGTAGTAGGCAGGTAGTGCAGGAGTCCCCTGCGGTCATCTCCCTCCTAAACAGGTATACCATTTTGGATACTGTTGAGGGTGATGGCTCATCAGGGGAATGCAGCAGCAGCCAAGTTCATGGCACCATGGGTGGCTCTGCAGCACATGAGGGGGGAAAAAAAGAGGGAAAGGGCAATAGTAATAGGGGATTCAATTGTCAGGGGAATAGATAGGCGTTTCTGCGGCCGCAAACGCGACTCTAGGATGGTCCCTGGTGCAAGGGTCAGGGATGTCACTGAACGGCTGCAGAAAATTCTGGAGGGGGGGGGGGGGGGGTGAACAGCCAGTTGTCATGGTGCATATTGGCACCAACGATGTAGGTAAAAAATGGGATGAGGTCCTACAAGATGAATTTAGGGAGCTAGGAGATAAAGCTATAAGTAGGACCTCAAAGGTAATAATCTCTGGATTATTACCAGTACCACGGGCCAGTCAGAGTAGAAATAGGAGGATAGTGCAGATGAATACATGGCTTGAAAAATGGTGCAAGGGGGAGGGATTCAAATTTTTAGGGCACTGGAACCATTTCTGGGGGAGGTGGGACCAGTACAAACAGGACGGTCTGCACCTGGGCTGGAATGGAACCAATGTCCTTGGGGGAGTGTTTGCTAGTGCTGTCGGGGAGGATTTAAACTAATGTGGCAAGGGGATGGGTACAAGAGCAGAGAGGCAGGTGGGTGTAAAACGAGGGTAGAAGCAATAGGGAGCAAGGTGAAAAGTAAAAGTGGCAGGCAGACAAAACCAGGGCAAAAATCAAAAAGGGCCACTTTTCAACATAATTGTATAAGGGGTAAGAGCATTGTAAAAACAAGCCTGAAGGCTTTGTGTCTCAATGCAAGGAGTATTCGTAATAAGGTGGATGAGTTGAACGTGCAGATAGCTATTAATGATTATGATATAGTTGGGATCACGGAGACATGGCTCCAGGGTGACCAAGGCTGGGAGCTAAACATCCAGGGATATTCTATATTCAGGAGGGATAGAAAGGAAAAGGAGGTGGGGTAGCGTTGCTGGTTAGAGAGGAGATTAACGCAATGGAAAGGAAGGACATAAGCTTGGAGGATGTGGAATCGGTATGGGTAGAGCTGCGAAACACTAAGGGGCAGAAAACTCTGGTGGGTGTTGTGTACAGGCCACCTAACAGTAGTAGTGAAGTTGGGGATGGTATCAAACAGGAAATTAGTAATGTGTGCGACAAAGGCAAAACAGTTATAATGGGTGACTTCAATCTACATATAGATTGGGTGAATCAAATTGGCAAGGTCGCTGAGGAAGAGGATTTTTTGGCATGTATGCGGGATAGTTATCTAAATCAACATGTAGAGGAACCAACGAGAGAGCAGGCTATTTTAGATTGGGTATTGAGTAATGAGGAAGGGTTATTTAGTAGTCTTGTTGTACGTGCCCCTTTGGGCAAGAGTGACCATAATATGGTTGAGTTCTTCATTAGGATGGAGAGTGACATTGTTAATTCAGAAACAATGGTTCTGCACTTAAAGAAAGGTAACTTTGAGGGTATGAGATGTGAATTGGCCAAGATTGACTGGCAATCAATTCTAAAAGGGTTGACGGTGGATACGCAATGGAAGACATTTAAAGACTGCATGAATGAACTACAAAAATTGTTCATCCCAGTTTGGCAAAAGAATAAATCAGGGAAGGTAGTGCATCCGTGGATAACAAGGGAAATCAGGGATAGTATCAAAGCAAAGGATGATGCTTACAAAGTAGCCAGAAAAAGCAGCATACCAGAGGACTGGGAGAAATTCAGAGACCAGCAGAGGACGACAAAGGGCTTAATTAGGAAAGGAAAAATAGATTATGAAAGAAAACTGGCAGGGAACATAAAAACTGACTGCAAAAGTTTTTATAGATATGTAAAGAGAAAGAGATTAGTTAAAACAAATGCAGGTCCCTTGCAGTCAGAAACAGGTGAGTTGATCATGGGGAACAAGGATATGGCGGACCAATTGAATAACTACTATGGTCCCGTCTTCACTAAGGAAGACATAAATAATCTGCGGGAAATAGCAGGGGACCGCGGGTCAAAGGAGGAATTGAGTGAAATCCAGGTTAGTCGGGAAGTGGCGTTGGGTAAATTGAATGGATTAAAGGCCGATGAATCCCCAGGGCCAGATAGGCTGCATCCCAGAGTACTTAAGGAAGTAGCTCCGGAAATAGTGGATGCATTAGTGATAATCTTTCAAAACTTAGATTCTGGAGTAGTTCCTGAGGATTGACGGGTAGCAAACGTAACCCCTCTTTTTTAAGAAGGGAGGGAGAGAGAAAACGGGGAATTACAGACCAGTTAGTCTAACATCGGTAGTGGGGAAACTGCTTGAGTCAGTTATTAAAGATGGGATAGCAGCACATTTGGAAAGTGGTGAAATCATTGGACAAAGTCAGCATGGATTTACAAAAGGTAAATCATGTCTGACGAATCTTGTGGAATTTTTCGAGGATGTAACTAGTAGCGTGGATAAGGGAGAACCAGTGGATGTGGTATATCTGGACTTCCAGAAGGCATACGGTATTAGGGGTTCAGTATTGATGTGGATAGAGAACTGGCTGGCAAACAGGAAGCAAAGAGTAGGAGTAAACGGGTCCTTTTCACAATGGCAGGCAGTAACTAGTGGGGTACCGCAGGGCTCAGTGCTGGGACCCCAGCTATTTACAATATATATTAATGATCTGGATGAGGGAATTGAAGGCAATATCTCCAAGTTTGCGGATGACACTAAGCTGGGGGGCAGTGTTAGCTGTGAGGAGGATGCTAGGAGACTGCAAGGTGACTTGGATAGGCTGGGTGAGTGGGCAAATGTTTGGCAGATGCAGTATAATGTGGATAAATGTGAGATTATCCACTATGGTGGCAAAAACAGGAAAGCAGACTATTATCTAAATGGTGGCCGATTAGGAAAAGGGGAGATGCAGCGCGACCTGGGTGTCATGGTACATCAGTCATTGAAAGTAGGTTAGAATGCAGGTGCAGCAGGCAGTGAAGAAAGCGAATGGTATGTTAGCTTTCATAGCAAAATAATTTGAGTATAGGAGCAGGGAGGTTCTACTTCACCTGGAGTATTGTGTACAGTTCTGGTCTCCAAATCTGAGTGAGGACATTATTGCCATAGAGGGAGTGCAGAGAAGGTTCACCAGACTGATTCCTGGGATGTCAGGACGCTTATGAAGAAAGACTGGATAAACTCGGTTTATACTCTCTAGAATTTAGGAGATTGAGAGGGGATCTTATAGAAACTTACAAAATTCTTAAGGGGTTGGACAGGCTAGATGCAGGAAGATTGTTCCAGATGTTGGGGAGGTCCAGGACAAGGGGTCACAGCTTAAGGATAAGGGGGAAATCCTTTAGGACCGAGATGAGAAGGACTTTCACATAGAGAGTGGTGGGTCTCTGGAACTCTCTGCCACAGAGGGTAGTGGAGGCCAGTTCATTGGCTATATTTAAGAGGGAGTTAGATATGGCCCTTGTGGCTAAAGGGATCAGAGGGTATGGAGAGAAGGCAGGTACAGGATACCGAGTTGGATGATCAGCCATGGTCATATTGAATGGCGGTGCAGGCTCGAAGGGCCGAATGGCCTACTCCTGCACCTAATTTCTATGTTTCTATATAGTGTACCCTTTTTACGCAAAAAAAAACAATCCGGACGATGACAAGATGAGAGTTATAGTAATAGCATAGATACTAGACCAAGTGGGACATGTTGGGTCACCGTCACACGGGAGGCCTGGTTCCCCAACGCAACCCTTCAAGAATCTTCAAACACCATCCGCAGTTTAAATTCCATTTGGAATATTTTGGAGGACCAAGAAGGACCCGTTCCCCCAACACAATATTCCACCACTCACCCATAGCACCCACAGGAGGCCTATTCCACCACCCACCTGTTCCCCCAACGCAACCCGTCCTCCAACGCAATATTCCACCATTCACCCATAACCACCAACTGTGCAGGGACGGTTCATTTCCCCTTATTCACCCTCCCTCATTTTAAACTGTAAAAAAAAATGTTGCCAGGGGTAAAAAAAGGGATTTTACTTGCTGCCAGGACTCAAGTGTCCTATGATTGCAACTTTGTTGCAAGCAGGGCCAACAATTGAATTTGGATTGTGCACAAGAGAAGTGAAAAGGCTTCTCCCTTTCCCCTCCCACGGCTGGTTGCCTTTCCCTCCTCTCCCCCTCCCCGCACGCGCAGCATTTTCAAATAACTGAAAATCAGTCAGTGACTTTTTGAGGCTGCAGACTTGAGCCGCACGAGGGGGAGGGAGGAGAATGGCTCCAGGCCCAGTCTGTGTCCTGCGTGCTTTTATCGGGTGCAGCGATTTAAAAAAAAAATGTAAATGAGATCCCATTGTGATGTCAAAGCTGTAACTGCCACTGCAGTGTTCAAGTGATTCTTTTTTAAACTAGTTTTGTAAAGTTAAAAACTTTAAAAAGTTAAAAAGTATAAAATATAGCCACAATCTGAATGAAACATGATAAAAACACACCTCAGGACAATGGTGAGTAAGGTGGTCCAAAAATTGTTACGCTATCGTGCACCGTTTTGGAATAATTCTGGGCATGAATCACAGACAGATAGATTCACTAATCCCCGGTCCCCAAGCAGAATCATAGAATCGTTACAAGAAACCATTTGGCTTATTAAGCCTTGTTCAGTTCCAAGTTAAGCATCCTGTTAGTCCCATTGCTCTGCTTTCCCCAGAGCCGATCAAATAATTCTCAATGACAAATACAAGTAGCTGCAGATGCTGATTTACAAAAAAAAGACAAATTGGTGGAATAACTCAATGGGTCAGGCAGCAAATCTGGAGAACACGAATAGGTGATGTTTTGGGTAGGTACACTTCTTCAGACTGATTGTGGGGGGGGGGGGGGACGGACGGACAGGAGGGGCGAAGAGAAATGAAAGCTGGAAGAGAGATGGGGTAGGACAAAGCCTGCCAAGTAATAGGGTGATACAGATGAAGAGTGGTCTGATAGGTAGGCTGTGGGCAAAGGCCAGAGATGAAAAGACAGATGTGAGACAAAAGGATTCGACAATGTGAATTGTGAAGCTGGTGGAAGAAATATAGGTGGAAAGGAGAGAAATAGGTGAGAGTCCAACTGGGGCATGGGGAAGGTTTGGGGGGGGGGGGGGGGAAAGAGAGAGAAAGAGGGGTCAAATTCATTTCTGAAACACTGATTAATTCAGTTTTTACCACCCGTAAAAGGCAGAAAAATTACCTAACCCTAGGGAGCAAAACAAATGGCATCCTTGTAAAGTATCATATCCTTTTAAAAAAGAATTGTGGTTATATTAATGTTAAGAAACCCAACTACTTGGAAAAAGTAACACGGTACAGGAACTCAAGAACGAGACATCAAGATCTTCACACACACACACTAGTTTCTCACCATTGTACAAGGGTTTTGTTTTTCTATCCTTATCAAAATTCATAATCCAACACCCCCCCCTCACCAACACAATACTTCATTTGCCACATTGTTGTTTGGTAGATAGCAACACTGCAGCTGCACACAAAGAAACACCAATTGGATTTATTGCTTTCAAAAATTGGATCGATTGCATGTGATCAAAAGGTCACATGATTTCCAAGTCTTTTTTTAAATCATGGGTAATGCAACCAATTGAACATTTCTTGATAAATGATAGCTGAGCGCTAAACAATTTCTACTCACCCGTTCCTTTGTTCTTGTCCACATAGCAATATTTCAATTCATAATCTTTCAGCAATTCATGTATTTCCTGAAGGTAGAAAATAAAATTAGCCACCTACATTAAGCATGTTAAAATAGGCAACAAAATAATGGTTAAATGCATACCAAGTTACCAAGAGATATTCAGGTTGGGATTCCAAATGTCGTCACAATACACAAGACCATAATAAATGCTACTTCAGCTACAGCCAGGGATAGCCCAATCCTGCACACTGTATTCCCGGTCTGGCATCAGACATCATATACATCTGGAGCTGTATGTATACAACTTTTGAGGCTTAAATTTCTTAATGCCTTAGTGTATTTTCATATACAAAAATAGCAAACTCTTTCTGAACAATAAGGCAATGCTTCCATTGCAGGCCCATCGACTCATGGTGTCCATGCCGACCAGCGATCACCCGTTCACACTGGTTTAGTTTAGTTTAATTTTTCCAAATTAGACTTGGCAGCTTTGGTAATAATAAACAGCCATTTCCACCAACGGGTTAGCGCTTAGCAAGAATGTATTTAGTGCACATTTAAAATCCCAAAAAATGTGACTGAGAATTAAAGTGGTGTTAGGTACTTGAGAGATGTTGTTGTAATCTCACTCATTCACGAAGGTAACAAAATTAGTCCTTTGTAAAGATGTTTCAGCAACAACAAAAAATGGATTGAGGCAATAATGAAAAAAGGTATGGTCTCCACCTGGTTCATATTACATGAGAGATTAACTATTCTGCTCAATTAACTTACCCTCATAATGAGCCTAGCAACAGATTGGCAACAATATTTTTTGACAATAAACAGTTGATCAACAGTTTTGACAAAACTAATCTACAAACCCCAAGGTGGTAGTGACCATAATATGCTAAAATTCAACCTGCAGTTTGAGAGGGAGAAGATGAAAACAGATATGTCGGTATTACTGCTGAGCAAAGGTAACTACAGAGGTATGTGCTGGATCAAGTTGATTGCAAAAGTCAAAGACAGCACAAAACTAAAAGAGAAAGCATATAATATTGCAAAGATTGGTGGGAAGCTAGAGGATTAGGAAGGTTTAAAAAAGCAATACAAAAGCAATATGGGAGAAAAGATGAAAAATGAAGGCAAGCCAGCCAATAATATAAACAATAGTAAAAGTTTCTTCAGCTATATAAAGAGCAAGAGATGCAAGAGTGGACATTGGACTATTGGAAAATGACGCTGGAGAGGTTAGTGGAGTTGATATTACGAAGGAGAAGGTGCTTGAGAAGCCAAAAAGTCTGATGGTAGATGTCACCTGGACCAGATGGACTACACCCAGAGTCTTTTTCCCAGGGTGGGTGAACAAAGAGCCAGAGGGCATAGGTTAAGGTAAGAGGGGAAAGATTTAATGGGAACCTGAGGGGCAACTTTTTCTCACAGTGTAGAATGGGTGCCAGAGGAAAGAGTTGACGCCACATTACTGGACATTCCGATTAAATGTATGTGTTGGGAACAGCAATGAAGAAACCCAGTTTGTATGCACCAGATCTTTTTAAAATTATTGATAAACGCTGTTTCCATCATTCCCACTTCAGAATTAACGTTAAAATTTCAACTGAAATATCAACCGACCAAATTTGTGATGTATATGACCGACTGTAGAAGTAAAACCTGGATAAATCCAACGTATAGTTATCAAACAGTCAATTTTCACTCTGAAGACATTTCCAGCACAGTAGGGTTGGGTTGGGGGGGGGGGGGGGGGCTGTGAATCAGTGCGGGATGGATAGATGGTGGGGGGGTGAGAAGGCAAGGTTCCGGGATGGATGGATTAAGGCAGGGGAATTAGTGCATGTTGGTTGGAATAGGTAAAATTGTGAGGGGAGAGCGTGGGGGATGTCAGTGGGGTTGAATGGGGTGGATCAGTACAGGATGAATGGGTAGATCAGGATAAGGGGGGCATACAAGAGAGAGAGAGAGTGGGGGGAGGTTTGTTTCTGCAAAGTATAACTGCCAGTCCAGGAAATTATCCAGTTATTCAAGTTACACTTTCACAGGCAAATGAGTGAAGACATTTCTGATTGTAATGGGTGAAATTAGCATGGTCAGACGCCACTGCAATGATCTTTAAAGTTTCCGGACGTTAGCGGGTTGGCAAGCAGTGGTTACTATCAGGGCGGGCGCGGTGCGGGAGGAGGAGATGGAACCGCTGTGCGGGGCCCGTCATTCGCTCCGACCCGCCGTCACACCACACTCCGTATCTTTGCTCCGCACTACAGCCGTCGCCGTCACTGACACGAAACGTCACGTTCCTTTTCTCCAGAGATGCTGTCTGACCTGCCGAGTTACTCCAGTTTTTCGTATGTATCTGCAGTGCCAAGCCGGGCAAAACGACTCGGCATTTAGGTTGCCCAGCGGCACTTTGAGTGGTCATTGGCACCCGGGCAACCACTAATTTCGAGCCCTGATCACGTGCTTTGTTTCAGGCTAGCTAGGCAGGGAGCCCACATCAAGTCATGGGACCAGTGAAACATTGTGAATCAAATGGAACTGAAAGGTAAGATCTAAAGTATGAATTTATGAAAATGAATCTGTATGGACCCGAATTTAATTTCAACCTCTTATAATGTGAAAAAATAGATCTGGAAGCTGTTGAGGGTCTAAACTATGTCTATCCATAACAAAATAACTTAAAAGTTGTCACTAATGCCAGCTTGAAGTCAAAGAAGTCTTCTTTAACATCTAATCTCGGAACTGCCTGCGATCATTTACAGAGAAAAAGTGCTCCGACCGCGGGGCCTATGAACACTAATTTGATCATTTGCTGACTTGTCATTCGATCTACCTGGACATGCGCATATGTATATTTCCCCATTGATATGTTGATATTGTCTTACATAATATAAAACGTGAAAAGATGTAAAATACTCCAGACACATTTTATCTTCTATCATTAGGAAGCAGCAGTGTATCCCGGGTTATCATGCCGAGTGCTATGTACCATGCACAGAATTATGTAAATGTTTTGACTGCAGAATTTCTCTTTCTACAAAAGATTTGGAATCTGATGAAGAATATTCAGATGAAGATTAGATGGAATGTAAACCAAAAGATTGGGGAAATAAATGATTATAATGGTAGGGAATTGAGGAATGCTGTGGAACAGAGGGATCTAGGAATAACTGTGCATAGTTCCCTGAAGGTGGAATCGCATGTAGATAGGGTGGTAAAGAAAGCCTTTGGTGTGCTGGCCTTTATAAATCAGAGCATTGAATATAGGAGTAGGGAAGTAATGTTAAAATTGTACAAGGCATTGGTAAGACCAATTCTGGAGTATGGTGTACAATTTTGGTCGCCTAGTTATAGGAAGGATGTCAACAAAATAGAGTACAGAGGAGATTTACTAGAATGTTGCCAGGGTTCCAGCAACTATGTTACAGAGAAAGGTTGAACAAGTTAGGTCTTTATTCTTTGGAGCGCAGAAGGTTAAGGGGGGACATAATTGAGGTCTTTAAAATGATGAAAGGGATAGACAGAGTTGACGTGGACAAGCTTTTCCCATTGAGGGTAGGGAAGATTCAAACAAGAGGGCATGACATGAGAATTAAGGGACAGAAGTTTAGGGGTAACGTGAGGGGGAACTTCTTTACTCAGAGGGTGGTGGCTGTGTGGAATGAGCTTCCAGCAGAGGTGGTGGAGGCAGGATCGATTTTAACATTTAAAAGTAAAGTGGATAGGTATATGGACGTGAAGGGAATGGAGGGGTATGGTCTGAGTGCAGGTAGATGGGACTAGGGGAAAACAAATGGTCGGCACGGACTGGAAGGGCCGAGAGGGCCTGTCTGCGTGCTGTAATTGTTATATGGTTATATGGTTAATTGGTCTTTTAATGTGGAGCACATTTAAAGTCTTCTTTTAATGTGGAGTGTTTTACTGTTTGTGTCAAATTATTGAAACAATGAGTTATGATAATGAGTTATGAATGACATGATTATGGTGTGCGACAGTCCACCCATCCATCCATCCACACGGGGGGGGGGGGGGTCTAACATAAATATAGGCTCATTGTAACTTAAAATGAATACTCATCGAGTAAACATCAGAGTATTCGATTCTTGGTCAGGATGTGACATTTACATCAGAAACAAGACTTTTTCGCTTACAGGTCTGTCCCCCAGCCTGGCACTGCCCCAGTCCCAGTATGGCCGTGACCCCCCACTCTGCACACTGGCAGTCAATGGGGTTCAGTAAATGGGGGAACCCACAGGAACGGCCCTGACACATTAATTTTACTTTTTCCCCATTTTATTTTCTAATTAGCTTAATTAATTAATGTGCAACTTTTGGCACTGACGAGTTATGACTTCCACCTCAATTATCTATATTACTAAAAGTCTGATATTGACCGCTTTGGACTCGCTATAGTGTGATTTCCGAGAGAACGCCACCACCTACAGCCGTCATTTTTGGCCACCTCGCTCTGAGCACCCCTCCCCCTACCTGGACCGGAGGATTTTCCCATCAATGAAAAATGAGAGATATTAATGTTTTTTATTTTTTTGCTATTCTCTCTGCTGCCCCTGCTGGTGGGAGGGGGAGGGACTATAAAACCCGGAAGTGCCTCACTCGGTCTCTGCAAGATGGAGGAAGCCAGAGGGTCACATCTCTATGAATAACACTAAACACATGTCGACTCAACTGTGCGTAACCTTAATGTGGTTTGAAAATGAAAATATGGTTGGGTTGAAGTAGAAATGCACTGCAAATGGCTGTTTGGGTGGGGGTTTGGGCTGAAATGGAAATGCACTGCAAATGGCTGTTGGGGGGGGGGGGGGGGGGTTGGGTTGAAATGGAAATGCACTGCAAATGGCTGTTTGGGGGGGGGGGGGGGGGGGGGGGTTGGGTTGAAATGGAAATGCACTGCAAATGGCTGTTTGGCTAAACTTGACAACTTCTTGTTTGCACTATATTGATTTTAGATAAAACGCTACCACTTACGGTTGTGATTTTTGGCCATCTTACTTAGTCCCTCTCCACTCATCAAGTGCAGAGGATTGTTCCCATCAATGTTATTAGTGTTTAAAAAATGTTGAGAATCTCTCTCTTGTGAATCATACCATGAAGGCCACACCTTTTCCAGTGGGAGGGGGAGGGATTATAAAACCCGGTAGTGTGGGTGTGGCTCAGTCTCAGCATGATGGGGGAGGGAGAGGTGACGACTGTCTGAGCTGTGAATCAACTGAACACACTAAATGTCTACTGAACTGCGAGTGTGGTGTTTTGTGTGGTTTTACCCTGCTTGAAATGGTATGAAACTGCATTTGAATGTGGTGGCCTTGCACCCTGCATGAAATGGTATGAAACTGCATTTGAATGCGGTATCGTTGCACCCTGCATGAAATGGTATGAAACTGCATTTGAATGTTCTGTTGTTGCACCCTCCTTGAAATGGTATGAAACTGCACTTGAATTTGGTGGCCTTGCACCCTGCTTGAAGTGGTATGAAACTGTGCACTTGCATTTTGTGGCCTTGCACCCTGCTCGAAGAGGTAAGAAACTGCACTTGAATTTGGTGGCCTTGCACTCTGCTTGAAATGGAATTTCAAGGAATAGCCGCGAGTCAACTGCCAGCCCACCAGCCGTGAGTGAGCTGCCAGCACATCATGCATGAGGAACTGAGCTGCCACCCCAAGAATCCATTTGGCCCACAATGTTCATACTAGCCCTCTGGAGACCAGTAGTCCCTGCAGCCAACAACGCCCATACCAGTGCTCCAGAAAAGCCCCCCCCCCCCTCAATATTGGAATTGGTGGAGAGGTGGAATATTGTGCCGGGGGACCAGCCCTCCCGTGTGAACATTAGCCTAGTATTTTACCTAAATCTGTGCAGAATTTCAAGTAGTTCCCAGACATGGGTCACGAAAGTTAAATTCTAGACACATTTTTGATGCTCGGCCCACAGCCTGTACCCAAAACCTTCGGCACTTACTAATCAAGAATCTGTCAATCTCTGCCTTATAAATAGTCACTGGCTTGGCCTCCACAATGAATTCTACAGATTTGCCACCCTCGGTCTAAGGAAATTACTCCTCTCCTTTCTAAAGATGTGCCCTTTTAGTTTGAGGCTGTGCCCTCTGGTCCTTTACACTACCCAGAATCCTACCAGTCACTGCAAACTGGTTTGACTTCCCCAAATATAACCAAATTAAACTTCATTAGCCATTCCTCAGCCCACATCCCTAACTGATCAACATCTCACTGTAATTCTTGATAACCATCTTTGCTGTCCACGATACCACTCATTTTAGTGTCATCTGCAAACTAATTATGGCTTGATTTTCCATCCAAATCACTAATATAGATGGGCTAAACACTGACCAGAAGGACACCATTCGTCACAGGTCTCCAATCTGATAAACATCCTTCAATCACTACCCTCAGCTTAAAGCCAATTCCGTATCCAGTTAGCTGGTTCTACCTGGATCCCATGCAATCCAACCTTCCATGCAAATCTCTTCAAAGATTTTGTTGAAGCCCATATGCACTGTCTACACCGCTGGCCTCAACCTTCTTGGTTCCTTCTCCAAAAGACCACATTCATGAGACACAATCTCCCACACAAAAAACTACACTGACTGTCCCCAACAGGTCTATCGCTTAACTTTTTTTCCCTGTTGCCAGCCGGGCAACGGTGACAGCTTTTTAGGTTGCCAAATGACAGTTTAGGTGGTCATTGAAGGCGGTTTGCATGACGTGTGTGATAATGTGCTCTGACGAAGTGCATAGTTACCAGTCAGAATTACGCTCAATGAAGTATTCACATATTATGTTCAAGAAGGAACTGCAGATGCTGGAAAATCGAAGGTAGACAAAAGTGCTGGAGAAACTCAGCGGGTGCAGCAGCATCTATGGAGGGAAGGAAATAGGCAACGTTTCAGGCCGAAACACATCAGTCTGAGGAAGGGTTTTGGCCTGAAACGTTGCCCATTTCCTTCGCTCCATAGATGCTGCCGCATCCGCTGAGTTTCTCCAGCACTTTTGTCTACATTCACATATTATTTCTGCTTCAAATAACTCACAAACTAAACATATTCACCAATCAAGACATGATATATACATACCCCAATGACATGCAGCAAAATGATAATACAATATCTCAACTCTTTTTACACATTGCAATTAATGCAATTTCTATTAGTTCTTTCCACTTCCAAACAAAAATGTGGTTGGATTATTCAGCATATGATCAACCTGTGTCAATAAATCCTGGACCATGGTAACATATATGCTTAACCATACACACTACAGATTGATGCAAGCATGTTTTCTGTGAAGGACCGAAAATTACCATGACATGGCCATAGCATGGGTCATTATTGCTATTGGCACAGAAACACTCTGGCTTCCCACATAATTTATCCACAACAAAATATACAGGTTGCAAGGACTTTTCTAAAGGCATTTTAAGACAATAGTTGTTAAAACCGACTATACCCACCTGACAGGTTAAACATTACACCAACTGACAAGAGATGGCCAAAGGACATAACTGCAGCAAATGTTATTTTGGTAATATGTTTAACGGTGTTAAAACAAATAATAACATTGGGAAAAAACAGATTTGATTACATTCCGTTATCAAACATAATCAATGTTCGCTCTGAAGACCATGAAGCACATTAGGGTCAGAGGGTGTGTGAATCAGCATGCGGTGGATAGATGGCGGGGTGGGGGTGGGGGGGGTTGAGAAGGCAATCGGTGCGGAATGGATGGATTGAGGCAGGTGAATTAGTACGTGTTGGTTGGAGTATGTAAAATTGTGAGGGGAGAACACGGGGGATGTCAGTGGTGTTGAATGGGGGGGGATCAGAATGGCATGGATGGGGGTGGGGGGGGGGATCAGTATAGGATGAGTGGGGGGGGGGGGGGGGGAGATCAGTAATGAATGGGGGTTCAGTACAGGATGAATGGGGGTAGACAAAAATGCTGGAGAAATTCAGCGGGTGAGGCAGCATCTATGGAGCTAAGGAAATAGGCAACGTTTCGGGTCGAGGCCCTTCTTCAGTCTGTTCCCACATTCTTCTTGAATGGGGGGGGGGGGGGGGGGGGGGGATCAGTACAGGATGGATGGGGGGGGGGGATCAGTACAGGATAAATAGGGGGGTGGGGATGCAGGACAGTGTGAGGCAGAGGGTCTATGCAGGATGAATGGAGATTACTACAGGATGAATGAGGGGATTAGTACGGGATGAATGAGGGGGATCAGTACAGGATGCATGAGGAGATCAGTACAGGATGCATGAGGGGATCAGTACAGGATGAATGGGGGATCAGTAAAAGATGAATGGGATGATCACTACAGGATGGATGGGGGGGGGGATTGGTGCAGGGTAAATGGAGGGTGGGTCAGTACGGGATGAATGGGATGATCAGTGAAGTATGAATTGGGGGGGGGGGGGGGGGAAAGAAGTGCAGAATGGATGGGGGGGGGGGGGGGGGGTGTCAGTACAAGATGAATTGGGGGACCAGCGTAGGATGGATGGGGGGGGGGTAGGCAGGAGAATCAATGCGAGGAGGGTAGGATGATAGATTTGGGGGGGGGGGGGGGAAGCACAGAGGATGAGGATGGGGCAGAGGAGGTGGGGAGGAAGGAAGATCAGCGCTCCTCGGACAACAGCCAACAGGTGCGGGGCCGAGCGGTGCAGCTCAAAGATCCTATAGCTATAGGATCTTTGGTGCGGCTGCTTCAGATGGAAGGAGACCTCCCTCTCCCTCGCTCCCTCCCTCCCTCCGGCCTCGGCGTGCAAGAGGGGTTGTTTTGAAAGCGTGGATTTGCAAGCAGCGACCGTTATCAGGGTGATACCAGCCGCTGATGGCAAATCCGCAAAAGGCGCTTTCAAAACAACCTCTCTCGCACACCGAGGCTGGGAGGAGGGAGGGAGAGGGAAGCTTCCTTCTGCCGGGGGGGTGCGGGAGGAGGAGGCGGTGGGGCCGCTCTCGCGGCCGCTGTTCGGGGCCCGTCATTCGCTCCGACCCTTCGTCACCCTGCATCTAGTATCTTTGCCCCGGAATTAAAGATACTAGAGGAATACAGCCGACGACACGAAACGTCAGTTCCTATTCGCCAGAGGTGCTGCCCGACCCGCAGAGTTATTCCAGTTTTATTGCGTCTACTGGTATAAACCAGTATTTGGGTGCCAAGCCGGGCAAAATGAGTCGGCGTTTAGGTTGCTCGGCAGCACTTTCTGTGGTCAATGGCACCCGGGCAACCACTAATTTCAAGCCCTGCCTAATCAACTAGTCTTTTCAAATGCATCTATAGTAGTATAAATAAATCATGATGGTATATAGTGGTAATGTTTGGTCTAATGAAAGTGAAGGGATTGGTTTCCTGAGGACAGTGAAGAAAATTTATTGGTGTCAACGTGCTGGAGATGGCAGTAACAGCCATGATTGTAGAATCTAGTAGAAGAAAAGAACAACTCAAGAAGAGCCAAACCATCGTTTGGGAACTTGGACACAGGGCAAGGGTAGAAGAGCAAGAATGAGAATGAACATTAATTAAACAATGAGGTGCCTTCTTTGCAATTAGAGCATGACATCTAATTTGACCAATGATCTCGGGTGTGAGAAAAATACTTTAAACAGCAGATTTTTTTTTTCCCTATTTGCATCTTGCTTTGGCATTAAATCTCTTCATTCAGGATGCCAATCTTTTTCATCATTTACATTAATTGTTGGCACACCACTTCACCAGGTGCAACAAAGGAGGTGGCAGTCAGCCAGGTGCATGTTCCCATAGGAATGCAACCTTGTTCTGCATAGGGGCCAGGACCCATGTCTGTGAGTGGATGGCGGGCCACCTCTATCGCCATAGTTACTAAATGGATGTAATAATACATACTAACTAAATTAGTAATACATACATACAAATAATATACTAACTAGTGTGACACTTGGTGTTGTTTTTCGCATTAGTTTTGACGTGCCTTTCCAATGTTCCCTCGCGTCCCCGGGTCGCAAAAACGAATTGGAAAATAAAAAAAGACGCCTGCAGTTTCGGGATATGGGCCGGATCCGGCCCGTGGGCCCTAGGTTCCCTAGTGTAAAAGGGAGAGTGCAGGAAATGTTACAGAAGTTTCCCAAATTAATGGGACGGAAAGTACAAGAAGGGGTAAAGGTGCCAGATTGGGTAAAATCGGGACCGGTGAGAGAAGGGAGGTGTTGTATTTGAATGCGCGTGGTATAAGAAACAAAGTGGATGAGTTTATAGCACAGTTAGAGATTGGTAGGTATGATGTTGTGGGTATTACAGAGATGTGTCTGCAAGAGGATCAGAGCTGGGAGCTAAATATTCAGGGTTATACATCATATCGGAATGACAGGAAGATGGGTAGAGGGGGTGGGGTAGCTCTGATGGTTAGGAATAAAATTCAGTCCTTCGTGAGGGGTGACATAGGGTCAGAAGATGTTGAGTCATTGTGGACAGAGCTGAGAAATTATATGGGTAAAAAGACCCTAATGGGAATTATTTACAGGCCCCCAAATGATAGGGTGCAAGTAACATCAAGAGAAAAATTGGCATGTAATAAAGGCAATGCTACGATGGTCATGAGAGATTTCAATATGCAGATAGACTGGAAAAATCAGGTCGATACTGGACCCCAACTGGAATTTGAAGAGTACCGCTTAGATGGATTCTTAGAACAGTTTATAGTGGAGCCTACTAGGGAAAAGACAATTTTGGATTTAGTGTTATTTAGTGAACTGGATTTGATAAGGGAATGCAAGGTAAAGAAACCATTAGGAGGTAGCGACCCCAACATGATGAATTTTAATCTGCAATTTGAGAGGGAGAAAGTGAAATCAGATGTGTCGGTGTTGCAGGTGGGCAAAAGGGATTATAGAGGCATGAGGGAGGAGCTGGCCAAAGATGACAGGAAAGGGACCCGAGCAGGGATGACATTGGAAGAAAATTCAGGGAATAATCTGGAAAATGCAGGATCTTTTCATTCAAAAGAGGAAGAAAGATTAAGGTGATAACATATATGTAAAATATGAGATCCTCACTCTCCCTATTCCCCATCTCCATTATCCCTCTCCCCACCTTCCACCAACCCTCCTCTGCTTCCTCCCCTCACTCCCTCCATGAAAATTGCAATGCTTTTTAAAAATGAAACCTCCCCCCTACCCCACCCCCACAATGAAAATCACATTTTCCTCTTTGAAATAATCTAAACACAACGTTAGCTGTTAATGAAAATGGAAGAATGATTAAAACTGAGGTTTTTAGATAATTTAAAAAATCGTGATTTTTAATGTAATTTAAATTCGGGATCCTATTGTGACGTCATACGCGACTAAAGCAGGCACGTGCCCTGAGCAATTACTCAGTGTAGGCACTCAGTCGGCTTAAAAAAAATTAAACCGCGCAGTGACAATTCAATTTGCCCAAGGCTTCCTAGTCTCCTTTATTCTGAATTACTGAATGGGTGGGGGGGGGGTGGGAAGGCTGACGGCAGATGGAGATATGGTGGGAAAAACGGGAGTACAGGGAATAGTTGAATCAGTTGTCATCTTATTGAATGACAACACTTGTTCAAGGGACCAATTGGGTCAGTTCCTTTCACAGCGTGTGGAGAGTCTGTGCCAGGGGTAAAGTTGTGGGGAGGGCACGAATGTTGAGAAGGAGGGTACACAAAAAGCTGGAGAAACTCAGCGGGTGCAGCAGCATCTAAGGAGCGAAGGAGATAGGCGACGTTTCGGGTCGAGACCCTTCTTCAGACTGCTAAAGACCAACTCTGCTAGGCAACTCTGGAGGGCACGAATGTTGAGGAGGGTGTCGGGGATACTGCCAGTAACTCACTCACCGTTACCGCAGCTCTCCGGGCGCGAAGCCACGCACTGTAGCTGGGGATAGAAGCAGCTCGGGGAGCTGACAGCAGAACTGGCCGCCACTTCTGCCGGCCCGCTCACCTTTGGCAGTGCTCTCCGTCGGAACACCCGTCACCTGCCGTTCGCCTCAAATTCCCTCAGCCGAGTAACCTCAATCGCGCTGTCGGAATTTAATGACATGAGTGAGGCCAGCGAACGGCAGAAGAGAGGTTTTTAGACGGAGAGCTGCCAGAGGTAAGCGGGGACCGGCAGAAGGAGCTACTTCTCGGGTGGCTCCAGCGGCCGCTCAGCCACCCGAGCTACTTCTCTCCCCCCGGCCTCAATGCGGTGGCATTCCACGCCCCCGTGCAAGGAGAGTCGCAAGTGGCATTATCTCAATCCCCTCCTTCATAACATTCACGCCCTCCCCGCAACTTTACCCCGGGCCGGACTCCCCAAACGCTTGGAAAGGAGCTCTCCCCCCACCCCCACATCCCGGGGAATACGGTATTTAAAAACATCACCAAGAAATGTACTTACCACATCATTGGTACACGACATAAGTAAACCATATTTGAAAACCCCGCCAAGAAACTTGTGCTGCGCATGCGCAGTAGACTGATGCGCATGTGCAGTGCTGCAAAGGCAGCATTTCAGCTGCCTTCAGCCCCGATTGAAATTGACGGCTTCAGGCAGCGCTGACGGCACGTGGGTTCCACAGACCTTCCCGTGTTACAAGCGCTGCGGGTGAAAGGCACGGAGAATTATGCCTGCCTAAGAAATCGGTCTCTTACATAGGCATAATTCTCCCATGCCTTTACTATGTATATTTAGTAATTACTATGCTATAATTTAAGTCAGGGGAGGCAGTGCCTACCTTGCCTACCCTGACAGCACGTGCCTGGACTGAAGGGTAGGGCAAGTGAAAAGTGGTTTTGTAAAGTGGTTTTTTGTAAAGTTTAAAATGTGAATAACTTGTAAAATATACCATCAATCTGAACAAAACTTGGTTATGGCACACCCCAAGACAATGGTGAGTAAGGTGGGACAAAAATTGTAGCGCTATCGTATGCCGTTTTGGCTGTGTTTCGAGAAATCACTCACACACACACACACAAACAAACAAAATGAGAGTTGAGAGACCAAGTCAGTTGATATTTGCAGAGATAGATACATTTAAGAGTGGTCAAGAGTGTTTTATTGTCATACGTCCCAGATGGGACAATGAAATTCTTACTTTCTGCAGCACAACAGAATACACATAGCACATAACGGGAGAAGAGAGAGAAGAAAAGTTCAAGAAGTTACAAATATAGTAATAATAATATAGTCTTTTCAGTTCAGAGCTCAGGGCTTATTGTTTGTTGTGTTTGCCAAATGACTGTCGGGAAGAAGCTGTTCCTGAACCTGGACGTTACAGTTTTCAAGCTCCTGTACCTTCTTCCTGAACGGAATGGTGAAATGAGTGTGTGGTCAGGATGGTGTGCTTCTTTGATAATTTTGGCAGCATTTGAGGCAGTGACTACGATAGATCCCTTCGACGGTGGGGAGGTCAAAGCCGGTGAAGGACTGGGCCAGTGGTCAACATTTTTTGTCGTCTTTTCCACTCCCGGACGTTCAAGTTGCCGAACCAGGCCACAATGCTCGCTATCGTGTAGAAGTTTAGGAGAATCATCCGACATGCCGAATCTTCTCAGGAAGTAGAGTCGCTGATGTGCCTTCTTTATAATTGCATCGGTGTGCTGGGTCCAGGAAAGATCTTCGGAAATATGCACGCCCAGGAATTTGAAGTTTTTGACCTTCTCCACCATTCACATTGATGTTAACAGGACTGTGGGCCCTCATCCTTCCCCAACCAAAGTCCACAATCAGTTCCTTGGTCTTACTGATGTTGAGACAGGTTGTTGTGCTGGCACCATTTGGTCAGTCGGTCAATCTTACTTCAATACTCTCTCATCTCTATCTGTGATTCGTTCAACAACAGTGGTGTCGTCGGCAAAATTGATGATGGAGTTCGCACTATGACCGGCTACGCAGTCATGGGTATAGAGTGAGCAAAGCAGGGGGCTTAGCACGCAGCCTTGAGGGGCTCCCGGACTAATTGTTACTGAGGATGAAGTGTTTCCGCCAATTCGAATATTGTGGCCTGTGGATGAGGAAGTCGAGGATCCTATTGCAGAGGGTTGCGCAGAGACCCAGTTCCGTGAGATTGGTAACCAGCTTGGAAGGGATGATGGTATTAAACGGCAAGCTGTAGTCTATAAACAACAGCCTGTTTTTATTGTGCAAGTGGTCCAATGCGGAGTGGAGAGCCAGTGAAATTGCATCCTCCATTGACCTGTTGTGGCGGCATGCGAATTGTAGTGGGTTGAGGTTCTTGTCGAGGTAGGAGTTGATGTGCACCATAACCAACCTCTTAAAGCACCACAGATGTTAGCACCACTGGTCGATAGCCAGTGAGGCATGTCACCTTACTCTTCTTGGGGTATTATTGATGACATTCTTGATTAGCACAGGTGGCAGAGGTTATGAGGAGAAGGCAGGAGAATGGGGTTAGGAGGGAGAGATTGATCAGCCATGATTGAATGGCAGAGTAGACATGATGGGCCGAATGACCTAATTCTACTCCTATTCCTTATGACCTTGAGGCTATTGGTTTATGTTTGTGGGGAATTAGTAGGCCTGCAAAGGCGACTTTCTATGCTCATCCTCGTGCAGTATTATGGGAATATTTTAATAGGTTGATGAGTCATTGACTCAACACATGGACAAATCGTCTGACAGAATAGCTCTCCCATAGCTGAAATCCCTGTACAGGAATAAAGATTTTGTGCCTCAGCAGGACTTGAAACCACAACTTGAATTTACAAAAAGACAGGCCTAACACTCATGTACAAATGGATATTAATGAATAAAGTCTTTAGATCTTAAAAGGCGACAATTGGTTTTACGGTAATGGTTAATTTTATTGCAACTCATTTTGATGTTCCAGACCCAAGAGCAATTTTAAGTGTAAAAAGAATATTCTGTTATAAGATTCAAGTTGATTGTCTAATTAAATAGATATCAATTGTAATTTCTACTGCAGTAATCTTGATACTCCAATCCTAACTATAAAAGTATACTTTTGTATCATCTGCAAATTTGCTAATCTGCCATGTACATTCTCATCCAAATCATTGATATAGTTGACAAACTGAACTGAGACACACCATTAGTCACAGGCCTTCAGTTCGAGAAGCAACCTTCCACCACCACCCTCTGCTTCCTTTCATGAAGCCAATTTTCCACCCAACTCAAAACTTTGAACATTCTTTTGGATAACATGGAGCATTTACAACGTAATTGTTTCTCTCTGCGAAGTATAACCACCAGTCCAGGAAATTATTCAGTTATTCAAGTTATACTTTCAAAGGCAAATGAGTGAAGACATTTCTGATTGTAATGGGTGTAATTGGCATGGTGAGATGCCACTGCAATGCTCTTTAAAGTTTCCAGACTTAGCTAGATGGTATCACATTTGCCTCAGCTAAGTAAATTGCAATTATTCCACTCCATGGACTTGGACACCTGGGATGATATATGCAACAGCAGGTAATAAGTGGGTTTTTTCCTGAAACAAAGCAACCCATTTTGTTCAAAGCAATTATTACATTTCCAAAAGATAAAACGGATGGCAAATATCCACCAAATGCAGCTGTTCAGATCAGTTTATCACCTTGTACACCAGGGTGCAATGAAATTCCTTGCTTACAGGAAGCTCAGTAAATATGCATACAGTAATGATAAATACAACATCAATTGCAAGTGCCAAGCATAAGAATGGTGTATGATTGTAGTCCAATCTGAAGTAGTGCAAACAAAACACATTGACATAATAACCCATCGAGGTAATACTAAAAAGTAAGAGCAAGTGGCAGCACCTCTGGTAAGGGATGCAAAAGAGGTGGCTGGTTCAGGTGTCTGACAGCAGTGGTGGGAAAAGCAGTTCATAAGCCTGGCCATCTGAACTCACGTGTCTTCTCCCTAGAAGATAGCAGAGAGAAAAGGGATCAGCCAGACTGGCTAAAAGTATCCTTGATGGTACTTTCCGCCTTGAAGAGGCAAAGCACCATGAAGATGTACTGGATGGAAGTAACGCCCAAAGTGGAATGGGCCGTGTTCACCACTTTCTGCAGATTCAGGCCACGAAGTACAGAGCAGTTGCCAAATCATGGTGGAGATGCACCCCGTAAGAATCTGTAGAAATTCAATAGAATCCTCATGGACATGGCAAGTCTTCTTGGCACCCAAATAAATATTGGTAGTGCTGCTGCTACACGATAGCTGCGCTTACAAGATATCTCATGTTACAGAAAAATCACATTATAAAGAGAATTGTGGGGGGAATTTGAGGGAGAAAGAGGGGGGTGGGTTTAAGGTCTGCCATGTCTCCGTTTCAAAATAACAAAGTAATTTTCCAACAGAATGTAACAAAAATTGAACTGTTCAATAGAAATACGTTTTTTGTCACGGCAAATGAAAAATGCTGAAGGTTGTACGTTACATTGTTTAATAGAGTATTGTTGCACAATTGCCATTTTAATGGTCATTTGTTAAAGCAGCAGCTGTATTCCAAAAGGGACAATGATGTCTGATGACTGTGCAGAGGTCACAGGTTTAAAAACAGGTTTTTAAAAAAAAATCCTATATTGTTTAAATCCAAGATCTCTTTTTGTTCCTGCTTGTCAATTTCCAGACTGACCTTTAAGTGGTTAACCTCGTCCCCAATTGAAACCGTATTATTACCAATTCTGCCCACACAATGCAAATAATGTTCTCAAATTCACACATGTTATATCCAATTTGTGTTATGGAAACACAACCATAGGATGGGGTGGAAGATTGCAACCTTCACGTGGTCCGCCCTGTTTTGACTACTGAAATCAACTCGACGTGCCCGGTGTCCATGCTGACTAATGATCACCTGACCAGAGATCCCTCCGACTACACAGAGGGGAAAGATTAAATAGGAAACTGACTGGCAACTTTTTTCCATACAGAGGGTGTTAGGTATACGGAACGAGTTGCCAGAGGAGGTACTTGAAGCAGGCACTATAACATTTAATGGACATTTGGGCAGGTACATTGATAGGAAAGGTTTAAAGATTTAGTGGGATATGGGCCAAATCTGGACAGGTGAAACGAGTATACATAGGGCATCTTGGCAGCATGGGCAAGTTGGGCCAAAGGCCTGTTTCCATGCTGTATGATTTTATGAGTAACTTAAAATCTTTTTACAGAAACACAAGCTAGGATATTTTTCATGCAATCTTGAATTATTTGCATATTCCTTCACGCCTTCTTATCGAGTCCACACACAAGATTAGAAGTTGTTCAGCCAGAGCTGAACACAGTTCTCGGCATCCGCATACAATGTCTGTCTTATGCTTCTTGTGGGTGGTGGTGGAACGATTGGTGGAAACAGGGCCGCGACGTGAACGTTCTTTCCTTGACCCCACCTTTGCACAAAGTCAATAAAATACTTCTAGTATACTGTAAAACACAAACTAACACTAAAAACACTGCTGTTTGCTTAATAATCTTTTCGCTAATGGCATCTCAAATATCCTGATGTGAAAGAATGACTGTATGAACAGTAAAACCAAAAATCAAATATTGCATCTAAATGGATGGGGTGAGACAGCATCTTTAACGCAGCAAACTCATTCCTTTCAATGAATTCTATAATACATCTTTCTGAATGTAATCCAATTCATTTAATCTATTGGAATATCATAAATTTTCTCTTGAATGAAAATTACATTTACCCAATATTAATTTCAGAGATAAGAATACCAGAAGTTAGAAACCACACCACAGGGTTTTTCTTTGCACAGGACATCCTCTCTGGTTCAGCATTATCGAATGAAAGTTAAATCCAATTTTTTCTGTAAAAGGATCTTTCCCTTGCTCCATTTCGCTCTCGCCTCGTAGTTATGTACTGTGTAGAAAAACATCCCACTGTATCTCACATTACATGTGAGGTGCACTCCTGTGGGATGTTTTTTCTCTCAACGGTTATAATAGTCCTACGGCTGCTGGTTCCTGATTATTTTTTTTTTTGGGGGGGGGGGGGGGGGGGGGAGAAAGAGGAGAGCTACTTATGAGTTTGGTATTTTGCATTGATCATTTTTTTGCCTACAACATTTTCACGTGGAAATTTTATTCCACATCCAGCAATTTTAGATAAGGATTTGGCAATAATACAAGTCACCTATACAATAGACAGTAGGTGCAGGAGTAGGCCATTCGGGCCCTCGAGCCAGCACCGCCATTCAATATGATCATGGCTGATCATCCCAAATCAGTACCCCGCTCCTGCCTTCTCCCAATATCCCGACTCCGCTATCTTTTAGAGGCCCTATCTAGCTCTCTCTTGAAATTATCCAGAGAACCGGCCTCCGAGGCAGAGAATTCGACAGACTCACAGAAAGTATACGATAAAAATGTAAACTTGGAAACATTAACTTTTTTTCTTTTCTCAGATATTGTCTGTGTGATCCCAACATTTTTTGTATTTTGTTTTAGTAGCATATTTTTTATTTTATTAAACAGTTTTAACAGAATCTGCTTACTGTCAAGGACAGTCACATATTGGTGGCAGGCTTAGTATTACACAATACAATAAAATAATTTGCCAACTATATTTGGGCAGGAGTAGATCATTACCCGAAGGCTCCCAGGAGTCATGAACTGGGACTGCTTTTGACATAATCAAAAGCAGTAATGTAATGTAAAAGCAGTAATGTAACATAATGTAATGAATGCCATGAAAAGCACAGAAGACTAACAAGAAAGGTTCACTCAGAGGGGCTTTTCAGGGAAATGCACCAGTTCATGTAACACATTTATTCTTAGCCACTCGAGCCATGCGAACAGCTCCTGGGCATTTTCAAGGTATCAGTAACAAGTTTTCAGGTGGCGTCTACACCATCTACATCATCGATTGCCTAGATTTGGACCCTGCCCTCTTCTTGGTGCTACCATTGGGAGGAGCCTGAAGTCATGCACCATTGAGTTCCGGAACAGCTACTTTTCTACAGCCATCAGGGTCTTGAACCAATCTTACCTTGATAAGGAAAGCCTGGTCTTGACCCGAAACTTCACCATCCCTTCTCTCCAAAGATGGTGCCTGTCCAGCTGAGTTACGTTTTGTGTCTATCCTGCATATGTACTATGAACTTGTTTTTTTTTTTTTTTAAATTGTAGTTTGCAATGTTTTTGTTTGTCTTTTATAAGAATTGGTGTAATGTAGAATGTATATACAATTTGCTTTTGTGTGCTGTTTGAATCCATGTGCCAGCAATCAATATTTTCATTGTACTTCTACCTCACCGTGCATATGCACACGAGAAGAAACTCAACTCCAGTGCCCATATGCGTCTGAATAGTACCTTTAAATCCCCAGGTGAAGTACATTAATGAATTCCCACAGACAGTAACAACATCAAAAGAGTATACAGCATTATAGTGAAAATGGGCTACAAAATAATAACCTGTTTAAAGACGCTTAAAAAAACCGTTATGAATATAAAATCATACAGCTGTTGATATAATTTGTATGGCCTTTCGTAGTTCAACAAAAGCTGTTACCCAACGTCCAAAGTAACTACATTGATATGAAACTGCAATCATAACACCAGGTTTAAAAAAAACATGGCGCTGTTCATGGTGGAATTTATCTATCAATTTCGTGTACGTAGTGATACGGAAATTCAACACTAGTTTAACTCGGAGAAAGAATACTGAAAATATTTGAAAGTGCACAGGTACGGAAATGTAGTGTTTGCTAAAAAGGTGCCCATTGTGTGCACGTAAAGGCCGTCTAAATATTTCTTTCTGAGTGGCAAGAATTAAAAAAAAAAGTCAAACGTCGTTCTACAAAATATTTATAAAAAAAACGCAATAGGTGTAAAATATATTCTGCTTTAAAAAAAAAGGGTAAGTGGGAAATCGGCGCAGCGTCGCGGATGTTTTGCACAGCAAAAATTAAAGAGAAAAGAAACCACTTGGGCAATCCCGTCAGTTTGAGCCAGCTCAAACTCCTTCGCCACAACTTCCAACCACGAGAATTGAACTTCTCCCTTTGCCTCTCGCACTCGGCAGCCGAGTTACTGAGAGCAACTTTATAAAACAGAAGTCTGTAGGTACAGTAAAAGCAAAGATCCTATAGGATCTTTGGTAAAAGGCCGTGAGGTAGTTCCGGGTGGACGAGACGACGCTCCCCCCCCCCCCCCGCTCACGGCGAGGGAGCGCCCCCTCCTCTCGTCACGGCGAGGGAGCGCCCCGAGGGCCGAGGGGGTGGCAGCGGGGGGGGGGGGGGCAGCGGGGGGGGGGGGGGGGGGGCAGCGGGGGGGGGGGGGGGGGGGGGGCAGCGGGGCCGGGCGCGGTCGCCACCCACGGCCACGGCCCAGCGCAGCGCGGTCGCCGCTGCCCGGCCGCCAGTCCGCAGTCCGCCCCTCACCCGCCCCGGGAGTCGGGTACCTGGTTGCTGCAGTCCGACCGCAGGTTCTTCACCAGAATCTTCCTCCTGTTGCTCAGTTCCTTGCGGGTTCTCTGCAGCCGCAGCTCGATTTCCTGTGGCGTCAGGGCCGGCAGCTCGTCCAGCATCGTGTCGCCGGGGCCGAGGTCGGAGCCGGTGTCTGACGCCCCGCTGTCCACCCGCTGGTGGGAACACGCCGCCATCTTGGGAAAGAGACCGTTGCGGATTGGAACCGCCGCGAGCCGAGCCGGTTAAAGAAGGGCGGGGGGAGCGCCGCCGGCGGACACAGCCAGTACTGCAGGGGGTGGGGGGGAGCGCCGCCGGCGGACACAGCCAGTACTGCAGGGGGTGGGGGGGGAGCGCCGCCGGCGGACACAGCCAGTACTGCAGGGGGGGGGAGCGCCGCCGGCGGACACAACCAGTACTGCAGCGGGGAGCGCCGCCGGCGGACACAGCCAGTACTGCAGCGGGGAGCGCCGCCGGCGGACACAGCCAGTACTGCAGGGGGGAGCGCCGCCGGCGGACACAGCCAGTACTGCAGGGGGGGGAGCGCCGCCGGCGGACACAACCAGTACTGCAGCGGGGAGCGCCGCCGGCGGACACAGCCAGTACTGCAGCGGGGAGCGCCGCCGGCGGACACAGCCAGTACTGCAGGGGGGAGCGCCGCCGGCGGACACAGCTAGTACTGCGGGGGAGAGCGCCGCCGGCGGACACAGCCAGTACTGCAGGGGGGGGGAGCGCCGCCGGCGGACACAGCTAGTACTGCGGGGGGGGGGGGGGGGGGGGGGAAGCGCCGCTGGTCGGGCATAACCAGTACTGCAGGGCGGCGAGCACCGCCCGCAGCTCGAACCCAGTACTGCAGGGCGACACAAACCTACATGTTCACGCAGGGCGGTGACAACGCCATCTCCTGGGCGTGACCGGTACTACCGAGCGTTTAATTGCCCTTGAAAAACTGCCTCCTATAACTCTGGTGGCTTATTAATTGAAGCCACTCCCACATTGTTCTTGGGTAGGGAGTGTTTGGATCATTCAGGGATTATAAAATTATGTCGAAGAATCAGCAAGTAAATGTAAACTAAGGACCCGTCTTTAGAAACATATCTGCAGATGCTTGTTTATACCAAAGATAGACAAAGTGCTGGAAAAGCTCAGCGGGTCAGGCATCATCATCTCTGGAGAAAAGGGGTGGCTGAAGTTTCGGGTCAGGACCCTTCTTCAGATTGAAAATAGTGGATTGGGGGGCAATAAGATGGATGCAAGAAAAGACCAGGTCAAATCATGTCCTGCTACAAATAGTTAAAGAAGGAACTGCAGATGCTGGAGAATCGAGGGTACACAAAAGGCTGGAGAAACTCAGCGGGTGGGGGAGTCTGCATCCTCTGGGCTTGAACATTGAATTTTCTCAATTCTGTTAACCCTTGCTGTCTCCTCCCCTTCCCACCTCTCCCTCAGCCCTCGGGCTCTGGCATTCCCTCTATCTCTATCTCCCTCCCCCACCCTAGTCGCACTAGCTTCTCATTTTCACACCACAAACAGCTTACAATGGCTTGTTCCCTTTATCATCAATACTTTTTTGCATATCTTTCATTCATTGTTCTTTATCTCTCCACATCACCGTCTATATCTCTCGTTTCCCTGATCCCTGACCAGTCTGAAGAAGGGCCTCGACCCGAAACGTCGTCTATCTCATTCGCTCCTTAGATGCTGCTGCACCCGCTGAGTTTCTCCAGCCTTTTGTGTACCCTCCTGCTACAAATAACCCATTGTTGGCTAGAGAAGGTGTGATCTCAAGAGGGATACAATGTGGTGAACTGTGGAAACTGGTTAAACGACTAGGGTGGAGGAAGGGGAGGAAAGTGAAGGTAGAAGTTGCTTATAATTAGAGAAATCCCTATTCATATCGTTGAGTTGTAAGCTACCCAAGTAAAGCTGATGTTCCTATAATTTGCATGTGGCCTCACTGTGGCAATGGTGGCGGCCATGGACAGAAAAGTCAGAATGGGAATTAGAAGGCAGTTAAAATGGTTAGCAATCAGGAGATACTGTAGGTCTTGGCAGACCGAGCGTAAGCGTTCAGTGAAACAGTTGCTGAGTCTCCATTTGGTCTCGCTGATGTACAGGAGCCTACTCCTGGAACACTGATGCAGTAGATGAGGTTAGAGGAGGGACGTGAACCTCCGTCTAACTTGAAAGGATTGTCAGGGTCCCTGGATTCATTCATGAGAGATTTTTGCAATATTATAAAAACTTATACACTGCTAAAACGATAGAAAAAAAGATAGGAATATAAGCATTTTAAAAAAAAATGTAATCTGAATGGGTTGGATTCACAAAATAGAGAATCATTAAATGCTGAAATTTGAGTAAAAGAAATCCAAGAATCTATCAGATCATTAAAAAATGGTAAAACACCGGGACCAGATGGTATTGGCTCGGAATTTTATAAAACATTTTATGATCTGATCGCACCACGCCTGAAGACATTATATGAATATATTTATACACAGCAGAAACTACCAGAAACGTTAAATGAATCTATTATAACACTTATACCTAAAATAGACAAAGATCTGGATGACCCAGGATCATTTAGAGCTATAGCTCTTTTAAATACTGATCAAAAGATATTAACTAAAATATTAGCACAAAGGCTAAGTACAGATATTAACGAATTAATTCATCCCAATCAAACAGGATTTATACCAAAACGATATTCCTCATATAACCTGAGACGTTTATTCAATATTATATACTCGAAAAGAGGTATTAAAAAAGATCTAGTAGTTATTTTGTTAGATGCAGAGAAAGCCTTCGATCAGGTGGAATGGTTCTATTTGTTTTCGGTTATGGAAACTTTTAAATTGGGAGAGAAGTTCATTACTTGGGTCAAATTATTATACACTAACCCAACAGCCAGAATAATAACAAATCAAATGCTATCAACTAAATTCAGTTTATCTCGAGGCTGTAGACAAGGTTGCCCTTTATCCCCACTACTATTTGCACTTGCAATAGAACCATTAGCTCAACGTGTGAGATCACATCCTGAAATATATGGGTATGATACCAGAGATACTGAAAATAGAATCTCCTTATATGCGGATGATGTATTACTTTATATCACAAAACCGGAAATTAGTATCCAAAATTTATTAAAATTAATAACTGAATTTGGATCTTTTTCAGGATATAGTATTAATTGGAATAAAAGTGCTCATGCCAATAATGGTAAATAACATATATATTACAACAATTTCCTTTTAAGATAACAAACGAAAAAATTAAATATCTTGTTGAGGACCTCTGTCCTTGTTGCGGACCTCTGTCCTTGTTGCGTCTGGGGTGAGGGGGAGCAACATGGGGCATAGAGGAGATATCTGTGAAGACCTTTGTATCTTCCTCAAACCTCCATCTTCCACCTGGAGGGCCTTGAGGCCTTTAGTTTCTTCCTCGAACAAAGACACAACCAATTTCCCTCTTCTAACTCACTCCTCCATTGAGCAGAACTTGTCCTTGCCCTCAACAACATCTCTTCCCACTTTGTCCAAATCTAAGGTGAAGTCATGGGCAATTGCATGGGCTCAGCTCTGCTGCCTTCTTGTCATGTACGTCGAGCAGTCCTTATTCCAGGTGTACATCAGTCATATCAGTGTGATTTCCTCTCAATGCCCACTGACATTAATTTTTTATGTTACACCCATTGAATGGCACCTTTATGTCAAGGGCCCTCTCTTTTATCTCATGGAAGTCAAGTCCCTGCTCCACGGTTGTTGTGATGGTGGTCCTGGTAAAACCCAAATTGGCGACTTCCGGTGGCGCTATGGAGGGCTAGAGGATAACGCCAGCCAGCTCCTCGCAAAAAACGGGGAAAAAACGGGGATTAACGGACCTACCTGCCGTCTCTGCACCGATTGTTGTGAGTGACGTCATCAGGCGTGCGACTCGTTATGTCTACATAGCGCAGCCCACCCGAAAAATCGAAAAGTCGATCTACCAGGCAGAGACCGGGAGAAGGCCTGACTGAAGCCTCAGACTCAGGTAGGATGTCATCCCAGGAAGATGTGATGAAAAAAACGGCGAAAAAACGGAAAGTGAAGAACTTAAAACTTTTATTTCACGTGAAATTGCTGGTTTAAAGGAGGAAATAAACCAGATGAACACTGAAATGAAAGAATTGCAACTTGAAATTAATTCCAATATTAATACTAAAACTAAGAAAATATCGGAAGATTTGAAGAAAGAAATCGCAGAAATGATGACTGAAATGTCAAAGGAGATGAATGAGAAGGTAAAAAAGGTGAAAACTGATTTTGAAGGCTGAATCCTGTGGAGAAGGCACTGGACCAACAGACGGCTGGCATAAAAAGCCTTGAAGAACTAGCCAATACAAGTGCTCGGACTACAGCAAAGCTTATTACAGAAAATGAACGTCTAACGGATTTATTGACCAAAATAACCGAGAAATGTACTGAACTAGAAGGTCGCCAGAGAAGACAAAACCTAAGAATTGCGGGTATTCTTGAAGGGGGAGAGAAAGATGAAGATCCCCGAGAATTTACTGCGAATCTACTGCAAAATGTTTTATCTCTGGAACAAAAGCCTTTGCTAGCCCGAGCACATAGAGTGACGAGACGTCAGACAAGACCAAATGCTCCCCCAAGACAAATGATAATAAAGGTACAATACGACTACGTCTTGGAGGAGATAATGCAAAAAACATCGAGAAACAGAAACCTTGTATTTGAAGGACACAAGATCAGCATCTATCGAGATTATGCAGCAGAAGTCTCCAGGAAACGAAAAGCATTTAATGAGACTAAAAGTCTCCTGAGGGGGGTGGAAAACTTGAAATATGGCCTGAATTACCCAGCTACTCTAAGAGTTACTTTTAACAAGAAGGAATATTTCTTCTCCAACCCTGTGGAAGCGCTGGACTTTGCCTGGAAGATACTAATCGAATACACTGACTTTGCAGGACTTTACAAGACTTTGCAGGACCGGATGGAACTGGATAGTACTGGATGGAAGCTGGAGAAAGATGTGGATCGAAAACCCTCACATGGATACTAATAATTAGTATAACTACATTACTAATACAAACAACTAATAAATATTAAAATTATACCGTGGTATTTTTACTAATCAGAGCTAATTATTATGACACTAACTACACTACTAATATAATAACTAATAAATATTAAAATTATACCGTGGCATTTTTACTAATCAAAATTAATCATTATTACTAATGACTAATGTTCATTTATATTGAAATTAATAGAGTCAAATATAGAGCCTGATTTCATTTGTCCCCTTTGGAAACTTTTCTTTTGTACCAGTAATTTTCATTTTTATTTTTTATTTTCCTTTCCTTTCGTGTGTTTTTTTTTATAATTAGATTTTCAAATAAGTTTTAAATATATGTATTCTCACATTTTCGATTATTATAACCCGAATATTTTAAATTTAATATCCCCGGTAAAATATCATTATGGAATAATAATTCCAAAAAAAACAGGGAGCTGGTTAAGTTAATAACATTAACTACGGAAGTCGGTAGATGGTTAGCCATGCTAGTATGGCTAGCACTAACTACAATAATACTAGATGTAGTTTTTTCCTCCTTTGTGCACTATACTAACTTCTTAATCTATCCTCTCTTCTTTTCTATTATAAACTATTATTGGTTTTTTTCAGTTTGAATGGAGTTATATATTGGATCAAAGGAGATATACACGTGAGAGGCATTCAAGGGACTTAAAATTCATCTATTCGGTGTTCGGGTGTAAGGTCGGGTCTGTCGAACTGAACCATTGGCTCTATTACAGACTCCCTTAGACAAAAGATGCAAGACTTAAAAATGAATACGGGGAATGAAGGAATAATGTTTTGCAGCTGGAACGTTAAAGATATTAATGAACCAATTAAGAGAGGTAAAGTATTAGCACACTTAAAAGCAATTAAAGCTGATGTAATTTTTATTCAAGAAACTCATTTAAAAAAAGATGCTGAGCATAGGCTGAAAGCTAAATGGATAGATAAAGCGTATCATTCTTCTTTTACACACAAATCACGAGGTGTAGCAATATTATTTCGTAAAGGCATTTTATTCAAACATACATCAACTATAACTGATAACGATGGCAGATACATTATTGTAATAGGAGAATTAAATGCACAAAAAATGATTTTTGTTAATGTATATGGACCAAACTTTGATAGTCCATTGTTTTTCAAGAAAATATTTAACAATATCCCGGAAATAACACAATATAACCTAATAATTGGAGGAGATTTAAATTGTACATTAGATCCTTACTTAGACAGATCTGCAAGACAAAGGAAAATTAAATCCCATTCCAGTGACTTATTAAATGCATATATGGAAACTACTAATATTAAAGATGTTTGGAGAGTAGAAAATCCAACTGGACGAGAATACTCCCTTTTATTCACCGGTACATAAAACCTACTCAAGAATAGATTACTTTTTAGTCGATGCCAAACTTATTTCACTCACTTATAATTATAAATATCACAATATTATAATTTCAGATCATGCACCTTTAACATTTAAGATTTAAATAAATGGTAAAATAGAAAAACGGGGACAATGGAGATTTAATCCACTAATTTTAAAAAACAAAATAACTCAGGAATATATTACAGAACAGATCAAGATTTTATTTGAAATAAATGATAAACCGGAAATATCTTCTTCCTTATTATGGGAAACTTTTAAAGCATATCTCCGTGGAATTATGATTTCCTCTCAAGCATTTTATAATACAAAGAATCGGAGGGATCAACAAGAACTGGAAAAGGAGATTAAACAATTAGATACAGAGAATGCAGCTAATCCATCCATAATAATACATAATAAAATTGCAGCACTGAAATATAAATTAAATAAAATATATTCAGATCAAGTTGTAAAACCTTATCAATACACTAAACAATTACAGTTTGAATTTGGAAATAAACCTCAAAAATTATTGGCTCGCCAATTAAGGAAGATGGAGGGAGAAAAAATAATCCATAGGATTAAATCACATAATGGCGAACTTTTAATACGACCTAAAGATATTAATGAGAGATTTTTGCAATATTATAAAAACTTATACACTGCTAAAACGACAGAAAAAAAGATAGGAATAGAAGCATTTAAAAAAAAATGTAATCTGAATGGGTTGGATTCCCAAAATAGAGAATCATTAAATGCTGAAATTTCAGTAAAAGAAATCCAAGAATCTATCAGATCATTAAAAAATGGTAAAACACCGGGACCAGATGGTATTGGCTCAGAATTTTATAAAACATTTTATGATCTGATCGCACCACGCCTGAAGACATTATATGAATATATTTATACACAGCAGAAACTACCAAAAACGTTAAATGAATCTATTATAACACTTATACCTAAAATAGACAAAGATCTGGATGACCCAGGATCATTTAGAGCTATAGCCCTTTTAAATACTGATCAAAAGATATTAACTAAAATATTAGCACAAAGGCTAAGTACAGTTATTAACAAATTAATTCATCCCTATCAAACAGGATTTATACCAAAACGATATTCCTCATATAACCAGAGACGTTTATTCAATATTACATACTTGAAAAGAGGTATTAAAAAAGATCTAGTAGTTATTTCGTTAGATGCAGAGAAAGCCTTCGATCAGGTGGAATGGTCCTATTTGTTTTCGGTTATGGAAACTTTTAAATTGGGAGAGAAGTTCATTACTTGGGTCAAATTATTATACACTAACCCAAACAGCCAGAATAATAACAAATCAAATGCTATCAACTAAATTCAGTTTATCTCGAGGCTGTAGACAAGGTTGCCCTTTATCCCCACTACTATTTGCACTTGCAATAGAACCATTAGCTCAACGTGTGTGATCACATCCTGAAATATATGGGTATGATACCAGAGATACTGAAAATAAAATCTCCTTATATGCGGATGATGTATTACTTTATATCACAAAACCGGAAATTAGTATCCACAATTTATTAAAATTAATAACTGAATTTGGATCTTTTTCAGGATATAGTATTAATTGGAATAAAAGTGAACTCATGCCAAAAATGGTAAATAACATATATATTGCAACAATTTCCTTTTAAGATAACAAACAAAAAAATTAAATATCTTGGAATTTATGTAACAAAAAGATTTTATTCTTTATTTAAATCCAACTTCCCACTATTATTGAATAAATTAAATAAGAATATTTTATATTGGAAAACTCTACCCATCTCAATGCTCGGTAAAATTAATGTAATAAAAATGATTTTTCTTCGGCAATTACTATATCTTTTCCAATTAATTCCGATATATCTTCCTAAAAATGTCTTTAGGAAGGTGGACTCTCTAGTTACCAACTTTATTTGGGATTATAAGAGCCATAGAATAAATAAAAAACATTTATGTAAATCAAAAATAAATGGAGGTTTAGCACTACCAAACTTTATGTTTTATTACTGGGTAGTTAATATTAAAAATATGAATTTTTGGTTAGTAGAGACAGATAAACAACCAATTTGGTTAAAAATGGAAAAAGAAGATTGTTCTCCTTTTGAAATTAGTTCAATAATATTTGCCAATATTAATTTTGGTAAGAAAACCTATAGTGAAAACCGTATAATAGAAAGTGGAATACGTATCTGGAAACAAATAAAGAAAACATTAAAATTGAAATCTATACCACTAGCCCTTACCATTGTAAATAATGTTACATTTAAACCTTCAATGATGGATAAAGGCTTTTTACAATGGAAAAATAAGGGAATTAATAATATCGGCGATCTCTACAGGGAAAACTCCTTCCTTTCATTTCACGAATTACAACAAATTTATGGATTACATTCAAAAGATTATTTTAGATACAAATTAGAGATTATGTAAAAGCAAACACACAGGAAATTAGAAATAGAAAGACAGAAATTATTGATTAATGTCTAAATAAACATCCGAACACAGAAAAATTGATATCATACATTTATAATACCCTATTGGAAAATTATGTCCCATTAACAGAAATATATAGACAATCATGGGAAAAGGAATTAGGTCAAATTATTAGACCAGAAGTATGGGATGAAAGTTTACAACACATACACCACTGTTCGTTAAATGCTAGACACTCTCTTATACAATTTAAAATATTACATAGACTACATTACTCAAAATCCAAACTACATAACGTTTTTCCAAATGTATCTGCCATATGTGATAAATGTCAGCACTTAGAAGCTAATCTGACACACTCATTTGCAAATTGTGTAAAAATCACAAAATTTTGGATAGAAATATTTAGGATAATTTCGAATGTTCTTAATATGAACCTGACTCTTGACTCAAAGTTAATAATACTGGGAATACTGGAAACAGATCAATTAATAACGAATCAAAGAATTTTTATTGATTATAGTTTAATAATTGGGAAAAAATTAATATTAAAATTCTGGAAAGGTCCTACATCCCCCACAATCAAAATGCGGAATACAGAAATGTCGGAGACACTCCATCTGGAAAGATTGAGGCTCGTCCTAATGGACAGGTTGGATCTTTTCAGAGGTATATGGTCTCCATATATTGAATATCTACAGGGTCAAAGTGGCTCGGTGCGAGAGCCTGACTGAGGCCTGAATCATAGAATAGATGAAGAATTACGTATAATAAATCATGGATATATCTCCAACGATGGATAACTTTTTAATACTCCATTCACTTCCTTATTTTCGATTTTTTACCTCTATATTATTTTTCTCTATCCTTTCTTACTTATTAAAATAAAAAAAAAATTAAAAAATGTATAGAAATATAGTCTTAAATATTAATATTAATAATATTATGAATGTATGTAAGAAGTATTTTCTATTAATATGTATTTACAACTAATAAAAAATATTCATCAAAACCCAAATTGGCACCAAAGGATCCGGTGACCTTGAATGCATGGACTCAGGTGGCCAACACAGTTGTGCAGTTAATAGAGCTACTGCCTCACTGTTCCAGAAAGCTAGATTCAATCCCCGTCCTTGAGTGCGGCCTACATGGAGTTTGTATGTTCTTTCTCTTTTCCTCTGGGTGCTACAGATTATTACACAACCCACCGACATATTGGTTGGTAAGTTAATTATCTACTATAAATTGCCTCTAGTGTGCAGGTGGATGGCAGAATAGTAGGAAGAGAGTTCACGTGTATGTGGGGAAAATAAAAATAATGGATTTAATGTAGAATTAGTACAATGGGAGGCTGATGGTCAGTGAAGACTTGATGGGCTAAAAGGCTTGATTGGAAGTCCTAAAGCTCTTCATACTCTAGTGGGGAGAATCAAGAGTATCATGGAAGTATCCAGTATCCTTTATTGTCATTCAGACTTTTCAGTCTGAATGAAATTTCGTGCCTTGCAGTCATAACATAGAATAAAAATAACAAAGCGCACAATAAACACAGATTTAACATCCACCACAGTGAGTCCACCGGGCCCTCATCACTGTGATGGAAGGCGAAAGTCTTGTCCTCGTCTCTTCCCTCCTTGTTTTCCCTCTGCATCGAGGCGATCCAAGCTTCCGATGTTGTGACCCCACCGGGTGATGGTAAGTCCCACGGCTGAATCCGAGCTCCGCAAACAGGCCGGTTCAAACTCCGCGGCCCGGGGCGGTCGAAGCTGCCGCCCTCCAGTCCAGCGGACGCAGCTGTTGCGGGAGCTCCGGAGAACAGGTCACCACCCTGTGACCTGCGAGCTCCCGACGTTATCGTCCACTGAGCCGTGGCCGAGCCAAGGGATTCACAATTTAAATATGAAGGATTGTTCATTTAAGGCAGAGGTAAGATGACTCTTTTTTCTCAAGATATATTTGCAAATCTTTGGAACTTTCCTCCAATGCCAGTGTCTTTAAATAATTTTAAGGAAGAGGTACTTGGTAAGATGTTGAAAGGTTACCAGAATACTGCTTTGGCGTTACAATGAGATTAACCATGATCTTGAACAGTGGGACAAGCTTGAGGGGCCAAATTGGACAACTGCACCAAATTATTATGTTTACATATTGAAAACAGACTCCTACAATTTTGGATGTGCTCAAGTGGGAGGGTGAAAGATCGATGGTTAAATTGGGATACCTGGAAATGTGTAGTAGTTTGGAGCAGCTGACTTCAACCAAGTTCTGATTATTCAGTGATAATCCAGTCACCTGACAAACATTACATTTGAATTCCTTATTAAAGTGAGTAATATTTCCGAGCTGCTATTCCGGGATTAGTCTGCAACTCTTTAGCTGGAGTCTCTGGATTAGTCGGCCATCACTCTAACTTCTGCTACCCATTCCTGAGCCAATCACCCAAATATTGCAGATTCTCTGGGTACAAGGGTACAAGAATTCCAGCTACAAAGATCTTCCCAGTAACCAATGAAACTTTGTGGTCGCCGTTTATATGGGCTGATAAACATTAAAAAAAAATTAGCCAAATGCAAATTTCCACAAGTTCCCCCCCCCCCCCCCCCCCTCCCCCCCCCCCCCCCCGCTATCCAATACAATGAAACCAAACTCAAGTACAATAGTAGGAATGACTGGGGTGGGGCATGTCTTTGATTATGTTAGTAGCATGAAGTGTAGATGGAGTCAATGGTGTGGAGTCTGGTTTTAATGATGGGCAGGGCAACATTCACAACTCTCTGTAATTTCATAAAGCAGGATTTATAGTAACCTCATTTCCATTCTAATGTTTTTCTTCTTATACACCTCGGCCTTATTTTACATTTGTTTTACACTTGCGAACAAGCTTGGGAAAAATCCAGCCCACATCAGTTTCTGAATGCTCATTTGATCGTTGGACATTTTGAGCATCAACTAAACTGGCACATACTTCCAGCCGAGGGCATCGGATAACAACCAGTCAGGATGGCTAATTCCATAAATATACTTCTCACAAAAACCTTTCACGCCAATCTCATGAGATAACTACAACTAAATAAAAAAATACCCAATTTAAGATATTTTATGCTTTTGAAGCGTTGAAATGTTTTAATAAATGTGATAGCAAGGAACTGCAGATGCTGGCTTATACCAAAGAATGACAAAAATGCTGGAGTACACAGCTGGTCATCAGCATTTCTGGAGAACATGGATAGGTGACGTTTTGGGGTTCTAAGGTCTTAAATGCTCTCCAACAACCCACACTTTACTACTTCTTTCTCTTCCTTTGAACTTCCTTAAATAACTTGCACCTCTGATCATTTATACATGTTACCCACCCAAACGTATAACCTACAGCAGGCCAGAGCTCAATGTCAGACTGAACTCTGGCTGATTTACCCAGAGAAGGGCTCACATCCCATCATGGATGAACATGAATATAGTAATTCTGAAATTAAATGCACAAGTTCTCCATAACAATAACCGTTGCCATTTGAACCCACCTGGATCACTAATGCATGTGCCTCTCCGGGCCCATGAACGTGGTTGATGGGGCGGCACAGTGGCGCAGCAGTAGAGTTGCTGCCTCACAGCGTCAGAGACCCAGGTTCCATCCTGACCACTGGTCAGGGACTGTGGGATATGGAGGATACCCTTGTGAGGGCCTCATCTATGATGGAATAACCCCGTTCCCTAAAGAATAAGGACATCTCAGATGTCCTGGTATCGAACACCTCATCTTAGGTGCAGATGTGGCGTAGAAGGAGGAATTGGGAGTAGGGGATGGAACATTCGCAGGAGGAAGGGTGGGAATAAGTGTAGTCTAGATTGCTGTGGTAGTCAGTAGGTTTATAATAGCAGAGGCAGTGTTGCTGCCTTATCGATCCTGACTGCAGGTGCTGTGTACAGAGTTTGTACGTTCTCCCTGTGACGCATAGCTTTCCCCATGGTGCTTCGGTGTCATCCCACATTCCAAAGATATACAGGTTTGTAGGTAAACTGGCTTCAGTAAAAAGTGTAAATTGTCCCTAGTGTGTAGCATAGTGCTAGTGTACAGGGATCGCTGGTTGGTGCGGACCTGATGAGCCAAAGGGCCTGGTTCCACGCTGTATCTCTACAAACTAGACATCATTATACAAAATATAAACTCCAGGAACGCGGCCGGAAGCCTCTATCGGGGCACCGCGTAGAAGCCCAGGTCTGGGCCTCACGGGTCAGAGTCCGGGTCGGCAGAGTGGCCGACGGTGCCCGCAGCCGGGTCCTGGTCGGCACCACAGAGATGCGCAGTGGGGCGGCAGCGGTGAAGCCTCACGATGATGGGGCATCAGTGATGGTGAAGCCTCGCGGCAGCGGCTATGCCTTGCAGGTCGACCCGCGGTCGATGAGAGCATGGGGGGGACCACTGTGAGGGGGGAGGGGGAGAACAATGGAGGGCCCGGCGTGGGGGGACCGTTGTGAGGGAGGTGGGGGAAGAACAAAGGACACGGGGAACCACTATGGGGAGGGAGGGACATACACAAACGGGGGAGTCGGCGTGCTTTGTAACTTTGTTAACGCTGTAGGTGACTGCTATTTGTATACATTCTGCCTGTGAACTTTGGGAGCCGCGGTCTCCGGTAGGAAGAGGCCGATTCGGAACTCCAAGCCGCTGCATGTTCTTCCGACGCCGGAGTTCCATCATCCGGCGAGAGGGCCTGAAAACATCGGGCCGTCGTTGCGGCGACTGCGGAGGCCTCAATAGGCCCCGACCACGGGTGAACAAGAGGGGGAGGACTGAATTTTGTTGCCTTCCCTCACGGTGAGAAACGTTGATTCCGCTGTTGGGGGATGTTTTTATGTTTAATGTTAAATTCTATAGTGTTCTGTTTATCTTATTTATGTGCTGCATGGTAACTCAAATTTTACTGCACCAATTGCTGCATGTGACAATAAATGTCCTTTTTCCTTTGTAAAAGTTGAAATAGCGGCACATTTGGACAGTAGTAAGAAGATCGGTCCGAGTCAGCATGGATGTACCAAGGGGAAATCATGCTCGACTAATCTTCTGGAATTTCTTGAGGATGTAACGAGGTAAATGGACAAGGGATAGCCAGTGGATGTAGTGTACCTGGACTTTCAGAAAGCATTTGATAAGGTCACACATAGGAGATTAGTGGGCAAAATTAGAGCACATGGTATTGGGGGTAGGGTATTGACATGGATAGAAAATTGGTTGGCAGACAGGAAACAGAGTAGGGATTAATGGGCCCCTTACAGAATGGCAGGCAGTGACTAGTGGGGTACCGCAAGGCTCGGTGCTTGGACCGCAGATATTTACAATATACATAAATGATTTAGATGATGGGATTAAAAGATGACACAAAGCTGGACGACAAAGTGAACTGTAAGGAGGATGTTATGGGGATGCATCCTGACTTGGACAGGTTGGGTGAGTGGGCAGATGCAGTTTAATGTGGATAAATGTGAGGTTATCCACTTTGGTAGCAAAAATAGGAAGGCAGATTATTATCTGAATGGTGTCAAGTTGGGAAAAGGGGAAGTACAACGAGATTTGGGGATCCTTGTTCATCAGTCACTGAAAGTGGGGTGGAAGATTGCAACCTTCACGTGGTCCACCCTGTTTCGACTAATGCAGTCAACTCGACGTGCACAAACGGAAGATCAAATAGAACAAGTTGTCCAACAACTTTAGGCTGTGCACGCCACACGAAAGAAGAAGCAGTCACTGAAAGTAAGCAAGTAGGTACAGCAGGCAGTGAAGAAAGCTAATAGCATGTTGGCCTTCATAACAAGAGGAGCTGAGTATAGGAGCAAAGAGGTCCTTCTGCAGTTGTACAGGGCCCTAGTGAGACCACACCTGGAGTATTGTGTGCAGTTTTGTCTCTAAATTTGAGGAAGGACATTCTTGCTATTGAGGGAGTTCAGCGCACGTTCACAAGGTTAATTCAAATGGTTTGGACACGCTAGAGGCAGGAAAGATGTTTCCGATGTTAGGGGAATCCAGAACCAGGGGCCACAATTTAGGAATAAGGGGTAGGCCATTTTGAACGGAGATGAGGAAAAACGTTTTCACCCAGAGTTGTGAATCTGTGGAATTGTTTGCCTCAGAAGGCAGTGGAGGCCAAGTCTCTGGATGTTTTCAAGAAGGAACTGCAGATGCTGGAGAATCGAGGGTACACAAAAAGCTGGAGAAACTCAGCGGGTGCAGCAGCATCTAAGGAGCGAAGGAGATAGGCGACGTTTCGGGTCGAGACCCTTCTTCAGACTGGTCAGGGATCTGGGAAACGAGAGATATAGACGGTGATGTGGAGAGATAAGGAACAATGAGTGAAAGATATGCAAAAAAAGTATCGGTGATAAAGGGAACAAGCCATTGTAAGCTGTTTGTGGTGTGAAAATGAGAAGCTGGTGCGACTGGAGTGGGGGAGGGAGATAGAGATAGAGGGAATGCCAGGGCCCGAGGGCTGAGGGAGAGGTGGGAAGGGGAGGAGACAGCAAGGGTTAACAGAATTGAGAAAATTCAATATTCAAGCCCAAAGGATGCAGACTCCCAAGCGGAATATGAGGTGCTGTTCCTCCAGCTTGCGGTGTTGCTCACTCTGGCCGTGGAGGAGGCCCAGGATGTGGAATGGGAGGGGGAGTTGAAGTGCTGAGCCACCGGGAGGTCGGGTTGGTTATTGCGGACCGAGCGGAGGTGTTCGGCGAAGCGATCGCCAAGCCTCCGCTTGGTCTCACCGATATAGATCATCTGGCATCTGGAGCAACGGATGCAGTAGATGAGGTTGGAGGAGGTGCAGGTGAACCTCTGTCGGACCTGGAAGGACTGCTTGGGTCCCTGAAAGGAGTGGAGGGGGAGGTGAAGGGACAAGTGTTGCATTTCTTGCGGTTGCAAGGGAAAGTGCCCGGGGAAGGGGTAGAGTGGGAGGGGAGGGAAGAATTGACAAGGGAGTTGCGGAGGGAGCGGTCTTTGCGGAAGGCAGACAGGGGGGGAGATGGGAAGATGTGGCGGGTGGAGGGTCACGTTGGAGGTGGCGAAACTGGCGGAGGACTATATGTTGTATTTGCCGGCTGGTGGGGTGAAAGGTGAGGACCAGGGGGACTCTGCCCTGTTTGCGAGTGGGGGAATGGGGAGCGAGGGCAGTGTTGCGGGGTATGGAGGAGACCCTGGTGCGAGCCTCATCAATAGTGGGGGAGGGGAATCCCCGTTCTCTGAAGAATGAGGCCATTTGTGATGACCTGGTGTGGAACACCTCATCCTGGGAGCAGATGCGGCGTAGACGGAGGAATTGGGAATAGGGGATGGAGTCCTTACAGGAAGCAGGGTGGGAGGAGGAGTAGTCCAGGTAGCTGTGGGAGTCAGTAGGTTTGTAGTGGATGTCGGTCAGGAGTGTATCACCTGCAATAGAGATGGTGAGGTCAAGGAATGGTAGGGAAATGTCGGAAATGGTCCAAGTGTATTCCATCCGAGTGCGGATGGAAGTTGGTGGTGAAATGAATGAAGTCAGTCAGTTGTGTGTGGGTGCAGGAGGTGACACCAAAGCAGTCGTCGATGTAACGGAGGTAGAGGTCGGGGATGGGGCCCTGGTATGCCGAGAACAAGGATTGTTCGACATACCCAACAAAGAGGCAAGCGTAGCTGGGGCCCCATGCGTGTGCCCATAGCTACGCCTTGTGTTTGGAGGAAATGGGAGGAATCAAAAGAGAAGTTATTGAGGGTGAGGACCAACTCTGCTAGGCGGAGGAGGGTGTCAGTGGACGGGTATGGGTTGCTCCTCTGGTCGAGGAAGAACCGGAGGGCTTTGAGACCGTCCTGGTGGGGGATGGAGGTGTAGAGTGACTGGACGTCCATGGTAAAGATGAGAGGATGGGGGCCTGGGGAATGGAATGCACGGAGCCGACGGAGAGTGTCTGAGGTGTCTTGAACATAGGTGGGGAGGGATTTAACAAAGGGGGATAGGATGGCGTCAAGGTATGTGGAAATGTGTTCGGTGGGGCACGAACAGGCAGAGACAATGGGTCTGCCAGGGCAGTCGGGTTTGTGGATTTTGGGGAGAAGGTAAAATCGGGCCGTGCGGGGCTGGGAAACGATGAGGTCGGAGGCTCGGGGGGGTAGGGAGCCGGAGCTGATGAAGTCAGTTATGGTGCTCGAGATGGCGGCCTGGTGTTCGTCAGTGGGGTCATGGTCCAGGGGTAAGTAGGAGGAGGTGTCCGAGAGTTGGCGCGCGGCCTCCGCTTTGTAGAGATCGACGCGCCAGACTACCACGGCACCTCCCTTGTCGGCGGGTTTGATAACCCAGTCTGGGTTGTTACGGAGTGAGTCGATGGCAGCACGTTCAGGGCTGGAGAGATTGGAGTGAGACAGGGGGGTGGAGAAGTCGAGGCGGTTGATGTCCCGACGGCAGTTCTGGATAAATAGTTCTACAGCCGGAAGACTACGAGGGGGGTTCCAAGTGGAGGCGGTACGTGGGAGACAGGAAAAGGGATCATCAGTGGGGGGCGAGGGCTTCTTCCGTGGAAGAACGCTGTGAGGCGGAGGCGACGGTAGAAGAGCTCCAAGTCGTGGTGGGCGCGGAACTCATTGAGGTGGGGACGGAGGGGGACAAAGGTGAGACCTCTGCTGAGGACAGACCGTTCGATATCGGAGAGGGGGAGGTCCGGGGGGATGGTGAACACGCAGCATGGGGGTTGTGGCCGGAGGAAGGCAGGTGAGTGGACTGAGGACGAAGCGTTGTGTGGTGGGGGGGTGGAGGGTGGTCAGGGGGTGGGGGGGTATGGGGGCTGTGGTGTGGGTGGGGAAGAGCAGGGGTTACATGGTAGGGGGGGGTTGAGGAAGACCTAGTGGAATAGCCACTAAGGTTACTGGGGCTGGGGAGACGGGCACTAGGACCCAGTGCCGTTAAAGACAGAGCGGTGGGAGGAGTTAGCAATGTGGAGGCTTCAGGCCCACTGCAGAGTCCAGTGTGCAGGTGAGGCGACGGCTGTGGGCTGCTGGAGGGCGGTGGAGTGTCGTGGGTCGGCGGGCCCGGAGGTAGGAGTCCGCGGGCAGTGGAGTCGGGGTCGGCGGGCGATGCGTTGGAGGTCCCGGTGGGCGGGTGGTCGGTCCGACCGGTGAGGCGGCGAGATGAGTGGGGTGCGGTGCGGCGGCCGTGTTCGGGTAGCCCCGGTCCGGCGGCGATGCAAGAGAGTTAGATAGAGCTCTTAAAGATAGCGGAGTCAGGGGATATGGCGAGAAGGCAAGAATGGGGTACTGATTGTGGAGGATCAGCCATGATCACATTGAATGGCGGTGCTGGCTTGAAGGGCTGAATGGCCTACTCCTGCACCTATTGTCTATTGTTATTGTGTATGCAAGCAAAGAATCTCTCTATGCCTGGTATGAAGTATTCCTATTCCTAACTAAACTAGATGCCAGAAAATGTTTCAAGCGTGTGCTTATAGCATCTTTTCAAGAATGCAGCATTTGCACCAAATCCTGGAAATCTTTGGCCCATGATTACTCAATGGTGAGAAGGGATGTTTGGGATTGACCCAAAAGCTTTGCGACAACAAACCAGGGGCACACAAACCAACAATAAAAATGGCAGGAGTAACACGGCAACTTCTAACGACCCACCATTCCTGCCAAGCACCTCCTGCCGCACCAGTGACAGTCTACACCTATCACACTGGCCTCAACAGTTGCTTTGGAATCCACAGAATCCCGAGGAACCATGCAAGGAGTACAACATGCAATAATGAAACATTATCAATGCTAAAAGATTCTCCCTGACTTCTGCTGCAGTCTTCATCTAATATTTGGGCTACAACATTCAGGCATTAATTAATCACACTCGTACGTCGCAAGCATAGCTTTGGTCCAATTTGTAAAGTCAGTTTCTACTGACTTTATGCTCTTGAGAAATAATCAAGAACAAGTTCTGACAAAATGAGTATCAGATCAAGAATGAGTTTTGTTAGGGAAACATATCTGGGATGAAATATATAGTTACATGTAAATACCATGTAGCATGTGGGTGACACACACAACTCAATGTTTATGTTCAGATAAGAGACCAGATTATTTAACCATCATATATTGTTAACACTCCAGCACTCACCACTGACCACGAAGATCTTGCAGCCTCTGTGTGGACTTCATCTTAATGCACCTCTTTGCTGTCTCTGGCACCAGCTCAATGGAATCTCTGGCATCCAAGTGTAGTGATATTTAGTTTAATTTAATGTAGTTTAGTTTAGAGATACAGCGCGGAAACAGGCCCTTCGACCCACTGAGTCCGTGCCGATCAGAGATCCCCGCACATTAACATTATCCTACAAACAATTTACACATACACCAAGCCAATTAACTTACATACCTGTACATCTTTGGAGCCCATATTACGGAGCTTGGTGAACAACTGGCCAGTTAAGAATGATAACAGATTCAACAAATGAGAAAACAAAACTTAACTTACTTTGTCCATATTGTAGGGCACCAAAATAATGATAAATAAGGATAATGTAGGAACATAAAGGAATAAAAATGTTAGAACATTTAATTATCCATCTGGAAGCAATCCAAAGTACAAATTAGTTTTCATGAGACAAAAAAAATTGTATAGAATGTACAAACTCCGTACAGACCGCACCCGTAGTCAGGATCAAACCCAGGTCTCTGGCGCTGTGAGGCAGCAACGCTACCATGGCAACATTGTGCCACCCCTTTATAGAAAGTCGCTGCTTTTCTTCCTATTTCTGTCGGAAAGCACCAATAACCTAATGCTATTTTTAACTGTAAATTTGGTGTCATTGTTTGAATCAAATATTCTAACTGGGTGCAAAATAATCAAATTTCATTTTATTCACTTTAAATACTGGAAATCCATCAATAAACTACCATCACTCAATTAAATGGCTTCATATCTTCTCAATCCAATGATCTGGAACTATCAACCTGAAGAAAATACCATAAATGATTTAAATTATTGTCAGGCAATTCCCCCTTTTGTTGAATTCGTACAGTAAAAACAAATAGTACCCAGCAGAGCAAATATTCAAAAAAAGCTGGAATGTATTGACAAAAATAATACATTTCAACAGCAAGGTAAAAAAAATATCAAATTAACATATTGCATTAATAAGTATGACATATTAGATAACATAAAGCATGTTTAAACAATTAATTGTTAAGCAGCAATCTGAAGTGTGATGGAACAAGGCAGAGCAGTGGCACAGACCTGCTGTCTCACAGCGCCAGATAGCCGGGTTTAATCCTGAACTCAAACCCGGGTATGAGGAGTGAGGAGTTTGTGCATTCTCCCTGTGACCAGGAACGGAACTCGCTATCAAAACATGGAGGGGACCGGAGGAAAACAATTTTTTGGCGGAGCGCGCGCATGCGCACACTCACACACACATGCGCAAGGCTTTGGAGGCTCAATCCAGCGCTAAATGCAGCTCAACTCTGCCTGTCTCGCCGGGTTAACTACAGCCCTGACTGGCGAAAAACATGGTTCTCGCGAAAACTTCTCCGCGCTGGCCATATTTCCCGCAAGCCCAGGCAAGTTCACCTGGCGGGACAGGCAGAGTGAGCTGGATTTAGCGCTGCTTCTCTGCGCTGGCTGTGGGCCTGGGAGCACCGCGCCCATCTGACTCCCGACCTCTCTGGCCACACATCCCGGCAGCCGGTTCCGCTGTCCGGTCCCGGCGGCCGCTCGCATCTGACTCCCGACCTACTTCCCTCCCGGCCACAATGCGGTGGCTCCACGCCTGGAGCGCCGCAGCAGCGGTGAGTGAGTTACTAGCATGATCCCCGACCCCCTCCTTCTCAACGCTCCTGCCCTCCCCGCAACTTTACCCTTGGCCAGACTCCCCATACGCTGTGAAAGGAACTCTCCCCCCAATTGGTCCCTTGAACTAGTATTGTCTAGTATCAATAAGATCACAACTGATTCAACGTCCTGGTGTGCTCCCGTTTTTCCCACCATCTCTCCACCTGCTGTCACCCTCCACCCCCCACCCATTCAGTAATTCAGAATGAAGATTTGGCAAATTGAATTGTTACTTTCCGTATTTTTATTTTTTTGAGCGTGAGAAATTCTATGTCCCACCAGCCTTCTTTCAAAATGTAGCAACTCAAAATGGGGGTGCCTCTTCATTGCTGGGAAATACGGAACTTTATAAAGAGATATGGCTTTTGAAGACTTTATAAAAGTCGACTGACAGCTTATGGAGAGGAGAACAATCTGCGCTTGCGCGGTTTAAGATTTTTTTAAAGCCGACTGACTGCCTACCCCGAGTAATTACTCATGGCACGTGCCTGGTGTGTAGGGATGCGAAAGTAGGATAACATAGAACTAGTGTGAACGGGTGATCGATGGTTGGTTTGGACGGTGGGCCTAAGGGCCCGTTTCAACACTGGATCTCTAAACTAAACGGATTGTGGGAGAAAGAAATCATTGGAACATGGGACAATTTTCCTTTTCATTACCCAGGTTGTGAGGCCAACCACGATACTCCGCTGAAAGCTCAGATGAGATCGGGGGTTGGTGCCAACTAAAAGTGAAACTTGCAATTCGCTGATTTGTTCATCTCAGTTCATCGCCATACATCGCTTGAATATCAACAAACACACTTCCGGCATCTTTACTAGAGACAAAACGCATCAGAAATTTATAGCACCCTTTAATGTTTGCTTTAATTAAAATAATTATATATAGATTCTTTGGGGTCAAAATATAAATCTTCATTGTGTTTAGAGATACAACGCCGAGTCCGCATCCACCAGCGATCCCCGCACATTAGCACTACTGTACACACACTGGGGACAATTTTTAAAATATTTATTCCAAGCCGATTAACCTACAAACCTGTGTCTTTGGAGCGTGAGATGAAACTGGAGATCTTGGAGAAAACCCACGCAGGTCACGAGGAGAACGTACAAAACTCCTACAGACAAACACCCATAGTCAGGATCGAACCGGGGTCTCTGACAGTGTAAGGCTGTAGCTCTACTGCTATGCCGCCGTGTCGAAAAATAAATAATAATTTTATTTTGAGGTGAATCGAAATTAATCTTATTTTTATCTTTAGACATCTGTAAACATTAAATTATGGTTCCTTGATAATTAATAAGACAAAAATCTAAGCAAAATCACGTTAACAAGAAACAGTACCCAGATATTACTGTACCAACTTTGGGGTTATTTTCACTCATTGATAGCTTTTAATTGTGCAGTTTTGTACTTCTCCAGTAGACCACCATTTATTTCACTTTGCCTACCTAATGACTGACGGTCGGCAATGAGCGAGCGTGGCAGTGCAGACCGTCTTGAGATCCTCCAGACGACCAAACAAACGAAAGGGCCAGTAATGACCAATAAGCAGGAGCCTTGGTTATTTTGCAACATCGAAGAAAGATTTGGTCAATTGTAATACATTTTTATCGATAAACCAAATAAGACAGAACAATACTTCGGATTTTTTTTTTACGAGATCTCCCCAGCTTACATAAGGTCACACTTACCTAAGCAATTCTTTAAGCCCACTGACATCCACATGGTCTCTGCATCGGAGCTCCCATGTGGTCTCCACATCAAAAAGTAAATGTATGTATTTAAATTTACCCTTCCAACTTGCGTACCATCCGACACACAAGGGTCTGCAGGATGTAACCCTTACATAAGTCGGGAGCGTCTATTTTGCTGTTCAAAATTGTGCTAGAAAATACATTTATCCACTTATTAATTAATGGGAGCAGTGTGCCAAATTGTTAATACTGGGAACTGAATGATTACCATTGACGTTTGGATGCTCTATTTGCTGAAGTGTTTGAGATTTCAATTGCCAACTCAAAGAAAATATCTGCTGAATGAATATACTTAATACAACTGGGACATCAGTCATGGACTTAATTATAAAAGGCCAAAGTGATATTACAAAAAGATGTGTTATTAATATAATGCACAAAACATTTTAACATTAAAACATAATCATTCATTTTTTGCATTAATTTAAAAGTCAATATTCATTGTACTGCTTTTGTGGTCTAAAGCACCAAAATGACATAATTGGAAGCCCTTTCCATAAAAATATATTTGACGGTTTTGCTCAATTTCCTCCCCGTCTTCTCTGCCAGTTCTTGCTGGTATTTTTATGTATCTCCTGAACATTGGCAGGCCATAGAGTGGATCTTTTCCAAGTACTTGCTAAAGCCTGGACAGTGCACTTTATTCATTTGTTCAGCCCTGGACACGATCGAGTTAGTTGTGTTCCTCTAATATCATACTACAGTAGCAGGCAGCAGCAATTCATGGGAACGCTGGCTAATGTTCCACTCACTGGCCTGTACAATGGAGCGTCAAACTGATGAACTGCACAGCTCAACAATTTTGGCTTTACAAACAATAATATGGTTTCAGCTAAAGAAATATGTTTTGTATCCAAAAAATGTACACGTTGGAAGCTCAACTCTAAAAAAAATACAGACAATGCCACTAATATTCAGCAGGCCAGTGACATCTGTGGAGAGGGAAACAAGAGGCAGTATCATAGGTTGATGACCTTTCACTAATTTGCGTCTATGAACTCAAAAATCACCCATTTTAATGGATGCTCCCAAGTTTAAATTAAAAATGTTGAATTTCTGGAGACTCTGCTGCCGTTGGGGGAGGAGCGCAGCAAGTGACCTAAATGATTTGGAATATTAGTTATGAAGACTATCAACAGACTGCACCAGTCCTGGACCAGCCACATCAAAGCTATAGCCCAGAAAGCACACCAAAGTCTCTACCTCCATAGAACGGAACGGAATTTGACATTTCCCCAACAATCCTCATCAACTTCCCCGGATGTGCCGCAGAAAGCATTTTATCGAGATGCATCACAGCATGGTTTTGGTACAGCTCCATTCAAGACCGCAAGAAATTACAAAGAATTGTGGTTGCAGCCCAGACCATCACGCAAATCAGCCTACCTTCCAATGGCTTCATCTACACTTCACACTGCCTCGGCAAGGCCACCAGCATAAACAAGAAACTAGTCTCACCCCAGTCACTCCCTCTTCCACCAGGAAACAGGTACAGAAGTTTGAAAATGCATCCCTTCAGATTCAGGAGCGGTTTCTTTCCAACTGTTATCGGGCAAATGAACGGTCCTCTCAGCTGCTTAAGAGTTCGGTCCTGACCTCCCATCTACCTCATTGGAGACCTTTGAAATATCTTTAATCGGGCATTATCGAACTTCAATTTTATATCTTTGCACTAAAAGTTGTACTCTTCATCTGTGCTCTATGGATGGCTTGACTGTATTCATGCATAGTCTTTTTGACTGAACAGCACGCACAAGCTCTTTCACTGTACCTTGCTTGGTACATGTCACAATAAACTAAATTACACTACTAAACCAAACCATTACCATTGTCTACATTAAGGAACTCTGCTCTTGGATGGGAAAACTAGAAATAATACTCTACTCTTTAAGAAGAACGGAAAATCAGGCACATTACATTCCTAAAAGCTCAATGTCAATTATGAGAAAGCTGCTAGATTCTAATTTTAAAAAAATTGACAGAGTGCTTTAAAAATGAATCAATTATCAGGATTAGCATGAATTTTTGTGGGTCTGCCATCATCGGATTAAACCAACAATCGTTCAACGTCAATAGCAGGTTGAGAAACAACCCTGAATAAAATCTATTTAATATCTTCCAGGGATCATTAATAAGAAGTTGAAAATTTGTTTTTTAATGACAAACAGCACATGGAATTGGGGCAACCATGTCTGTTGATTGGGAAGTGGATAAGAGGTGGCTGTCTTTGCTCTTTTGGAGGTGATGACGGGCCCTTTGAACTGCTCTGCAACCATACCCGTTTTTTTTCTTGATGCTGTTAAAAGAACAAATGTTGCTAAAAGAACAAATTTGTTCTTTTATGTTTGTTCTTGATGTTGCTAAAAGAACAAATTTATCCAAAGTTTGCAAATTACAGTTAGGCGGTGCGGATGGGAGCAGCAAGTTAAGAAGAGTCATTAACAGAACAAAAATAAATGAGTGGGCAAAACTACAGCACATGGAATATGATGTAATGAGTGTGAGGTCTTCGTTTGACCCAAAATATATTCAATTGTTTAATAAGAAAGCTAACAGATTAATTGTGCAGCAATAAAGAATCAACTACCTTAAATTATGATAGCCACCATTCAAAGACAGTGAATAAAGTACTTTACACAGCAAAACCATGTGGAAATGTAGATACGTAATCTAATATGAAGTTTTAATAATATTGCAGGAACCAAGTCCATATTTCTGGGAACCCGCGATATTACAGCAGCCTTGTGACGTGGTTCTATGATGTAACCATGACAGAATTAATTCCCTGTTCACTTCATGTTTGTGCTCTGAGATAGGGTTAGGTTTATTTCTAGATTTGCTTTTATTGTCACGTGTCCCGAGGTACAGGTTCACCACCAATTTTCCGGCACCCTCGTTTCTAGAGCCTTTTCAGTTTATCCATTTGCTAGACCAACAGAGGTCACCACCTTGGGAGGCTGAGATACTGGCCCGCAAAGTTGGCCGTGGAAGTTGGCTATGGGAATGGATCTGCTGGCTCCAGCTGGGCCGGAGTTCCAGAGCCCTGGTCGCAGGGAGTCACCAATCAGTAGACGAAAAATCGGTGGTGGACCTGTATAGTGAAAAGCTTTGTTTTGCATTTGAATCAAATTAGATAATACTATACATTTTTACAATCAAGCCAAACTCAAGTACAATAAGTGGGGCAAAGGGATAGAGTGCAGAATATAGTTCTCAGCATTGTAGCACACCAGTTCCAGAGACAAAGTCCAAAGTCCGCAATGGGGTAGAGGTAAATCTAGTTCAGAAGCATGTTATGAAATAGGAAGAAGCTGCTCCCGAGTCTGGTGGTACACACTTTCAAGCTTCTGTATACTCTGCCCAATGGGGGCAGGGAGAAGAAGGAGTGACCAGGGTGGGACAAATCTGATTATATTGGTTGCTTTTCTGAGGTAGCACGAAGTGTAGATGGAGTCAACGGTGGGGAGACTGGTCTGAGTGATGAACTGGGCTACATTAACAACTCTAAAATTTCTTGCAATCTTTGAAGTGGGGCAAGTATAATTGATGGGAAGATAACGTGGCATTAAGGGAATGCGTGCCCTTCGTTCAACTGTTCCACAAATGTTGCGTTTACGTACACAGGGTGGTGAGTCTTAGTGCTTTTTTTTTAAAACAAAATAATTTCTGTTCACCAGGATGTTTCACAGGGTGAGGAGAATTATTCTAGAGAATGATATAGTACTCACCCTATATCCTACAGCATTAATAGTGATTTCATTGAAAAATATAACTCTCAAGTGATTGGAAAAGAAGAAACTGAAAGAGGGTTTCCATTGCCTGGGGTAGCCAGAAATGAAGGATTATGTCTTCAAATGAGAGATTTAGGACTAGGATGAGCAGAAATCCTTATGCTCTTTTTTTTAAATTCTCTGTCCCAGAGAACTGTAATACTTGCAGATATGGGGAAAAAGCAGGAACGGGGTATTGATTTTGAATGATCAACCATGAACATATTGAATGGCGGTGCTGGCTCGAAGGGTCGACTGGCCTGCACCTATTTTCTATGTTTCTATTGAATATATTTAAAACAAAGATCAATAGACTTTTGATTTCTTTGGTAATTGGGGAATATGTAATGTGGGCAGGTGGAATTGCGAGTTGAGTTGAGTTTTCTTATCTTCTATAGAGAAGCAAAGTGAAAATAGTAAAGTGATGCAAAAATGATTTTCACTGGGAAAATTACTTGGCTGTCATTCATAATTGTCAACCACAACTTTTTTAAGCAGAATAAGATCTTTTTTTAAAGCAGGGCAGCAAAAGTATGGAGAACATTGTTGCAGGCTTTTTTTGTAAGAAACTGGCTGTTGAGTGAAAAGTCAAAGTAATATTTGAAAGTTTATTATATGCGCCTCTCTACATACTCATTGAATGATCATCATGTTGGTGCAAAGTATTTGACAGACCTTTCCCCATGGAAAATAAAGATTAATGTTACAACTTTCTTATGTGTAAAACCACTTCAAAATGCAACACAGGTTTATAAACAAAAAAATCCCAAATACCTTTTTGAAGTTGTGCTCATTTAATTTCACAAGTGAATTATATATCTTTCACACGAGTAAAATCTATTTTCAGATTTTGTTTAATAAAAAGATTTTACAGTTTAAAAACATAGGAATACAATAATTAAAATTTTAATCAACTGTAACGATAAAAATAAAAAAAACTTAACTTTACAATTTTATAAAACAATTTTTAGGTTGGAGAGTATATGACCTGTACATTAATCATCTCCCCTCCCCTAAACTTCATGTAATTTCAGCAGCAATTCAGAGGTTTTTTAATATTACATGTAAGATCATAATTGACTGTAAGAGCAAAGACCACTAGAGAGATTAATCTATAGAGGATACAGTTATTAAACAAAAAACTTTTGCAGCATCAATGGCTCTTCAGGTCATGCTTTTTGACAACTAACTTTACCTCAGAGCTTTGAAGTTAGTTAAAAACTCTGGTGTCGCACAACTTTCCACTGCACCACGAGTATTTAATACTAACATTCAGTGACAAAATCTCATTCCAGACCAGTCTCATAACATCGCCACTTTAAAACAGCAGCAATAAGCATCATTTATCAATCACTGTTTTACTTATGCTCATAAAAAAAACTGCCAGGTTGCTATTTGAGCTAAGACTATGTCCTTACCTGTGAGCCCTGCCTGTGGTACTCCATTCACAGTCTGCTCAGATGTAGACTGTGGCTTGTGATGAGAATTCCTATTACTTAGCAATAACAAAAGGTAACTCAAGGATATGATTGAGAGGCAGGAATATCCCAGATTCTATAACATGTGAAAGCTGCTTACTAATAATAAAAACACTGAGCCAAATGAATTATTTGATTCCTTGTGGGAAAGTACCCGTTCTCCAATTAGCTTGCTGAGTGGCATGATCAAAATTAGGTGCTCACTACATAGACTATCAGGTTTGCACAACTGCATTCCATCATCTCTCGATGTCCTCTTGAGTGCCCCTGGAGTAAGATAAGACACTGGTCGAGACTGTGGCCCACAACAAGAAGTTAATAATAACACTATTCTGAAAAGATTTGTGGAGCTCATGCAATCAAACACAAACTAAATACAACGTGTTCACAAACTTCACTTGTTGATTCAGATATAATTAATTCTTAGTCATTATCCGTGTGGCTTTGTTCATTCTTAATCCACGATGTCATTGTCAGGAACAGCAGTTTGTTTTTTCCCCCCCCAAAAAAAACTGCTTACCGTGGTCTATTTTTGTTAAAAGGTTCAATAAATAGTAGAAAAATAATCCTTTATTTAAAAAAAAAAATCTGTGATGTATTGTTAACACTTACAATTCCAAATGAGTTGTTTTGATGGTTTTCAGAATCCCTTCAAAATCCATAAGAGTTTTCCCCATTTGGCTCAAAGGCTGATGATTAAAGCAAAAGTTGCTGCAATTCCTTTTGATTGGAGCTTCTATTGAATGGGGAGGTCAAATGGTTCAGCATTCTGCATCCACTGTGTGTACTGTAACTGCAGCTTGTAGATGGTGGCTGTGGTGGAGGGAAGGGTGGTGGTGTAGGCGATAGTGGTGGAATTTGTGACTTAACAAAGCAGCAGTCTGAGGTGGAGTGTCCAACTCCAAATCTTCTTCGTGATTCCCCACATCCACTCCTGCAGATAATGGGTCATTATTGCACGGTGGGTTTTCACTGTCCTCTTGAGGACTCATGGTGCTGTATCCTACAAATGAATGCAAAGCCAAAAAATTATATTTTAAATACGTCACTTATACAAACCACAATTTAGGCACTTATTTTTGACTATTTTATGTCCGAGCTAGTAAAGGGTGTTTTATTGTCATATGTTCCAGATAGAACCGTGAAATTCTCACATGCAATACTTAGCTATACGATTTATAAACCTGAAAATGTTTATCAGTGGTTGGAAAGAAACAGTTTTGTGTTTAGTTGCGATTCAAAAGGACCCAAAGTACTGGTCAGACAGCATCTCCGAAAACGTTGATAGATGACATTTCGGGTACGGATGTTTCTTCAGGCTAAAGTCTGATCCTGACTGAGTCTGACGATAGATGCCGACCAGAAACTTCACCTATTCATGTTCTCCAGAGATACTGCCTGACACGCTGAGTTTATCCTGCACTTTGTGTCAATATTTGTAAACCAGCATTTGCAGTTTCTTGATTCTAGCTGTGCCTCTTGTCCAAATTCTACCTTCTCCCTGCATGTCAGTCAGGCAAATTCCTTCCAATAATTTCAGCATTGAGGACTGAATTTCCAACCACTATGAAAGATGCAGCTAAGGAACTGGTACAATATTGTCTATTGTCTGAACTAGAAATGTTTCAGACACTTTGATCATCGAAGGTGTTCTGCAGCAGGGCAGCCAACATCAACTGCAGTGCATTTTAGACAATAGACAATAGGTGCAGGAGTAGGCCATTTGGCCCTTTGAGCCAGCACCGCCATTCAATGCGATCATGGCTGATCATCCCCAATCAGTATCCCGTTCCTGCCTTCTTCCCATATCCCGACTCTGCTATTTTTAAGAGCCCTATCTAGCTCTCTCTTGAAAGCATCCAGAGAACCTGCCTCCACCGCTCCCCGAGGCAGAGAATTCCACACTCACCACTCTCTGTGAGAAAAAGTGTTTCCTCGTCTCCGTTTTAAATGGCTTACTCCTTATTCTTAAACTGTGGCCCCTGGTTCTGGACTCACCCAACATTGGGAACATGTTTCCTGCCTCTAGCGTGTCCAAACCCTTAACAATCTTATATGTTTCAATGAGATCCCCTCTCATCCTTCTAAACTCCTGAATGTACAAGCCCAGCTGCTACATTCTCTCAGCATATGACAGTCCCGCCATGCCGGGAATTAACCTTGTAAACCTACGCTGCACTCCCTCAATAGCAAGAATGTCCTTCCTCAAATTAGGGGACCAAAACTGCACACAATATTCCAAGTGTGGTCTCACTAGGGCTCTGCACAACTGCAGAAGGACCTCTTTGCTCCTATATTCGATTCCTCTTGTTATAAAGGCCAACATGCCATGCGCTTTCTCCACTACCTGCTTACCTGCATGCTTACTTTCATAGACTGATGTAGAAGGACCCTCAGATCCCGTTCTACTTCCCCTTTTCCCAACTTGACGCCATTTAGATAGTAATCTGCCTTCCTGTTTTTGCTACCAAAGTGAAACTTCACATTTATCCGCATTAAACTTCATCTGCCATGCATCTGCCCACTCCCCCAATCTGTCCAAGTCACCCTGCATTTTCATAGCATCCTCCCCACACTTCACACTGCCATCCAGTTTTGTGTTATCTGCAAATTTGCTAATGTTACTTTGAATCTCTTCATCCAAATCATTGATGTATATTGTAAATAGCTGCGGTGCCAGCACCGAGCCTTGCGGTACCCCACTAGTCACTGCCTGCCATTCTGAAAGGGACCCATTAATCCCTACTCTTTGTTTCCTGTCTGCCAACTACTTCTCTATCCATGTCAGCACTCTACCCCCAATACCATGTGCCCTAATTTTGCCCATTTTAATAGTAATAAGAAAGGACTGCATGGGGGCACTACATTCACTCTCCAAGTTGGATATCTATCACTTCACTTCAATTTTAAAAGCTTTGTAAAACTGTACCTTATTCAATGCAACACATCACACCACATTTTTAATGACAGGACTCTGGATAGGACACGTTCTATTTGAACTGAATATGTTCTCTCTTTCCGCAAATTCAATCCTCGGGCCATTTTCAGGATGGTGACTGAACCAACAAGATTTCTGAATCTCTATGCAAATTAATTAAATACGTTTTAAAGTTAGACCTGTTGCATAATAACTGGGTGGATTTAATCCCAAAATAAACACCTGTGATAACATGCAGAAGTGCTGCTATTCAAATGCTCTGTTGCACTACAGGTGTGTCTGTTTGGCATGAACATTAGTGTTCAGCAGAACAGGTCTGGCAGATTAATTATACTGCTAATTAGTTCATCTGAATCCAACCACAGTCAACACCAGCAGATTTGTTACAAGGTTAAGAAGTGGTGTCATAGGTTTCTGATTCTTAGATTTCCAGATAATACTTTATTTTGGAGACATCACAGATCTACCACACATCTTGTTAAGTTGAAGCAAGAGAAAATGTTGAGGTGTTAAAATAGAGACGCTGCAGTTCAGAAGATGTTGACGCCCATTAGTTTCTTTTGGACATTCATCTACTGGAAGATAATTTCTAGTTTTGACTGAAGTACTACATCTTCACTGGAATGCCGGAGGTTGAGGGGAGAGCTGATAGATGTGTATACATTTATGAGAGGCATAGAAAAGGTAGATAGCCAGAACCTTTCTCCCCAAGATGGCAATGTCCAACACTAGAAGGCAAAGCCATATGGTGAGCTATATGGTGACGGGGAAAGTTTAATGGAGATGTACAGGGCAAGTTTTATTTTCAAAACAGAGAGTGGCGGGGGTCTGGAACACATTGAATCAGGTGGTGGTTGAGGCAGATACGATACTGCATTTAAGTGGCATTAGATAGGTACATGGAAATGTAAGGAATACAGGGATACGGTACAGGCACAAGAGATCAGTTAACTAGACATCATGTGTAAGAAGGAACTGCAGATGCTGGTTTAAACCGAAGATAGACACAAAAAGCTGGAGTAACTCAGCGGGACAGGCAAGATCTCTGGAGAGAAGGAATGGGTGACATTTCAGGTCAAGACCCTTCTTCAGACTGGTTAGGGATCAGGGAAACAAGAGATATAGACAGTGATGTGAAGAGATAAAGAACAATGAATGAACTATATGCAAAAAACTAACGATGTAAAGGAAACAGGCCATTGTTAGCTGTTTGTAGGGTGAAAATGAGAAGCTAGTGCGACTTGGGTGGGGGAGGGATAGAGAGAGAGGGAATGTCGGGGTGACCTGAAGTGAGAGAAATCAATATTCATACCACTGGGTTGTAAGCTGCCCAAGCGAAATATGAGATGCTGTTCCTCCAATTTGCATTTAGCCTCACTCTGACAATGGAGGAGACCCAAGACAGAAAGGTCTGTGGAGGAATGGGATGGAGACTTAAAGTGTCCAGCAACCGGGAGATCAGGTTGGTTCAGGCAGGCTAAGCAAAGGTGTTCCGCGAAACAATCGCCCAGTCTGCGTTTGGTCTCGCCGGTGTATAAGAGTCTACATCTTGAACAACGGATACAGTAAATGAGGTTGGAGGAGGTGCAAGTGAACCTCTGCCTAACCTGAAAACACTGTCGGGGTCCCTGACAGAGTCGCGGGAGAGGTATAGCGACAGGTGTTGCATCTTTTGCGGTTGCTGGGGAAGGTAGCTGGGGAGGGGGTGGTTTGGGTGGGAAGAGATGAGTTGCAAAGGAACGGTCTCTGCGGAAGGCGGAAAAGGGTGGAGATGGGAAAATATGACTAGTGGTGGGATCCCGCTGGAGGTGGCGGAAATTTCGGAGAATTATGTGCTGTAATCTAGACATCATGTTCGGTACAAACATTGTAGGCCGAAGGGAACGTTCCTGTGCTGTACCACTCTGTCTCAATCACTGCCCACACACATAGGAGCAGTTACTTTCAGACAGAGATAAGATCACTTGCTAATTTCTGAAATGTTAAATGATTCCATCTAACCAACTTCATGCATCAAGCTACATAACTGGGAATGATTGTACTGTAAACTGTGCTGCATTTCTGTACACTATGATTCTATGTTTTGTGCACACTATCACGTTGCTTTGCACTGCTCTCAGAGAAGTAGAAGAGAGCGAGTGAGCTCACAGAATGAAAAGTTCAGTTTGCTATTAATTTGTTATTCCGATTTCTTAGGCCAAAGCATAATTTATTGAGGAAACATTGAGCATGGGCTCTGCTGTCTGAACGCATGTATGAATCTCTTTGGAATATCGTACTATGTTAAGCATTGGATAACTGCTAGATGTGAACACAATTTTAGAAAAAAGGTAGTTTCAATGACTTGGTATGCATCCTATTATTGTATGGTCATTCGAACAATGACATTGAGGATGAATATAATTGAAAGTAACAAAAATAAGCACAAAGGTAACAGGGTCTCTAATGCACTAAAATCTTTGTAATTTACTGGTTTAAAAAAATCTTAAATTATGTATTTAGTACATAGGCATCTATTAAAGAATTATAAAGTTCATCTGTTTTTAGCTCAAACATCATCTCGAAGTATTTATTCATTTTAAGCATAGGTTTCTTACATTCTCAGAAGTCTAGCCTAAGAACACTAAACACTGTCAAACTCACGATGCTACAACAGAACCTATTCAATAGCGAGCTGGACAGTGTTACAGTATTATATAAACACAAAGACCCACAGAATAATTTTGGGTCCAAAAATGTTGAGGTGTTAAAATAAAGAAAAAGTAGCTCAGGACTTGTTTATTCCAATGATTTTTTCCATACATTCTTTCATCTATTGGAAGATAATTCATTTGACTGAAGTTCTCCATAATGACTGCCCACACAGATAGGACCAGTTCCGTTCAGTTAGAAATAAGATAATTTCTCTAATTTCTGGAATGTAAAATGTTGCCCCAAGGTAAATCGGCTTTTTCTCTCTCACTCCAATGAATGAAATGTGACGTCATTGATCTTACCGTGATCACTCTCTGTTCCCGATCGTCCCCAGTACCGTCGTCTGCGTTCTGGACTGTGCGCATGTCTTTCAATTACAGCCGCTATAAACCTTGTGTTACTTACTATTCAAAAGATGCAACAATTAATAAAATCTGCTTTTCTGAGTGTACGTGTCTAAATTTCAGGTTCAACACAGTGTATGGGCACGAGGGCAGTGGAAAAGAGACAAGAAGCAGAGAAGGAAAGGGAAACTGAATAATCAACAGACTGCTAAATTCAATTGCAATGAAGTGGTTCTTTATACTGTTATCCCCTACTCACTTGCCAATTTTAAGTTTAGTTCCAGAGACAATGGAGACGCTTGGTTCTCCTCCCGATTAACGTCCCCAACACCATGGGAAGAGAGGCACCCCACCCTACCCCACCCGGCGCACAAATAGTAGAGGTGTTTCAGCATCTTAGGAACAGAGGTTAAGGTAACCCCCTAACTTGGTTACAGTAGCAGAGTGGTAATGGCTTTGCGCTTTCAGACTGAACTGTCATTTTTTAATTTTCCACTTTTTGAGGATTTCAAAAAAAATACTCCCACCATTTTTCCACTGCTCTTTTGCCACCTATCCATGCTCTTATTTTTCATATTTTATTTGTTTACACAATCAATGCAGCTACTTAATGTTGTGGCTCGTGTTTTGGCACCACAGTTCCACATCATCTTTATAACGTTAATCAGAAAACAGGGCATCATACTATGTGGATTTACATGTTAGACATTAGTGGTGTACTGGAGAGAGCAATAGTTTACAATAATTTGTTTACGATTATCTTGGATTCAAAAGTAGAATACAAAATATCATAACCTTGAATTCGGAAGCATAGCTGATTATTAGAATACAATAATTAAATTAAATAATTTGTCATCCTGTGGAATAAAACAAGACAGCGATTGTAAAGGGTTTAAAAAAACAGCAACGTTTGAACAGATAAATGGGGGAAAAAATTAATACTAGAGTAAACTGGTTAATAAACAGATTTTCCTTGTAAAAGACATTTGGAAAACTAAACTCAAATCTGTCACAGCCAGAAAGAAAACAAATGACTTTTTCATTCTTCTCGTATGAGATTAATCTAAATCATGGGTCGGCAACCTACGGCCCCTGGGCCGAATGGGGCCCGTAAACCAAAATCACAGGCGTATTTTTTTTTCCCCATAGTTATCCAGCCTGCATACGTCCGTCATCTCCGGTACCTCTCGGGCCCGAGGCCTAGGTGCCCAGGCTCGGTGAAGCAAGGAGGCCTGCGCTGACGGTCGCAATGTCGGAGCCGCTGAGCAGCGAGCTCTGGCTGTACCGCATCCTGCGCAAAGCCGCAGGCACTGCCGCGCACCTTCTGTGTCTGGGCGTCACTGTCGGGATCAAAGATCCGCTCTATGATCTCTGGTCGGGATTGGGGTTGTCAATGGGCCGGGGACGAGTGAGTATGAGTGGCTCCTCGAAGGGGCGGGATCCATGTGTACACTTGATAGATGTGGCCTGCCATCCGCTCACAGACATGCGTCCTGGCCCCTATGCAGAACAAGGTTGCCGACCCCTGATCTAAATTAATCCACTTCTCTGATGGTTAATTGACATTACATGATTTTCCTATGAGAAAAAGAAAAAAGACATTCATATTAAGGATAAGGTGCAGGAGATTATAATGTTTTTTAAACCCTGCTAACAATGGCCTCCATCCTTCAGTTTTCAATGGTGACTGAAGAATTAGAGGGTCCTATTCAGATTCCCGATTCTACTAACAATCCCAGAAATTGGAAGTTAGCAAATAAGACCAATGCTTAATTCTGTCATTATTCAGGATCTCTGATCTGACTCTATAGTCAGGGGTGTAGCCAGGAGATTCTGCAGGAAGCAGTCGAGACTCCAGGATGGTGTGCTGCCTCCCTGGTGCTAGGATCCACAACGTCTCAGAGACCTGACATGCGACGACAGAGACAGGCTGCATGACATCCTCAAAGGGGAGGCGGAGCAGACGGAGGTTGTCGTGCATGTTGGCACAAATGATATAGGTAAGAAAAGGAAGGAGGCTCTACAGTATGAGTATAGGAAGTTGGGTAAAAGGCTGAAAGGGTAGTGGACCTCAAGGGTAGTGATCTCGGGATTGCTTCCAGTGCCACGTGCTAGGTCTAACATTGGCAGGTGCTACACAGTGAATGGTAGGGCACTGGGTACTGTATGGAACAGGCTGCCAGAGGAGGTAGTTCAGGCAGTGACTATCACAACATTTAAGAAGCAATTAGACAGGTTTAGAGGCATATGGGCCAAGCAAGTGGGACTGGTGTAGATGGGACATGTTGGTCGGTGTGGGCATGATAAGCTGAAGGCCTGTTTCTACACTGTATGACTATGACTACGATGCCCTTCTGAACCTTGCATATTTTCAGAACCATTGCTTCATGAGAAAAAAACAATTCTGCCCATGAACAACTCCCACATCTACAGGTTTCAAGAGCAACAAGAATGAATCCTGGATGATTTTCTTCCCTCCTCTTTGCCAGGCATGTCAATACATCCATTATCACCTGAGCCGACAAGAGCTGACACCACATTGATCAGCAATGGATCCTTCAAGATTCTTGTTTTATGTCACTCATAGAAACATGGAAAATAGGTGCAGTAGGCCATTCAAGCCAGCACTGCCATTCAATATGATCATGGGTTTAATTTTATTCTCATGGCAGATAATACTTACTGATTCCTCTATCCTCATGGCTATCTTCATCCCTCTCATCACGGTCATTTTCCAGGTTGGACATTCGGACAGACATCTCTTTTTGTGATAAAAGACAATTATTAATTGCAAGCTTTTTGAAAAATATTTTATATTTGCTTATGCAGTTTATAATCTTTTTTTTTTATCCTTTCACGTAGGAGGGAGATGAAGCTTTTTTCTACCAACAAATATCTTTGCACCATTAATCCCATTCAAAAACCATTTCAAATAAAAGGGAGTTTAAGACATAATAGTTTAAAAGTTGAAGAATTGTAGTGTAGCAGTGAAACTGCTATTAGAATAAGGAAATTTTAACTTCGAACTTTGCCACTCTTCAGACACAGGCAACAGTTGAGAAATAAACAAAAAGTTGGGGCCCTCCAATCTGCATGGTTTAGGAATTTAACAGATAGCCTCAGTACCATTTGGGTAAAAATGAATTACAAAAGATATTGAATACATTGTACTCTAACTCCAATCTAAGAAGTTGAGTAATCCTTTCCTTCTCAGTACAAACCATTCTATTCAATATGTATAAAGCAAATATTCTTAACTCTTCTCGTGTGTCAAATCATAGATTCCCAAACTTTGGCAATGTGATCTTCGAAATGCTGACAACACATTCCTACCTTGGGCTGCGAGAGGCGACATGTGCTGGTGGCTTCTCCTGTGGATCTGGTGTCGGTAAGCATACACTGCCAGAACTAGCACCATAATACACCCCATGATCCCACCAGCCACCGGCCCGACTGGCGCGCTTTTGATCATGTTCAATGCCACAACCTCATCTCCTAGCATTCAAAAAAAAAAAAAAAAAAACGACCAGAAGGTTACTTGGCTCAATGTCTAAGGTTGCAAAATGCTTATCAGCCTTGATATTTCAACCAAAGGGAACCTGAACATAGACTACTATTCAGCATATTATGTGGCAGGAAAGGAATTACATGGCAGCAGCCTTAGTCACTGATGATGGGCTGGAAGCCAGGCCTCCAGATGATTAAAGTGAAAAGAGTCAGTAACAAATATTGTGGCCCACACTCCGAAGTGAGCATTTGGAAGCATCCACGCTGGAGGGAGCTGCAAGATTGGTGCTGAAAACCCATCCGCTGAAAATAGCTAAAGACAGGACCAGGCTTGGCTTAAGCAGAATTTGCATGACATTAACTTTTTAGTTCAAGGAATGGTTAGTAAGTTTGCAGATGACACTAAAATATGTGTATTTATAGGCAGCACAGGTGGATATTACAACGGGGTGTTGATCGGCTAGGTTAGGCCGAGGAATGGCAAATGACTATCGATTCAAGCAAGTGCGAGGTTTGCATTTTGCGATGTTGAGCCAGGGCAAGCCTTTCACAGTGAATGGCAGGGCCTGAGGAATACGTATCTTATTGTCTCGGATCGAGCTACAAGCTGGAATAATTAAATGTTCATCAACGTTTCCTCGTCAACAAGTGAATGGAAATTACAGACGAGCATGTTTTGCAGGTAGTTCATTCTAGTGCACAACAATCACACGTTCCAAAGAAAAGTAACAACATTCTGGGGTTTGATACATGACCTACTGGGCAATTTGTTTTGAAATTATACAGCTTTCCTTTGAGAGGCAAACTGAATTTTGTATTGTGTCGGTGAAATTTGAAAGGTGGCTCACTGGCATTGGATTTAAACAGAGGGAGGGCGGAAGAGTTCAGGCGCAGATCTACAGGTTGAAACAGCCTGTACGCTCTCCAAATAGAATCGCGTTTGTTACTCGGACAGAACTTTGTTGCAATCTTTCATCAAAAGTGACAATTTCATTTTTGAGTACCTATAAATAAATATTTGCAAACGTCGAGCTAATTTGATCAGGAAGGTTTCCAGCGACAGGTGCCTCAGTGGGTCTGCCCGCTGAGTCAGTGTAGCAGCTGTTGACTGGAACAGGGATTATGGATTGAATAGCTCCACATTCAATAGAGTCTTTAAGCACCTTAAACAAGCCACAACTTCAAATTTTCACTTGGCATCGTACTCAAACGTGTAGCTTCAAATGCCCATGCATGTGAAGTGACTTAAACAAAGGGCCTTAATAGTGTGTTTCAATTACTTGCCTTCAAGGCAACAGAATGAGAGGTGGAATGCAATAATACATTTTCTCTGCACTAGGTTAATGAGCAAGCACAGTTCAGTGGGCACAGCAAGGCCTCGGCAAAGATTTATAAAATGAAAGTATGGTAATATGAATGTTTAACTGATGATGCATCTCAGAATGTGATAGTGTGTGGGCCCGCTATAAATTAGTAAATAAAAGAACTAAAAAGCAAATTTGAACTATGTAAAGGAAATAGCAAAGAAGACGCAACCTTTTTAATTTGAAGAAGAATGAGAAAAAGGATAAGGGGGGGGGGGGGAATATAATTAACATTATTGGAAACATAAAAGCAGACAAGACAAGATTTAAAGCATTTATCTTTGTCAAAAAATGGTTGGTGCCACTTTATCTGTGGCTTTAGCTGACAATTTAATTCCTGACAGGTATCAACAATATGCGTTTTTGGGTATTGTACTTTATTACTTATGTTTTTGTAAATTAGCATTCAGCATTTCAAAATTAATAAAGTATGCATCATGTAACAGGCCCACTCTTGCCCTTCCATTCACTGCACCCATTCTTTCATCCTTACCCAAGGCAGGCATGTCATCTATGTAGGGACTCTTAGCTCCTACAATTCCTCCAAAGCATTCTTTCTGGGATGCACAGTATGGCTCATCCAGATGGGTTTTTCCATCACTATCCACCATACACCATTCGCAGTCCAAAACACCAAAACAATCACTGGAATGGAAAGAAAAGAGCCAGTCATTCAACGAGATGAGCAAATTTCCATTGCATTCTTGCGGTTGATGGCTTTGAAGGCACAGATTCCCTCAATGATCGACTCAACAATGAATGGTTTTGTGCAAACTTCATTGTTTCAAGCCACTTTAACAGTGGGAATAACATAGCTGAGCTTAATATCATCATATCATCACTTTCAATCAGGCTAACAATCTTTTATTGTAGTTTTTTACCATTTGTAGATGGGGGCAGAGTTATACCTCATCTGCCCTCCTGCTGAGACCAGTTAAAGCTACACAGATGAGTATAAAGCCTCAGTTAACACGAGTGTATCACTAGAGGTTAACCTTGCATCAAAACCAAGTGATGCAAGGAGATTGCCAGAACAGCAAAACGTGCCAGTGACTAAAAGTCAGAAATTAATGAAACAACAAACTTGATTTCTTATAACTCGTATGAAGGGCGACACAGTGGAGCTGCGGTAGAGCCTCTGCCTTATAGTGCCAGAGACCCGGGTTCCATCTTGACTATGGATGCTATGGACTTTGTATGTTCTCCCTGTGTCCACGTGGGATTTCTCTGGGTGCTCCGGTTTCCTCCCACACTCTAAAGACATTTTGATTTGTAGGTTAATTGGTTTCGGTAATATTTTAAATTGTCCCTAGTGTCTAGGGTGACGCTAGTGTACGGGGTGATCGCTGGCCGGCGCGGACACGGAGGGCCGAAGGGCCTGTTTCTGCGTTGCATTTCTAAAGTCTAAATTCCATTTTTTTTTAAAAAGCATTTCTGTCAAGTATCAAAGTTTTGGTGAGCATCAACCATAAAGGAACAAACACATGTCTGTGACATCGGTTTCATACAGAAAAAAAATAACAGCAATGCACATTTTAGGCCACAAATGTGTGCACTTTAAGTTAATTGGGGTTACCCGCTCAATGTCCTTTGGCTGCATCTGGTGTTAATGCACTGTGGGAGGGTTTCTTGTAGACTGGGGTCAAAGGCAGCAAGAGTCAGAGGCTCCTGGTGGACTTCACAACTTGGATTCCTGTTTTATTAAAAAATTAAAATCAATTATTCACGACTCAAACATTTGCAGGCATACTAATTAGTAATTAAAATATTATTCCCTCCCACTCATTTCTTCCAATTAGTGCTGGAGGTGATAATTTATTTCCAATGTTTTGTTCCACAATGAGTTTTGACAAGCTATTCCATTTAAGAGAGCAGAAGAACAGAATACAATCTTGTCCTGAACACATAAATGGACATTAATGGTCCAAAGCAGCAGCTTGAACTGTATCTCCTTAACACAAGAGTATTGAACCCATACTTATAGCCCACCCAACTCAAGTCACAACCAGTGTTGCTTAAGCAAATGCAAAAGAGGATAAGACCAGCATTTATTGTTTAACCATATCTGCCCCTGGAGAAGCTGGTGGTAAGATGCCTTTGAGGCTTCTGGTTAAGATACACCCACAATACTGCTGGATAGAGGGGACCAGAATTTAAATGGCAGCAATAACGAAGGAATAGCAATAAAATATTGTCCTTTGTATTGGTAGAATGTGTACGTTCAGAAGCAGCTATTGGAATAACCTATACGAGTAACTGCAGTACAAGAGCAGAGCCTGGATACTTCAGATAGTATACACTGCAACTTGTGGACTGATGATAAAGAGAAATAATGTGGATAAGATACTGATTGTGTTATTTTGCTCCGGATGCTGTTGACCTTCAAACATTGTTGGGACTGCCCAATCCAGCCTAATTAATGCAGAGTATTACTCACTCAAAGAGAACATTCATACTTCTCACAGAAAATACTGGAGGTCAGGATTGAACCCAGGCTAATACAAACCATGCTATCACCCAAGGATTTTACTGAGACAATTCCACATTAATAAATAACTTGGGATAAATCTTACCTGCTTTCTGCATTGGTCAGGTTGCCAGTACATTCGTTCACCTCCAGGGGGCATTCACAAGGGCACTCGCATTCATTTTGTTCCATTCTAGATAAATTGTTAAAAGGGAACATAATGAACAGCCGTTCAACAACGTTTTGTGTAGGTACACTTGTTTCTTTTACCAAATGGAAAAACACACAGTTCATTTTAATCATGACAACACAATTTTACCTAACCTCCAAAATTTCTGCCCAATATCCCGGCCAAATTCTTCCAAAGCAGCTTGCAAAATGTAATATCAGTGACGGCACAGACATAATAACTCACTTGCTGAATAATATTCTTAAGATGCTGAATGTAAGAATATTATTTCTTATAATAAAGAATATTGCATTGATGTGCCACATCACATTTGTCCCATTGTTATAAAGAGCCATAAAAAGTTTCTTTTACATTTGGAGTATAAAGCAAAGTGTAAAAACACAGGAGTTATGCTGTGGGAAAGAATACCTGGCCCTTGGGGATTATAAATTTAAACTGCAATTTGAAACAGAGCACAGGAAATCAGGAAAACCCAAAGGATCCCAGCTTTGGGAGCAAGAGTTGGAAGGTGTCGTATCCGCAATCTGTTGTGCAGCTCAAATCCACTAAGTTTCCTTACAATGTGGCATGTAAACAGATGCTGAAGGTGAAGGCCATAATCTATGCCCTCCAAGATTCAACAGCGTTCAGCATTAACATGGAGTTATAGATGGAGGGTGCGAGTGAATTCTTGCATTCATTTATATTTAAAAGCTTAGAGAATCAGCGTGGAAATAGGTCCTTTGGCCCACTGAGTCCATGCCGACAATCAATCACCCATTCACAATAATTCTTTATTATTACCACTTTCTCACCCACTCTTTACACATTTGGGAAATCTGAATTTTAATCTAAAGGATTCCAAACCTGATAAGTCAGGTTGCAAAGTTTCACATTTCATTGTGATATAAAAAGAGGCCGTTTGGACAATTGAGTCTATGCTAACTCACAAATAAATTCCATTCCCCCACTAATTTCCCCTGTAACCTGTTCTCCGTACATTTACAACAAGTCTAGTACAGTCTGAAGAAGAGTCCTGACCCGAAACATCACCTATCCATGTTCTTCAGGAATGCTGCCTGATGCACTAAGTTACTCCAGCACTTTGAGTCCTTCTTTGTAAACAAACATCTGCAGTTCCTATAACTTTGTTCACCCACCATTTCTTATTTCTTTGGGATTTGGGAGGAAACTCACTCACACAAAGAGAATATTCATACTCCTCACAGAAAATACTGGAGGTCAGGGCTGAACCCAGGTCACTGCAGCTGAGAGACAAAAGTGGGGATTGTGGTAGAAGGCAGATGCTGAAGGGAAAGCTGGATAGACAGTGAGACCAGACAAGAGAGTGAGAGGGGATAGATGAGTGGGACTAATACTCAGAGGATTTGAAAGCAGAGATAAGTCAAGGCAAGGAAGTTGAGCAAGAAAAAGCAGGCAAGGAGGATGGCAGAGACAAGTGTCAGATGAGTAGGAGCTGCAACTTCCTAGCAGCAGGTGTCGATGCTTGTTACTGCCGTGTGGACAGTCGCTCAGTGAGGCTCACATGGGTTTTACCCGCACCTTCATGCCACAGTCAAGTACGAGTACAGAGGATAGGGGAGGGGGTGGCACACAGATGAGTTAGAGGGGAGAGGGACTGGGTGGACAACATTAAGAATCCAACCTCTGGGATGGGATGGTGTATATGGTAGTGTTTTTATTATTTTATAGATTTATCACTAGAGAAACAGCCAATGGTTAGAACTGACATGTAAATATGCTAGTGAGTGTTAACATTTGGTACTTCTTACCGGTTACCATTTTACACCTCAAAATTATTAACGCAGTGGCATTAAGTACAGGAAGTTTCTGGCACATGCCTGTTCATTGAAGGTCACATCTTACCAAATTGCCTGGAGATATTTCTAAAATTATTTGTATTTAAAATACAGATAACACAACATAACACGACAAATTATTTCAGAAAACCCCATTTAATCCATCTTTCTTTCAGCTGCAGGTTCATTAACTTTGTTTTTGCAGAATTTTACACTATTTCAGAGAAATGCTCAGTTTCATTTTTTTTGGCCAACATAATTCCCAAGCAATCTTCAATTATTAACGGCATGGTATCCGATAAGAACTATTAACTTCATTAACTGATTACTATAGTGTGACATCACACCTTCCCCAATGACGTTAGAGTAAAATTCTATCCCGTTAAATAACAGATCACTGACCTGTGACAGTTCAGACAAAGTCTGTCCACCATACTGCAGGCGCAGAAAGCAAGTGCATCGCATGTTTCGTTAACAATTCCAAGAAATGCATTGGTGCCAGGAATTCTGGTCAATCGGTACTTCGAACAGTGGCTCCCATGAACAAGGTTGGTCAGATCACCCTATCAAAAGAAAGTGCACGATATCAGAAAAATATTTTTCAATTAAGGATTCTACTACTGCACAATGCAGATTGGGCCCTATATCCAATCCGAGGTTCAGGCTTCATCACTCCTGGCTGAAAAGGCAAGTGTGTAAAATCCCATTCTTGCTCGTATAATTCCTTGACAAATGTAAAACAATTTTCAGGCCTAGTTCACATTATATTGCCTCAGATGCAGATTCTAGTAGTCACATTTCACACACTACTCACGAGTGTGGACATGCATGTGCAACACAAATAAAAGGGAGAGGTTAAAGGAGTATCAAAACAAGTCATCAGTGAGCCTAATGATAGGTAACTAAAAAGAGTCATTTGTAGACCAGTGACACTAGAAAACATCATTCAAACGCTGATGAAGGAAACTTGGGATTTACGGTGCTTGCAAGAGATAGTAATACACCATGTCCATAAATCAGTACTGCTGCATGATGTAATGGGTGAAGCAGTTTTGTGAATGAGCTGACAGTAATATTCAGTGGATGCATTAGGTGGACGGTAAGTGCATGACTTGCTGAGGACTTGGAAACTCAATCTGGAAGAGATGGATCACCTTCCTCACTTTTGTCCACATGATTTTACGTAATGGTATCCAGAAATTACTTTTGAAGCTTGTTGTTCTACAGAGCAGCCGCTGTGTATAGTAATCACCTGTCAATATTAGGGAAATTCCACTTTGGCTGCAGATGCAGCTGTAAAACAACCAAGAATTTGGCTAATCTCATCTCTTATGGAACCTGTTCCATTTCCAACCCTATATTTGTTTCCTCAGCGAAGAGGATTCTCATTATTGGCAAACAAGGGAAGAAAAAAGTTACAAATTGGCTGGTAATCTTGCTGAAGCGTTAATCTCAGCCTTTGCTCTGTAATTATATCCTTGAGGTCAATGCTGGTAAAATCGAAGGTAGACACAAAATGCTGGAGTAACTCAGCGGGTGAGGCAGCATCTATGGAGAGAAGGAATGGGCAACGTTTCGGGTCGAGATCTTTCTTCAGGCTGATGAAGGATCTCAAACCGAAACTTCGCCCATTCCTTCTCTCCATGAAAACTGGTCCTTTGGCCCAACTCGCTCATGCTGATTAAGTGATTAACCGAGCTGATTTCCCTTACCTCCATCTGGCCTGTATCCCTCCGTACCTCTCCTAGCCACGCTCCAAGTGTTTTTTACATAACATTCAGATGCTCTTGTAAATTCTCTTGTAAATTCAAGTTTTCTTTTTCGCCTTGGTTTGATGCAGTCTTGTCTACTCCCAATTCCCTATCCACACTCCTACTCTTTTCCCTTGAGATGCGTCATGTTGGACTGATCCACACCCAAATTCTCATCTGAATCAAACCCCTGCAGCTGTCCTGCACCGACACTACATTCACAGCGCAGCGTGAAAAAAAGTTCCAGTGAAAGAGAACTCCTACCACCATTACAATCTCTTGATCTATTGTGCCAGGAGAAACATGCAGAAAGTAACTGCAAATAAGTGCCCAAAATTAAACAACTGACTCGCGGCAGCAGAGAAATCTTACACCTCGCACCCAGCAACATCCAAGAGCTTTTGGCAGGTTTGTCCAGCAACCCAGTGCAAAGAATAAGGTAATTTAAAATAATTCGGGACATAGTTCTCTGAAGTTGTGGGTAAAGTAAAACAAGAGCACATTAAAGGATAGACAAGGAGCTAAATTATAATTTCAATAATAATAAAAATGATTTTCTGGCTTGGAAAAAATTATTAGGATCACCACAATTTGAAAGATTTGAATATTTTAAGAGCTTTTAATTCACACTTATGAATAGCTTTCAAATTTCAGAAATGGGGTGATCGATTTGGTTCAACTTCCTGTATACAGTGCCCTCCATAATGTTTGGGACAAAGACCCATCATTTATTTATTTGCCTCTGTATTCCACAATTTGAGATTTGTAATAGAAAAAAATCACATGTGGTTAAAATGCACGTTGTCAGATTTTATTAAAGGCCATTTTTATACATTTTGGTTTCACCTTGTAGAAATTACAGCTGTGTTCATACATAGTCCGTCCCCCCCCCCATTTCAGGGCACCATTATGTTTGGGTGTCATAAGGCATTTGTAATTGCTCAGGTGTGTTTAATTGCCTCCTTAATGCAGGTATAAGAGAGCTCTCAGCACCTAGTCTTTCCGCCCGGTCTTTCATCCTGTTTATCAATCTGAGGACCAAAGTTGTGCCAATGTGAGTCAAAGAAGACATTATGAGACTGAGAAACAAGAATAAAACTTCAGCCAAACTTTAGGCTTACCAAAATCAAGTTTGAAACATAATTAAAAAGAGAGCACTGGTCAGCGTACTAATCGCAAAGGGACTGGCAGGCCAAGGGAGACCTCCACAGCTGATGACAGAAGAATTCTCTCTATAATAAAGAAAAATCCCTAAACACCTGTCCGACAGATCAGAAACACTCTACAGGTGTGGATTTGTCAATGACCACTGTCTACATGAACAGAAATACAGAGGCTACACTGCGAGATGCAAACCACTGGTTAGTTGCAAAGATAGGATGGCCAGGTTACAGTTTGCCAAGAAGTACAAACAAAGGACATTTATTATCACATATACCAATTGGTGTAGTGAAATTTGACTTGCCATTGCAGCACACAAATAAAGATAAGACACAACATTAAAGAATTTAACAATAAACATACAAACATCCCACTGTGAGGGAAGGCACAAAGTCCAGTCCCCATCCCCGTGTCCACCCATAGTCGGGCCTATTGTGGCCTCCACAGTCGCTGCTACGGCGGCCCGATGTTCCAGGCCGTTCTCGCCGGGTGATGGTGCTCTGGCATCGGGAGAACCCTCTCGCTGGACGGAGTTCCATCACTGGTGATCTCGGCGAGAGATCCCAGGCTCCACAATGTTAAAGTCAGCGCTGCCGCCCGCGGCTGGCCACTCCACTGACCCGCAGCTCCACGATGTTCACCTGCGGTCTCAGCGTGGCGACCCGGGCGGGAAGAGCAGTTTCCCCCTTCACCCCACATAAAAAAGAATAGACTCCAAACAAACACTTTTTAACACACAAAAATAAAAGAAAGAAGTGAAAAGACAGACAGCTGCAGGCTGGGCAGCCATACCCAACTGGACGGTGCCCCCTATATGTACTTAAAAGAGCGCCCATAGTTCTGGAAAAAGGTCTTGTGGACAGATGAGATGAAGATTAACATATCAGAGTGATGGCAAGGCAAAGTATAGAGGAGATAAGAAACTGCCCAAGATCCAAAGCATACCACACGGTGGTGGGGGTGTTATAGCCTGGGCATGTATGGCTGCTGAAGGTACTGGCTCACTTATCTTCATTGATGATACAACTGCTGATGGTAGTAGCAGGATGAATTCTGAAGTATATAGACACATCCTGTCTGCTCAAGTTTAAACAGATGCCTCAAAACTCATTGGTCGGCGGTTCATTCTACAGCAAGACAATGATCCCAAATATACTGCAAAAGCAAAAGGAGTTTTTCAAAACTAAAAAAATGGTCAATTCTTGAGTGGCCAAGTCAATCACCCGATCTGAATCCAATTGAGCATGCCTTTTATATGCTGAAGAGAAAACTGAAGGGTACTAGCCCCCAAAACAAGCATAAGCTAAAGATGGGTGCAATACAGGCCTGGCAGAGCATCACCAGAGAAGACATCCAGCAACTGGTGATGTCCATGAATCACAGACTTCAAGCAGTCATTGCATGCAAAGGATATGCAACAAAATACTAAACATGACTACTTTCATTTACATGACATTGCTGTGTCCCAAACATTATGGTGCCCTGAAATGGGGGAACTATGTATAAACACTACTGTAATTTCTACATGGTGAAACCAAAATGTATAAAAATGGCCTTTATTAAAATCTGACAATGTGCACTTTAACCACATGTATTTTTTTCTATTACAAATCTCAAATTGTGGAATACAGAGACAAATAAATAAATCATCAGTCTTTGTCCCAAACATTATGGAGGGCATTGTGTATAGAATTTCCAGGCTTATCTATCTTTCAAATAGCACATTTTCATTTGCCTCATTTCAGAATTTTCATATGTGGTTTAAAAACAAGTAGAGAAGCCGCCCTATGTGAAGATTTAAGGGCTGCTCCTACTTTCTGGCAGCAACCCAGGGGTTACAAAATCATCCAGAATGGGTTATTTATCCCTGGAGACTTTTCCTGGCTTCACAAAGTCTTCTGTGATCCCCTGCAATTCATCCTCAGTGACGTCTTAGATCTCTTCCTGCACATCTGTCAATCTTGTAGCAGCCGCCTTACCAAAAATGTCACCCCTTCCCCATGGGGTACCTGTGACAAAAACCTTCCCTCTCCTGATCTCCACTCCAAGTTTCTCAGCAGCGTTTTAACCTGCAACATCACCACCTACAACTGTGTCTCCAGTTGCTTTTCAACAACTCCAATCTTTCATGGGTGCATGCCAACCTCACCACCATCCCATGCATCTATACTTAAACCTATCTCACTAAACCTTTAGCTATTAAACCTAACCTGTACTCAGCTTTCTCCTCACCTCTGCTATAGTGGGAAGTAACGTATTTTCCCTGTGAATGTGAGAGTTAGCTTGTTCTGACATGCAATACCCTTGGACGCAGTGTACTTGGGGACTGAGAATAATTTCTAAACCATGCCGTTTAAAAGCAGACTTACTACAATGCTGGTGTTAAATTTGTAGAATCGTTGTACTGTCCTGTCACTGAAGCTGTTGCAAAGATTTTTTTTCACAAAATTGGGATGGTTTAGGATGTCATTCGCCACCAAAGGTTCCTAATAGAAAATAAAGAAAAACATTTCCTTTTAATTCTACTAGAAAAATGTTGCACAGTTTGCTGTGTAGCTCTATCTGACAGCAGAACAAGCAGATATATACATTTCATGACAGATTCAACACCCTTAACAGTTATCATTAATGTTATTTTTTACAATTCAGAAATCCATTGTACTGATTAGCACCCAAATAAAATTGCCGATTTGGGTACTTATCTGTACAAATGCTTTTAGCTGGTATGTGCATGTACTGTAGTCTCTTTTGGGGGCACATTTCATTCCACAATTATTACAAAGGGGTTACTTAGCTCTCAGAGCCACTGCTCAATTCAATTCAATTCAACTTTAATGTCATTGCACAGATACAAGTATGGGTACAACGAAATGCAGTTTAGTGACAGTACGAAATTATAGCAATATATAGATAAATACAGATAAATAAATACAGATGTGGAAATCTATCGGCGGGACTCCGAGTTCAGCAGTGCGATGGTGTTATTGTAGAAGCTACTCCTCATCCTGCTGGTGCGGGACCTGAGGCTCCTGTACCGCCTCCCCGATGGTAGGAGGGCAAACAGTCCATGGTTAGGGTGGGAGGGGTCCTTGATGATCTTCCCAGCCCGTCTCAGACACCGTTTTCGGTGGAGGGCATCCATGGCAGGGAGCGGGGCACCGATGATGTGCTGGGCGGTTTTCACCACCCGTTGTAGTGCCTTCCTGTCTGCTACGGTGCAACTGCTGTACCACCGTAAAGCAGGTGGTCAGGATGCTTTCAACGGTACAGCGGTAAAAGTCAGGATCTGGGGGTACAGGTGGGCTTTTTTGAGCCTCCTCAGGAAGTAAAGGCGCTGCTGCGCCTTTTTGATCAGCTTGGAGGTGTTGAGGGACCAGGACAGATCCTCCGAGATGTGTACCCCGAGGAATTTGTAGTTGGAGACCCGCTCCACCTCAGTCCCGTTTATATGGATGGGGGTGTGTCTGCCCCCTCTGTTCTTTCTGATGTCGACAATGATGCTAGATCCTAAGTACTTAAATCACAATCACCATCAGTACTCTTCCAATCAGAACCACTTAAAAGCATGAGCAGTGCAGACCCATAACAGAGACAGCTATGGAGACACCGTTTTAGTCATCTGCATTAATTCCAGTGCAGATCAGTGAATATATTTACTTAACACGTACCACCTTTTAAGAAAGAAAAGCAAGCACAACAATCTATGAAAAAACACTAACATACTCAGCTGTTAGTCTTACTACTTCATCAACAAATGATTAAAGTGTTGACATAGGTATGATGTACAAGTATGCATTGTGATCGTATGCTCCAATGCTATATTTTTTACTCAGAGATGCAACAGATTTATCTGGATTTCAGGTTAGCAGCTAAAGCAATGAAACACAAAATTGGGGTTTCAATGTCCCTGAGAATATCAATTGGACAGCTCAGATAGCATAATTTAGATGCTCTCAATTATAGCCATCTGATAAATAATTTCACCACATTTTTCTCAAAATCCCCAAACATCAACCACCTACTACATTGACCAGCTAGTTCAAACTGGCAGTTAACAGTGAAGTTCTGCTGCATTAAAAAAAAAACTCGGCAAAGCTCAGTGTTCAAGTGACATTTTTTTCAGTACCTTGTGGGTAATGTGTTGCTGTTCCACAGGTGCGTGGCCTTTGGGGTCAATTAGAGTTGGATGTGCCAAGAGATAACCTTTATCCTCCATGATAAAGCACCTATTGACAGGAAGTAAATATGTTCAAAGAAATGTTTAACAAAACAGCTAATGGTCATATGTAACAAGCTAAAAAAAACAAAACTATTTTACAAGTTATAATCAGAAAACAATAGCAGTATTTGACTTTTTCACACAGAGAGTTGTGAGTCTGTGGAATTCTCTGCCTCAGAGGGTGGTGGAGGCCGGTTCTCTGGATGCTTTCAAGAGAGAGCTAGATAGGGCTCATAAAGATAGCAAAGTCAAGGGATATGGGGAGAAGGCAGGAACGGGGTACTGATTGGGGATGATCAGCCATGAATGGCCTGAAGGGCTGGCTTGAAGGGCTAAATGGCCTACTCCTGCACCTATTGTCTATTGTCAGTAAACTAGACAGTTTGAAATGTGTAGGTTATATTTTAATAACATTTGCAGAGTAAACATGCCAATCTGAAGAGATTAAGATGTTCTCCATATATAATCTGCGCATCCTTCTGCGTCAACTATATAGATGTTCAAATTAATTAAATTGCCAAACGATAGCCAGTGAAAAATGTCTGTTATTCTTCTTTTTAGATCCTTGTGCTATACCGAGTTGACCTTCCCTGGGTTGGAATTACCTGATTTTGTTGCCTCCATCTTGATTACAGATGGGTAATAAATCCAAAAGAACCTTGTAAAAGTATCGCAGGGTAAAGTCCACGCCCATTACTGCTACAGCATGTCCCGGTGACGAAAGGGACCTGGGGAGGAAGTTCAAAATACGACACTTTTGATATATTTCTTTCACATGTTTACCTGACCAATAGTTCCTCTTGAATTTTTCTTCTGCATTTTGCTTTTCATCTTAATTTTCTGATTAATCAAAAGATAACTAAGCTCTATTCATTCAGAAATAAACAGACGAGGCAAGCAGATTGTATGCTCACAGTAATACGATCAACTAAACTTCTGTATTTCACCTTTCTACATTTTTCATAAAAAATTAACAAGCTGGTGCACGATGAAAGTGTTGACACTGCCATGAAAAGATTTGTTCCAAAAACGGCTCAGAATGGTCTGGCAGCGTGGCTCATTAATACCTCCCACTCAGCCATCTGCCAAATCCATTATTACCTTCAGCAAATCACCCAGTGAGAAATTCCTGGAAGTAATTGTTTCATTCTTGATCATCGAGCAACCCTCCCACAAATATATATCCCAAGACATGGTAGGACATAAAACCAGCCACATCCATGGAGACTTTCATTGTTATGCGAGACAATAACCAGCTTCACACAGCTACTCCTCTCCATTAAAATCAAATGAGCTGCAGTTTTTCCAGTGTTACGTGTTGGGAAACACCAGTGCTCCACCGATGGATCCTATGAAGGGCCCAGTGACTGAGCATAATTGGATGACTTCAATGCACAGTAAGCCTGGTGCTTCCGGTCATTGTCGAGTCCTAAACTCAAGGAAATGCCAACATATAGTTTCTGAATAAGGTTAATTTCTCTTGTCAATACTGCCACATCTTTTCTGGTACAAAATCAGCAACTTGCACAGTCTTGAACAACTTCATTTGCAGATGTACAATACAAAACTGAATGTAATTAACACCTCAATAGATAGAAACTCAATAGACAGCACAGGAACAGGCCCTTCAGTGCACAATATTGGTGCCAAACACAACGTCAGGTTAAACTTATCTCTTCTGCCTGCGTGTGATCTATCTCTCTCCATTCCCCACATCTCGATGTGCCTATGTAAAAGCCTCTTAAATCCACTATCATATCTTCCTCTACCACCATCCCTAGCAGCATGATCCAGGCACCACCACCCTGCCACAAAAAAAACCCGTTCCACACATCATCTTTAAATGTTGCCCCTCTCACCATAAATATATGCCCTGTAGTCTTTAACATTTCTATCCTGGGGAACAAGGTTCTGACCATCTCTCTCTCTCATATCTTTATATACTTCTAGATTAGGTCTCTCTTCAGCCTCCATCACTCCAGAGAAAACATTCTAATTTGTCCAACCACTTCTTATAGGTAATGCCCTTTAATCCAAGCAACATACTAGTAAAACTCTTTAAAGTCTATACATTACCTGGAAGAATGAATAGTGTGGCTGAGTGTAACAACGTAACCAGCTCCTCCAACATCCAGATATGGGCCAGTGAAGGTAATCAGAGCTGGGTTTGCCAATGCATGGAGGTACCTTGCAATAACCGTACAATGTCACAGAATTAGAAAAAAAAAAACCGTTTCAAGGCATAAATTGGAAATACACTATTGAATAAAATGCAAAATATTATTTTTCCCAGCAGTTACGTTGTGCCATACCAAGCTGCTTCCAGGGTTTTAACTAATATTTTTCCCTGAAAGGTGAACAGGAGCCACCTGTTAATGGGCAATATTTATAATGTAGGAAAGAACTGCAGATGCTGGTGTAAACCGTAGACACAAAATGCTGTAGTAACGCAGCGGGACAGGCAGCATCTCTGGAGAGAAGGAATGGATGACATTTCGGGTCGAGACCCTTCTTCAGATTGAGAGTCAAGGGGAAAGCTTGGCAAATGGGTGGACAAAGGCTAGAGATGAAAAGAAGGGGCTGGTGGGGAGCAGTGTCAAAGCTATGGCTTAAAAGCAATTTGTTGAGTACAACAGTAACTCCGATTGTGAAGGGGAGCCTGCGACACTTGGGTTACACGAGTTGTCCTCATCGCAAAAAAAAATTCAGCATCTTTATTGCTGCATGTTCAAGTAGAAAAACAAGGAACCACAGGAATCACTGAATTTAAAACCAACAAATAATGTTAGATTCATGATCAGCAAAATAAATTGTTAACACCATTAACACAAATAACACCATTAATCACTTCAGTGTTCATGCAAACTCTGCTCACTGTGGTGAGAAGCAAACATTTTTTTCTTTAAAAAAAAAAGCTTTACTTCAGAAACTATTGGTAAAACTCTTCCTGTGGATCCTGTAGAACTCACCACTGTCTCCTGGTGGGATCAAATGCTTTGTCCATGAGAGAGCCGGGGTAAATCCGAAGCACCCCATTGGGTGTTGCTATGTAACGACGAACAATGTAACTGTTCAGGATGCCGATTTCCATTTGTGACATCCATTCATCTGTTACGTGACTGGTAGCCATGACTTCGTTTCTGACAGAGGACTACACACAGGCACAGGGGGAAGAAAAACAGGGCTTCTTAAAGACATGCCTGAGACTTTTCAAAGCTGCGGATCAATCCTATTTATACGCTTTTTTAAAATCAGACTATATAAAATTGTAAGGACAGCTTCCCTCACATATGAAAAAAAGATTTTGTGCAGATTTGAGAGTTTCAATTTATCCAGACAAGGGAAAGATAATAAGCTTAATTTCACATGTGGACACCTGAAGGGATTCCCTTTAAGAATTTAATCTAAAAATTGAGAAACCTAATGAAGGGTCATGGGTCACAAGGATCGAAAAGAGCTTGGGATATGAAAGAGAAATCCAGGACTGTAATTAGGTGATGTCAATCTTGGGATTGAAAACAGAAAATGCAGGAAAAAGAAACAACACAGGAAGTAACAAGGAGCAATTGTGAGGTCCTCGGAAGAAAAAGTCATTAAAAGACAATTCAAGAAATCACAATTGAATATAGTGAAGATGCAGGACGGATCGAGCAAGTACTGGAGAAACGAAAAGCAATGAATTACTAAATGCCAACATACACATTTCATAAGATTTAGTGCGCAAGAAAAATTTTGACAACCAGGTTTTAAGCTGCTCTGCTAACTCCCTGTTGTGATTCGGCTTCCATTCTGTTGAAAGCTGAGGGATCAGTGGTGGGTGGAAATATCATCCTGCACCCACTTAACCCAGCAGTTCTGTCACATCTTGGGTCTTTTTTTTATTTCTAGATAGAGCACTTTCAACCACAAGGCATTGGAAAAGAGTAATGGCTGAATTAAAGGCATAATAAAAGCACTAAAATCACAACGTATTAAACCATACTAAATAATTGGACTTTTTTCTCCACATTGTAGATATTGATCCAATATATGAAGGGTTAATGATTACTCCACACTAGTTTGTGGGAAGAATGAGGCATATTCCAAAAATGGCCATTAAACCTGCAGCTATAGTGATAAAGGTAAAAGGAATGCATTTGTTAAATGAGTATCATACACCAATTTGCAATGAATTTGGTTAGAAATCTCTCTTCAGGATATTTCTAATGTCCTGATTATCCATTCTCTAAACTGGAACTATAATTATTGAAAAATCTGTCACATGCTTGAGAGACCTTGTTCTTAGTAAAAGCACTGTGACCGATCTGGTCGCTGAATTATCGTCTGTCAAATATTAATAAAACAAGACTATCAGCCACCCACATTTTGGAATAAAGGATCTAATTTTACATTTCTGCTCAATAAACTAAACATAATACTGTCCATGGAACTTTATCTCTTCATCTTTGGCATTTGAAAGAATTGCTGCAGCACTTGCCTCTGAACTTCAGATCAGGGTCTGGGCAGCTGTGAAATGTCAGTACTGTTCAGTGAGAGGATGTTATGAGCAGGCAGTTATTTCTGTATCTATACATCAAAGCATAATACGTTAGCAACTCAGTTGATGGCATCCTCTTCCCATGGTGCCCTCAGAGACTCAACCAAACTATTTACAATCCTGACATCCTGTTTGATTGTGAATTGGGTTTTAAAATCCAAGACAATGTTTGCTCGTCAACAAGTAACAAGATAATTGAACCACATTTATTAAATTGACAGAACACATATTTGTAAACGCAAAAAACGTACTTTGAGTCCTGGATTGGCGATGAGACGCGTGTTGTCGCTCAGATAGGCTGTGTAGTGCTCCACCATACGTTTTGTCTCTGCTTGACTCAGGTGCTCAAATGGAGATGAAAAGCTGCCTGCAGATAGCATGACTGTGGGACTTTCTGCAATCGAGACAATCAAGACACAATAATCAACATAAAAGCCAAGTTAAAACATTATTGTAAGATTGCTAAGTCTTACATATTTATTTCTTAATGGTTGACAACATGCCACAAATTAGTATCACAGTGTTCCATAAAACCTCCTTGCTCCGAAGAGCTCGACAAGGGCTAGACAGTTTAATCCAGTGTTCCTGATCTAGCTCTTAGTAGAACTGAGAATACATAGGAAAGATGATTTCAGAAAGGTATTTATTTCTCTGCACAAATAGAAAGAAAAACTGACTGAGGGAGCTCGTCATCATCAACCTTCTTCCATGACTAACTTGGAATCACTTCAGAATAAAATTGGTGGAGATCAGTGGTATGTCATCCAGTTGACTTCGGGGTTTCGTTTGGTGCAGTTGTGGGTGAGAAGTGGGAGGGAAATACAAAGGGGGAAAAGAGCAATGTGGAATATCGGAAGCCACAATTGCTCAACACACTTTGAGAAGTTAGGTGTTTCTTACCTAGTGTTGCCAATTGCTTGAAATGCAAACAGGAGGTGGGTTGACCCAGCAGATCCAACCTGTGGTACAAAAGCTTACTACTTGGGGCAGTATTCAAATTTTTCAGGTGTTTTACTGGCACCTCAGGTTGAACCATCACGATACAGAGAATAAACGATGTGTCCTGCACCTACATAGATAAAGAAGTGTCAGAACTTTTGCATCAATTTTAATTTCATTTATCAGTTCATTGATTCCAGTGACACACAGCAAACCCAAGCTTTCATTAACTAGCGATTTTACTGTCTATGTAATGAATCTACGTCTGAATGCATTGCTTTTTACTGTAATACTGTTAACAGGACAGGACTGAAGAGTTCAAAATTAGTGAAACAAAATCTGACAAAGGGCAAAACTTATTAGGGCATATCACTATGCACATGAAAAAGAGTTGAAATGTAAGAGTGAGTTTAATCACCATGGAGTTATATTCTGAAGAGAGACACAAAATGCTGGAGTACCTCAGCGGGTCAGGCAGCATCTCTGGAGAAGAGGAATAAGTGACGTTTTGGGTCAGAACCATTCATCAGAATCTCTGAGCAAAAGGAATAGTTGACGTTTTGGATCTGAAGAGGGTTCCAAAACCTATATCATTTCTCCAGAGATGCTGCCTGACCCTCTGAGTTACTCCAGCATTTTGTGTAGGTGCAGAAATTGAATCACACATGTAGTTAAGCCATAAGGAAAGGTGGTGTCTCTGAAATTTGTTCTTCTATTGCCTTTGGGATCCTCATACCAGTAATTAAAGTGGGGCAACCATTTCCTCAACAGGTCAGGTGTATCTGGTTTTGCAGGGCAATCGCTCTACAAAGCCTCGAGTGCACTGGGCATCAACGGAGTGGCGAGGAGAAGAGCCATCAAGAACACCACAGAGGCAGCAGAGAAGGCCTCAAGATGGCTCTAGATCAGGAGAGAAGGTCCATGGGGAGGAGCGAATGCCACCTGAACACAAGTCGTGGTCTGATCAACCCCGGCTGGGTCGATGGGGGAGGGTGTCTGATGTTGAAAGACCCGAAACACCCAGTGACCCCAGGTTACATCACTGATGATGTGTTCAGGAGCATCAATAGATGTATTTGTATCAGTCAAAGGAAGCATCACAACTCCTTACAATGCTATCACTCAGGCTCCTGAAGACAACAGTACATTGGAGGGCCTGTTACTTTTGGGAGCTTGGGAACAGGCCCTTCGGCCCACCGAGATCGCACCAAACAGCAATCCCCGCATATTAACACTACCCTACAAACATTAGGGACAATTCACACATATCAAGCCAATTACCCTACATACTTGTACATTTTTGGAGTGTGGGAAGATCTCGGAGAAAACCCACGCGGTCACGGGAAAAACGTACAAACTCCGTACAGACAGCACCCGTAGTCGGGATCGAACCTGGGTCTCTGGCGCTGCAAGTGCTGCAAGGCAGCAATCCCACTGCTGCGCCACCATGGCCGCCTGAACCTCTACACGGAAATGCTCGACATAAGGAACCCTGCTTCCACTATTTGAACATTCAAAATAACTTTCTAACCCAAAAATGGAGCAATTAGTCTATTAATGGGTCATTCATCAGCATTCACAATTTAAAAAGTTTTAAACTCAGATCAAATCTGATTTCAAACACTTAGTGGTTTGCCATTAAAGAGATAAATAAATTGAGTACTTGTGAAATGCATCCCTGATTGAATACATTCTTCCGGTTTTTAACCACAAAGCTACATATCTCCGCAGATCAAAGAACAAAAAAAAAAATCAAACACATACTCAGCAAAGCACACCTACCAACTTCCAAGCATAGCTGACGTTATAGGCCTCCTTCCTGGTTTCTCGTAATCGATTTATGTGCCAAGATAAAGAGGAGTTTACAGGTACAGTAATAACCTGGCTGCCCAAGGGGAGACTGCACAAGAGATTTAAAATAAATCATTATTTGCCTGCAAATAGTTAACACCGCCACGAATTTCAAACTTCAAAAGACACTCAGAAAAATTTGCGGTTAAGAAAAATACACAAATGAGGACAATTTACATGCACAAACAAAGCTATTTCCGCTCACAATACTTAGCCAAATTCATTGATTCTAGTGACCTACAGCAAAATGGAGGAAGATAAATCATTGAATTATCAAGTTTACTATCTAGTAATGAACTGTGACAGAACACAGTATCTTTTAAAGTAAAACTGATAACAGGGCAGGACTGAAGGGTTCAAAATTAGTAACTGGAATTAAATCAGACAAAGGAAAACACTCCAAAGTCACACCAATTTATTTAAGATCTTTTTGTATTTTGAAGATAAAATGTCCTTGCCGAATAGTAACCTACAACTTCATCCAAGGAATTAAACCATCAGACATGGACCTATCTATTTCCGCTAACTTTTATAATATTATCATTAAGACCAGCATAGGATATGATGGAAGAAACCATCTGAAAAATGTCACTGACAAAGTTTGTGAACATGTACGAAGCACCTCTGCTAAAATGAAATAGATAATTTTATTTCGGAGTCACGTGTGCGCGACATTAGCGTTCATGCAGTGCACCCGCGACGAACGGGAGTTCAAGGCGCTCCCGCTACAAATTAAAAAAAGTCGGGCCGACAGGTAAGTGTTTTACCGTGGCCGTGTATATTTTCTCTGTGGTCTGCTTTATGTTCCAGGAGAATGAGCAAGACCAGAGGGAAGAAATCTGCAGCTCGCCCCGTTTGTCTTCCATTGAGGAATGTTCTTTGGAGGGGGGGCGAGAGGCGGCAGGATTGACTACCGAGCCGAGCCCAGCACTGCTAGTGCAGCCTGAGCAGCGGGCTGGAGGTACCTGCAGCCAGAACCGGGCGGTAGTATCCGACGATTCGGATGAAGATGCCACACCGCTCGAGAGCAGCAAAGGCAGCCGCCTAAGCCGAATGGAACGGCTTATGGAGCAATTGCTCCAGCGAGATCTGCTGAGAGAGCAGCAGCAGACTCGCCAAGGAAGCTCAGGCACTCCCGCAGTGCCCATTAGGGCACTGACCATTGCTTCACCTTCTTTTGAAGGCAGCATTGGCGACCAGGTCTGGGCTGATCAAGAAGAGGGGTCGCTGGCTGAAGATGTCCGGAGTACGCAGGGTGTACAGGATCAGGAAGAGCTGCTGGGTGTGGTCAACCGCTACGTGGTCATTCCACGAGCGGGTTGGCCTTTAGAGCCGAAACCTGCAGCCAGCATTGACCACCTGTCCTCAAAACCCCTACAAGAACAGGTAGTCAATGAGGCTCTTGAACAATATACAGCCCCAGAAAATTGTACATCATTGAATGTACCAACTGTAAACAGCCAAATTTGGGGACATTTGGGGCAGAACATCAGGAACCTGGAGTTGAAGCTCCAGAAAATCCTTAAACTCCTGACTGCAGGAATAACATCATATGCTCGGTCCATTGATGGTGTGGACATCTCCACAAATCAGCAAGACACATTAGCTCTGCTGTGCACCACTCAATATGAGATAAACAATTTACGGAAGGAAATCATCAAGCCTGCCCTCAACCCTAAATTTGCGGGACTTTGCAAAACACCGGGTTCAGAACCTCCAATTCTGCTCTTTGGAAAGGACCTTCCGAAAAAGGTGAAAGACCTAGAGGAAGAATCCAAGACCTTTGGTCTCGTGAGGGCAGGTTTGGGACCAAGCAGACCTAACAAACCCAGGCGGCAGTACCCCACGGCGTCCACCAGTCGTCAACCACCATATGCGACTGGTGAAAGCTCGGGGGCCGCAACAATTCCCCGTAAGCCTTTTTTAGGCCAGGGCCCAGAGCGGACCCCATGGAAAATGCGCCACCCCCAACAACATCAACATCAACAGCAGCCCTCTACAGACCAGCAGAGACCTCATCATCCAGCGAAGAGGCAGAAGAAGCACCAGTAACCATGGAGGTAGGTGGGTCTGGTTCCTCTCAGCATATGAGCAGTAGGGGCTCTATACTAACAGGGGAAGACTGCACTTGTTTTTGGATGCATGGGAATCCATCACTAATGACAAGTACATACTCAGCAGCATTCATGGCTATAAAATTGACTTTGTTCATGAAAACATTCCGCCAGTTCAGCATATACCCCAAAGGGTATTCACCCTCTCAGTCAAAGAGAAACAAGAGGGTCAAGCTGAACTGATGAGGCTACTAGCAAAAGGTGTCATTGAAAGAACAAAACATGAACCTTTGGAATTTGCGTCTAATATTTTCACTAAAACGAAAAAAGATGGTGGATGTCGCATCATCATTGACTTAACTACTTTAAACAAGTCTGTTAAGTATATACATTTCAAGATGAAAACTTTTGAAACAGCCAGACTATTGATTTCTAGAGGTTACTTTCTAGCAAGCATTGATTTAAAAGATGCCTACTACTCAGTACCCATACACAAGGAACATCGTAAATACTTAAAGTTTATCTGGATGAAACAGCTATGGCAATTTAAAGCCTTACCAAATGGACTAACCTCCGCTCCAAGGTTGTTCACTAAAATCTTAAAACCCGCTTTGGCATTATTGAGGAAACAAAAGCATATAGTCATGGCGTACTTAGACGACATTTTAATAGTAGGGAAAACCTTGGAGATAGCTATTTTGGCAGTAGCAGCCACCAAACGTTTGTTTGAAACTTTGGGGTTTGTCATACATCCAGATAAATCCAATTTTACACCGTCCACTACCATGGACTATCTTGGATTTACGATTGATACTGTTCGCATGATTGTAACTCTGCCGAAGGGGAAAGCATCAGAATTGGCACTATCTTGCAGTGAACTAATGGATAAACATCAGTCAACCATACGGCAGGTAGCCAGAGTTATTGGTAAAATGGTAGCAGCTTTTCCAGCTGTACAATTTTGGCCTTTGCACTATCAAAATTTGCAAAGAGCAAAAGTGGACGCACAAAAGCAAAACTCAGGTCACTTTGACCGAGTTATGAATTTAACTGCTGAATCCATTCCAGAGTTACAATGGTGGACAAGGAACATTAGGCTCAGTTCCAGTCCCATAATAATCACCAACCCAGTATTAACCATTCAAACGGATGCCAGTGCTTTGGGCTGGGGAGCAACTAACATGCAATCCAGCACAGGGGGCAGATGGACTAACTCTGAATCATCTTGCCTACAGACACGGGGTATCAACTACTTAGAAATGTTGGGTGCGTTTTATGGTTTAAAAGCATATTCATCTAATACGCATCATGCACATGTCCGGTTGCAATTAGATAATACCACGGTGGTGGCTTATATCAACCACATGGGTGGTGTAAAGTCGATATCGTGTGACAATTTGGTCAACCTAATCTGGCAATGGTGTGTCGAAAGAAATATTTGGTTATCAGCAACTTACCTACCAGGTAAGCAAAATACAGTGGCAGACACCAGGTCACGCAAATTTAACAATAACATCGAATGGATGTTAAATCCCAAAGTATTTGCTGAAATTACAAAGCAATATGGCACACCAGATATCGATCTATTTGCATCCAGGCTGAATCACCAGGTACCAACGTATGTCGCTTGGGAACCAGACCCTGAGGCAGCAGCAGTTGATGCATTCACACTGCATTGGGGGAAAATGTTCTTTTATGCTTTTCCTCCCTTATGCCTCATCAGTCGGGTATTACGCAAGATTCAATTGGATTCCGCTTCAGGAATCTTGATAATACCCGACTGGCCTACACAGCCATGGTTCCCAGTGGCCCTCGACATGGCTGTCGAAACACCGTTGGAATTCCCCAGCAGTCCAGAATTATTAATCCACCCAGTGTCAGGCATTAGTCACCCGTGCCATGACAGAGTCAATCTCCTGGCTTGCAGATTCTAAAAAGACCTCTACTGGGCCTGGGACTGTCTGAGGACGCCATCAACATGATGACCGCATCCCACCGGGAGTCCACCAGGAGACAATACCTGACCAACATAAGAAAATGGGAACGGTATTGCTCCAAAATAGGAACTACCTACTCAACAGCTACAGCTACCAGTGTTGTGGAGTTCCTGGTTGGATTACATCGGGAAGGACTCAGCTACAGCGCCATCAATACAGCCAGGAGTGCGTTGTCAGCATATCTGGTTCCAGCAGCAGGACAACAGGCTTTGGGGTCCCATCCACTAGTGATCAAAATCATGAGGGGCATTTTTAACACTAATTCCCCCAGACCAAGGTACACTCAGATCTGGGATGTCAGCATTGTGCTGACGTACCTTAGAGGATGGCCACCACCCAGGTCACTCACGCTGGAACAACTTACCCTGAAATCAGTCATGCTCATGGCACTGGTGTCAGCTCAAAGGGTACAGTCCCTCCACCTTCTGAGGCTGGACAGCATGACAGAGTCATTGAACTGTTTCACATTCCATATTCAGGGACTGGTCAAACAAACTAGACCAGGTACCACGCCTCCAGTCATGGAGTTCCGGGCATATTCATCTGACCCACGGCTGTGTGCCAAGACACATCTCGCAAATTACATAGACACAACAAACAAATTAAGAGGGAGAGAAAAAGCCTTATGGATAAGCCACAAGAAGCCTCATGGTCAAGTGACGAGCCAAACCATTTCAAGGTGGCTCAAGCAGGTGCTTAAGTCCGCGGGAGTCAATACTAATGTTTACAAATCTCACTCCACCAGGGCTGCATCTACGTCGGCGGCTAGGCGAATGGACGTGCCTATGGACCATATTCTGGCCAGAGCAGGATGGTCCTCGGAAAGAACTTTCCAAAGGTTTTATAATAAGCCGCGGAACATGCTACATTTGTAGACAGAATTTTAGAGTCTGCAGATAATATTTAATTTAAACCCGGGGGAGCTCTCTGTTTTTTGTTGTCATTAATAAACCTTTTTTGTTCACAAACAGGTTATTGTTGATTGTGATAACATACTTCCTCCCTGTAAGGTCTTCAGTGAGTGAAGCATGAGCTGGTACACGGTTCGGACTCACATGACTCCGAAATAAAATAGTGAGATTAAATGAGAACTTACCAGTTCGAAGTTTGATCTGTATTTTATGAGGAGTTACGATGAGGGATTACGTGCCCTCCGCTCCCACCCTCTATTTTACAGATCAACTGGTAATTAAGTTCTTATTTTTTCTTTACTATATTTATTTCAATCGTTTGTGTTTTTTCTGTGAATCCACCGCTGCTTTGAAGAATGTCGCGCATGCGTGCTGGACGGGGTCTTCACGCAATCCCTCATCGTAACTCCTCATAAATACAGATCAAACTTCGAACTGCTAAGTTCTCATTTAATCTCACTATTATAATTTGTGAGCTGAGAGTTTTTTTGTAAGCTTTGCAAATGTGGATGCAAAATGCTTATTGGAGAAGCTAATCTGCCCTATATGGAATCAGCCAAATCAGTGCAGATCAGGCGATCAATTCAAGCAAGCTCCTGGCATGATCTGTTCACACTGGACGGCTATTTATTCTCTTTAATAGCCAGCTCTTGACTTTTTACCTGAGAATGTTCTGCCTGACGAGCTGAAATCTTGGAATGTTCTCATAGTGAATTATATCAGTGTGAAGAGGTGGCTCTGTGAGCAGATATGGCCGAGTCAAGGACGGGTGCATAAGGGTATAGCCTGTGAGGGAAAGGAAAAGTTAATTTAATCATTTCTTAAATTGTTAAGAATTGAATCATATACCCAATGCTGTGGAATATTCAGATCAATTTCTAGTATTCACAAAGAGAACCGATTAATTAACAAATAAATTAATGACAGGTGAAGCGATGACTCCGATTACAATATTATCAAATTAACCCTGGTTCTTTACTGTTGGTTAATGGGCCCGTCCCACTTAGGCAAATTTTTAGGCGACTGCAGGAGACTATGCAGTCATCAAATGGTCGCCACATGTTCGCGGGCGGTTGCCGGGGAGTCGCCTTCATGGTCGTGAGGAGTTCCCATATTCTGGGAACTAGTCGCGGCCTCATTATGGTCGGAGAGAAATTTTCAACATCTTGAAAAATTAGCAGCGACTAGAATGAAGCCGCCATGGAGTAGGGAGAATTCTCGAGCCGTAGATGGGTCGCCAGGAGGTCGTAGATAGGGTAGCGGTGTGAGTGAATTTCATTGGCTCATCTCTGATGTTGTCTGGCTTCTTAACAGTTGTCTGCCCCTCTTTAAAAGACTGTGCTAGCCGTCTTAATTACAGCGCCATCCTTCCTGTTTATCGCGTCACCTTGGCTTTGCAACGTGTGAATTTCAGACAGCCGGTGCCGCCAGCTGATGCCTGAAAAATCGCCGAAGTGGGACAGGCCCATAAATCTGGAACAACCACTTCAAAATGACCTCGCATGCCCTCTTCTTGTTTGCATAGGTCTGTTACCTGCTTGAACGCTTGCTCTGTGGAATTCAGTCAATTTGAAGTGTGTTAGATGAAAACTCTGCTCCTGGGCAGTTAAGATAACATTGGCCTGCAGTGTTAAAATCATCTCACCTTTGTTATCTATTAAGAACGTATAGGAGGCAGAAGAATCGCGATAGTAAGTTACATCCTCCAGAATGTAAGCCAAATTCACATCTACTCCTACAATTCCCAACAGCATGTTTCCAAAGTAGCAGGGTTTACTAACAGTCATGATCAATCCTGCAAAATACAATTAAAAGAGAAAGTTATTTATCACAGAATGAAGAGAAAATAATGGGGGGGATGCTTACTGTAGTGTTATTCTGGTTTATAAAACATTGCTATATCTTAGGAATGGGCTCTATGATTACCAGCATGCCCCTCAGTGACTTGCTTAAGTACTCACATGATACAAATTTGAGTGCCACGTCCCTTTGCTCATGGTATATCTTACTGCTAATCTTAATAATGCCTTATTCAATTAATACTGCAAGTAACTACTACTGGACAAAGAGTGTACTTTTTTTTAATGTGACTCTTTGTTCAGTAGTAGCATTCTCCGCAGGAACATGTTTGTGAACCATTCCAAAGATATCAGCATCTAGTGCAAGCTAATTGTAAAGGCAGCACTGATAGACGGCTACACTGTTGTTGGAGGTTCCATATTTCAGATCAGTTATCAACCCGAGCTCCCAATTCCCCTTAAAGGGTGGTCATAAAATATATCCAAGAGTGCTATTCAAAATTGTTCTGTTCAACATTTTATCCCTGAAAATGGCCACATGGGTAAAGAAGGGATGCTTGTCTTCATTGGTCAAGACAGCGAGTATAGGAATTGGGGCATCATGTGACAGGAAGTTGCGTGCTGATTTGGTTGCCATGTAATAGGGTGCGATTAAGCTGGAGAAAAGAGTAACAAGGAGGTTGTTAGAAATTGAGTGTTTTAGATTTACAAGGAAATAATGGATAGGCTAATATCCCTGGTGTAAAGGAGGCGGAGGAGTAACCTTTATAGAGGTTTATAATATCGCGATGAAGTCTAAAACTAGGAAGCTTAGGTTTAAGGTAGATATGAGAAAAATTTAAAGTGAAAAAAAAAGCAGATTTTCCATACAGAGGATGGTGGGTATATGGAATGGGCTGCTAAAGAAAGTGGTTGTGGCAAGTACATTTACAACAGCATTTAAAAGACATTTGGACAAGTACATGGACGCATAAGTTTAGAGGGAAATTGGACCAGCTTAGGTAAGTGAGTTGAGTGGAAGGGTCTGTTTCTAAGCTGTATGACTCAATGACTAGCTAATATTATCATTATCAGGAAAAACCACGATGTGCATTCCCAGGTAAACTCCAAGCCTGCAGCGTTCAGGTCAAATGATCCCAAGCGATACAAGAAATCTATTCACAACCTCCGTAAAGTAATCAAGAGCACGAAGAGGGAATTCCAACCCGAGATTGAGTCTTGAGGTACCTGCAGACACCTGCAGTCGATTGTGGCAAAGCTTGCAACATTACAGTCTGCACCCCAGTATTTTTTCTCTTCGCACTACCTGTTGCACGTGTGTAGTACGATTTAACTTGATACCAGGCTTTTCAATGCATCTCAGTACATGTGCCAATAGTAAATCAACACCAATTATCCAGTTATTTACCACAGGATTGATCAGGGACAATTTACCAGCCGGTTTACCAATGCAAGCGTGCCTATAACACATCGAAATTTGGAACAACTTGAATAGTGGAAGGACAATAGTTAAATGCTATTAACTATATGATAAAGGGTAAATAGTTTACCCGTTCCTTTTTAATAGACCGATATCTTGAGTGGTAACTTTGATTAATTTTAATTTCTCACACATCTGAACAATAACTTCCTATTAGTTCAGTTAAATATGGATGAGCCTCAAACAGGAAACTTTTCCTCCTCCTGATTCAGTGCAGCACTGACTGGTTCACTGGGCGGACTGCACTGAATGTATAATGCAACTGGTGATTGCTAAGGATAGGGAAAGAGATGCATCATCTTTGAAAAGGCATTAACAGGTACCAAAAGAAAATATTGAGATGAGAAGAGAACGCAGAGCAAGAGAAATAGGTTTACGGTGAAGGGGAAAAGATTTACGAGGAATCTGAGGGGTACCTTTTCACACAAAGGGTGGTGGGTGAAATGAACAAGCTGCCAGAGGAGGTAGTTGAGGCGGGGACTAACCCAACTTTTAAGAAACAGTTAGACAGGTACAACGATATGACAGGTTTGGATGGATATGGACCAAACGCAGGCAGGTGGGACGAGTGTAGCTGGGACATGTTGGACAGTGTGGGCAAGTTGGGCTGAAGGGCCTGTTTCCACACTGTATCACTTTAAGACTCTAAAAAACTTTACTCACCGTCACCCATCTCATCCGTGTATGGCAGACTGAACACGGCTTCGTCTATCATTCGGTTTGGTACATTTGTGTAAAACCTTCCTACAGTAGTCTCCAAGTTACTCAACTGGTTCAATACCATCATTGTTCCTTTTACAACTGGGAGTGCCGAGCGATCAGGAACTCCGTATTTTGCTGAATTCTGTTCTGCCAAATCTCGTAGAAAGGCAAGCTCCTTCAATCCAGTTATGCCCTCTAAAATAAAAGTGAAAATATTAAAACTAAAAATGCTGGCGTTATCGATAAATCAATCGAGATTCTGCTCTATTTAGTACACATTGACATGAAAGCAAAATAGTAAAGGCAATAAGTGCTTCTGAAAGCCTGACTACAACTCACTCAACGTCCATGTATTTTGCCGTTTCTCATAAATATCGTAAATAGCTAATGAGATTCTCAATAATTGACCAACATCCTAAAGATGTACTTCTTTTCTTATCACCACTTCACCACAGCAAGGTTGACATACATTGTTGCATCTATGGGAGTGGAATGATTCAGTACTTAAGATTCTGTGATGCCATCAAAGCAACTTTGCTGTGTTGTGATCAAATTATTAATTCTCTCAACTGCACAAGCTAAAAAATGGTTGCCAATAAAATAATATGACAACAAACACACTGGTGATTTTAATACTCCATATAGCCACAACTCTGAATTCTTTGACGAATAATATTGGTCATTGTTTTCAATAAGCAAATCACTTTGATGCGTTCCGACAATATTTTTCAAACAAGTTCCCAACAGAAGGAATCCCATCATACTGTTATGAAAGCTGTCCAATTTACTTTCAAATTGCTCTGTGCTGCAGGCAGTAGTTCACACTTTGGCATTTCCCTCAATACAATGATTCCCCAGATATTTCTCTTCCAGCCACGTCAATAATCACTATCATTCTTCATCCACAGTAACTACTCGATCCATTCTTCTGCTCGACTTTTATCTTGATGCCCATTAAGTTCTTTCAGATTGCACATGCTGCCACTCAGCTCTCAGTCCCCGCAGTACTGTTACTCTCAAAGCACTGCCACACCGTTCTTCAGGTTGATTAACATATTGAAGCTTTCCAAGACACAGGGAAGATTTTCATTATTACTGCTTATTTTAGGAATATGGGGTAAAGAATCTCATGTCTTTACCTGCTTCAATTTCCCACTGCAGAATTTCGTCAAATGTCCATTAAAGACTTCAACTGTTGACAATGATGTGCTAACACAAATTTCCTCGAGTTCCCAGTAAAATTTCAAGATGGCTCATCAATCTGGGAGGTGGTACTTCAACTGAATAAAACGACTTTCTAATTTCCTCAGGAGCCAAAGACCACATTTATTTCAGCTCCTGGGTGGACTTCTGGTTAGTGATCGGGAGCACCTGATGACCACAAAAGGCGTGGGCAACCTCACCTTGGAGAATATCGACAATCTACTCCTTGGAAACGGAGAATTTCATTGCACCTCTGCCACTGGAGCAGAGCCAGCAGAATTTTTGCTCCAGATACTTTGGGTGAGATTTGGATAATAATCAGCGACGAAGGAAAGAAGCAACCAAAGATTACAGTGAATCATCTCATAATTCTCCATCCTGGAGAGCTGCGGAGGCTCAAACATTGCATTCAATCATACAAGATAAGAGACTGATGGGTATCTGCAATGTAGGAATCAAAAGAAACGGGGATAATACAGGAAAATACTGGCAATGAGAGATAAGACCAGCCATAATCACGATAAACGGTGCAGCCGAGGGCCTAATGGGAATCCTGTGCTCATATTTCTCAAGTTCATTTGTTTTTAAACATCTTTGCAATAAGACTCCATCAATGGCATATAACCAAAGTCAGCAGATGTTCCAGTCCAATAACTAGAAGCCCATCCAAAAGATGAAAATAAAGAATTAATTCTTCGCTCCAAAATAAATTAGAAAGCAGTCTTATTCAATTGAACCACAGCCTTGACCTTTACAGGGGACCTCAAAGACAGCATTGAATCCTGTAGCAACCCCAAGAAAACAAAAAGATCTTTGTTTTGATCTTCCATCGATGCCAATGCTGGTCTAAGTTTGGTCAGTTGAAGCACCGTCTCTTTACAAAATCATTATATTATAGCTGTGATTGAGAGAATAGATCATTCAAATATACTCGACTTTAGAAATTATTCTAAAGTATTCATGCTCAAAACAAAATGCCAGTACAAGTAAACCAATGTCTTACCATTCATCAGAGCATAAGTCAGGATCATCACGGAGTTATTGAGATGTCTGTTTTGCTCACTGATAACACTCAGTGTTGCCTTCTTTTCTTCTTCGGAGGAATCTTTTGAGGTGATGCCAGACGATAAGTAGATTATCACCATGTCAGTGGCTAGGATTTTAAAAGGGGAAACATTTAGTTCACTTCACAATGACTATTCTGCATTCCAGTTTGACCCTATTGTATGTGGTCCAGTATTCTTCCATCGGTGCTATCATACAGCGAAAGCCTGTGTTACATGCTGTTGAAACGCACAGTTTGAATCAACACACTTGAGCTCTAATCTGTAAAATGCTATTTAATCTCCGACAAGACTTTATAGTTAAATGTGCCCCCAGATCTATTGTATCATTGGAGTAAATCATCTTCATTTCTCACCACCTTTATAAACAACTTCATTATATTTGCATCCCAACATCTGTTCTGCAATGTCCCCATTTTATTGCTTGGCATAGAGCTTTGACTGCACAGAACCAGGCCCTTGGGCACAACTGGCACATGGCAAAGGTGCCTACCCACATTAGTTCCATTTGCCTGCATTTGGCCAATATCCCATTCAAGGTTTCCTCTCCAAGTACCTGTCCAAATGTCTATTAAGTGTTGTAATTGTGCCCATCTCTACTACTTTCCTCTGGTAACTTCTATGTACACATTGCTGTTTATGTGAAAAACCCTGCCTTGTACTTTCCCTTTAAATATTTTCCATCTCACCGTAAACCTATGCTGCCTAGCCTTAAATTCCTTTGACCTGGGAAAAATATTATGATCATATATCACAACTATGCCCTATATAATTTATAAAACTGTAAAGGCCACTTCTTAGCCTCCTGGTAAAACTATCCAAGCCTATCCTGTCTCTCCTTACATATAAAGCCTTATATTTCCTGCAACATCCTTGTGAATCTTTTTTTTTTTAATCACCATCTCCAGCTTAAAGTAAATCCTTCCAATAAAATTGCGATCCGAGCGTCCCACAATGTTCTGTGCGATGGCACCTAGAGCATAATAGTCTATATAGTTCAGAGCTTATTTGAGGTTGTAGTTTTAATAGCCGAATGGCTGTAGAGAAGACAGGGGTTACGGGGAGAAGGCAGGAGAATGGGATTAGGAGAGAGAGATAGATCAGCCATGATTGAATGGCAAGGTAGACTTGATGGGCGAAATGGCCTAATTCTGCTCCTATCACTTATGACCTTATGACCAATAGGGGACTCGGCATCGATCCATGTAGTACCCCACTAGATACAAGTTTGCAATCAGAAAACAACCGTCCACACTTGGTTCCTATCACAATGCCAAATTTGTATTCAAGAAACACAAGAAACTACAGATGCTGGAATCTTGAGCAAAAAACAAAAGCTTCTCCAGCCTTTTGTTTTTTTGCTAAATTTTGCTTCCAATTGGCTCGCTAGCCCAGGATTCCATGTGCTCTATCCTTCTGGACCAGCTAATCATGTGGGATTTTGTCAAAGGCCTTGCTGATCCAAATAGAGCAGCTATTGCACCTGAAACCTCTGCACTCTCTTTGTGAGCAGAACCCCCTTCTGCAATTATTAACAAACAATGAGCCCATATTCCAATTAATTAAAGATGGTATCAGAAACTGAAAAAGAAAATAACACCATTAAAATAACACAGCAAGACAAAGATGGGATGACCTTGTGGATAGTCATGGGTCTGAGGATGTCATTTTGAAACCATATACTTGGATAGGCTGGGAACAGTGTGAGCAAAACAGGAGCATTCAAAGCATACAACACCCTGGTCTGGTAATTCACCCTAAACAATATCAACATCCACAGACTTTTCAGGATGCACTGACTATTCACTTGAGAATGAATCTTTGAAAATGTGAAAGATCGTTTGCCTGCTGAGCAGAAGCCAGTTGATGGAGAGCTGGTACGTGAATATAGGCATTATCAAACATAAATAAACCATTCAGGTTAGAACATTCCAAGTTGAATGTCTGTGCTGGGGAACTGAGCTCTACTGTGATAGCAGTTGGTGGCACCACATGGATAGGGGCACCTGGGATAGAGTGATGTAGTGAGGGAGTGATAGGAAGGGGGGGGTAAAAATACAGCACAGAGTCTCTAACCATGTTCAATGCCAAATAATCTGTGCAATACTGGATAAAACAAATACTCTACCAACAATAGAAGCCCGAGTTCATAAATGAACTTTAGGAGGGCCATTTATCTCCTGAAACTACCTTGGCAGTGCTGTCCAGTGCACAATGAGGAAAGAAGTTGATAGGGAGGCACCTAAACATTGAAACACCAGTCACTCTGGCACAACAAAAAATAATTATTGAAACTCAATTTTCATCGTTAAAGAGAAAGTTAAATATTCAAACTGTCAGCAATGCCACTGTACACTCACGTGAATGAATCCTCGTGCTGTTGTTTGTATTCTGAAGCAACTGAAATGCTTTGTGAAAGCCTAGTGCGTGCTGTGTGGCACCATCCACCGACTTTATGCCGCTAAGGAACATGGTCATTTTTCTTTTAGTCTCACTGGTGGCTGGAGACAAGTATGTTTTGTAGCACTGGTCCAGTGAGCATGTTCGGACTGCATCTGCCACAGCCAGAACAGAAATCTGTGACAAAACAAAAATATTATTCTTGAAGAAATATTCTTCACTGGTTGTGTTAATTCTTCTGTGTGCCTTGTTCCAACTTTAAAGTTAATTTTAATGACAAAGTATTTTACTTTTACTGGTCACACAACAATTACTATATAATTATGAAGAATTATGTTCCTTTGGTTTTCTCATTATCTTCCTCCCACACTTGAAAGTACCCACTCAATTAGTATGGTGCCGTCAATCCTAAGTGGTCATTCTTCATAACTAATGGATCACTAACTGTAAGGAACAAACAGATCTAAACCAATATTCTGCTACGAATGATAGATTACTCTTTTTGTACTTACACATATAATCTACCACCTTGTTTGTTCTACCCTGTTATGAAGGATTATGTCATCTCTTTACTGAGAGAGTGGTGCTTGTGTTTGACTATGCATGCAAGATGGGCAAGTCTTCAAGTGGGTGGGTTTGCATGCATGCTCTACGGCAACAGAATATAAAATTAGGAACATAGAATAAATACATTTGCGAAAATGAAGCAAAACCGCATTTGCTGAAACCCTGAAACCAAAGCAGAAAAATCCAGATAAAGTCATGTCAAGCAGCAACTAAGGAAAAATAAAACCATCGGCGTTTTGATTTGGTGACCCTCTGTTAGAATGCAGTACATTCATTCACTCTTGCTTAGAAACACCATCTAATCTCCAGAGTTGAAATTATGCATTATCACCATTTTGTATGACTACTGAGCACAAACAATATTCCCACTGACCAAATAAAGTTAAGCATTTGTACCAATTTTATCCATCCTCAGTGCTTTAAAGACTTGGATCATATTTCCAGATTAGTTGTGTAAGAACTTGTAGAGAGATGTGGTGTGGTATGTATTATGCATTAACCGTGCGGATGAGGCTGAGAGGAACTAACCTTGTCATGCTCATCGATAGAGGTTAAAATTACTTGTGCAGCATCCTTGGCTATCTGTAGCTGGGTGTCTGTGGCCGAGGCCCCATGATCCACCACCACCACAATGTGCTTTGATTGTGGCCTCACCGTAGAAACATAAACAGGCCTGTACCAAAACAACACCAAAAATATTTGCAAGGGAGAATGGTAGACAAAGAATCAAATCAATGATTCTTACATATTTTCCCTCACACCTGATTCACATCTTTGAAGGTACCAACTACCTGTATTCATGAAAATATATCATTGCTTCCTTGTATCGATCAGTGATTAATTAATTTTATCAACTAATACATTCAAATCAGAAGGAGCTATTTTGTTGAATAACTCATTTCTGCATAAAGTTAAATTGATTGGAATCTTGCACTTAGATCAAACCGGGGAAAGAAAAACTCAAATACTCAGCTGATCAGGCCACATCTATGGGAAGAGAAAAGGAGTTAATGCTTCCGGTCAATGATCTTCCATCACACCAGTGTTGATAGCAAGACATCAACACAAAATGCTTTTTTTCTATGCCTGACAAACATGATTATGTTCTGACTGTCTAGTCAGGGGGAGTTCACGGGTACCATGTAATCCCGTGCTACCTGCTCCATGGGCGGATAGTCGCTGAATAAACCGTCTCCCCCACCTGGTTTGCCAGGTGAGGAGGGGGCTGTGGACCCCCAGCAGGACCAAAAACAAGAACTGTTAAAGGGCGGATGAGCTCCTAGCGAGCCAACGGCCATCCACATTTCAGTAGAAGTTGCGATCACAGTCGTACATAGGATTGTAAGGCATCGTGCTCGTTGATGTTTTCAATGTTGATAATGATGATTATTTTCTATATTTTTATTAGTTATCCAGAACTTCCCTTATTTTCCATTTTTTAATCTGAAATTATTAAAACTTGAGGAAAATACTACTGGTTGATCAGGAAGTTAAAAGGTCATCACGGAAGTTAATTAGAATTAAGCCATGGAATTCACACCGAATGATACAAATAACAAATTAAAGACCCAACACCAACTAAAGACAAACACAAAATGCTGGAGTAACTCAGTGGGTCAGGCCAAGCAGTGATGCTTCGGGTGTGGACTCTTCTTGAGTCCGATTGTGCGCACGTGTACATGTGTGCGTGTGCCTGTGTGTTTATGGGCGCGTGTGTGTATGTGCGTGTGTATGTGCATGTGCGCGTGTGTATGCATGTGTGAGTGTGTGGTGTGAGGGGGGGGGGGAGGAGGAGGAGGGGAATGGAAGCAGGAAAAGAACAGGGCCGCCAACAGATGACCTCAGGCAAGGCGTTTCCACGATAGGCCAATTATTGGCTAGGGGGTGTGATCCCAGGAGCGACACGTCTTTGCGGACTGTGGAACCGGTTTACCGACTTTTAGTGGAAGAAAGGGGCGGGGGTGGGAGGAACGAGGGGAGGAGTGGGATTAGCTTGGACTTCACACACATCTGCATTTCCTTTTTATTACATTATATCATTATAATCCACTTTTGCTGTAATCTTACTGCAACAGATACATTATTTATGACAAAGCAGTTTCATCTTCAGCTGGAGGTCCAGGGTTCTGCATACATTTCTCAAAGCATTAATCTACAAAATCTGTAAAACACATTTTTAAACTAATATATTTACTTTTAGCAATTTAATAAAACTACACATTCTGCGAAATTTTGGGTGACAAATGGTTTAAACGGTTATAATTAAAACTCAATGCCCTTAAAAGAACAATACTATAAATTCCTACCTGCTCCGATGTTCGTAGCCACCTTTGCAGCGAAACTTATGGGCGGGGAAAATGGTGAAGATTCCTTCTTCTGAACTGAAATATTGCCACTTAATGCCAGGATTTGACTTGAAGTTGTCAGCAAGAACTGTGGGTTAAGGAAGCACGACTGTTTTCAAAATCAGCCGGGATATTTTACACAATCAACTAAATTTTCAGGTCAATGGAAAGCCATTCATCATCATTATTGACCTGCTTGTCAAGTCAGCACTTACTTTCAGGTTAAGTTCGATACATATCCTGCCCCAATAAAGCTGAAAATGACAGCTGGCCAAACCTCGTCCCTCGGGGTCAGTCAACTGTCAAAATTCTCAATTTTGCTGATCGCCTCTCGACACTTTCAAAGAATGTTTCTTGAAACTTTCAAAAAGGAGCTGCAAAATATCTGGCCCAATATCCTAACAGCTGGTTGGATCCAGAGAAAAACAGATCACATTTTGCTACAATATAGATAAGGACCAGGAGGATTGTCAGGCTGGGTATAATAGATGGACCTAGACTAAGTTTTCTGCTCAATTAGCTGGGAATTCATGAGTATAATGGGAATATAGATAACTGCATTTTAAGAAAAAGCAACAAGTAGAAATGAACAGTATCAGAGCTCAGAGGTAGGCTCCAAATGCTGGTGTAACTCAGCGGGACAGGCAGCATCCCTGGAGAGAAGGAATGGATGACATTTCGGGTCGAGATCCTTCTTCTAAGAAGCTTCAATGCCCTCCGTAATGTAACCTCCACAATTTGAGATTTGTAATAGAAAAAAAAAAATCACATGTGGTTAAAGTGCACATTGTCAGATTTTAATAAAGGCCATTTTTATACATTTTGGTTTCACATTTTGGTTTCACATTTTAGTAATTACAGCAGTGTTTATACATAGTCCCCCCATTTCAGGGCACCATAATGTTTGGGACACAGCAATGTAATGTAAATTAAAGTAGTCATGTTTAGTATTTTGTTGCATATCCTTTGCATGCAATCACTGCTTGAAGTTTGTGATTCATGGACATCACCAGTTGCTGGGTGTCTTCTATGGTGATGCTCTGCCAGGCCTGTATTGCAGCCATCTTTAGTTTATGCTTGTTTTGGGAGCTAGTCCCCTTCAGTTTTCTCTTCAGCATATAAAAGGCATGCTCAATTGTGTTCAGATCGGGTGATTGACATGGCCACTCAAGAATTTACCATTTTTTAGCTTTGAAAAACTCCTTTGTTGCTTTAGCAGTATGTTTGGGATCACTGTCTTGCTGTAAAATGAACCGTCGGCCAATTCGTTTTGAGGCATTTTTATGAACTTGAGTAGTTAGGATGTGTTTATGCACTTCAGAATTCATAATGCTAGAAGAGTGTTTCTGAACTGTCAGACAGGTATTTGGGGATTTTTCTTTATTAGTAGAGAGAATTCTTCTGTCATCAGCTGTGGAGGTCTTCCTTGGCCTGCCAGTCCCTTTGCCATTAGTAAGCTCACCAGTGCTCTCTTTCTTCTTAATGATGTTCCAAACAGTTGATTTTGGTAAGCCTAAGGTTTGGCTGATGTCTAACAGTTTCATTCTTGTTTCTCAGTTCGCATAATGGCTTCTTTGACTTTCATTGGCACAACTTTGGATCTCATGTTGATAAACAGCAATAAAAGTTCCCAAAGGTGATGGAAAGACTGGAGGAAAGACTAGGTGCCGAAAGCTCTCTTATACCAGCATTTAGGAGGCAATTAAACACACCTGAGCAATTACAAACACCTGTGAAGCCATGTATCCCAAACATTATGGTGCTCTGAAATGGGGGGGACTATGTATAAACACAGCTGTAATTTCTACATGGTGAAACCAAAATGTATAAAAATGGCCTTTATTAAAATCTGACAATGTGCACTTTAACCACATGTGATTTTTTTTCTATTACAAATCACAAATTGTGGAGTACACAAGCAAATAAATAAATGATGGGTCTTTGTCCCAAACATTATGGAGGGCACTGTATATGTGTAGTAAAAATTTCCAAGTAGTAAATCTTGGCAAATCATAAAATTGATGGATAGAAGATAAAATCAAGTCCAATACATGGGATCAGGAAGAATGTGGAGAGGGTTGATTAGGAGTCAGGAAGAGTACGGGACAATTGTCAAAGAAAGATAAGTAAAATTATTACCATTGTTTCTTCTAAATCAAGAGTGAATCAAGTAAATTAATTAATGCAGCACAACCAAGACACTGACCTGTGTTTAAGTCACGTCCAGGATTAAATGCTCGGTTATTGACAGTCGTAGAAAGTCTGTCACAACTGATGGTTTTTGAAACGTTTGTGTTGAAATTTCCATCAAACCTATAAAGTAAGAAATTAAAATAAAATAATAGGTTTCACAATAAAGTACCCAGTAAAAGAATTGTGACTCCACTTCAGAACACATTACCGGCTCGTAGCATGACAAAAATCAGTTGAACTCAATATGGACATAATATGAGCAATAGCACTTTAATTTGTATTCTTCAAATGAACCATTTAGACTTCAATTTGTTAGATTAGTTAATCCATAGACAGCTGAAATTTGTACAACAGTGGCACTTTGGCTGTGAAAAACCAAGATCCTTTTGCAGTATTTTACAAGTTTGATTTACTCAAAGAAAAATCAAATCTAAATTCAGTATTTCAGATTAGGGAATGATCAAAGAATTATTGTAACAATGGTGGTCTCGCCATTCCAAGTTGCCATTGCAGCAAACTGAGCTGATGAGATGATGTATTGGGTGATGTTGAGAGAGCTACATGTTTACATGAAATAAACACATAATTCCCACCATCACCTAACCAATTCTCCCCAGGATGAAGATTGACGCAAGGACATCCGTCTTACCTTATTGCCCAACAGTCATGTACGCATCAGATGACACTTTAGGGAATCACAGCAACTGATACTCATATAACCATGCCTTCTACTAAGTATTGGAGAAATCATGCCTCCATCTTCTTAACTTACTGAATTTACAGAGAGCTGCAAGTATCCAAAGCTCTTCTATCTCATAAATGATTATCTTAGATGAAACCTCTTACAAGCTTGAAAGTTTTTGGCAATTTTAGGCCAAACAATAATTCCAGCGCCATTTTTCTTGTCGTTTTCCCAAAAGCAGATTATCTGACAACTGCATTACAGTTCACTGACAGACTTGAATATACTGGCAACTGTGACAACAGTTTAGCTGTGGATCCTCAACAATGATGAACCACCATTTAAAAAGGGAGCGCATCATTGCAAGGATCAATGAACAGTATAGGCAGCTGAAGAACATACTAGTTATCCTCAGCGCTACAGTGAGAGCAATCTCTCAAAAACGCCTTACTGGTGGCAGCTCACCTCTACCCATTAAGGGTCCTAAAATATTTTCTGATACAAAGATATTTTCAGTTGCAAAGATATTTTCAGATCTGACAAATCACAAGAAAATCAAAACATGAAAGGTGGAGAATATGCATTACCCAGTCTGTTCTGCAGGCTGCTAGGATAAGTATTTTGTTTTGTTGGACTCTAAATCCAAGCAAACCAATAGACATGATAAGAGCTTTAGTGTTTCACTCTCCAACATCAAAGTATTATCGCAGGGCCGTCAATGCAAGACTAAAGTTTCTGGTGCTGAAGTCAGATTTTAATGCCAGAAAAATACAGTTATACATCAAAATTCTGTACATAACATCTGTACAGAATGCCAGCATCAAATGTTTCAAACGTTGTCTCTGTTGCCTGTGGAACTGTCAGTGGCATGCTCAGATCTCTCTCCCTTATAGGCAGAAGTTTAAATGCATGTGGAGATAGCCATCACTTATTAATACGAACGCTGCATTAAATCTTTCAAAGGCCCACTTGAACTTCAGCACCGTCTTTGTTAAAAATCACTGTGCTCTCTGTAATTATCAAGGGCTGCTCGTGAAACATCTGCCCCATTACTGTCCTTACCCACAGTATCGTCTAAAATGTCCATCAGCACGAAAACCATCTTTACGGTTCTAGTTTCAATTTAATGCATAAACTGCAAGGTCAGGGGAAAAAAGCACTGGATATTTTAATACATTCACCAGTTTCACCAGCAAAATGAAGATGCTTTTCTTTACATCTAATATTTGACGTGTCTTGCAACATCCAAGCTGATCCATCTACATGTATACTATTGCAAGAATAAATCTAGGCATGTTTGATAATGGACCTAACAATAAACTATATCGGAATCATGTGTAAGAATAAAAGACAAAGGAAGAGTTAAATCTATTTATATAAAAAGTGGGAGCCATTATTTCATCAATTGCACACAAACTATCCCAGATTGTTTCAACTTGCCCAGGGTGCCATGACTACAGCTGTGATGAGATTCTGCCTGCTCTTGTTGAGTGATCAAAAGGTAGAATTAAATTCTGCTTCCAAAAGCAGTCACATCGCTACAATTTCCCCTGCACTTCTTCCTGGATGGAATTTAATGAACAACTGATCGAAACACCGTCCCCAGAGAGAACTGCACTGCCTCAGTCATCCTGTTTGATCTCATTCCCTTTGGATACGCCAGTTCAGTCTTCAACTTGCAAGGCACTTACTTGATTGATATCTGCTCTGATGTGCTTCAGCACTTTGAACTTCACATAGTAAAATCCCATTGGACCGGCCAACTTCTATTCAATAGAATAGGAATTGCAAAGGAACTGGAGCTAATGCAGAGCATAAAAACTACATACTTTGGCAGTACCTTGAGTTTTATTTCAAAACCCAGACTTCGAGCAAATTCCAAATCAACTAAAACCAGACTGGCCTTATCATGCAAAACACATTTTTACAAAATGTTTCATATGGAAACAGGAAAGAAAATCTATACTCTGACATAGCTTCTAATGTCTGCCAGAACAGCTCTTCCCCATTAGTCTACATATTCTTTACTATCCCCATGCAACTTATGTTGTATTTCAAAATGTTTGACCTCACCTTCTCACTCATTTTCTCATCTCCTGGAGCACCGATTCTACGGTGGTATGGCTGCACAGCCTGTTTAAGCTTCAGGCCATATTTCATGCCTGCATCTATTGTAAGCTAGCAATTATTTCTCATCCATGTGGGGCGCCGTAAGAAAACCAATCTTCGTCTCGCCTTATCACCAAATATGTTCATGGAAAAAAATAAGTGAATCACAGGCTGCAAGCAAAGCTATTTTCACCTCCTGACCCCAGAAATGATCAGGAGAACCGATGTCAACTTTAGCATTCCCATTGCTAACCAAACTACACTGTGCTACATTAGCATTGCCCAAACGGCAAGCCCGGGATCTTTCTACAAAACACAACGTGCTGGAGGAACTTAGCAGGTCAGGTAGTATCTGCCAAGAGAGGGAAAAAAACATGCGACGTTTAGCATTAGGACCATTCTTTAAACTGATTGGGTTATTCAATGCTACAGTCAGTTATGCATCCATTCACAGAACCAATATTAACCTATCGTTACCAAAGTTACCCAAGGCACCAAATAATTAAACTGCAAAGCATCATGGATAAACACAGTTTTATGCTCATCTATACAATATCATAACATGTATTTTCTATCTGATGTGGAAATACTGCTTACTTTCCCCCCATTCACTCAGGGATAGACTGTAACAGCTCCAATGCAACCCAGGGCCCAATCAGCCCTTTCAGCAACAGTGTAATGTACCGGAGGATTGTTTGGCCTTTGGTGTTGAGAAACGTCATAAGTCGGCACCAATAGCAGAAAAATAAAGAAAAGTGAAGAAAATCATTTCCCAAAGGTTTTAGCAAATTTGGGTGACGAGTACACTTAAATCTTTGTGTCATTCACTAATTAAATCCTACCATATTTAAATTTTAGCTCCTGTGTATGTGTACACTTCTCATGTGTATAATTTTACATTTACAATCCTATCCATGACATACGTTGCAAATACATGCATCTTTGTAGGAAAATTTGTTTCCAGAGCGAATTGTGTTTGATTCATGTTTGTGTTGTTAAATAAATCTTCTGTTGCAAAATGCTGCAATTAATCCATAATTTTATAATAATTTTGATATATTTTCAGATTATGATTTCATTTAGTGGTTTAGCTTGGTGTGGGACTCATAGCACATTGAAAGCATACTGCAACAAACACCACAAACTACAATAGTTTCTAGTTTTCCAATAGTAGACAAGAGCAGGATTTTGCACTCTATGTCTCACTGAATGATTGCTGTTCCCAAAGATATCCATTTTCAATCTCTACAACCACCAGATGACACTGTGGTGGTGGGCCTGATCTCCGATAACGATGAGAAGGCCTACTGGGTGGAGGTGGCTGATCTGGCACTCTGGTGTCAGGACAACAGCCTCTTCTTGAATGTCACAAAAACTAAGGAGCTGATTGTGGACTTTAGAAGGGCTCAACATCCGAGGACGTACACGCCACTGGTGATTAATGGGACTACTGCGGATAGAGTGAGCAGCTTCAAATACCTGGGAGTCGACATCACAGAGGATCTGACATGGATAACACACATTGCCGCACTGGTGAGTAAGGCAAGGCAGCGCCTTTACCACCTCAGGCAGCTGAGGGAATTCAGAGTCTCTCTGAGGATCCTTCAGTGCTCTTACTCTGGGGCTGTAGAAAGCACCTTGTCCGGTACCATCTCAATCTGGGTTGGGAACAGCTCTGCCCAGGACAGGAAGGCTCTGCAGAGAGTAGTATGCTCGGCCGAAAGCACTATGGGAACTACACTCACCTCCTTGCAGGACCTTTACACCAGGAGGTGCAGATCCAGAGCCAGCAACATAATGAAGGACCCCTACCACCCCAGCAACAGACTGTTCCAGCTGCTGCGGTCAGGCAAACGCCTCCGCTGTCACGCTGTGGAAACAGAGAGGATGAGACGGAGTTTCTTCCCACAGGCCATCAGGACTGTAAACTATCTCACCAGAGACTAATTTACTGTTGTGTTGTGTCTCTTTTTTTTCTCTTTTTTTCTAAAATGTAAATACTTGTTCTGTTCTATTCTGTTCTGTTCTGTAGTTTTTGCACAATCCGCAGGCTTTGTCACTTTCACTTCACTGCACATCTTGTATGTGTATGTGACAAATAAAGTTGACTTGACTTGCTAAAGACATCTGTGCAGGAATCACATTTAATGAATTATAATTGGTAAACTTACACCTACATGTGGTCATTTGACTACCAATTGAAACCTTTAATGTCACACTAATAAGCCATGAACCAAGAATTTATTGCAAAACGGAATGTCCTCTTATTTAGTGGTTCCCAATTATGTAAGACCTAGAGTAATAAAAGTAAATACCTGACACGACCTCTGGTACCTAGAGCAGCCATGAAAACAAATAGTTCTGACTAACATTCTAGTAATTAACAAGAGTTTTTATTTAATAAAATAGACACCAATTTGAATGGAAATTCTCAATAAGCCACACTGGCTACCTAGTCCAGATGCAACTATCAACACACAGTTAACTGGCACATGCAACTTAAAGTCAACCATGGAACAATTACCCACCAGTCCAAATAGGGGCTGTGGCACTTAATTAGGGTCACATCAGAAATCTTCCAAAAGTGGTCATGGCTTTCGTGATCTTTCCAGTACATTCAGTATTCCCCAGAGGCTGAATCAAAAATAAATCTTCCTGGCCTGCATCAAAGCAACTATCATTCTTCTGAATGCATGCTGTTACTAAGCCACTCTATTGTTCACATAGTGGGGAAGTTACTTTCAGGAATCAAGCCTAGATTCTCAAAGGTTAACAGAAAAAGTAAACACCAATGCTCAAAATCTCCAATATCAGAGTACGAACAAATACCTGACACGCCAATGATGGGATGTTATCATCAAATAATTATTAAGCATAACTAAATTCTTATCCTCAAATTGGAGACCTTCCATTGTCAACCATAAAAACACCATTTTGAGTCTGGATTTGGTGTACCTTTAACCTCTATGTTCAGCTCCAAATCTCTTGGAATATGTGGATATACATATTCTGGTTCCCTAAAGAGTTTTTTTTTTAACTTATTTGATTTTTTTTCCATTAATTTATCTACATTGATGGACATATGCAGCTATTAATTTTATCTGGTGGGTTGGGATCAGAAGGAGAAATAGAGGAATTAATTAGGTTTTTTTTTAAGTGAAATTGATTAATATAATTCCATACACTTAGCAAAACAGTAGACTTACAGATAAATGTAGCATACACAAATTTACTCGCAGGTGGCATATAACAACTTGCAATAAATACAACATTGCATCAAGTTGTTTAAAAAGGAACTGCAGATGCTGGAAAATTGAAGGTAGACAAAAATGTTGGAGAAACTCAGCGGGTGAGACAGTATCTATGGAGCAAAGGAAATAGGCGAAGTTTCGGGTCGAAACCCTTCTTCAGCCTTGACATCAGTCTGAAGAAGGGCTTCGACCCGAAACGTTGCCCGTTTCCTTCGCTCCATAGATGCTGCCTCACCCGCTGAGTTTCTCCAGCATATTTGTCCACCAACATTGCATCGTTGCTTCTCACACGGATGCTTGGCATATTTGCTCAAAGGATGATGCATTCCAAGAAATTCAAGAGTTAGTAATCAAGGTGGCTGAAAGCAGATGGGAGCAATACAAGGTTGCAGAGGAAAAGTTGAAGAGAGAGTGTTCTTGGGGATTGGGTGAAGGAAGGTAATGAGAAAGGGGAAAGATATAAAAATAGCAATGTTACAATGTTCATTGTCATTAATTTATAGGCCAAATGGAAGGAATTTCCCATAAATTAATGGCCATTTAAATCAGCTTGCGAGTGGGATTTTCTGGAACGCGATCAATTGGAACGTTGCGGTTGCGGTGAATTTAAACCCCATAACGGCAGGAAAAACACTGCCGGTTTACATGGGGAATAAATCACCGTTTCGCAACGTGAAATTTGGATAAAGGCATCCTAAGAAGCACGTTTATATGTAAAAATAAACTGCTTTCCTTTACCTGTCCCCTACGCCAAATCCATCCCCGTTGTCGGCGTTCACGGCATTAGAAGCTAATTTTTATTTTACTCCAGCGCTGAAATAGTCGGGCGATTTTTAAAAATAAAATCACATACCGGCAGTCGGGAACGAATCTTCAGCAAAAGCTCGCACCCCGAGAAAATAAAACTCCGGCAGGCAGGGGAAAACCGCATTTTAACCCCCCCCCCCTTCAAAGGCGCCAAAGTCGCGCACACGGCCAGTGACAGAACTGCAGCGCCGCTGAGGGTAAGTTTTGTAACATACCTAATATAAAGTTTCTTGAGATGCATATTTTAACAATGAGATTAATATTTTTAAATGGGGTCCAGAAGACAATGCAGGTCAGTCGATGCAAAGCACTACTCAGTGTGGACTAAGATGTAGGTTGCAGGATGAGTTGGAGAATAAAGAGTGGGGGAGCAATTATCCATGGATCACAATGCATGGGTGAGTTTCACCAATTAATAGGGTAGGACAGATACTTCTACTTTGTCCGAACAAATTGGTATTGGTCATGGGATGAATACTGGACCTTCTCTCAACTTTCTAGTCAGTTCACGTTATGCAGAGTACAAGAAAATTTTAGGGATGATTGTGTAGGAGGAGGAGGGGGGGGGGTGGGAGGATGGCAGATGGAAGCAGAGTAATGGTGAAAAAGTAGAGTTGGTAGTTTTCAGCTAAAGGATCTGGCTGCATGGCTATGGTGTTGCCAAATTTAATCCAAAAGATGGTATAATCAAACAAAAAAAGTTTCAAATACTGAAGGAGAGATTTTCTGCAAAAAAAGTTATTTTCAATCAAAGCCACTTTAGTGAGACAGAGGAATGGAGCCGGGCAAAGATGAAAAATACCATTAATGTCAAGGAGTGAATTAAGTGAACTTGGAATTAGGAAGAGTGGAGCAGTTATGGACATTAACAATCTGGGGAACAAAGTATTGAAGAGACGAAAGAGAAAAAGTTGGAATTCAGGTTGATTGGAGGAGAAGGAGATAAGGGAGAAGGCTACAATACTAGAAATGGGCAAACTGAAATGATGGGGTCTGACTGCCCCTGCAGTCTTGGACAATGCCAGGTTTAAAGCCGGTCTGTAACGAGTTTACAGATGTAAACTGTCATGAAAGTGGCAGTTCAATTGAATCAATAATGACAGTGAAAGACACACAATACGAAAGCCAAGTCTTTTGCTGCCATAAACCTTGTATACTGTCTATCTAGCTTTTTGTTCAGATAAAATTGGATTATTGTATTACCATTGTGTAGCTATTATTACAGTGCCCTCCATAATGTTTGGGAAAAAGGTCCCTTCATTTATTTATTTGCCTCTGTACTCATCAATTTGAGATTTGTAATAGAAAAAAATCACATGTGGTTAAAGTGCACAATGTCAGATTTTATTAAAGACCATTTTTATACATATTGGTTTCACCATGTAGCAATGACAGCTGTGTTTATACATAGTCCCGTCCCCCCCATTTCAGGGCACCATAATGTTGGGGGCACAAGGCTTCACAGGCGTTTGTAATTGCTCAGGTGTGTTTAATTGCCTCCTTAATGCAGGTATAAGAGAGCTCTCAGCACCTAGTCTTTCCATCACCTTTGGAAACTTTTATTGCTATTTATCAACCTTGACGATCAAAGATGTGCCAATGAAAGTCAAAGAAGCCATTATGAGACTGAGTAACAAGACATCAGCCAAACCTTTGGCTTACCAAAATCATCTGTTTGGAACATCATTAAGAAGAAAGAGAGTACTGGTGAGCTTACTAATCGCGAAGGAACTGACAGGCCAAGGAAGACCTCCACAGCTGATGACAGAAGAATTTTCTCTATAATAAAGAAAAATCCCCAAATACCTGTCTGACAGTTCAGAAACACTCTTCAGGAGTCATGTCAGTTGTCAATGACCACTGTCCGCAGAATACTTCATGAACAGAAATACAGAGGCTATACTGCAAGATGCAAACCACTGGTTAGCTGCAAAAACAGGATGGCCAGGTTACAGTTTGTTAAGAAGTACTTAAAAGAGCAACCACTGTGCTGGAAAAAGGTCTTGTGAACAGATGAGACGAAGATTAACTTATATCAGAGTGATGGCAAGAGCAAAGTATGGAGGAGAAAAGGGACTGCCCAAGATCCAAAGCATACCGCCTCATCTGTGAAACACGGTGGTGGGGGTGTTATGGCCTGGGCATGTATGGGTGCTGAAGATACTGGCTCACTTATCTTCATTGATGATACAACTGCTGATGGTAGTAGCAGAATGATTTCTGAAGTGCACAGACACATCCCATCTGCTCAGGTTCAAACAAATGCCTCAAAACTCATTGGCCGGCGGTTCATTCTACAGCAAGGCAATGATCCCAAACATACTGCTAAAGCAACAAAGGAGTTTTTCAAAGCTAAAAAACGGTCAATTTTTGAGTGGCCAAGTTAATCACCTGATCTGAACCCAATTGAGCATGCCTTTTATGTGCTGAAAAGAAAACTGAAAGGGACTAGCCCCCAAAACAAGCACAAGCTAAAGATGGCTGCAATACAGGCCTGGCAGAGCATCACCAGAGCAGACACCCAGCAACTGGTGATGTCCATGAATCGCAGACTTCAAGCAGTGATTGCATGCAAAGGATATGCAACAAAATACTAAACATGACTACTTTCATTTACATGCTATTGCTGTGTCCCAAACATTATGGTGCTCTGAAATGGGGGGGACTATCTATAAACACTGCTGTAATTTTTACATGATGAAACCAAAATGTATAAAAATAACCTTTATTAAAATCTGACAATGTGCATTTAAACCACGTTGTGGCGGCACCTGGTGGCTAGCCACGGGCATAGCGAACCCTCGGCTCAGGAAGGAGGAGTTGAGAGTCTCGGAGCGGGAGGCGTTTGGTCATGGGGTCTGACCTGGAGTATTCAAGGTCGGGTAAATAAATGATGGGTATGATGGTCAGGCTGCACAGTATGACTTCATGACTCTAACTGTGCATCAACACCATTAGCAATGCACATTAAGACTGCTATAATCCGAAAAGTGGTGGAAAAAATACCTACTCCATCATTGAAGGTGGAATCGTGCAGCAGTCCTGGATAGCCGTCAATGGTGATGTTAAGTGAGCGGTGTAGGATGCTTCCACTACTTGCTTGTTCCGATTCACGACATCGAGGTAGCGATTAAACTTCTCTCTTATCTTTTTCGCCAGCTGTTGTAGAAACACAGACATAACAAAAATATGAGATCATAGATGAGTGTTGCTACCAGTTTACTATCATGGCAATGATAGATCGTGATACTTTTCTTTTAAACTCATCCTGAAGTACATCATTGTTAGCAGATGCATACCTTTCCACCATCAATCATATCAGCAGGAGTAAAGCTTTCCCATATTCTGGGCCAATAGTCCCCATAAACTATTTGTAACAATTTGCTATGCCAAAGACATCTCAAACTTCCATCTCAAATATAGCTCAAGCAGTCGTCAATGCTTTAAGCAAATTGTGGTGTATACGTTCAGTTTTTCACCAAACTTATACGAGGGAATTGGCTTTAAATTAATTTTGTGCAAGATCCTTCCCAGAGGCAAAGAGATGGAAATCAAAGGGAGATTCACTGTTTACTAAATTGTAAAGAATTTGAACCCATACTTTGAAAATCTTAGCAACATAACAAACAAACAAAAAAAGATCAGATTTAGGGTGGACAACCAACCGTGAAAATGATTTATTTATAAATGTAATACACAATATGGATAAGTCTATGAAAACTGAAAATTCCTCATTTATGTTCATGTGAAGCATTTTAAATGGCCCCAGCTTATTTTCACATTTAGACATCAACATTTCAACTAAAGAAATTAAAAAATTGCAATCAAGTTTTATAATAAAGTAACTTGCAGAATATGAACCATCATGCCAACATGCAAAAAGTCTACACCTAGACCAATTATGTTAACATTTATATCTAGTTCATTTGAAAATGGGTTAATTTTAATTTTTTCCCCTTCCAGGAGCTAATAATCCACAAAAGCCTCTAGCCTTGCAGAGTAAATGGAGGGAGCTGAAAGTGGGGAGGGAGGCAAGAGTGAATTGGGGCATGAGGTCGGAAAGAGACAAAAGAAATCAGCCAAGGTTGCTGCTTCTGATTACCATGTGGATCTATTCAAAAAGTAACATCAAAGCAGAAACTGTTTAGCTATTCCATGTATACATTTGTATTACCAACACACGAATGCTGAAAATATGAATATTTTATGAACTCCATGTGAATTTTACCATGTATCATCTACAATTGTGAACAGTGATTAAAATATCAAATTAAAGGTTTCTGTCAATAGCAAAGTAAAAATCAGACAAATAATTTGGTGGGGAGATAAAGCTCAGATCTTCTTTGATCAGCTAATAATAAGGCTCTATGTTTTTTTCAAAAATGTCTACTCTTGGTTTACATCTGTGCACAAACAATGTGAGAATCCTAACTAAATACCCTTGTCTTTACGCAGGAGAGAATCATAGTTAAAACAATGTGTTAGCATTCGCCAACAAGTTTCTTATTAGAAACTATTAAATTATTCAAGTTCAAGTGAGTTTATTGTCATGTGTCCCTGATAGGACAATGAAATTCTTGCTGTGCATCAGCACACAGAACATAGAAGGCATTTGCTACAAAACAGATCAGTGTGTCCATATACCATATATAAATATATACACACATGAATAAATAAACTAATAAAGTGCAAATAACAGATAATGGGTTATTAGTTATCAGAGTTTTGTCCAAGCCACGTTTAATAGCGTGATGGCTGTGGGGAAGTAGCTATTCCTGAACCTGGTCATTGCAGTCTTCAGGCTCCTGTACCTTCTACCTGAAGATTCACCTCAAATTTTACTCTACGTTCTATTCACCTATAAACTATTCACCTCAAATTTTACTCTAAGTTGGAACTCAATGTGATCTGTGATCCAACACCCAAAGTTAAAATAGCAGAAACTATAATTGACTGCTAGATGTTTTGCCCATTTCAAGAAAATAGAAGTTTTGCACAGCCACCATGACTGTATCAAAATGCTAATCGCACAAGTAATTTGGGAAAATCTTCCCGATCTGTCAATGTCATCTGTTGATTCCTTCCCTGAACACCATTTCTCCCTGCCACAATGGCACCATCGCAAGTTACTGCTCCATTCATGCTTCTTGTAGTCTCATTTTACTTGCTTGTTAATCAGAGAACAGTTTGGTAATTCAATCCTACAATTTTCACACCCTGTCCCAGGAAAATTATATTGCAAGCAAATAAAATTACCAAACATTCACCTGGCTGCACATCAGCCAAGTAGTAATTATCTGCGTTTGCAGTTTGACAAAGGTTTACTTGACCAAGCAGCTATTTGTCATGTCAGCTCTTGACATTTGATGCACATCACAAAAACAACCTACACACTTACAGAGACACACCCAGAATTAACTAATGTTCATTGCACTGAGGATATTTAGTAAGAAAAGGTTTCAAACCATAGTTCCAAAGGTACCATTAGATCTGTTTCATAACAGCATTTACACAATTGGGCCATGCAAGTAGACATGTCTTTGTTTGCCGTTTGTTGTCTCTGCTCTCCATGGAGACAGGCAATGATAAATAGTTGACTACAGAATAATATCCGGGTATGGTGCAACATGAAAGGATATAATTTTAAGATAAATCATCCAATCTAGCAACATCTTCACCCGTATTTGTTTGGAGTAAACACATTTGATTTTAGTAACAATTGCTTTCTAACGAAGCAGTTTTCCTTTTTGGACATGGTGCTTGAAATTTCAGGTAGACAAAAGTGCTGGAGAAACTCAGCGGGTGCGCAGCATCGATGGAGCGAAGGAAATAGGCAACGTTTCGGGCCGAAACTCTTCTTCAGACTTTTCAGTCTGATATTTCAGCTCCACTGCTGAAGGGGAACGATAATAACCCAATAACAATTAACATTGCCCGATGTATTTATAGTACTCAATAAACTAGGCTAACTGATAACATCCAATTGTGCAGACATCTCTTTGGTTCTTTTTCTCCAGAGATGCTGCCTGACCTGCTTTGTGCTTTGTGTCTATGTCTTTGGTTTGTCTAGATAACCTGGACCTTAGAAGTCAGCAGGTTCCTCATTAAAGGTTTTCACTGTACCTTGGTAAAGGTGACAATAAACGGAACTTCATGGTTTTGCATCCCAACATCAGTCCCATCGATCCATCAGCTTCAACATGCCTCATTTCTATACTTCAAACTCTTGAGTATTTTTTTTGATCCATCAGACCAGGCCACTTGCTTCCAGAGCGCACGGACTCGATCTCTCTGGCTGTACACACTGGCTTGAATTGTATGTTATACTTACCGGGAGCACATAGGTACAAACAGACTCCTTATCGGGCAACACAATGAGAAAGATTTTGGGGTAATACGTGAATGAAATAACCACAATAAAATAGAATCAAAATTGTAACAATGTAATTGATGGACTGTGGTACTGAACTAGCACTTCAGGAAGCACCCCACCCCCTTCAGCAGCTGTGTGCTGCATAAATTACATTTATGACTCCAGTGAAAGCTGCAATTACAGAGGGGAATTCACTGAAAAAAGTTGCTGCTTTTTTCCAAACAATTGTGAAGGTCTACCTACACCTACAGGCAACAATAGCATGGGGTACACAAAAAGCTGGAGAAACTCAGCGGGTGCAGCAGCATCTAAGGAGCGAAGGAGATAGGCGACGTTTCGGGTCGAGACCCTTCTTCAGACTGGTCAGGGATCAGGGAAACGAGAGATATAGACGGTGATGTGGAGAGATAAAGAACAATGAATGAAAGATATGCAAAAAAGTATCGATGATAAAGGGAACAAGCCATTGTAAGCTGTTTGTGGTGTGAAAATGAGAAGCTAGTGCGACTAGGGTGGGGGAGGGAGATAGAGATAGAGGGAATGCCAAGGGACCGGAGGGCTGAGGGAGAGGTGGGAAGGGGAGGAGACAGCAAGGGTTAACAGAATTGAGAAAATTCAATGTTCGAGCCCTTGGCGATCGTGTTCGCCGATCCGCAAAAAACCAACCCGACCTCCCGGTCGCTCAGCATCAACTCCCCCTCCCATTCCGTACTCCTCCATGGCCAGAGTGAGCAACACCGCAAGTTGGAGGCACCTTATTCCGCGTCTGCATCCCAACATTGAATTTTCTCAATTCTGTGCTGCTCAGCCCTCTGGCCCTGGAGATCTCCCTCCCCCAGGCCCAGGCTTCTCATTTTTTCACACCACAAACGAGCTTACAATGGCCTGTTCCCTTTATCATCGATACTTTTTTGCATATCTTTCATTTATTGTTCTTTATCTCTCCACATCACCGTCTATATCTCTCGTTTCCCTGATCCCTGACCAGTCTGAAGAAGGGTCTCGACCCGAAACGTCGCCTATCTCCTTCGCTCCTTAGATGCTGCTGCACCCGCTGAGTTTCTCCAGCTTTTTGTGTAACCCTCAATTCTCCAGCATCTGCAGTTTCTTCGTTAACACGGCAACAATAGCATAGCTGGTATACTGTGCAGAGCATCACAGTATGTCTACCACAATATTAAATAACTCCACCAACAACCAAATGGCTCAACTAGTGATTCAAATCATGCAACACATGGCTGAAGAAAAGTGCTCATTAAAGCAATGTTTACTTTTAAAGCCCACATACTTGATCAGAACCTGCTGAGAAATATTCACTCACTACTCAATGCAGAACTGACATTTCTCAGCATGGTGCTACCTAATACATAGAATAGTACAGTGCCAGAACAGGCCCTTTGGCCCATAATGTTTGTGCTGACATGATTCCAAGACTTGTCAACAATCCCTTAGCATCCATCCTTCACATAATCCATCTCCTCCATTCTTTACATATCCACATGCCTATCCAAAAGCCTTTAAAATTCCACAAACACCACCGACAGCGTGTTTCAGGCACTCACCACTCTAAATATAAAATACTTGCCTCTCACACCTTAACACTATGCCCTCATCCTGGAAAAAAGGTTCCAGCTATTTACGCCACTCATCATTTTATACACTTCTATCAGGTATCTCCGCCACCTCCTGCTTTCCAGAGAAAACTGTTTAAGTTGTCCAACCTCAAACCCTCCGACCCAAACAGCATTCTGGTAAACCTCCGCTGCACCCTTTCCAAATTCACATCCTTCCTATAATGGGCGACCAGAACTGCATGCGATACTCCAAATGTAGCCTAACCAAACTCCTAAAAAGCGGCATCAGGACTTCCCAACTCTTATACTCAATGACCCGACCAATGAAGGCAAGTATACCATATACTTCTTTACCACTCTATGGCCTTGTTGGTGCCATGTTCAGGGAATTATGGCCGGACTCCAAGATGCCGTCGTGCCATTTATTGTACATTTTACCCTTACAATCGACTTCCCAAAGTGCAACAACTCAGTTACGTGGATTAAACTTGATCTGCCATTTCTCCACCCATTTCTGCAGTTGATCTACATCCTGCTACATACTTTGATAACCTTCTTCACAGACTGCAACCCCAGTGTAATCTGCAAATATACTAACCAACCCATCAGCATTTACATCTAAATAACTAGTTTATACATCTCAAACAGAGGTCCCAGCACAGATTCCTCTGGAACTCGACTGGGCACAGACCTCCAGCTTGAATATTGTTCTTCCACCACAACCCTCTGTATTCTATCAGTAAACAGTTCTGTATCCATGTAACTGGCATTGTTAATACCATGCATGTTAATCTTCTGGATACGTCTACCATGGGTGACAATCAAATGTCTTCCTAAATTCAATGCAAACAATGTCCACACTCTACCTTCATCGATCACCTACATCACCTCCTCCAAAAATGAGACCAGGTTACTTTGAGATTCCTTCCTGAAAGTGTAACACTTGAATTTGCCCTGTTAACAATTGTGCTCCAATTTTGCACCTCACTAAATTCAGTAGTGAAGTTTAGCTGTACTTTCTCCAACCATCGGGAGTGAAGGAGAGAGACTGCCCACCGAACCATGCCCAGAACAGTGAACAAGTTCATTTGAATGAAGATGAACATCTTCAAGGTATTTTACACACTTCCGAATTAGTAATTGAGTTGCTTTAACATTTCTAATTGTGTAAAACTGTTTAATGTATTAGCTTTGTTAATTGATTGTTAATGCTTTCTGTATATTTGGGTGACAGAGGCCTTCAAACACATTCATAGTTTGAGAATGTAGCTTAGCTAGCTGTCAACATTTTTTCAGCTTTCATAAACAGGGCTTGTTCTAGCATGAAAGGACACAAATGCTGGAATAACTCAGCATCTCTGAAGAACTTGGACAGGTGACGTTTTGCGTCAAGACCCTCAACCCAAAATGCCACCTATCCAGAGAAGCTGCCTGATCTGCTGAGTTACTCCAGCACTTTGTGTCCTTTTGTGTATTAAGCAGCATCTGCAGTTCTTTGTTTGTTATTCTAGCGTGCCAGCCTGATGACTTTGGATTGGAGTAGTGCCAGGCACCAAATCGTTGGATCAGGAATAGGCAAATCCACATCAACAATGAGAGTCAGTAAGCAGGTCACCATAGGCAGCAGGTAGGGCCCACTCGAAATTATCCCATGCTCATCGACAAGACTGCTGAACAATTCATCAGGATTTAAGCATGGAAATGAAGGGAAAATGTATTAACACTGCAACTTTCAGTTTAGTTGATGTTGAAATTTGAAAACATCACTCAGCACTTTGTTAAATGCAGGGCAAGCCAGTCGCAGAGTAGGATGGTGGAATGTTGGAGAGGACACAACACAAGAGTGCACTGCAGAGATAAACTGAACTTGGGTCTCTTTCCAGATTGAAAGTTAAAGTTACTACACCAACATATTGCACTTTCAAGGACCTAACTGTGTCTTAATATTTCTAATTAATTCAAAAAATGTACTTTTATTGTTACCCTCCTTGTCTGTTCAACCATTCAAATAAGACGCTTGTTCTGCACCAAGTTCAGTGAGCAGATTCCACCCTGTAACTACTGGCAACCGTAGCAACAACAGGCATGGGAATAACAGGAAAATAATTTGTACCAATTCCATGTAAGAAACACTTGATTTCTACCAGTCCTTGATTCACAATTTAACAGCTTCGATCTGTTATAATTCCAAGTGGATTCATCATTACAATTTCTAATAACCAGTTTTCCATCATACATTAATATTTAAAAAGCTCCTTGAAAACCCATCAATTCCGGATGGCATTTGCAATTTTTCAGTTCAGACTGCCACTGTTGCTGAATAACTTACCATTTGTACGTACAGAACAGTTTATTATCATGCATCAGGTCAAAGAATATTAGTCACAGTGCATTTATTAAAATGCTATCAGCATGGAACAGCAGCTCCACTGGAACTCCCAGCAGGCGGCTGGCAGACTGCTGCCAAGGAAGGAATCTTTCTCACCCCCAAAAGCAACACCATTCCCTCAGAAGCTTAAATACAGATTAATATGATTTGTGCTGTGACAGCCAGGAGCAATCTCTCACAAGACTACTTTAAAAACAGGCAAAGAAAAGCTCAATACCTTCCCATGTCAGCAAAATGTATGTTAGTCTTAGAGGTTTCTTCAATATTCTTGACATTACACAAATTTATCAAGGAATTTTAACCCAAAACGATATTTGTTTTTAAAGTTGCAAATAAATTAAAAATATCAAAACCAACCCTGATTCCCCCCCCCCCCCCCCCCCCCCCCCCCCCCCCCCCCCCCCCCGTGTACTTTAAACTCTGTGGATCATGCATCACATGTCAAACCTGCTCCCTTGAGGCATGGCCTTATATTCATGGCACTTTGCGACAAAGATTTTATATTTGATCCATCTGTAATTCAGGCCGGTTAGCTTTGCTGCACCCGGAAGCTTGGCTGTGGATTGAACAGGAAAATAACTTTCTGACATTGCAAGGAGCACATATGGCCACTGAGCCACTAGCCCTTTGACCGAACAGTTATAGACACAAAAAGCTGCAGTAACGCAGCGGGACAGGCAGCATCTGTGGAGAGAAGGAATGGGTGACGTTTCGGGTCGAGACCCTTCTTCAGACCAAACTGCTACCCCATCTCAACAACTCTCTCATTGTCTAGAAAACAAATAAATTGCAGATGCTGGAATCTGAAACAAAAACAGAATGCTGGAAGAACTCAATCAGTCAAACAGTACCCATGTAATTTAAAAAAAGTAAATGTTTTGGATTAGTGACCCTTTGTAAGAATTGGGAGAATGGAGGGGTTGTCCGATTCAGAGCTTGGACACTTCTCCCACCATTTGACTGATTTCTACCCGACTCTTCCCAAAAAATCTCATTCTAGCAAACGTGTCTGACACAACCCACTGTTCCCCATCAATAATCAATTCCTACCAAACCCCGCCCATTTGTTACCATCCCAATCTGAGAGTCTACTGTAGAAGAATGCATTCAAAATTTGAACAAGGAACCACATTCTGTTCTAGTTTTCTTCCCCCCACCAGTGCAAACGGTTTGAAGATGGGTCCCAACCCGAAACGTCACTCATCCATGTTCTCCAGGGGTGCTGCATGACCCCCGAGTTACTCCAGCATTTTTCATCTTACCAGACTCTGTACCTTGTTGCTTCCCAACTCCAGACAATCTCCATTATACTGCACACAATGTAGTAATGGCCGATATTACTCGCTGACTAGCTATAGCTACACAGTTGCAGCTACATTCAATAATTTTAAATAGACTTCGATCCAATGTACAGCACTAATTTTACTTAAGGATCTACCAACATTTAGTTATCAAGGAAATAAAGCACTCAATAATATCCACTCATCTGCTCAACATATCATCCAGCCTCTAGCAACAAAAGTATAAGGGAGCCAAAGGTCAGACGTGTGCCATGTGAACTGGTGTATGAGAGCACACTTTATGAACAAGTGTCCCTTACAAATTTTCATCTGAAAATCAAAAATGAAAGCAACCATATGACCTGTGTCTAGGTCAACCATTTGACAAACTGGACAGCTGCAATACAACTCCAGGGTGGACAACCATTCACTAGTATCATGTCAATGTAATCAAAGTGTTCTCTGAACCTAGACAAAATGTTCACAGTCAACACAGGCACCTGGTGGATCACAACTAAGGGTAACCATTTTCAGTTGTGCTGGTTCTTGGATGTTTGGGCTGCCAGTAATTCTGATAGTTCTGAAGATTCCATGCACGGAGTACTATCAGGAGCTGCCGGATCCCTTCCCCTTCTTAGGTTGAGTTTTGTTTTGTTGAATAAATAGTACTATCAGGAGCTGCCAGATCCTTGAGACATGTTAATACTTCCTGTCCATTGTTTTCCTGGATCTTCCAGTCATAGTGTCAGGGTTTTCCGATGGAGAAGCCTCATAGGTGGTCCTCAGGGTAATCCAGGCATTGCAGACTCCTTTTGGTTGGAAGTTACCTGTGAGCCATTAACCAAGTTAATTTGTTTGCCAGATCCGCGTGGCCCTGGATGCTTTCATTCCCAGCAGCAGTATTTGCATTGTCATTAGGGCCCCTCTTGACAGAGATAAACGACTGGATGAGGTGGCAGTGGATCCAGCAAATTACTAACAGAAGTGAGGCATACAAACCTATGTCACCTACCTCTTCCTGACCAACACTTCCAGAACCAAGGTTCTGATCATACGCAACCGGCCGAGGTGGGTTTTCTACACGTCTACACATCTCTCATCAGGCACCTAAAACTCTCCAAGTTCAACCATAGCATAAGATTTCCAGATAAACACTTCTAGGATGTTCTTCTAGGAAATGACAAGTTCCTGACTGACTGACATGAATACTTACCCATTATCATTCGAAATGGAGGAGCAACAACCGGTACTGATGTCCTTATGGTTCTATGATGAGCACACATGGAGGCCACATGTAAACAAACAAACCATCCACCATCTCATCAGGAACTACCTATGTTGTGGATCTATGGAATTATCCCTCTCGGAACTCGCATAATGGAAGTGGAAGGAAATCATCCTTGACCAAGAGACTGGATAAGATGATGATAACTGGAAATAATACATTAATGCCTCTTGCAAAGCAATTATGTCAGCTGATGTAAATTATACCATTGACATCCAAAGAGCCAGCCAAGAATATCTTTGTCAATCCAACTAATGAGCAACTTAACCTTCTCAAACAGATTTCCTGGGGTAGATCAGGCTGAATTCTATTCATCTGTCGAAGTTGAAGTGCCATTTTTTATGTAAAAACATATGAAATGCACAGAGGATATCTGATGTAATAAATATTCCTTTCCATAATAATCCATTCTTACAGGGCTAGTCAAATCAATGTCTGTTAAAGTTATTCACATTGTACATTTGTATTCTCACATTTCTGGTTCTGACAGAAAGTCTGCATTAATACCAATGCTTACGCTGTTGTGCAGTCTGCAAACAAAAAAAAACATTTTTTCTTATTCTCAGATGAACTGCATGGCTGAGTAACTTTCATTTAGAGGTTTATTTGTGGAAAGTACAGGAGCATCTTGAATGCGAGTACCTCTCAAAATACAATTGTGATGTTTTCTCCGATTCTCCAATCGTAGTCAGCATTCTTCCTTCTAACTAATTCACAAACTGTGAGCCTTGAGAATATAAGAAACATCAAAGTGCCACATAAATATATCTGATCTCAGCAAGTTCCTGTAACTTTTAGTTTCATATATATTATCACAGGTCCCTTTCTTCTTCACAACAGAAAAGGGTTTATCTTCAGCAGCAGCTTCGGGGGAGGTTATATTTAGCTTTGGTTATTATTTGTCGGGAGGGACGGTATATGGAAAGAGCATGGACTGTTTGTCATATTTGAGCTCCCGAGTAGATTTGTCATTTTAAATGTCTTGTAGTTCGTAACAGTAATTTGTTTCATTTAAGAGATAGAGCATGAAAAAATGGCATTTGGTCACCTGGTCCACTCTGGCCATTGATACCCATGCACCCTAGTTCTGTTCTCCTACTTTCTCATCTACTTCCAATACACAAGGGGCAATTTTACAGAGGCCAATTAACCTACAAACCCGTACGTACGTCTTTGGTATGCCGGAGGAAACCGTAGCATCTGGAGGAAAACCATTGTGTCACAAGGAGAACGTGCAAATTCAACGTAACAGCCCCCAACGTTAGGATCGAACCCGGGTCTCTGGGACTGTGAGGCAGCAGCTCTACCAGCTGTGCCATCCAGTTTCCACATGCACAGCCCAAATTAAAAAGATCATGTTTCAGTTAAAAATATGATGGTACAAAATACTAACTTCAAAACCATTAAAACAAGATATTTAACAAGAATATAAAGCAGGATAGTAAAAGCTTCTTTAGGTATGTGAAGAGGAAAAAATTAGTTAAGACCAAAGTTGGACCCTTGAAGACCGAAAAGAGTGAATTTATTATGAGGAGCAAGGAAATGGCAGATGAGTCAAACAGGTACTTTGAATCTGTCTTCACTGAGGAGGACACAAACAATCTTCCTGATATGGTAGTGGTCAGAGGATCTGGGGTGACAGAGGGACTGAAGGAAATCCACATTAGGCAGGAAATGGTGTTGGATAGACTGATGGGACTGAAGGCTGATAAATCCCCAGGGCCTGATGGTCCATCCCAGGGTACTTAAGGAAGTGGCTCTAGAAATCGTGGATGCATTGGTGATAATTTTCCAATGTTCTATAGACTCAGGATCAGTTCCTGTGGATTGGAGGGTAGCTAATGTTATCCCACTTTTTAAGAAAGGCGGGAGAGAGAAAACGGGAAATTATAGACCAGCTAGCCTGACATCGGTGGTGGGGAAGATGCTGGAGTCAATTATAAAAGATGAGATAGCCGCACATTTGGATAGCAGTAACAGGATCGGTCCAAGTCAGCATGGATTTACGAAGGGGAAATATCGTGCTTGACTAATCTTCTGGAATTTTTTGAAGATGTAACTAGGAAAATGGACAAGGGAGAGCCAGTGGATGTAGTGTACCTGGACTTTCAGAAAGCATTTGATAAGGTCCCACGTAGGAGATTAGTGGGCAAAATTAGGGCACATGGTATTGGGGGTAGAGTGCTGACATGGATAGAGAAGTGGTTGCCAGACAGGAAACAAAGAGTAGGGGTTAACGGGTCCCTTTCAGAATGGCAGGCAGTGACTAATGGGGTACCGCAAGGCTCTTTGCTGGGACCGCAGCTATTTACAATATACATCAATGATTTGGATGAAGGGATTCACAGTAACATTCGCAAATTTGCAGATGACAAAACGCTGGGTGGCAGTGTGAACTGTGAGGAGGATGCCATGAGAATGCAGGGTGACTTGGACAGGTTGGGGGAGTGGGCAGATGCATGAAGTTTAATGTGGATAAATGTGAGGTTTCCACTTTGGTAACAAAAACATGAAGGCAGATTACTATCTAAATGGCATCAGGTTGGGAAAAGGGGAAGTACAACAGGATCTGAGGGTCCTTGCACATCAGTCTATGAAAGTAAGCATGCAGGTACAGCAGGCAGTGAAGAAAGTGAATGGCATGTTGGCCTTTATAACAAGAGGAATCGAATATACGAGCAAAGAGGTCCTTCTGCAGTTGTACAGAGCCCTAGTGCGACCACACCTGGAGTATAGTGTGCAGTTTTGGTCCCCTAATTTGAGGAAGGACATTCTTTCTATTGAGGGAGTGCAGCGTAGGTTTACAAGATTAGTGCCCAGGATGGCGGGACTGTCATATGCTGAGAGAATGGAGCAGCTGGGCTTGTACACTCTGGACTTTAGAAGGATGAGAGGATATCTCATTGAAACATATAGGATTGTTAAGGGCTTGGACACAAGAGGCAGGCAGTATGTTCCCGATGTTGGGGGAGTCCAGAACCAAGAGCCACAGTTTAAGAATAAGGAGTAAGCCATTTAGAACAGAGACGAGGAAACACTTTTTCTCACAGGGAGTGGTGAGTCTGTGGAATTCTCTGCTTCAGAGGGCGGTGGAGGCAGGTTCTCTGGATGCTTTACAAGAGAGAGCTAGATAGGGCTCTTAAAAATAGCGTAGTCAGGGGATATGGGGAGAAGGCAGGAAAGGGGTACTGATTGGGGATGATCAGCCATGATCACATTGAATGGCGGTGCTGGCTCGAAGGGCCGAATGGCCTACTCCTGCACCTATTGCCTATTGTCCATTGTTAACACATTCAATGTTAATGCCATATTTCAAAACCATTCCAGTACAATTTATTTTGTATGCAACAAACTGTTCCCAATTCTTGACTGCTTGTATCACATGAAACAAGACTGACAGATATCAAAATAAAACATGGAAAATGTTTCAGTGTGGGAATGTTATTGTATTTTTTCACAAAATAATAATCCACTTTGTTCCTTTTCCACATAATAATTCGTCGTGCCTGTTCCTAACTTTACCTTTATTCAAAATTCCATGCAGGAAGACGGGGCAGTTCAAAACTACAGAACTGCTGCCTTGTACCCGACCAGACCATCAATTATTTTTACCCATAGCCAAAGACAGCTGCTGAAATTTTGCACCGTCACAACCCACCCTTCATTGACCACACCAATTATTAACAAGAGTGTGCACAAACCAGACGAAGACATCCATCACTATCACTGAACTACTTACCACCATAATACAAAGAGCACCATCAGGCTGCCTCCTGTGCAGGGTCAGAGATAGGATTACATTTCCTTGGGGCTTGTGATCTGCACAAACCTTGGAGTAATTGATCTATTCTTCCATCAACTAGATCAGTTAAGAAATATGAGCGACCACACATGCATTCAAACAGTTACAAACATAACAATTATCTGCCTTCAGGTTCTCTATCAGAAAGGGCTTCTCTTATTCATAAATCTTAAAATAAGATGCCATCAAATTAAGTGTCCATTTAGAAGAAGGAATGTAAATAAATAAAATCAGAGTACAGAGGATGTTTGTGTCAGCAGCACAACAGATCACTGACATTTTGCTTGATTGCATCGATGGACAGATATGCCAAAACATTTATCCTTTAACAAAACAAAAAATGCTTAGAAAGTGACCGTTCGTTCTACTACATCCCTGTCTCTCTTTTGTTCAACAAACACACTTTAAACCTAATAAATGCCAAGGACCTGATGATTTACATTTCAGGGCTTTGGAAGATTACAACAGAGTATCCACTTCTGGAACAATTCTAGAATCTACAGAACTTTGGAAGATTACAATGAGAATTAGAGGTTAGGAAATGTGACCCTGCTATTTAAGAAAGAAGGGATGAGAGAAAACAGAGAACTACTTGCCTCTCAGCCTGCTATCAACGGTGGGAAAATGCTGAGATCTCTAATTAAGGATATAACATAACACAAAAGAAACATTGATTTATGAAAGAAAATCATGTTTGCCAAATCTGCTGGAGTTCTTTGAGGACAACTAGTGGAATACATATGGAGTTACCCGTGGGCAGTGTGTTTTTGAATTTTCAAATGGTATTTGGGATGGTTCCACTGCAGACAGACAAAATCTTCATTGCAGCATGCTATTTCATCCATATTTGTTTCATCGGCAATCTTCCCCCTCCAGATCGTTAATAGAAATAGTAAATAATTGAAGGCCAGAAACTGTTGGTTTGGGCACTCGATTGATTACGTCCTTCCAACCAGAAAGAGACCCAACTCTCTATTTTCAACAAGGTAACCAGTTTTCAATCCGTGCTAACACACTTCCTCCGATAGCATGATCACTTATGTTTTGCACCAGCCCCTCATGTTATAACTTGTCACATGCCTGTTCGAAGTCCAAATACACATCTACAGGTTCCCCTCCAGCTACTCTGTTTGTTACCGCAAAGAATTCAAGCAAAGTTGTCAAACGTGATTTATATTGCTTATATCACTTTCTCTTCTTTGTTCCACAAGCATTCTTTAAACCTAAAATTGCCAAGAACCCGATTATTTACATTTCAGAGTTTTGAAGGAACTAGATACTGTGTTGTAATCTTCCAAAGTTTTGTCAACTCGATTTGATTATTTTCAGTCTTCCCAAATGATTAGCTATTTCTTCTTTGATTATTTACTACTGCATCTTGCCAAAAGTAGATGTTAAATTAACTGCCCTATGGTTCCCTGTCTATTGACTTCCTTTCTTCTTGAATAAGGAACCATGCCATTGTTTTTTCAATCATCTGGTACCCTCACAGAATTCAATTTGTTTTAAAAATCAACCAATTTGTCCACCATCTCTGTAACCATGTTCTTCAAAATGCAGGCCATCAAGTTCTGGCAATGTGTCTGTATCTTTTCTTACAATTTTTTTTCCTGTAATTAATATTTTGGCTACTTAGTTTTCCATGCAACTTGAAATGAGTCCATCTTTTATCATGAAGTTGTTTACAGTATCCTCTACAGTGAAGACTGATTAGTTTAGTTTAGTTTGGTTTAGTGATGCAGTGCGGAAACAGGCTCTTCTGCCCACCGAGTCACGCCTACCAGCAATCCCCACGCATTAACACTATCCTGCACACTAGGGCCAATTTACAATTATACCAAGCCGATCTACCGACATACCTGTATGGCTTTGGAGTGTGGGAGAAAATCTCTGAGAAAACCCACATGGTGACGGGGAGAACGTACAAACTCCGTACAGACAGCACCCATTGTCGGGGTCGATCCCAGGCCTCCGGTGCTGCAAGCGCTGCAAGGCAGCAACTCTACCACTGCGCCACTGTGCCGCCCTCATGATGCACAACAAAATGCTTTAACGTATCTCCCATCTCCTGGTTTCCTGATATTAAATCCCCAGCCTCATTCCCTAGAGGTCTTACACTTAGTGTAAGATTAACATATAAACTTTTGCTGGAGATTTTGATATGACGTGCAGGTTTTTTTCCTCACAATCAATTCTCCGCTTTCTCACAAGCTTCAGAGTCTTTCACAGTTAGTTCCTGAAAAATTCTTATTCTTCTGCTCTAACATCTGCCCATGACACTTCTAGCACTACTATTTTATTTAACATTAACATTGACTTCCTTTAACACCATTGTTTCCTCTTTTACATGGAATCCTCTTTCTATTTGGTATAACTTTCTGTTGAGGTTTAAAACCAACTCTAAAAATGTTCTAACACACAATTGAAGATGAAAGGTTATGCTGGAGTGACATGGAAAATTTAAATATATAACAGTAAAATAATAGAGGAAAATAATTCAACTTTTTTTTTTAATTGGTCATAAAACCGTTAATAATTATTCTCTCAGCAGCAATGCATTTTTTTTATGGACAACCCGTTAAAAGACCTTTGGAAAAGAACACCAAGTTTGAGGTTTATAAGAATGCAATCTAACCATAAACACCTGAAGCAGGAAATGTGTGCCAAATCCAAGCATTAATTGGCATTGGATCAAGTAGATCATATTTTACTGCAATATCTTGCCCTTCTCAAGTGACAACACACATTTCTACCCTCAATGATGCAAGAAAAAAGATATCATGGGTGGACTCAAGTTGGGAAGAGATCTGGCAGCTCTCCACCAATCTTTGGAGCCTCTCCAAATACTGGCATTAGCTTACAGTTTATTTTAATCAAATGAGCTGCTACATTAGCTAAAAAAAGGTAGTATTTTGGTGTATTTGGAAAGACCAAATATACAGAACTTGGTTTTCCCACCAATGACTTCAAATGAAATTACATAAAATGTACAACAGATGAAAGCATCATACAACCACACTCGCCTAAACTGACATTTAAATGCCACACCGGCCGCCCTCCGCCCTACTTCTTCTACCAGTTTATTCTTCTATTCGTAACTCCAGTTTATTCTCCTATTCCTTTCCTCCCCTCATAAATATCAAACATTTATGTCTGCAGTGGTTCAGCTGGGAGTATTTCCAGCTCAAATAGTTTTGAATTGAAGTTGCAGATCTGCATTGCAGTGAAAATCTGCTGCAGTGGATTCAAACTCTTTTAATAGCGATCAACTTGCAACGTTATGAGGAAAGATTAAAAGCACAAGCCAGGACTGAGTCTGATAAGCAAGTAATCACTCTCATGTGTGCTTACATAATAAAAGGGTGTATTCCTTTGTTGATGCGAAAGAAAATGCTTGTTTTCTCTTCATTCAAATGACGTCTGATGTCAAGAGGGGCCCTTACAGTAACCTCCTGGAGCTGAGTTAATCGCCAATGAGTTTTAAGTAGCAATGAAGGTAGACAAAAGATGCTGGAGAAACTCAACGGGTGAAAGAGCATCTATGGACAGAAGAAATTGGCTATGTTTCGGTTCGAGGCCCTTCTTAAGCCTGATGTCGGGTTGGGTGGCGGGGGGGGGGGGGGGGGGGGGGGGGGGGGGGGGGGGGGGGGGGCTGGAAAAATAAAGGAAGTAGGAGAAGACAGTAGGACTTGTGGGAGAACTAGCAAGGGGGAGGGGAAGGAGGGAGAAAGCAAGGGCAATCTAAAATTAGAGAAGTCAATGTTCATACCGCTGGAGTGTAAACTACCCAAGCGAAATATGAGGTGCTGCTCCTCCAATTTGCGCTGGGCCTTACTCTGGCAATGGAGGAGGCCCAGGACTGCAAGGTCAGATTGGGAATGGGAGGGGGAGTTGAAGTGCTGAGCAACCGGACGATCATGTAGGTTTAGATGGATAGTTCCCCCACAAGTCCTTCTGTCTCCGCCTACTTCCTTTCTTTTACCTGTCGCCCCCCCCCCCCGGCCCCCATTCCGACATCAGTCTGAAGAAGGGTCTCGACCCGAAACATCACCAATTCCTTCTCTCCATAGATGCTGCCTCATCCGTTGAGTTTCTCCAGCATTTTTTGTCTACCTTCGATTTTTTCAGCATCTGCAGTTCTTTCTTAAACATTTAATTAGCAATGCACTTTCTCGAAATACACAAGCCTATGGAGGAAAGGTGAGGCTCAATACTGTTAGGGAGAATCAGTGAAGGAACAGTTGTGTACACTTGGCCATATGGTTCCGTGAGGATTGTGGCTTCCAGGTGTTGGTGTTCAATGCTTTTGCTCCACTTATTCTTCTAGCTGGTAGAGGTTGCGACTTTGTAAGGTGCTGTCTAAAGACTCTTAGTAAGCTGCTACAGTACATCCTGTAGATGGTACAAACTGCTGCTACTGTGCTTTGATGGTAGAGTGAGTGAATGATTGTGAATGGGGTACCATCAAGTAGGTCTTTATGCCCTGTCTTCTCGAGTCTTGTTGAAGCTACACTCATATAGGCACGTGGAGAGCATTCCAACACACTTGAGACTTGGAGATGGTGGACAGGATTTGGGGAATTAGAAGACAAGTTATTTTAGCAAATTAGAGCAGGATTCCTAGTCTCTGATCTGCACTTGTAGCCATTTTGTGAATTTACAGTGGCTTGCAAAAGTATTCATACCCCTTGACCTTTTCCACATTTTGTCACGTTACAACCACAAATGTAAATGTATTTTATTGAGATTTTATGTGATAGACCAACACAAAGTGGTGCATAATTGTGAAGTGGAAGGAAAATGATACATGGTTTTCAAATTTTATTACAAATAAAAAAACTGAAAAGTGTGGCGTGCAAAAGTATTCAGCCTTTACTCTGATACCCCTAAATAAAATCCAGTGCAACCAATTGCCTACAGAAGTCACCTAATTAGTAAATAGAGTCCACTTGCGTGTAATCTAATCTCAGTATAAATAAAGCTGTTCTGTGAAAGCCTCAGAGGTTTGTTAGAGAACATTAGTGAACAAACAGCATCATGAAGCACAAGGAACACACCAGACAAGTCAGGGATAAAGGTGTGGAGAAGTTTAAAGCAGGGTTAGGTTATAAAAAAAATCCCAAGCTTTGAACAGCTCACTGTTCAATCCATCCATAGATGCCAACCCTAAATTTAGTTCACAGTAACATTCAACCCATTTGTCCGTAACAAATGGGGTTAAATGCATTTCTCTCCGTAACATACTCACTTGGAGTTGTTGCCGGCGGCTATGCGCCTGCGCACTGGTGCAGATCAGCGGGCTGCCGGCGGGCGGGTGCGGCACATGCGCACTTGGCAAGGTTGCCGGCGGGTCTGCGCCTGCGCACTGGTGCAGATCAGCGGGCTGCCGGTGCGGCACATGCGCACTTGGCAAGGTTGCCGGCGGGTCTGCGCCTGCGCACTGGGTGGGGGTGGGGGTGGGGGGGAGGCCCGGTGATGGGGCTGCCGCGAGCGGCCGGCTGGCGGCAAGAAAGTGCCGCTGATCGCGCGGGCCGGCGCCGCCCGGGCTCTGGGCCAGGCGTGGCTGCGAGCTGCCGGGCTGGCAAACAGGGGGCACATGGCGCCGGCGTTCACCACGGGAGGAACACCGGCTCGGCGGTGTTCCGTAACAGCATGTTTGGCTGCCGGAACACCATAAAAAGGTTATTTCACCGGGACAAAATACGGCGAATCCGGGACACTTGGCATCTCTGTCCATCATCCGAAAATGGAAAGAGTATGGCACAACTGCAAACCTACCAAGACATGGCCGTCCACCTAAACTGACAGGCCGGGCAAGGAGAGCATTGATCAGAGAAGCAGCCAAGAGGCCCATGGTAACTCTGGATGAGCTGCAGAGATCCACAGTTCAGGTGGGAGAATCTGTCCACAGGACAACTATTAGTCGTGCACTCCACAAATCGGGTCTTTATGGAAGAGTGGCAAGTAGAAAGCCATTGTTGAAACAAAGCCATAAGAAGTCCCGTTTGCAATTTGCCACAAGCCATTTGGGGGACACAGCAAACATGTGGAGGAAGGTGTTCTGGTCTGATGAGACCAAAATTGAAGTTTTTAGCCTAAATGCAAAACGCTATGTGTAGCGGAAAACTAACACTGCACATCACCCTGGACACACCATCCCCACTGTGAAACATGGTGGTGGCAGCATCATGCTGTGGGGATGCTTTTCTTCAGCAGGGACAGGGAAGTTGGTCAGAGTTGATGGGAAGATGGATGGAGCCACATACAGGGCATTCTTGGAAGAAAACCTGTTAGAGTCTGCAAAAGACTTGAGACTGGGCAGAGGTTCACCTTCCAGCAGGACAATGACCCTAAACACACAGCCAGAGCTACAATGGAATAGTTTAGATCAAAGCATATTCATGTTCAAAGTCCAGACCTAAATCCAATTGAGAATCTCTGGCAAGACTTGAAAATTGCTGTTCACAGATGCTTTCCATCCAATCTGACTGAGCTTGAGCTATTTAGCAAAGAAGAATGGGCAAAAATTTCAGTCTCTAGATACGCAAAGCGGGTAGAGACATACCCCAAAAGACTTGCAGCTGTAATTGCAGCGAAAGGTGGTTCTACAAAGTATTGACTCAGGGGGGCTGAATACTTTTGCACGCCACACTTTTCAGTTTTTTATTTGTAATAAAATTTGGAAACCATGTATCATTTTCCTTCCACTTCACAATTTTGCACCACTTTGTGTTGGTCTATCACATAAAATCCCAATAAAATACATTTATGTTTGTGGTTGTAACGTGACAAAATGTGGAAAAGTTCAAGGGGTATGAATACTTTTGCAAGCCACTGTATGGCTTCTCCAGTTTAGTTTCAGTTTAAATGTAACCCCCAGAATATTGATGGTGGGAGCATCAGTGATGGTAATGTCATTGGATGCCAGAGGATGATAGCTATATATTATCTTGTTGGATATCAGGATGGCCTGACATTTGTAGGCCGCTAATAATTTTTTGCCACCCTTCAATCGAGAACTGGACACTGTCCAGGTTTTGCTGCATTTGCTTATGGACTGCTTCTTTACCAGAGAAGTCATAAATGCTGCTAAACATTGTGCAACATCAATCATCCCCATTTCTGACTTCATGATTGAAGAAAGGTTAATGATGAAGCAGCTGAAGGTGACCTTAAGCACTACCCTGAGGAACTCGGACAGAGATGCCCTGTGACTGAGATGATTGACCTCCCAACAACATAAACATCTTCCAACCAGCATTGTGGTTTCTGGCATTTGTTTTATATAAATGTTATTTGCAACGTTCAAGCCCATGCCTGATCTCTGACCTAGTCACATTTCCTGAGGCCTCAGACTTCTCCACTATCCGAGAAGTTGCAAACTGAATTATGCAATCAACCTCCCCACTGCTGATTAAATGATGATGCTTTTTCAAGGAGCAGATGAAAATGGCTCTGCCCAAGGTGATGTCAAGACGAGCATCCTGGAGCTGAGTTGATAGCTATATACAACTGTTACAGGTTAAAGTGAACAAGGAGTCATGGCTAAAGTGGTTGGGAGGTGCTATAGGACCATGGATACCATCAAATAATGATAACACAATATCATACAAAAATTAGTATGACCATATAAAATATTTAGCATGGAAAAGGACTTCCTTCCACTTGGTCACCACTTGTAATTTTGCTATTTAGCATACAGCAGAAGATTTGACATTCAAAAATCAATTTATACATGTTCAGTCATCTGCACCAAAAGCATCAATTTTTTCCCAAAAAGCAGACATCAATCCCAATTTTGATTAGAGAATAGCAGCAATTATTAAAACTAAAAAGCAAAATAATGGTTTTCACTCAGTCTGAAGAAGGGTCTCGACCCGAAACGTCGCCTATCTCCTTCGCTCCTTAGATGCTGCTGCACCCGCTGAGTTTCTCCAGCTTTTTGTGTAACCCTATATATTTTAACCCCTCTTTTTCTCTCCACTTAAAAGAAAGTGACAATGCTCAAGTAAATTTCAGTGATCCAATAGCTATTCTTCATTCACTGTTCTAGTAAGTGCAAATCAGTGGCTTATTTCAGTGTTGAAGGTGAGGCACTGTAGCCTAGAGCAATTCTATTGTGACAAAAATTGCCACAAAATTGTTGTGCAAGATGCAAAGTTAATCGGCCATTTTAAATTGCTCATGGTATGCCAGCAAGTGTGCCAGGTGTTGATGGGATTTGGAGAGAATAAAATGGGATTAGAGTAGAAAATAGTATAAATGAATGCTTAATAGTTAGTCCGGATTTGGTGGGCTGAAGGACCCATATCCGTGCTCTATTATATGACTCCATAACCCAAACCAAACATCACTGCTATAACAATTAAAAAATATACTTTATAGTAATCACAAGCAAAACTCTGATCTCATTTTGACCAACAATACCGGCTTGAAAAAGAAGAATAAAATCTGCAAAGCTCCACTCTGGCTCCGATCAAAGCACAACCCCCCGTCCTTTGCAAACTCCAGATTTAGTTTAGTATAGTTTAGTGATACAGCGGGGATATAGGCCCTTCGGCTCATCTGGTCTGCGCCGACCAGCGATCCCCGCATCCTACACACACTAGGGACAATTTTCACATTTACCAAGCCAATTAGCCTACAAATCTGTACGTCTTTGGAGTGTGGGAGGAAACTGAAGATCTCGGAGAAAACCCACGCAGGTCACGGGGAGAACGTACAAGCTGTGGTCGGTATCTAACCCGGGTCTTTGACGCTGCAAGCGCTGTAAAGCAGCAACTCTACCGCTGCGCCACTGTGCCGCCCAGGTGTTTCAAAACAAAACCGTCTACTTGCCCAGGATCACTTGGAAAATCAGGTAATCACCTTCATAATCTTTTATGGCATCTATCCCATTTACAATTTTCACATTCACATCACTAAGCAAACATCAACTCAACAAGAGACCTGTGGTCACTTATCCTTCAATTGTATTGAACCTCTCTGGGAGTTCAAATGTCACAAACTAACAGGTATTAATATAAATATTAGTGGCAGTTTACTATTTCTCTTGTCAAAATGTCGGATCAATAAATTTGCTTCTCCCAAAATATCCCTCTTCTAAAGGTGGTCACAACATTCTGGGCTCATTTGTATCATATTGTCTGTGCTCATTAAGCAAGTAAAGATTCTGGAAGGTGCAAGAGGAAGAGCAGGTTGCCGTGAAAACCAATCCCACTCTTGTATAACATACACGTGAACATAGATTGCACAAATTGCTTTGCAATTAGGAACAACGATCTTGAGTTATTTAAATGTTTTTCCCATCCCAAATCTGCAACTGCTTTAGTTACCTCTAATTCTCCTACAATTCACTTTAACCCAGCACAAAACGGACCCAAACTTGGACATTCCCAGACTATAAGTATTATTACCACCTTTAAATAGTGTCTCTAGTCTTGGTCATGGAAGAAAAGAAAAGTGTTCACATCTCCAAAAAGCCCCCCCCCAATCATAACCTAGAGATAAGCAGAGAAGAAACTAGTGTGACCACAATTAAAATTCCATGACTGCACATTCGCTTCAGTTTCGTTATTATCATTAACGAGCAAGCAAACATTCTGGGTTTCAAACTGGACGTTAACAAGCTACACAAGCTGAATATTACTTCGGCCTGAAGAATCTGGCAGGCAGCTGTACAACTCATGCAGCTAGGGGGCCACTTTACAGATTTCATGGGATGAATGCAAATTTAACTGCCAAAAAAATTCAAAGCAAGAATGTTCTGCAAATAAATGCCTGACAAAAGTCATTTGTTATGAAACGAAGAGCAGAAACAATTTTACTCACCTGCTGTACTTCTGTTTCTCCATTAGAGATCTTCTCTATGTAAACAAATGAGTTATAGATTGCCTGCAAATAAAAAAGAGCAAACAGATAAGATTGGTGGCAATGCAAGTATAGTGTTATTTTAAAAAGCATTGTTGAATCTACAGCCTTGGAAGATCGGGCATCAGCAATCCTTTCCAAGTTCTGTGGGCTATAGTTTTATAAGAATTATGGCCTCGTAGATGTCCATCTGAACAGCATTAGACCTGGAATATCAAATCTCTGTAGATCACAAGGCTTTAACTTACAAAAAGTCCCCAGAGATTCCACTGTAAAACCCACCTGGCCAAAAACCCATACTTTCCTATTTATACTTGGTGATGCAAGCAAAATATATATAAAACATTTGGTGGCCTTTAAAAACAAACTGACCAATACTCTCCTCGGAAGCCATTTTAAAAACACTCCAAAACAACAAGGTTATGCCATTGTGAACTTAAATAGCCCACATTTTCTCTAGCAAGCAAAACAGTGCCATATTCACTTGTCACTATGTTCCCACTATTATTTGATGGTATGGAATCAGCTTCTTCTCTCCACTCACTGTTCATCCCACCATTCACAGGCAAAGTTTATTCTGGTTCCACTATGGTGATGACATTTAGGCCCAAAACAGTTTGTACATTGGAGGATCTATACAATTTCTACAATAATAGCGGACTGTCAAAGCTGCCACAGCCAGACATAAAAATAGTTTTTATCCACGAGTAGTTGTTCTACTCAACAGCCAAAAATCTGTAGCCTCCCTTTGATCTGGTATTTTGTTGGTACACATGCTTGATCAATGGTGTTTTATCATTAATGTCTTATTATTATTAATGTTTAGTGTTTTCTGAGTCATTCGTAACTGTCACTGTATGTCATGTTGTTACTTGTGGGCGGAGCACCAAGGCAAATTCCTTGTATGTGAATACTTGGCCAATAAACTTACTTACTTATAATGTCACAGTCTGGAGATGGGCTCAAGATAAATGTGGGTTGAGAAGATAAGTAAGCAGCTCTCTGTAACTAGGAAAATCGGGACTACAGAATCACAATTGCTGTCTTCTAAAATTATCTTCCAATGGAAAAAGTTTGATAAAATAGTGTTCCACAATTCAATTCACCTTTTCACATAGTTTTAAATAAAGATAGGTACAATATGCTATTTCTGTCATGTAGTTTTCCAAATTTGTACAAGTTTGATATGGTACTGTTAAAATGTGTTGCATTTTAATATCAGGATTGACACGGGACTTGCTGTCAATACAGCAGGAAAAACTAAAAGGAAACCCTGAAAGAAGTTCAAAAAAATGAGGATATTGAATACCTTATCAGAAGTAATGTTGAATTGCTATACCTTCAATGGAAATGTGAAGCAACAATATAGAACTTCACGGATGAAGTTACATCTTCTTCCACATGACATCGCCTCAAAATCCAACCAGCAGCTCAATACTGCTGTGGATATAAACCCTGACATTTTTAAAAGATTGTAACAATTTTGAAATGCTGTGGTTATGGTGCCCCTCTGCCCTATCATTGTAGCCGTGAACATTCCTGGAGTATTGTGTGGCAGGATAAAAGGCATGGGGAATTAGGGGCACAGTGGAGGGGTCAGATTTCTTCCCAGTACTTGCTCCAATTCCCCAATATTTCCCCACATTGAGGTACACTTTCTTCTTAATGAACCATTTTAAGATGTCAAAATGGACAGCACTGTTGGAGAACATCAGTAATGGAGGATGGAGTCTGATTTGCAAGAAACTACAGCAGCAAATGCAAGAGTAGAAGAAAGACTAAGCAAGTGCCATGGTGGATGGGTAGACAGCCAGGACCAAGGGAAACTCACGGATGTGGCGCGTTTCCCACTATCTATCCTCTTCATCCACCAGGCAGAGGAAAAACCAAGATAGACCAAGAGCAGAAATTAGATACTAGCTATTATTAAAAGCACAATGTGTAATATTTAACCAATCAAGCAGGTCGCATAGGAGAAAGGAATCTGTGCTGATTGAACAGGTCTCACTCAGAATTAGAACAGTAAAATATTTCACTCAGTGAACATATGAATGGCAAGAATCTAATTACAAGGTACTCGTCGATATGAGGATCATCCAACAGCTGAGACAAAGAGATAGAGACAGTGGTCCAGGGCAATCTTTCACTTGTAAAATAAACGTAAAGGTTGGTAGGAATAATTAACTGGTAATGCATTTGGAGTTGCTTCTCAAGAAGTGTTGAGCTAGTGATGGGAGTGAATATGAATAGAGGATACGAGTGAATATTGACTCTTCACATAGGCAGGAAAGCATCTAACCAAACTTGAAGGAATTTTTAAAAATCACCAACAATGCTTTACTTTGTTTCATATTTGTAATAAGTCCTATGATTCATTGTTATTTTTAGCTTCCAAGGGTCAGCGAGCCTCCTGTCGCTGCTATGATAAAGAAACTTGGCATCCTCTTCAAAGCAAACAAAAACATACAGGAACATGAAACATCCTCCCAGAAGCTTTGTTTCTCTCTACACATTGAAATCTCAGAAAATTAAGAATTAAGTACTGAATTTGAAAAAAAATTAAACTTTGGATAGGTTCATATTCTTTTATGTTCCATTTATAATTAATCGCTGTCAATGCTGGAGTTGCAATATATTAGTGGGAATTGGGAAGCAGTTCACAAGACAAGTTTGCAGAGGCATTAAGAAGGTTGCATGAGATACATTATCATTATGACAACTCTTCTCTACAAAGGTCAAAGATAAGGTCATGTCGTGTTGTTTCAGGAACTTGTCATGAAACAAATGCCAACATCACCCCCCCCCCCCCCCACCCCCTCTCCCCTCCATATTATCTTTCACTCATGTTGCTGTATAACATAAAGTGTCTCAACAAAGGGCCTTTGACCTGAAACTTCGACTCAGGTTCTCTTGTCACAGATGTGACCCTACCTGCTGAGCGTTTCCAACATATCCTGTTTTTGTTTTAGATTTCCAACATCTGCAGTTTAAAAAAAAATTCTAGTGCTAGTGAGGGCAATAGTGTGAGTTCTAGAGTCTGAATCATAATTAATGAGTATTGCAGCAAAGAATCGTAAAATTGCTTTTTCCTAACTTGAGTTAATGACAACACTCCTCAGCCACTGCCTTTCCAAGCTACATTGGCCAAAGGTCATACAAACTTTGTTCACATATCTACCACTAAGAACATACCAGCAAAACTAAACTCTCTGCTAACATCCTCAAGTCCCTTTCGTATCCTTTCCAATTTAATAACATTTTTACTGCAGCAGGGCCTTTGGACTGTACACAAAACTCCAAATGCGACCGCACCAAAGTCTTGTGCAGCTGTAACATAAAGTTCTGAATTCTGTAAATATACTGGCTGATGACAGCAAGCATGTGTTCCATGTTTATGGAACTATGCTCCTACACCCCCAGGTCTCTCTATTCCACAACACTTCTCAGGGCCACACTATTTACAGTGCAAGTCCTATCCCGATGTGTCCTACCAAACTGCATCACTTCACATTAATGCAAATTAAATTTCATCTGCTATTCCTTGGCCCATTTGCCCAATTGATCTCGATCATATTGTAATCTTGAGTAACCTTCTGCACTGTCGACTATACTACCAGTTCTGATGTTACTCGTTAACTTACGAATCATGCTGTCTGCATTCACGTCCAAATCGTTAATACAAATAATGAACAATAGTGGTCCCAGCAACAATCGCTACAGTACGCCACTTGTTGCAGGCCTCCAGTCTGGAAAAAAAACCTTTACCACCACCCTCTGTTTCCTACCTTCAAGCTAATTCAGCTAGCTCGCCCTGGATGCCATGTGATGCAACCTTCAAGACCAGTGTCAAGTCTTTTAATGTTTTTGTGCAGATTCCCCGCTTGAAAGGGATCTGATTCATCCACCCCGATATGATGAACTGGATTTCACTCATTGACCAAACACTTCTTTTTCTTTTTTTCCCCCCCTTTTTATTTTGGCAGATTCAGCAATTAATTTACAGTTCCACTTGATTTATTGCTTCAGCCATTACTTTGAAGGCATTTGGATGTTGTAGGTCTTAAGGTATTTAACAGTTTAGTCTTTTAGTAGATACAAAACCAGCTGCTAATCGGGTGCTGTAGATAATCAGTCCTGCATGCCTTTGCTGGCGATCGCGGCAGTTTTTAGGACAGTCTGTTAGATTATACTGTTCACGTTTTAGCCGCAAGTCGACTTCTCTCGCGGGCCTGTCCACTTTTCTGTTCACGGTCGGGCTTTCTCTGTTTTCTCCCCCCACCGGGTTGACTGTTCCCGGTTGGGCTGAAGACTCAGCCTCTCTCGGTGGCTCTCTGGACCTGTCCGTGGCCGTCATGGTACTAGGCCCCCACCTGGCGTCGGTGGCTGCTGCTTGGGCCTGGCTGGGGCTGCACAGCCCTGGATACATTCCAGGTAAGCTGACACCGTGCTTGGTGACCCTTACTGCCCCTGCTTGTTTTCCTAGCTCTTCCTTGAGCTATTGCTACCCGTTCCTGCCTTTTTCCTTTTTGGCGCCAATTCAAACCCATTTGGCTTGGTGCTGTTCCACTTGTTTCCAAATACTACTTCTATTTTTAACTTTTGTTTTCGATTCTTCTTGCTGGCCTTGTTCTTATCTTCGTTCTTTTATCCTCGTCGCCAATTGTTGTGTATTCGGATGCTTTGAACAGTCTTGAATAAAGGCTCGGACACGGGAGGAATCATACAAGCTTCTCTTCTGCAGGACGCCACCTCCAGTCTCCCCCTGCTCATGCGTACTTGCCCCAGACATCACAAGACACCAATTACTTATTCTAATTATCCCATACCTAACACTCCTCCCCCTTTAACGTGGAGGCAGGTAATACCTTTTCTATTACATACACCGCACTCCTCCCCTTTTAAGTCCATTTCACCTGTACGGTATATACTCTTTTCCTACTATTGTGCGCTTGTGATTTTAATTTAGCATTTGTCCTTTCATTACAGTTTGACTTGACAACCAGTCTACCATGGGGTACCTTGTCAAAGGTCTCGCTAAACTCCACACAGGCATCCACCACACTACCCTCATCAATCTATTTGGTCACCTCTTCAAAGAAGGCGAGATGATTTATCTAAAGGGAGACATCATGGAACATCTTAAAAGCAAGAAAGACGCAAACATGGGTTTTTCACACGTTCCCATGAAGTTTCACTCAGCAACCACATTGTGCTCACCGATTTACGCCCATTCCCTGTGGAACAATGCCTCAACTTTAAAATTATCTTCCTAATTTTCTAATATCTTTCCATCCCCAGAGTCCCATCAAATCCATCCATACCTTTGCATCCCCATCAAATTCTCTAAGCCTTGGAGATACAACATTTCCAATTCTGGCCTAAACTGGAGGTCATGCCCTCTGCTATGTTAGCCTTGAACACTGGAATTCCCTCCCTCAACTTCGCCCCCCCCCCTTCTCTCTCTCCCTCCTTTATCCTTTTAAGATACTCCTTAAAACCTACCTCCTCGACCAGGTCATTTCTCTTTTGTCCTTTTAGTCCCTTATGCAGAATTGAAGTCTGAAAAATGTTCATGTGTTGCAGTTTCGATCAGTTTAATACCCTATATTAGCAACAAACAAAACATTTGTTGTTGTTTCTAAAAATAGGCCAAAGTGTGTATAGATTGTGTTATATAAGGATGGGGTTTAATTTTGGGCATACCAAGAGAAGAGGAAGAGCAATGATGGGAAACATACGAGACGAAATGCAGTAGTAATGGGAGGTATAAGTGAGACAAATTTACAGTGCCAGGTGAAGTTAAAACTGGAGGTAAGACATGACCATTTTAAGCATGGGCAGAGTTCAAAGTGATCATATGTATTTCAGCTAGTACTAGTGTCACCAGCAACAAGGCTCTGACAACTACAAACTTTTCAAATATTTATTTAACTGCAGGCCAATAACCAGATTAACCTTGGAAATCCTATTAGAGTGACACCTTCTGGCATTGCAGGGACACATTACAGGTAATGACACTACCTGTAGGACTTTTCACATCCTAACAAATGCCTTCATGGCTTTCTCTGTGGAATGCAAGAGATAATTTAAAAATTAATATATTAATACACCACCTTAAGAAACAGTGCATCAAGTATAGCCTTGTGGTGAACAGAATTAGTAGTCTTTGGATAATTATACAAAGCTGGAAACATAGGACGTCTATGTTCCTTTACCCATAACTGATGTATTGCATAAAACTTTACTCCACTAAGGATAATATGAAGCCACGGAGAGGACATAGGAGAGATTTACCATAATGGAAAATCACCAGGTAATATTAAAATGTTTAAGAACTACTTAGACAGGTATATGGATAGAAAGGTTTAGAGGGATATGGGCCAAATGCAGGCAGGTGGGACTAGTGCAGCTGGGGCGTGATGCTCCGCATGGGCAAGTTGGGCCAAAGGGCCTGTTTCCACGCTGTATGACTCCACAACTACAAAGAGTTGCAATGGCTTGTAGATTAAGAAGGCAAATGGAAAATAATCCTTTATTAAGAGTGAATTTGAATACAGGAGCAAGGAAGTCCTCTTGCAATTGTATTGGGAACCTCAATGTTGTGTATAATTTTAATCTCCTCAAGAGAGAATATCTTAATCCTAGAGGCAATACAGAGATGATTCATGAGACTGGAAGTAGGGATGGCATTTATGCCAAGAGGAAAGATTGAGGCCTGCATTCTTGGAGTTCAAAATATTGGGAGGAGATCTTATTTATCCTTAAAATGCTTAGATGACTTTACAGGCTGGATGCAAGGGGAATGTTTTCCCAAAGTTGGGTACACTTGAGCTATGTCACAGTCTCTGAATAAAGGGGTTAGCTGTTCAGAACATATACTAGGAGATATGTCTTCACTTCTCTTAAGAGTCATAGAATTATATAGCATGGAAACAGGCCTTTTGGCCCAGCTTGTCTATGCCGACCAAGATGCCCTATCTACACTAGTCCCACCTGAACACGTTTGGCTCATATCGCTCTAAACTATTCCTATTCATGTATCTGTCCCAATGTATTTTATAATGCTATTTTATTTTGCGGTGAGTCTTTGGAATGATCTACCCTAGTATCTAGTCTTTTCGTCTAGGTTTCTGTAAACAAAGGGGTGTTGTGATATTGCTAACAAATGGGACTGAAGTGGAAGTTGTCCTCCACGTTGGAATAGGTTCAATGAACCAGATGTTCTACTTCTGCTGCTATGTCTTGCGCTCTACACCATTACAACTTTGGTATTAAAACATGTGTTTGAGCAATTCTGTGTAATATTTGGAGGAGATAGGTGACAGTAAATCAAGGAGCTACATTGCCACTGGTGCTGGGGGAAAATAATAACACAATAATTACACAAGTACTTGTATTACAAATACGAATTGAGGAAATTAGATAAGTTCAAGGTAATCGGTCACAATAATAGCAGGAAGAATCACCAAGACCTTTTTTTTTCATTATGATAGCAAGATCCTATGTTCATGATATTGATGTATGGATATGTCACAACTTCTTGTTATCCACTTGATATTGTGGTTGACTTTGATGAAATAACCTCTTCAGTTCAAAAATAAATAAACCACACAAGGCTCGCTCTTGTGGCCAATTGCTTTAAAAACAAAAAAGCAACAAAAAACATAGCAAAGTTGTTGCTCTATATCCAGGAATGTAATAAAACAGATGTACGTAAACATAAACTTTCCATTGACAAAATAGTGTCAATAGATGTTTGTAAATCTTTGTTCTAAATCTCCACCCTCCCCACCCGCACCCTATTATAACTGTTAATTTGTTCCTTTGTTCATAGCTTGTTGTCAATAATGCCACCAGAACTCAACAAGAATTTATCTTCCAGTTCCTCTGCTGATTGATTATACAGGAACCACCAGTGCTACAGCAGAACCTCATTTGCTGCTCAAATTGTTTATCAAATAAAATATCCATATTATTAATGTGCACATTAATATATACAATATATTAACATCTTATATGTTAATACAATTATTTATTATTGTGTATTTTTGTGTATTCAATTCTCCCCTGAATCTTAGTCTGAATAAGGGTCTTGACCCGAAGCTTCACCTATTCCTTTCGCCCGCTTTTTGAGTCTGCCTTCGGTGTAAACCAGCATCTGCAGTTCTTTCCTGCACAATATATTGTGTATGTTTCATATAGTGATTAGAGAGAAATCGTTTGACAAAAATAACACTTGGGCACTCTAGTGCAAAAGACCACATCCTCTATTTATATTGTCTCAGTTCACAGCGTCCAATGCCACAAGATCATACAAATTGGATATTTGCAACAATCATTCATGCGTTGTATCTCCTTTTGTCTGTGGGAACATGACACCAATGAAATGGACAGAAACAAAGTAGCACCGTTAGGCTTCTTATGCATTCCACACAGAAAGTCCACATGTAGGTTCATTTACAAAGTGCTAGTTGTATGAATAGCAGCCAATTTCAGGAATGGGCACTTTGTTTATTTGTGGCAAACCCTTAGTTTTATCATGTTATTTAGCATGGAAACAAGCCCCTCAGACCAACTCGTCCATGTTTACCAAGATGTGCTAATCTAATTTTGCCTGTAATTGACCCATATCACTCTAAACTTAGGGAACAAAAATGGGGCAGCAGATGCCGAACAAAACACACACGTTTATGCGCAAACCACAAAATCCTGATCACCCCAAAATAAATTCTGCACTCCAATTATAAACATAGTTGTTTTTAAACTATGCCCCTTTTAACATTACCGCTGCCTGACAAAGGGATTATTTGACCCAAGGATGAAAATCTAGCAGCAAGAGAACCTAAACAAATGAACTGACCAGGCACAGATGCCATCATAGAACATTCATTATCAATACAAAAACCTCCAACTGCAGAAAATAATTCCCACTTGCTAACCTTTGAAAGTTGTAAGTGTTCAATTCTCAAATCATAATTTCCACCCTAATCAGCCCCTACTATCTCCACGAGAAGAAACTCAAGCATGGCTCAACAATGATGACAAACCAGCTCACAGATGGTTCCTGCACCACATATTATCTTTCACCTTCAGCATTCTCTCCAAACAGCAGGCTTTGGCAGAACACCCCACTCCTATTGGCAAAGATCACAACCTTCCCTACCAGCTTGCGATTATATAAACATCTCCTTTCCAATGCTCTGAAAACACACTGGGCCAATATTCTCTGCAGAACTTTGTCAGTCACCGTCTAGGAGAATTACTGCATCTGAGCATAACAAAGTGTTAAATGTACATACACAAACCATAAATGTGCATGTGGACAGAATAAAAATAAATACAGATGAATTAGACAGATGATATATAGCTCGACAAATAAATGGTGTACATGTATATTGCATGAAACATTGTTTTCTATATAATGTGCAAAAATGTATATGCATAATGCTGTCATACACACACCCATGTACACATGCAAACATTTATATTCAGATATGCATACACTTGTAATTTACTCTGCTTTGAATGCTTAAGCAAACATATTGGGAGGTGTGGTGAAGAAAGAAAAAAAAACATGGATTCCTTGCTGGCATTGAATTTAAGAGAAAAATATGAGAAACATAATTTCTTGTGCAAGACTTACGAAAAGTTGTAAAAACAATTACATCACGGTAGGTTTCCAAAATATAAAAAGTCGTGAGGAAGCCTCTCTTTGAAACTGTAGACATTTATGAACTCCTCAAATATGTGACAAGTTTGTGAAGGAACTAGGAAGAGTTGATGATTGTCGGACACATTGCAGACAGCAAAATTGGTTCCAGATGTTACACTAAATGGGAGGTATTTTGTAGTTGGCTGGGAGAAAGCAAATGAAAATCAAGAACGGCTTAGACGGAATCCACAATGCACAACAAAGTCAAAATGTGTTCACTCTCCAAAATGATCATCCGTGGGCTAAGACTGTCACATAATCACCAACCACCATCACCCAAGTGGACCATCAATATGGGCCTTGCCATTGAACACAAAGAAGCGGGCAGTGCAGTTCTGCTTAACAAACCAGACTTTAGAATTGCTCTTAACTTGATTACTACATGTTGATGCTGAGCTTTTCCTCCAACATGTAGATTTTTTGTCAACAAAAGGAATGACTGTACGGAAAAGGCATCCCTTTTTTAAGACAGGTCAGCACAAGAAGCTAGTCCCTATTTGACCACAGTAGACGTGGAACACAGAATGAAGCAACATAAAAGATTGCCAAGAATATTGCCTCTCTTAACTTAGAAACATAGAAACATAGAAATTAGGTGCAGGAGTAGGCCATTCGGCCCTTCGAGCCTGCACCGCCATTCAATATGATCATGGCTGATCATCCAACTCAGTATCCCGTACCTGCCTTCTCTCCATACCCTCTGATCCCCTTAGCCACAAGGGCCACATCTAACTCCCTCTTAAATATAGCCAATGAACTGGCCTCAACTACCCTCTGTGGCAGAGAGTTCCAGAGACTCACCACTCTCTGTGTGAAAAAAGTCTTTCTCATCTCGGTTTTAAAGGATTTCTCCCTTATCCTTAAGCTGTGACCCCTTGTCCTGGACTTCCCCAACATCGGGAACAATCTTCCTGCATCTAGCCTGTCCAACCCCTTAAGAATTTTGTAAGTTTCTATAAGATCCCCTCTCAATCTCCTAAATTCTAGAGAGTATAAACCGAGTCTATCCAGTCTTTCTTCATAAGACAGTCCTGACATCCCAGGAATCAGTCTGGTTCCTTAACTGGTGAACCCTATTGGAAATCCACATGGGGCAAGGACTGGAAAAGCATAGGTTGTCACAACCAGGGAACAGATGGTTGAAATGAGGACAGGGAAATCATTTGGGCTGGGGGAACAATGGACATGAAACAAAGGAAATAAAGAGAAAGCTGCAGAGCAGGAAGGAAAGAAGTTGAAGAAGAGGTGATAATGAGAATGGAAACAAAATAGAAAATGCTGGAAACATTCAACAGAGTAGGCAGCATCTTTGGAAAGATGAACCTTCAGCCAGGAAAGGGGAAAATAGCCTGCAGAGATATAGAGATAATTTGATAGCAAGAGTTCGCAGTTGCCATGGTAATAGACTGGGTAATAGTAATCTGATTAATATATACATGAGGGATTTAACTTTTTTTTTTAAATGAGAGACGAGAGCAGTTTGAGAAAGAAAGCAGACATGAGAAAAGTAAAATCTGTAAAATGCAAAACTGTCAGAAATGTCAGATAGGTCAGACCGTGCAAGTGGGGAGAGAAAATCAGAAGCAACATTGCAGATGATTGCCTGCAGCAAAACTACCCACATGAACGGTAGGGAGAGTGAGGTACCAGAGGCTGTTGTTACTGCAGACTTCCAGCATCTTCCAGGCTTTGATTTTCATGATCAGACTGGAGGTGGGGAGTGGAAAAAAACCAACAGCAAATGGGGAAGAGGGAATGCAAGACCAATAAGGGAGGGTGGGGTGAAATAAGGGGGCAGTCCACTGAGATATCAAATTAAAGAGATCAAAAGAACAGATTCTGTAGGAAAAGTCTCAACCCAAATCGTCGACTGTCCATTTGCCCTCCACAGATGCTGCCTGACCTGCTGAGTTCCTCCCAACAATTTTTTTTTTGCTCCAGATTCCATTGAGACTCTATGGGAAACATTCATCCAGACTCACTGCTCTACCACCGTTCCTTGGTTCTACACGCAAAACTAATTAAAACACCATTGTAACTCCCCCGCTCCTTCAATAAAACAGAACACAGAACAGAACGGTGCTCAGCGGGCCGTATAGCATCTGTGGAGAGAGAAAGAGTTAACATTTGAGGTCAACAACCCTTCATCAGAGGAACTCACCTCAGATGCTGCCTGACCTACTGATTATCCCAAGCATTTTATGTTTTTAATCCCAATTTCCCCAGCATTTGTTTTTTCTTATGTTTCAAATGTTCTTTGATTTCAGTTTTAATTCTTTCAGGGGAACCAGATCAGATGCCTTCCTGAAATTCAAGTACATCACTACCACTGCTTCACCCTCAGTGTGATCTTTAGTTACCCTGCAAAGAAACACATTAGACCCCAATTTCACCATTTTGGTGTTTTCATTTCTCTCCCGATCTCGTTTACAATGGAGATTTTTACAACTTTATTCACAGAGGATGTCAATGTTAGCGAATATGATTTTGCAACTTTTAATAATTAGTTTTGCCTACCTTTCAGTTTCACCTCTCCAAAGTTCAGCAACTTCTGAAGGATTTGCACAAGAAATTCTATAATTTCCTCACTTATTTCTCACAGAATTTTCAGTTAAATCTTATCTGGCCCCCAAGCGTTGTCACTTTTACACTTGCAGAGCACAGCAATCATGCTGGATGGAGCACAAGTAGTGTTACAACCCATCTCTACAGCATTCTCTGGTTCTATTTACAGATCAAATAAGTCATGTGAATCTTTTCTGACGGAAACCAAATGCCCTAATCAACTTCATCAATTATTTTCCATATTTACTTCTGTGCAGTCATAACAAAGCAAAAGGAACTGAATTATTTACCCTTTCTTATTCCATTGTTTTACCTAAAAGTGGTCATTTCAACTCTTCTGCCTGCTAAATGAGAATTGCTGTAGAATTACATTAAGCAGATTGCAAATAAGACTAAACATCACATAGCGAGCTCATCACAGTCATCCAAGTCAGGTTGGATAATCAATTTGCTGCAGCTTTAGACATATTAGGCGCACTGCAAGGTTGCTTTCCCTGTCCAGGGGACCACATACGTAGTAGTTTAGGTTAAGTTTAGTTTAGAGATACAGCGCGGAAACAGGCCCTTCAGCCCACCGGGTCCGTGCCAACCAGCGATGCCCGCATACTAACACTATCCTACAAAGGAGGCACAATTTACAATTTTACCAAGGCTTACAAGGCTTACAAACCTGTCTGTCTTTGGAGTGTGGGAGGAAACATGAGCTCCTGGGAAAAAAACCCACGCAGATCACTGGGAGAACGTACAAACTCCATTCAGACAGCTCCTGTGATCAGGATCAAACCCGGGCCTCTGGCGCTGTAAGGCAGCAACTCTATCACAGCATCACCGTAACCCTCAACCTCAAGGGAAGGGCTCTTAAACTCCATTAAAATGGTTCATTTAATCTCCAGTTTGGGAAAGAGCAAACAGTTTGTTTTTTCTCTCTCTCTCTAACATAGTAATTTAACTATGTTCAGTAGCCTTGTAGAACATGCATTCTACGCTCATTTTGAACAGTGGAATGACCTCAGATTGGTCTTCCCGTAAGTGAATGACGACTTTCCTGGATGGAGAATCTGGTCGTGTTGCCAAAACCCATGTGGACCACCTGAGTATTTGTTGACATCTTTAACTTCTCCTGCCTTGAATGTGTTTATTTCCACCTGCTTTAAGATCACCGCTGTCATCCTGGTGACAAAGACAAATAGGATTGTGTACCTTAATGACTACTGTCTTTTTTGCACTTTTTTTCTGTTGTACCTGGACCAGATCAGATGTATCCAAGAACACTGTGGGATACAGGCGAGGTGTTGGGAGACAGGAAGGTGGCAAATGTCGTGCCCCCATTCAAGAAGTGCTGCAGGGAAAAGGATGTGAACTACAGGCCAGTGAGCTAAACATCTGTGGTCAGAAAATTACTAGAGTATTGTGAGGGAGAGGTTATACATGCGTTTAGATGGATAAGGGCTGATTAGGGATAGCCAACATGGCGTTGTCTGTGAGAGGTCGTGTCTCACAAATCTAATTTAATTTTTTTGAGGATGTGACCAAAACGATTGATGAAGGCAGATTTGTAGACGTTGTATAAATGGGTTTCAATAAGACATTCAACAAGGTTCCTCGTGGCCGGCTGCTCTGAAAGGTTAGATCCCCTGGGATTCAAGGAGAGATAACTGAATGGATGGAAAATTGGCTTCATGGAAAGAAGCAGAGGGTGATGGTGAAAGGTTGCCTCTCGGACTGGAGACCTGTGACTAGTGGTGTGCCTCATGGTTCAGTGCTGGGCGCATTACTGTTTGCCATCTACATCAATGATCAGGATGAGAACGTACATGGCATGGTTAACAAGTTTGCTGCCGACACAAAAGTGGGTGATATTTTAGATAGTGAAGATGGGTGTCATAAGTTGCAGCAGGATTTTGATCGGTTGAGCAGGTGCGTTGAGGAATGGTCGATGCAATTTAATGCAGAGAAATATGAACTGCTGCATTTTGGGAGCATTAATAAGGGCAGGACCTACACAGTGAACAGTAGGGCTCTGGGAAGTATAATAGAGCAGAAGGATCTCAGAGTGCAGGCACATCATTCATTGAAAGTAGCATCACAGGTAGATAGGATGGTCAAAAAGGCTTTTGACACATTGTCCTTCATCAGTCAGAGCGTTGAGTACAAAAGTCGGGAGGTCATGTTGCAGTCGTAAAAGACGTTGCTGAGGCTGCATTATTGTGTTCAGTTCTGGGCACCATGCTATAGGAAAGATGTTGTCAAGTTGGAAAGGGTGCAGAGAAGATTTACGAGGTTGCCAGGACCTGGGGGCCTAAGCTGTAGGGAGCAGTTGAGCTGGCTAGGGCTCTTATTCCTTGAAGCGCAGGAGAACGAGAGAGAAGTGATCTCAGAGAGGTGTACAAAATCATGAGAGGAATAGACTTGCCCAGAGTAGGGGAAATAAGAGAACCAGAAGACATAGGTTTACCGAGAGGGGGGAAAGATTTAATAGGAACCTGAGGGGTGACATTTTCACACAAAAGGTGGTGGAACGAGCTGCCGGAGGATGTAGTTGAGGCAGGTACTTTGGCAACGTTGAAGAAACATTTGGACAGGTACATGGATAGGACAGGTTTAAAGGGATACGAGCCAAACGCAGGCAGGTGGGACTAGTGTAGATGGAACATATTGGCCGGAGTGGCCAAGTTGGGCTGAAGGGTCTGTTTCCCCGACTCTACGATTCTACTCTTGGGTGCGATTTGCCTGCATTGCATGCAAAACAAAGATTTTCACTATCTCAGGACATGTGATAATAATACACCAACCAATACCTTCTCAAGTATCAATTTCATGAAGGAAGGCTATTATAATCCATGCCATTTACTACATAGGTTAAGATATACAAGAACCACACTCTGCAAAAACCTTCCTCCATGGTTAACACTGTTACGATATAACTAAAGATTTGGGGGTTTCTGGTAACAAATGATATCTGGTTAAATCTTTATATTGTGGCTCTCCTTTCCGAGCTGAAAGAAGGAGGACATGTCTAATGATGGCAAGAGCACTACAACTGAACTTCAACATTATTTACAGAGATGATGCAAATGCTGTTTACCCTTCGTTATTTTCTCACATACTTTACCCATACCGAATAGCCCGTCACTACACACTGCCAGTTCCACATAATACAGAATGTAAATTGGTGTTTATAGATCAGCATGAATCAACAAATGCGGAAGCAAAATGCAAATGCAACACTCAGATGATTGAAAAATTGCCAATATTACCCCGTTGCACGCGAAGGGAGAAAAACAGAATAGTGGGAACTAGAGGCCGGTTAATCTGACTTTGGTGATTTTATTTTAGAGTCAATTGTAAAGGATGAGGTTATGGAGTACTTAGAAGTTCACGATAAAATAGGTCAAAGTCACCATGGCTTTGTGAAGGGGAGGTATTACTTGACAAATTTGCGGGAATTCTAGGTATGACGGTATCAAACGGCAGATACTAGAATGGATAGCGGGTTGGCTGGATGGCAGAAGTGGCAATAAAGGGGGCTTTTTCTGGTTGGCTGACAGTTACGAGCAGAGTTCTGCAGGGGTCGGTGCTGGGGCTGCTACTCTTCATTAATGATTTGGACGAGGGGATTGAAGGCTTTGTGGCCAAGTTTGCGGATTATACGAAATAAGTGGAAGGGCAGGTAGTGTAGAGAAATCGGGGAGTCCGCAGAAGGACTTGGGCAGGTTGGGAGAGTGAGCAGAGAAGTGGCAGATGGAATATAGTGCAGCAAAGTGTGGAGTCATGCATTTTGGTAGTCGGAATAAAGGCGTAGACTATTTTCTAAATGGGGAGAGAATCCAGAAATCGGAGGTGCAAAGTGCTGGATTCCCAAAAGGCTAATCTGCAAGTCAAATCGGTAGTTAAGAAAGTAAACTTAATGCTAGCATTTATTTCAAGAGGGCTTGTATACAAAAGCAGGGATGTAATGCTGAGGCTCTATAAGGCGCTGGTAAGGCCGCATTTGGAATATTGGGAGCAATTTTGGGCACATCTGAGGAAGGATGCGCTGGCTCTGGAGAGGTTCCAGAGGAGGTTTACAAGAATGATCCCAGGAATCAGCAGGTTAATGTATGATGAGCGTTTGTCGGCACTGGGCCGAGGGGGGACCTAATTGAAACATACAGAATAGTGAAAGGCTTGGGTAGAGTGGATGTGGAGAGGATGGTTCCACCAGTGGGAGAGTCTCGGAATAGAGGTTATAGCCTCAAAATTAAAGGATATTCTTTTAGGAAGGAGATGAGGAGAATTTTCTTTCGTCAGAGGGTGGTGAATCTGTGGAATTCTTTGCCACAGCAGGCTGTGGTGGCCAAGTCAGTGGATATTTTAAAGGAAGAGATAGTTAGATTTTTGATTAGTATTGGTGTCAGAGGTTATGGGGAGAAGGGATGAGAATGGGGTCAGGAGGGAAATAGATCAGCCATGATTGAATCAAAGCAAAAATAAAATGGATACTAACAAATACATTGCACACTTACCTGTATTCATTTCAGTTACAAGCATAAATTTAACAACAAATTGTTTTAGTCTTTAATAGGTTCTTCAGTTTTGCATAGAAAACAGGTTATCAATCCCCTCCCCCCCCCCACCGTATAAAAATCACAACTCAGTATTATCAAATGGCTCAGTTGTTATCAATATCTGCGGCAGGAAAAAAAATTCATTTGGTGAATTTCATAAGATTTGCTGCTATGAGTTTCACTTAAGGGCTTGTCCCACTTGGGCGACCTAATCCGCGAGTTCTGGCGAGTTTGCGCTCGACTCATACTCGGAGCATGGTCGACACGAGATCTTAGGAGGTTTTCGTAACTCTCCTTCATGCTCGTGGTCTTCACATCGTACTCGAGGCCTCAGCTAGGTCGCGGCGGTTTTTTCAATATGTTTAAAAAATGCCCGCGAGTAAAAAAGGTCTCCATGGAAAAAAAAAAATTGATACTTTTTTTACTCGTAGGTTTAGTCGTAGTACGTCGTAGTAGGTCAGCATGTTAGTCGTAGGTAATCGAGGGTAGTCGAAGGTGGTCGTATAGTCTTCATCATAGAGGAAGGGAGATCGAAGGAGCTCGAAGGAGGTCGTCTTCACTCTCCACTATTCGGTGTCCATTTCCCCCCGAAGTTAGTCGTAGCTAGTCGAAGCTGGTCTTCAACATAATCGAAGGAGGTCTTCAACATGTCATTTTTTCAAACTCTTCTAAACTCGCCAATTAGGTCGCCCAAGTGGGACCTTTAATTTGTTACCTCAAATGGTTTCCACTGCCAACAACAGCTGACTTTGAAATCATCAATGCTCCACTGCTGCTTTTTACAAATCACATGGGTGTTGCATTTATATTTTCTCATTGCAGCATTACAGTTTGCTAAAACTCAAGACGAGATGAGTTTGAAACTCTTAACTGTGGAGCAGTCGAAATGGAGATCAGAATAAAGAGCTTCAACATCAACAAAAATCCAGATTTTTGTTGGTTATTATAACAAAAAGCCAAAACAAAACAGAACTGCTTAAAATAATAATTAACATTTACATTTTCTATACTTTTATCTCACACCTTCTTCTTTTTCATCTCTGGCCTTTGTCCAACCATCTGCCGATCAAAAAACCCTTGCACCTTTTACTTGTCACGTTTTGTCCTGCTTTTTCTCTCTTCCAGCTTTCTCTCTGTACCCCACAATCAGTCTGAAGAAGAAACCCGGCCCAGTACGTCACCTGTCCATGTTCTCCAGGGATGTTGCCTGACCCCCTGAGTAACTCCAGCACTTTGCACCTTTCTTTGTAAACCAGCATCTGCAGTTCCTTGTTTCTACATTCAACTTTAAATCTGATGATCGTGTGTCGCTTGTGCCAAAACAGTTAGTCCTGGCTAAACAAACAATAAATTGTCACAAATAGTCCCAAATGACCCAAACAACTGGGAAAGGAATGTATGCCTTAGTGTACAGAATGATTAATATGACACCTTGCATGGGAAACTATTGTTATGAGGAGGAGTGCTTGAAGATACTTAGATTGTGCAAAAAAAAAACTGCTAGAGGAACATAGTGGGTCAGGCAACATCCTTCACACTCCTAACAGATCTGCCCTCACTCTCTGATTCTCCGAGAGGAAATTGGCAATGTTTTGGGTCAGGATCGTTCTTCAAGTCTGGAAGAAGGTGGAAATAAGGGGAGTCGATACAGCTTAATAGACTTTGGTTTGGTCACATTTGGAGTATTGTGTGCAGTTCTGGTCGCTCCATTATAAGATGGATGAGGAGGCTTTGGAAAGTGCATAAAAGATTTACCAGAATGCTACCTGGATTAGAGTGTATTAGCGATAAGGAAAGGTTGGATAAGCATGGATTATTTCCTCTGGAGAATCAGAGAGTGAGGGCAAATCTGTTAGGAGTGTGAAGAATGGTCCTGACCTGAACCATCACCTACCCATGTCTTCCAGAGATGGTGTGGGACCTGCTGAGTTACTCCAGCACTTTGTGTTCAATGCATGATTTGAGCATCTACAGCCTAATGTGTAGGAAATTACCTTTAAGATGGTGGCTGACAGAAGAAAAAAACAGTGCCAGTAAATGGGCTGGGGGGTTGCATCCTGCACACTTGGAGGTGCTCTGGGTGTTCTGAGGTCAGCTGTGGGATGTACACAAGGGCATGGAGCCGAGCGGTGGCTGCATGAGGGAAGGGTCAGCGCATTTATGAGTCAATGCCTCCAGATCGAGGTGTTGGTGGAGTAGGCCGCTGAAGGCCATGAAGCAGCCTGTGGCTTGACTGGATCAGGCACCGCTCCAAGCAGCCGAGCACGTAGATCGGACATGGCCTGCAGCGGCTCACCGCCTGGCCAGGCCGACACCTATGACTCCAACCTAGTGTCGCAGCCAGGACAACGGGCCTTTATGGTCAAGTTACGATTCTACATTTCTAAACATCTTTGAACTTAAAGGATACAAGATGGCACTGGAAATGTGCAAAAACTCTTGCGTACTATCTCATTGTAATCTACTAATCTTGAACTGAAGTATGATTGTGCCTATGTACAGTAAGACTTTTACTTAACTGTGTACAAAAAATACATTTTACTGTCCCACTAAAGTACCGCTGAACTATAAAAGTATATAAAATTATGACAGGCATAGATCGGATACAGTCAGAACCATTTTCCCCCAGGGCGGAAATTTAAAAAACTAGAGGGCATAGTTTTTACAGTGAGAGGGGCAAAGTATAAAAAAAGATGTGAGGAGCTAGTTTTCTTTTTAACCCACAGACTGGTGGGTTCCTGGAACATGCTGCCAGGGGTGGTGGTGGGGGCAGATATAATGATGGCATTTAGGATGCTTTTAGATAAGCATATGGACATGCAGGGAATGGAGGGGGGATTGATCACTTGCAGGCAGTGGGGATTAGTTCAACTTGGTATCATGTTTTGCATGAACAATTTGGGTTGAAGGGCCAGCTCTGTGCTGTACGGTTCTACGTTCTACAACAATCAAGCTGGCAATTTTACATGGGTTCTCTTTGTTGATTTAAGCTCCGTCCTGGAGTACTGGAGCATGCAGTACTCCAAACCATTGTTGAATCAATCTTTTGCACCAACGTATTGTGCATCGTCTACATCTGCTCTGTGTTTTGCTTCACCTACACGCACACCTACCTTAACTGAACAACGTTTCTCGTCACCTCCACCCTTCAGTAACATTCCATTAAATATATAACCCTTTGCCTAGTTTCTTCACAACCATTTCACCTACTCAAATCTGTCAACTGTGCTCCTTTGACTAACCTGTGTTTTTCTAAACCCTTTCACCAGCTCTCTTCATTATTCCATGACTTCCGACTTTCATCTCCGCGTATTTTGTGTCCGCATTCACTACATCCAAACGGAATCATCACTGTACGAGGTACAAAGACAGAGCCATTCCTGAGCACTCACCATGCCATTGCCATCCATCAATTAATTTGCCCATCGCACTGGAAAATTCCCCCTGGAACCGTAACATGAATATTCACAAGCTTCTTTTGAAATATCTTATCAATTGTTTATGAAACTGAATTTACATAACATTTTTTTTGTTCTCAGTTATAATTAATTCAATCGGCACTTCAAAAAACATTCAAAGTCATCGATTCTTCTCCGAAAAGATGTGCAACTTTTCTGCTTGCACCAGCTCACAATACCTAAATATTTTTTTTAATGAACCTAAGCAACAAATAGAAAGGTATTTAAGAACAAAGTTGAACTTAATTCACATCTTCCACTGATATCTATTTATTTATATTTTTAATCCATTTATTGTACCTGTTCTAAATTTTCCAAGTATTGAAAAAGATTCAGTGTGAAAATGTTACACTACTGATGATAGACCATTTAAAAAAATTAAAGATTGAACAATTTGTTTTTGATAGAGAAGTAATTGGGAACAGACAACTCCCCCTCTCGGAATCACTCTGCAGCAGGAATCAGTGAACAACACCCCAAGAATCCCCACCAAAATATACCTTCCTAAATCCAGATGGGACAGAGGCCTCACTGGGTGAAATTACTGAACTACATTAGCTCACTCTTTACTCTGTCCCATTCCCCACATGTTTGCTATACCTTAACAGATGCCCAGGTTCTTGTCTGTGTAAGAAAGAACTGCATATGCTGGTTTAAGCCAAAGATAGACACAAAAAGCTGGAGTAACTCAGCGGGACAGGCAGCATCTCTGGAGAGAAGGAATGTGTGATGTTTCGGGTCGAGACCTTTCTTCAGGTTCTTGTTGGCGAGTTCTGGTGATGAGGCCTTTCGCCAGACAAGCTGTGCAATCTGCTCAGGGAACCATGTCACAGGATCGATCCTGATGGATGCTCTGTGCTGACCACTGCCGGATACACTTGTGATCAAAGGTGTTGGGCCGGAAGAACCTTTCCACAAAGGACAGATGGTGCGGCAATGTCCAACTAACTGGCACATTGCGCAGCATCTGCACCAGGCCTATTGTTCGGAACGGTAGACACAAAATGCTGGAGTCACTCAGCGGGTGATGCAGCATCTCTGGAGAGAAAGAATGGGCAACGTTTCGGGTCGAGACCCTTCTCCAGACCAATGTCGGGGGAGGGGGCGGGACAAAGATAGAATGTAGGCGGAGACAGTAAGACTAGTGGGAGAACTGGGAAGGGGGAGTGGATGGAGAGGGGAAACAAGGGCTATCTGAAGCTATCTTACGCAACAACGGGGACAGGTAGAACCCCAGCAAGTGTCCATGTGCTTTGGCTCTACACATGCAGCTTGTTTGGCTGGTGGTTGGAGGGGGAGGGGCCCTCAGAGTCAGATAACTTTGTGCACCGTCGGAATCTTACTACCAGTGCACGTTGCCCTTGGGATGGCTGCTAACGAGGGGGGTGGTTGCCCACCTCTTCGCAGAGTGCGGATTTGCAGAGAATGATGCAACGGTCCTTGCCATGGTTTATCCCAAACTGTTCCGTAACAGAGAACTCTCTGATTTACAGGGTACACAAAAGGCTGGAGAAACTCAGCGGGTGCAGCAGCATCCAAGGAGCAAAGGAGATAGGCGACGTTTCGGGTCGAGACCCTTCTTCAGACTGGTCAGGGATCAGGGAAGCGAGAGATATAGACGGTGATGTGGAGAGATAAAGAACAATGAATGAAAGATATACAAAAAAGTATCGATGATCAAGGGAATAAGCCATTGTAAGCTGTTTGTAGTGTGAAAATGAGAAGCTAGTGCGACTAGGGTGGGGGAGAGATAGAGAGAGAGGGAATGCCAGGGTCCAAGGGCTGAGGAAGAGGTGGGAAGGGGAGGAGACAGCAAGGGTTAACAGAATTGAGAAAATTCAATGTTCAAGCCCAGAGGATGCTGACTCCCCAAGCGGAATATGAGGTGCTGTTCCTCCAGCTTGCGGTGTTGCTTACTCTGGCCGTGGAGGAGGCCCAGGACCGAGAGGTAGGAGTTGAAGTCCTGAGCCACCGGGAGGTCGTGTTGGTTAATGCGGACCGAGCAGAGGTGTTCGGCGAAATGATCGCCAAGCCTCCGCTTGGTCTCACCGATATAGATCATCTGGTATCTGGAGCAGCAGGTGCAGTACATGAGGTTGGAGGTTCTAACTGCTCCCCCTCTGTGAACCTCCTCTCTGATTTACAGACTGTTCCCAGGAACACATTCAGAGACAGACATCAAGTACTGCTGGAAGGTCATCAACTCATTGAATTACACTCTTGGGTCTGCCAAACGTGATCTCCCAGCAGAGTGAGATATCTGTCAGGGAATGTAGTCGACTAGCCCATTCTAGTCCATGGGTTTGTGCTGAAGGACAAACTGAAGCTTGGTGCAGCCAACGCCAAGGTTCTGTGGGGGAGGGCAACCGTCTAGGATCTTTCACCTGCTGCACATTGGGGGGCAGAGTGTGGTGGAGACGCCCCTCAAACAAGGGAAGGGATATCACCCCAGGAGGCCACACGAGTGGCAAGAGTACCTGGTGTAATATTAGTTCAGTGAACACTGCCAAATACAATGCTAATGAATGCATGTATAGCCAACGAGAATGTTAGAAGAATTTTTACACATTTCTTGTTTTTGGGGGGGGGTTTGGAATAAAGTTTATTTTTGGAAAAAAATAGTCGATGCCAGGTTCAACAACCTCCGTTTTTGCATTTCAATTCTTGTCTTTAACTTGCTCCATTCCCACATTCCTCCTGATCTTTAATCTCCTCCAGTCCAGAAAATGTTCCCTGAAACCAGATTTCTTTCATTTCTATCCTTACTTATAGATAAACTCAATTACTCCATTATTGTTGGCCTTGACTTCAGGTGTTATGGCCCTAGCTGTTAGCATTTATTCTCTAAATCTTTTTGCCGCCTCCTCTCCAAATGTTCTTTAACGGTCCCGCAAACCAACCTCTTTGACCACAAACCTGCTCATTTGGATCTATTAAGTCATTTTATGTGTCTCCAAGTTAAATTTGTCTGATAACTTTTGGCAAAAGGACTTTGAAGGTGCTTGGGTACATTAAAGGCATCTTACGATAACAAATTACATTTGCTGGTGCCAAGATCCAATCTTCTATGTAGATCCAAGATCAGCTAACACAAGACTCAGCAAGGTACTTGATAAGGTTCTGCATGGTGGACTGCTTTGGAAGGTCAGATTGCATGGTTTAGCTAGCTGATGGGAGAGAGAATTGACCATGGACAGAAGCAGAGGGTGATTGGAAGGAGTGGAAGGTTGTTTTTCAGACTGGAGGTATGTGACTAATCGTGTGCCCCAGGCATCGGTGCTAGGCCCATTGCCATTTGCGGTTTGTATCAACGATTTGGATTAGTTGACATGACATTAGACATTAGTAGACATGATTACTAAGTTTGCAGATAACACTAAAGTGGGTGGCATCGTGGATAGTGAAGATGGTTATCAAAGATTATAACAGGATTTTGATCAGTTGGGCATGTTGGCTGAAGAAAGGTTGATGGGGTTTAATGCAAATAAGTACAAGGTGTTGCATTTTGTAAAGTCAAACCAGCACAGGACCTTCACAATACTCTAGAGAGTGCTGTAGAGCAGAAGGATCTAGAAGTGCAGGCACATAGTTCCTTGGAAATGGTAACAACATAATGGTAAATGGTAATGGTAGATTGCTCGGGGAAAGAGGTGAAGGGAAGGGTGGGGCAAGAGTTAATGATGTGTGGATCCAGGTGAGGAGGAGATGGGTCATCTGGGGAGAGAAGGGCGGAGATAGTAACCAAGGCTGGACACAAAAGGCAGCAAATGGTGGAATCTGCTGAAAAAAAGGTGGGAAGCAAGTGAGTTGAAGGGTATGGATGAAAGAAAAATAATGGGGGGCCCCGAGCTTAGCAAATGAAGGAGACTGAGTGGAAAGAAAGATATGCATGGGCATGGTGGAAGCTGGATAGATGAACAGGAAAGGGGGAGGGTTACTGGAAATTAGAGAATTCAATGTTCATTATGTTGTCGACTGCCCAAATGGAATACGAGGTGCTCTTCTTCTAGTTTGTATTTTGTGGGAGTGGAGGCTGACAACAGGAATGGGGAGAATTAATATGGCAGCCAAGAGTTGGTGCACAATGCTTCAGCGAGACAGTCAACATTTGATCGATATAGAGGAGTCCATGTCAAGAGAACCAAATGTAACAGAGGTTGGAGGAGATGCATGTAAATCTCCGTCTCATCTAGAAGGGCTGTTGGGGTCTCTGACTGGAGATGCTGGAGGTGGTGCAGGGAAAGATTTAAATTCTCATTGCATGGCCAGATCACAAGAACAACAAATACGATGGCCCAAAGATTTGGTTTGCTCCAGAGTAATTACAAGTTTTAAAAACATGCAAAATCTATTTTTGCAATTAAAGAAGCTTTAATTTGTAATTTAAACTTCAAATATCCACCACGTTACAGTATCTTACAAAATGTCAAAGGCACAAGTCAAGCAGTTCCAGATGAGTCTCTTGCTCCGACTCATGCAGAACAAGCATCTTTCTTTGTAGATGACCACACTCCCAATCCAAAGACCAGGACTGCAATGGAACAAACAATCTCTCGTTATTATTTCCACAAAGATGTAAAGGCACAAAAAGCTCCCCCACTCAAAACGATGTTGCTTTTATCTATCATCTTCCAGTATTTTTGCCAAGTGTTCATGCCAAAACAAAATGGTGAAACATATGGACAGGACAAGCAGTAACATTCCTGACCTCCTCTGGAATTCACATTACATGCAAGCCACAGTAGAACTAGCAGAAACCAGGAATCATGGATGAGAAGATAAATCCTGGAAGTCCTGACGGAAAAGAGTAAATTTTGTACTGAAATGCCATGAAATATTATAAAGGCAGGGAATATGAAATACAAAGGTGGACACAAAATGCTAGAGTAACTCAGCGGGTGAGGCAGAGAAGGAATGGGCGACGTTTCGGGTCGAGACCCTTCTTCAGACTGACGTCAGGGGAGGGTGCAAGACAGAGAAAGAATGTAGGCGGAGACAGTAAGACTAGTGGGAGAACTGGGAAGGGGATGGAGAGAGAAAGCAAGGGCTATTCTTTCTTAAACAGAATATGAAATACAACCAGAAAATACAGTAAATGTTCAGCTCCAGAGTCAAGAGTGTTCAAGAGTCAGAGTCATATGTATTGAAAACAGAACTAATTTTGTACTTGCAGCAGCAGAATAGGTCTGTACACACAGTACTCACAAACAATATAATAAAATCAAATGAGTATGGCCAGGCTGGTGTGGGTCTTTAATGATGCTGGCTGCCTTTTGAGGCGCAGTCTTCTAAAGATGGTGAGGAAGTCAGTATCCATAACTGACCGGGCAGTGTTGCCACTTTTTGGAATCACCTTCATTCCTGGAAGTTCGAGTTGCCAAAGCAGGCCATGATGCAACCAGTTAATACCCTCTCTGCCGTACAGCTAGAAGTCTGTGACTAGTGGTATTCCGCATTGATCAGTGCCAGGACCTCTGTTGTTTCTGCCTATATATAAATGACTTGGACTTAAATGTAGATGGATTGGTTAGTACAATTGTAGATACTGAAATTGGTGGTGTTGCAGGCAGTGAGGAAGCTGTCGAAAGACAGCGGGATATGGATCAGTTACAGATGGACAATTGCAGATGGAATGTAATCGAAATGTGAGATGCTGCACTTTGGGAGAATGAATGCAAGGGTAAAGTATACAGTTAATGGCAAGACACTTCATAGTATTGGTGTGCAGAGAGATCGTGGAGTCCAGGTCCATAGTTCCCTATAAGTGGCAATACAAGTAAAGTGGTAAAGAAAGCATGTGTTATGCTTGTCTTCACAAGCAGAGCTCTGTCCCAAGCTAACATCCCTTACATTGCCACCTTAATTACACTGAATTGACTCCACTGGACAGCCCACATCTCTCCTTGCTGAACACCAACTCTTAAAAGAGACACTGGATTCTAAGCTCTATCAGGAGAGAAAATTACCAGTTGAACAGAGGGAAAGATTCAATGGTGCTTTCAAACCCTCCTTGCCAGGACTAGAGGGTCTGATCTATAGGGAAAGGTTGAATAGGCTGGAACTCTATTCCCTGGAGCATAGGAGGCTGAGGGGTGAATTTATAGAGGTGTATAAAAACATGAGAGGAATTGTGCATTTGGTAGATGCACACAGTCTCTTGCCCAGAGTAGGTGAATCGAGGACCAGAGGACATAGGTTTAAGTTGAAGGGGAAAAGATGTAATAGGAATCTGAGGGGTAACTTTTTCACACAAAGACCAAATGCAACCAGGTGCGACTAGTGTAGCTGGGACATGTTGAGCAGTGAGGGCAAGTTTGGCCGAAGAGCCTGTTTCCACACTGTATCACTCGATGTAAAACTGCAACATCCTCACCGACTCCTGGGAATTCCAAGCCCATGACCATTCAATACCATCCAGAACGGTATTGAGAATCTCAGTTGATATTACATTAATAATTTAAGAGTATCTGCGCTCAACAGACCTTCAGCAGTAGAAAAAGTCAGATTTGAAGTATAAAAGACATTTGGACAGGTACATGGATAGGAAAGATTTTGGGGGTTATGGGCCAAACGTGAGCAGGTGGGACTAGTGCAGAAGGGGATCTTCATCGGCTGGGGCCAAAGGATCTGTTTCCGTGCTGTATGACTTAAAAAAAACAAGTATTGCCAGTGACCTCGAAGGTAACAATGATCAGGTAATCTCATTGACAAGTTCAGATGGCAGAAGAAGCAGCAAGAGCTATTTATACAGATCAACCAAGCCCCAAATCAAGATTACTACTCACTAATAATAACAATATATTACCAGTTTGAAATACTGGTCAATGTGTTGAGTGCTGGTCAATTCTTGGACCACGATTTATTTTAATCAACGTCACTAACATGGATGCTGTAAGCAAAAGTAAGCATGTCAAATTGTCAAAGTAGCACTAAAATAAAGACACAATAAAAGATTTACAGATAGTCCACAGAACTCAGCAGATAATAAACAAAATAAAGAGGTTGTTAGGTATACTGGCATAAGGAGATCAAGCTTCAGCATTACACAAAGTGCTTAATTGGTTGGAAAAGTGCTTGGGGCGGTCTGGAGTTTATGAAAGGTACAGCATAAATGAAAGTTCTTTCCTCAGACACATCATTTTCAATGTCTAGACAATGCAGCAAAGGAGTTCGTAAATCGATTTGGTTTCTGGGATTTATCATCAGCAACAGATCACATATGTGCCAAAATATGCTAAAAGTTGACGATGTATTGGCTAAACCACTGGTGGACTTGTACTAAATTCAATTTCAATAAATGCAAAATGAAAATAACGGAAAAGTAGCACAATGACTTGAAGTTATGATGAAGAGAAATGTAATAACTGTGTTAAGAATAAGATGGAATTGAAGAATATAAATCACAAAATGGAAAAAATATTAAATATAACAAATAAACCAAATAATTCCATTGGAAGTCAGAAAAGCAGGAACAGATGGCATAAACTTTGATATGTGAAAAGTAAATTTAAAACAGCCAGCAGTAAAAATAATTTGCTCAGTGGAACCGATTGTTTTAATCAAATACGTTTTGCTCTTTTTATATGGTTACTGCAATTGAGACCTTATGGTGCTCCGACGAATATTTTGCCAAAGATATGGCCCTCAATGTCCGTGAAATATACCTGGATTTTGAAGGACTTAAACAGTAGATATTTAAAATATTTTCATCACATCATTTTTACGTGGTAAAAATGGAAATGTTACAATCATGAAAAATTTAATGAGGCTCTGGAACGTGTAACTGGAAGAAACATCTTTGGCGGAACATATGATTTTTTTTCTTCAGTGAGTTGTCCTAAATCATTCCAACATTAACATATTCTTCCAATTGAATTCAAACTCTTTTGCCAAATTTGGTTTTCACTTCCATGGCTATCTGTACCACGTAAGTTTTCCAATATGTTTGTATGCTCTCCGGTATAATATACAGTGCACAGAAGCCCCAGATTCAATCGCTGCTTCACACCATGTTCACTAATCACAGGACTAGAAACCACAATATTCATACCTGGACTCCACATTGTAGGTAGCATATCTATTGGGCAGCACCGCTACTGATGGGTTGGGGAGCACAAGAGAGCATGGCTCAGTACGTGGGATCATGATATTGTGGCAACCACAGAAATGTGGCCATGGGAAGGGAAGGAATATCAGCTCAATGTTCGCGGTTGTGATGATGGGGTGGAGGGAAGAATGGCATCAAAAAGGAAAGCAAGGACTTGCATTGCTGTTCGAGAAGACTATTCTAGCTGTACGCAAGGAGGATATGCTAGACTGATCATATAACCATATAACAATTACAGCACGGAAACATGCCCTCTCGGCCCTTCCAGTCCGTGCCGACCATTTGTTTTCCCCTAGTCCCATCTACCTGCTCCATTCCCTCCATACCCCAGCATGATCAGCAAATAAAACTCTGTGGTTAGAACTTAAAAATATGGAAGAAGCAATCACTTGGAGGGTATTAAACCAAGGGCTTCCAAATAGTCATTGAGATTTGCAAAACAAATGTAGATAATTAGCAACTATTGGACATGTGTTTGGCATGATTGTGTTTATAGCATATCTGATCGGTTTGGATAGCATGCAAAACAAACCTTTTCACTGTACCTCGGTAGATGTGACAAGAATAAACCTGAACCTTAAAAGCAATAGGGTTTTCGTAGGGAATTATTTTACATTTCCCAATATTGAATGGCATTGCCTTGGTTCAAGGGGTCTAAATAGAATAGAATTTGTTAAATGCAGCACCGAAGCATTTTTTCAAGCAAGTCCTAATAGGGAGGGAGCTGTGTTAAATAAATACAGTCAGATAAAATCTTATTTTAGGGAATGAGGATAGGCAAGTAGTGGAACCATCTGTGGGGGAAGCATTTTGTGAGCAACAACCCAAATTCGATAAGCTTTACAGTAGTCATGGAAAAGGACTGGACCTAGAGTTAAAATGTTACAATTGGGGAGGGCTGACTTCAATTGTATAAACCAGGACCTGGCAAAATGTGAATTAGGAGCAGCTGCTCGAGGGAAAATCAACAGCCAGTAGGAGACTTTTGAAAGCAAAATACTAAGAGTTCAGTCAGGCATGTCCCCGAGAGAAGTAAAAGTGGTAAGATTAAGGAAGGTACACAAAATGCTGGAGCAACTCAGCGGGTGCAGCAGCATCTATGGAGCGAAGGAGATAGGCAACGTTTCGGGCCGAAACCCTTCTTCAGACTAAGATTGAGGAACCTTGGTTAACAAAGGAAATTAAGGATTTAACCAGAAAAAATAAGAAGTGAGTGTCAGGTTTGGGTAACAGTTATGAGGTGAGTCGTTGAGGGTTCTGGAGGATACAGGCAGGATCTTACGAAAGTAGGTGGCATGGTGGTGCAGCAGTAGAGTTGCTGCCGTAGAGTGCCAGAGACCCGGGGTCGATCCTGACTACAGGTACTTGTCTGTACGGAGTTTGAATGTTCTCCCAGTGACTCGAGTGGGTTTTCTCTGGGATCTCCGGTTTCCTCACACATTCCAAAGACGTAGTGTGTAAGTCAATCGGCTTGGTATAATTGTAAATTGTTCTTAGTGTGTGTAGGGTAGTGTTCATGTGCGGGGATCTTTGGACGCGCAGTCTCTGTGGGCTGAAGGGCCTGTTTCCACACTGTATATCACTAACTAAAGTAGTTTAGAGGGCAAAAATGGGGACATGGAGTGGCCCTGGTCAGCATAATTGAAGATAATTTACTCAGAGGGGAATATATTTACTGACTGGAAGTCTGTGATCTGTAGGATCAATGCTGGGACCTTTGTTGTCATATAAACAACTTAGAGAAGAGGTTCGATGATTTGAAGAGGGATCCCCACCCGAAATGTAACTATCCATGTTCTCCAGAGATTCTGCCAGGCCTGCTGAGTTACTCCAGCACTTTGTGTCCTTCCATGGCCTGGTACGTTTGCTGTTGACATGAGGAGTGTAGGGGCTTTAAATAGCAAGGATGGTTGTCTAACGATACAGCGGTACATAGATCAGCTTGGTTGGAAATTTAACCCAGACATGTCAGATAATGGATTTTGAGGTGTGTCAAACTGGTCAGCCATACACAGTAAACACAAGGGAGCTTGGAGGCTTTGGCGCTCAAAGGGAGCTTGGGATGCAAGTTCATAACTGAAAATGGCAATCTAGGTGGATAGAGTATTGAAGAAGGCATTTAGGTCGCTTGCCTTCATGGGCAGGGATACCCATATAAGAGTTGGGACATCAGTTTCACAAGGCATTGAGGAGGCCACACTTGGAATATTGTGTGTTATTGTGCTTGCCACAGTACAGAAACGATATGGTGATACTCTAGGATGATGCCTAGAATGGAGGGCTTTAATTATCAGGGCAGATTGGATAGGCTGGTATGGATCTCATTGGTGTGCAGAAATCCGAGGGGTAACCTTATAAAAATTTATAGAATTATTTGTGGCATAGATAGGGCAGATGGTCACACTCTTTTTCCAGGGGTAGGGATCCTTAAACTAGAGGGCAGAGGTTTAATGTGAGAGAGGAAAGGTTTAAAGGTGGTCTGAGGGGCAAGTTTTTCCAATACAGAATATGGTGGGTATACAAAGCACTTTGGTGGAAGTTATGAGAGAGGCAAGTACAAACACGGTGTTTAGAACGCATTTGGACAGCTGCCTGGATGGAGGAAAATGGCCAAAATGTAGGAAAATGGGTTAAATGCATATTGAATAGCATGGACGTGTTGGGCCAAAGGGCCTGACCGTGCTGTAAAATGCTACCAGAGGTCACCACTGAGAAGTCTCCATGATATGGGATGAAATTAATTTAGGGTAGTACGTAAAGTGTCTCGCATTCAAATTGACTTAGCATTTTTGCAGATCGCTTATTTGGCAAAGTGCTTCAAGGTTTGGATGCAAATCCCCGTGAGTGAGCGCCTTTGGGTCATTATAGTAGAAACCTGCAGGGTTACAGTATTTTTTAACTAAAATAAACTATGAAAGAGAACCAAAATATATATTTTAAAAAGATAGGAAGTATTCTGGTCGCTTGCAAAAGTCTCAGTTCTGTGCAAAATATTATTATGTAGAAACAAGAAACTGCAGATGCTGGTTTACAAATATTCGTCATGTTTGCTCTTTGAAATAAAGAATCCTGCAATGTGGGCTTTGTTGCCGACTGCACCCATGAATAAAATCAAGACAAATCAGCTGTGCTCATAGTACATACATCAACGCCACATTCAGAAATGATGTTCATGATTTTGCTTTTCTTTTGTTAGCTAATTCTCACTGGACTGGATTCCCCACTTTATGAAAGCATGAATAACCCACAGAGTTTACAGCAATGAGTTGTTGCGAAGGAAAAGGCACAACACAATCAACCCACAGGAATTAAATGTTTACAATCATTTACGAATGGATGATTGCAATGGTTTGGCCAGTTTTTTTTTAAAGTAATTATGCAATGAAGAAACAATAAACACAAATCTTCTACACTCTTTGAAAGGAGTGTGTCTGAGAAAAACTGGTCAGGATTTCTATTTAATTCTTTCATAGGACCTCAATTATTTATCTTCAACACCACCCTCGCCCATCTTAAATCTGACACCATTTAACTGCTTTAACCTATTATATTGTACTACTTAATCTTTATTAGTTGGGAAGCATTTTCACTGATCAGGCTTGTCTGCGGCAATTTGAACGGGGGTAACAGTAGATAACCAGGTAGAACAGATTACTCTGGACCCGTGATTGCCAAAGCTGTGGAGGTTGGCCTTACCTTATGTCAATGTTTTCTGTAGTTTAACTATAAAGATTGATTGACATAATTGATCAAGAATTTCATTATTATATAAGAATGATAGTGAATTTGGAGTATAGTGTGCAGTCACCCAGCTATAGGAAGGAACCCATTAAGTTGGAAAGGTGGCAGAAAAGGTTCACCAGGATGTTACCCAGATTTGTGGGCTTGAGTTATTTGCGGGCTGGGACATTTTTGCCTGGAGCATAAGAAGTTGAGCAGTGGCTTGCGAGAGGCAAGAAGGCACACCGCTGCCTCTACTTTCTGAGGAGACCGAGGAAATTCAGCATGTTACCAGTGATTCTTACAAACTGCTACAGATGCACCATAGAAAGCATGCTGTCAGGTTGCGTCACAGCTTGGTTTGGGAACAGCTCTTCCCAAGAAATTTCACAGAGTTGTAGAAGTAGCATAGTCTATCACACAGACCAGACTTCCCACCATTTATTCCATTTACACTTCATGCTGCTTTAGAAAGGCAGCCAACATAATCAAAGAACTGTCCCACCCTAGTTATTCCTTCTTCTCCCTGCTCCTGTTGTAAGAAGTTACAGGAGCTTGAAAGCATGCCCAAACTCAGGAACAGTTTCTTCCCATCTGCTATCGGACTTATAAATCCTTTGATACAGGAATATGGGTCAAATGAAAGCAAACCAGACCAGCCCAGTATGCCCAGCCCATGATTGGCCAAAGGGCCTGTGTCCATGCAGTGTAGCTCTAAGACAGCTCTAATTACAGCACTGAAAGGTGCCATTCGGCCCATCATGTCCATGCCAGCTAAATTATTCACATCTTTGAGCACAGCTAATTTATTCAGATAAAATGGTACATCCCAGCTCTTTGAAGTTGAATATTCATCAGGTACTTTTTAAATTGTGATGAGAATTTCAATTCCTCTGGTGAAACTAATAAACTATTGTATTGTATATCTTTATTATCATTTTTCCTGAGTACTTACATACCCAGAGGAAACGAAAAAACGTTTCTCAACCAGTGTCCATTCAGTGTGCGGTAAAAAATAAATAGAAATAAAAATAAAAAATACATATATCATGAGTTCCAATCGGCAGCGGCACGACAATGGCTCTGCTTCAGTGTGTCCAGGTTGGTGGTTGGTGCGCGATACTTTGGCAGGGGGCAAAGTCCGTTTATCAGTCTTATAGCCTGCGGGAAGAAGCTGAGGAGCATCCTGCTGGTTTTGCAGCTGATGCTCCTGTACCTCTTCCCAGATGGCAGGATGGAGAATATGTGATGCGATGGGTGGTAGGGGTCTTTGATGATGGAGATGGCTCTGCTGATACATCTCTTCCTGTATATGTCCAGCAATAAAGGGAGTGGAGCACCAATAATCCTGCTGGCGGTCTTCACAATCCTGTCCAGTTGGTGCCGTTCGTATGCCTTGCAGCTCCCGAACCAGGAAGTGATGCCGTAGGTTAATGTGCTCTCGATTGTCCCCCTATAAAAAGTTTGTAGGTGTGCAGTGGGGAGACCTGCTTTCCGTAGTCTACGGAGAGGGTGTAGTCGCTGCTGGGCTCTCTTGACCAGTGCTGTGGTATTGGTCGTGGACATCAGGTCATCTGACAGGTGGAGTCCTAGGAACTTCACACTGCTGACCCTTTCCACATCAGCTCCATCGATGTGCAGAGGTGTATGGCGTTGTTTTCCCGCCCTCCTGAAGTCAACCACCATCTCCTTCGTTTTTCCCACGTTGAGAATGAGGTTGTGGTTTTGCACCATCCTGTGAGCAGCTCCACCTCCATCCTGTACGCCGACTCATCATTGTCACTGATGAGACCCACCACTGTTGTGTCATCAGCAAACTTGTTGATGAAGTACTTGTTGAGTCTAGCAGTACAGCCGTGTGTAAGCAGACTAAACAGCAGGGGGCTTAGGACACAGCCTTGGGGCGAGCCAGTGCTCACAGCTATGGTTTTTGATGTCCTACTGCCCACCCTGACTGTCTGCTGCCGTTGCGATAGAAAGTTCAGGACCCAGTTACATGTGCCAGCATCAACCCCCAATAACTCCAACTTCTCCACCAGCTGCTGTGGAATGATTGTGTTAAAAGCAGAGCTGAAGTCTATGAAGAGGATCCTGGCATAAGTATTTTTCCGATCAATGTGTGGCAGTACGAGGTTCAGTCTTGTTGAGGCTGCATCCTCTGTGGATCGGTTGGCTCTGTAGGCGAACTGCAGTGGGTCTAGGTCGGCAGGTAGGCTATTTTTGATATGCTGCATAACCAGTCGCTCAAAACACTTCATTACTATGGGTGTTAGAGCCACTGGTCGAAAGTCATTATGGCAGGCTGGGTTTGGTTTCTTCGGGACAGGAACTATGGTGGCACTCTTAAGACAGTTGGGCACTACTCCCTGGCTGAGCGAGGTGTTAGAAATGTCTGTGAAGACATCTTTCAGTTGCTCGGCGCAGTCTCTTAGAACGCATCCAGGAATGTTGTCCGGCCCTGTGGCTTTGCGTGGGTTGATGCTGGCAAAGGCCTTTTTTACTCCGGCTGCGGACAGCCTGAGCGACTGGTCACTGGGAGATGGCAGTAGTGCACGTGTCTGGGTGCTGGTTTTAACCTCAAACCATGCGTAGAACTCGTTCAGTTCATCTGGTACACCCAGAGCTGCCAGGTTTTGTCAGAGCATTTCAGTATTCTAGTACCTGAAAATCAGTATTTTGCTTAGGAAATCAGTATTTTTACGCAGAGCCACTTTGCTGAAAAAAGTGTTATTTTTTATGTGCGGTCATACCCATGTAAGAGTACAGGAATGCATAACGTTGCTACCAATTGACATGTCTTCTACGCACCTTACTTGACAGTGCATTCATTGCCATCTCTTTGTATACTGCTGTTTAAACGACTGCTTCCTGCTTTTAGCACCAGATGATGATGTAGAAGCCATTTGGAAGCTTCCCTCTCCATCCCTCGCTCGCTCTCTCTCCCTCCTTCCTCTCTTTCCCTCCCTCTCCCTCCCACCCTCCCTCCCTTCTTACCCCTCCCTCTTTCCCACTCTCCTCCCTCTCTCTTCCTCCCTCTCTCCTTCCATTTTTTCTCCCTCCCTCTCTTATTCCCTCCCTGCCACTCCCTCTCTCCCTCCCCTAACAGTCTGTGACCCATAGCGCTGTGGCTATAGCACTATGTGTAAAGGCAATAGCGCTCTAGCTGGGAGCGCTATTTTTAGAATCCATAGCGCTGTTCGTTGAAATTCGCAATGTTAAACTGACAACGCTGTTTAAACCTGTACCGGGACAGGCAGATCAAAACTTACAAAAGTAATTATCCAGATCTTGAAATTTAAAATTAATTTTTAAAAAAAAATCAAATACAAAGCAAATCCGTACATCCGTATTCTGATCGCATTTACGTACAAAAGACGGAAAATCCGTACTACTTGTCAGCTCTGTTAAGCACACAATTTTTCTCTTCGTCAAAATCATTTACTGAGAAATTGGGTGAAGACTTGTTCTAATTTTAAATGTCTCATTTGAAAGATGACACATCCAACAGTGCAGAACTGACCTTACAGAGGAGGTAGACAAAAATGCTGGAGAAACTCAGCGGGTGAGGCAACATCTGTGGAGCGAAGGATATAGGCAACTTTTCGGGCTGAAACCCATCTTCAGACTGATGTGAGGGGGGGAGGGGGGGTTGTGGGGGAGGGGGAAGTTGTGGGGGAGGGGGGTGTTGGAGCGGGGGGTTTGTGGCGGCTGTGGGGGTGGGCGTGGTGTGTGGGCGGCGGGGTGTGTGTGGGGGGGAGGGGAGTCACTGCCTTATGGCCCAAGTTCATTCCAGGATCTCTCCCAAGTTTAAAAAAAAACAAACTTGTGGTAAGCACGAAGAATGAACGTAGCGGGTACGTCGGAGCTCGGGGACATCTCTCAGCGGCTCATAACGCTAACGGCAGGTACTCGGTACGACTCGCTAACGGCAGGTAAGCGCGGGAAGACTCGTGAAGATTTTTTAACATGTTGAAAAATGTCCACGAGAGCCCCGAGTACCGACGAGCGGCCATTACCGTAAATCTCCGAGTTCGAATCAGGGCAAACTCGGGGGCGCTCTTAGAATGAACTCATACTGTGGGACAGGGCCATTACAGCACTGCAGGCCTGGGTTCGATCCTGACTACGGGTGCTGTCTATATGGAATTTGATCTTTTCCATGATCGCATGGGTTTTTCCTGGTTCTCGTTTTCCTCCCGCATTCCTAAAATGTGCAGGTTTATGAGTTACTTGGCTTCCGTAACTTGCCCCCAAGTGCGTAGGATACGAAAGTGGGATAACATAGAACTAGTGTACAGGTGATTAATGTCGGCGCAGGATCAGTGGGGCGACTGCCATATTTACACGCTGCATCTCTAAACTGAACCAAATATTGATTTCTTCTGTCTTTTATGAGGTATTTTCAGCCAATTTGGAGCGAGATATTTGCAAGCACGGTGGCAGAATGCTGGAAAGAAGAAAAAAAACTCAGGACCAACAAACCAAAAATAAATAGCAAAATGCCCTGCTCTGTCCAGGTCAAGCTTAAATCGTTCTTGATGCAGTCAAAATCAAGGGACAAATAATTAAGTCACATTCCAATCTCTTTTTTTACAACATTCTCTCTCCCCTCACCCCTTGGAAGTGGCTAACTTCACGCTATAGTGCCATTTCACAGGTGAATCAGGCACACACTATTCTTCATTAGGCCGTGAGTGTTGGCAGAATAATTGACTGTGAATACATCAAAAGGCAAATCTAATCATGTACTTAACCAAATCTCTGTAAGAGAGCAAATTTCCAGCAGAGGTCAGTGGCCAGTAGTTAATGAAAAATGGAGTCAAGTTTGTTTATACCGCTGCAGAATTATCAAATGGTACTTCACTGAATAAAGCCTTGCAAACCAACTCTGACAGACCAATTGGTGCCAATCCCTTGAAAAAACAACCCCTCCCAATTTTCTTGCTTCATTATTAGTGAATCAGTTTCCACCACCGCTTGCTTCCACATCAAACAACCTGCGGCACCTCACGTTACGTCGGACTCTTCCACAGCTTTAGAAGAACCCTCTGTAACCTCTCCAATAATGTAATGTGGGCAAAAACAGGGAATTTCAGTCCCAGAGTTAGTCAAGACAAGTCAAGTCAAGAGAGTTTATTGTCATGTTTATTGTCATATATATACACACATCAATAAACAGATAAAATGCAATAGGCTGTTATAATTCAGAGTTTGTTTGAAGTTGTGTTTAATAGACTGATGGCTGTGGGGAAGCAGCTGTTTCTGAATCTGGTATGGCAGATTTCAGGCTCCTGTACCTTCTACCTGATGGCAGCGGAGAGATGAATGTGTGGCCAGGATGGTGTGGGTCCTTGATGATGCTGGCAGCCTTTTTGAGGCAGAGACTGCGATAGATCCCCTCGATGGTAGGGAGGTCAGAACCAATGATGGACTGGGTAGTGTTTTTGCAGCCTTTTCTGCTCCTGGACGCTCAAGTTGCCGAACCAAGCCACGGTGCAACCGGTCAGCATACTCTCTACTGTGCACCTGAAGAAGTTAGAGAGAGTCCTCCTTGACATACCGACTCTCTGTAATCTTCTCAGGAAGTAGAGGCGCTGATATGCTTTCTTTATGATTGCATCAGTGTTCTGGGACCAGGAGAGATCTTCGGAAATATGCACGCTCAGGAATTTGAAGTTCTTGACTCTTTCCACCATCGACCCATTGATATAAACGGGACTGTGGATCCCCATCCTACCCCTTCCGAAGTCCACAATCAGTTCCATGGTTTTGCTGGTGCTGCGAGCCAGGTTATTGGGCTGGCACCATTTGGTCAATCGGTTGATCTCACTTCTATACTCTGACTCGTCCCCATCAGTGATACGTCCCACACCAGTGGTGTCGTCGGCGAACTTGATGATGGAGTTCGCACTATGTCCGGCTACGCAGTCATGAGTATAGAGTGAGTACAGCAGGGGGCTGAGCACGCAGCCTTGAGGTGCTCCCATGCTGATTGTTATCGAGATTGACACATTTCCACCAATACGGACAGACTGTGGTCTGTGAATGCGGAAGTCGAGGATCCAGTTGCAGAGGGTTGCGCAGAGATCCCAGAAACTGATCAGAGAGCTTGGTAATCAGCTTGGATGGGGATGATAGTATTAAATGCCGCGCCTTCTGTAGTCAATGATGTAACAGCCTGACACGTCTGAGTTGGTCCAGAGCGGAGTGGAGAGCCAGTGAGTCCCATCCGCAGGAAAACATGGTAGGTGAATAGGAGTAGGCAGGTCGTACTTAAGTACTTAAGTCCCATAGTTGTCAGAGAGTTTACTTAATAATCTGAAGCAAAATCATCAGCAGTAATGACTACAAAACCACAACATTGATGTAAATGTACCACTACTTTAGCATTGTCTCTATGGAATGTGGCAAAATCTGCAGGAAGACCAGCTAAACGTCAATATTAACAAGTGGATACAGATCAAAAACAATTAAAAGTTTAACGTCCAGAGAAAGTGATAAACAGACAGAGTGAGAAACAAAGATGGGCAGAAAGTGCTGGAGTAACTCAGTGGGTCAGACAGCATCTCCTCTTCTTCTTCCTGCGTATGGCGTGCACAGCCTAAAGTTGTAGGACAACTTGTTCTATTTGATCTTATTTGATTGTACACGCCGGTTTATTGCATTCGTCGAAATAGGGCGGACCACGTGAAGGTTGCAATCTTCCACCCCAAGCAGCATCTCTAGAGAAACTGGACAGGTAACGTTTCAGGTCGGGACCCTTCTTCAGACTTAAAGTAAGGGGTGGGGGAGAATAAAGTTCTGAGGGGAGAAACGACCAGGACCAATCAGGGCCAGCAACAAATGACCTGGTGCCCTGGTAGAGCCATTGTTGGCTAGAGAAGGTGCGATCTCAAGAGGGCTACAACGTGGTGAAATGTGGAACTTGTTAAATGAATGGGGCGGTGGAATGGGGGAAGGGGGGGACGAGGGGAATGCAGGTAGAAGTTACTTAAAATTAGAGAATTCAACATTAATATCGCTGGGTTGTAAGCTACCAAAGCGACAGACGAGATGCTGTTCCTCCAATTTGCGTGTAGCCTCACTCCGGCAAGGGAGGAGTCCCAGGACGGAAAGGTCAGTGTAGGAATGGGAAGGGGAGTTGAAATGCTTGGCAACCGGGAGATCCCGTCGGCCTCGACAAGTGATCAGTGAATCCATTACTAAATCTACGTTTGGTCTTGCCAATGTACAGGAGCCCACATCGGGAACAGCGGGTACAGTAGAAGAGGTTAGAGAAGGTACATGGAATAGATGCTGGTTTAAACCGAAGATAGGCACAAAACAAACTCAGCATTCCTGGGCTCCACCAATTCCTTCTCTCCAGAGATGCTGCCGGTCCAGTCCCGCTGAGTTACTCCAGCATTTTGTGTCTATCTGGAGGAGGTACATGTTAACCTCTAACAATGGTTTTAGACTATTCATTGAGCTATAATTTAAGCCACACTGTTGTAAAACAAGTTGCAAATAATCAGGGCTGCTGAAAAAGCCTTCCAAACTTCTGTTTTGGAAAAAAACTAAAGTGGAATGTTTCAGAGGTTGGTTGAATAGAAAGCAGGTGATGGAAAGTTTTTGAAGCCTTTACTTCCCACCTAGAATTGTGAGTGCGTAATTCCCCCTAAACTGACTTTCCACTTGAAACTTCATTAAACTAAAAGCAGTAATTCCATCTTAATAATTAAAACTGTATTTGACTACCTGAAATGCAATTGAGTTAGTGTGACATTGAACAGCTGATGTAGACACTGGACAGTAAATCTGAGATCAAAGGGGAAGCTACAATTATATTTATTTATGGCAAGCAGGTAAGAACACACACGTCTCAATCCGGAGGATGTTGTGCTGTTAAGAGAAATGGTGGCTTGCACATTCTCCAGAATTCGCCCCTCATTAGATTGTCACTAAACTGATCCCCGGAACGATCATGAGTACATTCCCGAGTAAAATCAATTGATTCTCAGGTCTTGACGCAAATTTGATATGTCACAAGATCAAAGAGGTGATTCCCTGCCACAAGAGCTGGTGAATCGGACAAATATATGCCACTGAACACTGCAAGTACTGCTGGTGAGATCTGTCAGTTTTGGCATTTTAAGTTGGTCAGTGATTTATGGTTTCCATGTTTGACAACGCATACAGAAATCCCAGTGTTACTGCTATTTAAACATTCTCAATGGCTAACATCTACTAGCAAGATCCATATCTTTAATTTCAGCCTTGAAAAATCAAACTCTTGTGCCCATCATGTATGGGAAGACATTTCCATAGCGTTTCCAAAAAGCACTTGGGTGACCTTCCTATGCAGTCATTCCTAAATACTTTTGGACTATCTTCTTACAAAGAGAACTATGGCTCCAGTTCCCATCTAGCGTTCTCAATCATTTTTAAACCTACTCAATGTTATGACCATTCCACACATAATTATCAACTCGGTTGTGATGGTCTTCACTCCTGTACTCTCTCAGATACCGTCATAAGTTCAAGGAGCAGAATTAGGCCATTTGACCCATCTAGTCTACTCCACCATTCGATCATGGCCGATCTAACTTTCCCTCTCAACCCCATTCTCCTGCCTTCTCCCCATAGCCCCTGACACCCATACTATTCAAGAATATGTAAATCTCAGCCTTTAAAATATCCATTGACTTGGCCTCCACAGTCATCTGTGGCAATTAATTCCACTGATTCACCACCCGCTGACTAAATAAATTCATCCTCATCTCCTTTTTAAAGTCTTTTTATTTTGAGACTATCGCCTCTGGTCCTAGACCCACTGATGGAAACATCCTCTCCACATCCACCCTATCCAGGACTTTCATTATTTAGTAAGTTTCAATGAGGTTCCTCTCATCCTTCTAAATACCAGTGAGTACAGGCCTAGTGCTGTCAAGCACTAATCATATGTTAACCCAATCATTCCGGGGATCATTTTCATAAACCTCTGCTGGACCCTCTCCAAGGCCAGCACATACTTGCTCAGATATGTGGCCAAGATGTTCAACACTTCTCCAAGAACTGCTCATTTTGCTATCTTTACCATAGTTTTCCTAAAGTACACCCGATGCAAATTTAACTTAACTCTAAAACCTCAAAACCTTTATAAGGTTTCTGGTTGCTGGCTGGTTAGTTTAATGGGACAATTTTGCTTTCCAATTGATACAAAATAATTCACAATTGTAAGAGGACTTTCAGGGAACATTTTCCACTTTTATTGGCTTAGCCTTATTTTACTTGCAGCTACACTTACGAGGGTCCATTTTGTTTAGGTGTTGCGTTACGTCCACTTTCAATATCCTATCTATTTTTCAACCGGAGTGGAGCCCAGTAGGGTTTCATTTTTGTTGCAGTTCAGACAGGAAATGACCTTGGTTGAGTTGCCATGACGTCCTTTGGGTTATATTTGTTTTTTTGAAGATGAAAAGAACTGGCAACCTTTTGAAATTAAGCCACTAATTGGAGATGGCTGTGAGAAGGCTGAGATTTGATCCTGATGAAACCCAGGAGGCACCGCAGCAGCTGCACTTTTTACGATTGCTAAAATCCGTCTAAGGCTATCCCTGGCAAAGGCAGCTCAATAAACAAGTTTACAAGATGTTTCTAGGCCTGGTTTTGGAGGAGCGAAGAAAGAAACTGGAACCCAGGAAATAAACTATTTTTGTTTCTGGTGTCACTCCACAAATTTTATTTAACAAAGTCCACATTACTTAGGACCTCAGTCTGAGGAAGGGTTCGGCCCGAAACGTTGCCTATTTCCTTCGCTCCATAGATGCTGCTGCACCCGCTGTGTTTCTCCAGCACTTTTGTCTACCTCATTTTAGAGGCGTTAGGTACTCAGCCTATGATGCTGCATTAATTTAATTAAATAAATAAAGAATAGTAGACGAGGAAAATAGATCAACGAAGAACATAATATAATAGGAGGCATTCTGTTGGAGTTGGAATTACATGCATAGAGTTTTATTTGATGCATGACACATTAAAACTCAATCTGTGAGTGCTTGTTGCCGATACCTAAAGTCAAAGTTTGGGTGCGTTCCAATGCTGAAAGTAAAATTTCCCACCGTAATAATTACAAGGAATTCATTGTGAGATATATTACATATTTTCCAAAGTTATTAGTTGGTCAGAAGACTAAAAGGAAACATGGTATTTTACTTCCACCCAAATGTTCTTGCTTTTCCCCCCCAAAAGACAGTGGCCATTGCTCAAGATAATTTAATGATGCCATAATTGAATACATCATAGAAATGGGTTCACTTCAGTCACAATTCTAGCTGGCAAGTTATATGAACATGAAAATGGTACTTCGCAACTAAACCCAGTCATGTGCTTGGCTGAGGAAGGGATTTGACCCAAAATGCCACCTATTTCTTCTCTCCAGAGATCTGCCTGTTCCGCTGAGTTACTCTGGCATTTTGTATCTATTTTCTATGTACTTGGCTAGTTTAAAAGGGTGCATTTTGAGGTCAATCATGAAAGAGCTTTCAAAACATATCAGTTCTAAACACTAGATATGGCTGATGTACAATGCTCTCCATAATGTTTGGGACAAAGACCCATCATTTATTTATTTGCCCTGTACTCCACAATTTGAGACTTGTAATAGAAAAAAATCACATTTGGTTAGAGTGCACAGTCAGATTTTAATGAAGGCCATTTTTATACATTTTTGTTTCACCATGTAGTAATTACAGAAATGTTTATACATAATCCCCCCATTTCAGGGCACCATAATGTTTGGGACACAGCAATGTCATGTAAATGAAAGTAGTCAAGTTTAGTATTTTGTTAAATATCCTTTGCATGCAATGACTGCTTGAAGTCTACGATTCATGGACATCACCAGTTGCTGGGTGTCTGCTCTGGTGATGCTCTGCCAGGCCTGTATTGTAGCCATCTTTAGCTGATGCTTGTTTTGGGGGCTAGTCCCCTTCAGTTTTCTCTTCAGCATATAAAAGGCATGCTCAATTGGGTTCAGATCGGGTGATTGACTTGGCCACTCAAGAATTTACCATTTTTTTAGCTTTGAAAAACTCCTTTGTTGCTTTAGCAGTATGTTTGGGATCATTGTTTTGCTGCAGAATGAACCACCGGCCAATGAGTTTTGAGGCATTTGTTTGAACTTGAGCAGTTAGGATGTGTCTATACACTTCAGAATTCATTATGCTAATACCATCAGCTGTTGTATCATCAATGAAGATAAGTGAGCCAGTACCTTCAGCAGCCGTAGACACCCATGCCATAATACCCCCACCACCGTGTTTCACAGATGAGGTGGTATGCTTTGGATCTTGGGCAGTTCCTTCTCTCCTCCATACTTTGCTCTTGCCATCACTCTGGTATACATTAATCTTCATCTCATCTGTCCAAAAGACCTTTTTTCCAGAACTGTGGGTGCTCTTTTAAGTACTTCTTGGCAACTGTAACCTGGCCATCCTATTTTTGCAGCTAACCAGTGGTTTGTATCTTGCAGTGTAGCCTCTGTATTTCTGTTCATGAAGTCTTCTGCGTACAGTGGTCATTGGCAAATCCACAACTGAGTCCTGAAGAGTGTTTCTGATCTGTTGGACAGGTGTTTGTTTTTTTTTTCCTTTATTATAGAGAGAATTCTCCTGTCATCAGCTGTGGAGGTCTTCTTTGGCCTGCCAGTCCCTTTAGTAAGCTCACCAGTGCTCTCTTTCTTCTTAATGATGTACCAAACAGTTAAGCCGAAGGTTTGGCTGATCTCTCTAAAAGTTTTATGCTTGTTTCTCAGTCTCATAACGGCTTCTTTGACTTTCAATGGCACAACTTTGGTCCTCATGTTGATAAACAGCATTAACAGTTTCCAAAGGTGATGGAAAGACTGGAGGAAAGACTAGGTGCTGAGAGCTCTCTTATACATGCATTACACACCTGAGCAATTACAAACGCCTGTGCAGCTATGTGTCCCAAACATTATGGTGTCCTGAAATGTGGGGACTGTGCATAAACACTGCTGTAATTTCTACATGGTGAAACCAAAATGTATAAAAATACCCTTTAATAAAACCTGACAATGTGCACTTTAACCACATGTGATTTTTTTCTATTACAAATCTCAAATTGTGGAGTACAAAGGCAAATAAATAAATGATGGTTCTTTGTCACATTGAAACATATAAGATTGTTAAGTGCTTGGACACGCTAGAGGCAGGAAACATGTTCCCGATGTTGGGGGAGTCCAGAACCAGGGGCCACAGTTTAAGAATAAGGAGTAAACCATTTAGAACAGAGGCGAGGAAACACGTTTTCTCACAGAGAGTGGTGAGTCTGTGGAATTCTCTGCCTCAGAGGGCTGTGGAGGCAGGTTGTCTGGATGCTTTCAAGAGAGAGCTAGATAGGGCTCTTAAAAATAGCGGAATCAGGGGATATGGGGAGAAGGCAGGAACGGGGTACTGATTGGGGATGATCAGCCAGGATCACATTGAATGGCGGTGTTAGATCGAAGGGCCAAATGGCCTACTCCTGCACCTATTGTCTATTTGTCCCAAACATTATGGAGGGCACTGTATGTAAAACAGCGTGACCAACGTTTTCTACATGGCGAGCCAAATAGGATATCCTAAGGCACGTCAATTAAAAGTTATTAAAATAGAAATGAAGGTAAACCATGCGCGTTTTGAAAAGCAAGGGAGAAAGGAGAATCGGCAACCAAAGGTCACTAATATAAGAAAACTACCATCCAAGACTGCAAAAGAGACACAAAGAAAGAAGGGTACGCCGCGAAAGACCGTATTATTAGTGCACTATATTTCGTTATTTATTGAACTTTTTTTTTCTCCCCCCGTTCTGTACTATGTTTACATATTCACATATTCTGTTGTGCTGCAGCAAGTGTGAATTTCATTGTCCCATCCGGGACATATGACAATAAAACACTCTTGACTCTTGAGATCTTTTGAACTGGATTGCTCTTGCCAAAACACAGATGGGAGGAGATCAATTCCAACATTCAAAAGAGGATAAGGCAATAAATAATTTATAATAAGAAATTATAAATTATAAATATAAATTATAATAAATTATAAATTGCATAAAAGTCTGAAGAAGGGTCCATATCCAAAACGTCGCCTATCCATAGTCTCCAGAGATGCTGCCTGGCCTGCAGAGTTACTCCAGCATTGTGTCTTTTTTAATATAAATACCAGAAAGGATTTGGGGGGAGGATGAAAAAGAGCTGTGGGGAAAGAGCAGAAGAATGAACATAGAAATCGTTTTACCACAGGTAGGAGGAGTCATCTGTGATGCATCATTCCAAATTTCTCTGATACCAATATATCCCAACTTTGCACTAGGATTTACAATTCAAAAGCATTTCAATGCCAATTTAAAAAAAAAAAACAAGTGTTGGAGGAAATCATTGTGTCAGGCAGCATCTGTGGAGGGAATGGATAAACAATTAAGGATCTCGACCCAAAACATCACCCGTTCCTTTTCACCAGAGATGCTTTCTGGCCTGCTAGTTACTCCTGCTTTTTGTGTCTATTTTCAGTTTAAACCAGCATCTGCAGTTCCTTCCTAAACAATGTTTCCGGTTGGGTCCCTTGTTCCGTCTGTCCATTCCCTCCACAGTTTCTGTCTGACCTGCTGAGTTCCTCTAGCACTTCACTTTTGCTTATGATTCCAGCATCTGCAGCCTCGAGTCTTCATTGCCAGTAAAGCTCTCTAGGCTGACCTGAGATGCGCTATGCAAAAAATTAAGCTGCACTGACGACCACTTAATAACTAGTGACAGGGCACAGTGTGCATATGCTGTCCATGCTAAAACATTCAAGTCAAGAGTGTTTAATTATCATATGTGCAAACAACTGAACAATAAAATTCTTATTCGCAGTAGCTTAACAGGATTGCAAACGTGATAGCTGATAGAATATACATAATAATTTTAAAAAATCAATAAATTGGTATCATGGCAACTGTAATAGCGCAAAATCAAAAGATGGTAGTCCAACCGAAGACAGCAGTCCATTGAGGATGGTAGTTACTGAGGTTAGCGTTGCGCAGTGTTCAAGAGCCTCATAGTTGCTGGGAAGAAGTTGTTTTGAACCTGGTGGTCACAATTTTTAGGCTCCTGTATGTTCTACTCGATGTTAGTGGCAAAATGAGTACGCGGCCAGGGTGACATAGTTCTTTGATGATACTGGCTGCTTGTATCGCCTATCATTCCCTTCAATGGTGGAATACTATCTGTGCTAGACCAGGCCGTGTTTACCACTGTCTGTCTAATTTGTTCCTGGGCATTTGATGCTACGATGCAGCCAGTTTGCATGCTCTCTACCATCCACCTGTCGAAGTTCAGTGGCGTATTCGTTGATATATCGAATTTCCACAATGTTTGAAGGAAATACAAACTAGAGATGTTGATGAGTTTCATCAATATCTTTGTGATTGCATCCATGTGCTGGGCTCAGATCTTCAGATATGAACATCCAGGAGGTTGAATTGGTTCATTATCTACATTGCCGTCCCGTTAAAGAAACCAGGTTCATGGATTCTCGGCTTGCCGCTCCTGGTCAACAACTTACCAGTCTGAAGAAGGGTTTCGACCCTAAACGTCATCCATTCCTTCTCTCCAGAGATGCTGCCTGGCCCGCTGAGTCACTCCAGCGTTTTGTGTCTATCTTCGGTTTAAACCAGCATCTGCAGTTCCTTCCTACACAACAATCAGCTTGTTGGTCTTGCGAACGTTGAGAGCAAGACATTGGTTCTGGCACCATTCAATCAGATAATCAATCTCTCTCGTGTACTCTGACATCATTACCCGTTACTCGTCCAACAATGGCATCTTGACGAATTTAAAGATGGCACTGGAGCAGTTTCTGGCTACACACTTATGGGTATAGAGAGCATAGATCAGTGGACGAAACACAACCTTATGCTGCTCCTGTGTTGATGGTTATCAAGGAGGAAGGTGTCGTTGCCAATTCGTATTGATCGTGATCTACCGATGAGTAAATCAAAGATCTAATTATAAAGGGATGAACAGAGACCCAGTTCTCTGAGTTTGTTAAAAAGTTTGGAGAGGATGATGGCGTAGAATGCCAAGCTGTAGTTGATGAACAGCCTGACGTATGTGTTATTATTGTACGTGGTCCAGCGCAGAGTAGAGAACCAGCAAGAATGCATTCCATAGAGTCATGCAGCATGGAAACAGGCACCTCAGCACAACCAGCCCACGCTGATCAACATGTCACACCTACACTAGTCCCACCTGCCTGCACTTGGCTCATATCCTTTAAACCTATCCTATCCATGTACCTGTGTAAATGTTTCTTAATCATTGCAATAGTACCTCAGCTACCACTCCTAGCAGATCGTTCCATACAGCTACCACCCTTTATGTAAAAAGGTTACCCCTTAGGTTCCCATTACATTTTTCCCCGTTAATCCATTGTAGAATTGTTGGATACTGTACATGTTGTGTACCATGGCTAATCAACTGCAGTATCACTCAGTATCACTCAGTTTTCTGGAATGTTTCAAATACATCTCGTCATGATCCGCTGCTACTGTCTTATGAAGATTAGTATCAAATCCAAAAGATCTACGTCAGATGTGGGGAACCCACTCTGAAGATTCTTCGGGATAGGATTTACTCACATTTGGAAGAGAAAAAGATAATTTGAATAAGAATGAGGGTAGGGCAGTGGATGTCTACATGGATTTGGTAAAGCATTTGATAAAGCTCCTCATGCCAGACTGATCCAGAAGATTAAGATGCATGGGACCCATGGTAACTAGGATTCAGAGCTGGCTGTTGTGGTAAACAGGCAGTTGTGGTAAATGGCTGTTATTCTTACTGGAGGTTTGTCACCAGTAGAGTTTCATAGGGACATTCTGCCGTGACCCCTGTTGCTTGGGATATATAAATAGGATTTGGGCGTAATTGTAGTAACTTAGGAGCAGCGTATAGTGAAAAAGATTGTCAGCGGGATATAGATTCGCTACAGAAATACACTACAACTTCAAATACGCTCTAAACGACATAGACTATTATTGTTATTATTGCACTATTAGTGTGTGTGTGTGTGTGTGTGTGTGTGTGTGTGTGTGTGTGTGTGTGTGTGTGTGTGTGTGTGTGTGTGTGTGTGTACATACATGTTCTATATTTATGTGTATTTGGAAGTACGTGTATATATACACACACACATTCAACTTTTTTTCCTCTCTTGTTTATTATATTGTTTTTACGTGTACTATGTTTACATATTATATTAAATAAGAATGTCATTGTTCTATCTGGGACATAACAATAAAGCACTCTCGACTTGAATAGACAGAGAAATGGCAAATGGAGTTTAATCTGACCAAGCGTGAGGTGTTGCACTTTGAGGTCAGATGCAGGGCGAAAGTATAAAAGATCCTTAACAGCATTGATGCACAGAGGGATCTGAAAGTCTAATTGGCCTGTCCCACTTAGGCAATTTTTCAGGCGACTGCAGGAGACTATGCGGTCGCCACATGGTCGCGTGTAGTTGCCGGGTAGTCGCCTTCATGGTCGAAAAACATTTTGAAAAATTATCGACGACAAGAATGAAGCCGCCATGGAGAGTAGCGAGAATGCTCGCGCTGTAGGTGGGTCACCAGGAGGTCCTAGTGGATTGCCAGGTCAAAAGGTTCTCGTAGGTTGTAGCCGATGCTGACCGGTGTATTTCATTGGCGCAATGGGGGAAAAAAAAGTAAGCAGTACTTTTCAGAACCAAGGATAACCGACCGGTGATCGATTAATGTCCGCTGATCTTCACAGCCGTGTCTCTCTGATTTCTTAAAAGTTGTCTCCATGACTTCTCCGCCCTCCGTTAAAGGACTTACGTGACCCTTCCCGTGCACTGTGCTTTCATCGTCTTAATTACAGCGCCAACCTTCCTGAAAAATCTCCTAAGTGGGACAGGCCCATTAGTCCACAGCTTCCTGAAAGTAGCAACATGAGTAAATAGACTAATCAAGAAGTCTCAATTAGAAAGCCATGATGCACATTTACAGGAGTTTGGCTAAGCCTCATTTGCAATATTTCTGCGCAGTTCTGGTCATCCCATTACAACAAGAATGCAGAAGCTTTGTAGAGGATGCCAAAGAGGTCTACCAGAGGCCGGCTTAGATTAGAGAGCGATAGCTATGAGGTGATGTTGGACAAACTCGGATTATTTTCTCTGGAACGGCTGAGGGGAGACCAGATAGCACAGATGAAGTAGACAAATCAGAACCTTTTTCCTACGATGGAAATATCAAAGACTAGAGGACATAGCTTTAAGATGCGCGGCACAAAGTTTAAAAGGAGATGGGCGGGCTAGTTTCTTCTTCACATGCACGGATTGCTGGATGCCTGGAACACACCGCCTCAGAGTTGGTGGTAGAGGCAGATACGATGGGGGGTATGAGGCTTTTCAATAGCCATCCGGATATGCAGGAAATGGAAGGATATGTATCACACGCAGACAGAGATTAGTTTAACTTGACCATGTCGGCATGGATATTATGGGCCGAAGGGCTTGTTCCTGTGCTGTACTGTTCAGCGTTCTTTGCATTCCCGTAACTTTCAACCAATTCAGACCATCTCCTACAACTTTTTACTTCTGCTGCGTCTTGCTTCCAGTCTCTGGGGATTATATAAAAGACCTCTTGCTGTGGTAAATTATTCTGTTTAATGGAGAAGGATTCAGCTGGAAGGCAAAAACTAATGAAGCACAGCTTTTAAAATGCTCACTGCTACAGGTGACCATTTCAGGAATAATCAAATTCAGACTTTGCATGCAACATCCTTTATGCCTTTTCCAGACCATAAACTGCAGATTTTTACTTTTAGACTCGCTATGCTTCCGGTCCTGATGAGTTTCCTATGAGTTTCACCCTTGACATATGTTCTACAAGCAAGTTGGGCAAAGACAGAACTGAGCAAATACTTGTGTCAAGAATTTTTATCTGCATCCACTAGGCCAATGGGATGGAATTTTCTCAACTGACTGTACAAGTACCAAAACAATTTCTTGATCTCAACTCACTTGTATTAGGAGCTGTAGGTAGGGAATGAAAATAATTGTTTTCCAATTCAGTACGTCTGATGTCAAAACAGGATAAAGATGGCTGGTGTAAAAAGTAAGCATGCAACTGAGGATTTCATGAAATACATAAAAATCAAAATGTTTTTTCTTTTCCCAGTTTTGATCCTTTATGTTGCCATAAACGTTCATCCATTAGTAAACACACGGGCATAAACTGGTGGAGTAAAGGAAGCATCTCTATTATGTAGTAACCATTATGTAGAAAACACCAAAAAATACACAATGTCTCCGATAATTATTGATAAACTCGGGTTTAGAAGCAATGCCTCTCTCAGCATGCCAACATTCACCACTTACCTTCACACATGTAGGATACCTACCTAAATAATATCCTGAAGAAAAACCTAGCCATGAAATAGGTCAACAATTTTAGTGCAGATATCAAGAAAAATATTGGAATGTGAAAGACTAGAGTGGGTGGATGAAAGAGAACCTACAATTACTTAATAGATCCATGTATTCCATATGTCAGCTATGGGAATAAGCACATTAAAAAACGGCTGAATGAAATTAAAGACAATACTCAAAATATGCATATTAGCTATCACTGTCCAATGACTATTTCCTCACGATTTCACATATAGACATCAGGCGAGTACTAAAATTGGCCAAATTACAGCAAGTGCTCATCCCATCAAGTAGCTATTGTTACTTAAAAAAAATCTATACTTAAGTAGTAAACGTAGAAACCCAGTTAAGCTCAAATTTGTTTCTTTGACATTAAGTCCCTACATATGCCTTAATGTAGTTAATAATCTCCCATTTTAAAATTAAATTTTTTAACATCATTATTCTCTAAATATGACACACATACGTCTTCCATCTCACATGTCCAATGCATTTGAAAGTCCATTACACTTGCGCTCAATTGGCTAAAATTATCATTTAGCAATTTACCATTCAAAAATGATAAGCAGATATTAAATGGCTAAGAAATTGCACCATTTTTAAACACTCACATCAGTATGGACAAGGGTAGCAATGGCAGGTAGTGAGTAAAGGTCCCTTTATTCTATCCCCAAGAACATACTTCAGTCCTCACAAAACATTAATCGTCCATTTTGGTTCAAATAATAGAAAAGGCACAATAATTTTTTTAATGAAAGATTGGATAGCACTAATGGTCAAAGGGGCTCAGAGTGCATGCACACAAAGTTACTGACAACTAATATGCAGGTGTAACAAGTAATCAACGAGGCAAATTATATATGACGCCATTCTTAGAAGAAGATTGGAACAGAGTAAGGAAGTCTTCCGGCAATTGTATAGGACCTTGGTGCAACTACACCTGGACTATTTTGTACAGTTTTAGTCACCTTACTTGAGAAAGGATGTAGTTGCCATCATTGGACTGTAGTGGTTCTAGAGATGACGGGTTTACTTTATGGGGTGACATGAGCTGACGAAGCCTATACTTTCTTGAAGAGATCTCATTGAAAGCTACAACATTCTCACAGAGTTCCAAAGGCAGAATGTAGAGAGAATACAAGATGAATGTTCTCATAGCTGAAGAATCAAGAGTAAAATGGATAAGCATTTAGAACTGAGACAGTAAGAAACTCCCCCTTCAATTCCTTCCTTAGTCCTTGCGTAACGATTAGGGATTACGTGAAGAAGCCCCGCCTGGCGCTGGAACGGCATACTTCAAAGCAGCGGCATGAAAAACACAGAACATAATAGCCGGAGTAAGATAGTAAGGCTCAACATAGATTTAGAACTACCAGATGATCACTTATTTTATGAGGGTCGGGAGTGGAGGGCACGTAATCCCTCATCGTTACTCCTCATAAAATAACGATCAAACTTCGAACTGGTAAGTTCTCGTTTAATCTTACTATTTTACTTCGGTCACGTGAGTGACTACGTGAAGATTTTGAAGCTTTCTGTGTTTTTTATGTCGTAGACTCATTCCATACGACACTCTGGCTCACACAACACAGTAATGAGCAAAATAACACATTTCTTCCTCCAAACATTGCCTCAAGTTATGTGATAAATTATTTCACATTATAAAAGAATAAAAGTAATGCCCTTTCTATTGAAAGGCAAGTTTATCACAAAATATCAATTGATATATATAATTTGATAGTATGAACAAAGCAACAATTATAGAGAACCCAACACTCCATGTCCAATCGTGACACAATGACTGATTTCATTTAATTTAATATTTATTTTACACCCTCCTGTGGCCTTGCATCTTTGCTCGAGCGGCTCATCCTGTGCCATTCCTGTGAATGTATCTACCTCCTTAACAGAGTAATTTTCCACATTTCAGTGTCTAGTTCCACTGAGTGTTATTCAATGTTTAACCATCTAGAATACATTTCTCTAGAACCATCAGTTTTAGTGAAACCTAATGTGGTTTTTTGTGTGTAATAAGTAGTGCTGTCTCATTACCACAGAGACTCTTACTTACTTTAACATATTTCATCAATGTTCACACACACACACAATTTAAGGCCGACAGGATATGCTTATAGGTTTACCTTGGTGTCAGCTCTTCTTGGTCTGCTTTGTTTGGTAAATTCATAAACATATATGATAATGTAATCTGTATCCACATACAATTGTAATATTTACAATGTTTGCACTCTTATCTTGATACTAAAGTCATCAGCATTATTACTTTCAATGTTAACTTTTTTGAATCATTGATAGAACTGGAGTCCATTGCCTAAGGCTATCGGGATTTTACGAATGAACCCGATAACTTCTTGGTTAGTATATTGTCCGTAAACAGGACGATAAACACTCTGAACCCTATTATTGGCTCTATCAATTAGATACTCAGAAAAAATGCAATCCACAAGAACTCACATATCTAATATGACAAATAATTTTACTGTATACACAGACTTCCAATTTCTTATAAAATATTGTTTTGTTTTTCTCTTATTTCTGCAAATTGCAGGTATAACACTTCTTTATACATAATTATTTTATTGTTATGTTGTTATATTAGTTAAACATTCATAGACTTCTTTGACCATTAAACTATTGTAAAGGTCTGATCAACCTGCAGATAGTCAAATTCATATTTTCATATTATGGATGCCTTTGTACAACAATAAATTACTGCAACTATGAATCATCACAAGTGTTTCAACATCACTCAATATTTATGAAAACCATGGAGGATCCATTTTGGACCACCAAAATGCCTCTGGCAGTGCCTTGCTATATTTTCATCAGACACTGCCCTATCAGACAAAAATTAGGAACATAAAAGAACATTTTTCCTCATATAATTGAGAGAAAAGCATCTTGGTTTACCCACGAAAACATTTGAAAGATCGGTTATTTAATCTGTATACAACCAGATTAATCGTAAGTAATCCATATTAATGACAATGTATTTTCCCCCCTTAATGTGTTGTCTGTGATAACATTGTCTCTTTCTTAGAGATAAACAGCTGGACTAAAACATTTTAGAATATGCCACATCTGTTTATTCAGATAATCACATGATTATTATTTTACTTATCTTATGTGATTTAATATATGCCACAGCCGTGGTATTGTTCACCTTGATAAGACATGGACACTTCCATAATAGAACAATCGATATTAATCCATAATTCCTTATACTTCAATAATTAATACAAATGTTTGGAGAATTTCTTAGGACAATTCATTTGCATTTACCTGGTATTATTGTCCGTAGTCCCAACAAAGAGACATATCAATAATCTTTATAAGAATAGATAATATTTTTATCTTACCCAAATATTCACAGAAGCTGTCCATCATCTGTTAATACTTGCTTCAGCTTGCAACAGCTGCTAAGCTTATAGTTGAAGCAACTTGTGAACCCCGTTTTTTTTTTAATCCATTACTTTAATATTGATAATGTATCATTTGATATTTGCATAAGCCTCACACAAAGGCATACATAAGCTTCTGTATTCCTTCTTTTGGAGCTTTATTTACTGTTACCTAGGCTCCTTTCCTAATGGAGGGACAAAGTATGTCAACAAAGCAATAAGACATATTTGTATCATGGAACAATTTCCCCCCTCTTATGGTGCTGAATTACTCCTAAATTCAGAATAGTAATTTATGAATATTTATGAATGCCTAAAACATAGGCTTTATGTGATGGGTCAAGTCCTTGCCTTTCAACAGGCTTGTAATTGCAGCACTAATTTGCAGCTGACTCTAATTTAAATGTGATCAAGATAAACCATGACCATGTCCTCATTAGTGCAAGTACTGATCTTTTATCAGTGCAATTGTTCTTCCAGTATTCTGTTTAACAGCCTTAAACTGGATTTAATCTTTTAGACAATGTTTTAACTTGCACCGCTTGACCCATTTTAATTAATTTCAAGCACCTGTAATATTTGATTAACACTTTGTTAATAACTGTATTTCAATATTGAAGATGTTCCATTTTAATAAAATGTTCTTACACTGTGAAAAGTGTATATAAAATGATGTTTTGTATGGTTTATACCATCACATCTGTACACTGAGGTAATTTATAATATATATATGTACGTACCCCTTCTTTATTGGAGTTACTTTTGGGTGCAAACCTAAAATCATTTTTTTACGTTTTCTTATACAGGTGAACCAATCCTTTCAACAATTTTTTTTTTTTTATAGTCCTTAGTTATATTAAATTAATGATCATAATACACCTGTAATCCCCCACAATCGGAGATTTCATGAATTTATTTTGTAACAGTTGTTTGCACCTCTTCAACGTACTTCAAGCCTTCTTTTCCCAATTATATGGGTTCGGATAAGGCTATGTTTGATTATGTTTATTTATCATACTTCTGCCTTAGTTTTGATCCATTATCAAATCTTTATATTGGATCATAATTTTTCCCCCCAAAGTTTAAAGACCAATAAATAGTCTGTTCTTTTGTAATCAATACTTTGAATAATCATAAGGCAGGTTTTATTCCATAATAATCAGGCGTTTAACATAACCTGATTTGTATTGATCTGCAAATCTAGAGTGCAGATTTGGTCCCAAATATTATATATTTCTTCCCATTGAGCTCCACAAACTGATGGCAATTAATTTTACTTCATATGTATTGGTTATTTGCACAATATTTTATTTGTTTTCCATTGAATGGAAATGCCATGCACCAGTTTGAAATACTTTTAAAATCGTATTTCCTTATATCTCATCTTATTGAGACATGGATATCATAACCGGATTCACCGTTGATATCTTTATAAACTTAAAAGTTTTATCATATTCTGCTGTTTCATCATAACAGCTTTGGTGAGGCCAATTAATTTTTTTTTTCCCATATTTACTTTTCATGGCCTCACTCATACATTCAGGTATCAAACCTAGTACACTTCTATATATATTTTGTGCTGAAGTGTACTTTAATAAAACATAAAAAGTTTTATTATTATTCTGCTGTTTTAATCATAACAGCTTTAGTGAGAGACCAATTAATTTTGGTTTCCATGGTTATTTTCCATGGCCTCACTTCTTATTCAGGTGTTGTACTTACACCTATATATATATATATATATATATATATATATATATATATATATATATTTTTTTTTTTTTTTTTTTTTTTTTTTACTGGTGCTGTGGTGGGTACTTCATGACCAGCCACCACTTATCAGTGCATTTTTAGGGTCAGTTTTCCATTTTATTTTTACTTCCCTTTTTACTCCTGAGTTTTTCCTCAAGGAGACTACCTTCAAATATATCTGAGGTAGATATTCCCACCATATTTCATCATATATATTAATATATGAAACCCCTTTAGGGTAGGTTAGGGAATGTTTTTGGGCCTTTTAACCCTTTTTGGCTTGAATTCTTTATTTACTTTATTTTTATTTTTTGGAATCTTTTTTTTTTCCCCCATTATTTTTTCAAGCCATAAAGCTTTTTTAGTCTGAAGGCCTTTTATTAAATTTTTTTAAATTATGGCCTTTCTGACTTTATAAAATTCCCCCCCCCCCCCCCCCCCCCCCGTGCCAAAAGTTTGTGGAGCGACTAAAAAATCTTTCTAACGTAATTTTGACGGCCACCGGTATCGGAACCGGCTCCGTAATCTCCCGTTCCGATCGCTCCCCTTAGGACTTTCTTTTAAAACTCCGTTGTTTTTCAACTTATTTATTTATTTTTTTCTCTTTTAAATTAGTTTTAAATTCTGGTATTCAATACCAGCCACGGAGTTTTTTAGACCCTGAAAATGTTTTCCACTGCACTTACCTGCCATACCTACCGCTGTCGAGGAGCTGCCTCTGCAGCTCTTGCTCTGCCGTCAGCGTCGACGTAATGCCGTTCCAGCGCCAGGCAGGGCTTCTTCACGTAGTCACTCACGTGACTCCGAAATAAAATGCTGGATTAACTCAACGAGTCAGGCAGCATCTCTCAAGAACTTGGATTGGTGACATTTCGGGTCAGGACCCTTCCTCCGACTGATGAACGGCCCTGATCCACAACATCACCTATTCATGTTCTCACGAGATACTGCCTGAGTTACTAAGTTACTCCAGCACTTTATCTCCAAACAGATTATGGAAATCCAAAATAGAGATTTGCATGTATGTCAAATCTAAATCTGACAATGTCTCAAACCAAGCTCAAAAACTTATAATTATTTTTCTACCCAACTTGAAACCCCCACAGATAGTACGGTCTTGACACACCCAGGCTAGGTTGGCAAGATCTAAACCAAACTCATTGCCGGCAGCCCTGCTTTACGGGGAGGGGGGTTGCATTCGTAACAAAGTCCGCACTGCAATATGTTGGAATGTGCACGGCCATAAAACAGGGGTTGCCTGTACAAATAGGATCCTTGGACCCCTAAAGAGATGATCATTTCATTAAACAATGTTGAAAGTGAACTCTGGTGCCAAAGGTGAAAGCCAATTTTTAATTCAATGTACTTCTCAGCTCCAAAAATAACACTGTAGAAAGCAAGGCTCTGTTTCTGAAAGAGATTGGCAGTTGTTTACTATCAGACAGACCCTAAAGTTTGCAATAGTATTCAGACCACTTATTTTACAGCGGAGTCACGTGAGTGACTACGTGAAGAGCCCGCCTCACGCTGGTAACGGCATGACGTCGACGCTGAAGGCAGAAGGTGGAGCTGCAGTAAGGAGCAGCTCCTCGCAGCGGTCGGAACGGCCCGCAGGTAAGAACAGTAAAGTTGGGTTTTTTAGCGGGCGCTGGGTAGGTCCAGCAGTATAGGAAATTTGTTAAAACAGGTCAGAGTCATATTAGTGCTGGATAAGCACAAATGATGAAGTAAATTTATATTCGCGGGTTAAATGCTTCCTGGGGTGAAAAATAAATATACGGGAAAGCTAGTGCGGAGCCGGTTCCGATACCGGTGGCCGCAGATATACCCGTTAGCGAATTAGTTTACAAAGTGATAACCACGGAGAGAAATGCTCCCGAATATGTAAAAATGGAAAATAAAATAAAATAAAAAATCTGAGAGGTCCGTGGTTCTGATGACTCTGACATTGAAAAGTCCTCCACATAAGTAAACTATGTGGAACTGATTATGGAGCATATGGAGAAAGTTCTCCAAATAATTATGAGACTAGGGTCATAGTACCCTGAAGGTTCCTAAGGTTAGCCCTGAGGGGTTTAATTATTCTAAATATGGCCATGGGCCTAATTGGAAGTTGGAACTCCGGACCCAGGATTTGGGCCGGAAGAAGTCTCATGGGATGAAATCCCAATTGATTTAGGGCTGCAGAAGGCAGACCCTGTTGATGGTGATTTGCATTTTTGAAAGCACACCACAAAATAAAAATAAAAATAAAATGAAAAAAAAATGAAAAGAGGCCAAAGATGCATGGAATAGCAAAAGGTTTTGCTATATATGAAGGAAGTGGTGAGGCTATGGAAGAAATCCTAGCTGCCAACATATATATATGGTATCTCACCAACTTCATGATTCTGTGATGATTGAAATATTAAAATTGCACAGCACAGGAAATTGTGCCTCATTGGAAGAGCCTACGGTTTATCCGTTAATATGGGCATCCATGACTCCAAATATGAGAGCGTCAAATAGTGAGGTTTAAAAATCCTCACAAATTATTCTGCTGCTATTATGGCTTTTGGGCAAATGAAAGGAAAACATAATAAAGACGGTATTGTGCAATTCTTTCTATGAAATTTTATATAATATAAATGGCTATTTGGGCCATTTTTTCACCCAAGGTTGCATACCTGTGTCAAGCAAGTGGTGTTTAAGCTCTTGGTTATCTGTTTGGAGTAATCTGCCTAACTTATTGAAATTGGATGAAAAGCTAAATTTTTAGCTGCATGAAACCTTCGTCTTTGGACGAAAAGGTATTTTCGCCCAGAAGGGGATTTGATATTGGAAATATAGGCAGAAATATGTCAAGGAAGTTTTATTGTATTGCACAACCAAATACTTACCCGAATTCAGGGGATAAGGAGAACACCACGCTCATATGCAGAGGAATTAAAGACTTGTTCCCTGCTTAAAGAAACTGCGGATTAATCTCCAGTTAGAGGGAGATTACAAAAAGTTTATTAAGACTGGCTTACTATTATTTTTGATCAGTATATTACGAGCAGTTTCATTAGCTACTATTACTTTTAAAAAAAAAGAGGTTAATCCTCCTGTACAGAATAAACCTGCTTATGTTTTCGTGTTTTCTGCAATTGAAAAAAGCAGAGATTTATGTTCACATTGCCTAGTTATCTGGAAAAGAGGTAATGGAAAAGGTTTTTGAACACGAGCATAAATTTGTCTTTAATGTTAGAAGGCATTACAGATGATGGTTGCAGAAGTATTCTGGACCTTACAGGTCTAAATAAGTTTGTAGAATACAAACATGTTCAAATAGAGACATTGAATACTGCAAAATATTTAATTCAGCAGGTTGTTATATGGCTAAAATTGATGAAAAGACGCCTATTATTCTGTACCTATGCATCAGGTCTCGGTGATACTTAAATTTTAATTGGTTGTGACAATTATGGCAGTTAAGCTTTGCCAAATGGACTGAGTTCAGCTTTTTACTCTTTACGAAACTGTTGAAACCAGTTTAGCCCAATTAGAGCACAAAATGCACATCATTATGGCTTATCTCAATGACATTCTGGTCATTAGTGATTATCAGGAGTCAGCTGAGGACTCAGTTTTCAGTTACTAAAGCTTTGTGGAAGCTAAGGTTCTTAATTCATCTAATTAAGCCCCAGCTGCAGCCAGCACAAACAATTTACTTTTGGGGTTTGTAATTAACTCAGTGACTATGTTAATACCTTTACCAACAGATAAAGTCGATGATATTTTGGTAACTTGTCATTATCTCATTCAAAACCTTATCCTTCCATCCGAGAAATGGTGACAACCATTGGTGAACTGCTAGCAGCATTTTCCTGCACTAGAATTTGGTTCATTATATTTATTGATATCTTCGAAGGTACAAGATACAAGCTCTCAAAGAGAAGGCAGGCCATTTGACAGGCCTATGTAATTAACAAAAGAAGCTGTATTGGAATTTACAATGGTGGGTTAAAAAAGGTAAATGTCCCACAAGCTGCTAATAAATATTATGATTAAACAGCCTGAAATGGTTTACATACAGATGCTAGTGCTCTCGGATGGGGGCCACAGATTTATCCTCCAGTTGTGGAGGTAGATGGAAAACTGAAGAACAAGTGTTTCTCCAAGAATATGGTATTAACTATTGGGAGTTATTGGGGGCCTTTTATGGGCTTAAAGCATATTGTTGTGCTAAACAAGGTCTGCATGTGTTAATACAATTACACAATAAAACAGCTGTGGTTTACATTAATCACATGGGGAGAGTTGGATCAGTATCATGTGATTGTCTGGTCAATGAGATATGGCAATGGTGTATTGGTAGGCAGATATGGATTGCAGTAAGCTATACTTCAGGTAAAGACAATGTGGTAGCAGATGAAAGGTCCAGGATTTTTAAAGATAATACGAAATGGATGTTTAAGCCACCAATATTTAAGAATATTGTTCGACGATTTGGGTTGCCAGAAATTGATTTGTTTGCATCTAGGCTTAATCATCACTTGCCTCATTATGTGTCTTGGGAACACGATCCGGACGCAGTTGCAGTACATGCATTTTTATTACACTGGGGAAAAATGTTCTTTTATGCTTTTCCACCATTTGCTCTGATCCAGAGATGCTTGAAGAAAATAGAGCAAGATTCAGCTTCCGGATTGTTGGTAGTACCAAATTGGCCAACTCAACCTTGGTTCCCAGTTATGCTGAATATGATTAAAGAACCGTATATGCAGATTCTTAACTGTAGTGATATTTTGACTAATCCAGTAACAAATGAAGATTACCCATTATATGCATATATGAATTTGTTAATCTGCAGGTTTTGACCAGACCACTACAGGAACTGGGATTGTCGGACCAAACTTGACAGTTATTGGCACATCATGGCGAGATAGCACACAGAAACAATATATGACACATATTAAGAAATAGGAAGAATTTTGCACACAGTCAAAATATTTCTGATGATTATGTGAATGTTACTCATGTTTTGGAATTCCTTGCCAATTTGCGCTTTGGTCAACATTTAAGTTACAGTGCCATTAACACTGCACGCAGTGTCTTGTCGTCCTATTTAGGACTTATGACTGGTGAGAAATCAATTGGGTCGCATCCATTAATATTACGATTCATGAAAGGAATTTTTCACATGAATCCGCCAAAACCTAGATATACAGAGATTTGGGATGTGAGCATAGTACTTGCTCTACTTAGAGAATGGACGCCAATTGAAGGGTTGTCATTGGATAGGTTAACATTGAAATTGGTCATGTTAATGTCACTGGTCTCAACCCAAAGAGTGCAAACTTTACAAATGTTGCGTTTAGACTGTATGCATGTGACTACAGATAACGTTGTATTCTATGTTTACGATCTGATCAAACAAAGTAGACCAGGGAGATCTGGAACAAAGGTAACCTTTCAAGCTTTTCATATTGAGCTTGCTTTGTGTGTGGTTAGACATTTGAACCAATGTATTAAAGTGACGGACACTTTTCGAGGAAACGAAAAGACATTGCTGCTTACGCACAAAAAGCCACACACAAAAGCTTCAGTTCAAACTATCTCAAAATGGTTGAAACAGGTGTTGGTTTTTTAGCGGGAGTAGACACTGATGTCTTCAAATCTCACTCCACCAGGGCGGCAGCTACGTCCGCGGCGAAGGGGCGGGACGTACCTCTCGAGCATATTTTTAAAAATCGCAGGGTGGAGTAAAGAAGAAACTTTTTCAAAGTTCTACAACAAACCTGTTCACACTATGACAAGCTTTGGACACGCGGTGTTGGGAGCACTATAATCACCTGCTTTGTTTGCTATTAATTGCTATAATCAGTTGTGTAGTCACTGATATCTTTTGTCACTTGTAATCATTTTTTCCCTCAAATATAAGGAGGGTATTATATGGTTTTTCAGCCATTAAAAAACTTGATTGTGAAAAGATCTAACATTTGTGTGCTTTCTCATGTATGTGTTTACTTAGCCGGACTGTCGTACGGATTAATTCTACGACATAAAAAACACAGAAAGCTTTTAAAACTCTTCACGTAGTCACTCACGTGACTCCGAAGTAAAATAGTAAGATTAAACGAGAACTCACCTGTTCGAAGTTTGATCGTTATTTTACGAGGAGTTACGATGAGGGATTACGTGCCCTCCACTCCCACCCTCGTAAAATAAATGATCAAATGGTGGTTCTAAGTCTTTTTATGAGCCTTACTATGTTACTCCGGCTTTGGTGTTCTGTGTTTTTCATGCCGTTGCTTTGAAGTATGCCGTTACCAGCGTGAGGCGGGCTCTTCACGTAATCCCTCATCGTAACTCCTCGTAAAATAACGATCAAACTTCGAACAGGTGAGTTCTCGTTTAATCTTACCACTTATTTTACAGACACCATGTCATGTGTTGAAGGGAACATGCTCCATTAAATGCAAATTCAATTTGGCATCTAAGCAACACGATCTTCCACACTGCCAACAAGCAAAGTGAGGTAGAATCAGCTTTATTTCTCCATAACCGCCCCCATCATCGATATACCCACAAAGCAGTTCTTGTACAGGCACAAATATTTCAATGCATTCCGGAAATTATATCCCACCCTAAAATGGATGCGTGTCCAAATATCACACATGGAGGCTGCAACTACCAAGCTTTCCCTTCTCATAGAAACATAGAAACATAGAAATTAGGTGCAGGAGTAGGCCATTCAGCCCTTCGAGCCTGCACCGCCATTCAATATGATCATGGCTGATCATCCAACTCAGTATCCCGTACCTGCCTTCTCTCCATACCCTCTGATCCCCTTAGCCACAAGGGCCACATCCAACTCACTCTTAAATATAGCCAATGAACTGGCCTCAACTACCCTCTGTGGCAGAGAGTTCCAGAGACTCACCACTCTCTGTGTGAAAAAAGTCTTTCTCATCTCGGTCTTAAAGGATTTCCCCCTTATCCTTAAGCTGTGACCCCTTGTCCTGGACTTCCCCAACATCGGGAACAATCTTCCTGCATCTAGCCTGTCCAACCCCTTAAGAATTTTGTAAGTTTCTATAAGATCCCCTCTCAATCTCCTAAATTCCAGAGAGTATAAACCAAGTCTATCCAGTCTTTCTTCATAAGACAGTCCTGACATCCCAGGAATCAGTCTGGTGAACCTTCTCTGCACTCCCTCTATGGCAATAATGTCCTTCCTCAGATTTGGAGACCAAAACTGTACGCAATACTCCAGGTGTGGTCTCACCAAGACCCTGTACAACTGAAGTAGAACCTCCCTGCTCCTGTACTCAAATCCTTTTGCTATGAAAGCTAACATACCATTCGCTTTTTTCACTGCCTGCTGCACCTGCATGCCTACTTTCAATGACTGGTGTACCATGACACCCAGGTCTCGCTGCATCTCCCCTTTTCCTAATCGGCCACCATTTAAATAATAGTCTGCTTTCCTGTTTTTGCCACCAAAGTGGATAACCTCACATTTATCCACATTATACTGCATCTGCCAAACATTTGCCCACTCACCCAGCCTATCCAAGTCACCTTGCAGTCTCCTAGCATCCTCCTCACAGCTAACACTGCCCCCCAGCTCATCCGCAAACTTGGAGATATTGCCTTCAATTCCCTCATCCAGATCATTAATATTTCAATTCCCTCATCCAGATCATTCTCCGTCTGAACAAGGCAAAGTAGCAGAAAACCATGGCCTAAACTGATGGTGAGGGAGGGAAGAGAAAGAGATTCCAGGACAGTTTTGGTGCTTATACATTTAGCAACATGCAACTGTCAGCAAGTTAATTGCTTAATCTGCCCGCTCTGGTGGAAAGTACTGTTCCCCAGACAAATTCTGAATGGCTTATCAGTTTTAAAAAAATACATATGCACAGCTCTTTTGTCAAGTGTGAACTGGAGCGATAACTACTTGGAGTGTGTTACAAAGAAAACAATAGAGCTTTACAAAATGGAAATTGATTCTTCCCCACATCTTCCCAAAAATTACCTAATTTAATCATTTGGCAAAGTCCTGTCTACAGTCTTCACTTCACTATCCAAGTCAATATTAAGAAGACAATAATAATACAATCACAATAACATGGATCAGGAAAGTTTGCACTTATTTTACAGGTTCATTTTGAGACAACTTCCACGATTCTCTAAAATTACCAAAATTCACATAACTTTAACTCAGGTCGCTGAGAAAGTCGCGTGACAGGCCCATAAAGATCCCTCGAGGAGAAAGACCTGAACAACATAATCTTTCCCAGTCTGCGACTCAATTGATCATCCTACTCAGAAAAGTTGTAGAGAGGCTGGAAGGAGAAACAGAAATATCTCAGCACATAATGAAGAATGAAAATGTCAAAATGTACAACGAAACATTAGAAAGTTCAGGGGCCAATCTATCGAATTTTGGACAGAAGGTGGCAAGATTCAAGAGCGGGAGTAAGCCAGCATTTGCAGTTCCTTGTATAAACTATTTGACACCGTGAGTCAAGTTCACCAGTGAGCTCATGGCAACTCTAATCCTGGACCCAAATACACTTTCCATTAACTCGCAAACAGATTAATAAATTATCAATCCCACTCTTAAATATATTCAATAACTCAACCTCCAAATCTCAAAACAAAAATCTGCTTTAAGTGGGCGATCTCTCATTCTGAGACTCAGACACCTAGTTCTACTTTCTTAAATGAGGGGATACATCTTGTCACAATCTACCCTAGAATGCCCCCCTGGGAACAATATCGTCCTCCGGGTGGTGCCGTCAGCGGTGGCAGCCTCGCCAATGGTCTGTCTGTCTTTTTGTCTGTATTTTTAGTGTGTTTTAAAAAGTTTGTGTTAATGTTCTCTGGTTTGTTTTATGTGGGGAGTGGGGAAGGGGGTCAGGGGAAACTTTTTTCAATCTCTTACCTTGTCGGAGGTGCGATTGTTTTCCGGATCGTATCTCCGATCGCTCTGCGGCCTCATATCATGGAGCAGGCGGCCTTGCTCGGGACTGACATTGAGCCCCACCGTGGGGCCATGGACTTACCATTGGAGCATGCGATCCCTTGCCTGGGATCGACGCTCCAACCGCAGCCTGCGGATTTCACCATCGAGGAGCTCGCAGTCTTGGGTAAAGAGTGATGCCGGGAAGCTCCAAAGTCGCAAGAGGTTCGACTAGCCCTGACCCGGGTCTGATCGCCCGATGCGGGAGCTTGATCGCCCTGGTGTGGAGGGCCCAACCGCAAGCTACGTGAGCCAAGATTGTCCCGTCAACGGAAGGCTGGAGGCCCCTGACCGCGAGAGAACAAAGAAGGGAAGGGATTAAACTTTTTTTTCGCCTTCCATCACAGTGAGGAATGTGGAGGAGTCATTGTGGTGGATGTTGATGTTAAAATGTATTTTATGTATCTTGATGCTTTTATTGGTATGACTGTATGGCAAATCAAATTCCTCGTATGTTGCAAACCATACTTGCCTAATAAAGTGTGATTATGATAATCCCCTCTCTCATCATTCTTCTAAACCAGTGAGAACAGGCTTAATTCATTAATATTTTGTCATATGGCAACCCCTTTGTTTCACTCATCAATGCAGACATTGACGTTTGTCTTCGTCGTTACTTGTTCTACGATGACAACAGTGGATGGCTGAAACAGGAAAGTGAATTTCCTAAACGTAATAACTTACACAAGCACAAATACTCCAGATCATTCACTTGCTGGGAATTTAGGAATGAAGTGCAAGAGAACAAGTTGGTTAAAATCAACTTTCTCCCCACCCTGACTAGGACTGCAAGAACGTACCTGACTTTCACAATACTGTTGGTTGGGATAACCTTATCTATCTTATAAGTTGATTTATTTGGTTAGGTTTTGTAATCATGAAATGGAATAACAAGTATAATTTTTTTCCCCCCGATGTCCCCCAGTTTTTCTCTCATTCCCTATTCCATTTCCACCAACACTCCTCCAGTGTTATAATTATTTTTTATATCAGAGTTCAGACAGTGAATACAGCTATTAATCTCGGGTGACTTGGATAGGTTGGGTGAGTGGGCAGATGCAGTATAAAATGGATAAATGTGAGGTTATCCACTTTGGTGGCAAGAACAAGGAGGCAGATTATTATCTGAATGTTGTCAGATTAGCAAAAGGGGAGGTGGAATGAGACCTGGGTGCCCTTATACATCAGTCACTGTAAGTAAACATGCTGGTAAGGCAGGCAGTGAAGAAAGCTAATGGCATGTTGGCCTTCATAGCGAGAGGATTTGAGTAAAGGATGTCCCACTGCAGTTCTACAGGGCCCTGGTGAGACCATACCTGTAGTATTGTGTGCAGTTTTGGTCTCCTAATTTGAGGAAGGACATTATTGCTATTGAGGGAGTGCAGCGTAGATACACCAGGTTAATTCCCGGGATGGAGGGACTGACATATGATGAAAGAATGGATCCACTGGGCTTATATTCACTTAAATTTAGAGGATGAGAGGGGATCTTAGTGAAACATAAAATTCTTAAAGGATTGGACAGGCTAGATGCAGGAAAAATGTTCCCGATGTTGGGGGTGTCCAGAACCAGGGGCCACAGTTTAGGAATAAGGGGTAGGCCATTTAGAACCGTGATGAGGAAAAACATTTTCATCCATAGAGTTGTGAATCTGTGGAATTCTCTGCCACAGAAGGCTGTGGAGGCCAATTCACTTGATATATTCAAGAGAGATATATAGCTCTTAGGGCTAACGGAATCAAGGGATATGGGGAGAAAGCAGGAACGGGGTACCGATTTTGGATGATCAGCTATGATCATATTGAATGGAGGTGCTGGCTTGAAGGGCCGAATGACCTACTCCTGCACCTATTTTCTATGTTTCTATGTACCTCTTCAATCCATATTGACTGTGAATAGTAAATTTATATCCTCGCTTGCCTCATACACGTGTACATTTCAGCAAAACCAGAAGTTTATGAAGAAGAGGAATCCTGTTATGATCAATGACCCCAATCTTGGCTCCATACAGCCACCCTGGCTAATGTAGCACAGAATGGAAAGACTGCTGCTATTTCAACAAGTGGATAACATAGTTTATGCAAGAAGATGATTTAATGCAAAAGTAAACAAATCGGTTTTACAAAATTGTCAGGACATAATCCATCAAATTAGAAAATTGAAAAAAAAAAATTGGTCTGGATGTTAACTCCACAGTGTCTTCAATTAGCAGTTGCTGCATGAACTGCATTTAGTTTGTTTTTCCCCTTGGACTGTGTAACGTGGTACAAATGCACATCCACTTTGGAAATGTTAACCTGTAACAGAATCCAAGTAGTATACTCAAGTTGCAAAACGATTTATTTTCACCCCAAGATGAACATCACACATTCTTCCCTCCCCCCCCCCCCCCAATTATCTTTTCTATCTTTCTCTCCTATTTTTCCACGTCTTATTTGTTCATGATTAATGAAATGTCAACATATTTGGCTTCTCTCCAGTACACTGCTCAAATGACCAGAGACACTAAATGACTTTTGCCACCACTATTTAAAGTGCTATTGTTGGATTGGAAGGGAATTTACACAGATTTTTTCTTTAAACTTCATCCATCACCAAGCTATTTGATTAATGGCTAATTAAAATATAAAACATCCATCTAAAATTTCAAAGGTGAATAATCAGAAGTAGTCCTGTACAGAATAATTGCATTGTTTTTTTTTCTTTAAAAAAACGCAACAAACCAGCACCCCGTATACTTTGAAGAAGGGTCTCGACCCGAAACATCACCCATTCCTTCTCTCCAATGATGCTAGCTTACACCAGCATTTTGTTTCTATCTTCAGTTTAAACCAGCATTTGCAGTTCCTTCCCACACCCTGTACACTTTGGTAGTCCTGTGGCGTCAGCTGATAGTCAGACCCCTTGCGGTCGAACCCTTGTCAGTGATTACGAGGGCTGTCACGTGACGTCATGGGGCTAAGGGGAGTGTCCTGCTACATAAGCATATCTCACCTTGAGTCAGCCCAGTCAACAGGTAGCTGAGCTCGAGACAACAGCCTCGCTCAGCTGCCACAACAATGACAATATGCTAGAGGACCCAACGTGTATGTATTTCGAACCTATTATCTCACCGAATAAACCAACTGTTTGTTCACCACGTTTGGTGCTGCTACAGTCCCAGATTAGCAGATTTTCTGGATTATTGGATGTTGCTCCCCTTACCCAAACACCACATATTTCACAATTTTTTTAAAAAAACAGATTACATGGCAGCATACTGAAATATCTAGCCAAGTCCATGGGTTTAAACAAGAGCAAGAACTGCACAAGCACTCGAGATCCTGGTTCCGGCCATAAACCTACCCATATTCCTGAGCCCCGGTGTTGCAGACCAAAAAACTGGCTTACATTCTGAACTCGGTTGCAGTGTTCCATACCTCCAGCTCTGGCCACACACACTGCTTGCACTTCATATCCCCAGCTCACATTCCTGCCCCTCATGATTTCTAAACAATTGGATGCCAGTTAATCGGAGATTTACTATAGGTAGTTATAAATGTTGTATTTTCCAACTCTGAATATATCTGGAGAGAACATTCAAAGCTGTATAACAATTGGATGACCCTCGAGTGACAATAGTTTGTGGAGTTGTTCAATAAGTGGCCTGGTGCTACAGCACAGCAATATAATCAATAAAACAACTTGCAACATCGCCGTGTTTGGGAATAAAATGTAGAAATGATACACAGGAGTATCCTATTTAAAATAAACCCACCCAGACATCATCTGGTAGCAAGTGCACAATAATCTACCAGCTAATGCCTGGTTAGATTTGTTTACTTTCTGTTATCTTGCCCAATTATCACATTGTTGGAAATTTGATGGACAAATAGTGAAAATTAATCCCTTACTATTGCAATGCACTGAAGCACCTTTATACTCAGAATTCTAGTGATCATATCCATAAGAAACAAGAACAGGCTCTATGGTCTTGAGCCTCATCCGCCATTCAATAGGATCATGATTGACCCAACTCTGCTCAAAAGTCCACGCCTGCCCATTTCCATAACCCTTGCATCCCTCACTCTTAAAAACCCATCTGCACTTCATTCGGCTTTGAATAGGTTCAAAGATTTAGCCTCCACAACTTTTCGTTGTAAGGAATGACAAGACTCTCATGTCCTTGAGTGGAGACATTCTACTGCATCCCAGTAACAATGGTGCTGGCTCATTCTGAGACTATGCCCTCTTCTGTCCTGGACTAACCAATGATTGGAAATATCCTCCAGTATTTACCTTCTCCAACCCACTACAAATCTTCCATTCCAATAAAAAACCCATCAAACATTTCCAAATTCCAATAAGTACAAACCCAACCTGTTCAAAATCTCCTTAATATAATCACTTCCTACCCATGATCATCCTAATGATTCTTGTGGACTAACTTCCAATTATATTTTTTCTTAAATAAGAGGATCAAAATTGTACACAATATCCCAGATGTGCACTTACTAATCACAACTGCAGTAAGAATTCCAATTTTCACAGTCCAACCCTCTTGAAATAAACAATCCGGAATTCCATTAGCCTTCTCAGTTACCTGACTGCCGGCTTTCTATGTTTCATGACACAACAAGTGGTTATATCCTGTACTCCATGCACGATAACATCAAATATTGCACCTGGAGCCATGCTGCTGGTGTCAGTTGACAACTTGGTGATTTAAAACAACTACCAACAATGGCAACCTAAACTCGCCAGATTTATTGTCAGCGTTTGGAAGGACTGTTTTAACTGGGTGTTCTTGGCCACTTATCTCAGTAAAGAACACTATGCAGGCCACAAGCTTGTAACACAAAAGCAGCACATTATTTAGTGGGTTCGTATAAAGGGCAGGCATTTGCAACTCAAGAAATGCAATTAAAAGCAAACAAATATTATTTTTCATTTTCCAATTAAATTTGTGCTTCAGGTTGTATATTATGCTTACTCCACAAGTACTTTAATGTCTTCCAATCATTTTGGAACACGTTGTTAAAGGCTAAATAAATCCAATTCTCAACTACCATCTAAGATAGAGAACAGCATCACTGATATGGTGAATGGCTTGGAAACATCTTTAATTTCAACCCAAATTGATAAGATACGGTGGTGTATTTTCTTTTAATTCACCCGTTAAGATTCAATAATGATATTGCGGGGAGATAGCATTCCAGTTGCAGAAAACGTACGAGTACATTACTATCAAAAATCGGATAGAAAATTTCAAATACAGTTTGAAACTGAAGCATGGAACTTGAAAATTGTTTGAGGAAATGTGTAGGAAGGAACTGCAGATGCCAAATAGACACAAAAAGCTGGAGTAACTCAGTGGGACAGGCAGCATCTCCGGAGAGAAGGAATGGGTGACGTTTCGGGTCGAGACCCTTCTTCATGGTCTCGAACCGAAATGCCACCCATTCCTTCTCTCCAGAGATGCTACCTGTCCCGCTGAGTTACTCCAGCTTTTTGTGTCTATCTTTGGAAATTGACTTCCATAGAAAAGAGCAGTTTTAGACATCCTGATGAAGGGAGCCCATGTGGACTACACTTTTTCCCACCCTGCTTCTAGTAAGGACTCTATCGCCTACTCCCAATTCCTCCGTCTATGCCGCATCGCACCCAGGACGAGGTGTTCCAAACCAGGGCATCGGAGATGTCCTCATTCTTTAGGGAACAGGGGTTCCCCTCTTCGACTATAGATGAGGCTCTCACCAGGGTCTCCTCTACGTCCCGTAGCTCTCCTCTCACTCCCCATCCCCCCACACCAACCTCATCTATTGCATCCGCTGCTCTAGGTATCAGCTGCTCTACATCGGTGAGACCAAGCGTAGGCTTGGCAATCGCTTCGCCCAACACCTCCACTTGCACTAACCAACTTGCTCTCCCGGTGGCCCAGCACTACAACTCCCCCTCCCATTCTGAATCCAACCTTTCTGTCCTGGGCCTCCTCCATGGCCAGAGTGAGTCCCACCGCAAATCGGAAGAACAGCACCTCATATTTCGCTTGGGCAGTTTACACCCCAGTGGTATGAACATTAACTTCTCCAATTTCAGGTAGTACTTGCTTTCTCCCTCCTTCCCCTCCCCTTTCCAGCTCTCCCACAGCCCACTGTCTCCGAAACATCACCTATTCCTTCGCTCCATAGATGTTGCCTCACCTGCTGAGTATCTCCAGCAATTTTTGTCTACCTTGGATTTTTCCAGCATCTGCAGTTCTTTCTTGAACCATGTGGGCTAATTCACCCCTTTTCGCTGTACAGAGCTACACCGTACATATAATTATTCCAAAACAAGACCAGTTCACAGCAAAATAATTAAAGCATGGTTACTTAAATAAAGCTGCCCCATGGAGGTTAGAGTTAAGATGCAATGTGGAAGCAATGTCATGGAAGATTTTACTCTGAAAATAACCTGCAAGGAAGGCTTAATGTCCATGTAAGAATGGATTTAGGATTGAAACAGCATGGTTTGATCCTGCCCCTTAAGGAAGAACTTGCTGACAATCACTGATGGAAGGTCATTGGAGGAATGCCAGTGGCTAATAAATGGCAGCACAAGTCTGAGACTACAAAGTCCTAGCATTGGCATTCAGATACATCAACAACTGCTTAAGTTATAAAGTAAAACCCAGTACACTTGGCTATAAAAAAAGTTAGAAACCTATAGAAATCATTTTTGAACGTGTTCAAATTCTAAACTTAGGGGTGAACCAGATTCATTATTTGCAATTCCATTGATAAATGTTTTAAAAGTTATCTTTACTTCCATTTGATTATCAAGATTGTTAAGTGGCAAAATATGTGTTTTACCAGAGTGGATGATTGCATGCATACAATGTTCATCATTCAGTGTTTCCTACTGCTCTCTTTCTTCAGAGAATGCAAAATGAGCAGACCATGCGAGGAAAGATCTCTAATTCTGAGCCACTCATTTCCATGCGCAACAAAACAACAAGCAGCTGTAGGCACATCAAAAATAAAATGTCAAGAACACTGAACCTGTTACCTGATCCATAGGAGGTGCTGCCTGAAAAAGGGAACCAGCATCATCAGGGACCCATGCCATGCTGACCCCACTCTCATTTCTCTCCTGTCATCGGGAAGAAGGTGTAGGAGTCTGAAAATCGTGACCTCCAGCTTCAAGAACAACCTCTGCCCACCAACCATCAGCCTCTTGAGCATCACAAACATCAACTACACAATGAACTACAAATTATCTTGGTTGTGAAGGAATGCAGATTTTTTATTTTTGCACTCATATTGTTTATTTTTAGTGAATTCAACTGTTGTTTTTGTTTATAATGTTATCTCTGAGCCTGTTTACAGACCTATTATGCTGCTGCAGGTAAGACTTTCATTGTTCTGTTTTGGTACACATAACAATTAAATGTTCTGTTTTGGCACATATAACAATTAAACAGTTAAATACTTTTGACTCTCCTAATCTGCTCTATGTTCTCGTACATTCTGTTCTTAATTTACTCATAACCCAAAAATTAAATGATTATTTTTTTCCTCCATCAGTCTTAGTGTGCTTGTGCATGTGGAGCACTGATGCGCAGGTCCTAGCAGCTCTTCAGCCTTGGACTCCTTATTTCCTTGTGAACTTAAATTACAGCCTTCAGAAGGATAATCAATCCTTGCAAGGCTCATAACTAAATCTAATGCTTTCCTTCACAGATTTATAGTCTTGCAAAAAATAATTGAGAATACTCAAGAGCAGGAACTCAAGTTGATTTCTTCCTCACACATAGACACACAGGAAAACAAAGCAATGTTTTCAGTGAAAGCTTAAGGATTTATTTATTACCACGGAGGCACTGGGCTGTACTCCTGACTGTGTTTGTGTGCGCATTACTGTTGTGCAGCAAATGCAGCAGACTGCCTGACTGAATAATTACTAGGGTGGTATGTTACCAATTAGAATAAACAGCACTTTTATCCAGAATGTCTTGGATTTAATGCTCAGACTTGGCTAAATAAAAGTTCACCTTAATTAGTGCAAATGTAGCTCCTTTATAAATGGCCACAGAATTTTTGAGTTAGGAAGAGAAAAATAGATTAACCAGCATTCTAACTGCTGACCGATGACAGCCATTGTGAAGTGCATACATAAGCTCAGCTCTAGTGCAAAGCATGGCAATAAAGACAAATCTGGGTTTACAATTGAAGAATGACCATTCAGGTAAAGTACCAGCTGAATGAAACCAATGGAATCACACTCTCCAACAGGAGGAGGTGCTTTCCTAAACCACTGCTGCATACTTTTCATTAACTTTCCACAGAATTGAAGTTTCGAGCTCAATTACAACTTGAACCATTGAAAGCAACGGCAGCCAGCTACCTGGGGCTGTGAGAAGCAGAGCTCACCGAGAGCCATAGGAATTATAAAGTCTTAGAATCTATTGTCATGAGAAAAACTAATCTCCTTTACCCAAGTCCCTCATTCTAAATGCTAAAACCACTGCTGGGAGTAGTGAGTGAATTAAATGCACAAATGGCACGATGCATGCGTGTCAATTGCACTGATTGCCCTGCATTCCAAAGCTTATGCTCGCCAACCCCCCGTGCCCTGGCCCCCCCACAACTTCCAACAATCTTCATTGTTCTCCACTCAAGCTTGCAGTGATAAGGTTTTCTTCCCTTCTCTTGTCAGCAGAGATTTGGAAAGCTCGCACCAAGGCGACCAGAAGCTCCTGTGCCAAATATAAAGAAAACCGCCAACAACAAAAAAAAAAGCTTCTTTCATCTCAGCTGGCGCATCCATTAAATAAGGATTGTAAACAAGCACTATGGAAAGTAAAGAACTCAAGATGGAGTCCCACACATTCTCCTGAATTGGGCCTATAATATCACTTTACAGCAAAACAATACCCTAGCACTAAATCAACAGCTCTGCATAAATCAGCATCCCACAAACATTTTCTGGTGCCATACAACATTAACATTTCAGCATTCCTCATCTGAAATTACTCTGGTCAAACATTTACAGATATCAGACTTCCTCCTACCTTCTTCACTGTAATTGTTTTATGATGTTCTTGAAAATAATCAATGCATCTTGTGCCAGTAAAGCAAATCAAACATCGGTCACCTACATTTGATCATAGAATCATGATTTGAAGTGGTATACGACTTTCATTTAATATTGCCTGCATTCTAATAGTAAAGCAGATCCAAACAAGGATGGGGGCTGGGGCTTGATGTTTACCTTGTCCTTAAAACTCAGACTTTTTATGACAATTTACTTTAACCCCTTAACTCCCAAATACTTTGATAGGCTTGCAACCTTAACATAAACATTCCATTGTCCAAATAATATCAAAGTTACTAAAATAATTACATGAATCACCTGTTGTTTAAGAAAGAACTGCAGATGCTAGAAAAATCGACGGTAGACAAAAATGCGGGAGAAACTCAGCGAGTGAGGCAGCATCTGTGGAGCAAAGGAATAGGTGACGTTTCGGGTCGAGACCCTTCTTCAGACATTAATAGAAACATAGAAAATAGGTGCAGGAGGAGGCCATTCGGCCCTTCGAGCCAGCACCGCTATTCATTGTGATCATGGCTGATCGTCTCTAATCAATAACCCATGACTACCTTCTCCCCATATCCCTTGATTCCACTAGCCCCTAGAGCTCTATCTAACTCTCTCTTAAATGCATCCGGTGATTTGGCCTCCACTGCCCTCTGTGGCAGGGAATTCCACAAGTTCACAACTCCCTGGGTGAAAACGTTTTTTCTCACCTCAGGCTTAAATGGCTTCCCCTTTATTCTAAGACTGTGGTCCCTGGTTCTGGAATCACCTATTCACAAATTTATTAAAATGTCGCAAAATCCCGAATGTTATAGTTATGAATGAATCTGCAGTCTCACGATCAACTTTTCTGTCCCCTCCAAACTATGCCCAATAAAATGTTTGCAGGCCTTCGGTATGCAAGTATTTGTTACATCGTTGAATTATGTTCCAGTGGCTTTTCCATATAGCAATGGAGGTGTAACTGCATGATGTCATTAGAAAATGGAAAGTGGCTTTTAAAAAAATATATGAAATGGCGAATTTAACCCATTGATGAAATGCAGCTGGCAAACAAACCACAGCAGTAACATAGGACAAATTAGAAAGACCAAGAGAATTTTTTGAAAAGGATCTTCTCCCACCATGAAACATGCAGCAGCTATTACAGAATTAGATACTTCAGTGGCCAAATTAGTAGTTTTCTGAACAAAGCTCGTTGGTCATGCAGCTCTGCATCAGGTCATATTAATAGAACAGTACAGCATAGGAACAGGCCCTTTGGCCACAATGGGTTGGGTGGGGGGGTTTGTTGGTGCGTGTGCGTGTGCGTGTGTGTGTGTGTGTGTGTGTGTGTGTGTGTGCGTATATACTGCACGTTTTTCTTTCTCAGTTATTATGTTGGTTACAGTGTACTATGTTTACATATTCTGTTGTGCTGCAGCAAGTAAGAATTTCATTGTTCTATCTGGGACATATGACAAGAAAACACTCGTGACTCTTGACTACACAAAGTATATGAAACAGAGTGCAGTTCTGCAACCAGTAAATTCATGTATTTTCTTGAAAAATGTACAATGTCAAGGAGTTATGGCTTGTCCCATGTACCACTGAATTAAACTGCTGCGAACAATAGACAAAAGGTGCAGGAGTAACACTTTAAGGTAAAGCTCAGAAATTCCTCTAAGGGAAACAACACTAAGTTTGATGACCAGGATGCATCCATGAAAGATACATCCATGCTGAGAATGAAGAAAATGCTCCTCGGGTTCCTTTTAAATCTTGACACTTTATTAAATCTATATCCTCTGGTTTTTCATTTTCCCTACCCAGAGTAAAATTATCTATTAATTCACCCTATCTAATCCCCTCATGATTTTATCACCTCTGTAAGATCACCCCTCAGCCACACACACTCCAAGGTATTAAGTCCTAGCTTGCCCAACCTTTCCCAATAGCTCAGGCCCTGAATTCCTGGCAACATCCTTGTGAATCTTTTCTGCACTCTTTCCAGCTTAATGATATCCTTCCTGTAGCAAAGTAACCAAAGCTGAACATAATATTCCAAATGCAGCCTCACCAATGTCTATACAACTGGCAATCTTCAGATTAATTCCAAATGGTCCATAATCGTATAAAATAGGTGCAGGAGTAGGCCATTCAGCCCTTCAAGCCAGCACCACCATTCAATATGATCATGGCTGATCATCCAAAATCAGTACCCCGTTCCTGCTTTCTCCCCATATACCTTGAATACATAAAGCATCTGCTCATTCAGCACTGAATTTTTCTTTCAACAATTCTCACCTTTCTGAGCTCAGTCTAAAAACCTCTTGCTTCACCATTTCATTTTCTTCCCATTTTCTGTCAGAATGTTTTTGTTACTATTCAGAAGTTCTAAAACAAAGATGAATCAGTGAATTGCTCCCTTACACATACATTCCAATGTCCTAAAACATTAGATCTATTATTACCTTCTTCAATTATTGTCTTCTGATGTTCAGACTGATTGCACAAGATTGACCCTTTGATTTATTCCATGGCTACTCCCCTCCAAATCCTGGTGCAATTTTTTAGCTCCTCACCAAGAATTCCTGTTGCTAAAAAAAAACTCCTTCTGGAAGACCAGATAAAATGATTCTACATTTTAACTGCCTTTCATTAGTATAGAGTCGAGTCTAAAATTGGCATCAGTAAAACTAGGTTTCCTTTCAAAGCGCCCACTACAGAAAAGACCAAAAGCAAAATGGGGAAAAGTCAAGATGGTTTATTAAGAACAAAAGATATAATAACTCCAGCTACAATTAGCTTCCTTCTTTGAAAAAGTAAGTCGATTTTGTACTTGCAGACAGCTGACAATTTGCACTAGCACTGGATTTGAATACACAAAGGCAATTCACTCCAATTTAGCCAATTTTGAAGACTTTATCCCGCTGTTAGTGGATGGAGAACCACCAAATAAAAACTTCCACATCCCTCCTCACAAATCATCCCATGTGTCAGTTCTGTCTAACCCAAATATTAACACTGTAATTCTTAAAGCCACGTCTTTGCCCAAAGGCTTAGAGGATTAAGATGGCTGAACCATATAATTTATTACTTTATCAGCCTCTCAGGAATTTTGTTGTTGTTGTCAATTCCTTCTCCCACTGTCATCTTCACTTCCCAAGTTACCTTAATTCATGCAATGCCCTCCTTCATAATTTAGGAAGAGTCAAGTCTAGAGGCACTTTTGCAAATAGCTAACTAGATTAGATATGCTTCAGTAGTGAAGTAGATCTGTGACACTCTACATTCCCACAGTTAGCCCAGGCAAAGTCAAAAATTGGCACCTCGACAATTACAACATGTTCCTTGGGACTATAAATCGTAAAAATTAGTCAAGGCTGCCAGTGTAATATACTATCCAGCGATGACTCTTGGAATAATATCAGTGACTTCGGCAGATTCAATGAAAAGATTACATTTTGATTCAAGCGCTTTCACCCCAAGCCTTGAAGGCAAGGAAACCAATTCCTCAAGATGGTACAGGTCAGTTCAATTGTTGAAAACACACCAACAATAACTACCTGTTGGAGTTGGATGTGGCCCTTGTGGCTGAAGGGATCAGGGGGTATGGAGAGAAGGCAGGTACAGGATACTGAGTTGGATGATCAGCCATGATCATATTGAATGGCGGTGCAGGCTCGAAGGGCCGAATGGCCTACTCCTGCACCTAATTTCTATGTTTCTATGTTTACCTCAGGAAGAGGCAAGGGCAAAATATTAACAGGAACAAAACTACTACTAAATCATGTAATTAGTTGCAACATCTGCAGACGAGTACCAATTCCATTCTTGCAGTATAGCCATCTCCACATCTGCTCTGATGGAGTGGTTTTCAATGCAGATGCACATCTTCCTTTTCCTTAACTGTGGTTTTTCCTAGGCCATAGTCGACAGTGCCATTGGCCACAACCGATCTATTTCTTGCACCTCAGCTATGAACGCCTCTCACCCTCTCTGGGCCACAATGAGCACAGAGACCCGACCCTCCCCATCCACCCACCACCACCGCATTCCATGGACCCGCCTTCATAATTTTCACCAACTCCCAACAGAATTCCTCCGCCATTCACATCTTCTCCTCCCATTTTGGCATTCCATGCTCCCACTTCCAACAATCATTCCCTTCCTCAGAGCATAGTCCAGTGGAACATCTGCTTTTTTGTCTTTCCTTGGCCCAACCAGATAGCCATTCCTGTGCAGCAGTGATTCACAGATTCACAATGCAGTGCATTATCTCCAGTGATTACATGGCTTTGTTGACCTCTCTATGGAGGAGCACTGCTATCCCTGCAGGGACAAACCAGAGTTTCCAGTTGCCATTGTTTTAACTCTTCATCCCACTCTGACCTGTCTATAACATTCTCTACTATTCCAATGAAGGCCAAAATAAGCTCAAAGAACAGCACCTCACCTTGCACCTGGACAAGCTGCAGTTTCAAATAAATGCTTTGTTTTGTTTGTATCAGAACTGGGCAGCGTTGCCCTTCAGACCTTAAGGATTATTCATCTGTAATATTGTCTCACCTTCTGTCTCTCCTCAGACAGGGCCCCGAAAAGGTGGACATTCCCATAATTTGCCTTTTGGGGCTAGATTTCAGTAACATCATGAACTGCATTTCACAGCTTTAATATGTGCCTTTGTTTGTTTATTTTTTCTTTTCTCCTACTGCTCCTTTAATTTATTGATCTGAACTATTCAAAAATCACAGAATCAGCTCAGCAAGTCAAGCCTGAAGAAGGGTTTCGGCCCAAAACGTTGCCTATTTCCTTCGCTCCATAGGTGCTGCCGCACCCGCTGAGTTTCTCCAGCACTTTTGTCTACCATAAGCTCAGCAAATCTGGCCTCACCCTATCACAGATATTCCCTTTTGCAGATATTCTATCTCTTCCTCATCCACTCCGCAGCTTTAATTTGCTTTCTCACGTCTCCTGTTCTGATGAGGGGTCTTCAGCCGCACCCAGGATCAGGAACAGCTACTTTCCTACAACCAACATGTCCTTGAACAGACCTGAACAACTCTAATCCTGCCCCAGCAGTAGAGCACTATGGACCACCTCTTGCACCACTTATTTTCCCAGTTGTGGACCTGTACTTGATGGAGACATCATGCATGACAACCACAGCCAGCCTCCTGAATCTGGCCCACTTCACCAAGTGAGCGAGCATCAAGCCACCAATACGCCCTTCCCCACATCACCCGGCACTGAGGGCCTCCCAACTGAACACTGGCCCTTCCCAATGTCAGTGATCGGCAATGCTGCAGAAATGCTTTGACGACTTTTCCCCTAGGTTCACCAGTGTTCAAATGTCCTTTGATGTTTATAAATATTCTTGGCAGGATTAAATAAGAATTAATCAAATAATTTAAATATTAAATATTTTAAATTATTGCAAGTTTTAAAAACAACTAAAACATTTAACTACTAAACATGGGAAAACACTGTGTCCCTGTGTTATGCAAGGGTTCCATTCCTGTGAACTGTCAACAATTGTTTTGCAAGTCAGAAAAGCCCATTTACCGTAACAACACAGATTGAAGGGACACGATCCAAAACATCACCTATCCACGTTTCTCCGGAGATGTTGCCTGACCTACTGAGTTACTGCAGCACTATCTGACCATATTGTACCATTCTGCGTGTTCTACCTATAAATTCTCATTTCATGGAATATCTTCTCTGTTCATCCTAACACCACCCATAACTAAACTAGTGTAACATGTACTGTATCCAGTAGAAACAAGGAACTGCAGAAGCTGGTTTACAAAAAAGACACAAAGTGCTGGAGTAACTCAGTGGCTCAGGTTGCATCTCTGGAGAACATGGATAGGTGATGTTTTGGTTCGGGATGGTTCTTCAGACGAACTGAATCCAGTTCCAGCATATAGAATCCTTCTTCATACTGTGTCCAATGTTGTTAACATGTTATTGCCTTGAAACGTTTATTGCGTAAAATCATATTTCCTCAAGTCATGTCTTCCATAACCTGGAGAGTCCCTGTGCATTTAAATTATTTTTTAAATGTATATTATCCAAAACCTACTCCTCTTCCTAGAAGCCATTTCTCTAATGTGAACTGATTGGTGTTATTGAACCTGCTCCAGGTTAAATGCTGGGAGAATGCAGTGGGGGGGGGAGGGGGGTTTCCCCAATTGTCCAAGATTAGAAGTTGTTTTTTTAAGCACCTCGCCAAGTTTCACACTCCTACATGCACACAAGCACCCCTCTTGTCTATTTGGTCCTCCCTTCATTCTCTGGTACTGTAAAGACAATTCGCAGTCGATTCAATTTGACCCAAGTGTTGGCTGAATAATAATGTAATTTTATACTCTCAAATGTGTTGTATGGATCTTCAAAGTCCTTAACCATAACTCTTGGCTTTAAGAAAGCATGTTGACTTCCATGGCACTGGCTTATCTCATCATGATCAATTTAACACTGGGTTATTCACTTGTCATGCAATGCTACAAGTATTGTCTTAGCATTACTAACTTTGGCTTGTACTCGTTAGAATTTAGAAGACTGAGGGGGGATCTTATAGAAACTTACAAAATTCTTAAGGGGTTGGATAGGCTAGATGCAGGAAGATTGTTCCTGATGTTGGGGAGGTCCAGAACAAGGGGTCACAGTCTAAGGATAAGGGGGAATTCCTTTAGGACCGAGATGAGGAAAACATTTTTCACACAGAGAGTGGTGAGTCTCTGGAATTCTCTGCCACAGAAGGTAGTTGAGGCCAGTTCATTGGCTATATTTAAGAGGGAGTTAGATGTGGCCCTTGTGGCTAAAGGGATCAGGGGGTATGGAGAGAAGGCAGGTACAGGATACCGAGTTGGATGATCAGCCATGATCATATTGAATGGCGGTGCAGGCTCGAAGGGCCGAATGGCCTACTCCTGCACCTATTTTCTATGTTTCCAAACTTTTACCATCCTTGCAGAAGGACATTCTCAAGTTTGGCTCCCTGCACACTGTCAAGATATACTCAGCTGTGCAGTAAGCAATCTCAATTACACAGTGTAGACTTTCTGCAAACGCAAATCTGGTATTTTCACAATAGAAGGAAATAAAACCCAAATGACTAACTGTTCTATTGAACGCAGAACTTTTAGTAGCAGCCAATTTGCAGCAAGGAAAGTCTCACAGACAACCTGCTTTTGCAACACCAATTGAGAGATAAATATTAGCGAAGTCACTCAAAGTATGGTGGGTGTATGGAACGAGCTGCCAGAGTAGGTAGTTGAGGAAGGTACTATTGCATCGTTTAAGAAACATTTAGACAAGTAGATAGATAGAACAGATTTAAAGGGATATTGGCCAAACGCAGGCAGATGGTACCAGTGTAAATGAGACATGTTGGCCAGTGTTGACCGAAGGGCCTGTTTCCACACTGTAAGACTCTATGACTCTAAGCCACCAAGAAGATTTCTATTGCTCTTCTTTAAAGTGTTGTGGGGTTACTTATGTTGTCTTCAGAAGGCAGAAAAGTCCTAGGTTTCCGGTTTCAACTGAAAACATTACCACCTATCGCACAAGACGGGGGGAAATAAAAAATAAAATGCAGGCAACAGTCAGTTGAGCAGCATCTGTGGAGAGAGAACAAAACCAACACCTTGTAATAGATAGAGTGGAGAAAAGGAGAGACCGAATGTGATGGTGGTTGTGTTAGCTCAATTGGCTGATGAAAGGTGAAGAGTCAAAGTGCTCAAAATACTCAGCAGGTCAGGCAGCAACTTCAATTGAGAAGCAGAGATGAGGACATATCGGCAGAACAAGTGGTCTGATGCATGTTTATTGACCCAAAACATTACATGGTTCTCTCTCTACACACATGCCGACTGATCTACTCAGTATTTCCAGCACTGTCTTTATTTCAAATTTCTGCATCTGCAGAAGAATTTGAATTTCGATTATGCTGGTAAAGTACACCTGGAGAAGATGCAAACAGGAAGCAACAGTAGAAATCTGATATTAATTTTATTTTACCAGGCAGCATGAGATAAAAATAACAAATCAGGGTAGCATTCCCTGTTGATACCAATTCGGAAGAAAGATCATCACTTGAAACATTAATTCTTGTTTCATCATCGGCATATGCTGCCTGATCTGTCTTTCCCAGCATTTCTGTTTTCAATCCACAACCCAAAATGCTCTTGCTTGACATAGCCCAAGTTTAAATGACCCAAATTCTAAATTCATAATACCGAATGTTTTAGTACAATTCAAATAAAATATTTCACCGTTGCATTTTATGGACGTTCTCATGACAACCATGTCATATTCCCAAAAGAACACACAAACCAAGATATTGTTGGGGACAAAACAACATTCGCAGGATCTGAATGAGACCATCTCAAACCCTGCAGCTTTGCAGTCAATTTAAAACAAGTGGCATTTTCAAATAAAATAACTGAGATTTTGCTGTACATTTGCAATCTCAAATTCACTGTAGGATGCAAATGCTTTCAGAATGGTGGATGCTAATAAGAATCCTAATTATCAGCCTGCCCACCTTGCTGAGCAGATACAATTTTTAATATCTGCCTCAGACAGCTGTGCGCTTGGTGTTTGAAGTGACATGTCAGTCCGAGCTAATATGACATTGCTTGCGTTATTAGTGATTTCTGAGCACTTTGAAGTCGTAGTTCAAAGCTCGATTAAAAATTCAGATTTATTCTCACAGACCCCAGGATTCTAACAGTTCCTCCAGGACTTGCTGAATGTACTTTGTTTTATGCATTTCATGGAACAATGTCATGGTAAAATAAAATCAAAAAAAATCCAGACTTTGACAGCGGTGACATTTTTCAAAATAACCTTTCAGAATGACATTACAGTTGGAAACAAATCAACAATCATGTACAATAAAAGATTTTCCCTGCTACCTTGCACACAATGTGCTTTATTTCAAAACAGTTTCAACCATTAACAAAGTTAAATTGCTAATTAAATTATTAAGTTTAATAGCATCATATTGAATAGGCCACACGAAGAAACAATAACGTTGGCTGTTGAGCTGTCATATTCCATCAGACTAGCACCACTAATCTATTTCACCATGTATTACCATCATGAAGGGACATATTATAAGCACAAGTGGGGCCATCCTGCAATCTCACATAATGTGACAATAAACATACCTTTGTTTCTAATGATCAGTACCAGCCTATGGTACATCAAGGTCCTATTCTGCTCCCATTTCTTAAGTCCTTATACCTCAGCAGGATCGCTCACACACCATATATCAATTTGCATTTTGACACATCCACATTTACCATTGAATTGTGATTGTGATTGCATTGTGGGCAGCACAGTGGTGCAGCGGCAGAGTTGCAATTCTTAATTGTGGTGATGTAGCTAATCTCAGACAGTTGGAGCACTTATTACAAGAACCATCCATGACTGCTGCTGCCGATTGCTATCCTCACAAACCTACTGCAATTGTCGAACAGCAGCATGATTGGCTTTAATGACACACTACAGTCAAAGAGCCTGGCCTATATTCTTGCATTTGCTGCCACTTTCTACAATCTCAAGTCTCCCATTACCTGCAAATCCAAATTATTGGAGAAATCAGAATCTCCAGGATGGCAGAAAACATCCCGATTCAAATTTTCAAACCCAACCTTTTGCTGACTTGGAGCCCTTAAGTAATATAATTTGATGTAATATTAGACTGCATCGTGATCTCTGTAAGCACCCGCAAGAAATATGATAATTTTAGGGTCCAAGTTACACATATTATTAAAATTAAAATACCCGTCTTAAATAGCAAGTTAAATAAATCTGGAGGTAGACAAAAATGCTGGAGAAACTCAGCGGGTGCGGCAGCATCTATGGAGCGAAGGAAATAGGCAACGTTTCGGGACGAAACCCTTTTTCAGAAGCAGCCGCACCCGCTGAGTTTCTCCAGCATTTTCCTTCAATTTTACAGCATCTGCAGTTCCTTCTTGAACATAAATAAATCTGGAAACAGTACTTGTATCCTCATGATAGACACAAAAAGCTGGAGTAATTCAGCAGGACAGGCAACATCTCTTAATAGAAGAAATGGGTGACGTTTCGAGTCGAGACCCTTCTTCAGACTAGTCAGGAATAAGGGAAATGAGAGATATAGACAATGACAAAGGAAACAGGCCATTGTTAGCTGCTTGTTGGGAGAAAACGAGAAGCTGGTGCGACTTGGGTAGGGGAGGGATGGAGAGAGAATGCCAGTGTTACTTGAATGAGAGAAATCAATATTCATACCAATGGGCTGTAAGCTGCCAAGTGAAATATGAGATGCTGTTCCTCCAATTTGCTTTTAGCCTCACTCTGACAATGGAGGAGATCTACGACAGAAAGGTCAGTGTGGGATGGGAAGAAGAATTAAAGTGTTTAGCAACTGGGAGATCAGGTAGGTCCAGGCTAAATTGAGTGAATGTGTTTAGCAAAATGATCGCCCAGTCTACGTTTGGTCTCACCGATATATAAGAGTCCACATCTTGAACAACGGATACAGTAGATGATGTTGGAGACGGTGCAAGTGAACCTCTGCCTAACCTGAAAGGACTGTCAGGGTCCCTGGACAGAGTCCAGGGAGGAGGTATAGGCACAGGTGTTGCATCTCCTGAGGTTGCAGGGGAAGGTACCTGGGGAGGGGGTGGTTTGGGTGGGAAAAGATGAGTTAACCAGGGAGTTGCGGAGGGAACGGTCTCTGCGGAAGGCGGAAATGGGTGGAGATGGGAAGATGTGGCTAGTGGCGGGATCCCGTTGGCGGTGGCAAAAAGGTCGGAGTATCATGTGTTGTATGCGACGGCTGATGGGGTGAAAGGTAAGGACTATGGGGATTCTATCCCCCTTGTATCCTCATGAAGCAAGCGACCAACAAGGAAGACAAATAACTGTGGGAATTATTCAAGTCCAGGATACCAAGCCTGAGCTTTGAGCTTTTATCAATGCCTGCCCACTAGGATAGATGGAGAAAGAAATAAATACATAAAGCTCCTCTCCTGAAGGTGATTATGCTTATCTAGTGTCGTACTGTTCAAGCCAGCTAAAAGACTATCTGTCTGTTCAGGCATCATAACCAAGGCTATACCACCCACAGACTTTATTGCAGCAGTCACTAGGTATCAGACACTAGAACTCAGCTAATACTCTCCTTCCAATCTTGGAAATACAATGTATTAACAATCCCACCATCGCCCCCTCCCCCCATTCTTCCCCTTATCCTCAGCTGCTGCATTAACTGTGATCAACGAACTGTGTACAAATCAGGGATCAAATGTTGGATTTCCTAATCTCAGTTTAATACCTTTTCACAGGACATCAACCACCAAAATCACTAGGGTGCTTCAAGCTTGCCTTTCTTATTATACGAATAATACAACACCAGTCAAATTTACTGGTGCCTAACTTATAAAAACACAAAGGTGGTGAAACAGAGGGTTCTGTGAGGGTCATTAAGACCCTCACCCATCTATGTAAATCCATCCCACATGTTAAAGTGCCACACAGTCCGAGCAAGTTTAGCGGTCTCTGATTACAAAGCCCATTTGCTTTCACCTTTTGTCAGCCCCAAACAGACTTAAGATGCCATCCATCCTCCTGTTTGTCACTGACATCTGTGGGCAAGGAACAAAACAAAAACGGTATACAGGTTTTATCGGGGGGGGGGGGGGGGGGGGGGGGGGAGCTCACTCTTTGCATTGCAAGTGGAGGAATCGTGAAGCATATTTACAAAAATCTGAAACAGTAGATTTAAAAATCAGACACTATTAAGACAAATACCATAATATCTATTTCAGGAAAACTTGAAAAGGATGAGCAATGAATTACTATAACATTCTAAACGCATCTGAATACAAACATCAGCTCAAACGCATCACTGATGCAAAGCCTGTAATTCTTAGGACACCAGAATGGAGAAGTCACAGGTCAGAGGCACCCAACAATCCCAAAATCCTTTAATCCTCAATCTTGCAGCACCATGCCTTCCAAACACACAAGACTAAAAGAATGAAAGTATAAAGCCTAAATTAAACACAAAAATGTCAAAAAAGGGTTAAAAGAGGCAGAGTATACATATTCTACTAGACATAATCACTAATTGAGAAATGTCCAAAAATATATGGGAAAAGAGAATGATTAGAAACGGATTAGCAATTTATTGCAGGCACAAAAGACGTGCGGGGCATGGGAATAAATTATGAATGGCACCGTTTCCATAAAATGGGAAAAGGCAGTAATATGCACCTGATATTGGGATGGACAAGAACATTGCTGAAAGCAGGGAGTGAGAAGTAGGATGAAACCTCATTGCCGGGAGGAAAGATGATCAATGGCTGGTACCAAATAGAATGGATAACGTTTGCAATGGGTGAGACTCATCCAGATTTATTTTATAAATCGATGTGACAGCAGGCGCCGATTTCCTACACTCCAATGGCCAGCAGACATCAGTTCAACCAGCCAAGCACATACCAACCCACCATATTTACCAATAAGACTGGATGTAATTCCACTAGCAACTGTGCAACCAAGATCAGAGAAATAATAAACTGCAATATTAAGAGAACAGGTTCCCCTAAATGGACTGCAGATACATGAATCTTGAGCAAAAAACAAAGTGTTGATGGTCTGAAGAAGGGTCTTGACCCGAAACGTCGCCTATCTCCTTCGCTCCTTAGATGCTGCTGCACCCGCTGAGTTTCTCCAGCATTTTGTGTAACCCTCGATTCTCCAGCATCTGCAGTTTCTTCGTTAACAAAGTGTTGATGGAACTCATTGGTCAGTCAGCATCTGTGGGGGGTGGACAGGGGACATTTCGGATCGGGACCCTTCTTCAGGTCCCAATCCCCAACTCAATTTGATTTTTTACCCCCTCTAAATGAAAGATCGATATATTTGGGCATTAAGATGCATCGTGCATTTTCTGCGCCAGGAATCCGAGGCCATCCACCACGTCCTCCTTACCTGCATGTTGAAGACTCCAAGTTCGCTGGTGGCCAGCACTCGCATCTGATTCGCAAGAACTTGTGCTTCCTCCAGGATGGCGAAGTCTCCGGAGTCGGGCGGCGCGGCCGATGCGGGCGAGACGAGCGAGAGCAGCAGCAGCAGCAGCAGCAGCGGCGGCGGCGGCGGCGGCAACAAGGGGGCGAGGAGGGCGGCCGGGGGGCTGCAGGGACGGGCACGGGCACGGCGAGCCGCCGCCCAGGCCGAGTGTCCACCTCCCGTCTCAACGCCACGGCTGCTCCCCCTCGCCATCATGCCAAACTGTGGATGCGACAAGAAACTTCTCAAACTCTGCGGCAAACTTTCCCCCCGCTGCCGAAAAACTGTCGCCCGCATCCCCCGCCGTCCTTCAGAAACGTGTCGATCCTTTTCCTCCCCCGCCCCAGAAGGAAGTCAGTCGTTCTCCTTTATGTTTCTCCCCCCACCCACCCCACTAAGCAGCAGCAACAAAACAGACAAGAGCAGAGATTGCCTGCTGTGCGGATCCGCGACACGCTGCTGCCGCCGCCGCCGCCGCTGCTCACTCTCTGGCAGAGCAGCTCTCGGATTCCAGCGGCGGACGGGCGCTGCAAAATCCGCGCTGGATCTCCACACAAGGTGCAACCACAATAACCATGGCAACCCCCCTGACCAAATGCAGCCAAGGAGCTCAAAATATGTTTGCAGGGAAAAGGCAAGAAGCAGCTTTTGTTTCCCCCTTTTGATTTCTTAATTTATTTATTTTTTAAACGTTTCACAGTCATTAGCATACAAAAAGCACCTTTATGAAACCCAAAACTGCTCCACTTTTGATGGGCAAGATTTTTTTGCCACTTTATGCAGGATGCTAGAGAAAAAAAACACATGAATCCCCAGGAATGGCTCACAATCAACAGGTTTCGGTGGTATTCGGACCCACAGTTTCTTTTATTGTTTCAATTTTTAACATTCCAATGTTGGCTTCTTCTAATCTCCAAATGCACCATCCTCCATGTTCCTCATCCCCTTTCTTTTCTCACTGCATTGAAATCAAAACTATATCATTGTTATCCAATTCTACTTCATCCTTTCCCGGGGTTTCAGAACTGCAACTTTTTACCTCCTTAAAACTTAATTCTTCTTAAAAACCTATAAGGTTATAAACTCAAACATGTCATTACGAACCCCTACGCCGCCCTATTGCTCCCCCGTCCTCTTGTACTTTTTTAATCATGAAATCAAATATTTGCAAATCCAATCCACTCGAAAAATGTATTCCACTCCGCTTTTTTCGGGAATGTTTTACTTGCAAATCGGAGAAGGGAGATGCTGAACCACATTTCAAATAATTTGAGTGTTTAAGAAATTGTTAAGATGTCAAGCAAAGTATTAAATAGAGAGAGGGGTCGAAAGAATGTGTGCTTGTGTTATGAATTGGCGATTTTAACGCATTCTTCAAACAGTTTAATTTGTTGGTTTGCTGCGACTCGAATATTCCCTCTTATCCTATGGAGCTTGCCTGCCTGGGCAGACTTGGAAACCTGCTGGTTTGCTTTTCTTTTCTGGTCTGTGGTTTCAATTTACAGCCGAGTGGTTCTTTTATCAAGCTTCTCCTACTAACAACATCGAATACCAGTTTAAAATGTTCGAACGAATTGATTTTTTTTTTTTTAAACCGCATTTCAGTTTTTTTTTTCTTTTCTTCTTGTTAATCTATACTTTGTGGAAGGACGATTCAAAAATTGATTTTAATTGAATATAAATATATTGCTTTTCTTGAACAGTCTGTGTTCGTGTTTACTTTGTGATCTGGACTGTTGGTGATAACTCCATCATAACTTGCGTATTGGGCTTCAATTATGCCTGCTGACCATGTGCTTGGTAAAGCTTGTTTAGAATCAGATGCTGATTGTTAATTTTGTCTTCATCTGCTCAAGCCCACTGATTTCGTTTCCAGCTTCCACTATGTCTCTGGCTTTTGAATGTAGATTCCCCTTAATAGGGCGCTTGATTGTTGTTTCTGAGCCTTGCATCCGCCCCCTTTCGCTCTCAGGCCGTGGTCTTTATCATTTCAATCCAGCATCTTTCTTTGAACCCAGGTATGAGCAGATGGCTGGGGCCTGAAGTTGAGGCTTGGAGTCAAGGAAATTGGGCTACAACCCAAGACTAAGCAAACACACAGGGCCAGGAGTAAGAAACCTCTGTATCTCTCAGCACATCATCAGGTTTATTAGCAGAATTTCATAACACTGGTGAGGCTTGGTGTGATCTAGCAGGAATCTCTAACCCTTGACACACTTGGCTCTGGGTCCTGTTCAAAAAGTCTAATACGTTTCAAAACTCTTCAATTCGAGGCTTGGAACTTTAGACCTGAAACTAATAAATACAGGGCTTGAATTCAATAATAAAATCCTAATCATCTCAACAACATCTCTTATCACCCAGCCCAGTTGAAAGGTTCTTGCACCTGCTCGTACAATATCCACATTGTGTTTAAAACAAAAATCCACAACCAATTTTCCTACTTCAAATCTTTTAAGTTATCAGAATTATTTTTAAAGAGCTATTCTTTCAACTGTAATACCATTTTTCATTATTAATTCTTTACAAGCAAAAAAAAAAATTTGAAGAGGAAGGAACTTCAGATGCTGGTTTACACCGAAGATGGACACAAATTTCTGGAGTAACTCAGCGGGACAGGCAGCATCTCTGGATAGAAGGAACAGGTGATGTTTTGGGTCGAGACCCTTCTTCAGTCCAAAACAAATATTTACTGGGTCTTCCTCACAAATTCTGGACCCCACTGAGAGAAATTTTGTAGGAGAATTTACACTTGGCCCCATTTTATTATCAACCTTTTTAGTCAGCAAAAATATCAGATCGAGGATTAGTCTACTAACCGTCTCAATGTATTTAAATATTTATTAACAGTTTGTATGTTAGTTTTTACAGATAACATAGGACAGACAGCTTCTGCATTGTAACATCTAGCTACTTCTTAAACAATTTCAAAGTTGGCATTTTCATTATCATACTTAGAAAACCCAAGTAATTAATCTCCTCACATAACTCCAAATTTAACTTTTCTGTGTAATACTTTGCATTTCAGGAATATTATAGACCTAGATTTTCTATAATCAAGAGTAATAATCACTAGATTATTACACCAGCCCACTTGCAAATTGACAGTATAAAAAGTGCAGTATTGTGGTGCGGTTGGTAAAGCTGCTGATTCATGTCTCCAGCAACATACAATCATTCCAGACCTCAAATGCTGTCAATGTGTAGCTCCCATGTTCTGCATGTGATCATTTGGGTTTCCTCCAGGTTCTCTGGTTTCCTCCCACAACCCAAAGAGTTGTAGGTTGGTTGGTTAATTGGCCACTGTAAATTGCCCCCAGGGAGAGTGGGAAGTTCATGGGTAATTGTGGACACGATAAAATGGATTAGGGTAGGATTAATGTTAAAAAATAGGTTGTTTTGTGGTCAGTCTAGACGCTAGGGGCCAAATGGCTTGTTTCTGTGACTAAATAAGCTCAGAGAATTGCATGCATAGGTCAAAGTTCATAGCCACCTGGCACCAGTATCATTGAAAGGCGAAGCTGTGCCTCTGGGTCAATTTAAACCCGACTACTAGAGAAGATGCATATCTACGTAGTGAGAGCAAGGGATCAATGTTGCAAGGATCTAGTCTCTCAAAGAGTAGAGGAAAGCTAAGGGGAAAGATATTAGCATAGGATATGACTAACAACATGTTACAGGAAGGGATGGGGGTATAAATCTAAGAGTAACAGTGGGTAAGACTGGAGATGGCAAAAATAATAAAAAGGCAAAACTAAAGATTCTGTATTTTAATAAATATAGAATTTTAAACAAATAGATTAACTGAGAGTGCAAATAGAAATAAATATGATCTGATAGTATATTTAGAAGATCTAAAGGATAGACATAAAATGCTGGAGTAGCTTAGCGAGTCAGGCAGCATCTCTGGAGAAAATAAATAGGTGACGTTTCGGGTCGAAACCCTTTGTCAGACTGCGAGTCGGGGAGGGAAATTAGAGGTATGAAAAGGTTCAGAACAAATCAGCTGGAACCGATGACCATGGAAAGGTGGAGCAAGGAAAATTATCCATTGTTGGCAGTGGGATATATGGATGCAAACAGTGGAACTGGCAGGATAATTAGGGTGGGGAAGGGCAGAGAGAGAGGGAATGCAGGGGTTACTTAAATTAGAGATATGAACTTTCATACCTCTGGGTTGAAAGCCCAAATGAAATATGAGGTGCTGTTCCTCCAATTTGTGTATGACCTCACTCCGAGAATGGCGGAGCTCCAGGACAGAAAGGTCAGTATGGGAATGGGAAGAAGAGTTTAAATGTTTGGCAACCGGGAGATCGTGTAGGCCAAGGTGGACCGATTGCCCAGTCTACTTCTGCCTCAAAAGTATTCAAACAGTCTACTTCCTTCAGTGGATAATCATTGTTATCCAATATCTATTCATTAGTTTGCTATGATGGCACAAATACATACAGCACAATTGACTTCATAATAAAGACAGCAATAATCAAGCATTAGTGAATCTGTTATAGACCTTGATAGAACCTGATATACACCTGTTAGAGTCATATAATGTGGAAACAGGCCCATCGGTCCAACTTGCACACGCCAACCAACACTAATCTACACTAGATAGTACCTATTGTACCTCTAGCAGCTTGTTCCATATACCACCCTTTGAGTAAAAAAATTGCCTGTTACATTCCTATTAAATCTTTCCCCATCACCTTAAACCTATGTCCTCTGGTTCTTGATTTCTCTAATCTGTGTAAAAGAATCTGTTGATTTATGCTATGTATTCCTTTCATAATCTTATACACCTCTATAAGATTACCCCTCATTTTTGACCACGGTATCTACATGAGATGCCACTTTCAAGGAACTATATACCTGCACTCCTAGATCCGTCTGCTCTACAACATTCCCCAGAGCCCTGCCATTCACTGTGTTGGTCCTGCCCTGATTTGACTTCCCAAAATGCAACACCTCGCACTTTTCTGAATAAAATTCCATCAACCATTCCTCAGCCCACCTGCTCAACCGATTAAGATCCTGCTGCAATTTTTGACAACCATCTTTTATTATCTACAATACCACTCACCCATTGGATGAGCCGTGAGGTACATTCACAAGTTAAGGCCAAGTCTGTTGCATACAAGTCAAATGATCCCGAGTGGTACAAGAAGTCCCGTTTTGATCTCCGCAAAGCCATCAAGGATGCCAAGAGACAATACTGGGACAAACTTGAGTCCCAGTTGAATCACTCGAACACATGGAGAATATGGCAAGGTCTGAATAGGATAACTGGCTGCAAAGCAAGGTCAGGCAACATCATTGGTGATAGTACGACTCTACCCGATGAACTGAATGCTTTCTATGCTCACTTTGAGCAGAAAGCCAACAGGGCGGTGACATCTGGCCCTTCAGACTCCAGTGTGCCTTTCTCCAGGGTGACTGTAGCAGAGGTTAGATCGCCCTTCCTGAGAGTAAGCCCACGGAAAGCAACTGGCTCAGACAGAGTTCCTGGCCGTGTCCTTAGCAGCTGAGCGGACCAGCTAGCGGGCGTATTCGCGGACATCTTTATCACTCCCAAATCCGTTCTGAGGTACCCCCCCCGCTTCAAGAAGACCACCATCATCCCAGTACCGAAGAAAAGCAAGACCTCATGCCTAAAGAGCTATTCTTTCAACTGTAATACCATTTTTCATGATTAATTCTTTACAAGCAAAAAAAAAACATTTGTAGAGGCTAGTCATGGAACACATTAAATCCAGTCTACCCAGCGGCCTTGACCCACTGCAGTTTGCCTACCGCCACGGACGATGCCGTCGCCCTAGCCCTACACTCTTTCCTAGAACACCTAGATAAAAGAGACATCTACGTCAGACTCTTATTCATAGGCTACAGCTCTGTCTTTAATACCATCCAAGCTTATCACAAAACTCACTTGACTTGGTGTCAACACTCATCTCTGCAACTGTATCCTCGACTTCCTGACCAGAGCACCCCAATCAGTGAGGACAAGGGACAAATCATCCTCTACGATAATCCTCAACACGGGGGCTCTGCAAGGATGCATTCTCAGCCACCTTCTTTACTACTTGTACACCCATGACTGTGCAGCCACATAGAAATCTAATTCAATTTTCAAATTCACAGATGACACCACCATTGTGGGCCGGATATCAAATAATGATGAGACGGAGTGTAGGAAGGAGATCGAGAACCTCGTGTCCTGGTGTCATGACAACAACATTTCGCTCAATGTCAGCAAGATAAAGGAGATAGTGATCGACTTCAGGAAGCAAAGTGGCACACGTAACCCAGGTTGCATTGATGGTGCCGAAGTAGAGATGGTTGAAAATTTCAAATTCCTAGGAGTCAATATCACCAACAACCCTTCCTGGACCACCCATATTGAAGCAACAACCAAGAAAGTATGTCCCCTACAACTCTCACCAACTTCTACAGATGCACCATGGAAAGCATTTTCATCAGGATGCATCACAGCTTGGTTTGGGAACAGCTCCATCCAAGACTGCAAGAAATTGCAGTGAATTTTGGACACAGCCCAGACCATCACACAAACCAACTTCCCTTCTATTGACTCCATTTATACCTCACGCTGCCTCGGCAAGACCAGCAGCATAATCAAGGACGCGTCACACCCTGGCCACTCCCTCTTCTCCCCTCTCCCATCGGGAAAAGGGTATAGAAGTGTTAAAACGCACACCTCCAGATTCAGGGACAGTTTCTTCACAGCTGTTATCAGGCAACTGAATCAAGCTACCACAACCAATGAGCAATGCTGAACTACCATCAATCTCTTTGGTGACCCTCAGATTATCATTGATCGGACTTTGCTGGCTTTACCTTGCACTAAATTGTAATCATGTATTGTCTTTCTACTGAGTGGATAGCACACAACAAAAGCTTTTCACTACACCTCGGTATACGTGACAATAAACTAAACTAACAATAGTGTTATCTGCAAACTTACCAATCATGCCTTGTATGTTCTCATCCAAATCATTGACAGGGATGACAAATAGGAATGGGCCCAACACTGAACCCTGAGGCACACCACTGTTCACAGGCCTCCAGTCCGAAAAACAACCTTCCACCATCACCCTCTGCTTCCTTCTACAAAGCCAATTTTCTATCTGGTTGGCGTGCTCTTCTTGGATCCCATGCAATCCCACCTTCCAGAGCAGCCTATCATGTGGAACTTTGTCAAATTGATCATACCTTCAAAAAACTCAATCAGATTCATGAGACATGATCTCCCACAGCCAAAACCACACTGACTATCCCTTATCAGCCCATGTCCATCTAAATGTTTGTATATTTTATCCCTCTGAATACTTTCTAGTATCTTTCCTGTTGGATTTAAGTTACCTTGGCAAGTGGGTATAACACAATCCTATTCGATTGAATAGGATAAGTGAACTGGATTAGAAAAGCCAGTGCAAGAAAGTTTTTTTTAAAGTAAGGTAATACTTTTAGTTCAGTTCTAATGCATTTTTAAGTGAATGTATTGTTTCTTTTAAACGACTTATAATGTTTTTTTTCAAATTAATCAAATCAAATTCAAATGGTCAGGGACATTTTTGGACACTTAAAAAGGCTATCGACAGCAGCAGGATGTTAAACAGTCATGAAGATTTGCTTGCTGCTTGCAGACCACTCTGCTTCACTGATCAACGGCGGCAACAACATCTGAAGGATGTTTTATTATATTGCAGGGTTTTACAGCCATGGGAGGATTTGCAGGAAGTGAATGTGGGGATTGAGCTGGATCAAAGATGAAAAAAGCATCATATCTTCCAAATTGGTTTAGTGATCACATAGTGAAATTACAGACTGGTTTGGGCTGAGTTGGATTCTTTTTCTTCTTAATCATACTCCAGCTCATCTACATTTAGTCCAGTTGTCCAGTTAACTAAATTGTCCACTTCTTTGTTCCATAGTTCCTCCTCTTGTGCACAGGTATTGGATTGCTTTGCCCTGATGTTTGTTGGTAGATCTGAGGTTATTGAAGTAGAAGCTTCTGTAGACAAACAAAATATCACGATTCATTACTGTCTGTTTGAAACTTGACTATCCCAAGTTAAATAACCTGGTACATAAAAGATTTGTATTTGATTATCTTCAATTGTCTAGGTGTTTTATTTTGAACTTGTCTTATAACTTTTTTGCCTCTTTTCCAGAAATAAGGTAATAATTGTAGCTTGACTGTCATCTTAACCAAGACTCAGTACAAACTAGGAAGTAAACTTCTGTGAGATTGTGTGGTTCAATGGTATACCCGGCACCATACAGTAGACATTGGGACTAATATACTGTATTATTTACTACTTAATTACATTTGTGAAATTAAAAAAAACATTTTTGCTTCAAATATTATTTGTTAACCATCATAATAAGTATGAATACGTTTAAGAAGGAACTGCAGAAGATATAAATGCTGGAGAAACTCAGCGGTATGAGGCAGTATCTATGGAGCGAAGGAAATAGTCAACTTTTCGGGTCGAACCGTGCCCTATTTCCTTCACTCCATAGATGCTGCCTCACCCGCTGAGTTTCTCCAGCATTTTTGTCTACCTATAGTAAATATGAATTATTGTTCTGACTGGACTTTGCTATCTTTCTAGAGATTCTAGCAAACCATCAGCAACACTTTAGGTAAGTAAGTTCTCACCAATGGGATCCCTAATTAAATAAAGTAATTAAGGATTGCTAACACTCTTGCACAAACTCACCCTTTCACTCATGACAACTTACCAGGGACTCTGTCCATAATATAGCTCTTCTTCATGCGGTTGATTCGCTCCAGTTTCTGATTCATTGTCATTTGAGCCTTCCTTTCATTACCAAATGTTCCATAGATAATTTCACCAAATCTATGCGCAATATGACATGAAAGCGTTTAGATTGTCAACACATCAGTTACAATCAGATCAGTTATGATCTCATGTCTGATCTGGCTTGTGGAGGCATGTGACCTCTCCTGGCTCCAAATTAATATGTTGATAAACTAACCAATATTAATCCCTCAAACACTAATAATAAAACAGATTATTTGATCATCGCTATGTTATGTTTAAAAAATGGAATTGTCTAAATGAAGAGTACAGAACATTAAATAAATATTGAGACACACATATATAATGCAATCCCACATTATTAATAACTTTAAAAAAATCTACTACTTTTTAAAGTATTCAAGTGAGCTAATTACAATCAAGTCAGATTGGTGGAGTTTTCTAGGCAATGGTTATAGCTTAGTGCATCATTAAATCGCACAGTCTTCAGCGCAAAAACCACAACATTTTCAGTATTTTACAGGATTCATTAATAAATAAATTAAGTTCATTAATTCAATTGATCTCCATTGATTCATATGCAAAGCGTACAAAAAGCACAGCCTGTGGAAAAAGATAAATCACTGGTGGCATTTTGGGGATTTCATATTACACTGTTGATGGTGCTGTCAGTTTAACTTTGTAATGACAGTGTGATAGTTTCAGCATTGTAACTATCAGAACTTTACCATGACCATGAAATAAATAAATACATAAATAAATTCTCTCTCTCTCCTCTTTTCTCTCCCCAGGAGTCACCATGTTCCAATTATCAAGGTGTTTTGATTTTAACTTTTGGGGTTCAATGTGGAAGAAATGTTTGTTGCTTTTAACTAACTATCCTTACTTATGGCTGCAGGTAAACATGTCTGAAGTGGGAGTACCGTGTTCCCCATCCTCATCGTACTGATTTCAAATGGTATCGTTCATTTCTTAATTTCTATACTGCTTATATTCATGGAGCCTTAATCACCTAACATTTGATCACACTCTGTGACGTGGCAGTTGCTCAAGTGCTAGGTTTATCAATTAGTATAGAGCCAGGTACCTTCCCCTGCAATCGCAGGAGATGCAACACCTGTCCCTTTACCTCCCCCCTTTGACTCCATCCAAGGACCCAAACAGTCTTTAGAGGTAAGGCAGAGGTTCACTTGCACCTTCTCCAACTTCATCTACTTTATCTGCTGTTCCAGGTGTCAACTTCTCTACATTGGCGAGATCAACACAGCTCGGCGATCGTTTCGCTGAACACCTCCGCTCAGTCCATCTTAACCTACCTGATCTCCCGGTAGCTCAGCACTTCAACTCCCCCTCCCATTCCCAATCTGACCTTTCTATCCTGGGCATCCTCCATTGTCAGAGTGAGGCACAGCACAAATTGGAGGAACAGCACATCATATATCACTTGGGTAGTTTATACCCCAGCGGTATGAACATTGATTTTAACTTCAGATAGCCCTTGCTTTCTCGCTCCATCCCCTTCCCTGTTCTACCTCTATTCGTACTCTCCCCGCCTACATTCTATCTTTGTCCCGCCCCCTCCCCTGATATCAGTCTGAAGAAGAGTCTCGTGCCGAACGTCGCCCATTCCTTCTCTTCTGAGCTGCTGCCTCACCCGCTGAGTTACTCCGGCATTTTGTGTCTACCGGCAATTTTTTTTTGATTGGTTATAGATGCTGTTGATGGCATTCCCAGCGTTCATTGGTTTTGTTGTGTGCTAATCAGTCAACCAGTTTGCTGTGTGCTAACCTAGCAGCCACAGAGCAGTCTAAATTAGTGGTAGAAAAAATAACTTGGGATAAACTAGACCTCCCAACATTTGATTGTCAAAATTCATAATATTTCCCCTCAAAATTCATATTTTTTAATGAAAATTCATAATATGTCGCGGCGCCCTATTCGGGGTCCCATGTCACAAATTCTAAATTGTGAAGAAGTATTTTAAATGCCAAAATGTGAAAAAGGTACATGTATGCTGAAACATTTATAATTCTTTGTTAAACTTTGATAAACTTGGCACTAGACTCACCTTCATTTCTCTCACTTGGGGTTGTTGCCGGCGGCTATGCGCCTGCGCACTGGTGCAGATCAGCGGGCTGCCGGCGGGCGGGTGCGGCACATGCGCACTTGGCCAGGTTGCCGGCGGGTCTGCGCCTGCGCACTGGGTGGGGGTGGAGGCCCGGTGATGGGGCTTTAAAGAAGGAACTGCAGATGCTGGAGAATCGAGGGTACACAAAAAGCTGGAGAAACTCAGCGGGTGCAGCAGCATCTAAGGAGCGAAGGAGATAGGCGACGTTTCGGGTCGAGACCTTCTTCTAGCTGAAGAAGGGTCTCGACCCGAAACGTCGCCTATCTCCTTCGCTCCTTAGATGCTGCTGCACCCGCTGAGTTTCTCCAGCTTTTTGTGTACCCCCGGTGATGGGGCTGCCGCGAGCGGCCGGCTGGCGGCCGGCTGGCGGCAAGAAAGTGCCGCTGATCGCGCGGGCCGGCGCCGCCCGGGCTCTGGGCCGGGCGTGGCGTGGCTCGAAATGGCGCCAGGCCCGGCAACCCTCCCCCACTGCGCACGCGCGGCCACTGGGGCCCGGCAACCCTCCCCCACTGCGCACGCGCGTCCACTGGGGCCCGGCAACCCTCACCCACTGCGCACGCGCGGCCACTGGGGCCCGGCAACCCTCCCCCACTGCGCACGCGCGGCCACTAGGGCCCGGCAAATTGCCGTTGATCGCGCGGGCCGGCAAACCGGGGACACATGGCGCCGGCGTTCACCACGGGAGGAAGAATTTAGCGGGATAATTAGGGTACAAATCGGGATGGCGGGAAGGGAACCTAAAAAGCGGGAATATCCCGCCAAAAGCGGGATAGTTGGGAGGTCTGAAATTAACACCTGCTAATTATGGAATAACAACTGAAAGTATGTTCACATCTCTCAGAGATAATCTTCTGCCAGAGTGATCACATTTTTGATGAAGTAACAAAGTGACAATAGACAATAGGTGCAGGAGTAGGCTATTTGGCCCTTCAAGCCAGCACCACTATTCAATGTGATCATGGCTGACCTTCCTCAATCAGTACCCCGTTCCTGCCTTCTCCCCATATCCCCTGACTCCGCTATCTTTAAGAGCCCTATCTAGCTCTCTCTTGAAAGTATCCAGAGAACCGGCATCCACCGCCCTCTGAGGCTGAGAATTCCACAGACTCACAACTCTCTGTGTGAAATTAAAGTGGTTTGCCATTAATGTATATATGGACTTTTCAAAAAACAATTAATAGAATTGTGAGAAAACTAAGGGAGTGAAAGCAAAATGTAGTTGCGAGCAATTGTTTTTCAAACTGGATGGGTATCAAAAAGAACAATGATGGCAATACTGCACCAACCATTGATAGTGAAACTGTTGATTTTTTGATATATAGTAATCATCTAAATCTGATAATGCAAGACAACATTTTCAAATGTTGCCGATGATGTTGTAAATACTAAGAAGGTTGATAGTTGACCAACAATAAATATATAGGCAATAATTTAATGCATGCAATTTGGATCTTGAACTCAAAGATAAATGGCTACAACCATCCCTTGTAGTTAGCAGCAGCTCCTATCAAGTCAAGTCACTTTTATTTCTATAGCACATTTAAAAAACAACTCTCATTGGCCAAAGTGCTTTACATTGGTGGAGGTACTAACGTTATACAACATTGGTTCATAGATTAAGTACATACATAAATACATACATATAGCCCTCCCTCAGAGGACGTCAAGAAAGGCTTGAGAGTAAATATGAGTTTTAAGTCTCGACTTAATGGAGGGGGCAATTCTGATGGGAAGAGGGAATCTGTTCCACAAACTAGGAGCTGCAACTGCAAAGGCGGTTCCCTATAACTTGTTCTTTTGTCCTTCACGTTCCTCTTTGTTTCCTTTATTTTCGCACGCTATCTTATCACTTTCCTGTACCAATTCTCTCTTTAATCTACAATTTTATTTTAATCCTCCATTCTGTTGCTTAGTCAAATGCTGGTGTTCTCAAAGATGTCCAACACCCTCAAAAGATATGCAGCAGGCATTAATAGTCCCAGAATGTTTAGTGAGATACTATTTCTGAGCCCCAGTTCCAGAAGCCACAACTGTATGGAAGTTTCAAGCAAAAATTGCCATTGTCTGATGGAAGTTTACATGGACTTAACAATAAAACAGCACCTAGGAAAATAAGTCCCAGGTTGTCTCGACAATGCCTGCTTGTTTTCCTAACCATGTACTGAGTCGGAATGAAGTAATGGGGTTGATACAAACAAAAATAACTGATTACTCAGTGCCAAGCCTGCGTTTCAAGAACATGAAAGGAACAAGGTGGAAAGACCGAAGGAATAAGAGCATGGAAATTAATGTGCTGTAGTAGTAAACATATGTTTTTTTAACTTTCAAAATATGGACCTTCTGGTTAGAATGAAAAAAACATAATTTGTTGTATTTAATTCTTAGAATGTAAATCTGGAAATACTACCGAGAAACTTAATAGTCGGGATCCCAGAAAACCTCCACCACAATCAGTCTGAAGAAGGTCTCGACCCAAAACATCACCCACCCATGTTCTCCAGAGATGCTGCCTGACCCGCTGAGTTAATCCAGAATTCTGTGTCTTTATCAGTGAAAAAAGTGAGGAAAGAAAATGTTTGAAATGAAGAGATTTTACTTACTGTCGATAGTTTGTGTCAATTATGATCCACGAGATCCATATCGGAGCAGGAAAACTAGACAGTCCAAGAATATTATTTGAGATTGGAGTTAGCAAAGGATGATGGTCTTTGTTTGGATTGAAAAGAGAAATGAAGAATCCAAATTCCTCAGAGATTGTGCCAAATGTTACAATACACACAGAAGAAACTACCAAAACCTAGCAGGGATTCAGCTGTGTGGGAAATGTGCATTTTTTTAAACCTTGCCTTTGACACGATAGGCTGTGAGATCAGGAGTGATAAATATGAAAAAGAAAAAGGTATCATTTACCAGGACTGGGAGGGTGGCACAGCTAATACAGCTGCTGCCTCATAGCTCCAATCATGATGCAGGGACTTAACCTGAAACTACAACTATCCCTTTGCCTCCATAGATGCTGCCTGGCCTGCTGAGTTCCTCTAGAAGCATGTTTTTTTTCCCTTCTTTTTCATTTGTGGCCTTGTTGAGGCTTTTATCCACTGAGCAATATGACTGCTGCTCAGGGACTCCAATCACTCCAAGAGAAGATTTGTAATAGTATCTGAGATAGGCCATTTATAAGACAAACAGATCATTGTTGCATCGGCTCAGAGCACTTTTCATCTTTCCTGCTTCCCATATTCAAGACATTGACTGGGAAGTAGACCAGAGCAGTGTCTTAGATGGAGAACTCCAGCAGCTGAGGTACAAAGGGCATCCTGTGCTGCAAGTAGGAACATTTATCATATATCTCTCGCTTTATTATATACCAGCAACCTAAGTAACCTCCTATAAAAGTGTACCTGTACACATAGGTGCTAAGTCATTGAATTCAGATGAATACGCACTCTTTATTGTGTGCTTCAATTTCTTTTTGTAATTCCTCTTCTCCATTTCCAAAGTATAGTGCTTGAAGATTAATGCAGGGCATTGGTGCTGTCAAGTCAAATGAAAGTACACAACAAAATCAATGTTAGATTTTAGAGAAAGATTTTGCCTTAGTAATTCAACAATCATGCGTGTACAGTAAAAATCCATGAATCCTTCACCCTCAGACAGAGGTGCTGCCAGGCCAGCAGATTTTCTGGACTATTGGATGTTACGCTCATAATTGACACCAACACATTTCATGCCACTTTTTGACACATAATAGTATAATAATCTAGAGAACCCAATGAGATTAACGGAAGTGCATGGAAACAGAACCCCCCAGTGAATTTTAGCTGGTCAGAATGAGCTGAAACGTGCAAACATGCCGGACCCTGTTTCTGGCCACATAACCACCCAACTTCACGACCCGGGCTACACACCCAGCCAACACAACGGACATCGGATTTACCCTTCGGACTAATGAGTGAGCCAGATGCTGAAACACTGGATTTCTGAGCAATCGGATAGTAGATTATGAGAGTTTTGCATGTGTTTCCAATGCTGCAGCATGCTCAAAATTATATGGCATAAAGAATGCAGCAATTCAAAAAACCCAAAAAGCATTTAATAATTTCTTGAATAATTCCTGGGTTTTCACCTCAACTACACTTTCTTCAAAACAATAGTTAATGGAAAAGTCTGGGACAATTGCAGTGTATCCATCAATGCAGCGACTGAGATCTGCTTGCTCACCAATGACTGATGCTGTAATTATTTCTTCTATCTTATTGATATTGCAGCAAGGAGCTTCACAGATTACAATGTGCAGATTGGGGTAGCAAGAGGTACAAAAGCAGGTTCACCAGTATACAAAAGTTTTGTAGTTTTTCGCAATGTAAAATGGCAGGTATTCTGGAGAGTTGAAAAGATGCTCATAAATTAAACCTGTTTAACCTGACCACTTGTCTGCTTTCCCTTTCAAGGTGCCAACTTGTATTAGTTTGTCCAACTTGTATTATTTTGTGCTTGTTCTATTTTGAAAAGTTGATATTTCAGATATGATTAAGTCCCTGAACAAAACACAACCAGGAACTCCATCTATTTCCCTCCACAGATACTGCTTATCCTGCAGAGTTCTTCTTGCACTTTGTTTTTAACCTAAGATTCCAGCGTCTGCAGTCTTTTGTGACTCTAAAAATAAACTAATGCAAGCAATTGCCTACGAGCTCTTGTATAGATTGATCACTATCACTGGATATTCTTTCATAGATTTACCAAGCACCCATAGATTTGAATGTGAAGCAACATTTTAAAACTTGCCATAACACGTTGGTGCACTACTCTGTTCTCAATATATCTAGATTTTAAAAAAAAAAAACATAGATAATATGCTGCATTATGTCTATTTGACAGACATAATATAAATTACAGGGACTCACAGTAGCCCATCAAATTTATTTATTGGTTGCCAAATCTGCCAGAATGTTTTATGATATAATTTGTATAAATGTCAGAGTTAGGACAACAAGGATATATACGGACTTCCCACCAGAACACAATTAATGAGATTAGCAGCATTTGTAAATAACTCAAATTAGGGGAATTATGCCCAACATACTGTAGCAATTGCATGCACTTTCCAAGCATCTATTTTGCTAAAAGACCTTAAAGCATTTACTGCCAATATGCAAGATCCTTAAATGGAGCCAGGTGGCAATTATGGATTGTCAAAGAGTTTTTGTTTGTTCAAATAGTTAAAAATCAGCAAGGGAGGAATTATTTGGTCTAAACCAGATTCAGGTAGATTCGCAGACTGGCCATCCCCCGATAATTGAATGTCTGATCCAAAATAGTTTCGATGAAAATTGCATCCCCAGCACTAACAGTTCCCCTAGCAGTTCTCCCTGCTGCCTTAAGTGTTCCCGCATTATGGGTCTTTAGCAATGACTCTAACCCTCAACTATTGCCAGATACCCACTCCTTGTCTATGCTTATTTATCATCCTATTTGTATTGACTTCCACCTCATCAAGTCCCCAGGGTTTTCAGAGAGATTGTGATAGAATCTGAGCAAATCAATGATGGAACACATGCAACATTCATACTTCAGAAGACAATGCAGAAGGAAGACACAGAAAGAGTGAAAAACAAAGACTTCTAAAAGTCTGACACAAATGCAACAAGAATATATTAAAGAAAAATAAGGCAAAAAGCTCAAAAGCATAACTCACAGGAACAAAAATATAAACCCAGAGGGCTAAAATGGTCACACAACTGATATCCAAACATATCCAAAAATCTTGTGCATGCATATTAATTTTGCAGTAGGACAGCTTTTACCCCATCTGCTGAGGCATTGGCCAAGTATTCAATTTTGGGAGCTTATATTTAGCAAGATGTCTAAACCAGACATGTTGGTCGCCATGAACATGTAATTATGTAACATCTGTTGAAGCACCACTTTGCAAATTAATCATCTACAGGTATTGGCAGTTTTCAATAACTTTTAACAGAATCCTTCCCCCAAACAAAGTGTGTGGAGAACACTCCTCACACTTAGAGGGTGTTGCAATCACCCTTCCCTTTTAGAAATCACTGTTACTCTGTTTTCAGTGCTTATCCAGACTTAATTTCACAAAATGTTCAAACCATAGATACGTTTGCTTTGAAGGTCAAAAATTCAATGCAGATTTGATTTTTGTTGCAGCAAATTCCTCGCTGAATTGAAGTGCAATTTCCAGAAGTACAAAAAAAACACACTAACTCTCTTAAATTACCCAGTGCCTTAGCATGCTTTTCAAAACAAAAGTCAGGAGAGGTAGGGTCTACAATTACTATATTACTGTACTTGAATCTTTGCTGCTCTCATTTGGTTTTGATGTGGCAATTTCAGTCCATGTCTTGTGATATTCATCAAAAGCAATCATTTTAATTCTGTAATGAAACACAATTATTCATTTCATTGTGAGAGTTTTCTCATTTACCAACATATTAAAGTGATACACGTATTGTATAAGGTAGTAGATGAATGGTAAAACTCCAGCTGGTTATTTTATCAATCAATTGATCAAAAGTGAAGAATAATTTTAAAACATTGCCTGTTAAAACTGAAAGGAGATCTTAAAAAACAATTGAAAGCCAGGAATAAGATGGATATAGGACACGGAAAACAGGAAAATAGGAGACAATTTCCTTGAGCCTGTTCCGCTCTTCAGTTTAATCATGATTGATCCATCATCTTGATAATTATTCCCACTCTACAATATCCCTTGATGTCTTGTGTCTGGAAATCTGTCTACCTCCTTCTAAAATATATTCAGCAATTTGATTACCACAGCCTTCTGTGATGAAAATTCCACGGTTTCATCACTCTCTAAATGGAGAAATTTATTTTCACTTCATTCTGACATGTTTTACCTCATTTCTGATGATCCCTGGTTCTAGAACACCAAGCCAAGAAAACATTCTCCCTTCATCCAATCTATCAAGCCCTGTCAGAATTTGTATATTTTATTGTGATCACTCATTCTTCTCAAATCAGATATATTTTATAAGGTTTATTTATTGTCACATACAACAAATGGTGTCGTGAAATTCAAGTTGCCATTGCAGCACATTAATAAGAATACATAACATTATTAATAAATTTAACATAAAACATAAAAACATCCCCCCACAATGGTTCCCACTGTGAGGGAAGGCACAAAGTCCAGTCCCCATCCCCTTGTCCACCCATAGTCGGGCCAATTGAGGCCTCTGCAGTCGCCGCTACGGGGTCCGATGTTTCAGGCCCTTCTCGCCGGCTCCGGTGTCGGGAGAACCTTCTCAGCGGCTTGCGATACCTGGAACGGCTGCATCCTTACCGGAGACCGCAGCTTCCTAAGCCAACAGGCCGCGCTGGATGGAGCTCCACCACTGGCGATCCCGGCGAGAGATCCCAGGCTCCGCAATGTTTAAGGTCAGCGCCACTGCCCACGGCTGGCCACTCCACAGTCCCGCAGCTCTGCGATGTTCATCGGCGGGCTCAGCACACCGGAGCTCCAGCACGGCGACCCAGGCAAGGCATCGCCCGCTCCGCGATAGCGCTCCAGCGCTGTGCCGCCGCCGAAGCTGTGGTTCTGACCAGTCCTCTCAGAAAACGGCGCTCCAAACCCCGATGGTAGGCCGCGAGGACGGGTCGAAGTTGCTACTCGGAGGAAAGCTGCCTCTCCAACCAGGTAGGGATTGAGAAATACAGTTCCCCCCTTCCACCCCCCCCCCCCCACACATAAAAAGAATCGACCTCCAAACAACACTTTTAACATACTAAAAAATTTTTAAAAGGAGTGAAAGGACGGACAGCTGCAGGCAGGACAGCCATACCCAACTGGACAGCGCCCATCCTCTCCTCACATGACCTACCTTCTACCCTAGGATTCAGCTTGATGATTTTTTGTAAGGAGACCAAAACTGTACACAGGATTCCAGTTATCCAGATCTCACCAACATCCTGCATAAGTGTAAGATATCTTTGCTCCTGGACTCATAATTTCTTGTGGCGAAGGCCAACATAATATTTGCCTTCTTAACTACTTGCTTCACCTGCAGTTTTGTGTTTAGTGTGTACATTATACCCAGATCCTTTTGTACATCAACAATTTGTGATTCTGGATTCTTCACTAAAAATCACCAGTGGCACTCCAAGAGGCTATCCTTTACGTTAGATCCTTGACACTGCTGAAAAGTACAATTAGTGGTATTTCTTGGAGACTTTGAGGAAGGCAACAAGGCAAAATGGTTTTGGGAAAGCACTGAATAAGGAAAGTGTATTTGAACAAATAGCTTCTAATGAAGAAACAAAAAAAATGGCAAACTGTAAAAACTCAGAAAAGTTGAGAGTGAACATAGGGATTCATGGTTAACGGGAATGGAGAGAATCCACAAAGAGTTTAGCTTTAGATTTATTATTGTCATGTGTTCCAAGATACAGTGATAAGCTTTGTTCTGCATGCAATCCAAACAGGTCAGATAGACGATACATAAATATAATCAAGAAAAACTCAAGTACTTTAGATAGAGCACTGAGGGTGAAATCAAAAATTCAAATCATATTCTGCTGTACATAATTTTGCAAAAAGATAAATGGTTCCAGAAAAAAGGAAAGCTAAAATACAAGAAACAACAAAGCCCTGAACATTCCTGCAATAATTTGAACTTCCTGATCTGTATGCTTCAGTTCAAATTTTTATTTTGTTTTAATTTCTGTGACCAGAGGAATAATAATTTGATTTTTTTTTAAACAACAGTGGAGAGGGCAATTTAATCTTGATCATCAAGTATTATGGTAAATTATGTAACAATATTATTTATGATACCGGGAAATAGGTTCTGCACACTCTTGCTAAGAGTAAAGACAGGCTGACAGATCCTTCACTGAATAGAATACCAAGGATTGGAATATTTTCTTCATCACTGGCTTTCTCTTCTCTCCAACTCTCTATCTATCAGCTGTCTCCTGTCTGCCAGGTTGATTAGTTCAAGGTAGCTCTTAAAATCTTGATTTAATTATGTAACGGGTGGATCAGATTGTTGTTTATTATCATGCTAGAATAGGTGTTTGCTGTCAGTATGCTGCTAACCTTAATGAAATAATAGTGAAATTGAAGGTAAAAGATTGTAAGATTAAATGAGAACTTACCAGTTTGAAGTTTGATCTTTATTTTATGAGGAGTTACGATGAGGGATTACGTGAAGAACCCCGTACAGCCATTGGTGCGTCAATCTTCAAAGCAGCGGAGTGAAATCACAGGTAATAATGACTGAAGTATAATAGTAAGATAACAGAGACTAGAACTACAAGATGATAATTATGAGGGTTGGGAGCGGAGTGCACGTAATCCCTCATCGTAACTCCTCATAAAATAAAGATCATTGTCAAATGAATAACGGTTTATTTACAAACAAAACAATAACAACCCCACTAATTCAGGGGGAAACTATAACAGAACTCAAAACAGAATCAGCAAACAACCCACAGCCTTGTAATCAGCTTATGATAAAATGTTTGGAAGGTCAGCTCACTGGACCATCCTGCGGCCGCGAGGATATGGTCTATAGGTATGTCCATCGCCCTTGCCGCGGAAGTTGATGCCGCCCTGGTGGAATGAGATTTGAATTTATCAGTATCAATCCCAGCACTTCCCAGAACCTGCTTTAGCCACCTTGAAATTGTTTGCACCGACACCTTACTGTGTGTTTTTTTGTGGCTAATAAATAATGCAGACTCTGTTCCTCGTAGGACTCTGGTAGCCTCAATGTAATGAGACAAATGTGATACTACACACAGACGAGCATCTGTGGGGTATGCTGAAAACACAATCTTACATCCTATCATGCCAATTCTACTATGTTTGAGAAGATCATAGACATAAAAAGTAATGGCATCTGCCGATACCTGCATTCTGTCTAGCTGTAGCTTTTGCAATGTTTGCACACGTTGGGGTGATACCAACGCCATGAGCTTGACCACCTTCATGGTTAGCTTGGCTAGAGATAGGCTTGCAACAGGAGTCCACTGGCGAAGAAGCATAAGAACTTCGCTCACATTCCTGGGTTTAGGAGGATTAGAATGGAAAACTCCCTTCATAAATCGAGAAACTAACGGATGTGTCCCTACTGAATGTAACTCTGAACTCATGGGTAAATAAGAAGACAGAGCACTTCTGGCTGTATTAATCGCGCTATAGCTTAATTTTTGATCAAAGTAAAGAGTGGACAAAAACTCCAGTACATCTGGGATGCCTGTAGTTTGATATGAGATATTCTGCTGTAGACAGAATACCTCCCACTTCCTTATCGAGGTGATGGACTGCTTCTGGGTACTGTCCCTGCAGGCCGACGTGAGAACATCCACGGTACGATCATACAGTCCTCGCCCCAGGTATGGCCTCCTTAAAATCTGCAAATTAACAGATCAATACGATCATGTAAAGGATGTTGATCGCCAGTTACCGGGTTCACCAGTAGGTTTTTATGTTTGGCAATAATCTTGTGAGGCTGACTAGCCATTTGCAATACGAGAGGGAACCACGGTTGTGTAGGCCAATCTGGCACTACCAATACTCCTGAAGCGGAGTCCTGCTTGATTGTTTGCTAGCATCAACTGATGAGACAGAATGGAGGAAATGCATAAACAAACATTCCACCCCAATGCAGCGAGAATGCATCCACCGCTGCTGCACCAGGATTCCCCTGAAACATATCTGGGCAACTGATGGTTTAGTCTAGATGCAAACAAGTCAATATCTGTTCCATACTGAACAACCACTTGATTAAATATGTCCTGATTTAACATCCATTCTATGTTATCATTGAATTGGCGTGACCTAATGTCAGCTACTGTGTTGAATCTACCTGATAAATATATTGCTGAAAGCCAGATATTTTGGTCAATGCACCAGCCCCAGATCTGATTAGCCAGTCTATCACAAGACTGTGACTTGACTCCACCCATGTGATTTACATATGCCACTGCTGCAGTGTTGTCAATCTGAACCTGCACATGCAAGTCACTCCTGGCAGAGCAATAAGCTTTAAGCCCATATCAGGTTCCCAAAAGCTCTAAATAATTGATCCCTCTTAATTGAAGAAGGGATGTCTCATCAGTATTCCATCTGCCTCCACAACTGGAAGACATATCTGTAGCACCCCAACCCAGCGCACTGACATCCGTCTGTAATATTATGGAAGGTGGTTCAACCAAAACCTCCCTGGAGCTTTTTGAGACATTTATGATCCACCATTAAATGTCTGAAATTGCCCCAGCTGACAATTGCATAGGCCTATCAAAATAACCCGCATGTGTCCTCAGTGCCTGTTCTTTTGCTTGTTGTAATTGTTGATAATGCAGAAGTCCAAACTGCACAGCTGAAAAAGCAGCCACCAATTTACCAATTAAACTGGCTACTTGTCTAATTGATGGTCGTTGTTCACTAAGGAGATTAACACAACCTTCAATTAACTGCTGGCATTTGTCCCTAGGCAAAGTCACTAACATGTGATACGAATTAATGGTAAAGCCCAAATAATCAATGATTTGAACTGGTGATAATTTGGATTTATCTGGATGAATAACGAACCCTAATTGTTCAAAAGTGAGTTTAACAATTGAAACAGATGATTCAGCTACAGCCCGAGTCTTCCCAACAATTAAAACATCGTCTAAATATGCCCCTGAGCTCGGAGTAATCCTAGAACAGGTTTTAACAATTTGGTAAATAATCTAGGAGCTGAAGTTAACCCATTAGGCAATGCTTTGAATTGCCACAATTGACTCATCCAGATAAATTTTAAATACCTCCTACCATCACAATGAATAGACACTGAGTAATATGCATCCTTTAAATCAATGCTGGCCACATAACACCCTTTGGAAACCAGATGTTTAGCCAAAGAAAAAGTTTCCATTTTGAAATGCCAATAGCAAACAAAGGAGTTCAAGTTCGTCAGGGCCATAGTGATTCTACATCCCCCAGTCTTTTTAGACCTAGGAAAAATACTTGACACAAACTGACGGTTTTGATGAACTGACTTCTCAATAACCCCCTTTTTGTGTAATGTGTTAAGTTCTGCTTGTATGTGCACATTCTCTTCTTCTGAAAATATAAGTTTCCGACTTGGAACATGCTGATTAGGTGGACACACAGTTGAGTAAAATTCAATTTTAACCCCCTCTATACTGCTCAGTATAAATTAATCTGATGTTATCTCCTGCCATTGTTTGAGAAACAAGTGTAATCTGCCCCCAATTTGAACATCTATTTCACTTGATTCATTTTCTTTAAGATGAAAATTTCTCACTTGCACACGTCCCGGCTGCCCTTGTTACCCCCAGCCCTTTATAGGGAATGTCATCCTTCCCCTCACACCGGTGGCAGGCTGCCAGCTCCAAGATTGCGAAGCTGAATGGCTGGTCCCTTCCCCGGCGTCCGTAATGGCACCCCGCCGGTAAGGAAAAACCCTTTTTCCTAGTTTGCCACCCGGCTTGATGAGGTGTTTTCCTCATGGAGTTCTTTAACTGGCTTGGCAAGATCTCCATCAAACAAAAGATTAGGCGGTTGTACACTGGGCGGTTTACACAATGATGCCAGATTAGGATTAATAACTGGCCGAATAGCACTTTGTCTTATATTGTTAATTTCAAAATAGGCACTAGACAGAAGTCCCAGTGCATCTTGGTGATCTTCCGACATATGCCCTTTGTCTACTGTAATAGCAAATGCCGTAAGCCCTGCTGAAAGTAATTTCAATACCTTTTGAAATTTTAGTTCTTGGGATCTTGCTGACACCCCCAACCATTGGTACTTTTAGTAAACCGCAATTGATAGCGGCTTCATACTTTTTAGCCGCCTCATCCATGGCCAATTCTTGCGGATGATGAGAGAGCATATGTTGGATGGCTGATGCCAATTCTTTCCCTAACAGCTCTCCTGCCTCCCTCGGGACTACAAATTTCTCCGCTATATTCGGAATCACTTCCAGTTCCACTCACTTGTGGCTCTCCCCAGCCTCTGATTCGGCGTCAGTAAACTGCTGACCGGTATACCCTCCTCCTCAAAAGTTGGGTATTCTTGCAGCCCTATTATAGGCGCTGCTTGCACAGGCTCTCCACTAACCTGGCATGGGCACCACTCCTCCTCATGGAGTTCGTCCCTGTCGAGCATCTTTTGTAATAAGACCTCGACCTGGGAGAGCCGTGAGCAAACGGTCTCTCCTTTTGAGGATAAAATCTCCAGGCCCGACTCTGGGTCCACGGGCCTATTTGATTTCGCAGTAGCCTTACGCCCTACCAGCATGGCTACGCTGCTCGCAGGCAGCGGGTCTGGTGTCGCTAGCTCCATTGCTGGCATCGGACTTGGTGACCTAGGCGGGCATCCGCTAACAATACTATTGCAGTCCTCGACCCTTTTCCCTGCGGATCGCCTCGCCGACACCTTCTTCACTTTCTGTAACATTTTAATGGTGTATACTCTACCGCTGAAACAGAAAATGAACGCAAGAAAAGTTTGAAACTTACCTTGTGTTTTAAACTTACCGCTTGGAGGAGCTCTGCTGCTCCAACCGGCCGACTACACCAATGCGTCTGACGTAATGACGCACCAACGGCTGTACGGGGTTATTCACGTAGTCACTCACGTGACTCCGAAGTAAAACAGGTAATTTTGAATTACAATAAAACCTGATAGGCCTCCCAACTGACATTCTTTTCTCAAGTAACATCAATAGAATCAGCTTCCCTTCTAATCAAAATTAATGTTGAGTGCGTACCGTGTTTATGCTTGCATATGTCCAAGTTCTCACAAACACCAAGAACAAGAGGGACTATTTTAAACATAATCCACTGATGTCAAATAACTTCAGGACTTACCAATGGAATGATAAGGTGCGATGTAAATGCAAATTATATTCTTTATTTGTTTTTCCTTCTGCAGGTCCTTCTTATCAACCAAGGACACAAGAAAGAGAGCCCTGTTATTAGTCCTCTAAATTAATCCTCTCAGTGCTCCTAATTTTACTTCGGAGTCACGTGAGTGACTTCGTGAAGACCCCGCCACGAATGCGCGTGACATATCGTCGCGCGCATTTGCCTCGACAAGCTGGGGGGCGGAGTGCGCTCTCTCCACCAGCTCCTTCATAAGGACCGGCAGGTAAGTACTTACCTTACTCCCACAGGATGGACAAAGGCAAACGGAAGGCGACGCTCTCCAGGAGCCATGCTGCATCGACCAGCCAACGGCCTTTGTCACCGGAGCTGCAAGCACCACCAGCAGCTTCGGAACGTGTGGGGGTAAGAATGCGGAAGTCAGGCGCTCCCGTTACACCAGCGCCCGACTCATCACCTGAATGGTTCACCGCACCGGAGCTGGAGCCTGCTGACCCACACTTCGAGCCCCCTTCCCCCAAGAAAAGAGGGGGAAAACAGGTACGTGGGAAGGAGCCCGGCCCAAGGGGACTGGGCCGGGGGACAGTGCACTGCAGGGGAGCCCTGCAGCTTCGCACCACCACGTACAACTGCCAGGGAGATCTGCCGTAGAGCAGTCTGGCAGATCTACTGCTGCGTCGAGCAGACCTGTAGGAGCAGGTGCTGCCGGCAAAACACCTCGTCAGGTGGCAGCAGTAGACGGTCGGTCAGCTTAGCTCTGGGAGCAGCCGACCATGCGCCTCCACGCCGAATATTGGGCGACAGTGGAGGTAAGCCTGCACGGACTCCGGGGAGCCAGGTTCCGGGGGCCGGCGCCGATCCAACTCACCTGCCTTCGTATCAGACAGGTGGGCCGCCACAGTCTGTAAGACGACAGACTAGCGGAGAGTCCGTGCGGGAGTCGTATGAGCCTACTCGGGCGGTAGGCCACGACAACCTGCCATTGGACCCTAGACAGCACCTTACGGAGGTGTGGGTCCGATGGTGGAAAGCCCAGTGATATCGCAGGGCCTGGGGAAGTCGGCTTGTCCGCTGCACATAGCAGGGACGGTCGCATAGAGCGGATGGAGCTCTTAGTGGAGCAACTCCTCCAGCGGGACAGGGACCGGGAAGAACGGGACTCGCGGGCATCCACAAGCCGCGCAAGGAGTCCCCTCAGTATCTCGTCTTCACCAGCCAGAAGTGCCAGCAGTTGCCCAGCCGCTGTAGTTGAAGATGACCCGGGACAGCCAGAGGCCGCTGAGCCAGAGCATGAGGAGGATATGCTGGACATGGTGGGCAAGTTTGGCACAACCACACAAACAGGGGAACCCCTGCACCACAAACTGGCGGGCACCATTGATTACCTCACTACTCACCAACTCCAGAGTCAGGTACTTAATGACACAATGGAGAAAATAAAGCCACCCGAGAACTGCATCAACCTCAGTGTTCCCCTGATTAATGCTCAAATCTGGGGACACTTGAGCACGGCCACCAGGATGCAGGATGTCCACCTCCAGCGTATCTTAAAAGTCCTCTCCACGGGTATAACGGCGTTTGCTAGGATCCTTGACGGGGATAATGTGTCCAGCGAACAACAAGATGCCCTGGCACTCCTGTGCAACGCCCAGTATGAGATCAACTGCCTGCGTAAGAGCTCCATTCAGCCCACACTCAACCCCAAATTCATGGGGTTGTGCCGTCCATCAACCGCTCCACCGCCTCATCAACTGTTTGGAGATCTGTCCAAACAAGTGAAGGAACTAGACGAGGAGGCCAAAACAGCGGGCCTAATGAAACCTCCTACGACTAGACTTCACCCATACCACCGGCAACAACCACACACAAACTGGAAACCACGGCAGCAGGACAGGACACCAAGGTCCCATCCCCCTCCACTTCCCCAAACACAGCGGCCTTTTTTAGGGCAAGGCCAACAGCGGCCTGCATGGAAGATGCGGCCGCCAGCCCGACAACCTCCACAACGTCCACCCAAAACGACATATACGCCAGGAACCGTCGTTAACCATGGAGGTAAGGGGGCCTGGTTCCTCTCAGACCATAGCATCCCTTCCTGGACAAATTGGTGGGCGATTGCGGGCCTTTTTGGGAATATGGAACACTATCACCACAGACGAGTTTATTTTACAAAGTGTTCAAGGCTATGTTATAGAATTCATTGGTGGTAAAAATCCCCCTACCCAGCATTCGCCTCATCGGAAATTTACACTCTCCCAAAAAGAGGTGGAAGCAGGACAGGCTGAAATTGTACGGCTAGCAGCAAAAGGGGTGATTGGGAAAACAATGCACGAACCCCTTGAATTTGTGTCCAACATTTTCACCAGAATTAAAAAAGATGGGGGGTGTCGAATTATAATAGACCTAACTGCTGAACACCTTTGTACAATATACCCACTTTAAAATGGATACCTTTGAAACAGCCAAGCAGATGCTTTACCCGGGGTACTTTATTGCATGCATCGATTTAAACAGTGGCCATCGCTGAATCTCACAGAAAGTTTCTGAAACTTGTCTGGAAGGAACAATTATGGGAATACAAAGCATTGCCCAATGGAATCACCACAGCCCCTAGACTATTTCCAAAATTAGTAAAACCTATATTGGCTCTTCTCCGACAACAAAATTACATGGTCATGGCATACTTAGATGATATCCTAATAGTGGGTCAGACCCTCCAATTGGCTACACGAGCAGTGGCAGCAACTAAGGCTTTATTCGAGAAGCTGGGATTTGTAATCCATCCAGACAAGTCAAAATTGCACCCATCACGGGTAATGGATTATTTGGGGTTCACCCTAGACACCACCTTAATGATGATCACCATCCCAACCAATAAAGCTACCGCTATAAAGAAGAGTGCCCATGTCTTGCTTGCGCCAGGGTACCGACCATCCGGCAAACGGCAAAGGTAATAGGGAAATTGGTAGCTACATTCTCAGCTGCACAATTCGGACCGCTACATTACCAAAATTTACAAAGAACAAAGATCGCAGCATTAAAAGCAAATGCTGGGCACTTTGATCGACCAGTCCGGTTACCACCAAAGGCTAGAACCGAGCTACAATGGTGGATTGACAATATTAGCGAGTGTCGCAGACCCATCATAGTAAGCAACCCATCCATCATGCTACAGACTGACGCAAGCGCACAAGGCTGGGAGCAACTGATACTATGTCCAGTTGTGGTGGCAGATGGGACTCTCGTGAGTCTACCTTCCTTCAGTCACACGGGATAAATTATATAGAAATGTTAGGGGCGTTTCACAGACTGCGGGCTTACTGTACTAACTTCATGGGACCTTACATGTCCGCCTCCCAAATAGATAACAAACAGTGGTGGCTTACATCAATCATATGGGTAGGTATCAGGTCGCTATCTTGTGATGAATTGGCAAACACAATTTGGCACTGGTGCATCGGGAGGAAATTTGGATTACAGCGACTATTTGCCAGGGAAGCTTAATTCAGTGGCAGACACCAGGTCACGAGTATTCAATGACAACATTGAGTGGATGTTGAACCCCCAAATTTTTGGAGACATTATGGCTCACTACGGGACACCAGATATTGACCTTTTTGCGTCCAGGTTGAACCATCAGATACCAACGTTATGTGTCTTAGGGAACCAGACCCTGGGGCAATAGCAATGGATGTGTTTTCTATCCATTGTGGGAAATGGTTTTGCTACGCATTTCCCCCTTTTGCATCATCAGTCGGGCATTGCAGAAAATTAAACTGGATCTGCAACTGGCATATTGATCATTCCGACTGGCCCTACACAGCCATGGTACCCGATGGTCCTTAAAATTTTGAAACGACCATGGGTTTCGATTGGGAAACACCCCAAATTGATTACTCACCCCATTACGGGGGATAGTCATCCATGCCATGGTCACCTAAACTTGTTGGCCTGCAGGTTCTAAAAAGACCACTCATCAAGGCGGGCATCTCACCACGAGCCATGGATCTCATCTCGGCATCATGCCGAGAACCAACTCGGAGGCAGTACCTCACGCAGATCAGGAAGTGGGAGGCATTCTGCTCTCGTACCAACACGACTACCAACACGGCAACTATCCCTGATGTACTGGAATTCCTAGCTGGCCTTCATTTCGATGCTGGCCTTAGCTACAGTGCCATCAACAGCGCCAGGAGTGCACTATCCTCATACTGGACATAGGTATAGGCTCCAACCACCTGGTGTCTAAACTCATGAGGGGAGTGTTCAAACACCAACCCTCCACGACCAGATACACCTTCACCTGGGATGTAGGATCGTTCTGACCCTACTGAGGAGCTGGGGCTCCAATGAACGATTTGTTACCACTCAAACAGCTTACCCTCAAAGTGGTAATGCTGATGGCACTGACTACAGCCCAACGAGTCCAGACATTACAAAAGCTGCGGCTGGACAGCATGGTTTCCACCCCTAATCAAATGAATTTCTTTGTCCAGGACTTATTGAAGCAGCACAGGCCAGGGGCTCATGGGCTGCAGATGGAGTTTCGGGCATACCCTATAGATGCCACCCTCTGCATAGTCCACCCTCTCACCACTATATCCGAATTACAAAAACCATCAGGAAGAAGGAGGCAGGGACTCATCTCAGCCACAAACTTCCACGCATCATCGGGTGGACTGTACAGACTATCGCCAGGTGGCTCAGGGTGGTGTTGGATGCAGCAGGGAGTTGCTACTAACATTTTTAAATCCCATTCCACTAGGGCTGCATCCACATCAGCGGCGAGGGCCATGGAGATGCCCATGGACCACATCCTCGCCACTTCGGGCTGGGCCAGTGAAGACACCTTCCAAAGGTTCTACAATAAAGCCTCCGCGACATTCGCAGAAAAGCTGTGCTGGGAGCGCTCAGTGAATGACTGTCTCCGAATCAGGGGGTTATTTGTTTGTTATTATTTTGATTATATAAATGTGTATTATGTTTTCAGACAGTTTCGACCCTGGGGGGGGAACTTACCATTAACAGCCTTCCTCCATCAGAATTGCGGGGAGTGTGATAGCAATGGACGTTGTCCAGGGCGTGAAATCACAGAGCTTTGAAATCTTCACGAAGTCACTCACGTGACTCCGAAGTAAAATAGTAGATTAAACGAGAACTTACAATTTCGAGGTTGATCTTTATTTTACGAGAGTCGCGGTGAGGGATTCGTGTCCCACCGCTCCCACCCTCTATGATCAGGTCAACTCGGAAGTTCTACGTGCTTCATCTTACTATTTTCAGTCATGATGCGTTCTGTGATTCCACACCGCTGCTTTGAAGGATGTCGCGCATGCGTGCTGGCGGGGTCTTCACGAAATCCCTCACTGCAACTCCTCGTAAAATAAAGATCAACCTTCAAACTTGGTAAGTTCTCATTTAATCTTACTATTATAGTTTGCAACAAGTGCATAATATAGCACTTCCCCAGTAGTTGAATGGTTGATATCTGGTGCATTAGGACTAAAACACACACACAAATATGCATGCCTCCCCCCTTTTTCTAACCATTAGCCAAACACAACATAAGTGGGTAGGTTTTTTTTTTAAATGATCATTTTATTTCATTTGGATTACAACTATCCTGAAACAACAATTTAGATGGAAGAGGAGAATGCAGCAAGAAGCTAAAGGGTCTGCCAACCCTCAGTGTTGGCTGAAACCTGAGATATTTAAGGAAAAGCCATTGAATATTGGTTGTAACAAACACATGGGAGCACTCTTTAAGGGTTTTTGAAGATTAGATTGCATGTTAAGATAAGTTTGTGCAGGTCACACAGGTGTGCGGTACTCACAAGGTTACTGAGGAACTGGTAGTAAATTCAAAGAAAATTTAAATAAAAACCAGACACTATTATAAATACATACATTTAGTCAATCTATCCTTTGTTTAAATGATGTAAAAGTCATTATATTTATTTTATTCCTTTCAGGAGTGAAGCAGCTGAATATTTGATTAACAATGTACTGGATTTTCTTTGTATAAAGAATAGCAAGTCTAAGAGTGTTCCCAGTCATCAAAGCATAAGCAAGCAGCAATGAATGACCCCAGATGCACAGTGAAATACATCCAATTTCCAAAGGTGGTTGTCCAAATTTTCCAGCTTCTCTGGAAGTTATATTATAAGAGTATATCATGGAAAGTTTTTGAAGGGTAATGAATACATGCCTCTGGCATATGGTAAGAGGGAAAAAAGGAAAATCACAAAACAGCAGATTTGAAAGTAATAAGGAAGGAATGACAGAAATGATCAAATGTCCATTGAATTCATTGGCTCTAGTCTTGTAAAAATGTTTTCTATTTGACTGATATCTTTGTGTAGTTGAAAGACTACTTTCAGAAATTGTTATGAAATTTATCTTCATGTATGTTTCACAACAGCCTCAGGAAATGGACTGTGTCAAAGGAAGCCACGAGGTTCAAATTATCCACAATCATTGGTTAGGAGTATTGTTGATTACTAAGTGTCTGCTAACACAGATTGATTGTTCTTACATCTATGGTACATTGTCAAATTAGTTCAGTCATTTACACATGACCTTTTGATAGCTGTCACATTTTCATCAATGCTTGAATTGCCACAGCTCAAATGTCAAATAGTCTTTAGCATTCTCAAGGCAAACCAGTTTCCCATGTACAACCCAGGGAGGCGTAGCATTTTATCCCTTGGATTGTACTGTTTTGGCTATGCATCACACCATTCTATTGACTTTGCTGACTATTGTCTTCCTTTCCACGGCCGTCCGAAGGGGGGATGCGTTGGGTGTGTCGCACCCCCCTTTTTTTCACAAAGAAAAATTCCCGAGAAAAAAAAAATTGGAGCGCAATCAACGTTTACGCATTGGGGGAAATTGGGGGAAGCCTGTGACGCAGTAGGGGCGTAACACGACGCTGTCTCTCCGCGCGTGCGCTGTTGGACCGGGTGGGATCAGATCAGATCAATTTTCACTCCACACCAATGCTACTAGAGGAGCCTTTGCTCCACACAATCAGAGATCTCCTCGATGCCTCGTGTCTACTCTGGGTAAGTAGTGCAATGTTGCGTTGCGGGAGGGGGAGTCTGTTTCTTATCCTGGGTGGCAAACTCAGTTTCTCCGACCCGGGTGGGGGGGGGGGCGCGCTGCGGTGTCTGTCCATCGCCTGCGTCCAGGAGCGGGTCCGCTGCCGGTGGGCAGGTCGGGGGACCGTTGCCCTGGGATTGGGAACGTTCTGAATCTGAAACCGTCGGGCCTCGCCTCCCCCACCGCACCCCCACCCCCCCGCTGGGCCCACGCGGACGCCACCCCCCCTCCCCTCCCCCCGTTCTTCCGCCCACACCAACTCCCACTACCGCCGTGCCCACGCCTTTCTATCCCCCCCCCTCCCCCCTGCAGCGGACCCTCGCCCCCGCGGCCTCTCGCCCCACTCCCTGCGATCCCTCGCATCTCACCCCCCCCCCCAATGCTGCGTGAAAGAGGGGGGAATGAGAGAGGGGGAGGGATGGGAGGGGGAGAGAGAGAGATGGGGGAGGGAGAGAGAGGTGGAGGGCAGAGGGAAAGGGGGGTTATCTTTAGTGACATTGCAAAATTAATGTAGGTTTTAGAGCTATTGTATTTTCTCCTCCATATACATATATAATAATATTAAACAATATCAAATAATATCAAACAATTGGAACTCCTTTCTTTTCTTTGATAACAATACTGAAAAATATGAATTCCATAGTTTGTGACATAAATACACATTTTAATGGGATTATTATAATATAGATGTAACATTTCCATTTCGAGATCAAGGGGGTGGGGAGCAAATATGCGTCAAGCCGATAACCTAATCGTTAAAGAGTTAAAAGATAGCCTAATCGATAAAGAGCTGAGAAGAGGAATCAGAGCTGCCAAGGAAAGGTATTCTGAGAAGTTGAGGAGCAAGTTCTCAGGTAGTGACTCTTCTTCAGTTTGGAAGGGCATGCAAGAAATTACCAACTACAAGAGGAAAGCCCCCCCCCGCTCTTTGGACAATCGTCAGCTGACCAACGACCTGAATGAGTTTTACTGCAGGTTTGAAAATCAGAAAAGTAACCCTGCTAACCCCTCCCCAACAAACACAGCTAGACCCCAGTCTGCAAATAATGGACCCTGCGCCCTCTCCTTCCCATTCACCACTTCACACCTACTTAAGGCAAGACTCCAGTATGAAAAGAGTGGACCCTTTCCCACCCCAACCAACACTTCACACCCACTCACAGCCTGACCTCAGTCTGCAAAGGCTGGGCCCTTCTACACCCACCCCCCTCCAATCACCACTTCACACCAATTACTCATTTTTAACCAGTCCCTGCAAACATGTACTGTCCCTGTCTGCTTCAAAGTCTCCACTATTGTCCCTGTACCCAAAAAGGCAAGGATTACTTGTCTTAATGACCACAGGCCTGTCGCACTGACCTCTGTAGTCATGAAGACCCTTGAAAAGGCTTGTGCTGGCCAAGCTGAAAATTATCACAATCCCCCTGCTGGACTCTCTGCAGTTTGCATATTGGGCCAATAGATCTGTGGATGACACAGTCAATCTGGGCCTGCACTTCATCCTCCAGCACCTAGACATCAGGCTATTAAACTTGGCTCGGACAAAACTCTGAACATTAATAGCCCATTATCTGTTATTTGCACTTTATCAGTTTATTTATTCATGTGTGTATATATTTATATAATGGTATATGGACACACTGATCTGTTTTGTAGTCAATGCCTACTATGTTCCGTTGTGCTGAAGCAAAGCAAGAATTTCATTGTCCTATCAGGAACACATGACAATAAACTCTCTTGAACATGAACTCTAGACCCAGGGGACCTGTGCGAGGATTTTGTTTGTTGATTTTAGCTCTGCATTCAACACCATTGTGCCAGAGCTACTACGCTCCAAACTTTCCGAGTTGACTGTGCCTGAACCCTTCTGACGGTGATCACCAGCTTTCTGACAGACAGGAAGCAGCATGTGAGGCTGGGAAAGCATATCTTGGACCCGCAAATGCTCAGCGAACGCAAATGACTGCACCTCCACAGACACCTCTGTCAAGCTTCTCAAGTTTGCGGACAACACAACCCTGATTGAACTGATGCAGGATGGGGATCTCAGTACTCTCTCCAGTTTGACATCTTTCCTATAACACGGTGCCCAGAACTGAACACAATATTCTAAATGCGGTCTCACCAACATCTTATACAACTGCAACATGACCTCCCAACTTCTATACTCAATACTCTGACTGATGAATGCCAAAGTTCCAAAATACTTTTTGACCACCTGATGTACCTGCGACTCAACCTTCAAGGAACCATGCAACCATCAACCATTCCTCTGCCCACCTGGCTAATTGATCCAGATCCCGCTGCAATCTTTTACAACCATCCTCACTATCTGCAAAACCACTCACTTCCGTATCATCAGCAAACTTGCTAATCTTGCACTGTTCTATGATGTTTCACAGAGTGCTGGAGTAACTCAGCGGGTCAGGCTGAGTATAGAAGTTGGGAGGTCATGTTGCAGTTGCATAAGAAATTGGTGAGGCCGCATTCAGAGTATTGTATTCAGTTCTGGGCACCATGTTATGGGAAAGATGTCATCAAACTGGAAAGGGTACAGTGAAGATTTATGAGGATGTTGCCAGGACTAGAGGGCCAGAGCTATAGGGAGAGGTTGAATAGGCTGGGACTCTATTTCATGGAGCACAAGAGGAGGAGGGATGATCTAATAGAGGTGTATAAAATCATGATTTGATTAGATATGGTTGGGTAGGTGAATCAAGGAGCAGAGAACATAGGAGAGGGCAAGCACGGTGGCAAAGTAGCTCACGGTGGCTTGGGTAACATTCAGGAATGTTTATGCATGTCACATCATGAATATTACTGAAGAAAGGTCTTGCCCCGAAATATCAACTATCGTGTGCTTGCCCCTCTTCTCTCTTTCCTCTTCTCTCTCTCCTCCTCTCTCTCTCCTCTCTCTCTCTCTCTCTTCCCCCCCTCTCCCTTCTCTCTCTCCTCCGTCTCCACCCGCGGGAGCGTCTCACAGTCACTGACCGCGGTCGGGGGGAAAATCACCCCGGTGTAGGGGTTTAGTCCAATGGCGGTGCATTGTGACTGTGGGACGCTTCCGCAGGTGAAGACGGAGGAGAGAGAGAGAAGGGGCTGCCAGAGGAGGTAGTTAAGGCTGGGACTATCCTAATGTTTAAGAGACATTTGGACACGTACATGGATAGGACAGGTTTAGATGGATATTGGCCAAACGCGTTTGAGTGGGACTAGTGTAGATGGGACATGTTGGTCGGTGTGGGCAAGTTGGGCTGAAGGGCCTGTTTCCACACTGCACCATTCTATGACTAAAAAGTTAAGAAAAATGCATGTAGATAAGTAGAGCAGATTTGGAAGAGGAGTGAAATGTAAACGCAGAGAGAGGTTAATGGGTGGTAAGGGACATAGGAAATGAGGGGGGAGGGCGGGCTTGGGCAGATGGGTGAAGGGGAAATAGACACAAAGTGCTGGAGTAACTCAGCGGGTCAGGCAGCACCCACCATCCTTTGTGTGAAAAAGCTACCTCTCAGATTCCTGTTAATTTCTGAAATATTGGTCATGTAATTGGTGCAGAAATGCTCCAAAATAAGGCTCAGAATGCATCAGAGAGCATCTAAAACCCCTGAGCTTCGAGGGAATCCACACTTCGCGCTCGTGAAAGCTTCGTATGGGCCTGCTTTGGTAGGACTAAAGGGGCTGTCCCACTTGCGGCGACCTAATCCGCGAGTTAAGAAGAGTGTCTTTGACCTTCAAGCTCGAGGCCACTCGCCAGGGAAAACGGGGGAGCGCTGTCTGAAATTCACTCCCGCGATGAACAGGAAGGTAAAAAGACGGTTGCACAGTGTACAGTAAGTTATTTAGAGAGCGCAGAGTGGGGGAGAAGGGGAAAGAAGGGGAGAGGAGGGGAAAGAAGGGGAGAGAAGGGGGAGGATTGGAGACATTTTAAGAAGTTCTAGACCAAGTGCAGACCCGTTGGGTCTGTTTCCCCCAATGTGCATTTTGCGGGGGGGGGGGGGGGGGGTGGTGGGGTTGGGGCAGCATGTCCCTGAGGGTGGGAGAGGGGTGGGGGAAGGGGGAGGGGAAAGGAGAGGGGAAGGTGAGAGGAGAAGGGTAGGGGAGATGTGGAGAGAGAGTGGAGGGGGAGAGAGAGGAGGATGAGGGATAGAGGTGGGGAGAGAAAGGGGAGGGAGTATGGGGGAGCAGGGGGGGGGGAGGAGGGGGAGGAGGGGGTGGGGAGGGGGGAGGGGAGGGGAGGGGGGGGGGAGGAGAGGGGGTGGGGGGAGGGGGGAAGTGGAAGGGGAGTGGAGGAAATGAAATCAGGAGCCGAATCGGCAGTTAAAATTGTCAAAATAAAATGGCGGCGTTTTGGGAGGAGAGCAAGTGCAGCAGCTGCAGTTATGGTGTCTGGTCAGCAGGAGGCCACAAAATGAGTGGAGGGGGGGGGGGGGGGTGAAGGATTTGATGTTAAAAAGTGTACATAAAAATGTCTAAATGTAATGAGGAGTACGTTTGTGAATGTACAAGCGTAATGTCTGGCAAAATGGAAAAAATGGCGGCGTTTGAGGGTCCGGTTTTGGCCGAGCAGGGAATCAAACGGCGAAAATGTGACAGCCAGCCAGCCGGACGGCGGTCGGCAGACACACATACAGTTTTAAAAGTATATAGATAGATAATAAAGTTTAGCGGGCATTTTACCTACCGGTCGATTTTCCTTGGTCCTGAAAACTCAAAATGCCTGGTCAGCGAAGGAGATTGTCTATGGCTGCCCTCGACTGCCAGTAACTAAATAGCGACCCCACTCCACTGCACTACAAGTTTAAAAGAACCATGCCGACCAAATTTTTCTTGCACAAAATTTTTCAACATGCTGAAATATTTTCCGCGACCCAGCTGAGGCCGCGAGTATGCGGGAACTTCCCTCGAGCATGAGGGAGTGTTCCAGTGACCTCATAGGACCTCTTAGGGCCACGTGTCGACCATGTTGTGAGTTTGAGTCGAGGGCAAACTCTTCTAAATTCGCAGATTAGGTCGCCGCAGTGGGACAGCCCCTTTAGTGTAGAAACTGCAGATGCTGGTTTACACAAAAGGACACAAAGTGCTGGAGAACTCAGTGGGTCAGAATCATCTCTGGAGTAACATGGACATCTCTGGAGTAACAGGTGAGGTTCGGGGTTGGGAGCCTTCTTCCGTCTTGTTTAGCATTGTGCCTAAATTATCAGACCTTTTTCAGTTTCATATTGGACTATTTCAATACTCCTTAGCAAGTACAGATAACCCTCATAATAACGGACCATAGCCAATAATACACTAAACAACATGCACAATAAACAGGAAAGATACACGCAGACTGAAACAAGATTCGCTCCAACCACCTAGAGGTCATTTGGTGAAACAACAAACTCGGTTACATCAGATTTTGTCCGTTATAACTGAAATCCATTTTAATGGTGGTAGACAATATACATATAAAGGTTGTTACACGCGGGAATATTACGTTTTATATTCCGTGAGTTATAACTTTTATATCTCTGCATTATGTTTCATCTGCATTTCTTTATCCATTTGCAAAACTTCTCTAAGTTGCATCTTATGATTTCATTTTCTTTACCAAATTAATATAACAGTAAAACTGAATATTTGAGTATAGTTTGGTATTAACTCTGAACCATTTTCTGAATTCCTGAATGTAGGTTATTTACATTAAATTAAGAAAAGTGGTCCCAACACTAAGTAATGAACCAACTCAGAACTCCATCTCCCCCTCCCCCCAGAAAAACTCCAACGTAACTCTGCCAACAAGTATTGTTTCTTCACCGACGTGAGCCATTTGCTCATTCAGATTTATCTTCAATCTCAATTTTGAGTTTAATTAAAGCATGCTGCAAACATTCATCCTTTGCTATTTAAGTGCACTGGATTTTATGGATAAATACATTCTACAGGGCTTATCGCCACCTCAAGGAAACCACAGTTTCCAAGTTGGACATTCTGAGTCATAAACTAAACCATTTTACACAGATGCTTCAACTTATACTGATAATTAATTCCATTATTTTGTACGTTTGTTGTTGCATATAACTATTTTGACTCCATTCTATAATATTGGCATCACATTGGAGTGCTTCGTGGTACCTCATCTGTTTTCACTGATATTCTCATATTTTCTTGAGGTTTCACTGCTGATCAGAATGAGAACTGTTTCCTTGCTGATTTTTCCAAATTGGCTCTTCTTTGGCTTTTGATGTTTAAAAAATATAGGCAAATATTTTTTTTAAATAAGGGTTTGAAATTGATTATTGAAACATTGAATTTATGAAACGTGGGTGGTGAAGAGAGGGGTTAATAGATTTCTACTTAAGAGAAAGATTTTCAGTAACCTTCAAAGCCACGAATATTTGATAGGGTGGTGATGCTAAGGGAAGAAGTATTTGGTATTCATAAGAAAACATACCACAATGTTGTCATTTCAATAAAACAATATAAATATAATAATCTAACTGGATTCGATTTACAGAAAAACATGGGTGTGTGTGTCTTGAATAGGTGAATAATCACTGCTTATACCTGCTTCTATTTATCTACTCACCTTTGCAGTTTGCTGTAAGCTTGGTTTTCAAAGTGTGCCTCAGGAAAACACTTAACTGCAAAGTTGACTCCATCTGTTGAGAATCATAAGCAAACATGAGAGACTCTACCATCCATACAAACAATAATGTTGTCACATCTTATTTCCTATTTCCTCAAATCTCCACTTTGCATTACTAAATTTAACTGCTGGGTTATAAACCTATTATCCACCTACTAATGTGAAGCTTCTAGACTGTAGAGTGCCAAATCAACGATTGCCAAATGCAATATAAACATATATTGGTATACAATCTCTGATGTGCATAAATTCTTTCGAAATCACATGCACATTCCATCTACATAATTTATAGTTTGTTACATCCCTCACCACTTCTCTTTATTTAAATCCCATTTTCTTCTGAGTTGCTGATGGGTGATTCTGTCACAGACACTATAGTATTTGCCAACCAAACTATTTTTAAGCATGCAGCATTTTAAGCCATTTTATCAAAGGAGGGTGTGGCGAGACAATAGTATACTTTTTCAGATTGAGTCATTGGACAGCATTCAAACAAGAATATCCTGAATGAGGGATGATTTTCCATCCTCCCATGCCCAAAGTTGTGGAAACTAACCATTATCCTAACTGTGATCCTTTGATTTAATATGAATCAAAGATGTTATTATGCATTCATTTTCCAACTTTAAAAAAGGGATGAGATTAAAAAGCTTCAACTGTGGGGGTAATAAAACTGATTTAGCCATCCTCCTTTTTTAAACAAACATCTGCTATCTGATCTTCTTACAAAAAGAGAGCTGTGGTGGAACTTAGCGTGCCAAGCAGCATGTGCAGAGGGAAATGGATATTTCAGGTCGAGACCCTTCATCTAGAGTTGAGTGGCAGTAGCCACTATATAGAGGGGCTGGAGGGAGCAAGCAATAGGTGGACACAGGCGAGGAGTTGATTGCCAGCATACAGATTGTCAGGTGGAGAGGGGAGGATGGAGTTAGCAGCAAAGGCTGGGAAGTGATAAGTAGAGAGGTTTAACATTCTGGGATCTGTTTGAAAAGGAGAGTGAAGAATTGAATTGATTAAGGAGGGATGGAGGCAGATGGAAACACAGCGGGGAGAGTGAGTAGTGGTGGCAGAGGATGAAGAGAAGCCATGGGAGAGAGTGTGGGTGATGAGCAGATGGAGTAGGTGGGAAGAGGGGAGAAAGAAACAGGGTGCATAGAGGCTAGAGGATATTTTGGGAAGCAGGCTGTGTGCGAGAGGACTGATAGATAGGAGAGAGAAAGGGGGATATGAGTTACCTGAAATTGGATAATTCAATGTCTTGCCATTGAATTGTGGACTATCCCAGGTGGAATAAGGGCTGCTGTTCTCTTAGTTTGTGTTCGGCCTCACCCTGGAGACTGAGGACAAATAGGTCAGCGTAGGAATGGAAAGGGAAATTAAAATTTCTGGCAACCCAGGAGATCTAGATGGCTACAGTTTTCAGAGTGTGGTGTGCTCGGCAAAGCAGCTGCCTAGTCCGTGTTTGGTCTCACTGATATATAGGAAACCGCATCGGGAGCACCAAAAGCAATCAAAAAGGTTTGGGATGGTGAAATCTCTATCTCACATGAAATGGCCATTTAAGTCCCTGGATAGAGGTGAGGGAGTGGGTGGATGGTCAGGTGTCACACCTCCAATGGTTGCAGGGGTAAGTGTGTGGGGAGAGGGAGGGATGGATGGGGAAGGATGAGTAAATCTGAGAGTCACAGAAAGAGTGATTAGTGAAAGCAGAAATGGTAGAGGAGGAGAAAAAGTGACTGCTGATGGGATCACTTAGAGTTCTTTGCAAGTCATATTCTCTGACTTGAACATTCGGTTAAATAGTTCTGCAGCTTCCCTTCTCCCCTTCCCTTCATCCACTCAGCCAAACCTAAAACTCCTACTTCTACTCCACTTCAAACCTAAAACTAGTTCCTGAAGGTCCATTGTTTCTTGATTCCCTTCCTCGATCCCTCTTTTTCCTTTAAAGCTCATCTCAGCATGAAAATATCTTAATTTGTTGATATTGAGAATGGTTCCTTTTTGTCTGTTGTTATCTCTTTCTCTGTAAAACTGCAGCATGAACTCCTCTTCAAAATGCCAAGAGTAATCTTGTTCAATGAAAAAAAAGGATAAATCTAAACGAGAACATGAAGGAAATCCATACCAAATGATGTCACTGGTGCCCATTTTTACAGGGCGCTTATGAGTGGAATGTACCACACCATATCTGTAGTGAAAGAGCCTCAATTGAACTGTATTTGTTTGAAAATGTTCTCTTTTTTTTAAAATGACGTTCTGTTGACATTGGGAAACCCGAGAAGACAGCTTTAGAACTCACTGCAAGCTGCACAGACATCTTTAATGTCGTTCAGAATGTGTTTAAATTGATAGGGAGTGTTTTCTCCAGCATTTAGCTCCTGGCATGCACATTCAATGGGTGTCTCTGGAGTGATACTGTTGGCAGCACTCCATTACTATATGTCATAATGCAAAGCCTGACTACCCAGCTTGAGTTGGGGATCTAATAATGGCAAGTGGCAAAACTTGCCCATCCGTGAAGTGCATATATCCAGAGAGTTTTCAGAGGCTGCATCTGACCTCGACTTCTCCAATGAGGAAAGTATTTGCAAGCTCAGGATTTCCTAAAGTGGTATCACTGACATATGACATCCTGCAGGGAAATCTTCCACCCCAAGCTATTTCGAATGGGCTGTTCAGTTCAATGAGGTCACACAGAAAGGTTCACAAGAATCATGCTCAATTAAAGTCCCCAAACAGAAGTAATGACATTCACCACACCACCACAAATCTTCCACTCTGAAAGTCTTAATCGTGAAACTACAAGGCTGCAAGTGGTGCATTAGACGTCCTCATATCTTATTGTGTACATCCAGCAGGCAAAAAGTAATTCATCAATGACTCATCTGGAATTCCTGATCCTGAAGCTTAAATGACATGCCACAAAATTGCTGTATTTTCGAATGACCAGCACCTAGTTTCTTAGATCTCTAACATCCCAATCATATTCATGTTACAGGTCTAAACCCTGTTCAAATTCTTCACCCATTTCACCTGCTACTCAAAACAGCAGTTAGCATGGTAGTCACAGCAGCTGAGAGTACAACATATATGCAAATTAGGTTGGCGTCAAATTGATTTGGAAATGCACTGAGACAGTTAACATTTCAAGACAATGACAGCTACATGCATTTTGTAATTAAAAATTCTTATGAAAGTGCAAATCAAGTTAATTTTAAACCAATACACCAACTGGCAGTTCATGTATAAAGCAGGGCACAAATGGTATCAAGCGGCAGGACAGGCATAACATTTCATTCAGATTACAACTGCTGATAAGTAAGATTATGAAAACATGTAAAAGCAGCAGGGCTGTCATGGTAGGTGACTTCAATTTTTCCAAAATTGATTGGGACTTCTGCAGTGCGAGATGGGGCAGAATTTCTTAGGTGCATCTAAGAGGATTTTTTGTAACGGTATGTGGATAGTCCAACCTGAGGAGGGATCATACTGGACCTTATAATGGGAAACAAGCCTGGCCAAGTGACTATCATTTCAGTGGGAGATCATTTGGGGAAAATTATCACGACTTTTTATGTTTTAAGATAGTTATGAATAAAGATAAGGCTGTATCTCGGGGAAAAGTACTAAAGTACTAAATTACAACATTATTAGGCAGCAGCTAGGAGGTTTAAATTGGGAGCAGCTGGTGTTGTTAAGTCTACATCTACATGTGGGAGTCATTTAAAAACCTGCAGATCAGAGTTAGGCCCAGCATGTTCCAGTTAGGCAGAGGGATAAGGATGGCAAGGCAAAATAAGGGGATCTTAGATGATGAGAGAAGTTGTAAATTTGGTCAAAAAGAAAAATGAAGCACGTAATGTTGAAGAAGATGAAATCAGACAGGACCTTACAAGAATATAAAAAAGCAGGAGAAAAATTAAGCAGGCATTTCGAGGGCCAAAGGAAGCCATGAAATGCCCTGGGCAAGTAGAATTATAGAAAAACCCAAGGCATTTTATGCCTACATTGAAAACAAGAGGATAAAGAGGGAATTTATGCTTGGAGTCAAGAGGATGTAGGTGACGTACTAAATGAGTACTTTGCATCAGTATTTAGCGAGAAGGACAAGGAGGATAGTAAGATCAGTGTGGTGTATACTTATATGCTAGGGCATTTTTAGATCAAAACGTGGTAATCATAATCATGTGGTCTCTGTAGTGAGGTAATAATTTTGAAAGGATAGCATCACCCGATGTCTAGCAGTAATCACGGTATGGCTGAAACATGATCACTTTCCATGTGCAATCTTTCTGAAGAAGAATCACAGGGTTTGCAACGAAGGCAGCAGCTGCCACACCAGTGTGGTGTAGCTTTACAAAATGATGGATGTTATATGCCCCAAATAATAATGCATTTGGATGTGGCGTGTGCGTTGATTATTATTTAGAGAAGTGCAATATCAAATGATAAATGGAAAATAAAATAAAAACTGAAAATGCCGTAATAAAGTGACTTTATGCTGCCTAACAGCACCAATCAAGTTCAATCCTGTCTTTGCTGGAGTCTACACATTCTGCTTGTAATTGCTTGATTTCCACTGCATGTCTGTAAAAGTTCGAGAGAATCCTTGTGGAGATACAGGTCTTTTCAGACACCTCTGTAAGAACCCACGGCCAAGGTCCAGAAGTTTAGAGATAGCTCATTCGATATTATGATGTGGAAGGCTGAGCTGTAGAATGAATAGTCTCCTGACGAATGTGTTCTAATTGTGAAGATGATCTAGAGCTGAATACAGTGCAAGAGATATGGCATTATCTTTACTCATGTAGGATAAAAAGCTGCTAACATGCAGTGACCCTCCACTCTCCTGCAGAAGCTAGTTGTCCACATGCAATATTCTTTTGTTTTGGAAACCCATGAGCTACCTACTCATGAATCATATCTCTGCTCAACAAGAAAGCAAATGGTTCATTAATGACATATCCATGTTTAACAAGACACTGCTGTTAATTTTTAGTTCCTTCAGAGCTTCAAGCTGTCTCCACATCACAGACCAAACCTCTGGATAGATCAGGTTGGGACTACTGTGTCTTCTGTCTGTGCCTCCAAAGCAGCTCTCATCCGGAGTCAGTAGTCACTGAATAACAGCATTAATGAGACCTTGTGAAGTTGTGCACATCGTTTCCAAAGAGCAGGTCATGGCCTCCTGGTTCCTACATGAGTATGGAGATGAACTCCTCCTTTCATTGTCAACTCCTGGATTCACACAGCCAGATCTACCAACTTGCTAACCTGTGCATCTCTACCAGGATTTCATAAAAACAATTGATGTTTTTCCATTCTCCACGGAGGGCAATATTCTCACAAAACATCACATGAATCCGCAGCACCATATATTAATAAGGATGATTTCTGCTGTTTAAAACCACGGGGATATTAAACGTAATGAAATAATGTTACCAAGTAAACCTTGTAGATTCTGGATATCCTCTGCATGTGAGTGGTTTAGGCTTCAGTGACCCTCTGGCCAAAGGAGGAGGATGGCCTCTGCCATCCTTGTGAGGAGCTATACCTTCCGCCTAGCAAGTGACCTCCCTGCTACTCCTGGCTGTCTTAGGCATATTATAAGACAGAGGATGAATGATTGGTTCAGCTCTGGAAGCTTGACCTCAGTGCAGAATGCCAGTGATGCGGTGAGGGTACAAGCAGCTGGAATCTTGAACAAAACTCAAAGTGTTGGAGGAACCTTTTGATGGGGTGAGAATAGATGGTTATGTCAGAGAAGGTGGGATGTATCTACAGTGCAAATTGAGCAGTAATTCGTGTAGTGTGTGCGCACACATATGTGGGTGGATGGTACATATTTAAAATATAGCAATATTTGATTGCTATGCAACTCCCTTTGATATAACATGGGATGGTGATTTTTTTGTTATACTGCTTCATGGTGCATTGATTTACACTGCTGAAGGAGAAAATATAACCCCTCTCCTTTAAGGCTCTTGCAACAGGCCCTGTCAGTCTTGGCGTTCTCTGGCATATTGGACCTCCATCCTGACAGATATTTCATGCACAACAATTCTGGCGCTCCCTCTCCCCAGTTGCCTCTCTCTCCTCCATGGCTGAGTGTGGCTGATATCTGGCAGCCGTAGGGAGCGTGTCTATAAGAAATGACGCTTTATCTTTGTACAGCTAATGGCCTGCAATTGTGCTCAATTTAGCCTGGTCCTGTCAGGAAATATACAGGACATCTGGGTGAAAACCACATTTATACTGTATCAGACAAGATTTTGACCAATTTCACAATTTTTCATCGACGATCTGATAATGCATTGGCATATGTTTTAGTACACCAAAAAAAGGTGGAATCCAATTTCCAGGCAGCAGTATCTCTCTCTGATGACAACCTAGAAGAAGGCTATCAACTGATTAATTGCTCAAAAGAGATATCAGATCCAAAATCCTATTTTTCCAACAGGTACATCTGTTATTGAACAGGAGATAGATCTGTGGATAAATTGACCATCTCTCCAATACATCACTGTGGGTCCAATACAGAAGAGCAATTCAGAACTAACGTGGATCAGACCAGGCAATTTGCACAAAATTAGTTCCTTTTGACCTGTAATGAGCTTCCTTATTCCACTTCAGAAATTACCATTCTTTCCTTGCCTTATACCCCCACCTCCAGCCTCATGCACTTTCAAAGATATATAAAAAGTTAAGTAGGCAAGTAGTTACGAAGTGTGTATTTTCTACCATGCAAACGTTTAACTTATAAGACCAAGGATCTTACTTGCTTTGAGCTGCTTGCTGGCTCTGACACATTCCAAAACTATTTCTCGATATCCTGCTGGGTCCTCCCTCAACATCTGTGCAGCCTCCACATTGACTGGATTTTCCAGTACTGGGTTGGACAACATCACCTAATTGAGGGGTTATAGCACAGCGCAGAATAAGGCTTCCCATATTTAAGTCTCAGAAAGAACCGGTTAAACTAATTAAAATAACAAAGAAATTGAGTTGCAAGTATAAGAGACTACAGATGATGGAATTTGGAGTAAGAAAGTGCTGAAGGAGGTCAGCTAGTCAAGCGGTATTTGTGGGAATTGATTAATCTTGCAGCAAACCTCATTCTGCCACGCTGAAACTGAGCTTCCAACTCAAACTAAGTTAAAGAGATAAAGTTATTTATTCTTCACTGGACAACATGGATTTGGCTCAGGATGTAATAGCTATGTCACAAAATACTATCCTTGAATCCATGAGAGAAAACAATTTAATTAGCCTCATTGCCTTGAGCATTTAAAAACAGATCATCCAGAAATCATTCAGTGATCCTATTCCTGGTCACATCCGGTGATTCTTTCTGGAACATGGATATATAGTTGGTGCTTGAAAATAAAATTAAGAATATGAAGAAGTTACTATAAGAGCGACATGCACTGTAATCGTATCATTAGATTTGTTCCTGTCAGGCGAAAGGTGAAGAAATTGGGAGAAGAGTAAGAAAGAAAAGCAGGGGTGTAGAAAAATAAGATTTACCTAATTATATGTTATATCTCAAGGTGAGAGAAAGGGCTACAAAAGCATTCTAAGGGCTGTCATGGAATACTCTCCTTATAGGACAAAACAGCTTTGATATTGCAAATCATCAACAATGTTAAAATGCATTCCCTTCACCACTGGTGCATAATGGCTGCAGTGTGTACCATCTATAAATGGTATTCCAGTAACACCTCCATGCCTTCTACCACAAAAGACAGGGGCAACAGGTGCATGGAAACATCCCTACCCTGCAATCACACACGATCCTGATTTGGAAATGTGTTGCTAGTTCTTTATCATCACTGGGACTCAGTCCTGCAACCCACTATCCATTAATACAGAGTGAGTACCTTCACCAGTGGGGCTGTACAGTTCAAGAAGGTGGATCACCAACACCTTCTCAAGGGCAGTTAGGAATAGGCAATGAGTACTAACATTTCTGGCAAAGCCCAATCATGAAAATGAATTTGCAAAAAAGAAAGTCTGTCCACCAAAAAATATATGCGTGTGAAATTCTGACACACATCAAAAAGCGTGTGGATAGAGCCAAAAATGAGAATGTGGATAGTTATTTCCAGGTGTGTGTGCATGGAGGGGGGGGGGGGGGGGTGCAAAGGATTGCAGATGTTGGAATCCTGAGCAAAAATAGACTGCGGGTGGAACTCAGTAGATCAAGCAGGACCTACTGATGGGAATGTTTGGGTAGGGACCCTTCTTCAGATAAAGGAACGCTTGATATTTGCCGATGAAAGAAAAAACTAAAAGCAGGCATTGCAGGAAGCAATTTCAAGGAGCTGGCTGAATATCGCTTGGGATAGGATGATGAACTGCAAAGCACAGACAATGGCTCCCTCTGCTGGAATCAGCAGCTTTTGCAACATTCAAATAGAGTGACAACAGCAGCAGTAAAAAAAAACATACTACAAAGGCAATGAATTTGCAACAAAACTATGAAATGTTACAAAGCAGACTGTAGATCTGGTTGCATTTTAAAAATGAGAGGTATTTTATGAAACTCTTCCTATTTGCTCATGAAGAAAAGCCAAAAGAGTGAGCAGCACCCAGAGACAAAGAGCAAAGAAGAAAACTCATTTTGAATAAATCTAAGGAACAGTAAGGGGCAGAAAACATAGGTGGCGTTTGTCTATAAATCTGCAAGCAAAAGTGGCAATATAGGTAATCAGAATTGAGAGGTACACGTTACAAGGGTTATATAATAGTCATGGAGAACATAGTGACAAGTAGACAGCAAAAGCCAAACTAACAGTAATGATTTGGAGGACAAAATCTTGAAGGAATACAAAATAATTGTCCAGATCAGAATGTGAAGGAATCAGTAAGGGGACAGGCTATATTAGATCTATATTATGCAATGAGTAAGAATTAATTAATAATCTTGTAGTTAAGGGACTTTCAGGTAAGAGTGACAACATTTTAAATGAAGATTGAAAAATGATTGAATTCCATTTGAAACTAGGTTATTCATCTTATCTACATGAGGATGGATAGTGTGCCTGAAGCAATTTGCATCCTACTGGGATCTGCATGGAAATGTATTGGAGACCGAGACCTTGTTGGTTGGCCTGGCACAATTCCATGCTGGGTGTGTAATAACTGAGGTTTTCTATAGACTCCTACCTGAATGGTGAGCAGGATAGCAGTCAAGGAGAAGTGTTCTTCCCATTTCCAGGGATTATCAAGAAAGTCTACACATGGCTTGCCTGTGACAGCATCCACTACAAGATAAAGACAAACAAACTGAAGTAAAGATAAACAGATCGAGTAAGATAACAGATTTTTACCTAAATCAAAAAGAAAATCACAAAGCCACAAAACAAGAACAGTTTACGTGACAATCATATCTATTTCTTCCACTGGCCTACTTTTACCCGCTTGTGAACTTTACCAAATATACTTAGCCTCACACTTTTTTAATGAGGTTTGATGGAATCACATGCACCGCACAAAATCCTAATGGTCCATAGATAAGGCCTCCTTTTCTTCCTCCATTTAGATATTTAGACTTTAAACAGGCTTTTCGGCCCACCGAGTCCACGCCAACCAGCACCATCCTACACACTAGCACCATCTTACACTCTAGGGACAATTTACAATTTACCAAATGCAATTAACCTACAAACCTGCATGTCTTTGGAGTGTGAGAGGAAACCGAAGCGCCCAGAGAAAACCCACGAGAATGTACAAACTCCATACAAACTGCACCCTCGTCAGGATCAAGCCTGGGTCTCTGGTGCTGTAAGGCAGCAACTCTACCACTGGGCCACTGTGCCACCCCTGCCCTTTCTTTGCCCTTTGAAATATTTACTTACCTTAGTCTTCAATTATCTCTGATACTTCCAATGCTATTCTCAAAATAGATATATGTTCAGTAAGCGTTTGGAGTTAATCAACATACCCTTGCATTTTTGTTGACAATACTTTGTTCCCAAGTAAACACACCTTTATGAAAATGTTTCTGATACTCACCATTGGGGTGAAATGGAATCGTATTGAAAGTGACAGTGGGAGGGACTGAGTTGTAATCTTCTGTATACTTCAAGGAAAGTTGAAGCGCAGCACCTTAATGAAGCAGAAAAACAGCCCAGCCATTAAGAACTTCTGGTACAAAGAAGGAATTATTGCTGATATTTGAAGGTTAGGATTCAGTTTCTGTAATCAGACACAAAGCTGTAGGTTGCCCATTTCCCCAAAGCTTACATAGGGCAGGGATCACCGCACTTGGTAAGCCGTGAATTGATACTTGTATTGAGGTATTATTTTCTCGTATGGCCCATTTAATGGTTCCCAGAACCATTTATCTCTTAAAGTTATAGGGTGATACAGTGTGGAAACAGGGCCTTTGCATGAGATTTGTTTGTATTACAAATCTAAAATTGTGGAAAACAGAGGCAAATAAATAAATGATGGGTCTTTGTCCCAAATATTATGGAGGGCACTGTACATTAGCAGCATAGGTAAACCAGTCAGATTCTCTCCCAGGCTAATATCTCCAGCTGTAAGGCTCTGATCATGCTTGGCAAGCTTCAGTGGGTGGGAAACATTGTCAGCGTGCCTGACATATGATTCTGTAAAGAAGCACTCAATTCCAAGCTCCAGTAGAAAAAGATATTCCAAGAGGAGGTAAATGCTTCAAGGACATCCTTGCAAAACTGTAAGATCCTCATTTGTTCATGAGAATGCCTAATTTAAAATGGAAAAGCACCTGGGTCAACACAGATTACTTCAAGTCTCAGAATAGACACAAGGAAATGCAGATGCTGGAACCTTGAACAAAAAACACAAGGAGCTGGAGTAACTTAGCAGGTCAGGCAACATCTCTGAGGAACATGGATAGGTGATGTTTCGGGTTGGGACCCTCCTTCAGACTATTTGTACTAGGGGGGAGAGAAAGCTGGAAGAGAGGTGGGATAAAGGCAGATCATTAATGCATGTGAGGGGGCTGATATAGCAGATGGGTGAACAAAGGGCAGAAAAGGAGACAGAAAGCTATGAGATAAGGAGCTGAAGGGCCTGTTTCTGTGCAGTATGACCCTCTGATTCTAACAGATTTGCCAGGATGTTGCTTCGATTAGAGAATACAATCTAGCACTAGGAAGACATTGGACAAACTTGGATTGTTTGCTCTGGAGTGTTTTTTGACAGGCGCTGGTAGGTGCCTGGAACGTGCTGCCAGGGGAAGTGGTGGAAATACTTGTAACAATGTTTAAAAGGCATTTAGATAAATATAGGAAGAGGCACGAAATAAGGTGTGTAAACCATATGCAGGCAGATATGCAGTTTAGATTGGCATCATGATAAGCACAGAACCATGGTCCAAAGGGCTGGCTGCTTTACCGCTCTGGTCTACGTTCTATGTTCCCTCTGTAGGCACAATATACCATCCATCTAATTACTTTTATCGTCAGGTAGAGTGATTCTCCACAAGAATTCCTCAGATTAGCTGTTTGGCTGAGGAAATCACCACATTGTGTACGCATCACAGCGGTGATTAATTGACCATCATCAGGAGTTAAAACATGTGATACTGCCTTTCTGAAATCAGCCAACAACACATTTTTGGATTTTCCAAGTGGTTGGCCTCTTGATCAGAAGAATCAATGGGAATGGTTTGAACTCGTAAAATAACCCGTAAAGCTTTTTGAGTCCATTCCTTTTTTCAATTCAATATTATTATTTTTTTATGTTAATTTTCATTGCACCAGTACAATGTCCACATTTTACCAATCTTTCAGCAGGGATTATAAAATACAAAATGGAAATCAATGCTGAACTAGAACTGCTTTAGTGACTTCAATCTGGTAAGTACTTGAATAACTTATTTTTAACTAATTTGTCCCTGTCTAATAATTCAGAACACCAACAGAGAGAACAATAACATGGTTTTAATTGTTTCCTATATTATTATACCTGACAGTGATTAATTATTCTATACAACATGAAACGAGTCCAAAATCTTTCAGTAATTTTTATTTTCTGTTCCCAGATATGACCTGATTTTTAACTGCATTTTCTTTGATTTAACTTTTTGGTGTCACATGGACAAAGAAATATTGAAAACTAAGCTTGACTTGCTCTCCACCCTTTATCAATCAAATTCGATTAGACTGTTTTGGAATTGTCTGACAAGCATAGTAAGATAATTCATACCTCTGATATTATCCTCCAGTGAAGCACAGAAGCACTAGCATATATGCAAGCCCATCAAATAGAGAATTTAGTGATTCCGGATATAGGTACAACTCCATAGATCACCACTGTCTGTGCGTGTGCGTGTATTGAAGAAAGAATGCAGGGAAAGGAAAATTGTGAAGGGGAAGGAGAAAGGGGAAAGAATGATTATGGCGGGGAGAATTAACTCAGCAGTGCTGCAGACAAAGATGCGGATGATAATTGTTGCTATAGCAACCTACTCCAGTATGAACTTCAGGAGTGAAGGGCCTGGGAGAAAATAAATAGAAAAACAAATAGAGGAAATAATGACAAAAAAAAATGTTTTCAGCTCAAAACATTAAAATCTGCAATTAATAGTTTAAATTGTTTATTACAGAATGGAATTTCCTTTGCAATTCCAAACTCATCTGCCACTCATTTAGCTACAAAATGACATTTAGTGAATTTACTCTCATTTATCAATTCCTCTCAAAAACTAAAAAAAAAATCAGAAGATGAAAAAAATGCACAGATTTATTGAAGCTGAAAACTCTATGCAGACAGAAGGAAAAGCAGTGTAATTCTAGAACAGCCGAAAATCTGAAACAGACCTCCAGGCTTTTTGCTTGGGCTTTTCATTTAAATTATTAATTGACAACATCTGCTGATGCAGAAAGCATAATTTTTGTTTGCCTCCACCATACATTCCCCTTCAGAAATTATAGATGAAAGATGTTTAGTTCCAAACTTACCTTCCCAGAGAGAATCTTTCAATCCTTGCACCATGGCCACCCATTCTAATAGATCCTCTTTAATTGGGCATGCAGAAATACCCTTCAGTTGTATAAAATAATAATTTATTGTTAAAGTGTGTGCTCACAAACACATATATAGTTAATTATATTCACCAACACAAAGCCATTCTCCTTTTTCTCTCTACTGCCAGTCTTCAATTTGCACTTAACAGCTTATGAACCCATGTGGATAGTAGCTGAAGATATTTAGACTCACTTGTGGTGTATTCCATGATAAAATCAGCTGCCAATATTTACTAATCTGCCTCATGTGAGAAGCATCAATAAGTTAAGTATTGGTGGGCCACTGCCCATCATACAATGAGCCTTAGCTGAGATCATTGTCCTTGGGAATAAAGACTGCAAAAATAATTGTCGTGAGGAAGAGAAAGAATTTATACTTAGGAACGCACGATGCATTCAAAGTCTACAATAAAGCAGCAGCTGAATGAGGTAAATCATAACATCCAACATCAGGAATGAAGCACCAGCTCAAAAGCCTAAAGTACTGTTAGAAATTTAATAACTCACATTAATATCAACAAAGACATCACGATATCAAAAATAAAACACCAAAAAAGGAAACGGGAGCACCCTGGGGGAAACTTACGCGGTCACTGGTAGAACTTGGAAACTTTACGAGACAATGTGAAAATCAGGATCAAACCTGGATATAATGTGTTGTAAGGCAGTAGTTTCAGCAGCTGCAGAATTGTGCTTTGCATGCTATCAGATCCAGTGACAATGCTGGAATGACAATTTATTTGCAAGACAAGATGATAAATGACCTTGTAATGTTCTTATGTTCCTGCTATCCTTGTCCGCTTGATAATAAATACCTTGCTCTGACAATACCGTTGTAAGTTATTATCAGAGCATTTTAGACAAGTAATTAAGTACAGTTAGACAAGTACAGTTCTTAAATAAATAACTACATTTTGTAGATGCTACATACTATAAATATGGTATATGGGTACCAAAGGAATATTTAGGATGGTAATAGGAGTGCCAATTAAGTCAGGTGCTTTGGCTGGATAATGTGGAACATTCCGAGTGGTGTTGGAGCTCCCAGTTCCTTCAGGAAATTTTGCAGTGATGTCCAGCGACTGGGATTATCATCTTCCTTTGTGTGAAGTATGACTTCAATCATTGTGGTGTTTTTTGCCTAATGCCCAGAATCTTCAGTTTTACCAGGATGCCCTGTTGTCACATTTGGTGAAATTCTGCCTTCATGTTATGCATTTGACTTGGAATTTAACCTTATGAATGACATTGTTGTAATGATACAGGAACAGCTTAATGTATAAGATGCAACCCTGACTTGCTCCTCCATGCACCCTATCCTTACTCTTGAGCCTTTCCCCTTTAGAAAGCCAAGATATCTTTCCCAGCTAGTGCACCCTTGAGAAAGCTAAGGCTCTACATCGCTTGATCAGAACATAGCTGCCATCTTAAATACTGGTATTTTGCAAAATGTCAAATATAGATGAGATGTTGGAATTGCAAGTAGATAGGTCCTCAGCCACGAGACTGGCACAGACAGGGCAGGGGGTTAAAAAGAGCACTAATGCCAGTACTCCGCAGGGCAAATTCATGCAGGAATTCTGCTCCAGAGAATTTTCATAGCCCAATTTGGCCCGCGGCTTCAAAATATGTGCCAATGCTGTCGTTTTCCAGGATGCTACATGTGCATGCAGTACAAGGCAGTAGGAAAATTAACAGTAAACAAAGGTTACAATTGTAACTTAGAAATGATTGGCATCCAGCACTCTGACAAAATTGGTACCATGCAGACCTATTTTGTGGTTCTTATGTCGTTTCTCTCTACATAAAAAAACAATTGCGTGTGTCTATACGGCATAAAGCATTTGCTTGCTCAAACCTCACACGATGAACACTCACTGACTTAAATTTCACAGACCCAGTCGACAAGCAATTATTCTCATATTACATTGATTGGTTTAATTATTATTCTATTCTCAAAAATGCAAGCAATTGAAGCAATCAAGCAGCACAAAAACAAGCAAACCTCTTAAACAATTTATTTGCTAACTCCGAAAGACTGCATGGAACACAAACTTAAAGATATAAAGAGTGGCAGACATAGACTAGATTATGGCAAAGAGAAAGGAAAAACTTTTAAAGAATTGTATAGGACCAAGATTACAGACAGGGAGAAATATGGAGAAAGCATTGAAATAAACCAAGAAAAACCTAAAGAGTAAGAATGAAAAACATAAAACCACTTTTACTTTTTTTGTTAGTAAAACTGTAAGAGATAAACATATAATAGAATACAAATGAAGGGAAAATGACCAAATGAAATCAATTAAAATTAGATCTAATTACTTTATTCTGACGTTAGAAGGAATACTAATTCATAAAACAAACTGTAAAAATGTACAATTTCACATAACGAAGTTGACTGTAAAAGACATGGTGAATGGTTGTTTTTTGAACTGGATGAAACAGGATTGTTATTAAGGCTATTGTTTTATTTGATCCCTATTAATAATATAAACACAGGGTACAACCCACATTTATAAATCTGCAGAAGGCACAAAACCTACCATTATTGTGAACTGCAGAGAGGATAACTATTGATTGTAGAACATGAAGCAATTGGTAGAAGTGGGAAGGCACATGGCAGATGAAATTTAATGCAAGGAAATGTGAAGTGATGCAATTTGATAGGAAGAATGAGGAGATGTAGAGTCATATGGCTCAACTCGCATTCAACCTATCAATCTTCCTCCAAAAGATCACCCCACACCTCCTGTGCTCCAAGGAATAGTGTCCTAACATGCCCAACATCACTTTACAGCTCAGGCCCAGAGTCCTGACAACATTCTCATAAACCTTCTCTGCACTCTTTCCAGCTTAATGGAATCTTCCCTATAGAAAGATGACCAAGGATTCTGGATGCTACCTCATCAACATCTTGTTCAACTGTAACATCACATCCCAACCTCTATACTCAATTCTCTGACAAATAAATGCCAGTCTGACAAATGCCTTTTTCACCATGTAATCTCCTTCCAATGCCATTTTCAAGGAACCATATACTTGTACTCCTTGATTCCTCTGTTCCTCAACATTTCCCAGGGCCCTCCCGTTCCCTGTGAAGATCCTGGCCTGGTTTGACTTCCCAAACGGCGACACCTCACAGTTATTTGCATTAAACTCAATTAACCATTCCTCGGCCCACTTACCCAGCTGATCAAGATGCTACTGTAATTTTTGTTAACCAAATTAACTGTCTACAATAACACTTATTTTAGTGTCACCTGTAAACTTACTAATCATACTATACATTATTGTTCAAATCATTGACATATAAAATAATAGATAGAATAAAGATTATTGTTCTAAAAAGGTTGCAGCTGCAGAGGGACATGCATATACAGTATTGTCCATAATGTTTTTCTGCAGTTGTACAGGGCCCTAGTGAGACCACATCTGGAGTATTGTTCTTGCTATTGAGGGAGTGCATCGTAGGTTTACACGGTTAATTCTCGGGATGGCGGGACTGTCAAATGCTGAGAGAATTCAGCGGCTGGGCTTGTATACTCTGGAATGTAGACGGATGAGAGGGGATCTTATTGAAACATATAAGATTGTTAAGGGTTTGGACACGCTAGAGGCAGGAAACATGTTCCCGATGTTGGGGGAGTCCAGAACCAAGGGCCACAGTCTAAGATTAAGGGGAAAGCCATTTAAAACGGAAATGAGGAAACACTTCTTCACACAGAGAGTTGTGAGTCTGTGGAATTCTCTGCCTCAGAGGGCGGTGGAAACCAGTTCTCTGGATACTTTCAAAAGAGAGCTTGATAGGACTCTTAAAGATAGCAGTCAGGAGATATGGGGAGAAGGCAGGAATGGGGTACTGATTGGGGATGATCAGCCATGATCACACTGAATGGCAGTGTTGGCTCGAAGGGCCTACACCTGCACCTATTGTCTATTGTCTATAACATGAGGACCAAAGTTGTGCCAATGAAAGTCAAATAAACCATTATGAGACTGAGAAACAAGAATAAAACTGTTAGAGACAGCCAAACCTTAGGCTTACCAAAATCAACTGTTTGGAACATCATTAAGAAGAGAGAGAGCACTGGTGAGCTTACTAATCGCAAAGGGACTGGCAGGCCAAGAAAGACCACCACAGCTAATGACAGAAGAATTCTCTCTATAATAAAGAAGAATCCCTAAACACTTGTCCTGACAGATCAGGCTCTTCAGGAGTCAGGTGTGGATTTGTCAATGACCACTGTCCGCAGAAGACTTCATAAACAGAAATACACACTGCAAGATGCAAACCACTGGTTAGCTGCAAAAATAGGATGGCCAGGTTACAGTTTGCCAAGAAGTACTTAAAAGAGCAAGCACAGTTCTGGAAAAAGGTCTTGTGAACAGATGAGACGAAGATTAACATATCCGAGTGATGGCAAGAGTAAAGTATGGAGGAGAGAAAGAACTGCCAAAGATCCAAAGCATGCCGCCTGAGACACGGTGGTGGGGGTGTTATGGCCTGGGCATGCATGGCTGCTAAAGGTACTGGCTCACTTATCTTCATTGATGATACAACTGCTGATGGTATTAGCAGAATGAGTTCTGAAGTGTATAGACACATCCTATCTGCTCTAGTTCAAACAAATGCCTCAAAACTCATTGGCCAGCGGTTCATTCCACAGCAAGACAATGATCCCAAACATACTGCTAAAGCAACAAAGGAGTTTTTCAAAGCTAAAAAATGGCCGATTCTTGAGTGGTCTCGTCAATCACCCGGTCTGAACCCAATTGAGCAAGTCTTTTATATGCTGAAGAGAAAACTGAAGGGGACTAGCTACCACAACAAGCATAAGTGAAAGATGGCTGCAACACATGCCTGGCTGAGCATCAAAAGAGACTGGTGATGTCCATGAATCGCAGACTTCAAGCAGTCATTGCATGCAAAGGATATGCAACAAAATACTAAATATAACTACTTTCATTATTGTGTCCCAAACATGATGGTGCCCTGAAATGGCAGGACTATGTATAAACACTGCTGTAATTTCTACATGGTGAAACCAAAATGTATAAAAATACCCTTTATTAAAATCCGACAAAGTGCACTTTAACCACATGTGATTTTTTTCTATCACAAATCTCAAATTGTGGAGTACAGAGGCAAATAAATAAATAATGGATCTTTGTCCCAAACATTATGGAGGGCACTGTATCATTGAAATTAATAGGGCAGATTGAGATTAATAAGGAATAGAGTCAGTTTTATCAATAGTATAAAAGCAGAGTTATGCTGAACCTCTATCACAACATCGGTCGGGTCTCAAGTGGAGTATTGCCTTCAAATCCAGTCACTGTGTTATTGGAAGAATGTGAATGCATTAGAGAGGGTCCACAAAACATTTACAAGAATGATTCCTTGGATGAGGGATTTCAGTTCCAAGAACAGATTTGAGCAGCTACAACTATTTACTTTGGAGAAGGATGAGGGGAGATTTCATAGAAATATATAAAATGATGTGTCTGGAAAACAAGATTAATGGGTGGTTCTTCCCTTTGATGGCCAGTCAAGGATATACATTAAAGGGAAAGAGAATTAAGAGTGACAGGAAAAGTTTTTATGCAGCATGTGGTTAGAATCAGGAATGCAGATGTGGTGGAGGCAGGTTCCATTGATGTCTTCAAGTGCAAATTGGATGAATATATTGTGGTGAGAAGTTGACAAAGCTATGGAAAATGGACTGCTGGGTGGAAGTAGCGTTGCTCTGGCAGTGAGCAGCACAGACATGATGGATTGAACAATCTATTTCTGTCTTATAACCATTCTATAATTTTATGAGTATAATCGACTTCAACTTACAAATAATCTAGCTTCTTGAAGTTGAATATGTTCTCTTTCCAGCAACAAATAAGCCTTGGACTGCATGGCCTTTAGGATTATTGAGTAACTGTCAAATGAAGAATCTTCTTGATTATGTAAATGTAAAATAGGACATTTTATCTTTCCTCCACCTTGTAGCCTCAAATAAAAAAAGAAAGCATAAATTAGAAATTTCAACAACTTATAAAACAAATTAATCAAACGTGTCTAATATTTAACAAAACAAAATAATTATTGTTATAACGAGAGAGGAATAGAACAAAAAGTTGCAAAGTATAAAATGGTCAGTCGCCAATTGGAGTTCTTATGCAAACCTAGTTTTCATAATAGTCAAACCATTTTTTTCTTGCTGTAAAAAGGCATCTGCTATTGGAACTGGCTTGTAAGTATAGAATATTATTTGTATAGTAGATTTTGTTGAGTTCTTTCTTGAGAGTATCTTGGGGGAAATAAACCTTATGTATTTTTATTTTTTTCCTCCATGTGATTATGCAAGCTCAGTGGCTCAAAGCCTGCACATAAAATGGCTTTAATGTGGAGACTCAGCACATAAAACTGATTGCCATCACGGTACAAAGAACAATGCATGATGTTTTGTGATTTCAAAATCCACTGTTCGCAATTGAGATGTTCAAGGGTTTGCTGGCTACACTTCCACTCTATAATCCCCCAATGGACAACTAAACAAATCCTCTACATTTGGTGAATAAACAGATAATTATGTAAAAACTGGATCTGTGGAAAGGAAAGTTAATGATTTGAATGGAGGATCTCTGACAAGAAACATGAACTCCTTTTTCCATAAATGCTGCTTAACCTGCTGAATGTTTCCAGCATTTCTGTTTTCTTTTCAGATTTCCAGCATCTTCAGTTTTTATTCATATTCTATTCCCCTTGTGGTTATGTGGTCTGTTAATATTGAGCAAGATTTACTACCTAGAAAATCGCTTAAATGTCTCAATTTAAAGAAAATTCTCTGACATGTTTTATGATTTACAAATCTGTTGAATGAAGTCTCTACCCATGACATTCAAAGGCTGGCTTCAACACAGAATCTCAAGATGTAATTCTCTCTTTAAAAAGTTTATATTACCAACAGTGAATCTATTGTAAACATTTTCGATTGATGTTTGGGAAGCCCTCGTGAGTAGAAAGATTCTATAATAGGGACATGAATCTGAGTTCCTATAATCGGCATTGATCTAAGGGTCGGCATAAAGAGGACTGGAGAAGGGTCCCAATCCAAGCATCGCCTATGCATTCTCCCCACAGATGCTGCCTGACCTGCTGAGTTACTTTGTTTAAGAAGAAACTGCAGATGCTGCAAAATCGAAGGTAGACAAAAATACTGGAGAAACTCGGCGGGTAAGGCTACCTGCTGAGTTACTTTAGCACTTCTGCTCAAGATCCCAGCCTGCAGTTCTTTGTGTCTCCATAAAGAGAACAACGCTGAGGGAAGATTGTGGAACAGAATGAAGGGGTAGTAAGGGTGATTTCTATGATGGTGTTATTAATTGGCAGAAGAATATTGAACGGGGTGTATGAGGATTGTATATTCAAATGTGTGTTACATTGTGTGATTTGGGATACACTGATGGTAGTATGGCAATAGCATTATTCAGTTATTCAATACTGAAACAGTCTCTTCAGCTCAACACGCCCATACCAAGTAAGGTGTCTATCTGAGCTAGACCCATTTTCCTGCATTTGGTCCATATCCCTCCAAATCTTTCCCATTCATGTATCTGTCCAATTGTCTTTTAAACATAGTAATTATATCCACCTCTGCAAATATCATTCCATAATCATAAAAAACCATTCTCTGTAGGGGGAAAACCATACTCTTCGGGTCCCCTTGACATTTTTATCATCTCACTTTAAACTTAAGCCCTTGTTATAGACTGCCTTTACCTTATCTCTGTCCCTCATGGTTTTTTAAACCTCTAATAAGGTCGCCCTTCAGTCTTCTCCATTGTAGAAAACACAGTGCCAGCCCACCCAGTCTCACCTCCAGTCCTGGCTGCATCCTCATGGATCTTCTCTGCACCCTCATGAGCTTAATCACAAATCAATGGTAGATACTGCCATCACAGATACTAATGCCCCACCACCAAAAAGCAGGTAGCATCATCAAAGGCCCACACCACCCTGGCCACGGTCTAATTTCTCGCCATTGGGAAGAATGGCAGTCTGAAAGCCATGGCCTCCAGGTTCAATAAAAGCTTCTACCCAATAACCATCAGGCTCTTGAACACTCCAAAACACAAACTAAACTATGAACTGTTTTAGTTGCACTAAGGACGTTGGGCTTTTTGCACATATTAATTGATTGAATTTTTGTGTTTATTATGTTTTCCATGAGTTCCGTTTACAGGCCTGTTATGCCTGTATGCAAGTAAGAATTTCAGTGATCCATTGTGGGTACATATGACAATTAAACACCCTTGACTATTGATATTGTTAAGATCATATGGGGCAAATGAAGATCATACGGTGTCTGGAGGCACCTACAGGGGTGGACAAAATCTTGAGAATAGGGGCTTGGAGATTGTGATGGCAACATTGGGATGGTGAAGGAGATAGGTATTGAGGGTTATTTTGTGGGTGTGCTGAGAATTGTGTTTGGGGTGTTTTGGGGGCTTGAATTTTTTTAGAGAGCGGGTATTGGGCTTGTTTATTTGGGATGTGCTTTACTTTGTAGGATATTTAGATCCTTTGACAGGGTTGTTGGGAATATTTCTGGGGGCAGGGGCTTATTGAATGTTTATTTGAGATGGGGGCATGGATGGTACATTGTTCCAGGCCGTTGTTCTTCGTGAGTATTTCTCATTCAAGGTTCAGGCTACGATCAACCTAACTGTATGTCCATAATGATGCAGGAGGCCATTCAGCCCATTCGATCCATGTCTGGTCCCCTTTAATCTCATCCCAACCTCTATATTTTACTGGATTCCTGCAATACTCTCACCCAGAAATGGCCATCAATTCCCCTTTGACCATTAAACTGCACAGCATGGTAATTGTACAACAGATAAATAACCCAACAAGTCTCTGGGATCTGGGGGGGATATCAGGGCACCCGAAGGAAACCCGCGCGGACCAGCTCCATCGGGAATGCACAAAGACACAAAATGCGGGAGAAACTCCGCGGGACGGGCAGCATCTCCGGAGATAAGGAATGTGCGGGCCAAGACCCTTCTAACCCAGGCTACCTGAACAGCAGTTTGGGCTCAATTTTCAGGACATCGCATCTCACAACCGCAGTTTGAAATCACTCATCGCAGCGTAAACGCCCGGCCAAACCTACAGCTATGCGGCCGGGCCCAGGGCTGCGTCTCTGGGTTGTCGCCGGCCTGAGCACCGTCCACGCTCACCATCGGGCAGCCGCGACCTGCTGCGCACCCCCTCCTCTCGGCGACCGGTCGCCGCGGACTCGGCGACCGACTGCGGTCTGGGCTCACCGAGCGTTGCGTTGGTTGCCAGGCGACGGGTTCCGGCCGGAGCGGAGCGGAGCTGGCGGCTGCGCCCTCTGGGGGCCGGGAGGCGTCACCACCACCAAGGCAGAGGCGAAAAGGTCTTGTGAGTGATAGGAGCAGAATCAGGCCGTTCGGCCCATCAAGTCGACTCCACCATTCAATCATGGCTGATCTATCTTTCCCTCCTAACCCCATTCTCCTGCCTTCTCCCCATAACCCCTGACACCCTGATACTAATCACAAATCTATCTATCACTGCCTTAAAAATATCCATTGAGTTGGCCACCACAGCCTGCAGTGGCAAATAATTCCACAGATTCACCACCGTCTGACTAAAGAAATTCCTCCTCATCTCCTTCCTAAAGGAACGTCCTTTAATTCTGAGGCTATGACTGGTCCTAGACTATTCCACTAGTGAAAACATCCTCTCCACATCCACTCTATCCAAGACTTTCACTATTGTGTATGTTTCAATGAGGTTCCCTCCTCATTCTCCTAAATTCTAGCGAGTACAGGCCCAGTGCCGTCAAACACTCATCATATGTTATCCCACTCATTCCTGGGATCATTCATGTAAATCAGTGGTTCTCAACCTTGTTTGCCCCATGCACCCCTTTCACCATATGTCAGAATGTCATTCCCCCCCCCCCCTCCTTTCCAAGATTGTCTGCCTCAAAAAGTGCATTCCAAATAATATGCATATAATACTGAAATTCCTTTATTTCTAACAGTTTGAGTTTGCTAATCTGTGGTCCCAATTCCCCCCCTGACAACCTGAAATCCCCCCCCCTGGGGGGAATTCCCCCCTGGCTGAGAACCCCTGATGTAAATGATCGAGAGAGACTGAGGCACATTAAACTGCAGCTGCTGATTTACCAAAGTGTTGGAGTATCTCAGCAGGTCAAGCAGCATCTCTGGAGAATATGGATAGGTGACATTTTGGGCCGGTACCCGTAAGACTGATTGTGGTTGTGGAGGCGATAAGGGAAAGCTGGAAGACCGGGACCAGAGGACACATCCTCAGGATAAAAGAATGTACCTTTAGAATGGAGATGAGGTGGGATTTCTTTAGCCAGAGGCTGGTGAATCTGTGGAATTCATTGCCACAGACGGTTGTGCAGGCCGAGTCATTGGATATTTTTAAAGCTGAGATTGATAGGTTCTTAATTAATAAGGATATCAAAGGTTACTGGGAGAAGGCAAGACAAGGGATTGAGAGGGTAAAATAGATCAGCTATGATCAGGCTGTATGGACCAAATGGCTTAATTCTGCTCCTATGTCTTATGATGTTATGAGAGAAAACAAGTGATATGTGGATTGACACAACATGCTGGAGTAACTCAGCAGGACAGGCAACATCTCTGTAGAGAAGGAATGGGAGACATTTCAGGTCGAAACCTTCAGACTGGGAGTCAGGGGAGAGTGAAACTAGAGATATGGAAGAATACAAAGTGAATTTAAGATGTGAAAAGGACAGATCAAAGCAGACGATGGAAAGAAGACATCAAGGAAATGTAGAATGATTAATTGTTGGCTGAGGGGAAGGTGACATACAAACAGTAAAATTAACCAGGAGGACAATGAAACTAGTCAGAGAACTAGGGTGGGGGAGGGACAGAGAGAGAGGATAGACACTAAAATCTGGAGTAACTCAGCAGGTCAGGTAGCATCCCTGGAGAAAAGGAATAGGTGACGTTTCGGGTCAAAACCCTTCATCAGAATTGATTTGTGGATACAGGCGTGCGTTTTTTTTGATAGACCAACGAAGGCAAGACCTGAAGAGACAAAAAGTGAGATAATAATAGACGAGGTGCAAATTGCGAGGACAGAGGAAGGAATAAGGATGGAATGGGCCGGGGGAGGGAGAAGGGAAGAAATGAATGCAAGTCTAGGAAGAGCACAAGGAAGGGAGGAAGCGCGGTTGTTGTTAGTAGGTTAGTTTCCTGAAATTGTAGAATTCACTTGATACATTATGTTGTAAGCTACCCACGCTAAATATGAGGTGATGTTCCAGTGGTTTGTGAGTGGCGACATTCTGGCAATGAAAGCCCACGAGAGGATGGTCAACATGGGAATGGGAAGGGGAGTTAAAATGGATAGAAATGGGAAAATCCAGCAGGCCTCGGAGGACCAATTGCAAGTGTTCAGCGAAAGAGTGACTAGTCTACTCTTGGTCTTCACGATGTGAAGGCCACATTGGGGGAACCGAGTGCAGCGGATGCAATTAGAGGAAGTGCACATGAACCTCTGTCTCACCTGGAAGGACTGCCGGGATCCCTCGATGGAAGTGAAGGAGGAGGTAGAGGGACAGATGTTACATCTCTTGTAGTTGCAGGGGATGGCTACCTGGGAAAGGGTTGGTTTGAGTGAGAAGGAATGAGTGAACCAAGGAATTGCAGAGAGAGTGATCTCTGCGGAAAGTGGAGGGAATGGGAAGATGTGAGTAGTGGTGAGATCACATTGAAGGTGGCGATATGATGTATTGGATGCGGTGGCTGGTGGGGTGAAAGGTAAGAACCAGGGGAACTCTATCCTCTTTCTGTCTGGGGCATGGGAGTGTGAGAGCTGAACTATGGGACACAGAGGAGATATGGCAGAGAAATCCTTATGTGAAGGCAACTTGACATCACCAGAAGCTCATTTCTCATTGCACTCAAATATTAGGCCCCCGTCCTCTCATCTACTTCGTCTCCAGCACCAAAATAGTGTCCCCAACAATTCAGGTAAAGATAAAATCATGTATATGAAATAGACCTGCGATAAAATAGTTAATATGCCAATACATTTTGATAGGTTTACGTGATTGGATAAATGATACTGCGATATCATTTCTTGGGAATGAATAATTAATATAAAATAAAGATTTTTTTTTCATCCAGGGAATGTTGGCAATCGACAATCAGCCAATTTTAACTGTGCATTTCTAATAGCCACTGAGAAGGTGGTAAGAATGTTGCCCAGTTCCGGCAATCCCTCACCGCAGTAAGGTGGTCAGCAGGTGTGTTTGACCATGAAGTGAAATTGTTGCCCTCGCCTTTCTACATGATGGATGCTGTGGGTTTTCCAGGTGCTGTTGAGCAGGTCTTGATAAAATGTTACCATGCACCTGCCATGTATTACCATACTTCAATACCATAATCCCATCCAAACATCTCCAAACCCCTGGACCCAGGAGTCAGCACACCCCTCTGCCACTGGATCTGCAACATTTGATTCGCAGCCACCATCATTGAGAATAGGCGACAACACTTCCTCCACAGTAATTCTCAACACCGGTGCTTTCTCAGTCACATACTATACTCCCTGCACACTCAGTGGCCAAATTGACTCTAACTCCATCTACAATTTTCCAAATAACACCACTTATTTTAGTTTTAGTTTAGTTTATTGTCACATGTACCGAGGTACAGTAAGAAACCTTTTGTTGCGTGCTAACCAGTCAGCGGAAAGTCAATACGTGATTGCAATCGAGCCCATCACAGTGTATAGATCCACGATGAGGGAATAATGTTTAGTGCAAGATATAGTCTGAGGGTCACCAATGAGGCAGATAGTAGTTCGGGACGTTTCTCTAGTTGGGGTAGGATGATTCAGTTGCCTGATAATTGCTGGGAAGAAACTGTCCTTGAACCTGGAGGTGGGCCGGATGACAAACAATGATGAAATGGAATACAGGTTGGAGATAGTGTACTTAATAACATGATATCAGGACAACTCCATGGTAAAGTCGTGGCTGAAAGAGGATCAGAGCAGGGAGCCAAACATCCAAGGCTACACATCCTATCGAAAGGACAGGCAGATGGCTCTGTTGGTTTTCATTTCACTGCACAACCCGTATGCGTATGTGACAAATAAACTTGACTTGAAGGACTGAAATCCAATTCTTAGCAAGAAATAACATAGGATCAGAAGATGTAGAAAATTTGTGGGTAGGGTTGTGAAACTACAAGGGTAAAAAAAAGCCCTGATAAGAGTTCAGGGCCTCCGAATAGCAGCCAGGATGTAGGGTACATATTACATCTGGATATAGAAAAGCCATGTAAGGAAGGCAAAGAGAGGTCCTGTAATTGGCATCCACGAGTGATTCTGGGGACCCAATCATCTTGTTCAATGAATTATTGCTCAGGAAATTCCTGGTCTCAAACAGAGTAGATGAAGTTGATGATGGGTCAGATAAATGACAAATGACATTTGATGGTGATTTGTGGTCTCGTGGAGGAAGAAGATGATGTAAAAGGAGGAGTATTCAACTGCCGTAAAGACAGTTTACCAGACAACAATTTACCAGTCTAGTCCTCTTGAAATAAATGCTAACATTGCACTTGTCTTCCTTACTACAGATTCAATTTGCAGAGAAACCTTTGGGAATCCTGTACCAGCACTCCCAAGTCCCTTTGTACCTCTGATTTCCAAATCCTCTCCCCATTTAGAATCTACGCCTTTATTCCTACTACCAAAATGCATGATTCCACACTTTGCTGCACTGTATTCCACTGGCCACTTCTTAGCCCACTCTCCCAACCTGTACAAATCCTTCTGCAGAGTCCCTTTATTCTCTACACTACCTGCTCCTCCACCTATCCATATCATCCACAAACTTGGCCATGAAGCCTTCAATTCCCTCATCCAAATCATTGATATACAAAGTCAAGAGTAGCGGCCCCAGCACTGATTCCAGAACCAGGGGCCACAGTTTAAGAGTAAGGGGTTTAGAACGGAGACAAGGAAACACTTTTTCTCACGGAGAGTTGTGAGTGTGAAATTCTCTGCCTCAGAGGGCGGTGGAGGCCGTTTCTCTGGATTCAAGAGAAAGCTAAACAGGGCTCTTAAAGATAGCGGAGTCAGGGGATAAGGTGAGAAGGCAGGAACGCGGTACTAATTGGGGATGATCAGCCATGATCACATTGAATGGCGGTGCTGGCTCGAAGGGCCAAATGACCTACTCCTGCACCTATTGTCTATTGGAACTGGCAGTCAATTAAAGTAAGCATGCAGGTACAGCAGGCAGTGAAGAAAACGAGTGGCATGCTCGCCTTTATAACAAGAGGAGTTGAGTATAGGAGCAAAGAGGTCCTTCTTCAGTTGTATAGGTTCCTAGTGAGACCACACCTGGAGTATTGTGTGCAGTTGTGGTCCCCTAATTTGTGGAAAGACATTCTTGCTATTGAGGGAGTGCAGCGTAGGTTTACAAGGTTAATTCCCGGGATGGCAGGACTGTCATATGCTGAGAGAATGGAACGGCTGACCTTGTATACTCTGGAATTTAGACGGATGAGAGGGGATCTTATTGAAACATATAAGATTATTAAGGGTTTGGACACGCTAGAGGCAGGAAACATGTTCCCGATGTTGAGGGAGTCAAGAACCAGGGGCCACAGTTTAAGAATAAGGGGTAAGTCATTTAGAATGGAGATGAGGAAACACTTTTTCAAACAGAGAGTTGTAAGTCTGTGGAATTCTCTGCCTCGGAGGGCGGTGGAGGCCGGTTCTCTGGATACTTTCAAGAGAGAGCTAAATAGGGCTCTTAAAGATAGTGGAGTCAGGGGATATGCGGAGAAGGCAGGAACGGGGCACTGATTGTCGATGATCAGCCAGGATCACATTGAATGGCGGTGCTGGCTCGAAGAGCCGAATGGCCTACTCCTGCACCTATTGTCTATTGTCAACGAGAAAGAGCACCCCAAATTACCACTCTTTGCCTTCTGCCGTTCAAGCCAACCTTCAATCCATGCTAGCATCTTCCCTCTAATACCATGGTAAATTGGATAGTGCCCTAGCATATGGAAACATCATTCAAAAGTCTGACAACAGATGGAAAGAAGCTGTTCCGGAGTTTGGTGGTGCATGGTTTCAAGCTTTTGCAGCTTCTACACAATGGGGGCAGGGTCAAGAAAGAATGTCGGGGCAGGAATGTCTTTAATTATATTGGTTGCTTTTCTAAGCTGTATGACACTTTGGAGTATTATGTGCAGTCCTGGTTTTCACACTGCAGGAAGGTTATGAAGGCTTTGGAGAGGGTACAAAGGGATTTTATGAGGAAGCTGTCTAGATTAGAGAATATTAGCCAGAAGGGGTTTGGACAAACTTGGATAGTTTTCTCTGGAGTGTCGGAGGCTGAGGACTTATCTCATGAAATTATGAGAGCCAGAGGTAGGGTAGATAAATGGAGCCCTGGGTGGAAATGTCAGATTCTTGAAGGCATAGCTTTAAAGTGAGAGGGAAAAAGTTTAAAGATTTACAAGGTGTTTCTTTTACAACAGAAAGAGGTGGGGCCCGAAACGTACTGCCAGGAAAGGTGGAAGTATATCCCATAGCAATGTTTAAGAGACATTTAGATAGGCACATGAACAGGCATGGACTGGAGGTATATCGACCATGTGAAGGCAGATAGTATTAGTTTAAACTGGTATCATGGTGGCACACACGTTGTGGGCCAACGAGTCTGTTGCTGTGCTGTCCAGTATGTTCCAACTCAACATGGGAATATCACAATTTCTTCATCATTGGTGGGTGACATTTGCTACAGAACAGCATAATGAAAAAAAAGTTAGCCAGAGGAGAAATGTTTTTCTACCTTGCTTATTAATGGTTTCATTGTCCACCACTAGATGAGGCAGGGCAGCAGAGCTCCGATCTGATCCATTGGCTGAGAAGTCACTTATCTCAGGTATGATAGTAATAGTTGAGTGAGAGACAGGCCTGGATACACATAGTGCTAGTGTGCATTTCAGCATCTGATGGTTTCACATATTTGAGCTGCTGTTGGTGATGAGATGCTGGAAAAGTATTTGGAGCAGTGAAGAAGTCAAGGGGTTCCTGTGAAATTCTGCATAAAGTCTGCGGTTTAGTGAGGATAGATGAGGTGCCAATAATTTTTTTTTTCTCTCCAAAACTAGATCAACGAACAGTCTTTGTTTTATAGTCCAAAAGCATAGAACTTTTTCACTTCCATTTGTTGAATGGCATTTAAAATTTCCTTTGTGAAATGATTGTGCAAGAACATGTATTACTTTAGCTTTCACGCTTGTATATAGTGCTTGCAGGAATGACCTGTTCATTGTGAGCAACTGCATCAGTAATCCATTTTGCTCACATTGGGAACAAAGAATGCTGTACCTACTTGTGCCTGTCTAAATGCCTCTGAAACATAATAATTATCTGATTCACCTCTTCCCCCCCCCCCCCCCCCCCCCCCCACCTCCTCCATTGGCAGTGTGCTTCATATATCAACCGCTCTGAGTAAAAACTGTACCCTCAAAACACTTTTTAATAGTACATACTTTCTCCATAAATCTATGTCCTCTTATTTTCAATACACCACCATGAGAAAAAGATTCTATCCCATCCACACCTTTCATAAACTTACATTCTTCTATCAGGTTACCCATCAGCCTCCTTTGCTCCTGGGAAAACAAGCTTAGCCAATGTTATCTCTCACCATAACTAAAGCCGTCCAGTCCATGTGAAATCCTAGTAAATCTGCCCTGATCTCTCTCTAGTACAATCATGTTCTTCCTATAGGTGGCAACCAGAGAGCACATAATACTCCAAGTTTTTGTTAGAAGGCATGAGAACAAAAGAAAATTGGAATAACAGTAGTCCTGACCCATCAAGCCTGCTCCAAGAATCATAATGATCAGCCCTTAGCCTCAATTCCTTTTTGTGTCAATTTAAATTCTTCTCAATTCCCCAATCTTTCAAAAAACAAATTTATTTTCCATGAGCTCCTGGAGAAGAGAATTGCAAAGATACAACATTCTCTGCGAGGTATTATTCCTATTCACTTTTTTTTTGTAAAAGACTTTCCCTTATCTTGCAACTATATCTCTTTGTTAAAATATCTGAACATGTGCTCCTAGGCTCTTGTATGTTTTAATAAGAACATCCCCCATTCTTCCAAACTTCAAAGACAATTCTCTCATTCCAGGAATTAATCTAGTTATTCTGGACGGCCTCCAATGCTAGTTTATCTTTTCTTAAATATAGTGCCCTGCATAATGTTTGGGACATTTATTTATTTGCCTCTGTACACCACAATTTAAGATTTGTAATAGAAAAAAAATCAGATGTGGATAAAGTGCACATTGTCAGATTTTAATAAGGGCCATTTTTATACATTTTGGTTTCACTGTGTAAAAATTACAGCAGTGTTTATACATAGCCCCCCCCTCCCTCCCCCTTTTCAGGGCACCGTAATGTTTGGGACACATGGCTTCACAGGTGTTTGTAATTGCTCAGGTGTGTTTAATTGCCTCCTTCATACAGGTATAAGAGAGCTCTCAGCACCTAGTCTTTCCTCCAGTCTTTCCATCACCTTTGCAAAATTTTATTGCTGTTTATCAACATGAGGACCAAAGTTATGCCAATAAAAGTCAAAGATGCCATTATGAGACTGTTGCCAAAAAGTAGTTAAAAGAGCACCCAGTTCTGGAAAAAGGTCTTGTGGACAGATGAGATGAAAACTAACATATCAGAGTGATGGCAAGAGCAAAGTATGGAGAAGAGAAGGAACTGTTCAAGATCCAAAGCATACCACCTCATCTGTGAAACACGATGGTGGCGGTGTTATGGCCTGGGCATATATGGCTGCTGAAGGTACTGGTTCACTTATCTTCATTGATGATACAACTGCTGATGGTATTAGCATAATGAATTCTGAAGTGTATAGACACATCCTATCTGCTCAAATTCAAACAAATGCCTCAAAACTCATTGGCCAGCGGTTCATTTTACAGCAAGACAATGATCCCAAACATACTGCTAAAGCAACAAAGGAGTTTTTCAAAGCTAAGAAATGGTCAATTCTTGAGTGGCCAAGTCAATCACCTGATCTGAACCCAATTGGGCTTTTATATGCTGAAGAGAAAATTGAAGGGGGCGAGCCCCCAAAACAAGAGTAAGCTGAAGATGGCTGCAATACAGACCTGGCAGAGCATCACCAGAGAAAACACCCAGCAACTGGTGATGTCCATGAATCGCAGACTTCAAGCAATCATTGCATGCAAAGGATATGCAACAAAATACTAAACATGACTACTTACATTTATGTGACATTGCTGTGTCGCAAACATTATGGTGCCTTGAAATTGGGGGGACTATGTATAAACACTGCTGTAATTTCTACATGGTGAAACCAAATTGTATAAAAATGAACTTTATTAAAATCTGACCATGTGCACTTTAACCACATGTGAATTTATTCTATTACAAATCTCAAATTGTGGAGGCAAATAAATAAATGATGGGTTTTTGTCCCAAACATTATGGAGGGCACTGAAAGGAGATAAAAACTGTATGCAATTATCAGATACAGATTTACTATATGATTGTAACAATGCTTCTCTATTTGTAAATTTGAGTCACCTAGCAATAAAGGCCCTCATGCCATTTGTATGCTTCACTAAGCTTCACTTGTCTTTCCTCACTTGCTAATTAATCACTGCATCATCTATTACTCAGGAAAAAAAATGGCAAGCCGCTTTAACCCTTGTGAACTGCAGTGTTGACATATACTTAGTGCACATTAAATGCAAGAACAAAAACTAGCAAATAATACAAATTTGTACATTATCCATTGAAGCAGCATGTGTAAATCAAAAATATTTGAATAACATGCATAGTTTGCCATGAGCACCGCTCTAACCCAACCTTGCTGCCCCACATACCACACCTGTTAAAGTTGTCGATGTTTGCTGGAGTAAGTATTTTGCAAAAGGTATCCTCTTCACCATGGAGCATTGGAAATTTTGACTGTGTTAAATATCAAATGAGATGGGGAGATCAGACCCAAGCTTGACATAGTCTTCTCTTAACAAAAACACATTCTTACACAATAATATATAGTGATCCGGATGGAAACCCCCTGATGGCCGGACTGTAGCCAATTATACATCCTTAATGCTGCACAGACTAGAATATTTTTGGCTTAGTATCCCAAAGATCCAATAAGAGTACATCATCAAATAATAATGAGAAAAATGTGTGATTTGCCAATGTTCGGTTGATGTTAAAATTAGTTTTGGGTCATGGCATATCCTCAGCTGGTAGAGACAGATAAAATCAAACAGAATTTATAGTTAAGGTCAAAAAGGTTGACCTAGTCCCCAACCTCTCATTAAAGCCATTTCCATTTTAACTTTTTGTTTTGGTAAAATTTGCTTTGGTAAACACAAGATCTGATGTGATTCTTTGTTATTCAATTATATAAATGTTAAAAATTATTTGAGGGCGCTACAGTACATCTAAAATACTACTGATCTCATCTTATGGACAATTATTCAAGCAGCTTGATTTCCAAGTGGAAGATGTTGATTTGATTACTATGCAATAATGTTCATCATCGGAAGCCAGGACTATTTTCTGCAATCTTCCTGCAGCAGTGATAATGATTTACGGGCAGGCTTGATTTTTTTAATCGGCAGGCAACTGAGAGGCTCCAAAGAGGAGTAATTGGAGCCAATATAACATTTTCTGTTAATGGTATATGAGCAAAGAAAACTTTGGTTCTCTCAACACTACTGAGCCAAACTAATTTGTTTAAGGTGCTTGAATAAATCAGTGAAATCTTGTGCTTGAGAGTGTAACAGGAGTTGAGAGTGTTTTTGTTCTTACCTCATTTCTCGAAAATGCTGACTCGTCACTGTAGCATACCTCTGTAAATGCTGGCTGCAGGGTATTCGTAGGTGACACTATACGGCAAATGTTGGCAGGCTATTTGATAGAAGACACCATATCTGAGCCGAAACTTGTCCTGACGATATTTCCACCTGAGGCCAGACACTGATCGAGGTTTGACCAATCTGACCTTTTGACCATATTGACACTGCCCAATATGCCCTTCATTAGCTAGCTTCTGATGGAAGCACTAATAAATTTTGTAATACATTTCAAGGCATAAATTCAGATATTTCTATACTGAATATTGCCTTTCTTTTTAAGATTTTCTGGGGCATATATCTTCCAGGGTGAATGTATTATTCTACAGTTCTATGTTTTTTAGGCTTTAATATTTACAGGTTAAATTTCATTGCAAATCTAACCCCAATTGATATGCTTGATCAAAACAAAATTTCATAAGATGCATATCTATGAATGAGTTTTCTTTATTTGCCTTTGCCTTCCCTTTACATTTCCTGACAATACTACACATTGTTTTCACAGTTTTAATTCACTTATAGTTAGATTTGAGTTTCTGATTTCAAAAATACATAAATAGCTAACATCTGCAGTTGTACAAAGTGAGACAAAACTTAAAATATCTCCATACTCCTGTAGCTGAGGTTGGGTCAGCTTTCATCTTCACTGTCTATGCTATATAGCAGAGTGTGTCACCCACTGCCGTAGAAGCTGTATGAAACTTGTTCCATAGAGTCAATGGAATGAAATTTGAGCTGGTTCTTCCATGGTTGGGTGATCCTCTCCAACAGATTACCACACAGATGGTGACCCCTGTCTTTACTTTTCTTTCTTCCTGTCCAGACTCTTGTTCATTACTCCAGTCTCCCTCTGAAGGCTTTTTGCAGTCTTCTGTATATTTCCATTTGTTACAAGTTTGTTTATTCAGTCTTTCTTTCTCTGGCCGCCACTCACTTATACCTTTTGCATTAGTTTGATTAGAACCGGGAACGGCAAAGATAGGTGGAGAGGTAGGTAGTGCATAGAAAGCAGGGATTCTGCAGGACTTAGACAGGTTAGGAGAGTGAGCTGAGAAGTGGCAGATGGAATACAGCAAAGCAAAGTGTGGAGGCATGCAATTTGGTAGTTGGAATAAAAACGTAGACTATTTTCTAAATGTGGACAGATTTCAGAAATCAGAGGTGCAAAGGGACTTTCGGAGTGCTAGTGCAGGATTCCCAAAACATTAATTTGCAAGTCAAATTGATAGTTAGGAAGGCGAATGCAATGCTAGCATTTATTTTGAGAAGTGTAGAATACAAAATCAGGGGTGTATTAATGAGGCTTTAGAAGGCACTGGTCAGACCACATTTGGAGTACGGTGCAATTTTGGGCCCCTTATCCGAAGATGGATGTGCTGGCGTTGGAGAGGGTCCAGTGGAGGTTTACGAGAATGATCCCAGGAATTGGTGGGTCAACGTGTGATGAGCATTTGAAGGCACTGGGCCTGTACTCGCTGGAGTTTAGAAGGCTGAGAGGGGACCTCATTGAAACTTACCGAATAGTTAAAGGCCTGAATAGAGCGAAGGTGGACAGGATGTTTCCACTTATGGAAGACTCTGGGACCAGACGTCATAGCCTCAGAATAAAAGGATGTACCTTTAGAAAGGAAATGAGGAGGAATTTCTTTAGTCAGGGGGTGGTGAATATGGAATTCATTGCCACAGACACTTGTGAAGGCCAAGTCAATGATAATTTTTAAGGCGGAGAGTGACAGATTCTTTATTAGGAAAGGTATCAAGGAGATAGCAGGAGAATGAGGTTGAGAGGGAAAGATAGATCAATCGTGATTGAATGGTGAACGCCAGAGCCCAGCCTGTGAATGCGGAGCAGAACAACAGACAGCCAACCATGTCATCTCTGGGTGCCCGCTCTACCACCCAACAAATGGAGCTCAGGGCCTGGGAGACATTGATACAGAGGCAACAACCTGGCTGCTCAACACCCGGCTTGAGATCTAACTATTCCTTTGGTTTATGTTTCATTCGCAAGAAGATTGAATGGTGGAGTGGACATGATGGTCCGAATGGCTTAATTCCTCTCCTAGAATTTATGAATATTGCACCCAGACACATATTTGGGTGGCGGGGTGTAGGGAGAGATCAGGGGAGCAACAAAATACATTGGAATCCAATTTCAGAAGTGGATGTGATCACTGAGGATATTAAGCTAAAAAGAGTAACCAAGAGTAACCAGTAAGAAGAACCATCCACCTGGAAAACATACTACTTCTGAACTCCCATTAATGTCCAGGTAGGAATGATCAGGAACAGAATTTCACAGGACCAGCCTTCATCGTACAGAAGTTTCCAATTGCAGAACCCCTATAAAAACACTTGCTGTGTGAGATCCCACTTGCGGGCTGTCTGACGACAAACTGGAGGGCAATAGGTCAGGAAGCCTCTGTCACAAGGCCAAAGCCTACGAGAGGGGGCAGATATATTGATGAAGTGAGAGAGATCTTGACAATAGTAGGTTGAAGATTGTAAAACATCCTCCTCTCAACCATATAATCATTAAATCTTACATCACAGAATCAGGCCATTTTGTTCATCTGACTCCAAATTTAAACATTACACTCTTTCCTACTCTCCCTGTTCACGCACTGTACTCATTTCATAATTAATGGAGCAGCCATATTTGTGGCAGAGCATTCCATACTCAAACCCAAATGCATGGACATTTTTTCTATTCTCGTCAGACTGGTAGTTGAACCTTTGTAACTGAGAAGCGCTGAAGATGGTTCATTTCTTGTCTCCTGAACCATATAAGCAAGTTCCTATTTTAAGTGTCATATTGACCAGTCTACAAGTTACAAAGGGAAAGTATTCAGTGAAGCTCACAATGTCACTTATGTTAATGTAGCAGTAAAATACACCAACAATAGAATGCAGGGATGTATTTGAAATTCTTCATACAAAACATTAAAAAAAACATCTGTGCAAAAACATTCGTGGAGAAATAAATCCTATTACAACATAACCCACATAGCGTATTAGCCATGAATGCTTGCCTTCTCATTACAAACATATTAACCAGCTTGTGTCCTAGTAAAATATACAAACAATAGATATTCAAAAATAGAAAATATAAAGCACACCTCATCACAAAATATTTGCAGGAAGTGGTTTTGTAAATGAAAATGTCTGTCAGTAGGGCAAATCAAATTCAGATCACACTGCGAGTTGTAACCGATAGTTTAGTTCAGGTTTCATCATTAAAAACTTTATACAACCTCAGCAACTGCACAACATGGCAGATCACGTCAGGCAAAAAATGTGTCCAGTTGTTTGCAATGAAGTAGGTTGATGCTCAGCGAGGTCATCTTTTAACCAGATCTTTCAATGCACGAGATTAAGGACAAATTGCCCTCAATGTTATCTTATGAGAATCGGCAACATTTCCTGGCATGCTCTCTTTTCAGCATCAAATTAAGTATTATTTTACTGAATAGTCGTTCTCTCTATCACTTCAGTTTATTCACTAAATCAGATTCCCAAACACAAAGTAATATCCCCAATAAAAAAAGTTGATTGTCATCTCAAAGCTTGCATGTTGGACCAATTTACATTAAATAGTTGCATAGCAACAAATATAAGTGAAAATTAAACTTACTATTTATATAAATTTAAAAATTCTAATTTATAATGTGTCTCAAATCAAATATGTTATAGCTGCAGTCTTTTACTATGTCGCCATGATCATTTCCCCAAAACGTATGAATTCAATAAAAATCAAATCCAACCATTCTAAGAGAAATCATAAAGAACTATACAATTCAGAGAATTGCTTATAGAAGGAGATATTTTCAAAATGTTGATTTTCTTTTAAAAATCAGCAGAATTATTAGTGTTTCACTTTATTAAAAAAAAGTAGATTTTTCAATGAAATATCTTATTTTCTTCTGCGTATTCAGATTTTTTTCTCCGCAAACCACGTAACCCAAGTACTTTTATGGTTATGTGCAGATTCTGTACATTGAATAACGAATATCTGAAAAAAGTCTTTAAGTAAAAAAAATATTTGGTGCAGTCTTCCAAGGATCCAATACAATGCCCAGTGTAATACAGAAATTTACAGAGGTGAAGCTCCTTGGCTCCTTCGTTGTTCTTGCTGCACACAATCTCATCCAAGCCAATACCTGGTATATACGTCTCAGCATTCTATATTGGCAAAGGGAGAGTCGATGTTGATCAAATGCAGATCACAATTCAGTGACACATGTTGAAAGGCGAGTGCGTGTATTACCTTCAGGTAAGTCTGCATAAGGTAGAACAATGATGTCCTCCAACGTTGAACTGCCCATCAATACAGATTGCAGGCTTACCTTGGAAGAAAGGCCGTAGAGGAATAGGATAGTTGCTGATGTCAATCATGCAACCCAGAAAATGCACTCTCAGGACACAAATGGAAGAAACAGGGGAAAAAATATACGGCAGAAGGCATCCATTGCTGTTTAGTCAGGATGAGAATGGTAGGTTGCTAACAGACTACACGAGCTGTGTTATCATGTATATAAATCTTCGTTTTGTTCCCTATTATCTTTCTAAAATTAGATTATACATAATTACAAAAACTGTTGAAACAAATTCTAAGAATATATATTTATATATATATATGTATGTAGGCACAAAATGCTGGAGTAACACAGCGGGGCAGGCAGCATCTCTGGAGAGAAGGAAAGGGTGATGTTTCGGGTCGAGACCCTTCTTCAGATGAAGGGTCTTGACCCAAAACGTCACCCATTCCTTCTCTCCAGAGATGCTGCCTGTCCCGCTGAGTTACTCCAACATTTTGTGTCTACCTTCGATTTAAACCAGCATCTGCAGTTCTTTCCTGTATATGTATGTATATATTTTACAATTCAGCTCTAATAATGGATTCATTTATCAACTGGCCATCACTGTCCCCCAGTAGTGTTGCCTGTATTGGGTCCATTTGCATTGTTTTGTGGGATATGTGTGTAAAGATTGGCACACTCGTTCCACCAGGATGGCTTGCCATGGATAGATGATGGGATAGCAATGGAGTGTTTGCGTCATGATTTGATCCTGAAGAAGGCAAGCTTGTCACATGACCAGTGCTCGTCGATCCACTTCCACTGCTGGGTGATCGGCTCTTCGGTGGTGGACCATGCGGAATGATTCGTGGCGGTCCTTGCTGGTAATGAGCAGCTGGATATGCAGCATATCCTGCAGGCATAGGATAACTGTTAACTTGAATGAATCTTTGATGTTGGGCTATTTGTGGACCAATGAGGCCAGCCATCTGGCCCTGGGGTATGCCCTGTGCTTGATATATATGAATTGGATACCTTGTGTTACTGAGATTACTAACTGGGCTTGCACTGAGAGATGTCGTCTGGGTTGTGGCATTCCCACCAGATGGCGTTGTGGAACTGGTATGGCTTGATAGTCCTTCCCATGATCTAAGCCTGGCATGAACATCCTTAAATCGTGGTCTTCTAGCTGGGATCTCATTCCAGGTTTCTGTCATTAGGTCATACATTCTAGGAGGGCAATCCTCTGGGCATGGGAGTAATTGCCTCTTCCTTACCATTTCTATCACCTCTTGATTAGAAAATCCATAATATGGTTGCAGCCCAAAACTAAAGATCTCCCATAGCACCACGCCGAAAGACCAAATATCTGAGTCGCTAGAGAACTTCCCAAACAGTATAGCTTCAGGAGGCATCCAGCGAATTGGAAGGAGGGACTTATTTTGTACCCTGTAATAATCAGCGGCATATATTTCTCTTGAAAGACCAAGATCAGATATCTTCACTCTCAGTTGCTCACCAATAATGATGTTGCGTGCAGCAAGGTCCTTGTGAACAAAAAAATGACTGGACAGGTATTCCATCCCAGTTGCTACCTGGATGGAGATGTGCAAAAAATCTGCATGGTCCAGGCTTGATTTGACAGTTCCATCTTCATCGCTGCTGCAGCCAACATCAGAATGGGGTGATCTCATGATGAGAAACTCATGTAGGTCACCATGGTTCATGTATTCAAATAGCATGCAGACTGGTTGCTCCTGTGTCACCAGCCCAAGTAGGCAGACAACATTGGGATGATGCAGTTCTGACATCAGGGATGCCTCCTGCTGGAACTCTGCCCAAAGCTGAGAATTACCAAAGTCCTTGAGGGTCTTTATAGCAACAAGTTGCGCATGATCCATTCCTGGGAGGTAAAGATGACCTTTGTAGATTTTTCCAAAAGCACATTCTCCTAACTCTTCCATAAAACGAACGGCAGAAAGAGGCAACTCCTTTGCTTTGCTCTGCTGGATAAATAGAAAATAGAACATTTAAGTGTTTAGATTAATAACACAAAAAAACATTGAAATTATTTCATTGATGCAATGAAATGCAATGCTCCTTCTCTTAAGAACTGTGATAAATTAAATTATAAGCAGTTTGTTTCAAACGATGCAGATAAAAGCATAAAGTGAGACATTTAACCACCTGCAATGGGTATCTTTTTAACCCCTAATATTCACCTCTTCCTTGTTTACATTATGGCAGCAGTGATTTCCTGTGGTATCTTACTTTTCATCTGTATATCATGGGATTGTGTTGAAAGGATATTGCATCACCACCAAGCCTAATACTGCCATTAAATGATGTCCAAGGCCACACTAGCAGGCAAGGATATTGAATAGCAAACAGGAGTACGCACACTGAACTCATTTCCCTCTTTCTCGATCAAAAGCATTACAAAAATTGCAGGCAAACAAGATGAGAATCAGCTGGCTATGCAAAGGCCAAGGATCGCCCAGGATTTGCTGCTCTGTGTGATTCAGTGTAACATTAAGAAAGATGCTTAATCACCATGTCCCCGAAGGGAACTGTAATGACCTTGTTAAGTTTAATGCGAGTGATTCAAGAACAGTTGTCAAGCTTGGAACAAAAAACACAGCCATATTCCATCTGGGACACCTCAGCCTAAAGACTTAAAACAAAAATTCAGTTTTGCATGAAAATATCGCAATTTACATTTTTCGATTGCATGGACCCCCATTTATCAGTTGTGCACTGAGAAAATGGTGCTAATGGCTCATAATTTGCCCTTTGCACAAATTAACGTGGATTCGTGAGCTGTGCACACAGGGCCCCCCAACCTGTGTTCTCAGCAGTTCGAGAGTCTGCAGGGGGAGCGTACAGTTGGATTTTTTACCCTTTTGATGTGGACGGTTTGCTCAGAAATGCCGTAGCATCAGGAAAAAGGAGAGAAGCAAGCAGAAGCATTAACCTCTCTTGCAACTTTGAACAGATTTTTTTCCAAAATAGCCTGTAACTTGTAATAGGTGGCTTTTTTTTTAAAGTGAAAAACACATACTATGCTTCTAGCAGCACCTCATAACTCAGGATCTTGTTTTAGAATACTAGAGGCTCTACCACTTAATAAACACCATTATGATCCTTCCAAAGCTGCAACAGATTTGAAAAAACGAACCCATGCATTGCATAGCGATGGCAGGAAATAAAGTTTCATTATAAGTACACAGATGGTCTGTATTAAGAGCAAATCCTCAAGGGCAAGGTTGTTTTAAGCTGACATACACTATATTATATACCCAGTAATAAAAGAAAATTGACCTCTCCATGACTCCTGGTGGATTTTATTTTTGTCTCTTCACACCAATACTGGATGACTATCAAAAGAGAAAAGAGGAGCCATAACTTTAAAGATCCAAGAAAACCTACATCTCAACAGGAGGCTGTAAATCTGCTTGTTTTTGTTTGACAGACTGGTCTTGTATCCAGCCGATCAAACTGTACAGCAAACGAAAGATACACACTCGGTTCCCAGCCAAGATAAACTGAACTCAGTGGAAGAAAAACAACTGACTCCAGACGGGCCACATTTCTGCATTTTCTCTCCCTCTTTCTTAAAAAACCACTTATGTTAAGTACCAAGCAAGTCTGGGTTTCATTTACCATGTTTCAAAAAAGAAACAATTAAAGACACTATATCCTTTAATGTTTTTTGTTCCCTGGATCTTCACTGGATTCTCCTTTGCAAATTACTGAAATATAAACTCCTCATGTATAACTTTATTTAAAAAAATCTTAACATCCCTTATCTTGCACACGCAAAAACAAACCATGAAACAATTGACCTGCATTGCGAAAGTGAGGATATGAATTGGAAAAAAATCCGAGACCTATAGACCAGGACCAGCTTTAGCTTTATTCACTGCGGCTGCTGAGTTAGGTGATTTTCACTGCAACAGTCAAGGGTTACTCAATTGCCCTCCATGCCCCTGGATAGGGGAACAGAGAGAAAACAGAAATCAGCTAAGATTGCTGTACATTATTCTTCTGCAAAGTATGGTTTCTGGACACTGGGGGGAAGGGGGTAGGGTCAGACGTCGCTGTGATTGCAAACGCAGTCAAATAGATTGTCAACACTTATTGAAATGATTAACATGAAAAACAGCCATTTGGATGAAGTACTAGGCTACTGCTGATGGTTTTAGAAGCAGTATGAATCAGGCACAGCCATGAAGCTAATAGTGGGGGGAAAAAACTGTCAAAATAAATTACACATCAATCCAATTTCAACAACTTTTCAGAGCAGTGGTGCCTCATTGTTATGGAGGAGGATGTAATGGTGAGAATCTCACGTAATGTATATATTAAGTTAAAATATTGATGGGATTATGACTGGATATATAAATATACCAGTGATATATAAATATACCATGTGACATGAGAATTAAGGGACAGAGGTTTCGGGGTAACGTGAGGGGGAACTTCTTTACTCAGAGGGTGGTGGCTGTGTGGAATCAGCTTCCAGCAGAAGTGGTGGAGGCAGGATCGATTTTAACATTTAAGAGTAAAGTGGATAGGTATATGGACGTGAAGGGAATGGAGGGGTATGGTCTGAGTGCAGGTAGATGGGACTAGGGGAAAACAAATGGTCGGCACGGACTGGAAGGGCCGAGAGGGCCTGTTTCCGTGCTGTAATTGTTATATGGTTATATGGTTTATATGGTTACCAGGTACACAAACACCCAAATTTCCAAATATACTGGCCAGACAATTCATACACAATAGTGTGGCACATCAAGAACCATTTTATCTTCTGTCTTCCACTGGAAAATTCAATGCTACATGTTGGGTTCTACGAAATTAACCTTATTAAAGAGTAAGGACTTTCCTTAAAGCCCTGGAGCCTCATAATACAGATGAAGAAAAATAATCGGCAAGATCGGAAATGTGGCTGCAGCTGATGCTGGCCCCAATGGCAGCCTGGATTATTGTGGAGGAGGAAGCAGGCAGAAGGGATAAAATCTCTTTGGAAGTTTGGGAATGGTGAGATGGAGGGAGGTTAATTCCAAAGGATTGGGGCCACCACAAAGACAGTCTTTGAAGGTGATTATGTTGGAGAAATGGAGCTTGGGGTTGTTTCATGGGATCGAGGAAATCACCTGACGGTAGTTTAATTCACAGTGCATTCATTTTCAGATGCCACAGTTTCAAAATGTAAACCATTGTAATCAGAAATCTAGCTGTTGTGCCACAAGGATATGATGTGGGTTTGTATTCATCATTCTCAGCATTTCCAATCTCTCAGTCTCAAAGTCATAATGCTGCACAAAGATGCAGAATAAACTCAATAAAGCACTTTCCTTATCTGCTTCACAAGCACCACTAATAGGGAAGGATCAGAAGGAATGGAACTGGTTTTCTCATAAAAGTCTTGCTCTTCCATTATAGTCTTTGTGAAAGAACTGGGGCGTGTATCTGAGAAGGTCACTGAGCTGTGGTTTTAATACAAAGTCCAATAAATGGTTATTAAAGAATGGTCTACAGAGGAATAATCGGTCTCACTGGCTCAAGAAAACTTTGTTCGGTTTTAGACCATAATAATTTGGCTAATTGCAGTGGAACAACTCCAGCTGATCTGTGTACATCTCTTCATTGAAATATTTTTAATTGAGAAACAAAAATGCAAATTCAAAATTTGTTTTAAGAAGCCCAAGATGGTTGAAAAGAACGCGAGCAGAAAAAGTGAATCAAAATTAGGTTCCGTTTTTAGAAGTGTGAAGATCACTGAAGATGGGGAGGTTTGAGAAAAGTAATATGCACGTGATGGCTTTGGGATTTGGATAGGAAAGAGTTTTGAATTCAAGTGTAATGATGTGCAAGGGAACAAGAAATAAATATAAGATAATATCAAGATTGGAAACAAAGCATGTACTTTCAGAAGAGCACTGGCTATATCTGGGTAAATGAACAATAAAGGCAAATTTGTGACTGAGGGAAAGAGATTAATGATTTTGGTGAGAGGTACAGTCTGTTAAAAGATACGTTTTTGTTAAATCATCTCTGTTAGTGTGTAGCAGATGCAATAACAACCTCAGATAAAGAAGCAGTATTCAACTCTTGGGACGTGCCTGGACGTTATAAGAGTCAAGCGATATTGAGACAAAAAGAAGGGGCTAAAGTGAAAAATGAAACCAGACTTCCTGGAGGCAGCTTTAGTAAGAGACGAGATTGGAATTCTATTTGAACTCAGAGCAAGTGAATCCAGTAATGTTGATGGATGAAGCGTGTGGAGCTATCAGAAGGACGAGGTGACAGCTGCTGGTTAGACTGGTGAGAAAAAATACCGAAAGGAACAGGACTTGCATTGTTTCATTTTTCGGGAACAGAGGAGATCAGAAGGTAATGAGTCAGATACTATTCTGAGAGAGGTCTGCAGATATAAAGTAACAATGTCATGTGCCATGAAAACACAGTGACAACTATGCTGTAAAAGTATAAGGAACTGACACTGAGTGTAGAAGGAGTAATGGGTAAGAGAATGAGCAGTGAGCAAACCCTGAATAATGACAGGACAAAGTCATGGCATCTGAAGACGTCTGAAGAAGGGTTTCGACCCGAACCGTTGCCTATTTCCTTCGCTCCATAGATGCTGCCTCACCCGCTGAGTTTCTCCAGCATTTTTGTCTACCTTCGATTTTCCAGCATCTGCAGTTCCTTCTTAAACAAGACATTCAATGGAATGGCAATGCCAAGCCCCATTCAGACTGTGCTCGTGAGGGCAGAACTCTGAAGTTATACATAACATGGACAAATTAACAGCAGTTCCAATAACATTGGAAAATATGAGAGGGTATTAAATCAGTTAAAGGGTAAAAGTAGCATTAAACAAGAGCAAATTTCAAGCAAAGGAAGGTGGTCTGCAAGTGAAATTGATTGAAGAGCTGGAGCACTTGGTTAAATTCTAATACAAACATGCTATGGACAATGATAAAACTGCAGTAGAACTATAGGCCCTCATAAGAATATAGACTGCGAGAAACTGATATTTCTGGTAGAGATATAGCTTGGATGGTGGCTTTTTGCCAACATTATTAAGATCAGAATTAGAGGAGAAAAGAGGGTTAATCTTTATCTCTGAGGGTTAAAAAAAAGTACCACAATGAAGAATGTGGATTTCAAAAGAGAATTCACCAAAATTATGAGAGACAGATGTGCATTGTCATGAGGAGGTGGAAAGCAGATGGTTTCTTTCCAACAGTAAATTTAATTTTTCCTGACAATAAATTTGAAATTCCGGCACTTATTATTAGAAGTTCAACGTGGATAGTTGATGAACTTAGTGAAGGAAGGGAAAGACATTTTTAGCTACAGCTAACTCCAATTTGATGATGCATATCAGTAGTTGAGATGCCAAAAGGAATACATTGCATGTTGGGATCGTCAGTTGAAGTGGAAACTGTAATGGGAACTGGAAAGGGAAAGCTATTTTGTCTTAAGTACTGAGTGGTGATAACACAATTGAAAGGACTATATAAAGAAGGCATGCTTTCAACATTAAGAAGCTCAGTTGATAGACATACCAAAAAATTACTGGGCTGTTAAAGCATCCTGGTTTAAATGATAATCTTTGCCAATCCTTGTCACTCCTACAGTCAGCATAAGGGATCCTTCAAACCCCAGAACCTAGAATTGTGCTTTCAGAAGTTATTGTCATAAAAAGTATAATAAATCAAGAGAAACTAAAAGAAAACCAATGCTTCTGTCACATTAATAACTTTTTGATGATTGCACATTAATTTAAATCATGCAATATTCTTGGAGCCAAAGTTGGCTTCTCTGATTTTTCCAATGGGTGCAAAGGGAAGATAAAAATCATTTTCCAGTACAGACTATTCAGCTATTACGCGTTTCCCTAATGCTAATTAGATATAACACAATTGACAAATAAGGGAACACTTATGGGCCAAATTGATCACAGTGAGATTTTGATCAGGAATGAGTGAACCCCTTAAAAGTTACTTTAGAAATTGACAAGCAATAGAAAAGCTGTCTTAGTGAACAAAACAGCCTTGGCAAAAAAATACTGCTTGCAAGTAACATCCCCGCAGTAATAAGCGCCCAAAGCTGCTAATTTCACCATGGGCAGGCGTTGAAATTGACAAGCATTTGTTTCTATTGATATTTGTACAATCATACTCTATTTAACATACAGCCTTTAGTATTTGCATACTATCGCTGTGCCACCATTAAAATACATTTATTTTGGAAAATCATGCAGGAAAGGTAACGTCGTTATTGCTAGTCTCAAACTTTCTAGCCCTAGCCCCCCCTTTCCCCATTGGCACAGTTATTTTTATAATGCAATTTTCTACAATGCAAGATTTCTGAAGAACACAAATGTCAAATTATAGCAGAACTACCTGTGTGGTTTTATGCCCAATTAATTTTTAGGGGAGGATTACTGAGGAATATACACTCATAAAAGATAAATTTCACAAACACATGTAGAACTTAATGTGGAACATTTGTACCATACTTTGTGATACTGATTTACAAATATTGGACTTAACGTTACAGTTTCCTGATTGTTTTGGCCATGATGCTTCCTATCATGGAAATTCATGACTCTACTCACTGTTTAAACTCACGTGGGTCAAGTACAGAACAAGCAGGGGGCAGGATAAACCCAGGTAAAGAAATGTGAAGATAAACATTATGCTGGTCTGAAGAGCCAACTGGCCTGTTTCCCTTCTACAGCATTCTTTATTTTGTGAGGTATGAGGAAAGATTGAAATATTACCATGCCCTCGCAAGAACCAAGAGCTTTCAGGTGAAATAGGAGGAAACTTGGCCCCAATAAAAGTCAGTGTTCCCTATCACATATTTAGTGCTGCGTTGATGAATTGTCTGCTGCAGCTTTGCATCAATAATCTGCACAAAGTTGCCAACGGCAGCTTTACTGAAAGTCCAGCAGAAAATTGTGAAAGAGACTAAACTTCCTCTGAGGGAGGACCAGACATCTTAATTTACCCTCACCTCCCATCAGTCACAAATGGTCAGCAAAATGCAAGGTCCAAGGAAAGTGAGGTGAAAAACAAAACAAAAATATGTCCTTGGTAACTTGAGCTAGGTGAGAAATATAGTAGTGGCTGCTTGACTTTGACAGGGATAAACTTTGGATGTGAAGTATAGTGCACTGTTGGTAAAAAGATGTGTAGGTGCTAAAGCTCAAATTTCAACACTTTTAACTTAAGTGATGGCACTGCAAAGCATGCAAAAGTAAAAGATGTCAGGATAATTTATACAGGTAGACGTTGATTGATTTATGTTGCAGACATAATACTACAAGTGTTGATTTAAAACCACAATGCACCGGATGTCATGTTCAATGTTCATTGGTGGAATATTCAATTATAAAGTTGAAACATAATACTTAACCATGAGGACCAGATTCATCTTTTTAAAAACTTAGTTCAGTTTACTTTCTGACTTATTTTTCTTTCGGAACACTAATATTAATCTGACACAGAATTGCTTGTAAATGAGCATTGGACCAAACAGCAAAAATGATTCGCCTCTCAAGCGAGACTAGAGCTGGTGATATGAGCCTAGCCCACACAGGCAGAACAGCTCCCCCATACCTGGGAATGTATACTTCCTTCATCTTGTTTGCATTTTAAACTAATAGCATTATTGCCTGAATTGTTAATAGTACTCTGTGAAACACTGCCAAAGATATAGGAAGAATACTTTAAAAAGTTGAGTTTCATCAGGCAGTCATGTGGTTTATTTTTTGAACTTACAATATTCTTCAAGAAAGACTTAAAATGCCAATGTTGCACTGGCTATTTATGACTGGCATTGCATGGCTTTCAGATAATTGTTTTTTTAAAAGTTTTTGGGGTTATCAAGGCATGAGAAATCTGTGACTGGGAAGACTCACTTTCTCAGCAGCAATATTAGTATTCGCAATGAAGTGGCGTGCTGGTCAGATGCTGCGTAAAACAAACTTTGACTATTCTTCAGAGTGGCTTGTTGGGTGAGGCTGGAAAACCTAGAATTCTGGGCAATTCATTCAAAGAAGTCTCAGCTGTCATTCTGATCAAACATTGCAAAATGGGGAAACACCACCGTTATGGCGGGACGCTTAGTTGTACAAGCAGCGTTCTCCACTGTGGGCTAGCAACTGGAATAGTAAGATTAAACGAGAACTTACCAGTTTGAAGTTTGATCTTTATTTTATGAGGAGTCGAGTTGAGGGACTACGTGAATAGAAGCCCGTACAGCCGTTGGTGCGTCAATCTTCAAAGCAGCGGAATGAATTCACAGCTAACAATGACCGAAGTATAACGGTAAGATGATAAAACTAGAACTACCAGATGAGATCTATGAGGGTGGGAGCGGAGGGCACGTAGTCCCTCAACTCGACTCCTCATAAAATAAAGATCAAACTTCAAACTGGTAAGTTCTCGTTTAAATCTTACTATTTTACTTCGGAGTCACGTGAGTGACTACGTGAAGACTTCAAAGCACTGTGAATTCACGCCGCAGACTCAAATCCGACGTTCACACACTGCCTGGATTGACTCAAAAGTCGTTAACAATCAATCATGCATCAGTAATACATTTGTTAAATGGAATAACAGTTTATTTACAAACAGATCATAACAAACCCCTCTAACTCAGGGGAAAAATGTAACAGTACTGACACCAGAATCAGCAAACACCCCGAGACTTGAAATCGGCTTGTGACAAAACCTCTGAAAATTAGCTCACTGGACCATCCTGCGGCCGCGAGGACCTTGCAATCGTTTACACCGACACCTTACTGTGTGGTTTTTTGTGACTAATAAGCAAAGCCAACTCTGTTCCTCTCAGAGGTTTAGTAATCTCAATGTAAAGAGATAAATGTGAGACTATACAGAAGCGATCATCTGCGGGATATGCTGAAAACACCATCTTACATCCTGTCATGCCTCTTTTATTATGTTTAAGCAAATCATAGATATAAAATATAATGGCATCAGCCGACACATGCATTCTATCTAGCCGTAGCTTTTGCAATGTTTGTACACGTTGGGCTGAAACCAACACCAGAAGCATGACCACCTTCATAGCTACTTCGGCTATAGATAGGCTTGTAACCGGAGCCCACTGGCGAAGAAGCATAAAAACCTCACTCACATTGCAAATACCGGCATACCTGAGTTTAGGAGGATTAGAATTGAAACTCCCTTCATGAATCGTGAACTAACGGATGTGTCCCTACTGTATGCAATTCTGCATTCATAGGTAAATAAGAAGACAGAGCGCTTCTGGCTGAATTAATTGCACTGTAACTTAATTTTTTTTTGGTGAAAATAAAGAGTTGACAAACTCCAATACATCCGTGATCCCTGACGTGTGGTATACAATATCCTGCTGTAGGCAGAATTGCTCCCACTTCCTTATATAGGTGATATATTGCTGCTATGTACTATCCCTGCAGGCCGACGTGAGAACATCCACCGTCCGATGAGACAGTCCTCTCCCCAGGTATGGCCTCCTTATAATCTGCAAATTAACAGATCAATACGATCCTATAAAGGATGTTGATCCCCAGTGACTGGATTTACCAGTAGATTTTTATTCTTGGGCATAAGCATGTAAGGCTCCCTAGCCATTTGTAATACAACGGGAAACCATGCTCGTGTAGGCCAATCTGGCACTACCAATACCCCTGAAGCGGAGTCCTCCTTGAACTTTTGCAAACATCTGCTGATGAGACAGAATGAAGGAAATACATACACAAACATTCCTCCCCCAATGCAGCGAATATGCATCCACTGCTACTGCCCCAGTATCTGGTTACCATGAAACATATCTAGGTAACTGATGATTTAATCGAGATGCAAACAAGTCAATATCTGGCAATGCATACTGATCAATCATTTGGTTAAACACATCCTGATTTAACATCCATTCAATGTTGTCATTAACTGACGTGACCTCTTCCTGGCAAATAAAGTGCTGAAAGCCAGATATTTTGGTCAATACACCAGCTCCAAATCTGGTTAGCCAGTCTATCACAAGACTGTGACTTAACTCCACCCATGTGGTTTACATATGCCACTGCTGTGGTGTTGTGAATCTGAGCTGCACATGCAGATCCCTCCTTGTAGAACAATAAGCTTTGAGCCCATACCAGGTGCCCAACAACTCTAAATAATCAGTCCCTCTTAATTGAGGAAGCGATGTCTCATCCACATTCCATCTGCCTCCACAACTAGAAGACATATCTGTAGCACCCCAACCCAGTGCACTCACATCAGTCTGTAATATCAGTGATGGTGATTCCACGAAACCTTCCTTAAATTTTTTGAAACATGTACTATCCACCATTGTATGTCAGCAATCGCCCCAGCTGACAACTGCATAGGCCTATCAAAAATAGCCCCTTTGTATTCTCAGTGCCTGTTCCTTTGATGGTTGTAATTGTTGATAATGCAGAGGACAATACTGCACAGCTGGAAAAGCTGCAACAACTTCCCAATAAAACTGGCTACTTGTCTAATCAAAGGCCGTTGTTCTCCAACGAGATTAACACAGTCCTCAATTAACTGATTCAATTTATCCCTGGGCAAAGTTACCAACATGTGATTGGAATTAATGGTAAATCCCAGATAATCAATAATTTGGACTGGTGATAATTTAGATTTACCTGGGTGAATAACAAATCCCATTTGTTCAAAAATGATTTTAACAACTGAAACTGATGATTGAGTTTCAGCATGAGTCTTTCCAACAATCAGAAATCATCTAAATAGGCCATTACCACATGCCCCTGAGCTCTAAGCAATGCTAACACAGGTTTTACCAATTTAGTAAATAATCTAGGAGCTGAAGTTAATCCATTCGGCAATGTCCTGAATTGCCACAGCTCAGTCATCCAAATAAATTCCAAATATCTTCTATCATCACCATGAATAGACACTGCGTAATATGCATTCTTTAAATCAATGGTTGCCATATAATACCCTTTGGACACTAGATGTTTGCCCGTGGTAAAGTTTCTCCATTTTGAAATGCCTATAACAAACAAATTTGGTCAAATTCGATAAATCCAGAATAATTCTACATCCCCCAGTCTTTTTAGATCTGGGAAATATACTTGACAGAAATTGTTGACTTTGATAGACAGAAGGCTCAATTACCCCTTCTCATGTAACGACTGATCTCTGCTTGAATAAGCACATTTTCCTCATCTGAAAATAAGTTTACTACTAGGAAAATGTTGACTAGGTAGACTGTCCTTATAGTAAAATCCAATTTTTCACCCCTTCAATACACTAAGTATGAACAAATCTGATGTCAACTGCTGCCATTGTTTGAGAAACAATTTTTACCTTCCCCAATTTGAACAGGAACATGTTAATTCATTGTCTGTCAATGGTATATTCCTTACCAGCATCTTTCCTTGCGGCCTTGTTGTCCTCGACTTCTTGTAGAGAACCTTTTTTGCCTTGCTTCCAGCTGGCTTAATGAGAGCCATGGTTATAACAACCTCATAACAGTCTTTGACCCTTTTTTGCAAAATTACCACCAAACAACAGATTTCGTGGTGGTACACTGGTTTCAAAATGCCTTACAAAGGAGTTCCAGTTCATCCTGCTGTGCTTCAACCATATCATTTGTATCAATAACTTTCACCACAGCTGTAATACCTGCTGACAACAGTTTAAGCACTTTTTAAAACTTCATCTCCTGGGCCCTAGCAGGTAAACCCATCTATGACCAAATTTGGTGACTAACCACCGGTACCTTCAGGAGATCTCAATTAACAGGAGCTTTATAGTTTTTTGCTACTTCATCCATAGCTAGCTCCTGTAACTGGTGGGAGAGCATATACTGAATGGCTACAGCCAATTCTACATCAATCGCCTTTCGTGCCTCTCTACACTCAGCAAACTCCCCAGCAATGTTCGGAATTACCTCCCACCGAACACCTTTACTGCTCTCCCCCAGCAAACTGCCCTGATAGAACATCCTCCTCACAGGCAGGATAGTTCTGCAGCCCTGAAACAGGTGCTGCTAGCACAAGCTCTCCATCAGCCTGGCTTGGGCATCACTCCTCCTCACGGAGCTGGAACATCCTCCTCACAGGCAGGATAGTTCTGCAGCCCTGAAACAGGTGCTGCTAGCACAAGCTCTCCATCAGCCTGGCTTGGGCATCACTCCTCCTCACGGAGCTGGAACATCCTCCTCACAGGCAGGATAGTTCTGCAGCCCTGAAACAGGTGCTGCTAGCACAAGCTCTCCATCAGCCTGGCTTGGGCACCACTCCTCCCCACGGAGCTGGTCCCTGTCGAGCATTCTTTTGAAATAGAATCTCGACGTGGGAGAGCCGTGAGCAAACGGACTCTCCTATGGAGGGTATAACCTCCAGGCCCGACTCATTTACGGGCCACAGAGACTTGCCAGTGGCCTTCCGCCCTACTGTGCAAGCCTCCACTGCCCCCCGGCAGTGGGTCCGCAACCACTGGCTGTGTAGCCAGCACCGGACCAGGTGTACCAGACGGGCCTCCATCCTCAACACTGTCCTGCCACTTTACCTTTCTACCCCCGGAGCGCCTCGCCGACACCTTCTTCCCTTTCTGCAACATATCTACAAAAACTCCCAACCGTTGCAGAAAAAGACCTGTGGTAAAGTATTTCAACAAACCTTACCTCGTTTCAACTTGTTAACGAAAACTGCTGGAGAATGGAGGGTGAAGTCTGAAGAAGGGTCTCGACCCGAAACGTCGCCCATCTCCTTCGCTCCTTAGATGCCGCTGCACCCGCTGAATTCTCCAGCTTTCCATGTAACCCGCGGTTTAAACTTACCGCTCGGAGGAGCGCTGCTGCTCCCCCCCCGCCCGACTGCACCAGCGTCTGACGTCATGACGCACCAACGGCTGTACGGGCTTCTATTCACGTAGTCACTCACGTGACTCCGAAGTAAAATTGGCGTAGTGAACAGTAGAATTTTAGCTAAAAACTGATCATTTGCCACCAGATAACAGCTGCGTAGGATGATTATGAATTTGAAGATAGACACAAAAGGTTGGCGTATCTCAGTGGGTCAGGAACAATTTCTGAAGAAAAGGAATAGATAACGTTTCGGGTCGAGAACTTTCTTCAGACTGAGAGTCAGGGGAAAGGGGAACAAGAGTAATGCTGGTGCTTTGCTCAGAATAGAAATCCCAATAAAGTCATCAAGACAGTAATTTCACAAATTGAATCAATCCATTCATATCTCAGTTATGTGTCACTAAATAAACCATGGAAGGTGATATTGTTCCATTTATTGCAAGTCTTTAATTACACATATTTTTAGATTCCAAGTAATATGATTGGTTCCCCACCAAACCCATGGGTTGTCTTTTTCATTCTTTGCCCATTATTTCATCTTTGTTTGTACACTGATGGGCATCGGAAATATGGAACAAGGTGGAGAATTTAGCACCAAAAGTATTATTGGGCTCAAATTTACCACATCCTGGAGATGTTTAACTCCCCAAACTATGACACCCAGCAACCTGGGCGTACTGCGCACAAGGCTCGCTTGAAGGTTCCAATGGGAATTAAGGAGCATTCTCAAATTGTGAATGATGCACCGTGCAATGGTATAGACACATATCATCAACTTCCAAACGATGCTTTTGGAAAATGCCGGAGACAGCTGAAAATTTAGATCCATAGGCCCCCTCCACATTTAGGATTTTTCCAATGTTTTGAAATACTTGGAAGAGCACTTTATTTCCCATCTAATCTTAAAGTAAAATTGATTCTGCGCAGCGGTAGTTTAGCTGAGTTTAATTTATGGTCATATGTACCGAGGTACAGTGAAAAGCTTTAGTTGCGTGCTAACCAGTCAGCAGAAAGACAATACATGATTACACTCGAATCATCCAGTGTCCAGATACATGATAAAGGGAATAATGTGAATAACGTTTAGTGCAAGATAAAGTCCAGTAATGTCCAATCAAAGACAATCCAAGGGTCACCTATGAGGTAGATAGTAACTCAGGACTGCTCTCTAGTTGTTGGTAGAATGGTTCAGTTGCTTGACAAGCTTTCACCAAGTGCTGCCATCCAGCATTCTAGTCCCCAAGCCATGTGCTGTTTCCAGTATGCTATGCACTGTAGTCCAGCAATAATGCAAACATTAAAACAAACTAAATTTGCATCATTATGCGGTATGCCACAAATGCATTTCTGCCACAATGCAAATCTGGCACAATTGGTGATCTTGCTGCAATGCTGTACAATTCCCATCATAGTCATTAAATTTATAACCTAATAAAATAGGCAATGCAAGGAAGAGCCCTGCACTGTCTCAATACTTTTCCAGCTGAGACTGGAATCTGATATCCCCTTTAAATGTCCTGTACATCTTATGTGTTTTATCCACTTGTGAGATAGATTTCATTACATGGTCTGAAATGCTCCCACTGTTTTATCAATGTTACTTGCAGAATTAGTTTACTTTAGTTTAGTTTAGAGATGCAGTGCAGAAACTGGCCCTTCAGCCCACTGAGACCGCACCCACCAGTGATCCCTGCACGCAAACACTATCCAACACACACTAGGGACAATTTACAATTTTACCAAGCCAATTAGCCTACAAACCTGTACGTCCTTAGAGTGTGGGAGGAAACCCACACAGGGCACGGAGCGAATGTACAGACTCCACACAGACAGCACCAAAAATCAGGGTCTCTGGTGCTGTAAGGCAGCAATTCTATCGCTGTGCCACCATGCTGCCCTGAATTATACAAAATTCTTCTGTCAAAATATTAGTACAATTAGTTCAAAGTGTAACAAACCAACGACAACTGTCCAACAAGCCACCTGCATTAAAGAATTTATGTGAAATTAATCAAATGTTGAGTAAATACTACAAAAGATCAATTGGAGTATCTGATAGATTTAGAATGAACAAAAACGTTTAATATATCAGTGCAGATATCGCCCCCTGGCGGTCTCATGATCTTATATATTCTTTGGCAAACCTTCCTCCCTTTACCTAATACACATTGTTTTTCACAGATCAAAAATAACCCCAAGATCCCACATTATACACGAGTGCAAAAACTATTGAAAACATGAAGAAATGTGCATTACAAGTCAATGCAATGGATGATTCTTCTGAAGAAGGGTCCCGACCTGAAACATTACCTATTCATGTTCTCCAAAGATGCTAACTGGCCCACTGAGTTACTCCAGCACTTTCTGTTTTCAGATGATGGTTAAACTTTTGAGGCTCTTCAGTGAACTTCTTAAATCTGGTCCTACACAATTAAAAGATGCAAAGTGCTGGTGTAACTCAGTTGGTCAGACATCATCTCTGAAGGACATAGGTAGGTGATGTATTGGGTTGAGACCCTTCTTCAAACTCAAATATGTGACCCACTGATTGACTCCAGCACTTTGCCTCTTTTTTTGTAGAGATGCTGCCTGAACTTCTGAATTACTCCAGCACTTTGAGTCTTTTTTTTGTAGCGAAGCTGTCTGACCCACTGAGTTACTCCAGCACACAGTCTATTTTTGTGTGGAGAAGCTGCCTGACCAGCTGAGTTACTCCAACACTCTGTGTCTTCTTTTGTAGAGTGGCTGCCTGACCAGCTGAGTTACTCCAACACTTTGTGTCTTTATTTGGAAACCAGCATCCGCAGTTCCACTAGTTGTTTTGCTGAATTGTGACAGAACCTTCTGCATGGGTGTCATAGGGAGTTCCATCGATTTGCTGTGAAGTAACACTGGTGCAAAGGGGGAGGGGGTCAAAGATTTATTGGGAAAGTTTAACCTTGGTTGCATATGTAATAAACAAAGCACAGAGTTCCCAGTAATGATTGGAACCGATAAAGTAGATGGAAGTAAAATCTGAAATGGATGTAAAAAACAGAAAGTTAAAAAAATACACAAACATTTCTTACCTTTGGTTTATACGCATTGAGCATGGACATTTCAACATTTTGGCCTCGTACGGGTTTTGGCTGCCGTTGGATGACAGGAGTGGACGACTTCTGATTGTTACGACAAATACAGATGAAGAAGAACAACAGGGCAATTGCCAGAGGAATTGCCACACTGGGGACCAGGATATAAAGAATCTCCATCTTGGTGTTTTCTTTGGAATCTGGTTGGCAATTGAAAAGTTAATGCTTTAAAAACCAAACACGTACAGCACATTGCAATAAGAACAAAAATCTTCCATTTGTACAGAATTTTGTCTTACATCAGGTAATCTCAACAGCCAAATGGAAAATAGAATGCATTTAATTACAAATGCATTAAACTGTTTTAATTTGGTGAGATGAGGCAATGAACTCGTGCTCAGTAGGGTTCCCACAAACAACTATCTGATGCATTATAATTTAGTGGCCAAGCAATTGATGTGCTGTGTAAAACGTGCTGGATGGCTGTGGTCTACCACATCAACAACTCTTTCAGCCCTAGTGCAGTAAACCCTGTTCCTGCCGGAGGCAATGCGAGGAGGTGGTCTTGAGGATCCAAAGACGAGAGTTAAGTTAAACATGTTAAAGGTGAGGATACTGTGGATAGACCTGGACAAGCTGAGTTTCACTTAGCTTAAAGATACAACATGGAAACAGGTCCTTCAACCCATCGAGTCTACGCCAATCATCAACCACCCTTTCACACTAGTTCTACGTTATCCCACTTTCTCATCCACTCCCGACACATTAGGGGCAATTTATGGAGGTCAATTAATCTATGAACCCGTACTTCTTTGGGATGTGGGAGGAAACCAGAGCACCTGTTTGAAACCCACGCGTTCACAGCATGCAAACTCCACACAGACAGCACTTGAGCTTAGGATTGAGCCTTGGACCTTGGCACTGTGAAGCAGCTGATCTACTAGCTGTGCTGCTGTGAAACCTTTAAAGCTAGAGAAGGACTTGTCTAAATAGTGCTGCAGGTCAACTAACTCCACAAAACATGGTCATGTCAGAAATGCCACACTGGCACAGGGCTTTTTGCAACCGGACGTGTAGGGTTGAAGTTACAGACTGGCAATTTGGCCTCAAAATGAACGTAACCAGGTTCACCCGGGAAATGATGAATTTTCAAACATACAACGCTGAAAAAAATCAACTCTCTGCAAGTCAATTTGGAGGCCAATCTATTTGTAGTAATCATGATTTTGGGGTAAATGTTGGCAAGCAGATCAGGAGAAGCTCTTCAATTAGTGCCGTGAGATCTTTTACATTCACCTTTGAGGGCAGCCAAGCCACAGTTAGACTTACCTAAGTGACCACCTACAACATTTGCACATTCCTTTTGTATTGTACTAAATTCAGATTAGTTCTTGTATACATTCCTCTAAACTCCACTATGAAACCTCAGTCATTTAATTCAAAAGTGAGATCTCTGCTGCATATCAGTAACAAAACACAACCAACACGACAAACTTTCTTGTACCTCTGCCTATTGCTTAGTCAACCTTTTATTTGTCTCTATTTCATCATTGCTTCTACTATCATTGCTCCTCCAAGCTTTCTTCTATTATTTCTCCCAGTCTTGATACTGTACATCCAGTCATGGTCCTTGGAAATACCATGCATCATGTGAAACTTCGGCCCTCTTTCTGTGCTGTCCAATCTTTTGAACACCTTTCTTGCCTTGACTCTTCAGTCCTTTTGCAATATTCAGGTTTTAAAGTCCAAACAGCATCACTTGATGATTTCATCGATTTATCTTCTCTGGTTATATCAAAATATTGTTCACATTCCTTATTTATATTCTTCAATCTCAACATCGGAAATGGAAGAAAGAATGAGCCATTCTGTCCCTCAAACCTGCCATGCTGTTCGCTAAGTTGGTGGATAATGTGATCTTGACCTCAACTCCACTCTCCTGCCTGTTCCCCCTAACATTTGATGCTCCTAAAAATGAACATTTTCTCTATCCCAGCCTTATTTGTACTTAATGACATTTTCTCCACATCTCTCTGAAATGGATAACTCGTACATCCACAGGTCTCCGAGTTAAGAAAATTCCAATTCATCTCAGTTAAAAATAGATAACCACTTATCCTGAGACAGTGCTCCTAGTTTCCGCTAACATTTGTAATATCGTCCCAACACATAAAAAGAGTCAGATGCAGTGCACTGACTCATGCACGATGTCTAGTGCCATCTTAAAAACATTCAGTATATGGGCCTTACCACACAGAGGAATCTCACACAGCTCCAATTTCACGGATTCATCCAGAGTGAAGCACCATGGAGCATCCTTGTGATTTCCTGGGTTCCGGCAATAGGAATGGCCACCACTGAGCTCGGGATATTTAACGGCGGTGTAAGAATGACTATGTGGATATTGGGAGTTCCATGGCTGGCACTGCTGCCCTGATTTGGTTGAACTCACTGTGCCACGGTAATCATTACCACTGATATTGAAACATTTGTGATCTGTGGGGAAAAGCACACCAAAGTATTCCTCAGCAAAAACAAATGCTGGATAAGTTTTCTTGATCGATCAATAAACTTGTTTAGGTTTATTATTGTCACATGTGCTGAGATACAGCGAAAGGCTTTGTTTGGCATGCTGTTCAATCAGATTAGACCCAAGTCATAAATTAGTAAAATTCTTAGGTTTGTTCCCTAATTTGTGTTGACTAAGTTGACCTTACCTGGTGCCCTCAGTGAAACGAGAGGAGCCTTAGGTTAACAAAGGATACAACTAGCCTTTGATAACATGCATCAATGCCTGCTGTAAAAGATATGGCTGGTTGCTATTACATTCCCTTGGCCCTTCTGTGTGCAAACAATTTGTTGTAGCTCCTTACGGCACATGCAATGTGGCTAGTCACTGTCTGCAAAATGGTGTCCTCCGAAGGAATCACTGCCTTCAGGACTCCTGAACTACTCAATGCCCATGTTAGTGTCAGCAGTGAACACAACAATATCTCCTGTTTTCTGTTTTGCTTGTTTGAATGCAGCCCGATTATTAACTCAGCTCTAATCCAAGTCAGTAAGTATTTGACCAGGGCACCCAAGTCTAATTCCCTAGTTACTCAGCTGAAGATAACACTTTGTGTTGTACATCAGGAATTGTCTATGCACATCTATGCACATCAGGAATTGTCTCTGGCAGCATAAGCAGTTTGTCTTGGACAGTGGTAGTAACATCATTATTGATCTCCTCATTAGCCGGAGACGAGAGGGAAGCAGTCATGCTTCCTGGCACTAATTACAATGCCACTGCTGGTACAGTATCTGATGTCCACATGTGCAGCAGGATCAGGAGCATCAATTGTGACCCTCATGATGGAATAGCTCTGCTGCCATTATACTGATCATTAACTGGTTACAAAATGCCTATTGAATTAGTTAATTTCCACATTAAGGCACAACAATGCTGGAGTTATTCAGCGGGTCAGGCAGCATAGACACGAAATGCTGGAGTAACTCATCCCTGGAGAACATGAATAGGTGACATTTCAGGATCAGGACTCTTCCTCAGTTTCAGACTCAGTCTGATGAAGGGTCCTGACCCAAAACGTCACCTTTCCCTGTTATCCAGAGATGCAGCTTGGCCTACTGAGTTACTCCAGCACTTTGTTTCTTTTATTTTTTATAATTTTTTTAATAAACTAGCATCCTCAGTTCTTTGTTTCTTAATTTCTATGTTGTTTACCCACCCTGACTTAAGATGCTGCCTTCCAAACAGAAGGGCTAGACAGTAAAACAAATATTAAAGGGGCAGAACTGTGCAAGGAATGTTCTAAAGGCAGCTATTAAACTGGTACTTCTTCTATTCTCCTTTAGTCAAGGATCATTAGTTCACTTACTTTTATTTATAGGTTCTGCCATTGGAATTCCAATGCGCATGCAGTTTGCAGCCTCTGGGCTGTCTGGCATGGGGAGATCTTCACAGTTTGGTAGCTTCAGTCTCATTAGGATCAAAGGATTGGATCTGGCAAAGATATATTCGGTCTTGCACAGGTCATTTTCCAGGATCTCGCACTCATCTCTGCAAAGGTCACGAGGTTTAGGCATCGACGATGTATCATCGCAGTACGGGAATGCAAAATGACACAGTGAGGGAATGGCAAACTGCGAACAACGGTCTGTGAGATGATTCGAGGTTCCTATCATCGTGAAAGCAGCTGCAGAGTAAATATGAAAGTTAGCTTAGTTTGTAAAATGTTTAGACAGGAGGGAGCTACTCAGTCCAAATCAAGATCTGTGCCACAATCAACTCAAGGCTCCAGACATTCTTTAGTAATATGCAATTGAGAAATGTACGATGCTATGTTTTGTAAAATAAAATTACTATAGTATATCCAATTGAGTGTAACAATTTTTTCCCCTCAATATTTCACTGACCCCTTGATAACTCAGTGGATAAAAAACACCAAAACCTGTGGAACAAGGTCCCGCAAATCCAAAAGGTGCCAGGTACACTTTAAGCCAATAGTGAGTAATCTAAGATAGACACAAAAAGCTGGAGTAACTCAGTGAATCAGGCAACATCTCTGGAGAAAAGGAATATGTGATGTTTCGGGTTCAGACCCTTCTTCAGACCCGAAACACTACCTATTCCTTTTCTCCAGAAATGCAGCCTGACCCGCTGAGTTACTCCAGCTTTTTGTATCTATCTGTGGTTTAAAACAGCATCTGCAGTTCCTTCCTACACAGTGAATAATCTAATCTCAACTAGATTTGCAAAGGAACGCTGAGACTATCTCTAGATTTACTAGAATAAGGAAGGTAAAAATAAACATCCAAGGTTTTCATTTATGTCAACTCTTTAATGAGACCCACTGGAAAATGTATGTCGTTGCTTTCTAATCTAATATACAAATTAGGTTTGTCTTCAGTAGACGTTCGCCTTCCAGTGCTGTTATCAATGTCCAGAGCTGTGTCTTTGTAATGGCCATCTCAGGACACTGGAGGTTGACCAGTAATAATAAAGCCATATACCAGAATAAATCAGCGCTTCTTTCGATTTAGCAAATCCCAGAAACTATGCCAAAATTTCTAACTTCAGTACAGTTGAAAATCAAAACTGGCAACTGTAAGTATGTACACAGTATCATACAAGAATAGTTCATTATCATCGAATATCTCTTATACCTGTGATTTGGTTCTCAATTTCTCCTTGCATTTGTAGAGAGTCCACATAAATGCTGCTGTTTGCAATGAACCTCGCACAGGCGATACCCCTGTAGGGCTGACAAAAGCCATCTTCCTCAAACGTAACTCTGCAAGATGAAAGGAATGTTCGGAGTGAGTTCACTTAAAGTCACGTTGCTGGTCAATAGAGGGCACTGTTGCAAACATTTTTAACAATTTCAAATCTTGCATTCTTCCACTGCAGTGTTCAAAAACTATTCAAGAACATCTTGAAAAAATTAAGTTCCTTAAAAAAAAAAGAATAAAGGCCTTCAGTGAGCTTCTAATTTTAGCTCACTTAGCGAATAGAAAAACAAAATCTTGAAGTGCTTCATACTTGCATTAATACTTTGACGTTCTTTTCCTTTAGCAATTATTCTCCCCACTTCCCCCGACTCTGCTGGCATCTTAACATGACTGGTGATTCTTCATGACTCTATCCAGCTTAAACAGACTATTCACAACCAAATACAATACTGCTTAAAGCATCCGTGCAGGGGCCATCCCAAAACCTGGTCACACAACTAAGCAGATGGTTCCCTGCCTCCTTACAAGAAGTTATACCAACTGCGGGCATAACTCAGTGGTTCAGGCAACATCTCTGGAGGACATGGCTAGACAACATTTCAGGTTGGGACCCTTCATGAAATGTAGTCTATCCACGTCCAACTGAAATGTAGTCTATCCACGTCCTCCAGAGATGTTGCCTGAACTACTGAGTTATTTCAACACTTTGTGTTCCATGCAAGGTTCCACCATCTGCAGTTCCAGATGTATCATTTTTTTCAATGAGGTCCTTATCTGCCTGTTTAGGTACACTGTAAAGATCCAGTGACAGGGAATTATTTGAGAATCTTCTTCAACATTATCAAAAAACAGTTTAACTTGTCATTCGTCTCATTAAAGGTTGGAGAATGCATTCTCTGCTGCTTAAATGTTGTGTATGCTGAAATAATAACAGTAATCGCAAGAAAAGTACCTTGTGTTAAGCATTTTGATACGTTGTTTAACTGCAGCCATTTCTCTTTTTTTTTATACCACTGATCAACAAGTCCCCTGAAAGTAAGCATGCAGGTACAGCAGGCAATGAAGAAAGCTAATGGCATGTTGGCCTTCATAACAAGAGGAGTTGAGTATAGGTGCAAAGAGGTTCTTCTGCAGTTGTACAGGGCCCTGGTGAGACCACACCTGGAGTATTGTGTGCAGTTTTGGTCTCCAAATCTTAGGAAGTGCAGCATAGTTTCACAAGGCTAATTCCCGGGATGGCAGGACTGTCATATGTTGAAAGAATGGAGCAACTGGGCTTGTATACACTGGAATTTAGAAGAATGAGAGGGGATCTTATTGAATCATATAAGATTATTATGGGAATGGACACGCTAGAGTCAGGAAACATGTTCCCGATGTTGGGGGAGCCCAGAACCAGGGGCCACAGTTTAAAAATAAGGGGTTGGCCATTTAGAACGGAGATGAAGAAAAACATATTCACCCAGAGAGTTGTGAATCTGTGGAATTCTCTGCCTCAGAAGACAGTGGAGGCTAATACTCTGGATGCTTTCAAGAGAGAGTTAGATAGAGCTCTTAAAGAAAGCAAAGCCAAGGTATATGGGGAGAAGGCAGGAACGGGGTACTGATTGTGGATGATCAGCCATGATCACATTGAATGGGCCAAATGGCCTATTGTCTATTGTCCAATGTCTGATTGCTTTTTTCTCTTCCCACTACTTTTTAGACTAGTTTTGGAGATGTTGAAGTTTAGTTTAGTTTAGTTTAATTAAGAGATACAGCGTGGAAACAGGCCCTTCAGCCCACTGAGTCCACGCCAACCAATGGTCACCTTTTTTTCTTTTTTCTTCTGTTGCAGGAAACGTGGGGGGGGGGGGGGGGGGGAGCAAAGATATGTATCAGGCAAAATAGTCTAATTATTCAAACCAACTACTGCGATAATTAAGCCGACACAACTGATTTGAACCTTTTTTCAATGGGTTAGTGAATTAACAATGAAAAATCAGGATACATTGAGGTGCCGAGAAAAAAGAATGACCCGCAACTTAGCCATTTAAAAATGTCAAACACGTACTGCTCACACTGCGGATCAAATATCAAGGCCTTCCTGGACTGCATAACTTTGTGCTGGATCAAGCTATTTCTTCAGTAGCTCAGGTTCCAAAAGTACTGGATAACCTGTCTCCTGCTTCTTCTTAGGCAATCCATCTGAATTGAGGATGACTTGCTTTCACTCCAGTTTTGTGTGATCAGGGGTAGCTAATGAAATCAAAGGTAATTGTAGAATTTTCCACGGCTGAGCCAGAGGTGTGTGATTGCTTCACGGGTAGTTTGTGCGATGGTGTATGAGACCCATCTCCAGTCTAACAGGTGATTTAATCACCGAAAGATGTGCCTGTCAAAGAATTGGTTATCAGGGATATCAAAGTGTACAACAAGACCTAGATCAGTTGGGAAGTTAAACCAAGGAAAGGCAAATTAAATTTAACCTTGACAAGTGCGAGGTGTTGCACTTTGCATGTCAAACAACAGTAGGTTTTGCACCGTAATGGTAGAGCCCTGGAGAGTGTTACTGAACAGATACGATTATGACTTTAAAAAAATACAGTGCCGCAGCAGTAGAATTGCTGCCTTGCAGCGCCAGAGACCCAGGTTTGATCCTAACCTTGGGTGCTGTCTGTACTTAGATTGTACGTTTCCCCCTGTGACCACGGGGGGTTTACCTCGGGTGCTCCGGTTTCCTCACACATTCCAAAAATGCGCAGGATTGCAGGTTAATTAGGTTTTGTAAATTGTCCCCAGTGATTGTTGGTCGGCGCGGACCCGGTGGGTTAAAGGACATGTTTCCACGCTGTTTCTCGAAACTAAACTGATGGGAGTAGGGGGGAAACAAAGCTGGAAAAGTGAGGTGAGGGCAAGCCAAAGACTGGCAATGTGATGGGTGAGGGGGAGGGTAGATAATCGACTCATGAGTGGAGATAGTGATAAAGGCCAGAGTTAAAAAAAGAGATAAAATGGAGTCAGATAAGGAAAGAAGAGGAGGGGGTGAAATGTAAAGCCAGTGGGAGGAACATGATTGGAAGTGGACAGGGGCAAGGGAACGAGGGGAATAAAATAAAATATCGGACAAGGGCATTAGAGAGGTGCATACAGTTGGGGGGGTGGGGTGGGAGGGGAGGAAAGATTGCAGATGGTGGAAAATGGTGGGAAAGAAGGATGCGCTGTGGGTTGGGGGGAAGGGGGATTGAGGGGGTCAGGGGAATAAGAAGGGGTTTGGGAGTATTTGTTGAAATTGGAGGATTCAATGTTCATACCATTAGATTGTAATCTACCCAAGTGGAACATGCGGTGGTTTTCTTCCAGTTTGCGTGTGGTCTCGTGCTGGCAGTAGAGGAGGCCAAAGTCTGAAAGGTCAGTACGGCAATGGGAAGAGGCATTACACACTCCATGTTATGTTCACCATTCCCCAACTCTTTCTCCGCTACATTGGAAACTCGTTGATGCCATCAACTTTACAACTAACTTCCTCCCTGCCCCCAAATTCACGTGGACCATCTCTGACGCCTCAGTCCCCTTTCTTGATCTCTCTCATCTTCATCATGGCGACAAACTATCACCTTACGTCAACTGGAAACCTGTTGACTCTCACAGCTAACATAATTATACCTGCTTCCACCCTGCCTCTCGCAAGGGGGCCATCTCTTACTCTCAGTTCTTCTATTTCCACTGTATTTGCTCCCAAGATGAAGATTTCCATTCCAGGACATCCAAGATGTCTTCATTCTTCAGTAACCATGGTTTCCCCCATGCTGTTCTAGGTGAATCCGCCACCTATATTTTCTCTGTGTCCCAAAGTCTAAGCTCCCCCTGCTCCCAGAGGCAACAAGGAAAGAATTCCGCTTGTCCTCATTTTCACCCCATCAGAACTCCACACCCAACACGTAGTCTCCAACATTTCTGCCATCTTCACTGCGATACCATCAGTAGTCACATCAACTTGACACGGTCTTGATTAGTACGGTGTCAGGGGTTATGGGGACAGGACGAGGGGATGGGAAAGATAGATCAGCCAGGATTGAATGACGCAGTAGACTTGATGGGCCGATTGGAATTATAGGAGTCAAAAGGATGTCAAATAAGGAAAGGGGAGGAGGAGTAAAATGTTTAGTTTAGGTTATTATTCTCACGTGTATCGAGATAAAAGCTTTCCCCAAACTATGAAAATGTTTTTTTTCCAATGCACTCAACTCATACACAACGTGAGTGTAATCACAAGTAAAAGTGTGACGTGATCGTAAGTAGATACTCTTCAGGGACAGCATGTAACAAATCGCCTATTACCGGCGCCATCTTGCACCTTTCAAGTCTGAAGTCTCTAAAAAATCTGATCTTGGTCTAGGGAGATATGCAGCTTTTTATTTTCTCACTTTAAGGTCTATTGTTATGGCCCATTGGATCGATGATGTAGGGTTCTGCCTGACCTAGGTTCCTGAAACTGCCACTCCATGCAGCTGCACCTGATCTGCTCGCTCATCCAGCTGCGACTGAGCGTCCATCGACTACCTCCACCGACACCACCAGCTGTGACCACTGCAACCATGCTACCCACCCCCTATCGCCATGTCCCACTTTCGGGCACCCTCCAAGGGCCCAGAAGGTGAGCTCGCAGATGGTACACGGCCACTCACCTTCCCCTATAGCCTGAGGGAGGGATATGGGTGAAGGGGTCAGGGATGAGAGGTACTGAGTGAGGGGGACTTGGAGATGGGAGGGGTGTGACATACAGGGAAGGGAAAGGATCAGGGTAGTGGTGGGAGATGGTGGGAGAAATGAGTGTGCACTGGGATAGAGTGGTGGGGGTGGGGGGAGAGTGTGGATAGGGGGTAGGTATTACCTAAAAATGGAGAATCCAATGTTCATACCATTGGTTTGTAGGCGACCCATGCAGAATACGAGATGTTGTTCTCATCATCTCCTGCTCTCATCATCTCTGAGACAACCCGTCCACCCCTCGCCTGTTCCCTCTCACCCAGATCCTACCCTCTCATTTACTTTTCCTCGTTTCCTTATCTGACATATTTTTTAATCTTTTTTTTAACCTGCAGCCTTTGTCACTTATTCCATGATCAACTCCATTCATCTCCCCCCCCCCCCCCCCCCCACCCCTCAGCTGTATCCACCTATCACTCGCCAGCTTTATTGCGGTAAATTGTCCCTGGTGTGTAGGATGAAACTAGTGTACAGGTGATCACTGGCTGGCATGGACTCAGTGGGCACAAGGGCCTGTTTCCATGCTGTATCTCTAAATTAAACTAAATTAAACTGAACTAAACTTCCTCATCTCCAAAACTAGTGGGAAGGGAAAAAAGTAATCAGGGGACTTGTTGATCAGTGGTGCTGTATATAAAAAGAGAAATGGTTGCAGTTAAACAAAGTATCAAAATGCTTAGCACAAGTGACTTTTCCAGCTTTCTCCCACCGAGCTCATCAGTCAGATGAAGGATCCCAACCTGAAACATCGCCTGTCCATTCACTCCACAGGTGCAGCCTGGCCCACTGAGTTCCTCCAGCTTTTTGTTTTTTGCTCAAGACTCCAGCATCTGCATGTCTCCTTGACTTATAAACAACTTGGCGCTCTATCATAAAATGACTTTGTGAAATACAATGTAAAATTAAAATATTTTTCCAATTTACCTTTAAAACAGAATTCTGATGTTTTAATTCTATTCTATAACATATTGAACCTACTGTTCGTATTTATCTACTCAGGCTCCTTATACGATTATGGAGAAAGCACATGTTCATTTCAAATGACTTCCCTCTACAGTAATAGCTTTTATGACTCCTTCATTCCCCCTCAGCACACTACAAATGGCTTTTGCGATACAAATTTAAGCCGGGATCTCTAAAACCTGAAGAAATCTACTGAGAGGATTGTTAGGTCTCTTGAAATCTTTAGGCTTCTTTAAGTTGTGGATTTTGATTTCCAAACTGAATATAACCATGTTCTACGTCATGGCACTGCTTTCTGTGGGCAGCTGACCCTGTTGCTCGGAAGGGTCGAGTCTCCTATGGAAAGGCTTTAAAAGTAAAATCATATACACATGTACAAGTAATTTTGCATCCCCGAGATTGTTCTGCACTTCCCCTCAATATCTAAACCAGCTGCTTAAGACATGCAATTCTCATTGGCACTTCTGGTGCTCTGGAGCTTGAGAAACTTTAAGAATAAAGGCTTGTTTAGTTTAGAGATGCAGTGTGGAAACAGGCCCTTTGGCCCACCGGGTCCGCGCCGACCCGCGATCCCCGTACACAAGCACTATCCTGCACACTAGGGACAATTTTTACCAAAGCCAATTAACCTGCAAACCTGTACGTCGTTGGAGTGTGGGAGGAAACCAGAGCACCCGGGGGGAAACCCATGCTGTCATGGGGAGAACGTACAAACTCCGTACAGCCAGCACCCTTGATCAGGATCGAACCCATGTGTCTGGTGCTGTAAGGCAGCAACTCTACCGCTGTGCCACCCTTTCATGGAATATATGTGTATTCATTATGTTTATATTAATAACTCACAAGCCTCGGCACAGAACCATAACATTCTAAAAACTGAACTAATTAAAAACACTTGGAAGTACCACAAAGAAACATTTTGACAGAAGAGGTAATAATTTAGGGAAGAATTAACTTATTTTCAACCAATGTAGATTCAACAGACATTCCCAAGGTCATTATTGCAATTACATCTTCTCAAAACTGAATTAAAATATATTACCCAAAACTGACATCAAATATATCTGCTGAAAGGTTATTTCATATGAAATATCACCGGAATATTGAAGGTTCTGTACACAGTAACAAAAGTAAAAGAGCTGCTTTGAGAATACCAAAGGGAGAATTGTTAAATCTCAAAATTGGTTTCTAAAGTCATTCCTTCACAAACTGCTGCAGAAATATATATATATATTTTTTCCTTGTTAAAAGAAACTATTAAATCATGTTATGTTTAGAATGTGTACCTCCTAAGACAATTGAATATGCAGGAAATGGAGGGATATAGATTATGTGCAGGTAGATATGAGATGGTTTTTTGCATCATATTTGCATTAAACATTGTGGGCCAAAGGGCCTGTCCTTGTGCTGTACGGTCCTATGTTCGACCGTTCTAAGTATTCAATGTGTATTAGACACCCATTTGCAACCATCATTGTTTCAAACAAGGTGCGAATGGATGGAAGAGAGGAGGTGAAAGATGTTAGTATCATGACAGAAATATATGGGGTTTTTTGTTGATTTTATTAACTTTGCCACTAACTTCCACCGTGCCTTCAAATTCATTTGTACTATATCTGACACTTTTCTTCCCTTTCTCGATCTCTCTGTCTCCATCACAGGAGACAGACTGCCGACTGACGTTTATGGTTAACCCATTGACTGCCAGTTATCTGGACTACATATGCCTCTTGCAAAGACACCCATCCTCCACTCTCAATTTCTCCACCTCTGCCACATCTGCTCCCAACATGAGGCTTTCCACTCACGGAAGATACTTTCTTTAGTAAATGCGGTTTCCTTGCTGTGGTTGTAGATGGATCCCTCACCAGTCCCTCCCTTGTGTCCCATACTTCTGCTCTCGCTCACCCTCCTCCCAGACGGAAGAAGGATAGAGTTCCGCTGGGCCATTCAGCCCACCAGCTTCTGCACCCAACACTTCATTCACCAACATTTCCACCAGCCTCAAAGTGATCCCGCCACGGGGAGTGATCTTCCCATCTATGCCCCCTTCTGCTTTCCGTATAAATCACTCGCTCTGCTACTCCCCTGTCTCGCATCCTTTCCCACCCAAACCAACCTGTCCCTCCTCAGGTATTTCCCCCTGTAATTACAGGAGAGGTAATGCTTTCCCCTACACCTCCTCCCTCACATCCATCCAAGGACTCTATTGCCCTTCCAGATGAGACCGAGGTTCACATGTACCTCCTCGAACACCATCTACTGCATTTGGTTCTGCCGATGTGGTCTCCTTTACATTTATGACAGCCACTGTTTCCCCCAACACGCGCTCAGTTAGCCTAGACCTCCGGCATCTCCTGTTTGCTAACCATTGTAACTCCTCTTCCATTCGCATACTGACTTTTCTGTCCTCGGTCTCCTCCATTGCCAGGGTGCAGCCACATGCAAACTGGGGGGCCAGCACTTCATACTCCACTTGGGGAGCTTACAACCCAATGGGATGAAGACTGATTTCTCCAATTTTACTTAACCACCCCAATCGCCACCACCCCCTAGAAATCCTGTTTTCCCTCCTTTCTCTGCAACCAAACCAGGTGTGCACCCACTATCCCACCATTTATCCCACTATCCTGCACTCCTTTTCCTCTTCTTCAGTCCCCTTCCATCTATCTACCCTTTCCTGTTTTCACATATCGCCCTACTTCCCTCCTAATCTTTCACATATCGCCCCTCTTCTCTCCTAATCTGGGCTTTGTCTACTCATCTGGTAAATACCTCCCCCCGCCCCTCCCCCTCCCCTCAACCTTTCACTTGCCAGGCTTTGTCACCTATCCATGTTCTTCAGAGCTCTTGGCTGACCCACTGAGTGACACCAGCAACTTGTGTTTAAAAAAAAAAAATAAACCAGCATCTGCAGTTCCTTGTGTCGAAAAACCTATGAGCAATGGACATTAGTGAAATATGTAGAACCCTGGAGATCTGAACATTATTCTCTTTAAGCCTGGCCAATTTCACCAGACAACAATTAAATTTAAAAAAAATAATTCCCACATTGCAACCTCCAAACCTTTCAAACCACCCCCAACAATATGTAATTAGGTCATTTTTAACCTGTTGGTGTTTCAATCCGCACATCAGTCTAGTCAATGTTTCCTATTAAGAGGCAACATTAATTGCAAAACATTGCAGAAATTGTCAGAAGTGATCAGTTTCATTAGGTGAGATGGAACTTGTCAGAACCATAAAGATCTTACTTTCCTGCACTGTTAATAATTCATGAGCTTGATGTAGTTTTTTCCTCCTTTGTGCACTCACTATACTAACTTCTTAATCTATCCTCTCTTCTTTTCTATTATAAACTATTATTGTTATTTTCAGTTTGAATGGAAGTTATCAAAGGAGATATACACGTGAGAGACATTCAAGGGACTTAAAATTCGTCTATTCGGTGTTCGGGTGTAAGGTCGGGTCTGTCGAACTGAACCATTGGCTCTATTACAGACCCCCATAGACAAAAGATGCAAGACTTAAAAATGAATACGGTGAATGAAGGAATAACGTTTTGCAGCTGGAATGTTAAAGGTATTAATGAACCAATTAAGAGAGGTAAAGTAGTAGCACATTTAAAAGCAATTAAAGCTGATGTAATTTTTATTCAAGAAACTCATTTAAAAAAATATGCTGAGCATAGGCTGAAAGCTAAATGGATAGATAAAACGTATCATTCTTCTTTTACACACAAATCAAGAGGTGTAGCAATATTATTTCGTAAAGGCATTTTATTCAAACACACATCAACCATAACTGATAATGATGGCAGATACATTATTGTAATAGGAGAATTAAATGCACAAAAAATGATTTTTGTTAATGTATATGGACCAAACTTTGATAGTCCATTGTTTTTCAAGAAAATATTTAACAACATCCCGGAAATAACACACCATAACTTAATAATTGGAGGAGATTTAAATTGTACATTAGATCCTTACTTAGACAGATCTACAAGACAAAGGAAAATTAAATCCCATTCCAGTGACTTATTAAATGCATATATGGAAACTACTTAAAGATGTTTGGAGAGTAGAAAATCCAACTGGACAAGAATACTCCTTTTATTCACCGGTACATAAAACTTACTCAAGAATGGATTACTTTTTGGTCGATGCCAAACTTATCTCACTCACTTATAATTCTAAATATCATAATATTATAATCTCAGATCATGCACCTTTAACATTTAAGATTAAAATAAATGGTAAAATGGAAAACGGGGACAATGGAGACTTAATCCACAAATTTTAAAAAACAAAATAACTCAGGAATATATTACAGAACAGATCAAGATTTTCTTTGAAATAAATGATAAACCGGAAATATCTTCTTCCTTATTATGGGAAACTTTTAAAGCATATCTCCGTGGAATTATGATTTCCTCTCAAGCATTTTATAATAAAAAGAATTTGAGGGATCAACAGGAACTGGAAAAGGAGATTAAACAATTAGATACAGAGAATGCAGCTCATCCATCCATAATAATGCATAATAAAATTGCAGCACTGAAATATAAATTAAATAAAATATATTCAGATCAAGTTGTAAAACTTTATCAATACACTAAACAATTACAGTTTGAATTTGGAGATAAACCTCAAAAATTATTGGCTTGCCAATTAAGGAAGATGGAGGGAGAAAAAATAATCCATAGGATTAAATCACATAATGGCGAACTTTTAATACAACCTAAAGATATTAATGAGAGATTTTTGCAATATTATAAAAACTTATACTCTGCTAAAACAACAGAAAACAGGATAGGAATAGAAGCATTAAAAAAAAATGTAATCTGAATGGGTTGGATTCACAAAATAGAGAATCATTAAATGCTGAAATTTCAGTAAAAGAAATCCAAGAATCTATCAGATCATTAAAAAATGGTAAAACACCGGGACCAGATGGTATTGGCTCGGAATTTTATAAAACATTTTATGATCTGATTGCACCATGCTTGAAGACATTATATGAATATATTTATACACAGCAGAAACTACCAGAAACGTTAAATGAATCTATTATAACACTTATACCTAAAATAGACAAAGATCTGGATGACCCAGGATCATTTAGAGCTATAGCTCTTTTAAATATTGATCAAAAGATATTAACTAAAATATTAGCACAAAGGCTAAGTACAGTTATTCATGAATTAATTCATCCCGATCAAACAGGATTTATACCAAATCGATATCCTCATATAACCTGAGACGTTTATTCAATATTATAAACTCGAAAAGAGGTCTTAAAAAAGACCTAGTAGTTATTTTGTTAGATGCAGAGAAAGCCTTCGACCGGGTGGAATGGTCTTATTTGTTTTCGGTTATGGAAACTTTTAAATTGGGAGAGAAGTTCATTACTTGGGTCAAATTATTATACACTAACCCAACAGCCAGAATAATAACAAATCAAATGCTATCAACTAAATTCAGTTTATCTCGAGGCTGTAGACAAGGTTGCCCTTTACCCCCACTACTATTTGCACTTGCAATAGAACCATTAGCTCAACGTGTGAGATCACATCCTGAAATATATGGGTATGATACCAGAGATACTGAAAATAAAATCTCCTTATATACGGATGATGTATTACTTTATATTACAAAAGCGGAAATGGTATCCAAAATTTATTAAAATTAATAACTGAATTTGGATCTTTTTTAGGATATAGTATTAATTGGAATAAAAGTGAACTCATGCCAATAATGGTAAATAACTTACATATTACAACAATTTCCTTTTAAGATAACAAACAAAAAAATCAAATATCTTGGAATTTATGTAACAAAAAGATTTGATTCTTTATTTAAATCCAACTTCCCACTCTTATTGAATAAATTCAATAAGAACATTTTATATTGGAAAACTCTACCCATCTCAATGCTCGGTAAAATTAATGTAATAAAAATGATTTTTCTTCCGCAATTACTATATCTTTTCCAATTAATTCCGATATATCTTCCTAAAAATTTCTTTAAGAAGGTGGACTCTGTAGTTACCAACTTTATTTGGGATTATAAGAGCCATAGAATACATAAAAAACATTTATGTAAATCAAAAATAAATGGAGGTTTAGCACTACCAAACTTTATGTTTTATTACTGGGCAGTTAATATTAAAAATATGAATTTTTGGTTAGTAGAGACAGATAAACAACCAATTTGGTTAAAAATGGAAAAAGAAGATTGTTCTCCTTTTGAAGTTAGTTTGATAATATTTGCCAATATTAATTTAGGTAAGAAAACCTATAGTGAAAACCCTATAATAGAAAGTGGAATACTTATCTGGAAACAAATAAAGAAAACATTAAAATTGAAATCTATACCACTAGCCCTTACCATTGTAAATAATGTTACATTTAAACTTACAATGATGGATAAAGGCTTTTTACAATGGAAAAATAAGGGAATTAATAAGATGGGTGATCTCTACAGGGAAAACTCATTCCTTTCATTTCAAGAATTACAACAAATTTATGGATTACATTCAAAAGATTATTTTAGATACTTACAAATTAGAGACTATGTAAAAGCAAACACACAGGAAATTAGAAATAGAAAGACAGAAATTTTAGATGAATGTCTAAATAAACATCCGAACACAGAAAAATTGATATCATACATTTATAATATCCTATTGGAAAATGATGTCCCATTAACAGAAATATATAGACAATCATGGGAAAACGAATTAGGTCAAATTATTAGACCAGAAGTATGGGATGAAAGTTTACAACACATACACCACTGTTCGTTAAATGCTAGACACTCTCTTATACAATTTAAAATATTACATAGACTACATTACTCAAAATTCAAACTACATAACATTTTTTCAAATGTATCTGCCATATGTGATAAATGTCAGCACTTAGAATTTAATTTGACACACTCATTTACAAATTGTGTAAAAATTACAAAATTTTGGATAGAAATATTTAGGATAATTTCGAATGTTGTTAATATGAACCTGACTCCTGACAAAGTTAATAATACTGGGAATACTGGAAACAGATCAATTAATAACAACGAATCAAAGAATTTTTATTGATTATAGTTTAATAATTGGGAAAAAGTTAATATTAAAATTCTGCAAAAGTCCTACATCCCCCACAATCAAAATGTGGAATACAGAAATGTCGGAGACACTCCATCTGGAAAGATTGAGGCTCGTCCTAATGGACAGGTTGGATCTTTTCAGAGGGATATGCCTAAAGGGTCAAAATGGCTCGGTGCGAGAGCCTGACTGAAGCCTGAATAATGGAATAGATTAAGAATTACGTATAACAAATCATGGATATATCTCCAATGATGGATAACTTTTTAATACTCCATTCACTTCCTTATTTTCGAGTTTTTACCTCTATATTATTTTTCTCTATCTTTTCTTACTTATTAAAAAAAAATGTATAGAAATATAAAGTCTTAAATGTTAATATTAATAATATTATGAATATATGTAAGAAGTATTTTCTATTAATATGTATTTACAACTAATAAAAAATATTCATCAAAAAACAAAAATAATAATTCATGAGCTTGAGAGTGGAATATTTTATTTCCCTTCGTTTATTTGTTCAGGTATGTCGATATTGCTGGCAATACCAACCTTTATTGTCTATTTTTAATTGTGTTGGAATGCTGAAGGCACTTAACGGGTCATTCAGACTTTGGGCTTTATATGGAGGGCAGCATATTTTCTTCCCTGAAGGAACTAATGAAGCGACGGAGGTCAAGAGTCAGTTTATGTTTATACTGTGACCATCCCACAAACAACAAACTTAGAAGTTGTTTGTGGGAACTTTGTATTTTCCAAAAACGAACACTTGAAGGAAGTCAGAGATTGGAAGTCGGGCATTGGTGGAGGGGAGACAAACCAAACTTGAGCATTGTGGAGTATGTTAGCCTGCTATGGGTGAGTTATAGCATTTTGACAATGCTCTCTGATGATTCATACATTTGATGGAGCCGATCAAAATTACAGGGTGTTGTAACAGAAAAGGAAGGGAGGAACTCTTCCTTGGGTGAATGCACAGATTTAAGTTGTTTAGCGAAAGATCAAGGAGGACAATTTTCTTTAATGCAGCAAGTTGTTTCACTGCACAATACTCCATGTGAAAGAATGGAGGAGGCAGATTCAACTGTAACCCTCATACAACAGTTACATGACAAGAAGCTCTTTGCAAGGATGGGGGAAAAAGAGGATTGGGGAAACCAGGCATTGGATCTCATTGAAAGGCTTCCTGGAAGGCTAGTACAAACACACTAGGCTGAATAGCCTCCTTCTATGTGATTTGTAATGTGCTCTAATCATGGGTGACATCATCTAGTCTACAAAAGAAAAACCAACAACTCTCAGGAAATGCCAGAATTGATAGGATTAAAAGTATATACAACAAGGTGTGAAAGGTTATTGCAGAGCCAGCAGTGCACGACTCAACAAAACTTAATTCCCGAATCTTTGTTCCCACATCCAACATCTTTGCACATTTAAGAATAATTATAGTTGATGGTGTTTTTAATTTCTTTGTTGACAGAATCTAAAGAGCACCAAAGACTAGGAATTATGCTTGACAACAGGAGGGGTCGAAAGTTGCACTTTTTATGGCATCCCTATGTTCAATATTTACTATAGCCTCTGCTAAGTGGACAAGGAGAGTTTATAAAAAGACATCAAACAGTAAATTCTAACCTCATGAGGTTTTACACATCAAACATAGGAAATATTTAATATGTACAGTGGAGTGATTACTACCCTAAACAAAATGCAAAAGGTTTTATCTAATGCTTTTGTTTTAATAATATTGAATCATGTTCATCTTACAAGAAGTTACTTTTTTTTTAAACCTATCAAAATTGATGCATTGATACTCAGGTGATAAGACTACTCTTAAGACTTCTTACAAAATTATCTTTCTTCATTTTATTCTTGTTCTGCTCTGAAGGCACTTAAATGGCACAGATGACCTCCAAAACTTTAGCTAAGTGCCTGTTCATTATGTATGTGCCTCGAGGATGAATGCCAGCTATTTTCTTCCAACAATGTGGATGTGATCTCACCAGACATCCACAAAGGCAACGTTCCAACAAGGGTCACTGAATGACACTACAGAGCAGGAGTCCTTAACTTATTTTGTTCTGCTCCTCATAGCCCAGGAGTTGACGGGACTAATTGCAACACCCTGCCTTCACCCTGGTTTAGATCAAAGCACTGCATTCCTGCTCTTGTAAAATCCAAGTCCAGAAACAGCAGCAATGTTTCAGCAAAGCTTTGTAGAGTGCACTTATTTACTGCAGAAATGTACACTACTATCAAGAGTGTCAGATACTCAAGTCACAACACCCATTGATTGAGAGACGGTGGACACTGATTGCAATTGGAAATCATATCAAGGAGATTGTTAGTTTATTTCAGATTGCAATGGTAACATACCATTCATTATTTTTTTTAAAGTGAACCTGTCTCACATCAACTGCTGTCAACATTGCAATGCATAACTGCTTGTTTTTTGTTTTAAATAATAAGTCCAGGTGTCACTAGCAACCAAACCACTGAAACCTACTTTGACTCGTTATTTTAGTGCTTTATTCTGGACTGTTGGTATAAATTGGACTCCTCATGCAGTCCAGTGGTGGAGCACAGAACCTAACACAGAAATCTACTACTTCCAAAGTGGAAAAACAATTATGAAGAACATTGATAAGTTTAAGTAACCCATACCTTTTTGAATTATTTCAGTATTCTTTAAAAGGTTTAATTGTTTGATTGATTGTAATAGTTTTTTTGGATGTTTTTGAATAATAGAAACAACTATTCAAATAGTTTAACAAGCTTAAAACCTAGCAAAGCCAGTGTTGCAGTTTATCCAGTTGCCAAATTTGCTTTCTTATCTGTTTCACAGGCAGAACTTGGCATGCACCTACCAGCCCATACCATGGCATTACATCGTGGGCAATGCCTTGTCATTGGGGATCAAACAAATATATAGAAGCAATTTGACAATGGTGGTTCTTCAGTAGATTAACTGGAATTTAGAGGATAAGAGGGGATATTATCTAAACATGTATAATTCTTAAGGGATTGGACAGGCTAGATGCAAGAAAAATGTTCCCGATGTTGGGGGAGTCCAGAACCAGGGGTCACTGTTTAAGAATAAAGGGTAGGCCATTTAGGACTGAGATGAGGAAAAACGTTTTCACCCAGAGTTGTGAATCTGTGAAATTCTCTGCCACAGAAGGTAGTGTGGGCCAGTTCACTGGATGCTTTCAAGAGAGAGTTAGATATAACTCTTAGGGCTAACAGAATCAAGAGAAAAAGGGAGCAGGCAGGAAAGGAGTACTGATTAAGGATGATCAGCCATGATCATATTGAATGGTGGTGCTGGCTCGAAGGGCTGAATGGTCTACTCCTGCACCTATTTTCTATGTTCCTATGATCCATGTTCTTAACAGTGAAGTAGGCAGCAAGTTCTAGCCCAGTCGGTGCCTTTCAAAACAGAATATGCTTGAATATGCCCAGATCTAAGAGTTCAGTGTTTTGATTATGAAAACATTAATTGGAATGCACCAGACAATCTCCAAGAACAATGTCCTTTGATGTGTGTACTGGACTCATTTACTTCAACAAAGTGTGCAGTTTATCTATCATCACCAAATATACCTGCAAATTTTCAAAGGTTCATATCAAAGATTTCAGTTAATTTAGTTACACTTACCTCAACTGTAATGATTTATATGTTATACATTTCAATTCTCTTTTCAAGAAGTGTTTAGTTGATTTAACAAAGTTGCCTCCTATAAAAATGACCTAATTAAAAATAGAGATTTATTCCTCAACCACACATTACAAATGTACTCTTCCCAATTAGTATCAACTTTAATATTAATATTGTACAATACGAAGATGGTGTTACCTAAATTGTAACGGCATGCGTATTGCTTGCCGAACCTATTTTGCAATCTACCAAATACAATGAGGAATTTGTCTTTTGAACAGTGCCAAGTCTCAACCTACTGCTGAGTGAACAAACAACTACAAGTTGGAAGTCTGTACATGGTTGGCAGAGTGCCCTCAGTCCGTTATCCAAAATATAAAAAGATCCTGAAAAGCACTCAACGAGGCTGAATCTAGCTGAAGATAGGATAGGCAAGCACAACATTAATTTCAGCCCTTGGAAGAAGGTGGAATGCCCCCTCACACTTCCCTCTGCAAAGAAATAAAAATAAACTATTTAACGATTCTCTCTATACAAAAGCAGTTAACCTCTGAAGTATTAAATTGTGACCCATTTTTGTACCAGATGCTTTTTTGTTGCTTCACACAAGCACAAATCCAAGATTCATGGCGAAGGACACGACTAAATTGGAAAAGAGTGTGTAGAAAATAAGATAAATAGTGGTGGTTATATTACATTAAAATTGAGTTTTCAAACTTGGTTCTTGGTTCTTGGTTACTTGGTCCCTGCAGATTTAGGAAAAAGGAATTTGCAGGGTTTATACAAACCCTGCAGATTTAGGAAAAAAGGAAAGCCCAGGGGTATAAAGAGCTGGCTAGTTTTCAGAGGTAGGGAAAGAGCGAGTTAGAATATGAGACGGCTGAACACCTCTTAATTTCAGAACACCGATAAAGACGTTCCAAATAAAAATTCCTCAGACTACTGTTTCAGCTACTCTGCAAAACACAGAGGTTGAAATGTTTATTCCTTTTTGTGCTGCCAGTATTCTTGGTGGAAAGTTGGCTATGGTACAGTGTCTTGGCACAGGGAAGTGATGTTCACCACTTCTAGTTTGGCCAGTGGTAGCCTGCAAAAAATATTCAATGCACAGATGGAAAGCTGAAGGCAATGGATACAAAGGCCACAGTATGCCTCGCAGTTCTATTGCTTCGGGCTTGCTTGCAAGAGCAACGAACTTGCTGTAATGACAAATTCTGTGGGTCTCCAATTCCCCTTCCCTTCAAAGCAACTGAATTTAGTACCAGCTGGTATTGCAGTAAAATGGATTATTTGGCTGAAACTGCTAATTTAAGTACTGACCGTGAATACAAAGCCAACGAGGACAGGAATGACCTGTTCAGAGTATTAGGAACTCGGGGCTGGTGTGCTGTAAGCCAATGTACGTTATATGAAATGAAACCCAAGACCTTGCCATAATTATTTAATGAAACAGTATTAAATTTTTTTAAACTTGTCCCACAATGATGGAATCAACATTTGAGAGCAGGAAGGAAGCCAACTGCAAAGATTCAGCTGGAGATGAACACACTGTATGCATTATCCAATCAGTATTTTCAAACCAATAAAGCGGTCTCCTGCAGTCTGTGAGCTTCTAAAAACTCTACCCTCAAGCAGTACAAAGGCTTAATAACTTACCTTCCTTGCCAATATTCTTCCCATCCCTCCACAAAGTACAAAAGGAGCAAATCTAAGTTCTGTAATACCAGATATGCAAGCTGATCTGACTGGAATTTTATGAGCAAGTGGACATTTTTAGCAGGTCTTGTACTGACTGTCTCATTGCTAAGGGCATGAGCGCAAATCTTCAATAGTGTCCCTGGAAGTAGAGATTGGAAGCTGAATGTGGCATCAGTCACATTAACCTACCCAATAATGAAAGGCCTGGATAGAGTGGATGTGGAGAGGATGTCTCCAGTAGTGGGAGAGTCGAGGACCAGAGGGCACAGCCTCAGAATAAAAGAACGTACCTTTGGAATGGAGATGAGGATGAGGAGGAAATCGGATGTGTCGGTGTTGCAGCTGAGCAAAGGGACGACATAGGCATGAGGGAGGAGCTGGCCAAAGTTGACTGGAAGGGAACCCTAGCAGGTGTAACAGTAAAACAGGAAATGGCAGAAATTTCAGGGAATAATCCGGAAGGTGCAGGATCCTTTCATTCCATAGAGGAAGAAAGATTCTAGGGGGAGAAAGAGGTGGCCGTGGCTGACAAGGGAAGACAAGGACAGTATAAAACTAAAAGAGAAGGCGTAAGCTTTTAAAGAATAATAGCAAGTAACTAAAAAAGCAACACAGGGAGAAAAGATGAAATAGAAGGGTAAGCTAACCAATAATATAAAAGAGGATAGCAAGAGTGTCTTCAGTTATATAATGTGTAAGAAAGAGGCAAGAGTGGAAGTTGGGCCACTGGAGAATGATGCAGGAGAAGTGATCATGAGGAATAAAGAAATGACAGAGGAGTTGAATGACTTTTTTGCATCAGTTTTCACAGTGGAAGACACCAGCAACGTGCCTGAAATTCAAGAGAGTTAGGGGTTGGATGTTAGTGGAGTGGCTATTACTAGGGCGAAGGTGCTTGGGAAGTAGAAAGGGCTGAAGGTGGATAAGTCACCTGGAACAGATGGACTGCACCCTAGGGTTCTGAAAGAGGTGGCTTTAGAGATTGTGGTGGCATTACAATTGATATTTCAAGAATCACGACAGTAGAGGTCCCAGATGATTGGATAATTGCCAATATTACCCCGCTGCACAAGAAGGGAGCAAAGCAGAATATTGGGAACTATAGCCCGGTTCGACTGACTTTGGTGGTTGGTAAGATTTTAGAGTCCATTATAAAGGATGAGGTTACAAAGTACTGAGAAGTTCATGATAAAATAGGCCAAAGTCAGCATGGCTTCGTGAAGGGGAGGTCTTGCTTGACAAATTTCCTGCCATTCTTTGAAAAAGCAAATAACAGGAGAGGTGAAGGAGAGTCAGTAGATATTGTTTACTTAGATTTTCAGAAAGCTTTTGATAAGGTGCCACACGTGAAGCTGCTAAGGAAGATGAGAACCCACGGTCAAATAGAATGAATAGCAGGTTGGCTGGATGGCAGAAGACAAAGAGTGGCAATAAAGAAGGCTTTTTCTGGTTGGCTGCCAGTGACTTGTGGAGTTCCGCAAGGATCGGTGATGGGGCCGCTACTCTTCACTTTGTATATCAATGATTTGGACGAGGGGATTGAAGGCTTTGTGGCAAAGTTTGTGGATGATACGAAAATAGGTGGAATTGTGCAGAGAAAGCAGGGGCTCTGCAGAAGGACTGGGACAGGTTGGGAGAGTGAGCAGAGAAGTGGCAGATGGAATATAGTGTAGCAAAGTGGGGAGTCATGCATTTTGGGAGTAGGAATAAAGGCGTAGACTATTTTCTAAATCGGGAGAGAATCCAAAACGGAGGTGCAAAGGGACTTGGGAGTGCTGGTACTGGATTCTCAAAAAGTTAATCTGTAAGTCGAATCGGTAGTAAAGAAAGCAAACTCAATGCTGGCATTTATTTCAAGAGGGCTTGTATACAAAAACAGGGATGTAATGCTGAGGCTCTCTGCGGTAAGGCCACATTTGGAACATTGTGAGCAATTTTTGGCACCATATGTGAGGAAGGATGTGCTGACTCTGGATAGGGTCCAGAGGAGGTTTACAAGAATGATCCCAGGAATGAGTAGGTTAGCCTATGATGAGCGTTTGTCGGCACTGGGCCTGTACTCACTGGAGTTTAGAAGAATGAGAGGGGGAACTCATTGAAACATACAGAATAATGAAAGGCTTGGATAGAGTGGATGTGGGGAGGATGTTTCCACTAGTGGGAGAGTCGGGGACTAGAGGTCATATCCTTAGAATTAAAGTATGTTCTTTTTGGAAGGAGATGAAGAGAAATTTATTTAGTCAGAGGGTGGTGAATCTGTGGAATTCTTTGCCACAGAAGGCTGTAGAGGGCAAGTCAGTGGATATTTTTTAAGGCAGAGATAGATTTTTGATTAGTGCAGGTGTCAGAGGTTATGGGGAGAAGGCAGGAGAATGGTGTTAAGAGGGAGAGATAGATCAACCATAATTGATGGGCCGAATGGCCCAAATCTATTCCTATCTCTTATGACCGTATTTATTTCTTTAGACAAGAGGGTGGTGAACTGTGGAATTAATTGCCACAGACGGATGTGGAGGCCAAGTAATTGGGTAGTGGAGATTGATAGGCCACAAGCAAATTTCAGGAACTGCACCACATACTTGGCTTGGGCCGCTTACAAATCGGTGGTATTAGCAATGAATTCTCTGATTTTAGGTGACTTCTGCATACACCCTACTCCTCCCCGACCCCCTTTCCTCCACTAACAGTTGGTGAAGCAGTTCCACAGTTCGCAACGATGCATTCCCCTTGGGATCACACCGTCTCGACAACAATTGGCCTATCGAGGAACCTCCTTGCCTGAGGTAATCTGTTGCAAGGATAACCAAGGAGGTTGCAAGACTGGAGGGTGGAATGATGGTGGAATGTGGCGACTCTCTGCATGCTGATCCATTGTACTTATCTATGCTATGATTTGACTGGATAGCGTGCAAGAACAAGCATTTCACTATAAATCAGTATACATGACAATAAATTGACCAAGAAAACAGATCATCGCTCACAAATCTCCCACTACAATATTCACTGGAAATAAAGCTGTATTCAGATGTAGACAATGAAAGATGTAAACAGTAATTAGTCCTGGTCTCAGTAACCTGAAAATCTACCTTGTCAATAACTTGCCTTATCAATATCTTGCCAATAACTAGTCAATGGACTAAAATTTGCCTTCAGAAGGAAATCTATTATCACACAACTAAGCCATCAGCATGTTTCAGTACATTTCCAAATGTAGGGCAGAGAAGGTTGGAGCAACACAATCATACTAAGATAGACACAAAATGCTGGAGTAACTCAGCGGGACAGGCAACATCTCTGGATAGAAGGAATGGGTGACGTTACCCAATCCTTCTATCCAGAGATGTGCCTGTCCCGTTGAGTTACTAAAGCATTTTGTGTCTATCTTCAGTTGAAGCCAGCATCTGCAGTTCCTTCCTACGACAATCATGCTTAGACTGGCTAACTCGGTGCAGCCAGAGATAAAATCTAGTAGCTTATATAGAAAAACGATGACTAAGTTCCATTGAGCCTGTCCATACCCTTGGTACCTGGAGCCTCAAAACTGACAATCCTATTCTTTTCTTACCCCTCAGTACAGCCTTGTGAATGGCAAATGCGATTCAACACAGAGCTATTTAAATAAAGCAGAGTGAACAGAATCACTTTGATTTATCTGGGAAGAGCAGCTGAGCAACGGAAGGAAGCCGACAACCTTGTGAGCTGTGATTTTGCAATACCTGAACAATGTTTGATTATATTTTGAATGCATATTGCCTGCTTTCGACTCACTGTGTGGGCTGTCTGATAAACATCTAGTCTAAGTTAACATCAAGCTCTCTACCCCAAAAATGTTTTTGAAACACTATTTGCAACTCTGAAGAATAAATCACTATTCACATCCCTATACATAAGATATATGTATATACATATACATATCCCTATACATATATACACAGATACATATACATTATTGAGTCCAGAAGCTTTTGCTGTCACTTCCAAATCTGGTTTATAAATAGAAGTAATTCCTTCTACATGGGAACTGCAAATGAGTTCACAATTTAGACGCAGGTTAACAGGACAAAAATAGTTGTCCCTCAGTCAGTGTTTGAGGGTGGCACTGTAGTGTTGTTGGCTCAGCATTTCCCGGTCTCCCTCCAGATGTACACATTAATTTATGTTTGACAAAAAAAAGGATGAATTATATTTTGAGTGACCTGTGCCCTTCACTTTGGCAGAGATGGAATTTATAAACTTTCTAATCCAGATTTGGTGCAACTCCCCAGATGGAGCCACAGCCACACTGATACTGTAATACCTATAAATGAATCCACCGCTGGACAAAACTTTGACTTAAACCTTTGCCTGAAAATGGTACAATATGAAATATGAACAAACTTTACGTGGAAGAGGTGAAGTCTCAGTGATGTAGATTTTGGGAGTACAGGCACCACAGCAGATCATGATTCAGTCCATGGTCCCACATAAACCTCCTTTAACACGGAGGCAGTGAAGGGTAGTAGGAAAGCTCTTGTGTTCTGACCAATGATGGACCAAAGTCCATTGATTTGAGTTTCAGAAATCTCACGAAAGGTTGCAGAACATTACCAAGGAAACATGAGCTGCCATATTCCCTCCATTATAACAATCAGTAAAATTCAAAAGCCTTTTGCTGGCTTTAATTGATTTTTGAATTCTTGGGTTTTTGAAGGCATGTTGGTTTGTTGGCTTCATATGTCTTGATGATTAGCTTTGATAACATTGAAGGGCCAAATAGCCTTCTCCTGCTTCCAATTGCTACGCATCTTCTTACTCTTTGGCTCAACACTTGTCTCAGCTGTACATCACTGAAGGACCCATTATTATTCACGAGTAACATTTCTGCAAATCTTATCCCACAGCCGATGTTGTGGATCCAATGCAAAGCTCTTGCACAGCAAAGAAGCACTTGCACACAGCAGGAGGTTACTGGCCCCATTGAAACTCTGTTGCTGTACACTGATAGGTGACCAATGCTGCAGAAACACTGTTAAAATAACATTTATCATTCCAGTACCAAGGTCCCATCCATCTTCCCAATCCCACAGACCATTCAGCTGTATAATTTTGAGCTTGGTTTCTCTTGGTGTTAACTATTTCTGAGTGCTTTTATTAGCGTTTAGTCAAAAACAAACCGATTCAACAGAGCTTGACAACAAGTGTGGCAGAACCTGCCCAACATATAGGTCATTCAATGCACAGATTCCTTGATTTTAAACTGGGACCTCAGACTTACAGTACGTGGAAGTTGATTTGGGAATAAATTATCTCATAATGGATAGCAAAAATAAAATATTTGCTATAAAATCATTAATTCCAAGGACACAGACATGATGATTTCAGTGCTGAATCATTGTAATAAAAGTGCTGTCCTACTTTGGGTTTGGGTCACAGTTGAATGGCAACCACCCTACACTTGAAGCAGCAGAAAGTTGGAAGGAAAAGCATAACAAATCATGGCAGCTGGGTTCAAAGCCTGAGATTAGTGAGCAGGATGCATTTCACGACCTCTTTGTTACAAACGTTGAGGGAGAACGAATTGCAAAGAGGAAACAACAAAGTCTTTGAGGTTGTCCCAGTTTTTGAAAGTGGTTTTGTAGATAAAAGCACATTTCATGTCAGTGTGGCCATGGATGTAATCATGGGTTTGTGAGGGGCATTCCTGACTTTGATTTTGTTCATCTAGCTACTGCTAGGAAATGTGCAGATGGGCATGAGGCAAGATCCCACTTGCCAGTTCTACCATGTTCTCTGCAGCTCACTAGTGGGGTCAGTTGAGTGGGTGGGTGGAGGCACCGGGGAATTTTGTTTTCTGCCAAATCACATCCCAGTTTATCAGTTCTTTCAAAAACAAAATAGACATCTGTAGAAAAAAAAATTTAGAGGGGACAATTACAAAAGTAGATACATTGAGATCAGCGATATTCCGCAATTTCTATCCACTCATCACTTACCAGGCTTTGTCCCACTCCTACCTCTTGTTTCCAGCTTTCTTCCCCTTACTCCAGTCAGTCTGAAGAAGGCCGACCCATAACATCACCTATCCATGTTCTCCACAGATGCTGCCTGACCTGCTGACTTACTCCAGCACTTCTATGTTTCCCACAATTTGTAACGCTTGGTCCATGCCGTCTCCAGTTACGAATAGCTAATTTACAGAGAGCCCGTACATATGACCGGGTTATATGGAGACCGGTGGGGTGGACGGGGATGTATTTTTCGGCTGCTGCATGGCTGCAGGCATCTACTGCTGGATGGGAATGGGGCACTCCTGTGTGCTTCCCTCTCCCCCCCCCCCTGCCCAAGCCACAACAACCAGGGGCTGGGTGGAAGCGAGCAGAACTGGGAGCGCTGAGCAGACTCTGCCGCTCACTCAATGAGTCAGTGGTGCCGGTTGACAGCCATTCAGCCCACGCCTGCTCTCTCACCCATCACATCTGTTTCTATTCATTTCCGACTTAAAAGTAGACTCGGCTATGAACAGTCCTTAGGAGATGAATCTTGTCGTAACCCGAGGACGCCCCATAAGAAGAACAGAAAGCACTGTAAACATTCAGCAGATCAGGCAACATCTGTGGAATGAGAAACAGAATTGGCCAAGTTCCTTTGATCTGAAACGTTAACCCTGTTTCTCTTTCCGCAGATGCTGTCCGACATGTGGAGTATTTGCATTATTTTATGTTTTCTTTCCAAAAAGACAATGTTTGCATTTTATTTTTGATTTTCATTAGTCAGTGGCAGTTTTAACCATAAGTGGAAGAAATTCACCCAGGAGTCATAGCACTAATATGATGAACAAAACGTGTAGGGGTACCACTGGCTGCCAATACTCTCCCACATATTTACTGCTACTCACTCCATAGTAGCCACAAAGGTCTGATTACCGGGTTACTGAGCCCATGCAATAAGCAAACCATTAATATTTACTTGATGACGCCAACGATTAACACTTTGAAGGACTGGACTCTGCAAGGATAATAAGAGATTTTTCTTTAAATCAGGATTTCTCCAAAATAGGACAGATCATAAACATCATTGAAAACCGACTGCTTGCAGATAATCTTGGAAGATCATTATTTGTCTGGATTATTTGTATTCTCCACGGATATGCAAGATTGATATCCTGTGAGCTTTCAGCATTTGTTTTGTTACTGTGACAGATTCTTAACATCTTTTCATTTTACAGCTGGCTCCCAACCAAGGACATGCTCATTATAAGTTTCAATGGGGTAATGGTATAATATATTTCAAATTTTATTGTACCTTTGGATAAATTCAAATCCATCTCAGATCACCCCAAAGTGAAAATGTGACGTGTAGTCCTGTGACTGGAATAATATACTTGATGCTAATACGTTTAACTAGAGAGGTGAATATCACAAGCCTTTCATATCCAGTGTGATTCATTGGAAAGTGGATATGGACTTTAAATAAAGGCAAATTCAGAATGTAGCACCAGTGGTTATAATCGGGCAGACTGCAGATTTTCAATGTTTTGGGCCACATAAGACAAGCATCTCGGCAGTTATTATTTGGCAGTGGAACTCTCCTTGTAGAGGGCACCTGGGACTTACAACAAAAGCCTGAATTGGGGCCTGTTAACATCTGTGTAGTTGTAACATCTACCGGATTGGAGATAAAGTCTCTAGTGGAGTTGCTTTATTTCCCACAAAATTGCTGAAGCAGATACTCTGACACTGATCAGCCCATGTTTGAATGTTGTCGTTTTGCTGCATACAGAAATTGAATGCCTCATTTCTGAACAAGTGAACTGAACATTATCCAATGCTTCAAATTCTGATTTTATGATGAAAGGAAGGCCATTGATGAAGCAGTTGAATATGGTTAAGCCAAAGGCATTGTCATGGAACACTCTAGCAGTGATTGCCAGCTCCAACAACAACAACCACCACCATCTTCCTTTATGTGAGGCATGATTGTAGGCACTATATTTATTTTCCCTGATACCCTTGACTTACGTTTTGTGTCACTTTGGCACGTTAATGTGTCACTTTGTTCAATGCTGTCTCGATGTCAAGGGCAATCACTCTTCCCTCATCTCTGAATTCCAGTTCCTCACACCATCCATTAACTGGATTAGATTTGTCCTATTCTTTTGTGAATGGAATGGGACACACCTGGACACTTTTACACACGGTTAGTTTGAAGGTGTAGGAAGGAACTGCAGATGCTGGTTTAAACCGAAGATAGACACAAAATGAATGAATGAACAAGTTTATTGGCCAAGTATTCACATACAAGGAATTTGCCTTGGTGCTCCGCCCACAAGTGACAACAAGACATACAGTGACAGTTAGGAATGACACATAAAACATTAAACATGAATAAATAAAACATTATTGATTAAACATGTGAATTAAATAAAATACCAGAGCAAAAGGAGGCTACAGAGTTTTGGTTATTGAGTAGAGCTACTACTCATGGAAAAAAGGTGTTTTTATGTCTGGCTGTGGCAGCTTTGATAGTCCGGAGTCGCCTTCCAGAGGGAAGTGATTCAAGGAGTTTGTGGCCAGGGTGAGAGGGGTCAGAGATGATCTTACCCGCTTGCTTCCTGGCCCTTGCAGTGTACAGTTCGTTAATGGAGGAAAGGTGGCAGCCAATAACCTTCTCAGCTGATCAGACGATTCGCTGCACACTCCGGATGTCGTGCTTGGTGGCTGAGCCAAACCAGACCATGATGGAGAAGGTGAGGACAGACTCTATGATGGCTGTATAGAGTAACTCAGTGGGACAGGCAACATCTCTGGAGAGAAGAAATGGGTGACGTTTCAGGTCGAGACTTCTTCTGGGGACGCTTTGGGTCGAGATCCTTCTTTGAAGAAGAGTCTCGATCCGAAACATCATCCATTCCTTCTCTCCAGAGATGCTGCCTGTCCCACTGAGTTACTCCAGCATTTTATGTCTATCGTTAGTTTGAAGGTATTGTCTTCATTGTCCTGGAACAACTTGGCTAGAAATGAAGCTAATTTTTGAGTGCTTGTCTGGTTCCATCACCATTGCAATATACACATACAGACAAAACAAAGAGACACACAAAAGACAATCGCAAAATGACAAAATACATATCACCTAACCTCTATTCGCATCGCATCAGACACTCTTAACATTCTATCATAGAAGCATCTTATTCACAGGCACCAGACCAAGCTCATCCATTCATATCCTTAATCAATCTTGGCATTTTTAATAGTACCGGTTTCCATATAATATTAAAGGCATCAGTCCTCAACTGGAGTTTAGCAGTTATACTTTCCATCAAGTATACATTTTTCAATCTTTCCCTCCACTGTTGAACATTTGGTGGCATTTCCTTTCTCCATAGCACAGTTATCATATTTTTAGCAATCAACAGCATCACCCCAAGCAAATATTTCTGATTTTGAATATCTGTTGCAGTTGGAGTATCTTCTAATATGAAACAAGCTGGTTCCAAAGGTAGATCCACTCCCACAATTAATTTAATCTCTACCTGGATGTCACTCCAGTATTGGTACAATTCGGGACAATCCCCAAAAATGTGTGCGATCACCGATCTTCCCACATTGTCTCCAGCATAAATTTGAGGTGTTACTGTATTTTGCCAGCACTGGAGGGGTCCTAAATACTCTCATTTTAATTTTCCAATCGAACTCCCTCCAAGAGGGGCTGCTTGTCAGCTTATGGCCCAAGAGACATGTCCTTTTCCATATTTCATCTGTAATAATAATGTTCATTTCCAATTCCCATTTCTGTTTTGTTTCTATAGTATTTCCTTTTGTATAGTCTTGAAGTCCTTGATATAAATGGGATATCAAATTCTATTGTAACACTCCATCTATAGTCATCCAGAAAGTATTTTCCAAATTTGAAGGTAGTCTACATATCTGCTCCCAATCTACATGTGTCTGTAAGTAGTGCCGTATATGGAGGAACCTAAAGAAATCCGACCCTGACAGTCCAAATTAATTCTGCAAGTGCTCATAAGATTTCCAGGCTCCCCCACGAAAAAAGCTGGTCCACAGAAATATTAAGCTAGCTATATTTAAGAGGGAGTTAGATGTGGCCCTTGTGGCTAAAGGGATCAGGGGGTATGGAGAGAAGGCAGGTGAGGGATACTGAGTTGGATGATCAGCCATGATCATATTGAATGGTGGTGCAGGCTCTGCATTTTGTTGGGTTCCAACTTGCTCATTGATGGTTCTACCCAAAATCCTGGAATGGGTTGGAGGGATGTGGTGGATGTAGGGGAGGGGAGGAAGGTGGAATTCCTGTCAGCGTGCCAGCAATATTTCAGATTTCAGATCTGATTTTTTTCAGATTTTGTCACAATATGAAAGGCTGTACGGCTGGCTTCAGTAAAATCCCATTCCTTCACCTATTTCCCACAACCGATTCTCTTTCGCACACCCATTGACACCACCCCGATTCTCCTAGCAGTCACCGACAGTAGGGGAAATTTACAGTAGCTATTTAATCTTACAAACAGCATCTCTTTGGGATGTGGGAGGAAACTGGAGCATCTCCGGGAAGCCCACGTTGTCACAGAAATACACGCAAACAATGTTCAGGCGACACCAGAGGTCGGACTCCAGGGCAGTGGACTTGTCAGAAAGCTGCAGTAACTGCTGTGCCAATGTGTTAAATGGAAGAGGATTTCTCAAGAGTCTACATTCCATGCACAAGAGCTGAAGTAGAGTTGCTGCCTTACAGTGCCAGAGACCCGGGTTCCATCCTGACTACGGGTGCTGTCTTTACAGAGTTTGTACGTTCTCCCTGTGACCTGCGTGAGTTTTCTCCAAGAGCTCTGGTTTCCTCCCACATTCCAGGCATGTACAGGATTGGAGGCCAATTGGCTTTTTAAAATTGAAAATTATCCCTAATGTGTGTAGGATAGTATTAGTGTGCGGGGAACGCGGGTCAGAGTGGACTCGGGCCGAAACTAATCTAAATTAAACCTAATGTTGGTAGATACAAAATGCTGGAGTATTGCAGCGGGACAGGCAGCATTTCTGGGTGATGTTTTGGGTCAAGACCCTTCTCCCTAATGTTAATTTATTTCAAGATCCTAAGGCATGGATTAAATGTTGAAAGACAAAGAGAGAAGCTGCAATGGTGTTTGACTGTCAGATCAGCATCCCGTGCTGCATTTGTGTTTATATAAATGTTACCGCACCCAGTCTGTCCCACTGGGTTGCTCGCAGTGAAAGCCAGATGGTCCTGGATCCAATTTGATACCGCACCCATCACCTTTGATCCCTGAAGGTGGAGGAATAGACAAGCTGAGACCCCCCCAACTCCTATCAAACTCAAAAAAGTATCCAACAAAAATGACGCAAGTTCAAAATAGTAAGGGCTTTAAAAGCAGATCCTTTAAGGGCCTGTCCCACTTGGTCGTCATTTGCGTGTCACGCAGGCGGCGTGCAAAGATTTTGTGAATCCCAAATTCCTGGGGTGCCGCGAGCGACCGTGCGTCACTGCCTACGCCACCACGCCAATCAGCTTTGTCAGCGGTACAAGAAGCTATAGAATTGACAAATGAGCATAGGCAGATAAATTCAGTGTCGATTCAAGTAAAGAAATAAACAAGGAGAATGCAAGAATGGATTAAGTCTGAGAAAAGAACATAAGAAAAATCATGAATATTCAATTTAAAATTAGATAAATATTTGCAACAGCTTACATTTTGAAGGAACAACACAAATTGTACTTGTGTTCCTTTTCTGAACAAGAATGGTGATTGGCAATGATTACCAATGATCAGCTCATTAAAAGGATACCTATAATAATAATAATCACCAGACTTAATTTTACTTCGGAGTCAGATGAGTGACTACGTGAAGACCCCGCCAGCACGCATGCGCGACATATCGTCGAACGCATTGCAGAAGCGACAGTTTTTAAAAACTTACTGAAGGTAAGTCTTACCTTTCTGGTGAGTGTGGCGACTGGGTGTACTTTCATTTTCAGACGGAGGAAGCACCATGGAGTCGCGTAAGGGAGAGCAGCAGCTGATACCGCTGCTGTGGAAGCAGCCAGCAGCGTGCCGTCTCTCCAGAGCTGCAGGTGCTGCCAGCAACTCCCGACTTCTCGCCGCTACAGACCGCAGGTGCGCCGCGGTCGGCGGCAAAACCACCCGGAAGTCGGACAGGACCGTTGACTCGGCTGGATCCGGACCTGAAGACAACCGTTCCCGGATAGCGACGGCGGGCGTCTTTCCCGCAGGAGCGGATGGGGAGCAGTGCTCCAGCGTGACCTGCTTATGCAGGGGCAGAGTCACGGTGGGTCTCCTCGCAGACCCACGGCAGGATCCTTCAAGGACTGCCAAATGTATCACCCTCTTCGCAGGGGAGCATTAGGGGTCAGAGCTGGGCTGACCCTGAAGAAGGGGCAATGGCTGAACAGTCAACTGTGTTAGGGGTGCCAGAAGAATTGTGGGGCATGGGAAAACATGCTGTACCAACACAGGAAGGACTGCCTATACATCCCAAGCTGGCAGCCAGTACAAATTACATGGCTAAAAACCAGCTACAGGAGCAAGCCATTAACTCTACGGCTGGGAAATACTTCGCTCCAGAGAACTGCATTCTCTTAAAGTACCAGCAGTCTACAACCCCATCTGGGGCAACAGGAGCCCATCTATAAGGAGCCAGGAGGTGAAGCTCCAGAGAATCCTTAAACTGCTGGCTGCTGGAATCACAGCAGTACTAGGACAACTGATGGGGTTGATTTGCCTGAAGAGCTACAAGATGCTCTAGCATACTGTGTAATATTCAGTTCGAGATTAACAGTTACAGGAAGAGCATCATCAAGAAGTGCGGGATTATGCAAGATCAGTCGCCAAAATTGCTGTTGGAGACACCTCACGAGCAGGTGAAAGACCTGGATGAGGAAGCCAAGGCTATAGGCCTTAACAAGGTGCCAAACAACTCTAAAAACCCACTATCAGCAGCGGCAGCACCCCTACACACCCACCAGACATCGGTACTATGGAAGACTATCTGGTGGTGAAAGCTCGAAGGCCGGCCCACCTGCACAGCGGTCTTTCAGACCATGGCCCAGCCCGGCCTTCATGGAAAATGCGCCAACCCCACAACGCAGCAACACAATACCAGAAGAAACAAGTGCAGAGACAACCCACACAACACCGGCGGTAACCATGGAGGTAGGTGGGTCTGGTTGCCTCAAAAACATTGCATGTCCGATTCATCAAAAGTTGGTGGATGGTTGCAGTTGTTTCATCATGTGTGCTGCACTTTTACTTTTGATCCTTTACATACTCGGAAGTATTCAGGGTTACAAAATTGAATTTGTATACGAACTCCCCATCCCAGTTCAGCATACGCCTATCAGGAAGTTCATACTTTCACAAAAAGAGAGAATAGCAGGCCATGCTGAACTGTTAAGACTAAACACAAAAGGGGTAATTGAGAAGACAATCAGAGAATTTCAAGAGTTCGTATCAAATATATTTACAAAAAACAAAAAAGATGGCGGTTGCCGCATCAGTACAGATTTGACCGAACTAAATACTTCGTTCAGTATGTCCATTTCAAAATGGACACGTTTGTCACACACAAGGATCATCGTAAATACCTGAAATTTACCTGGATGGGACAGCTATGGCAATATAAGGCCTTATCCAATGGGTTGTCATCAGCACCCAGGCTGTTACAAAATTATTAAAACCAGCTTTAGCATACTTAAGGAAACATAACCATATCGTCATGGCTTACCTTGATGATATTCTCATTATAGGTGAGAATTTGGAGATGGCTACATTGGCAGTATCAGCCACAAAACATCTTTTCAAAAGCTGGGATTTAACATACATCCAGATAAATCAAAATTGGAACCCTCCACTACCATGGATTATTTGGGGTTCACTATTGACTCTGTTCATATGTCTATCACCTTGCCACCAAACAAAGTGACAGACTTGATGGGATCATGCAAAAGCCTCACTGGCATCAGGGAACCATCCATTCGGCAAGGAGCCAGAGTGATTGGGAAATTGGTGGCTGCGTTCCCAGCAGCACAATTTGGACCACTCCATTATCAAAACCTGTAAGAGCAAAATTTTAGCTCTCAAAAAATCATGCAGGCCATTTCGATAGGCCTATGGAACTACCAGGGAAAGCAAAATCAGAATTAAACTGGTGGATAGAAATGCTCAGCATTGTTCTAACCCCATCACTATCATATATCCCTCGGTTACATTACAGACTGATGCCAGTGCTAAAGGTTGGGGAGCAACTAATACCACAAGTTGTGGTGGCAGATGGAGTGCACAAAAATTAACCCTGTTTAAAGCACTAGGGATTAATTATCTAGAAATGCTGGGAGCATTTCATGGACTCAGGGCCTACTACTTAGATATGCACCAGATGCATGTACCGTACAAATTGATAATACCACAGTGGTGGCCTATATTAATCATATGGGTGGAATAAAGTCGATATCATGTGATGAATTGGCTAATAATATCTGGCACTGGTGTCTGGGAGAGAGATTTGGAATCTCAGCCACTTACCTTCCAGGTAAGTTAAATACAGTGGCAGACACCAGGTCACGTAAATTCAACGACAAACATTAAATGGATGTTGGAACGGAAAGTGTTTACAGATATTATAGAATGGTATGGGACACCAGATATCGACCTTTTTCCATCCAGACTAATTCACCAACTACCAACATATGTTGCTTGGGAACCAGACCCAGGGGCAGCAGCGATGGATGCTTTCTCGCTGCATTGGGGGGGGGGATTTGTTTTGCTATGCATTTCCCCCCTTCTGCCTCATCAGGCGGGTCTTGCAAAAATTAAACAAGACTCTGCAACGTGTACCATGGTTCCCAGCAGTACAAAGATGGCCTCAGAACCCTGCATCCGGATCAACAACGGCCGGGTTTGTTGGTACACCCCGTGACAGGGGAAAGTTATCCGAGTCATGACCGTATGAACTTGTTGATTTGCAGATTCTGAACAGGCCATTTCTGGGAAACGGACTCTCCGACAGGACGATCAATGCCATCTCAGCGTCGTGCAGGGAGTCCACGAGAAGACAGTAAACATAGAAACATAGAAATTAGGTGCAGGAGTAGGCCATTTGGCCCTTCTAGCCTGCACCGCCATTCAATATGATCATGGCCGATCATCCAACTCAGTATCCTGTACCTGCCTTCTCTCCATACCCTCTGATCCCCCTAGCCACAAGGGCCACATCTAACTCCCTCTTAAATATAGCCAATGAACTGGCTTCCACTACCCTCTGTGGCAGAGAGTTCCAGAGACCCACCACTCTCTGTGTGAAAAAAGTCCTTCTCATCTCGGTCCTAAAGGATTTCCTCCTTATCCTTAAGCTGTGACCCCTTGTCCTGGACCTCTCCAACGTCGGGAACAATATTCCTGCATCTAGCCTGTCCAACCCCTTACCAGTTTGAAGTTTGATCTTTATTTTATGAGGAGTTACGATGAGGGATTACGTGCCCTCCGCTCCCAAAACCCTCTATTATAAAGTTCAACTGGTATGGAAGTTCTCTCTTATCTTACTATATTAGTCTACTCTGGTATCTGTGATTTCACGCCACTGCTTTGAAGAATGTTGCGCAAGCGTGCTGGCGGGGTCTTCACGTAATCCCTCATCGTAACTCCTCATAAAATAAAGATCAAACTTCAAACTGGTAAGTTCTCATTTAATCTTACTATTTTCCATCGCAAGTTAAATGACCAAGTAATGTATCAGCACAGCAGTCTAATGAAACTCATAGGGGATGTCATGCGGAGATGTTATTTTCAAAGCTAATGACAACATGTAACAAACTGCTCAGCAACCACTGGCAATTTGCAATTCAGGGAGGCTCTTCCTCATTGAGTGGCTCATTGATATGGCAGTCATTCATTAGCAGATTTCACCCTGAATTATGCTCCCCACCCTCCATCTGTGGCTCAACAAATTTACTGGGTAGACAAAAGAGCAATTAGGGCAATTTTGGACCTCAATCTGTTTTAATTAGCCACGTGGGAAAACCATTACAAAGTGAATGGGTCTTGTAGAGTTAAACCTTGTCGGGTGGAGAAGGTATAGTTTTCAGGAAACAAACAAACATGCCCGCAATATTTCCCTAATGACTATTCTCTAAACTTGACCCTCCTAAACTCTAGGCCCAATATACACTTCCTCACATTGGGGAGGCCATGAAGCCCATCGAGCCTCTGCCAGCTCTCAGCATTCCCATTAATCCCGTTTCCCCATTTATTCTCAATCATTTGCCACAGGTGCCATTACCCCCTACACCTCTGCCTCTGGCTATCCACCTACAGTAGGGCAATTTACAGTCACATTTAAACCACTAAGGGTACACAAAAGGCTGGAGAAACTCAGCGGGTGCAGCAGCATCTAAGGAGCGAAGGAGATAGGCGACGTTTCGGGTCGAGACCCTTCATCAGACTGGTCAGGGATCAGGGAAACGAGAGATATAGACGGTGATATGGAGAGATAAAGAACAATGAATGAAAGATATGCAAAAAAGTATCGATGATAAAGGGAAAAGCCATTGTAAGCTGTTTGTAGTGTGAAAATGAGAAGCTAGTGCGACTAGGGTGGGGGAGAGATAGAGAGAGAGGAAATGCCAGGGCCCGAGGGCTGAGGGAGAGGTGGGAAGGGGAGGAGACAACAAGGGTTAACAGAATTGAGAAAATTCAATGTTCAAGCCCAGAGGATACAGACTCCATCTGCAGTTCATTCTTTAACATTTAAACCACCAACATGTCCTTGGCATGTGGGAGGAAACTAGAGCACCCAGAGGAAAACCATGTGGTCACAGGGGAACATACAAAATCTACAGATTACTGCACTTGAGGTCAGGAGTCATAGAAGCGAATTAGGGCATTCGGCCCATCGAGTCTATTCCGCCATTCAATCATGGCTTTGCCTCTGAACCCCATTCTCCTGCCTTCTCCCCATAACCCTTGACACCCTGATCTAACCAATGTCACTAAAGTTGTGAGTCAGCAGCTGTAAATGCTGTGCCACTCTGTTTCTATATTCAACGGGTCTCCGCACTACTTTCCCTATGTCTGCTCCGCTGATACATTACTCCAGCATTTTTTGTCTATCTGCGGTGTAAACCAGCATCTGCAGTTCCTTCCTATACTGATTCTTTATTCCCACCTTTCTCTGCAGCTTTAGTTTTATAATAAGTTCAACACCGTTTAACAATCTGTCAGTTTGATTCATTCTTTGCTGGAAATGAAATTACTGATCTCATTTCCCTCAGTTTTCACCTTCCAATCGCAGTCTACAGAAGGGGTTGCCAAATTGTGGATGAGGAGCCCAGCCAACTCTGTCGTGGTTGAAATGTGGCTGTCAGAGTTTCAAGGCAAACACACCCTTTAGCATCAGTCACATATCAGGGAGGCTGTGTCATCCAGCACTCATTGCCCTCTAACCTCAGCAGAACGGCCACAAAACGTGCACTATGTTGCCGAGCATCAAGAGACCATGATGTCAGACGGCCTCCGTCAGACGATATTCAGCTGTTGCAGTGTGTGCACGTGTGTGCTTTTGATCTCCCCACAGAATACTTCTGCAGAATATAGCCTGTGTACTGGAGTCTGTGCTCACAACTCATAAAATTTAAGTATTTTAATAGTCCTACATTAATTTCACAGCGACAAAGGCATTGACTTGTTATAAAACTCCAAGTATGGAGAAGGAAACAGAGGGTTTTAAGGCAGAAAAGTATGCAGATTTTGCATTTGTTGTTAAATGCAAGGCTGCTTTACCAAAGGTAGCTGAGGGAATGCTCTGTGTTCTGTTTCACATAAACATGGCTCACCCCCAGCTCCCCAGACTCAGCGGTCCAGCCTGAAGGTTTCTCCATCCATCGCATGGACCGTACATGGGCAGCTGGGAAAGTGAGAGGAGGTGCCTCATGGTCAACTCTGCGTGGTGCTCAGACATGGCAGACCTATCCAACTCCTGCTCTCCACACCTGGAACACATGGCTGTGAAGTGCCGTCCCTTCTACCTACCGAGGGAATTCACCTTCATCATCCAGACCGTGTTCTACATCCCACCCCAGACCGCGGTGTACATCCCACCCCTAGAGGAACAACTCCAGGACTGTTTGGAGTCTGTAGACTGGGCAATGTTCAGGGACCTGGCAACGGACCTGAATGAATACGCCACAGTCATTACAGACTTCATAAAGAAATGTGTGGAGGACTGCATCCCAACAAAAACCTTCCGAGTGTTTCCTAACCAGAAGTCTTGGATGAACCATGAGATCCGCACTCTTCTGAATTCCAGATCCTGGGCATTTCAGGTCTGGAGATGCAGAGGTCTACAAGAAGTTAAGATACGACCTTGGTAAGGCCATCAAAAAGGCGGAAAGGGACTTCTGCTCCAAGCTGGAGGATGAGACGGATGTTCGGCAACTGTGACGGGGCTTGAATGCCATCACCTCCTAGAAGGCGAAATCAGGAGGCAGCTCAAATGTCAGTGAATCATCACCCCCTGACGAGCTCAATGCGTTTTACGCACGCTTTGATAGGGAGAACACTGATGTGCCTTCCCGAGTCCCCGTTCGCCGTGACGGTATTTCAGTCACAGTCACAGAGGCCGACGTCAGAAGATCCTTCAGGGAGGTAAACCCTCAGAAAGCCCTGGACCTGATGGTATGCCCGGCCGTGTTCTAAAAGCCTGTGTGGATCAACTGGCTGGAGTTTTTACTGACATTTTCAACCTCTCACTTCTGAGGTCTGAGGTTCCCACCTGCTTTAAAAGGACATCAATAATACTGGTGCCCAAGAAGAGCAAGGTGACGTGCCTCAATGACTTTCGACCAGATGTCTGTGGCGATGAAGTGCTTTGAGAGGTTGATTATGGCGCATATCAACTCCTACCTCGACAAGAACCTCGACCCACTGTAGTTCGCTTACCGCCACAACAGATCAATGGTGGATGCGATCTCGCTGGCTCTCCACTCCGCTCTGGACCACTTGGACAACAGAAATTCATATGTCAGGCTGTTATTCATTGACTACAGCTCGGCGTTTAACACCTTCATCCCCTCCAAGCTGGTTACCAAGCTCTCAGATCTGGGTCTCTGCGCATCCCTCGGCAATTGGATCACCGACTTCCTCATCCACAGACCACAGTTTGTCCGTGTCGGTGGAAATGTGTCATCCTCGATAACAATCAGCACGGGAGCACCTCAAGGCTGCGTGCTCAGCCCCCTACTGTACTCACTCTATACTCATGACTGCGTAGCCGGACATAGTATGAACTCCATCAAGTTCGTCGATGACACCACTGTTGTGGGACGAATCAGTGATGGTGATGAGTCAGAGTATAGAAGTGAGATCGACCAATTGACCAAATGGTGCCAGTACAACAACCTGGCTCTCAACACCAGCAAAACCAAGGAACTGATTGTGGACTTTGGAAGGGGTAGGATAGGGACCCTCAATTGCGTTTATATCAAAGGGACGATGGTGGGAAGGGTCAAGAATTTCAACTTCCTGAGCGTGCATATTTCCGAAGATTTTTCCTGGTCCCAGCACACAGATGCAATTATAAAGAAAGCACATCAGCGCCTCTATTTCCTGAGAAGATTACGGAGAGTCGGTATGTCAAAGAGGACTCTCTCGAACTTCTACAGGTGCACAGTAGAGAGCATGTTGACTGGTTGCATCGTGGCTTGGTTCGGCAACTTGAGTGTCCAGGAGTGGAAAAGAATGCAGAAAGTTGTGACCACTGCCCAGTCCATCATCGGCTCTGACCTCCCCACCATCGAAGGGATCTATCGCAGTCGCTGCCTCAAAAAGGCAGCCAAAATCATCAAGGACCCACACCATCCTGGCCACACACTCATCTCTCCGCTGCCATCAGGTAGAAGGTACAGGAGCCTGAAATCTGGTACATCCAGGTTCAGGAATAGCTACTTCCCCACAGCCATCAGGCTATTAAACTCTGAACTATAACAGCCTATTGCACTTTATCTGTTTATTTATGCATATATATATATATGGTCTCTGCTATATAGACACACTGAACTGTTCTGTATTTATGCTTACAATATTTTGTTGTGCTGCAGCAAGCAAGAATTTCATTGTTCTATCTGGGACACATGACAATAAATTCTCTTGACTTGACTTGACTTGACTTGAAATATGACAAATGTTTGTGCCTTAACTGCGAAGAACTATTCACCACAACAATAGAGACACAAATGACTTCAGATAGTGGATTCTGAAGCAAAAATGAAACAAACTGCTCAGGAACGCAGTGGGTCAGACTTCATGTGTGGAGGGAAATGGGTAGTCGATGTTTTGGGTTGAGAATCTTCCTCTGGACTGGGAGAATTGAGGGGAGATAGACAATATAAAGCAGTGAGGGCGGGTGGGCAAGAACAGACAGCCAATAGGTGGATCCAGGTGATTATGGCTGGATTGGAATCAGCTGAGGGAGAGTAGTGAAGGGTGCATGGAAAGCCATTTCCTGAAGAAGGTAGACATCTCCGATGCCTGGAATGGACATCTTATCTCACAGACAGATGTGGTGGAGGCAGAGAAACTGTCATTATAAGAGACAGGATGGAGGAGGCGTGGTCTAGGTAGCTGTGGGAGTTAGTGGGCTTGTCGTTTATGTCGGTGGATAACCTGTCTCCTGAGATGGTGACAGGGAGATCAAGGGGAGAGAGGTGTCAGAAATGGTCCAAGTGAATATGAGGGCAAGATGAAAGTTAATGGCAGCATTGATGTAATTGACACGCTCTGCGTGGGTGCAGGATGCAGCACCAATGCAGTTGTTGATGTAGTGAGGAAAGGGATGGGTTTGGTACAAACAATGCTTCATGTAACCAGTGAAGGGGCAGGTGGAGCTGGGGCCCATGCCCTATGGCTCTGTGTTTAACTTGCAGAAAGTGAGAGAGGTCAATAAAGAAGTTGTTAAGCATGAGTTATGCATAGTGGAAGAGAATGTTAGTAGAGGTGAACTGGTTGGATCTATGGGTGAGAAGAAATGGAGAGCCCTGCGCCTTCATGTTGTGAATGGAAGTGTGTAGGTACAGGGCAACCCCTTGTTAGGATGTGGACAGTGGGGGCTGAGGAATTGGAAGTTGCTGAAATTGTGTAGAGCATGCAAGATGTACCCAGATGTAGCTGAAAAGAGATTGGACAACGAGGTCAAGGCAGAGTCGAGGTATGAGGAGATGAGTTCTGTGCGGCAAGAGCTGGCAGAATTAATTGGTCTACAAGGCCAGTCCTGTTTCGGAATCTTAGAGAGGAGAGAGAAACGAGCAGTACATATTTAGTGAGCTATAAGGTGAGAGGTTGTGGAGGGGAGATCTGAAGTGATGAGATGGTGACCTGGTCTTTATTGGTGGGTCATCACTGAAAAGTAAGTATCTTAAAAAAAATCCCACTGTGCTGGAGTAACTCAGCAGGTCAGGTGGCATCACTGAAGAACATGGATAGCGACGTTTCAGGTCGGATTCTTCTTCAGACTGTAGGGTCCCGATCCGAAACATAGCCTATCCACGTTCTCCATACTCAAGCTAAACATCCAAATTTTGATGGAGAATTTCTTGAGAAGAATATTGCAGAAGTAACTGCAATTTTACTTCAAAATAAGACTTAAGCGAAAAATAGACCAATTTCCAGTGTCCAGAAGACTTGCCACCAGGACTGAGATAGACAAACCTTAGCTCTGACTGTAAGTAGCCCTGTTGTGGAACATATACATCTTTCATGGATGTGATAAAATGGATTGTAAGCAATGAAAATGAGTTCTAAAAAATTGAGATTGTCTCAGACATATAAGGGCTCTGAATGCCACCCCTGATATACATATTTGAAAACCCTTCAGATGCAAAAGGATCTGGTCATTGACTTTAGGAAGTGGGTTGGAATACATGCCCAAGTCTTTATATACAGTGTTGAAGTAAGGTTGTCGAGAACTTCAAGTTCCTTGGTGTAAAAATGATTTGCCCTAGGCCAACCACATTAACACCACAGCCAAGAAATCGCACCAACACTTCTACTTCCTCCAAAGGCTAATAAAATTCAACATGTCTCCAACGACTCTTACCAATTTCTACAGATGAATCAGAGAAAGCATCCTATTGAGATACATCACAGCTTGGTATGCATTTGCCAAATCCGCATGAAATTGCAGAGAGTTTGGAATGCAGCCCAGTCCATCACACAGACCGGCCTTCCCAGCAGTGAGTCCATCTGTACTTCATGCTGCTTCGGGAAAGCAGCCAACATGATCAAGGACCACTCACACCCCGGCCATTCCCTCTACACCCCCCCCGCCCCGCCCCCCTTCCTGTTGAGCAGGAAATGGAAACATTTGAAAGCACTGTTATCAAGTTCTTGAATGGATCCCTCATATGCTAGGGTTTGAATTTCCCGATCTTCCAAACTACTTTATTGCGGCTCTTACACTTTTTGTATGTGCACTCTTTCTGTAACGGTAATATGTTGCACTTTATTTTTTGTGACTCGGATGCGCTCATATATAGTAGGATTTGCCAGGATAACAAACAAAGCAAAGTTGTTCACTCTATCTCAGTACACGTGGTAATAATAAACCATTATCCATATCAAAAAGGATGGTATGGCCTCAGAGAGGGTGCAGCACGATTGATTGCTACAGCAGGAAGATGGGACCATGGGTGCGTGGAGTGAGTAGAGAATCATGAGGGGATTTGATTAAAAAATAAACTATTTCCAGTGCAGAAGACTTGCTGGAAAGAGATTACATTTTATGCAAGATATGTTGTTTTACTTAATGGATTGCTCATGTGTTTTTCATTTAGTTTTATTTCAAGTCTATTACTTGATAGGGTGATGGAAGCATTTTTAATCATAGTGTATGGTTAACATTACTTACTTTCTGCAACAGAAGGCCATTCAGCCCATCAGGCCAGTATTGACTCCCAATAAAGTGATCCCATCAGTCCTGCGCCTCACTTCTATCCATTTGCAGTCGGTTACTTCACTAAATGGTAATTTTTGGTATCTGAGTAACCCACCAATGTGTCTTTAGAATATGGATGGAAAACAGAGCATCTGGTGGAAAGCCACACACACACGGGAAGATGCTGCAAACTCCACACAGAGAGCACCTCCAAATCCCTGGAGCAATGAGGCAGCACTACCACCTGCAGTGCCATCGGGCACCACAGTTCCAAAGCTCCATCATCAATGCTTGCCTTTGGGAAAGGAGGAAATATTGAGGAATAGGAGAAAAAACATTCCAGACTAAACCAGCTTATTCTCACATGTAGAAGCATGAGAAATAAAGACACATGATTTCAGTAAGCTTTGTAGTTTAAATTCAATTTGTTAGTCACAGGCATCAACCACAGGAAAAGCACTTTGAAAGACTTGTGACAAAGCAATATCCAAATTGTTGTAAATGCAATACAAAGGATTGTTTATTACCAGAAAAAAACGTAACTATTTGAAATTAAACCCATGCCCTTTTCCAAGGTCCTTCAGAATCCAATTCTTGAGATAAAACTGTATGCCCTTGAAGAAAAAATTCCCAATGAAGGTTTGCTTTGGAACTAGATAACAGTAGAGAGGGTAAATTCTCCAATTTTAGGTAACCTCTAACAACCCCCCACCCTTCCCTTTCTCCTCCACACTCCCCTTTCTCCCCCCCACTGTTGCCCACCTTGACTCGCACCTACATCTCCCCTCCCCCTCCAACTACATTCCTTCCTCTGGCTTCACAAATCGCAACTCTTCAATCCTTTAGCCTCACACATTTTCTTTGCATCTCTGGCCTTTGTCCCACCATCTGCCTATCAAAAAAACCCTCCTCACTTGTGTCCAACTATTATCTGCTGTGCTTTGCCGTGCCCCTCCTCTCTTCTAGCTTTCTTCCCACCTCACTTCCCTACAATCAGTCTGAAGAAGGGTTCCGACCGAAATGTGAAACGTCACCTATCCAGGGATACTGCCTGACCCGCTGAGTTACTCCAGCACGTTGTGTGTTTTTTTAGTTAACAGTAGACATGAGGATACTCACTGTGTTGCCTTGCCTGAATTTGGAGTTGGTGGAGGCCCTGAAAGGAGGGAAATACAAAGAGTTAATATCCCTGAGTGCAGTCATTTCTTCCCGCTCACTATTTGCACTGGTGTTATTTATCTTCAGACATCTGTTGCTTCACACTTTGATTCATGTCAAAGCATTGAAAATCGGAGCTCGGTATAAAGGATGAAGTTTATCGCTGACAGATGTTTTATGGAAAAACAGTTCCTTAGCTATTGGACTGACAGCTAAATGTATCACCCAGTGTGGAACTGAGCCACATGGAAACAAAGATTCCAGGTTTAATCCCAAGTTCCTGTTGAGTTAATAGATCCAAATTCAGTAGGAGGATGTGATGGGTTCAGACCACCGGGCTGGGACGAACAGGGGCAGAGGAGGGGCAGAAATCAAGTTGACTGCAGATCACCGCAGAATGATAACTGGTTGAAAATGCACAGGTATACTGTACATAGGAGCCCCTGCTCTTGTAAATTGAACAGTCTGTTGACACATGTTGGGTGGCCTACCATACAAAGAGTGCTGGGATAACAGAAGTCAGAAGGCAGCCAGTGGGCCTGAGGAAGGATGTTTGAGATATGGGAGGGAAGTAATCGTACATGCAAAAGGAATATATTCAGATGTCAAGCTCCTAAGGTTTCACCCACTTGGGGTGTTGGCTGTCTCCCTGTAGATCTGGCCTTCTGTAATTTTTAACAAGGCTCACAATCATGCTTATTAGCAGAATTTAAATCAAATATCAAATGTAGGATAGGAGTTTGTGTTGACCAGGGAGGATCACGAATATCTGACAATGGGACCTGTATGTCTTATTCCGTTTAAAGGTTGATTTGGGAACTTGTGCTAATATACCAGTAGAGATTGGAAAACTAATAATAGTTCTTCCTCTGGTGTTCAGGTAGGTGATAGAGCTATCATAAGAGGCCATTCAGCCTGTCAAGTTGGTAACATCCCCAGATTGAGTAGTCCCCGCATTTTCCCCTTCACTTAGATTATTATTTTTCATCAAATATCTACCCAGTTCTCTTCTGAAAGGCCTAAAAATAAGTGAGCGAGATTAAAACCAATCTCTTTCATTGGCCGATTAATTTAACTTTGTATCCCCAGGTCTTGGAGCCATTTTCAATGAGAACACCTCTAAAATTACTTTACCTGAACTCATTATGGTCTCTTCTCAACCTTCTTTGCTCCAACGAGAACAAGCCCAATTTTTCCAGTTTAAATTTGAAGTTGAAATCCCCTATTGCTGGAACCATTCAAGTAATGGCAGGATCTCTGATGCCCTCACATTCACCCTCAAATGAGAGGATTAGAATTGGAAGCAATACCCATTACTTAACCCACCTACTTGCAACTGCATGGAAGGAGGCCAAACCAAGCAGAGCAGGCACATACAATGCCTCGTTACCCTGTGATATAATGTCTATCTTGCACATGCCCAGCCCTCCTTGCAACCCCCCTCTGATTCTGTTTGCCATTAACGTGCTGAGAGAAAAATTACAATGGTCAATTCACCTACTAGCTTGCCTTTGGAATGCGTATGGAAACTGGAACATCCAGACAAAATCCAAATAGGGTCAAGGAGAATTGCTCACCCGACAATACCCAATCTCAGGAGAAAAACAGTGGTTTCTTGAGCAGTGGAGGCATCACTGTGAACCACTGTTCCCCTATTTTAGTTGTAGGCAAACCAGTTTCTTTGCAGTAATTCAAAATGACTTCCTTGCTTTTGTTCTCCGTGCCCTTATTTGAGAAGCAAGTCGTGTTTAGTGGGAGGGAGGAAAACAGAGTGTTGGAATTTTAAAAGGATTTTGTTGCAGAATCATTTCCATTTCAGAACTGAGTGCTACAGATAGCTTGTAATTTTACACAACAGCCGCCTGTACCAACTTAACACAATAATTGGTGGGGAGGGAGGGAGGTTGCGGTGAAGGCTACACGACCTAAAAAGGAGAGTACCCACTCCATTCTCTGACCGTAATGTCTAAATTTGACTGGGATTTGCTTAGGATTTCCATTCCCTCACCATGGAACGGTGTCAATCTTCCTCCCATCACCCACCCTCAAGGCTACAAGCACGAATGGAAATTGTAGCAATGGATGAGTTGCAGATGTATTCCAGGATTTTACTACAGCACAATAATATCTCCACTTCAAAGTCAAGTGCTCCCATGGAGAGGGCACATCACACATTCCACTTCCTACATTGAGTTCTTTCGAGTTTACATTTTAAAATACATCAATTACTTCTCTTTTAAGTGCTGACTTTAGCTGGAATATTATGACTGTGTGATACCAGAGCCAAGTGTCCATTCTCCACAATTAAGATGGTACAGGATGTTCAACTCTTCAATATGCTAGTCAGGCCCAAACCTGACCTCCACCACCACAGCAGCAATCATGATATAAAGGTCAGGAATGACAATTTTGACATTATTCTTCACTTTATTAATCTAGTAACAATGAGTTCACCGTCAGCTTGTCTGATCAGCTAATGCAACACAAAGCAAAGATTAAAACATTGGGACCAATGTGGGATCAATGGCTCACAGTCACCGGATGGACTCATGGAATGACTGACCCATAGGGAGTAAGTGCTTTAAACAGTAAACAAAGAAAAATACTCTGCTGTAGTATGAAAGGAGAATTGCAACCACCGTTCTGGTCTTGTTAGCAATGCACTAAAGGGACAATCAGCATCTGCAGTTCTCTGTGAGAAAGGTCCTGATCCAAAATATCACCTATCTATGTTCACCAGAGATGCTGCCTAACCCGCCAAGTTACTTCAGCACTTTGTATCTTTTTTTGTACACCAGTATCTACAGTACCTTGTTTCTACCAGTGGTGGGACATGGCAGATTAGGGGACCACTAATCTGCCATGTCACCTTGGTTGGTGAATTGAGGGGCAGAGGGACAGGCTCCACATGTAGGCCCGTGGAATTTTCACAAGTGAATAATGAAGTGGCTGCTGGAGATCATTCATGAGGGCACCAGACACACCGGGGACATGACCTACAGTGCTGTAAATTTGATGCACTCACTCACATGGTCTCCAATTCATCGTTCATAAGTTCCACACAAATGCATGCGCCCAGCAGTCACATCTTAGATCTTACATGTGGTCTTGTGACAGACGAGTGTGATATAAAGTGACTAAACATTGTGGATGTGCAGGAATCACTCTCTTTTCAAAATGGTCCCCAATGTGTCAAATACTCCACAACCTACCTATCACATTGAATTACATACGGCTGCATGGACCTCGTTGCAATTGTGCCAGCCATGAATGGCTTTGGGCACCAATCTAACATTAGTTTTGGAACCCATACTCCTTGTTTCATAGAAGGGTCTTGACCCGAAACGTCACCCATTCCTTCTCTCCAGAGACGCTGCCTGTCCCACTGAGTTACTCCAGCATTGTGTGTGTCTATCCTTGTTTCATATCCTGATAGATGCACAGAGTCTCTTGCCCAGGGTAGGGGAATCGAGGACCAGAGGACATTTATTCAAGGTGAAGGGGAAAAGATTTAATAGGAATCTGAGAGGTAGCTTTTTCACACAAAGAGTGGTGGGTGTATGGAATAAGCTGCCAGATGTGGTAGTAAAGGCTGGGGCTATCCCAACGTTTAAGAAACAGTTAGACAGGTACATGGATAGGACAGGTTTGGAGGGATATCAACCAACATAGCTGGGACATGTTGGCCGGTGTGGGCAAGTTGGGCCGAAGGGCCTGTTTCCACCCTTAAAAACACTATGACACTATAACCTAAGTAATGTTTTAATGGCACTCTTACCGAATTTGACAAAAAGCACACCGGTGGTTGACACGGACTTATGCCCATTTGTGGCCACGCACTGGAAATATCCCGTGTCGGTGGTGTCGAGGTTTCGTATTCGGAGCCGGGAGCCATAGTTCGTCAGTCGGTAGGATATCCTCCGCGGTTCCTGGACAACAGGAGCGTCGTTCTTCAACCATCGGATGGAGGGTGCCGGATTGCCAGACACTTTACAGTACAGCTCTGCCGTCTGACCAAGCGAGGTTGTTATATTATTCATTGGCTCATCAAGGATCAGGTAATAATCTGCAAAAAAGTTTTTTTTTCAAAAAACAATTAATTCAACAAGAAAGAAACGTAAAATGCAGCCCGCAACTGCAAAGAGAGACGCACAGGATGGGTTAATTTGATAATTCCATCACAGAGCTCTGAGCCGAGCCGAGCCGAGCTATCCTGAGGACAAACATTTTTGTCTAGCTCTACAATCTGTGTTGAATTAGCTGACCTCAACTAAACGAGCCGACAATGTGACAACTTACTTCATTCTGTTGATTGGGGAAAGGAGTCAAAAAGCATCAGTGAAGTCAACTGGCCCCACTCGATTGGGCTCAGTGGCTGCATTTTCACCTCTGACTTGCGAGGTTATGGGTTCAAGCTGCCAAAATGCTGTCCCATGGTGAGGTGGTGCCTCGGGTGAGGTGGGAAATGGGAGGAAAATGGCGGTGAAACAATAACTCCTTTTCTAAAAAGGCAAAAATCCTGAAGGAAACGTTTTTACGCAAACTTGAAAACCATGGAAAGTGATTCAATGGAATTAGAACATTTCTCTCCTGTCTTAGCTTGCTCTTGTTTACAAACGTTCTCAGGCAATTCAGCCTGAGTTGGTATGTTGTTAAACCAAACTCTCGTAGGCAAATAAGTGTAATTTTTTTTTTTTTGCATGTCATAAAACACGTTCAACTCCTCACGCCCATTTAGCCAGTTTTTAAATGCCATAACTTGTACTTCCCTTGGCAGCATTAACCGCTCATTACTTTGTAAATTCCAAACACTTTGTTACTTTCTTCCAAGATGACATACACCGGTGGTAATTTGACACGATACCTACTGCATTCCAGATTGTGCTGGCATTAGATGGTAATGAATCATCAGGCTGTCTGAAAGTACAGCATCTACACAGGAACCGGCAGGCTTGCAAGAGTAAATTAGCGTGTCAAAACCCCCTCTATATGAGCCCCTGCAACCCCTCTCCACTAATACAGACTGTCTGAGTTTTAATAACACTGATTATGTATTACTAAAACAGTATTCGGCAAGCCATGTAACCACCCACCAGTCTCTTCAAGAAATCATGTGTTTTAATTATGTCGAGAAACTGCTCAAGGATCAGCTAAGAAATACAGCTGCTTCACGGTCCAATTCATCATTCTTTTCACAGTCTTAGAATGGTACAAATGAGCCACTGAGTGAAACACTGCATCACAAGTCTGTTGAGTTGCAAGGGCTAGAAATGTCCTGATCAACAACTAAGTTCTCGTGTTGCTACTGTGCCGGGTACTGGCTTTCGGACCTTGATGACAAATTTCACCGCTGACATCTGAATGATGACAAATGCACACTATATCTGCACTACTAAATTTCTGTCTGATATCTGTCCCTCAGCATAATAGATTGCCCAGAAATGTATCTTACTGCTGTCTGTGGCACTTCCCATGCCCTATGTCAAACAATGCCATTAGACCTTTCATATCCAGGTGGGGGGCAGCTTAGTTTAACATCCCTTCAAACATTCCTTCCACATCACAATGACGACTCTGCATGGTTTACATACTCAAGTTTCTTAAGTTAGATCTAAACTCACAATCTTCCGATTCAGATGTGGCTGCTAATATTCGGCCACGGCTGGCCATATTGGGCATGTTCATTTAGATGTTGCCTTTCTGTCTCGTTGTTCTGCTGCCATTGGTGACAGCCACAAACCCTTCATGAATAGGAATTCTTCCCTACAGCCATTAGGTTATTAAACACCATAACCTCCAAATAAGCTCTGAACTACATAGAGATTTATTGTTATTATTACACTATTATTGATTATTTTTGTGTGTATGTATGTGTGCATGAGTGTATGTATAACACACATACATATATATATACACACATATATACATATGTATACATGCGGTGGGAGATTGCAACCTTCACGTGGTCCACACTGTTTCGACAAATGTAATCAACCCGGCGTGCACAATCAAATAAGATCAAATAGAACAAGTTGTCCGACAACTTTAGGCTGTGCACGCCACACGCAAGAAGGAGATATGTATACATATATTGCACAAATATATGCGCATACGTGAGTATGTGTTTTCTATACACACACTGAACTTTTCTTTCTTGTTTCTTATATTGTTTTCAGTGTATTGTGTTGTGCTGCTGCAAGTAAGAATTTCATTGTTCTATCTGGGACATATGACAATAAAAAAGCCTTGACTTGATAATTTAAAAAACTGAAAATGATGGAAATACTGAGCAGGTCAGGCTGCATCTGTCGTAAAAGAATCAGAGTGAATGTTTCAGAACGGAGACTCTTTGTCAAGTCAAGTCAAGTCAAGAGAGTTTATTGTCATGTGTCCCAGATAGGACAAAGAAATTATTTCTTGTCACAACATGTTCTGAGGAAGGGCCTGAAATGTTGACTCTGTTTCTCTTCCCACAGCTGCAACATGACCTGCTGTGTATTTCCAGCATTTTCTATTTTTGTTTTAGATTTCCAGCATCCTTAGTTTTTTTTCTAATTTACATGTAGATCTACCAGATAATGCCCAATTACAAAACTCCATCACCTCTCCCATCTTGTTCCAACCTAAGAGAAATAATCCAACAATATACCCAAACCTAAATAATGAATGGGATTTAACCATTGAGTTGAATATCATAGATGCATTGCAGACAGAGATTCCTTATAGTATACAACAGTAATTTTAATTAAAATCAATTAAAAATTCTGCTCTCAATTCCTTCCCTCCTACCACCCTCTGTTACTTTCTGTTGAGAATTAACCCCAGAACAACCATTCTTTGTTTTATTCCTCAAAGAAATGCTTTACACTTTTCACAGCAACTTTATTCAGAACATAGGCTAATTCTCTGCCGGGTTTGTGTTGGCAGCCATGTGCTGCCCTCTCCTCACTTTAGACTTATCTCAGACTCTGCAGGGACCCTGGGCTTTCACAACTTTTATAATTAACAAAATACCTTCTACATTTTAGTTACCCCAGTTACTTGCTTCAGTCACATTTTTCTCCAGCTATTTTCACTCATGGAGATATCTAGTCAGTGTGGGGCACCATCCCATGGACATCACCCTAATGTGCATGAAATGAGCAGCAGTTTTCTCAGTACAACTCCAGTCGCTAAGCACCAGTGAACACTTTAAACCATAAAGACCATTACGGGGAAAAGTCTTCCCAAATGGTTTTGTACCCAACAAAAGACGACTTAAATGCATGAAAAACAACAGCAGATTTTATGCACAAGGTAATACCATATAAAAGACCCAGTGCAACATTTTGTACAGAACATTAGGACCCTGGGGTTGGTTCCAATTTGTGAAAGAGATCTTTTGAAAAAATAGGAAAAAAAAAGTCGCTCTTGCATGGACCATAAAAGAAAGTGTCTGCGTGATTAAAGAAAGGTGAAGTGGAGAGGCTTGGATGTAATAGCCTCCATGATCAAGTTGACTAATAACCTCATGCATGAGGCTCTGGGTATCTAACTTCATGCTGCAACTTTTGTACAGAAGGAAGTTAAGTAATGACCCATTGAGTCATACAGTACAGAAATAGGCCCTTCGATCCAACTTGCCTAAGATGCCCCATCTACACTCGTCCCATCTGCCCGATTTTGACCCAAATCCTTCTAAACCTTTCCGATCCATGTACCTTTCCCGGTATCTTTAAAGTGTTGCCAAAGTACTTGTCTCAACCAACACTTCAGCCCACAATGTTTGTGCCGAATATGAAGCTAAGTTAAACTGATCTCATCTGCCTGTACATGATCTATACCCCTTTATTCCCTGCATTTCCATCTATCTAAATGCCATTTACGCTATCTACTCCCCTCATGATCTTATAAGATCACTCCTCATCCTCCTGCACTCCAAGGAATAAAGTCCTAGGCTGCCCAATCTCTCCCTGTAGTTCAAGCCCTCAAGTCCTGGCACCATCCTGTAAATCTTCTCTACACTCTTTCCAGCTTTACAATATCCTTCCTATAGCTGGATGGCCAAAACCGAACACAATATTCCAAATGTGGTCTCGCCAACATCTTGCACAAACAGATGGTGGTTATGCTTTAAGTTAAACATTTATGACAACAGGACGGTCAGGCTGACACTGCAGGCACGAGCCAGCTGATTGGAGCACAATATCAATCATTCCCACGCATCCTAACATCAGTGATGGGGGGCAGGTTCACGTCTGCCACTGCCCGTTAGTTATAGGACTTTACTAAAGTTACACCCACTCTGTAACAGGGGTATGGCGGAGACTCAATACCAGGCAATCATTAATTACTGAGTTTTCTCCTAAATTGATTTATAACTATGACTATTCAATCTTGCTTTGTTATGATCATTGTGTACTGCATTACTCTTGGAATTTTTCAGTCTTGTTATTAGAGATGTGTTTCACATTGCACCCCATTCTCAGACTAGGGTGAGCAAGAACGGCCAAGTTATTCCTATCACTATGCAATGGCTTCTGATAATTATTGTCAAATTAGGCAGGATAAGACATAGTTCAAGTCATAAGTTATAGGAGCAGAATTAGGCCATTCGGCCCATCAAGTCCACTCTACCTCACAATCAATCACAATCAGTTTTATTTGTCACATTGCACATAAAGCTCGCCTGCAGTCCGTCTGTTTTTTCTTTTTTGTTGTTGTTTTCTTGTCTTGTATGGCGTGTTAATTGGAGTTATTATGTTGTGTATGTGTGTGGGAGGGGTGGGAGAAACGTTTTAGTCCCTTCCTTCGGGGGACGCGACTTTTTTTGTTGTATCTCCCGTCTCCGTCTCCGTCTGCGCTGAGGCCTAATGGCGGAGCTGGCGGCCTCCAACTGTGACTGACCTCGAGGTTCCAGAGGCAGAGCCAGCCAGGACTTACCAGCGCGAGGCTGGCCGACTTCGGGGCTGTGGCGGGTTCAGGCATTCCGGCGTTCCGGCGGCCCGACTCGGAGCTGTGGCGGCTTTCCGGTGGTGGTGGCGGTGACTTCGGAGGCCTGGCCGCGGGCCCAGTGGATGACATCGTCGGGAGCCCGCAGGTCCCAGGTTGGTGACCTGTTTTTCCGGAGCTCGCGTGGCAACAGCTGCGTCCGCTGGACTGGAGGGCGGCAGCTTCGACCGCCCCGGGCCGCGGAGTTTGAACCGGCCCGTTCGCGGAGCACGGTTCAGACGTGGGACTTACTTACATCACCCGGTGGGGTCATAACATCGGAGGTCTGGATCGCCTCAGCGCAGAGGAAGAGGAAGAACAAGAAGAGAAGAGACAAAGACTTAAGATTTTGCCTTCCATCACAGTGAGGAGGTGTCTGGTGAACTCACTGTGGTGGATGTTAAATTTGTGTTTTTTGTGTGTTTTGTTATTTACTATATGTATGACTGCAGGCAACGAAATTTCGTTCAGACCGAAAGGTCTGAATGACAATAAAGTTTCCATGAAATCCATGAAATTTGCCAGCAGCGGTACAATGATAAAGAACACACAAAAACACACTAAAACATTTTACACAAACATCCACCACAGCATTCATCACTGTGGTGGAAGGCACAAAATTTGGCCAGTCGTCCTCCATTTTCCCCCGTGGTCGGGACCTCCACCCTCCGCAGCCGTCGCTGCGGGCGTCCAGATGTGCAGACAAGGTAAAAAGTCCAGATATGTCCTGAATCGGTGCCTCCCCATGGGAGACCGTGGCTTCAAGTTGGTGTAGGCCGCAGGCCGGCGGTCGGAGATTTAAAGTTCGCGCCGCAGCCAGAAGCACTGCAGGCTGCAGGGCCGGCAGTCGAAGCTCCCTTCCAGGGATCCCTGGCGAGGGACCCCGCTCCTGATGGTAAGTCCCCGCCGCGCCCGCGGTAGAAGTTGGCCGCGGGTCGGCAGCTGGAGCTCTTCTTCCCCTGGGTCCCCATGAGGGATCCCAGGCCCTCCGGCGAGTCCCGACAAGGGCTCACCCGCTCCAGAGTCGAGAGTCCGTGCCAAGAGTTTGCGCTGCGCCTGCCGCTGAAGCCCCGGGCGCGTCTCTGGGAAAGGCCGCACCGATCCTTGCTGTTAGGCCACGGGGGAGGCGACATGGAAAAAGTCGCCTCTCCGTGGAGGAGGCGACCGAAGCGGTTTCCCCCTTACCCCCCCCCCCCCACACAAGACACACAAAGAAACAGACATTAAAACGTGCTAAAAAAACAAAAAAAGTAGAAAAAAACAGACACGCTGCTGACAGGGCTGCCGGCTTGCAGCGCCCCCACCGACCTATCTTTCTCTCTCAATTCCATTTTCCTGCCTTCTCCCCATAACCCCTGACACCCTTACTAATCAAAAATCTGTCAATCGCTGTCTTAAAAATACCCATTGATCCAAGTCAAGTCGAGTTTATTGTCATTTGCACAAGTAAGGATGAGGTACCGGTACAATGAAACAGGCACATGGACTCAGACTACACAAAAAATTACACAAAATTCTAAAATAAAAAGATGGTATAAAAACAAGACATTAACGCAAAACATAATGAGAAAACAACTCGATGATAGCACGAGGTGGGCCTTAGTGTCAGCCAGGATAGGATTCATTATATTATTTATATTTTTATATATATAAAATTACAAACAATCGAGTGATGCACATTATTCCCAGTCTGCAAATACTGTAACAAACAATGATACATTTTATTGGAAATAATGAACGTTGGAGCTGATGATTGTAAATATTAACACTGAAAGAATGTGCAAGATTAAAAAAAAACATGTTCTGGGTGTAACTAGTTTGTGAAGGGAAACATGTGACACATCTGTCTATCTCTTCTAGGGTATTAAAACAGTATGGAGGGGAATTCCTGTTTAGATTTCTTATTCCCCTTTCATAACCGCTTGCGATACGGTATAAACAGAAGGTTTAGTCAATTCAAAGCATTTTTGCCATTTTCCACGAGAGAATCTCACATGAATTTCTTGGAAAATTGATTTGTTTTGCAGCAGCTGTTGCAGAAATAGTAATTTCTCGTTTCCTTATAAATCCTCGGAGTAAAAGTGTGCATCAATCTTTCACATCCACACCCTAGAAATAAAACAATCTATACTCACGTAAGAATGACACTTTGGTAAATACACAGGAGACTAATTTGCTTAATAGCTCCTCACTTTCATGCATCCTCACCTAAAGTTGAAGTCACATTAGGACTATTTTTCCTTGGCTACTGCTTTATTCGTAAATGGACTGATGTTGCTTCATACCTCTGTATAAAGTATTAAAGCCAAATTTAATCCTGGTCACTCTTGAGGTTGCCACACAGATACTTTCAGTGGGGACGAAGAAACTGCAGATGCTGGAGAATCGAGGGTTACACAAAATGCTGGAGAAACTCAGCGGGTGCAGCAGCATCTAAGGAGCGAAGGAGATAGGCGACGTTTCGGGTCGAGACTCTTCTTCAGACCGCTGAGTTTCTCCAGCATTTTGTGTAACCCCCTACTTTCAGTGGGGATTCACTGGACAGTTGGCTGCAGTAAGACCCACGCCTGGCTTTCCCCACCCAATGGCTGCAGTTTAGAGGAACTGGAGTATCTAAGCTGGTCTTGAGACCATTTTGCTCGCCACAGACCATGGCATGGAATGGGGAATATCTTGCCTTACGCAGTAAATGATGCACAGTCTTTTACCCAGAGTATGGGGAATCAAGAACAAGAGGACTTAGGTTTAATTAAGGAGAGGGGGGAAAATATTTAATTGGAACCTGCGGGAACTACTTTCTGACAAAGAGTGGTAGATATCTCGAAAGAGCTGCCTGAGGAGGTAGCTGAGGCATGTACCATCACAACGTTTAAAAAACATTTGGACAGGTACATGGACAGGATAGGTTTAGAGGGAATATGGGCCAAACGCAGGCTGGTGTGACTAGTGTAGATGGGGCATATTGGTTGGCATGGGCTAGATGGGCTTGTTTCCACTCTGTACGACTCAAAACACAATTACAGCAACAGCCGCATTTGCTCAATGATCTATTGAAACTACTTTTCAATTATTATATATTCTAGCGAAAAGAGTCTTAGGAATTTACTGTACATTCTGACGTTAATTTCTAGTGGGTATGAGAGAGGTAGAAAACCTCGCAATGATTTCCTCTTCCAGTTTGCCAAATTGCAAACTATCACTTTACAAACAACTACAGCAACTTTGGCTGTTGACGGGATTTAAGCGCACGATTCTCCTCCACACCTGCAATAGCATAAGCAAAGCTGATGTACAGCATTGTACAGAATTACTTTTAATGTACATCATAGACCACTCATCCCACTGTAGTCCAGTTTATTCCCCAAATAATCCTTCTTCAAAACTCTACAACTAACCCTATCGGCATAATCTTCTACTCCTTTCTTCCTTCGTACATTTATTTGGACTTTCCCTCGACAAAGTTTTACTCCTTGCCTCAATTATTCGTTGAGATTGCAAATTCCTTGCTCTAACCACCCAGTGGTAAAGACAATTGTCCTGACTTCTCTTAAGGATTTATTAGCGTCTGATATTAATGGCGTCTACTTTTGACCACAAGTAGAAACACATGCTTGTCCACCATATCAAACTCATTCATAATCTTGGAAACCACAAATCTAAAGAATCTCAGACTGTTTAAACGTTGAATTGGAATAGCCACAAAAACAACAGCAAGAATAATGGGCACTTGTGACAGGGGGAAATCGGTGACTCTTGAGGACCACCACATTCAATAAACTGGGCAAAGCTTCAATCTGGCGATGGAAGCAGTTGTAAGCCTTTCTGTTTTCCTTAATGAAAGGAGGATAGAGATGAATGAGAGGACACACAGTACATTATGAGATGTGCAGTTCTTTCACATACTGTTCTGCTTTTGAATGAAGATTTTTAAAATTTGAAACCATGCAATTTCACAAGGGTGACAGCCAGAGAACTTTTTAACTACCATGGGATGATAGCATCAAAGCTCAAGGATTTCAAGAAATGATTGGAACATACATCCTGTTTGAATTACAGTATCATTTCGGTGTCCCAGTGTCTCAAGCCGGGCCCCAGCAAAACAAATACTCTGTAAAATCACTTACAGATGTAGAACATCCCAGAAGAACATTTATTTAAAAAAAAATAGAATCTCATCAAATGTTAATTCCAGAGTACTAGCAGTGTTAATACTGTTGAATGTAGGAGTGATGTGTATGGGTTTTCTTGGGGAGCGGAGGGTGGATGGGGGTACACTATTTTACCATCTACTGGAGCTTTATCATTAACAAAGAATTGCTTACCTGAATCGCTGGAGGTGTTCCATGTTGGGGTGGCCTGCTGCAACCGTGTTCCTCCTGGTAGATCCATTCCTGAGGAATCCAAAAGGAAATACTTATTAATGTCTATAATATTAACTCTGATCATGAATTGACCATATTTCATGCCCTTACAAATATTTTTTTTTAAAGCGCTCTTATAAATGGCACAGGTTTTTCACTCCTGATGTTTGTTTTGCAAATGTGCATTGCTTGAGGTAATACATGAGGTAAGAGGCTCCGTTCTTGAGCCCGAGGTACGCATGAGGTAAGAGTCACTGTCAAGATTGAGTATTCCCCTGCTTCTTCCATTACCTTCCAAAATTATTCCTTGGCCCAGGTTCAGAGGAACAGCCACTCTACCAAAATAAATTCACATTTCCACATCGAGCATTCCCCTGGTTTTTCTCAGCGAGATTGTCAATTACTGCCAAATTAGCTTCATCAGTTACTGGACATGGAAAGTGGGTTGAGACAGCCTAAATACTCGAGATCTTACAAGGAGACTCGAGGCCACTAAGAGAGTGCAAACCAGGTGCCAATAAAAATTGTGTTTAAAAGAGGAAATAAATCCCAGGTTATATCATTATCATTATCTCACGGTTGTTAGAAGCTATGTAAATGGGCAGGGGATGAAATGCAAAGGTTTACAAGTTTAGCAGTGCCAGTGGTCTTTCTGTCTTGGATCTACACTGCCAAGAACGCTGATAGTGGAGCTATCTACTAATGTAAGGGCTGGCCGATTCTATCACGATGCTGAACTCTGGAGGATTTAGCATTTCAGCAAAGACCCTTGTAGAGTTGATGATCTGGTTAGAACACAACAAAAGCTGTACCTCGGTACACGTGACAATAATAAACTAAACTAATGATCAGGGAAATTGTTACACAGACAATTAGATCACCTATGCTTTGGTAGTGAAGCCCTTAAGTTCTGGTAGTATTCAGAGTACATTTTGTAGGCTATTGAAAGCTGTGCCATCCAAGTAATTATAGCTATGTGTGTCTTAGTTTTAAGTCCAAGTTGGGGTAGGAAGTCACTTATTTTTCCCACTCCAATCCGGTAGACTGTAAATTGCAGAGAGTTAGAACAAGCTACTGATGCCACTTTAAAATGCAGATAGAGTCAAGCGTCAAAAATGTGTTATTGTCATATGTCCCAAAAAGTAACAATGAAATTGTTACTTGCAGCAGCACAACAGGTACGTAAACATAGTACTCTGTAAACAGCAACATAAACAACCAATAAAGAAGTTCAGTGTGTATTATATATTTTATAAAAACAAACAAGTTCAGAGGATGTGACTGTGGCTTGATCTGGTGGTGAAATGGGTGGTGAATCTGTGGAATTCTTTGTCACAGAAGGCTGTGGAGGCCGTCAGTGGATATTTTTGAGGCAGAGATAGATAGATTCTGGATTAGTACATGTATCTGAGGTTATGGGGAGAAGGCAGGAGAATGGGGTTGGGGGGGGGGAGATAGATCAGCCATGATTGAATAGCGAGGTAGACTCGATGGGCCGAATGGCCTAAATCTACACCTATCCCTTATGACCTCATGATCTATCAACTTAAACTGAAATCTCAATGAGAGAGAGCTGTGGAGACATCCTCACCATAAACAAACCTCAGGAATAACTGCAAGGTTATTGCAAGGGCCTGAAGTGACTTAGCAAGCAGAAATATTTTTTTTTAAACTTCATTTTTTGATCAGGGAACAGGAATATAATTTTATCCGTCAATGCTTCTGTTAAGTATCTGGAGATTTTCTCTTAATTAAACATGATTTAAATAAAATTGACATTGTTATCACTGTTTTCTCCATGGTAAGACGAACACCTAAGCAACTGCCTCATACAGATTTTTTTTGCTGGGTTTGGATAGGAAAATAATTTAATAAATCCTCGCCTTGTTCCAGAACTAGGCCACTTGCAGAGTCAATGTTGAGCTAAATGATGCCCATAATCTCAGCTGGGACATCCACAGGACACGCAGAGTTTTTTTTTAAACAAGAGATTAGATGAGAGGAGCTTGAAGGCATATTTACCCATGCTGCACGAACTACTTGGCTGCTGCCTGCAGCATGGATCAGGACTTGAGAGTATGACCATTGTTCTCAGCCCATTCAGTAAGTGTACATTGGAGAAACTAATTCACATAGCATAGCTCTTTGAAAAGGGGCAAAGTGGTACCATTTCCTGCTGAACTAAATCTCCATGGAGGTCAATGTCCCTGGAGACACCACTTATTGCCAGCAGCTGGTTGCAGATACATAGTGGAAGCTCAACATAAGGTTTCACTTGATGAATGTAAGATTAATTTAAGAACATTAAAAATATCCATAATATATGACAGCAAAGGGTTTGATGAGCAGTTTTGCCATTGTGTACTCTGGTTTTATGTAATTTAGAGATGAGTAAGTCTTGACAAAGACAAAATTAAGTCCTTGCCAGTATTTCTGGATCATGCTCCTATCCAGGCCAAATTCACATCCTTGCATTTTTAAAAACACCGGTTCTCATTTATAACAATTGGCCAGAGTGATGAGGAATGGTAGAAATACTCTGTAAGACAGAAAGGATGCTTCAGTTCATCATCCAGCACAATTAATAGGCAGCATGGAAGAAAAGGTCTGTGTTATGCTTATAAATTGCCCTGGGATTTGCAGCTTACTGGATTGCCTCCTTGAATTTGCACTTAGCTAAAGTACAGAGGAATATTGTAACATGATATAGTAGCCAATTTATTCTCAAATCATATCAAATCCCACAATAGTGGTTCACCCAAATCATCCTGATGAGATCACTCTGCTATTACTGTCTAGTTAAGTGCAAGAATGATTTACGATGATTTTTATAAAATTACATTCTTCAAAAATTATTGCTGTTCAATTAGTCAGATGAGGAAACAGTTGTTGGAAAGAGAGATCAGCCCATACATATCTGACAGAATCAGATATTATTGAAAATTAGCAAAAATTACAGCTTCTGAATATTTGACACAAAAAACAGAAAATGTTGGAAATACTCAGCAGGTCAGGCAGCATCTGTGGATAAACGGAGTTAAAAGTGAATATTGAAGTGAGTTTTATGTCGTAGAGAGGATGGGAGAGAAATGGATGGGTCAAAGAGAATTTGTACCAACCCTGTTTCATTTTTCGTGGTTGCAGCCTGACCTGGTGAATGTTTCCACCATTTTCTTTTTTTTTTAAAGAATCGGCAGCTGTTGGATAAACTAGATAGCCTGCATGAGCTCCCACGACATGTTGCTTAACCTGCTTAAGGTTTCATAAAACAATAAGGCCACTCTACAACCATTGATTGGCCTGAGGTTATTTCAATGGATAGGACCACACTACAAGATTTGTGGCAGTGGTGATAATACATTGAAGTCAGAGAGTTATACAGCATGCAAACAGGCCCTTTGACTCAACTTGTCCATGCTGACCATGTTGCTTAACTGAGCTAGTCCTACTTGCCAGCACCTGGACCATATCTACTCCAAACCTTTCCTGCCTGGTACCGCGTCTAAGTGTTTTTTAAACGTCGTAATTTGACCTCAAGGACTGTGGAGAGTGAATGGATGTGGACTTCCTGCAGTCACACATCAGTAGCGGTGGGCACCCATGCACTGTTAATACACACACTGCCATCGTGGGTGACAGTGCATCTGAACACAAGCAATTTCCTGAACAACTATCCATGCTGTGCCATTGGGCCAGGGACCCCTTACAAACACTATATTTAAGAGGGAGTTAGATGTGGCCCTTGTGGCTAAGGGGATTAGAGGGTATGGAGAGAAGGCAGGTACGGGATACTGAGTTGGATGATCAGCCATGATCATATTGAATGGCGGTGCAGGCTCGAAGGGCCGAATGGCCTACTCCTGCACCTAATTTCTATGTTTCTATGTTTCTAACACTGGAGAGTGCATTCTAGAGATAGATCCTCTGAACGCCCAACTCCTACTGGCCACTGAACCCAGATGTCTTTCAAGGCCTTGGTTGAGCAAACTTGCTTTCTCCACTGCAGCCACAAAATAAATATCTTGTGAAACACTTGACACCCTGCTTAGCAAGGGGTCTGTGTGAATTGGTCTTGTTGCTGCTATCAGATAACCATGGTGGTGATGTACTGCAAATTCGATGTGTCGCGAAGATCGGACTGCAATGACTTTGATTGCAATAGTCAACAGGCAACAGGACCTTGATACAAGAAGTGAGAAAACTTTATCACAGTTTCTCCAGAAAAGCCTCCAGCTGCACTTCTCCCTGAGGTTGGTAGTCCCTGTTTGTTCTCCTAGATGTACTTTGGTTGATCATCTCTTGGTTCTCATTTTCTTTAGTGGCATTCCTGCAAGGAACATGCATGAAGCCAGAAGCTCTGACAGACTTCACAATTTCACTGCAACGGTAAAGGCTTCGAAAACACTGGGATTTTGCCTGGGAACGATTGATGATGCCTTTATATGTAATTGGAAATGATTACCTCATGATGTGTTGTAATTGTTGAGCTTGAGAGCAGGAAACATAGAGAGCAATATGGGCAGTGAAAAAAAATGCCATAGAGCCGTAACTCTGTTATTTGAGTGGATTTGTATTTATTAATGAGGGCCCCAAGGCTTAGAGAAAGGTACCCATGCTGCCAAAATCGAGGCCAGCCCAAAAATCAGAGGAAACCAAGTGGTAAACTTGAGCTTCAACTCAATGTGCTATTTTGATCTTGCTATTCCCCTCTCTTAAGGCCTCCAAGGCTGGCAGCAAAACAAAGTCAAGTTATTATGGCTGCACATATTAACACTGGACAAAATGAATGCATCATCAGAAACTCTTGTTATTTTTCAGAGGGAAATGAATCATGATATAATTTTCAGAAATAACATTTTTTTCTTCAATTTGTTTGTCTTGTGTTTAAGGTTGTGTGATTTGGAATGGGACTTGATGAATTCATTTTGAGTATTACAGAGCTTTGGGTGGTTTCGTACATTTTTCTGCCACCGCCCCCACTGTGCACTGAATGTAGCACGACCTAAGCTGCCAAGTAAAGCAGTGTCCCAACCAATCCTGACAGAAACTCAAGCTGTCCAAACACAGGAACACTGCAGTCAAGCGCTCCCCTAATATTGAGAAAAAAACAAAATGCTGGTGAAACTCAATGGGTCATGCAGCATCTGTGGAGGGAATGGACAGACCCAAAACATCATCTTAATATAAAAAGGTTGCCATTATTGTGATTGACGGGGCAATACTGAGCATTGTCTACTGCCACATATCGCTGCTTGTTTTCTCAATGCATCACAAACATGTGAGACACTCCCTCTCCATCTGAATATGCAACAGGATTCTACTGTGTCTGACCCAACAGAGCAGAATTTGACAGTTTTTTGTAATACATTCTATACTATTTTACAAAAATTATATTAAATGGAAGACATGTTTTAGTTTCAGTATGGTGCAATTATTCATCAAAGAAAATCAATCCACTTCAACATACACGGACGAGAGACCTGCTGAGCAGAGCAAATATGTGAACATTGAGAGTAAATGGTTTTATATAACAGTTGCTCATGTGCCTTATAAACACAAGTTCAACCTTCAGGAGTATTTTAAAGATGAGTTCTGGATTACAGATGACCTCATCAGGTTTTTTTTTTAAAACCAAATTATCTGCGGCTAATATGGTTACACTTGAAGCATAAGAACTTTCTAAAGAATAAAGCAGCACCAGCTAAAAGACAACAACTAAAGATTCACCTAGAAATTAGTTTATTCCTCATGTGGTTTCTGAAAGAAAAATATAATAAGATGATGAGGTAATCTGTAATTCAGGACTCAACTTTAAAATACACCCGACGGATGAACCTTTGTTTCCAAAGCACAAGAGCAACTATTATACAAAACTTCTCACTCTCAATATTCACTTATTTGCTCTGCTCTAACCTGTGTAGCGCTAAGGCCCATGTCAGGCCAGATATGGTATTTGTTTGCATTTGCCATTAAAATAACTCAAAGTGTATTTTGAGTTCCCAACAGGGCATTACGCTCTAAGTCTGGAGGACCTCAAAGCTTTACATTCCCAGCCCAATTCATAGCACACTAACATCAAGGCAGGGCTAAAAAGGTATGCTGCTTGAAGCTGCAGCACTACTGGAAGCGTGTTCCCAAGTGTGATTAGGGCAACAGGGGAGATTGTGCAGGAGACGGACGGTGTTTCACATCTCCGATGCAGAACTAAATACCTTGGTTGATGAGGTGCAGTGCAGGAACTAAGCCGTGTGCAGCAGGGTCTTTGGGGGCCTCCCGAGCTAAAAAGAAATGACAGTGGCTGCTCGAGAGAGAAACTCCTTTCATCTCACAGCTGAACCCTGACAGCTAGTTAGTCTGATGTGATTTGTCCAAGAGAGTTACAGACTTGAAATTTAACAGGATTTACCCTCAATGAGATTCACAGTGGCATTTCCATCTCTGGTGTGAAAACATAAACATGACAAATGGGCGAAGGGGTACACCGTTCAGGCCCGCATTTCTGCTCCACAATTCAGCAAGATCATGGCTCGCAAGATCGTGGCCTTTGAGCTCGCCTGCTGCTAACCCAGTACCTTCAACATCTACAAACCTGACGATCTCCGTCTTGAATACACACAGCTAACCATCCACAGTTCTTGGTATGGAGAAATCCAAAGATTCTTCATCCTCTGAATACAGAAATGTTTTCATCACTGAGCTAAATGGCTGACGTATCCATTTGAGACTAACACTTTGTTCAGGACTTCTTGGCAATGGGAGGACATCAACTCTGTCAACAATTTGTACATTTCAATGAGATCTTTCTTCAAAACTTTTAGAGTGTTATCTCTTTCCTGAACCTGGTGGCTCATCTATTCACATTCGATTATCTCTGGTGTGTGGTGAAGCCAATGCACTGGAGACCTCATGAGAATATCTGAGCACATCCAGGGAGGGTTTGCCTTCTGTACTGCCTTCCAAGATTCTCACCTTCTGCAACCCGATATCCTTGCTCTTCCACCCCAGATTCCTGCAGAGTCTGGCATTCGCTGTAAAGCTATTCAACTGGATTAGAAGATGCATGGAGCAGAGTCAACACCAGGGTTAAAGAGTAGCACCTATCCCTCAAGATCCATCGCTCTATACGAAGCCATGGGTGAAATCTGGTGGACAGTCCAGACTGTCTAAGTGTGAACGTGTCAAGTGAACTTCCCAGATACATGGCATTGACTCTGAGAGATTTATTTTCATGGCAAAGCCCAGTGAACTACCACAAAATGAATGACCTTCTGAGTTAAGATGAGTTCGGAGGAGAGGCCAAATCACCAAAAGAGTACAATTTATCTTGCTCACTAGCTTTGGGAGCTCACAATCTGCACTGCCACAGTTTAATTTTCCCCAGCTTAATAGCAAAGTTGCTTTGCCACAAGGAGAACGTGTCTGAACTTCTTAACGTACAGCAAGCTGGGGAAAATAGCATCGATCGGCTGTCATCACCTGGAATCCGGTTGGGAGTGATACTGAGTGTGACCTCTCTCAGAGAGAGTTCTTCAGGTACAGGTGTGTAGCTGTAGGATCACCAATCTCACTCAACACTGACACAGATAATCATTCCAGGGTGCGACTGTGTCACCCAATGTTGCTATTAATTCCAAGGCTTGTCAATACATACAGCTTTTTGGGTGAAGCATTGCAGGATTTTTCTTACATACGTATGTAAAACATTTCTTCAAGAAATTACATCCAACTGATTTACAATAGAGAGGTTTTCTCATATTTTGTCGAAAAGTGGCCATTTGGCCCATGACATTTATGCTGGCCCTCAGAACATTCCCCATGAATCCCATATCCCCATTTACTTCCCTGCAACCTGTTCTCTTCCACATTTGCCCTTTAACGGCATCCTAATTCTGCTACCACCCACCCCATGCTATTGGCAATTTACAGTGGCCATTTAACCTACCAATCTGGGAACCACGAGGAAACTGTTCTATCCTCTTTGTTCACAGCCTGGTCTTGCCTCTCACTGAGTTTTTGAAGGTCATGGGGGTTCCTCTGCTGCTAATTGCTTAATTGCATAAATTGATCAAACTGATCACACTGATCCTGGGGGTGTGTAAACCATGTTAAATAGACATCTGCATGGTCACAGGAAGAGAGACAAGGATAGGATTGAACCCAAATGGCTGGAGCTGCCATGGGAGCAACACTATTGCCATGTCACTGCCATTCATTTCAAGTCTCATGGCATTAAGATGCGTGTTGCACATAAAATATTGCATGTAGCATTGTGTCTTCAATGCTATTATTACTGTTCATACTGTTTAAGTGTAACTGATACTGCTCTGTTGGTTAAATTCCAACAAAATGAAAACAAATGCCATTCAACCCATGATCTTCAGGATCCCTTCTTCATCTCAGTACTTAATCTTATGAAGTTTCTATAAACTTGTTCTAGCCTCGTGTAAATTAAGCACAATTTGCACACGCGGCTATACACACCACATTAGCTGATATTCCCGGCTGGGTTATATTAACGGAGCTACTAATTCAGTTACCACAATGTTCCACATCGCATTGTTATCTCTCTTTTCCACTTGGCCTGCTTCCTTTTCTATCATATTTTAGCCACTGTGTTTTCAAAGGAGTGAACAGATTGAATTAATTTTATTTTGAATTCATGAAATACACTTTTATATAATTCAGATTTCATACATTTCAACTTTAACCTTCTTCTAAATTCCCACTAGAGCTTTGTCATCATGAGTCATTGCCTTCTGCAGAGGAAGAGAGAAAACACAGACACTAATGGTGTTAAACTGGAAAGGATATAGAGAAGATTATGGGGATGTTGCCAGGACTCAAGGGCCTGAGCTACAGGGAGAGGTTGAGCAGGCTAGGACTCTACTCCTTGGAGCTCAGGAGTATGAGGATGATCTAATAGAGGTGTACAATATCACGAGGGTATTAGATAGGGTAAATGCACAGTCTTTTACCCAGAATAGGGGAATCAAGAACCAGAGGACGTAGGTTTACGATGAAGGGGAGGAAGAGTTAATAGAAACCCAAGGGGCAGCATTTTTTACACAGTGGTGGGAATATGGAACGAGCTGCCAGAGGAGGTGGTTGGGGCAGGTACAATTACAGGTACATGGATAGGATAGGTTTGGAGGGATATGGGTCATAATGGCAGGTGGAACTAGTGTAGATGGACATGTTGTTCCACGCTGTCTGGCTTTATGACTAGGAAGAAGAAATATAGTTCTATAGTGGCCTTCTGAGTTTAATCCAACCATCTCCTCGAGGGGGACATCAGGTCCAATATTAATATTGCACTTAATCCCCACCAGTCCCAGATATTTTATCCTCCCTTATGAGGGCAGTAGCAGGAGGGGCAAAGAAAAGATTTTCTCTCTATCCCTGGGTTTTCCTTTATACCAAGATCAGTGCATCTGTATTTAAAAAATCATAATTATTGATATCCAAGTCAAGTTTTAACACCCTTATCAACAGTTCTGCTGTGATCAATGAACTCAGCAGAAACCTAAATCATATCTTCCTTCCTGGTGTCTGAGACTTAACTGCTCATTGTTGAACTGTCAGGGAGGCTGAAGTTTCACTCTGAATCTCAAAGAGATGAAAGAAATTGTTTAGTTTTTAAATCTGCAGACATTGTACATAAAACATTTAGCAACATGTCAAAGTAACCTCAGCCAGAACAGATTGTAAATGTGCTGACAGTTCATGACACTCCTGACAATGAAGGGAAGGAAATATATCTCCCAACGATCCCTTGACAGGACTAACATTAATGGTTAAAACAAACCAGCTAAAGGGGTGAAGAGTGAAATGTTAACTTTAATTTAGTTTAGAGATACAGAGCGGAAACAGGTCCTTTAGCTCGCCAGGTCCGCACCGACCAGCGATTCACGCACACTATCCTAAACACACTACACACTCTAGGGACAATTTACAATTTTACCGAAGCCAATTATCCTATAAACCTGTTCATCTTTGGAGTCTGGTAGGAAACCGGCGCACCCGGAGAAAACCCATGCAGATCACGGGGAGAATGTACAAACTCCACACAGAGAGCACCCGTAATCAGGATGGAGCCCGGATATCTGGCCCTGCAAGGCAGCAACTCGACCGCTGCGTTTCCGTGCCGTGCCGACCTGTGGGAGGAAGTAATTGTAATTGTGGAAGGAAGTAATTGCCTAAGACACCGGCGCTCTGTAAATGATAGACTTGTAGTAGTATCAGATAGAATTATTTTTGGCTTGAGATCAGACCATACTCTTCATTTCTAGCTATATGTTAAACCTGTTGCTACTGTTACTACTAGTAACTACTATTTAATAGTGAAGGGTTTGTTTGTTCAGTGTTTTGTTTGAACTAGGCCATAGAGACCAGCATATCATTGTTTAAGATGAAGTGCGGACATACATATTTTATTCCTGAAGCATTTTTCCTTGGGAGGGCTGGTGTATGATCTCATTTGTAAACAATTTCAATGAACTTCATTATCAGTTCTCAACTAGAGATGCCTCTGAAGATGCTTTACTACAGAAAAAACTGGGAGTCACCTTATTACCTCAGAGTTAATCTTTTCATCTCCAAAACTGAAAGATCAGGAAGATTAAATGTTCAGCCTGTGCCAACATAGTGAAACTATGCCAAAAGAGGAATTGGTCATAACTCCCCTGGGCTGGTGTAAGCAAAATTGGCCAGGGAACTATACTTTTGGAGAGACTTCCACAGCAGTAGCCTAATCTGCCACAGTTCATGCACAAGGATATCATTTATGCTTTCATTTTTAGCTACTGGATCTTATCTAAAGTCTGGGAAATGTATGGACAGGGTTATGATGGATGGGCTGAGCACTCAATACTGGTGCCTCCTGGGGCAACAGGAAAAATCTCCTTAAATTGCTTTCAGATTTGTCGGGCAAACACCACAGTCACTCTTTGGAACTGAACAGTGCGCAGACCAGGAGAGTTAAGGGCCTGTCCCACTTGGGCGTCATTTGAGCGTCATGCAGATGGCGCGCGAACATTTTGTACATCCCAAAATCCTGGGATACTGCGCGTCACTGCCTACGTCACCACGCACCATGCGCGCATCACGACACGCGAGTCGTGCGTCGTGACGCGTAAATGATGTCGCATAAATGACGCCCAAGTGGGACAGGCCCTTTAGGCACTCGCGCGTAGCATTTCATTTACACATATCCATGATTTAGTAGTAAACATCTTGGAAGGACTTGCAAGTGCAGATAGCAAGGTTTTATATCCATGATTCACCAGAGAAAAAACAATCCAGTCAGCAAGGGAGGGAGGAATTGAATGGAGTTTTGTCAAGTGGAGATCAGAGGCTTGTTGAGAGAATTAGGGAGGGAGGAAAGAGAGGGCAGAAATAAAGAGGAAACTTACCACAAACTACAGTATTTTTCCACAAATGTGTGAAATGTCCAAGAATGATATGTTCTAAACCACATGGTCTGTACAACCAAATAAATCAATAAATGAAAATAGACACAAAAAGCTGGACTAACTCAGCGGGACAGGCAGCATCTCTGGTGAGAAGGAATGGGTGATGTTTTGGGACGAGACCCTTCACAGACTGGTTGAGATAAGGGAAACTAGATATAGACGGTGATGTGGAGAGATAAAGAACAATGAATGAAAGATATGCAAAAAAGTAACGATGATAAATGAAACAGGCCATTGTTAACTGTTTGTAGGGTGAAAGTGAGAAGCGAGTGCGACTTGGGTGGGGGAGGGATAGAGAGAGAAGGAATGCCGGGGCTACCTGAAGTGAGCAAAATCAATATTCATACCACTGGGCTGTAAGCTGCCCAAGTGAAATATAAGATGCTGCTCTTAAAATTTGCGTTTAGCCTCACTCTGACAATGGTGGAGACCAAGGACAGAAAGGTCTTTGGAGGAATGGGACGGTGGATTATAGTGTCCAGCAACTGGCAGATCAGGTAGGTTCAGACGGGCTGAGCAGAGGTGTTCCGCGAAACAATCGCCCAGTCTGCGTTTGGTCTCGCCGATGTAAGAGTCCACATCCTGAACAACGGATACAGTAGATAAGTTTGGAAGAGGTGCAAGTGAACCTCTGCCTAACCTGAAAGCACTGTCGGAATTCCTGGACAGAGTCGAGGGTGGAGGTATAGCGACAGGTGTTGCATCTTCTGCCGCTGTAGGGGAAGGTACCAGGGAGGGGGTGGTTTGGGTGGGTAGGGATGACAATAGACAATAGGTGCACGAGTAGGCCATTCGGCCCTTCGAGCCAGCACCGCCATTCAATGGCTGATCATCCCTAATCAGTACCCCGTTCTTGCCTTTTCCCCATATCCCCTGACTCCACGATCCTTAAGAGTTAACCAGGGAGTTGCGGAGGGAACGGTCTCTGCGGAACGCGGAAAGGGGTGGAGATGGGAAATGTGACAAGTGGTAGGATCCGTTGGAGGTGGTGGAAATTTCAGAAGATTATGTGTTGTATGCTATGGCTGATGGGGTGGGAGGTAAGGATTGTGGCACTGGGATGGTCTGTTGTGACTAGGGGGAGGGGGAGCAAGGGCGGACCAGCAAGATACCGAGGAGACAGGAGTGAGGGCCTCTTCTGTGATGGGAGAGAGGACTAAGTTGTCAGCTTTGATTATGTGCTAAAGTCTCTGGAAAGGGCTGCAAACTCCTAACCTTTATCTCAGTGAGATAAACAATCTAGGTCAGTGCCACACTAAACCCTGTTATTAAACGATGTGCTTTTGTTTTCTACTTTTCAGCCAAGATCTTATCAGTCAATCTAACCACCCTGCGCCTCGAAACAAAACTTAAAGGCTTACTGCTAATCGCCTGCGATTTATTTCAACAAAATAAGCTCTGTAAGCATCAACGAGAAGCCCTTTCTGAGTTTGCTTCCATGAAAGTACACAATCTAGTTATGGCTTCCTATGGGAGCCATAGTTTCACCATTACAGCAGCGTGCATTTATATGGGGGCTTTATATGGCTTTAGTTGCCGTATGACAGTGGATCAACATTTCTATACTGGGGCATCTGGACTAATGAGCAAATGTCTGGTCAAAGGTACATTTTATGGTGTGCCTTAAAGGGGTTTAGAGTGAGGTTTAAAAGAGGAATTCCAGAACTTAGGATCTCATCACATTAGCCATGCGTCAAGTTGTCCTACAACTTTATGCTGTGCACACCATACGCAAGAAGAAGAAGAAGTGATGTGTCAAAAATGGAAGATCTATTACAAAATACTACAATTGGAAGAGTCCGGACAATATAGGATGATAGGGCTGAGGAGATTACAGAAAGAAGACATGCCCAAAGTTATAGAGCTGCCCACAGCCATCTCCAAGGGTAATTGGCCTTGTGTTGCAAGAAGAGATGTAACGGGGTGTCTCTAGTCTATAACCTTTGTCAATCATCTATTTCCTCCCTGAATCCAGCAGGAAGCATCCAGCAAGAGATCTCCATTCAGGTAGAACAAGGGAAAGGAACTCAACAAGATGAAGCAGTAATTTTCTCTGCGACAAAGCAAAAAAAGGGTAGACTGGGAGGAGTAAAACAGAGAATGGTGTAAATACTCAACAGGAAGAGTGGCAGAGATCAACATTTCTGGTCAATGACCTTTGATCAGAACTTGGAAAAGTTGGATAAATGCAAGAGACAGAGGTAGAGAATTAACCAGCCACTGTTAACACTGAACACTAATGAATGAACTTGCATCAGGAGCAGAAAACACATGAGCAAAAGGATCATTTTATACCCCGACAAAGTTTTATTAACTCTGAATTAAACTTCTGTGTTCTTTAAGTCTGAGCTGTGGATTACTTATAAATCAAAAGCCGTGGGTTTAGGCACTGCTCCCACAACAAAGATAAGATCTCATCTGATCCTTCTTTGTAGTACATTGGTGAGCCTGCAGTGTCAGAGGTGCCGTCTTTCACTCACGGTGATCAACCAATTCCCTGTGCACCCTCTGGAAAAGATAAATTGTCACAATTTCAAAGAAGAGGAGAGTTATCCTCGGTGTCTTGGCCAATATTGTCCCCGAATCATTGTCAGGAATATGACGAACTAATCCTTATCACATTGTTGCTCGTGGAAGCTTGCTGTGCACAAATTGCCTGCCACATTTCCGACATTACTACAGTTGCTAAACTTCAAAAGTATTTTATTGGTTGTGAAATGCTTTAGGACAACTTGAGGCTGTGAAAAAAACGATATAAATATTTCTGATTTTTTTTTTAAATGAATTGAGTGCCAGAAATGCCTCCAGCAAAGTGGAATGTGCATTCGATACTTGACGCACTTCAGGCATGAGTGGCCATTTTACTACCCAGATATTGTCACCAGATGCCTGCTTGCATAATTGGCCAATATATCTACCATCATGAAGGTGATAGATGGATGTTGGTGCCAATAAATCAAATGCTTAGTAGATAAATGTCAGCAGGCATACTACTAAATTAGATGCAGCAAGGTTTAGATGGAGAGATCTGACCTTTTCTACATTCTGCATTCGCTTGCCTCAATGATGCCCGGCTTAGTTCTGGTGTCACCAGGGTGTAAATGGTCCTTGATTATGTCCACTGCTTCCCCGAGGCAGCATGAGTGCAGATGGAGTTGATGGGTGGGAGGCTGGTCTGTTGGTGGACTGAGCTGCATCCGCAACTCTCTGAAGTTTCTTGCACTCGAGCAGAGTTGTTGCCAAACAAACGTCATTGCAACCCAATAGGATGCTTTCTACGGTGCAAAATTGGTAAGAATGGTTGCATTCGTGTTGAATTTTCTTAATCTCTTAATCTTCTGAGGAAATATTTCAGAGGAAATTTAATATTTTCCCTCAGCCAATATTGCCATGAAACCGATCTTTGGGTAATTGATGTGCTTCTGACCTTGCATTGTCACATTGGTTGCCGTGCTTCTAAGATTGGAATTGGAGCTGCACTACTTTGATGTAAAGCCCTTTGGGGTGTTCTGAGGTTTTGTAAAGTATCGTTATATAAATCCAAGTATTCTTTATCCATATAAATGTGACTTGTTGCTGATGCAGTTGCTCAGGGGTTATGGGGAGAAGGCAGGAGAATTTGGTTGAGAGGGAAAGATCGATCACCCATGATTGAATGGCAGAGTAGACTTGATGGGCCGAATGGTCTAATTCTGCTCCTATAACTTATGAACCTGTAATATTAGCAAAGATACCTCATGACATGAAGCTATTGTGCACGTGCTTTGAATGAAACCTCTGGGAAACCAGACATGTGTGAGAACTTGGAACTGCCATTGACACAAAATAACAGTGTGTATCTGCCAGGCTCAGTGTGAAGCTGAATATCCATGCAGAATGCTCCAGCTTGTTTCACTGGTAAACTCAGAATGAATACCACAAGATTTGTTTGCTGGTGAACCATAGTCAGCAATTTTCATGGCCTGCCGGATGTAATTAATCCATCCCGTACGCCCTTGAGGCAGCTTCATTGTTTTATCATTCTCATTGCTTGCTTCAGTAGACCAACCAGCTTGTTTTCTGTAACAGTTTACTTAATATGCTTTTGGCATGAGGGATCTATTTTCCTCGTGAACAAATAATCAGAAGGGACAGAACAAGGATATAATCCTTAGGAAAATAACAAAAACGACTAACTTTGAATCATCTTTTCTGCCAATATTTCCAAATTTCAGAATGCCCGTTTTGCTCTGCCCTAGAGTGCAACTGTGTTTCTAGTTTAGTTTAGAGATACAGCATGGAAACAGGCCCTTCGGCCCACCGAGTCCACACCAACAAACGATCACCCATACACTAGTTCTATCCTACACGTGAGGGACAATTTGCAGAATCCAATTAACCTACAAGCCTGCACGTATTTGGAATGTGGGAGGAAACCAGAGCACATGGGGAAAACCCACACAGTCACAAACTCCGTACAGACAGCACCCATAGTCAGGATCGAACCTGGGTCAAAGTTAAAGTCAAGTTAAAAGAGTTTATTGTCATGTGCCCCTGACAGGACAATTAAATTATTTCTTTGCATAGCACAACAGAACATAGTAGGCATTGATTACAATTATATACGTAAATACACACATGAATGAATAAATTGATAAAGTGCAAATAACAGAAGGAGGGGTATTAATGTTCAGAGACACTAACGCTGTGAGGCAACAACTCTAACGCTGTGCCACTCTGCCGCCCTAACCTTTCAGTAAGTTATTTACTGAGTATTGCAGTTAAGCCCAACCTTGCAAGATGCTCACTTTAGGTGCTTTCTGGCTGGAGTGACAGTAACCCGACCAATGTTGCTGCTTTTCCACTAATTCAGCTTACACCAGTTTACTTGGCTGCATGGCAATTAGTGCAATTAACAAACAAGCCATCAGAGGAGCATTCCTTTTGGATATTCTGGCAATATCCTGCGATTCATTCATTGATGTTCAAGAAGGAACTGCAGATGCTGGAAAATCGAAGGTAGACAAAAATGCTGGAGAAACTCAGCGGGTGCGGCAGCATCTATGGAGCGAATGAAATACGCAACGTTTCAGGCCGAAACCCTTCTTCAGACCCTTATTTGATTCATTTATTGATTTGTGTAAGAAGGAACTGCAGATGTTGGTTTAAACCGTAGACACAAAAAGCTGGAGTAACTCAGCAGGATAGGCAGCATCTCTGGAGAGAAGGAATGGGTGACGTTTCGGGTCGAGACCCATCTTCAGACTGGTTAGGGATAAGGGAACCGAGAGATATAAACGGTGATGTGGAGAGATAAAGAACAATGCACAAAAGATATGCAAAAATGTAACGATGATAAAGGAAAGAGACCACTGTTAGCAGTTTGTAGGGTGAAAATGAGAATCTGGTGCGACTTGGGTGGGGGAGGGATGGAGAGAGAGGGAGGGAATGCCAAAGGTACCTGAAATGAGAGAAATCAATATTCATACCACTGGGCTGTAAGCTGCCCAAGTGAAATATGAGATGCTGTTCCGCCAATTTGCGTTTAGCCTCACTCTGACAATGAAGGAGACTGAGGATAGAAAGGTCTGTGGAGGAATGGGACGAAGAATTAAAGTGTCCAGCAATCGGGAGATCAGGTAGGTTCATGGAGGCTGAGCGAAGGTGTTCCGCAAAATGATCGCCCAGTCTGCGTTTGGTCTCGCCGATGTATAAGAGTCCACAACTTGAACAACGGATACAGTAGATGAGGTTGGAGGAGGTGCAATCTGCCTAACCTGATGTCCCAGGACAAAGTCGAGGGAGGAGGTAATAGGCACAGGTGCTGCATCTTCTGTAGTTGCAGGGGAAGGTACCTGGGGAACGGGTGGTTTGGGTGGGAAGGGATGAGTTAACTGGGGAGTTGCGGAGGGAACAGTCTCTGCGGAAGGCTACAAGGGGTGGAGATGGGAAAATGTGAATAGTGGTGGGAACCCGTTGGAAGTGGCAAACATTTCAGAGGATTATGTGTTGTATGCGATGGCTGATGCGGTGAAAGGTAAGAACATGGGGGACTCTGTCTATATTGCGACTAGGGAGATGGAGAGCAAGGGCGGAGCTGCAGGGTACCGAGGAGATACGAGTGAGGGCCTCATCAATGATGCGAGAGGGGAAACCCCGCTCCCTAAAGAATGAGGACATCTTGGATGTTTTTGTATGGAAAACCTCATCTTGGGAACTTAGTGCTGTAGTGCTGTACTCAAGGCATGCTACATTTCTCAAAGATGCTATTTCTTGGACAGTACAGTGGCTTATAGTGCAATTGTTGGACTGGTATCCTTGTGTCTGCTTTTCTAGAGACATGTTTTAATCTCTCCACGGCGCGTTGGGAATTTAAGCGTAAATAATTAAATAAATATGGTATAAAAACATTGGCATTGGTAATGGCAACCAGATTGCAATGCTACAGCAGAAAAATATCTGCAATCCTTACTTTGTCTGCCCTTTGCGTGACCTTTGCACAAGTTCAAATATGGTGTCTAGCAATGTCTGCATCTAGTGAACAAATAAAACAAAACATCAAGCCAAGGCTCCATATGCCAAGATAGACACAAAATGCTGGAGTAACTCAGCGGGAAAGGCAGCATCTCTGGAGAGAAGGAATGGGTGACGTTTCGGGTTGAGACCCTTCTTCAGACTGATGTCAGGGGAGTGGGCGGGACAGAGATGGAATGTAGTCAGAGACATTTAGGGGCCTGTCCCACTTAGGCGACTTTTCAGCGGACTGCCTGCGACCTTCAAGCTCGTGGCACTCGCCTGAAAAACCGCGAACTGGAACTGCGGCCGTCAGAGCGGAACACACACACATAAACACATCGCAAAGGCGGGGGCCAGGGAAAGCGGGGGAGCGCTGTCTGAAATTTACACGGAGCAAAGCCAAGGTGATACAGACACACAACGCGATGAACAGGAAGGTTAAAGACGGCTAGCGCAGTGTACAGTAAGTCTTTTAAAATAGCGGGGGGGGGGGGGAGGAGAGAAGGGGGGGGGGGGGTGGAGGAAAGGAGTGGATACACTTTTAAGAAGCCAGACAACTTTTAATAAGCCAGAGATACACAGCTGTGAAGTTTAGCGGGCATTTAACATTACTGGTCGGTTTTCCTTCGTTCTGAAAACTCGTGCTTACGTTTTTTCCCCCCAATGAAACAATGAAAATGCCCGGTCAGCAAAGGTGATTAACTGAAACTACCTACGGCTACCTCGACTACGTATAACTACATGGCGACCCCACTCCCACTGCACCTACGACTACAAAAGTATTGATTTTCTCCATGGCAACCAATTTTTGGTCGCAGAAAATTTTTCAACATGCTGAAAAATTTGCTGTGACCATAGTGAGGCCGCGACTAGTTCCCAGAATGCGGGAACTCCTCGCGACCATGAAGGAGACTCACCAGAGACCACCAACGAACATGTGGCGACGATGTGGCTGGCGATCATGAAGCGAGCCCAAAAAGTCGCCTAAGTGAGACAGGCCCTAGATCTCCCACTGGTTGGAGATCTGGGAAGGGGGAGGAGATGGAAAGAGAGGGAACACAATGGCTATTTGAAGTTAGAGAAGTCAATGTTCATACCACTGCGGTGTAAGCTACCCAAGCGAAATATGAGGTGCTGTTCCCCCAATTTGCACTGGGCATCACTCTGACAATGAAGGAGGCCCAGGACAGAAAGGTCGGAATGGGAGGGGGAGTTAAAGTGCTGAGCAACCGGGAAATCAGGTAGGTTAAGGCGGGTTGAGCGAAGGTGTTCAGCAAAACGATCGCTGAGACTGCCCTTGGCCTCGCCGATGTACTGGAGTTGACACCTGGAACAGCGGATACAGTTAATTAGGTTGGAGGAGGTGCAAGTGAAAATTGTTTGGCTCCATATGCCAAGGCAGGTGTGAAAACTCCTTAGTTATTCAAGATAAGTAGGAAAGTTCTCCCAGTGCCTGCAGTTATCTTTCGATCTCCAACACTAAATCAGATCATCTGGTCATTCATCGCCCTCATGTTTGTGGAGGAATGCTGTGTGTAAATCGTCTACCACATTTAGCGACACTACAATAGCTGTCACAATCAAAAGTACTCCATCAAATGTGGGCATGTGAAGCACGCCACAGTCTAGGGTCTTTCCGCTGCTGCACATTGGGGGGCAGGCACGGTGGAGACGCCCATCAAACAAGGGAAGTGGTTTCAACCCATGGCGCTACATGAGTGGCAAGGGTTCCGGTGACAATTATGGTTTTCGGGAACTCTTTCAAAGAAAATGCTAAGAAATGTATGTATAGCCGTGGAGAATGTCGGAGGAATTTTGCACAGTTCTTGTTTTGTATATCATTTTTATCCTGAATAAAGTATATTTTGATTTAAACAATAATAATACAACACAACATGAGCAAACATGGCACTCCTAGCAAGTTCCAAACTAGTGATGTACACCATACTGGTTGCTGTTCCAAAAATTGAGAGACACTATGGTGAAGAAATTCACTTTTGGTCCCAACACTAAGAGGCCATGATTGTACTCAACATGGCATTCAGTTCCACTGAGATTCGTGGAACTGAATGTAAGAAGATGTGTATGAGGGAGCTACACCTTATGCATGCATTAGTGACGTAGGTTTAAATTCCTGTCCTGTCCTGTCCATGCACCCTAGGCATCAAAATGTTGCATATGTGCAGCATCATGGAAGCCATTTTGGCCTGGACACTGAAATTGCATGTTCACCGCTATCTTGGCATACATTAACTTTACTGAGACATCTAGTCAAAGTGGCATCAGAAGCTAGAGTCACCTAATGAAAACACCTGCAAAACATGTCAAAGATATCTACAGCCGAAATAAAAATCATTGCAGTCCATTCCTGCTGAGTTAATTATAAATATACCAAGGTCCTGAACTTATTGTTTTGCCACCCTTGCTCAGCTCTAACTTGGAGAGAACTAAGACCACCTGCAGTTGACTTTTCAATGGGTTGCCAAATACAATACTGAGCCATCCAGATTTCCCATTCCCACTGGATGGCGATCAGGAAAAAAATTGAATGTATTTTTTCTCTTATTTCCATTCTCAAACCTTGGTCTTGAAGGAGGAATGTTGCATTACTGTCCTGACTGAGATTAGATAACTACCAACCGCAGTCTGAACCTGGGACGATCCCGTTTATTATCTGTAACATGCTTGTGAACTGCATTTATCCACCCTTATTTTAAATTGCTCGCCTTCATTAGCAGAACAACCAAGTCTTAGCAAGTAATTCAAGTGGTGAAAGCGTACACGATGAAATATGTTACGCATTTTTTCCAAGGAAATTTGAGTGCTCCAACAGACTATGTGGTCATTTTGTACAGGACTTGTTGCTTCTCTGTTCCAACATATTTATAACTTACTGAAATGCTGGAACTATTCCAATGGATCACCTCATTGATGGGAATTTACAACAGCGACATTTGCTTCTGATGCCAAAAATCTATTATCTAATGCATCAGGGAATATCAATGATGGACAAGAAGGGAATAAACAAATCATATTTGGATAAGAGCCGCAGAGGAATTAAAAAAGGCTTTTCCACGATTCAGCGATTGCATCTGACAATGTTTTCCTGAATCAATTAAAGAGACAGCTTCAATGTTGTATTGCTCGCATGACCAGTACGGTATGCTTTCTCAACCTCCTTTATTAGCAGAATATTGCTGGGAACTTGGAGGAGTATGTACTTTGAATTAAGTAGAACAGTCACTTCCAGAGAGAATGCAAAAATATCAATGCAATGCAAATGCAATGCAAAGCAAAAGAATACAAAATATTGCTTGGTTGGTAGCCATATTACTGACCGCTGCATATATGCAATTTGCATGCAGCCAGCTCTTTGTCTACAGTACTTTATTTCTTCCTTGCAGAATACTGACCTTACCTCTCTCCCATTTCAGAAAGTGACAATTGTTGTATCCTGGTCTCAAATACTTATGTCAGCAAACCTTCCAATCTTTTAATCAACTTTGGTGTATAATTACTTCACAAACTCTGTCCTAGATTTGCAAAATGCCCTTGAATTTACTTTGCCAGACCGGGAAAACTAAAATGTTGAACTATATTTAAATTTCATAAGTCATTTCTCTCTGTTAGATATGCTTGACGTCAAAAATGAATGTGCAATTGAGTATCATTTAAACACTAAGGATGTTCCAAAGTGTTCCGTAGTTAAGTGATTATTTTAGGATCTATTAGTATTACAGAGAAAGCTAATTGCAAATAAATATATTGTCATAACCTGTCTGAGGTCTCCTGTGGGAATACTGATAATGAAAGGTTTTGCATTTTATTTGTCTATTCTATCTGCACATGAAAATCAATGTTATTATCAAACATCTGCGACACCATAGTTGGACTGCCATTTGGTCCACTGCCTGTCTGCTAGTTGAGAAGGAGCTAACCTACCAAATCCCATTTTCCTGCAGTACCCAGCTCGTCTTTTTTTTCCACTTAAGTTCTTATTGATTTTGCACAGAGATATATACAAATCAGTGCAACGCCATCAGCACAAATAAAACAAAATAAGAAAAAGAACAATCAAAATTAAATAAATAAATAAATAGGAGGAAAAAAATAGGTAAATAATTTTAAAAATTGGAATAAGACCGTGTGGTTCACTTACCTAATTAAAAAAAAATTACATTAATTAGTTATCTGGAAATATTTCAATATTGGCACAAACATACCATCTAGTTCTATATAACACAGTCTTCCCATATCTAGCTCAGCATTTATATAGTTGGTGTCATGGCTCAAATAAACGGTCCATTTTTCCCAGATCTTCTCAAATGAATTCTCATCGACTCTCAAGAAATATGTCAGTTTCTCCATAGTAAAGATATCTCACACAATTTCTAGCCACTGTTCCTGTTTTGGGGGTTTTTCATTAAGCCACTGCCTGGTAATGGCCTTCTTACTTGCAGCAAGCAAAACTTTAATCAAATAGGTATCTTCTATCTTTACAATATCTTTAATGTGCCCCAGATACATCACAGGGCAGGTATTTGGGATTTTATAACCCAAGATATTTTTAACATTTTCCCAGTATGGCCTTATCTTTACACAGGTCTAGAGAATATGCGAGTGGTCTGCCTCCATACCCCTGCACAGCCTCCAACAGTGTTGTTGTACAGCATGTTGTCTGCTTTTTATTTTGGGTGTTATAAAAAAGCGAGTTAGATTCTCTCCATACTAGTGAGCTTGTGGATGTACATTGTGTTTCGCACATTTGATACCATTTTCTTCTGTTAATTTTTAATTCTGCTTCCCATTTTGTTTTTATGTAGAGTGTTGATTCTCCCTCACTTCCCACCAGAGCTTGGTAGAAAACAGAGATGACCCGAGCCCCCTTCTGTTTGTATGCATCCACAGTCACCTTGATCACATTATTTGAAGTTTCTAGCTCTGGCCTTACCTCTTTTATAAAATAGTATCTTAATTGCAAGTATCTAAAAAAATCTTTGTTTTCGAGACCATACTTTGACTTAAAATCTTGGAAGCTCATACTCACGCCATTTTCTGAAACTGTATACATTGCCGTTATGCCTTTTGGTGCCCATTCTTTGAATCTTGAATCATACACCCCTGGCTTAAACTTTGAGTCATATGCGAACCACTTCAATGCGTGAACCCCTCTTTTTAATTTGTATTTTTCCACTATAACATTCCATATTGCAAACGAAAATGCTATTGGATCCATAGCATGTCTCAAAGCCCCTCTCAGATATCTGTCTCCCACCAAAATCTGGGTCAGGTAATCCTGTATCTCCCTTTCCATTTCTTTCCATCGAGACTCATAATCAGGTCTACACCAACAAGCCAGAGGTCTGAGTTGAGCTGCATAAAAGTATTTCCTCAGATTTGGTAAAGCCATTCCACCCTTGCTTTTCAGCAGTTGAAGTGTTGTTAGTTTCATTCTTGGTTTTTCGCTATTCCAAATGAATCTAGAGATCGTCTTATCCCAGGCTATGAATTTGTCTCGGGGAACATTAATTGGGAGAGATTGGAATAAATATAGTAGTTTAGGTAGGATATCATTTTTACTGTTTGTATTCTGGCACTGAAGTCTAGAGGAAGGGTAGACTACCTTTCAACATCCTTTTTGATGTTTTCTTCAATTTTGTTATAATTAGTTTCAAACATGTTGGAAAGTGTTTTGGTTATACTTACACCAATATACTGCATCATTTTTGAATTCCATTTCAGATTACATGCATCTCTGATTTGTTGGGATGGAGAATAATTGAATGAAATAATCTGCGTTTTTGTTATATTCAGTTTATACCCTGAGTAGTATCCATATGTTTCAAGTAGGTTCATTAGGTTTGGGAGACATATATCTGGTCGTACCCAGCTCTTCTAATATAGATAATGTTCTTCTTTGCACTGCGCTTATATCCTGGATAGATCTCTTTAATCACAGTAACCAAACATGCACAGCATTATGGACAGATTGGCCAGTTTCAATGTGGTTTCTGGGAATGTGAATCCAACAGCATTAGTGTCCAGAATTGGGATGGACAATGCCAAGTGGTCGGAGATATTAGTTGACATGTCATTGTTTCTAATCAGCATGGGCAGCTGTAAGAGTGTGACTTCCCACTGCCAAGCAATAACTAGCAAGTTTTTACTTCGGATTATAATTGCCACTAACTAGCCAAAAGGTGAGCTACTTATATAAAATTCTTGTCATCCCAACTGAGCCTGCAGTCTGCCTGCTGCCACTCCACCTCAACCCTGAAATCTAATATTATCTGTGAATTGCACTAGCCTGTGACAAAGTTGCAACCCCTGCCAGGATATGCGCGCCAGGAATGACAGATCCATGGCATATGCTGTAAAGGTACCTCTTTGCTCGAGACCTCCTACGAGTTTCAATCATTGGTCTTGTCCACACAGATTAATCGGAATCCGGGGGAGCATTGTTTAATTTAGCTTAGTTTAGTTTAGTGTCACGTGTACCAAGCTACAGTGAAAAGCTTTTTGTTGCGAGCTTTCCAGTCAGCGGAAATACGATACACGATTACCATCAAGCCATCCACAGGATAACGGAAATAATGTTTAGTGCAAGATAAAGTCCAGTAAAGTTTGATTAAAGAGAGTCCGAGCGTCTCCAAGGTAGATAGTAGCTCAGGACCAATGTCTAGTTGGTGACAGGATGATTCAGTTGCCTGATAACAGCAGGGAAGAAACCGTCCATTGATTGAGGTTTTTAGGATTTTCATGGGATAGGCAGAGAGGATATTTTACCTTAATGGGGAATCTTGGACAAACGAACATAACTAAAATCAGAGCTAAATCCAAAGATTAGTCAGGAAGTATTTTATCCACAAAGAAGTGTGAAATTCACCTACAGAAAACTGTAGATGCTAGCTCAACATTACATAACATTAAATTTACAATCAATAGATTTTTTTCTCCCTGAAGCCAAAATACTTCAGGTGAGGCGCACTTAGCTTTCAAACTAAGAAGCAAATTCATTGTTGGTTAAAGCAAAGTAAAGCAGATGGAAGCTGCAACTGAAGCTATGATACAGTATGGGTGGTAACTGAGAAACTGCTCCATATCGGAAACTATTAAGAAAATTGGACCAAAACTGGAGGAGTAAGTTAGGATGTGCAATAGGAAAGCCAAGATCTTATTGAAAGACTGAATGCACCCAGAGGAGTTAATTGGCTGCTCTGATTCCTATGTTCCCCATGAATTTGGGATGTCAATTCAATAACATAATGTGGTGGTTATAACAAAATGTTATGTAGTGTTGACTATCATTTATTAAAATATTTTCTGACAGTTAAAAAAAAAATCAGTTTTACATTTCGTGAGGATAAGCAAAGGGATCTGTCCCTCTGTAAAAAGTTGGTTTAGTTTAGAGATATAGCACGGAAACTGTCTTTTTGGCCCACCAAATGCGTATCAACCAGCGATCCCCATACTACACCATCCTACACACCCCAGGGACAATTTACAAAAGCCAAATTAACCTATGAAATGTTATGTCTTTGGTGTGTGGGATATAATTGGTGCATCCAGGGAAGCCCCACGCGGTCTCGGGGACAATGTACAAACTCCGTGCACACAGCACCTGTGCTCAGGATCCAACCCGGGTCTCTGGCGCCGTGGGACACCAACTCTACCGCTGCGCCACTATGCCGCCCCCGGTCTTGTCCGTTCCCATGAACAAGTGAGGGTCATATTCCTTCTTGGATATCTTGACCAGAATATGAAATCTGCAGAAGAATGGGTCCTAACCTTTCGCCTCACTCTTGGTTACAATTTTAGATCAGCTCTGTTTCATTGCCAACATCCCGACCGCAAAAATACCGGAACTGCTCTCATTCCACCAATTACTGCACCAGTAATACGGTGGAAAGTCTGCCAAGAATAAGCAGCTTGAAGGAAACTTGCAGTCTTAGTTCTTTTTATTTTTGGTCTCAAACCATTAATATTTGTTCTCTTACTTCATCCACCCACAGGAAAATGTCTTCGTATGCACTGAATAGGTTCAGCTAAAATATTTTTCAAATTACTAATTAACTTATTAAGATGAATTGTTTAACCGCGTTCCATTAAAAAAAAAACACTGCTCCATATGTTCAAATGAGTTTACAATATGGCCAAAAGTACTGATTCAAGCACTAAACCGGAATAGTACATTATTCAAGTTAAGATTAGGGAACCTTGGTGAACAAAGGAAACTGAAGGTCTGATCAGAAAAGGGAGGAAAGTTCATGAGAGAAACGTAGAATTGTTATCAAGTAAGTCCTCTGAGGTTTATTGAGGATATAGCGACATTTTAGGAAATCAAGAGGACATGAGATAGCCATGGCCTACAGAATTAAACAGAATTCCAATATCTTTCAATAAACATTTGAGCCAAGTTGAGCCAAAGGGCCTGTTTCCATGCTGTAAGAAACTTGTTCTCTATATCAGAAGCAAGAGGGTAGCTAGGGAAAGAGTAGGTCCCTCAAGGTCTAAAGGAGCCATGTAGTACATGTGGTGTCCCATATGATGTCCTGGAGACACAAGAGACTGCAGATGCTGGAATCTTAATCAAAAAACAGACTGCTGGAGGAACTCAGTGGATCAGGGAAGCAGCTGTGGAAGGAAATGGACTGACAATGTCTCAGGTTGGGACCCTTCTTCAAACTCACTCCTGGGAGGATGAGACTTAGGAGAGATTTACACCGTTAGTACAGAACATCTGTGTGTCAGAAAAGAGGAAATGTTATAGAAATATTGACACACATTATGATGGACATTCCCTGCGGCCTGATGAAATCTGCCCCAGGGTATAAAAGAAAGCAATGGGGGAGATTGTTGGGGCTCTGACGAAGATTTTTGCATTATCTTTAGCCAAGAGTGAGGTAACATTGGGTGCGAGCTAAAGTTGTTCCCATATGCAAAGGGAGTAGGCACAAGCCAGAAAACTATGCCAAGTGAGTCTTAAGTGAGTAGTAGATAAAATATTGGAAACATTTCTTATAGGAAGGATTTATGATCACTTGGAAAGGCAGGGACCAATTAAAAGAGAGTCAACATAGTTTTGTGCATGGGGAATTCTACCTCACAAATCAGGTCGGGTTTGTTGAGGAGGTTACCAAGAAAATTGTTATGTATCAACTAATCAGTTATGTATCAAAGGGACTGGTGCTGGAACCATTGTTGTTTGGATGAGAACGTTTGCAAATAAGTAAATTGATAATTAAGTTAGTTGATGACACCAAAGTTCGCATAGCTGTAGATAGCAAGGATGGTTGCCCGAGATGGAAAGTGCAGTGAAGCAGTTGCAGATGGAATTTAATCCACGCAAGTTTAGGGTAATGCATTTTAGATCATCTAATAGTCTCTAGACATATGCAGTAAGCGGCATCGACCATAGAAGCATTGATGTACAGAGGGAACATGGGAGGCAAGTTCATAGCTCCCTGAAAATGGTGATATCGGTGGATCTAGGGCATTTAGCTTGCATGCCTTTGTAAATAATATTGAGTAGAATGGTTGAGATGGTCACAATCTTGCGGGCACAAGGAACTGCAGATAGTTAGTTTAGTTTATTGTCACGTGTACCAAGGTACAATGAAAAGGTTTTGTCACGTGCTGTCCAGTCAGCGGGAAGACAATACATGATTACAATCGCACCATTTACATGTTAAGGGAATAATGCAGGTTTATTAAAAAACAATGCATTCGAATAACTCTGCGGGTCAGGCTGCATCACTGGAAGACATGGATATGTGACATTATGGGTCGTGATCCTTCAGATTAATTATTTTTGTGGAGGAAGAGTTGGGGATGGTGCCAGTGTACATTTGGAGTAAGGTATTTTTTAGGAGGAGAATCTTTCTCTGAGGGTGGGAAGCAATAAACTAGAGGACATAGGTTTAATACGAGGGGGAAATATTGAAAGGTGGTATGAGGGGGCTGCAGATGTAGAGAAAATAAGCAGAAAGTCAAACAAATAAAACCGAGAGGTAAATGGAGCAACGTTTAAGCGTTTCCCTTTTATCATGCTTATTTTTTGCGCTCCTAAAGATATTTCTCCTGGCTGAGATACAGCATACAGTTCCAATGTTACTGGTTACATCCAGAATTTCACCCACCCAGCCCACCTCTCTTAAATGCATGAGCCTTTGCAAGGGAATGTGAGCAAACCAAATGAAGATGCGGAGAAACAGCCAGGTCTAATCCCCTCTTCATCTGAAGAGTACACATTAATTTCCTGCAAGATCTGAAGTGAGGGGAAGCTCAAGGCTGCGTGCTCAGCCCCCTGCTGTACTCACTCTATACTCATGACTGCGTAGCCGGACATAGTGCGAACACCATCATCAAGTTCGCCGACGACACCACTATTGTGGGACGTATCACTGATGGGGACGAGTCAGAGTATAGAAGTGAGATCGACCGATTGACCAAATGGGGCCAGCACAATAACCTGGCTCTCAACACCAGCAAAACCAAATAACTGATTGTGGACTTTGGAAGGGGTAAGTTAGGGACCCACAGTCCCGTTTATATCAACGGGACGATGGTGGAAAGGGTCAAGATACTCAAATTCCTGGTCGTGCATATTTCCGAAGATTTTTCCTGGTCCCAGCACACTGATGCAATTATAAAGAAAGCACATCAGCGCCTCTACTTCCTGAGAAGATTACGGAGAGTCGGCATGTCAAAGAGGACTCTCTCGAACTTCTACAGGTGCACAGTAGAGAGCATACTGACTGGCTGCATCGTGGCTTGGTTCGGCAACTTGAGCGTCCAGGAGCGGAAATGAATGCAGAAAGTTGTGACCACTGCCCAGTCCATCATCGGCTCTGACCTCCCCACCAGCGAAGGGATCTTTCGCAGTCGCTGCCTCAAAAGGACTGCCAGCATCATCAAGGACCCACACCATCCTGGCCACACACTCATCTCTCCGCTGCCATCAGGTAGAAGGTACAGGAGCCTGAAATCTGGTACATCCAGGTTCAGGAATAGCTACTTCCCCACAGCCATCAGGCTATTAAACTCGCCATTAAAACAAATTCTAAACTATCACAGCCTATTACACTTTATCTGTTTATTTATGTGTATATATGTGGTCTATGCTATATAGACACACTGAACTGTTCAGTATTTATGCTTACCATATTCTGTTGTGCTGCAGCAAGCAAGAATTTCATTGTCCTATCTGGGGCACATGACAATAAACTCTCTTGACTTGACTCTTGACTTAATTTCCTTCTCTCTAAGGGGCGATGTGAACTCGGTCATACTGCTTCACAATCTCATCACAACAGATCTGAGATCAAAACTGGGACTTTGTCTGGATTGGTCGCTTATGCACTCACAATGTCAGGGTTTAACATAACCTTTAAATAAAATGTTTCCCTGCAGGAATCAGCCGGCGAACTTCATGTAATGCATGGGAAGTAATTGCTGAATGTCATTCCTCTATTTTCACTTGTTCCATCCAACAAAACCAAAGTTGAGTCTCCACCCGAAACGTCACCCATTCCTTCTCTCCAACGATGCTGCCTGTCCTGCTGAGTTACTCCAGTATTTTGTGTCTATCTTCGGGGTAAACCAGCATCTGCAGTTCCTTCCTACACAAAGATGGGCGAGTTGGTTGATTAATTGCCGCCGTAAATAACCTGTATTGTAAGAGGCGGCACGAGAATCAGGGTGGGTGGGAAGTTTGGTTGTTGCGAATGTGGGAAGTAGATGCTTGTTGGCTGTCAGGGGGCCAAAGGGGCTGATTCCATGTTGCATGACTTCATGTTTCCTCAATGGCCGTGAGTATACCTTCCCGAAATAGCTGAGCTAAGTTAGCTGATTTCCAAAGTGCTCACAACATACCTTTGAAAGGGAAGTGGTTGAGAAAGAAAAATCAACACATTTTGTTCCTGACTCCTAAACAGCAAGTTCCACTTAAAATGCCTGTGGGCCAAGACTGGCGGAGAACAGGAAGAGGCTGATGTGTGGTGCCCACCTTGCAGCCATATAAACACACTGCATTCCCTGGTTAGGTTGGCACCAGGCAAATGACCACCTGGAAAAGGTTGGTGGTCCCTGTAAATCTGTATCCAATGATGCACGTTGCTCTCCACATTCATGCAAAGTGCAGACAAAGAGACCACGCAACGTTTTGTCTATGACAGCTGGGCTGGTGGTAAAGAGGCTTATGGGATAATGAGCATCATTAGCTGGGACATGCAACTGTGGTGCTGAGACCTGAGTTCGATCCTGACTATGGGTGTTGTCTGTACAGAGCTTGTACGCTCTCCCTGTGACCACATAGCTTCTTGGCGGGTGCTCCGGTTTCATCACAAATTCCACAGATGCGTAGGTTTGCAGGTTACTTGGCTTCAGTCAATTGCCCCTCATGTGTAGGATGCAAAACTGGGATAACATAGAACTGGTGTGGAGGTGACCATTGGTCAGCATGGACTCAGTGGGCTGAAGAGCCTGTCTCTACGCTGTATCTCTAAACCAAGCCCAATTAAACCAAACTAAGATCGGGGAGTGTGGTACAACTTGATAAACCATCGTGTGCAGAAAGGAACTGGAGATGCTGGTTTATACTGAAGATAGACACAAATTGCGGGAGTTAAGGGCCTGTGCCACTTGGCCGTCATTTATGCGACAGGCCGGTAGTGACTGTCGCGAGTGTCATCATGCGTCCGCACAGCCGTCTGGAGCGCGTGACGTTATTTGAAGGTAGACACAATATGCAGGATTAACTCAGCGGGACCGGCAGCATCTCTGGAGAGAAGGAACGGGTGATGTTTCAGGTCGATACTCTTCTTCAGTCTGAAGGAGGGTCTCGACCCGAAACGTCGCCCATTCCTTCTCTCCATAGATGCTGCCGGTGCCGCTGAGTTACACCTGCATTTTGTGTCTATCTCCAATCGTCTTGGCCCCGCTCTGGGAGTAGGAGTGGGGGCGGATCCGGATCCACAATGACCATGAGCTCCAGGCCAAGTCGGCGATCGCTTGCCCGCTTCTGCTGGAGGTGAGACGTTGCGCCGCGCCAGGGTGTCCCAACCTGGCCGTCATTTACGCGACAGGCCGGTGGCGTGCGAAGATTTAGTTCAGAACAAAATCGTGGAGCTCTGCGCAATATCGCGCGCAACTTCACATTCCTCCACGCCGCTCCATGCGCCCATTCCGCGCTACCCACACCCTACCAGGTCGCGTAAATGGCGCGCAAATGACAGCCAGGTGGGACAGGCCCTTTACTTTGTGGGTCAGGCAGCATCTCTGGAGAAAAAGGATGGGTGACGTTTCGGGTCGGAGTCTGAAGAAGTATCCTGACCTCAAACAGGCAGGCACTGTCACAACAGAGGGACTTTGATAAGAACTTGGATCGATGATACATAGAATACTATGACCATGTGGTGTAAAATTGGATTAGTATAAATGGGCACATGGTGGTTGGCTGAAGAGCTTGTTTCACTGCTACATGGCTCAAAAACAATGATTTAACTTAGACCATTAGCAATCTCCCTGATAGTCTATAGGTTCTTTGTGAAGCTGTGTTAGGTAGCGTCAATCCATGTTCCAATGGGCCAAAGTGTCAATCCATGTTCCAATGGACCAAACTTTTTTGCAGTTCCCTTTATCATCGATACTTTTTTGCAGTTCCCTTTATCATCGATACTTTTTTGCAGTTCCCTTTGTCATCGATACTTTTTTGCAGATCCCTTTATCATCGATACTTTCTTGCAGTTCCCTTTATCATCGATACTTTTTTGCAGTTCCCTTTATCATCGATATTTTTTTGCATATCTTTCATTCATTGTTCTTTATCTCTCCACATCACCGTCTATATCTCTCGTTTCCCTGATCCCTGACCAGTCTGAAGAAGGGTCTCGACCCGAAACGTCACCTATCTCCTTCGCTCCTTAGATGCTGCTGCACCCGCTGAGTTTCTCCAGCCTTTTGTGTAACCTTCCAATGGGCCAAGTTATGCAGAGAAACAGGACAGAATAACCAATTACATCTCAGCAGACAGAGGGGACCACAAAATGGCTGATGTGCTAAGTGGAGTAACGTCAGTGTGATGCAGTCCAAAGCAATCTACACAAGTTAAAGCAGAAGCACATTGCAACACGGATTGCTGGGCTGGAGCAGATACATTCAGATCACATATAACCATCTGTTAGTCTACTGGCTATCCACTGGTCTTCAAAACATACAACGCTTAAATTGCAAGTTTCCCTTCACTGTCCGGATAAGCTCACCACCTTTCAACAAACACAAAAACTCAAACAAATACAAAAAAAACACAGAAAATAGAACAATTCAAAACGCTGAAGTTAAATACTAAATTTGATGATGGGATGCAGACTGCTTGTGATACAGCTGCTAAAGTTCTGCAGAAAGTTACTTCATGCAGAATAAGTGAATTTTGAGAGAATGATTCATGCCGACAGTGTTCTCAGTCTGACCAGCAAAGAAACAGTGCAGGCACCCCGCATAACTAACTTTAATCTTTCCAATATTTCCATTAAGCCCTTTCAAAAAGTGGATTTTAAGACAAATGTCTTGGACTCCAATAGTGTGGATGGCATATTGGTAAATCCACAGGGTACGTTTTATATACTTGGTATTAACACACATCCATGAGTCACTAATGTCCTGTGACATCCTTGACAAAATGGAAATTACGTCATCTTCTGCTGGCACCAGTCAGCTCTCCCGCTCATGGGGAGTGCGTCTGGCACTGATTATTTGCCATTAAGTTCACAGCCAATATTCTTCCAATAAATCTAAACCAGTTTACAGAAGAGTTCCCTCAGGTAAATTACACACATATGTTGATGCAAACACAACCTTCCACAGACAACTATATTTTACTTGTTGAATTTGAGAGAATTAATATGATGCACCATACAAATATGCATGAAAATACGTACATTTAAATGTCAGAAAATGCGAGGTTTTAGTACTGAGGAAGAGAAAGAATCAAACTCATTAAAAGTCAATATGTGGTACGAATGCTACCATTAATCTCCCCTAATGGTTTAAATGTATGCAATTGAGCGCCAGAGTTAATGCCCAGTCTGTACCAAAGATCCGACAGCTCCGCTATTGGATCTTTGGTCTGTACTGAGATGGCTGATCTCAGCTGGACTCCTAAAAACTTGAACCAAGGGAGGGATCTGCTTGAGACTGGTATCCAGTGACTTCTGATGCAAAATGCATGTGCTGATTTAACCACGTTTCAGAATGGGACTTGTAGTATACTTCTGAAGTTCAAGTAATTGGAAGTCTTGAGAGATCCTCGCCCTAAAACTAGAGGCCGTAGCTGTGGAATAAGAGATTGTCCAGTGGCGGGGTTGGCCATTCTCTGGCGGGAGTGGCTGTGTTTACTCACTCACGACAGTGATGAACAGACAATGGTGTGTCCAGTCCACTCGATGTTTGAGGGCCACAGTTCTGCGGCCACACGTAATTGCAATGACCACACGTCTAGTATGCAGTGAGCCGTACCTCCTCGATAGGTCCCTGCTGGAAACGTCCTCATGTTTTACAAAGATGTGAGACGGACAAAGGGGTTGGCCGAGAACCCAGAGCTGATGAGCATCGTTTACCCAGCAAAGAATATTGTAAAGGAGTAGCACCGCTCACTAACCCCCTGGACTGGCATGCCGGGTTACCAGTGTCCCCACAGTTGTGCAGGCTGCAGGCTGCAGGGCCAACTGGAGAGGTTAATTGGAGGGTGAATTAACCTACTCCTGCTTCTCATGTTCGTCGGAAATGTTGGGACATCAGGGAAAGGACACAAACACAGCAGTTCCAACTTTTGGCTGTGTTCTTTCTTGCTGGCAAGGTTTGATGTTGAAGCATTGTAGACATGGAGTTGTAAGCCATCCGCTTTTGGAACTGCTTTGTGTACATTTTGAACGAACACTGCACGTTGCTCCACAATTTGGCAGGAACTCAGGCAGTCCAGTGGTGGTCCTCAGGTTGCATACGTCACTGAAGGAGGCCGTTCAGCCCTTCATGGCTTGCAGGCTGATTGAAAGACATTACACATTTCCAAACAGTCTTCCATTTTGAGTATTTTCATCATCCAAGCAGTGTGTTCAAGTTTATCTAAACTCATTCCTTAAAATATTCCCTTCTATTGTATTGCCTGGTTCTTTTGCAAATTATCTTAAACCTGAATCATCTGGTTAACATCTCTCCAGCTAGTGGAAAAACAATTTCAACTTCCAACTCCATTGAAATTCCACATAATTTTGGACACCTCTGGTAAATCTCCATTTAACCTTCACTGCTCTTAGTAAGTCTTTCCACAAGGGGAAAAAAAAATGTTGCCCATTATTCCTGCTCCTGGAAAGGACAGGAAGAAGAAAACAGCAAAAAAACATCTCCAATGTCGGTTGTGATGTCTGGAACTCGGGGTCATAATCTAATTACGAGGAAGGTCATCCAGGATCAAGATTTGTAGAAAGTTAGTAAATCTCTGGAATTTAGCCGTGGGAGCTGGATATATTAAAGAATTAATTGTAGATATGTAGCCCGAGGCCAGCTTCTTTTGGAGCAGCTCATTGTCCTTTTCGAGGAACACTGCACGCTGCTCTGCAATTTGGCACGAGCTCAGGCATTCAGCAGATCAAATGATGTGGCATTAACCGGGAAAGCACTGGGGTAAAAGGTCAGCCAATACCTTATTGAATGGCAGAGCAGGTACGAGGGCCCGAATGTATTATTTTTACCCAATGTTTAGTTACCACTCACCTGCTGGCATACATTTGAGGAAAGTTGACATGGAATACTTGGCCTTGCCAACACCTCATGCACAATATGATCATTGACCTGATATAAACCACAACTACAGTCCCGCATTCTGAAACCGAAGAATATTATTCGGTGCAGCGGGGAATCTTTTATTCCGTTTCTCCACTGCTTTCCTCCCCACCCATCACACTGGCACAATCTTTAGACTTTACTTTATACTGTAGAGATACAACACGGAAACGGGCCTTATGGCTCACTGGGTACACGCCAAACAAGCGATCATCCCATACACTAGCACTATCCTACATGCTGGGGACAACTTACAATTTTTATCGAAGCCAATTAACCTACCAACCTGTACGTCTTTGGAGTGCAGGAGGAAATAGGAGCACCTGCAGAAAAGCTAGGCAGTCACAGGTAGAATGTGCATACCTCCCCTCCCAGCACACACCCCCACCCCCGCCACACCCCCCCCCCTCCCCCCACACCACGCTGTCCCCCCCCTTCTATATCCCCATGCCCACACACACCCCCACTCCCCTATCCCCTCCCACCCCACACCCCCTTCCCTTCCCTCCTCCCCTCCCACACATGAAGAGGAGGGGTATGGGGAGCTGGGGGATGAGGGGAAATGAGCCGTGTCTGCGCAGTGAGGGGCTGTGGGTGAGTGGTGGAATATTGCGTTGGGGAACGGATTGCATTGGGGGAACGGACCTCCCGTGTGACTGGGAACCAACGGGTCCCACTTAGTCTAGTTTAGCATTAAAAAAAGAACACACATTTTCCTTCAATAAACTCCCTCTGCACTGATGGAATAAGATCATGACTGAAACCTTGCCCCATTCGCACGCACATGTTCCACGCACGGACAACCTGTCCTTGGCACATTATTCCCCTCCCCTACAAAAGCTGAAAACAAACATTGTAACCCTACATGTGACATCTTTACCCCTTGGTCCTCCCACTGTTGTCCTCATACACGACCTCTTCCCTAACTCGCTTCCCACCATGTCCCCTTCACTGAGATATAAGCTAGGTGGACAGCTCACCAGAGTGCAGAATGACTCCTGTACTTTGGGCATTGTCATATTCTGGATAAGATGTTAAGCCAAGGTCCCATCTGCCCTTTAAGGAGTATGCGGGGAATTCGTCAGCATTAATCAGAGGGGTAAATGTTCTCCTATACTGCAATAATACAACTGCAGAAGTACATAATTGGCTAACAGTGCTCTGAAATAAATTGGCATTTGTGTACTATATAAATGCAATTCTTTTCCCCTTAAATATTTTTGCCTTTTGTAGGTAGGTGATAACTCTCAATCTGATCACGTCTTCATCAACGGGATGGCAGTGGAGAGGGTCAAGTTCCTGGGCGCGTGTATTTCTGAAGATCTGTCCTGGGCCCAGTACACTGATGCAATCACAATAAATTCAACACCTCTGCTTCCTTAGAAGATGAAGAAGATTTAGATGCCGCCCAATGCTTTATCAAACTTCAGTCTGAAGAAGGGTCTCGACCCGAAACGTTACCCATTCCTTCTCTCTGGAGATGTTGCCTGTCCCGCTAGGTTACGCCAGCCTTTGTGTCTATCAAACTTATACAGGTGTACAGTAGTGAGCATACTGACTGTTTGCATCGTGGTCTGGTTCAGTAACTCAAATGTCCAAGAACAAAAATGGCTGCAGATGGTGGGCGTTGCCTGGTTCATCACGGGTACTGACCTCCCCTCGATCAGTCAAAGGGATCTACATGAATTTTTGGCTCAAAACTGCAGATATCAAAGATCCACACCACCCTGACCATGCTCTCATCTCACTGCTGCCACCAGCAAGGTGGTTCAGGAGCCTGGGAATCTTCACCTCCAGCTGTCGAACAGCTTCTTCCCATCAACCGCCAGGCTCTTGAACCACACTGCACAACCCTGCAACATCTCACCTTCTATGCACTTTGTTTAGGTTGCACTATGTACTTTGGGTTGCACTATTGTGGTCTGGTTAACTAGTATTACTGATGAATATTGTATAGTTTGTTGTGTTGTTGCAGTATTGTGCCCGTTAAGCTGCATCAAGTTAGAATCTCATTGTTTCATTGTGCATATGACAATTAAATACACTTGATGAATGGTCTTCATGCTGAAACGTTCCCTTGCCATTGATAATGCCTGCCCTGATGAGAATTTACAGCTTTTCTTTTGGTTTTATTTCAGATTTCATGTGTTTTTGTATTTTAAAATCGCTATTAATCGCAGTGAATCCACCAATTAACTGTGAACGAGGCAAGATTAGTTTATATGTGTAGGAAGGAACCTGCAGATGCTGACTCACACTAAAGATGGACACAAAATGCCAGAGTAACTCAGTGGGGAAGACAACATCTCTGGAGAGAAGGAATGGGTGACGTTTGGGGTCAAGACCCTTTTTCAGACTGTGACTCTGAGAACCTTCTTCAGTCTCCTTACAGTCTGAAGGGTCTCGACCCAAAATGTCACTTATTCCTTCTCTCCCGAGATGCTGCCTGTCCCGCTGAATTACTACAGCACTGTGTGTCTATCTTAAGAAGAGTGCATAGATACATTGAGGATTTTTAATAATTACATGGCGTATGTGTGTGATTTCTATTATTTAAGATCACACGATATTCACATCCAAAAATGCTATTTAATGTTTTAAATTTGATTTCAACATCAGCATCAAGGCCTTCATGTACGTACAATATAGGTTAGGCCAAAGTTAATGCAACTCAGACACTATTTGAGACAAGGACAACAAAATACTATTTACACAATGCATTATCTGAAATTATCAAATTGGAGAAGAACTCATTATCTAGCTGAATTTAACATCCAGGACATTACCCAAATCAGGTAGCACAGTATTCATTCCAGAAACCATAGTGTCATGAAGCTACCTAGAATGCTGCACATGTAGGGGCCAAACAACCTGAAGTTCTATGACCAACATTAAGTTATATGTTTAGATTTAATCTTAGATCGTGAAAGGGAAAATCATAAATCACCACAATAATGGCTTACTTTTCAGCTGAATTATTTATCATAATTACAGGTTATGTCATTTAAAGGTCATAGATTACTTTGTAGACCAGGCACAAGACAGCTTAATTATGGTAAGGATTGAACTATTACCATGAAGTACAATATATTTACACACAACAGTGGAAGGGTCTACCATTTTTTTTCCTTTTACAAAGACTGCTCTTGTAGTTAAGAACAAAAGAACAATTGGCAATATAACCAGAAAATGCTGGGAATATGTCGTAGCTCATCTGTGGTGATAAACAGGGAATCTGGAACATGTGCAGACAGAGGAGATTAGATTAATTAGCCATCATATTCTACACGGACATTGTGGGCCATGGTCTCTTCCTGTGCTGTACTGTTCTATGTTCTCAACAGAGTAAATATGTCAGGTCCGTCACCTTGGAGATTTGATGAAAATTCGCTGAAATGTTAGCTCTTCTTTCAGCTTCTGTTAAATTTGCAGATTATTTACATAATTTTCCCTTGTCTCTTCAGATTTCCAACTGAAATCGGCTGTTTTCCCTTCATAAGTCCATGAACCTGCACAGAATGGGGGCTACCCTCCCCAGGCCAGTTCTGGTCTCCTGCTGAAACTTCGGCAGAATTTCTGACGAACCCTCCAGAGCTGACAGTAAACAGTCTGAACCTTTCATGCAAGTAAATTATAATTAACGTGCTGGGAGTTATTCCCTGAAAGACTTAACCCTCATCTCAGTTTCCAAGAATAAAAAAGTTAAACAACCAGCTACTCCCATGAATTTCATTGCTGAGAGTCCTGATAGTTAGCCAAGACACACAAGTGACATAAAGATGTCTTTGTAGTCGTTCCCTCAATGACACCTTGACTAAAAATAGATTAAATATACGACATTTATAAAATACATTTTCATAATGAATGATAATTCACGAAAGAGATGCAGAGAAAAGTAGCTCTGGCAAACTACTCATCACGGTTTGGTAAGCATCAGAGGCCATTTAGTGTTTCACTCAAGTGAAACTAATATCTGAACATGCATTTGTGGGGCGGGAGTGGAGAGGATGAGGATGAGCAATGATAACCCACCTGCGTACACATGGTATTCTCACACACATTTTCCGGCAGCACAATAAATAGGGGCAGACTGGCTCCTTCAACTTGACCCCGAGACATTTAGTTCCAACCCCAAGTACATCTCCACCGCCATGTGTTGCGGTAAACTGCAGCATCTCCATTAATAATCTGGCTAAACTCAGCTACTCATCACTGACCTGGATTAAACATTAGCTCACTGAGTGAGCAGAACATTTGTAGAGTCACGTTCTCTGATTGATGCAGGCATTAAATGTTAAAGCCCAAAAGGCACTACAGAAGGTTGAAAGCTTTCAACACAATATCCTCATTGTTACATTATTGGGTCAATCCCATAAGTATATGAACAAATTGTGTCCCAAATAAAAAGTATGTTAAATGCTGGCCATTTCTTTTTTAGCTGCAGAAGGCAGTCGAAGTTATTCATAGTACTGGGGCTCTACCTGCATTTGCCATCAAAATGAGCGAGTTCGGTATTCCGACTGCGCATGTCCGGGTCATAGTTCACAAGCGAAAAACACTCTCGGCAGTCGTGCTGCGGCTTGGACATAGAGCTGCACCTCATCCGCAGTCAGGGTCGGTATCGGGTCACCAGCGCCGCAATCGCTGCTGAACCGCCACTGGACCGTCCCCGTCCGTCCGCGGCGGCCAGAGACGTCGGGAGTCAGACGGGAGCGGCGCCCCATGCCTGGACTTGCAGAAACGACGGCCCAGGCTTACAGCCAGCGCGGAGAAGCAGCGCTAAATCCAGCACAACTCTGCCTGTTAACCTATCAGCCTCGCATGCCCTGCCTGGCTGTGGGCCTGCGGGCGCCGCTCCTGTCTGACTCCCGACGGCTCTGGCCGCCGCGGACGGTGGGGGTCGTGAGGGGATGGGGATGGTCCAGTGGCGGTTCGGCAGCGAATGCAGCGCCGGAGACCCGGGGTCGATCCTGGCTGCGGATGAGGTGCAGGTCTGTGACCATGCCGTGGCACGACTGCCGAGAGTTTTTATCGCTTGTGACCTTCGACATATCCCATGATTCCTTGCGTTTTTCGGAATACCGAACTCGCTCATTCTGTCTCAAAGAGGCTCAACGATTGTGCAGGAAGGAACTGCAGATAGACACAAAAAGCTGGAGTAACTCAGCGGGTCAGATAGCATCTCGGGAGGAAAGGAATAGGTGACGTTTCTTCACACAGAGTCCGAAAGGGAAACAAGAGATATGGACGGTGATGTAGAACAAATGAATGAAAGATATGCAAACTAGTAATGATGATAAAGGAAACAGGCCATGGGTTAGTTGTGGATAGTTTCCTTTATCCCACAGCTAACAATAGCCTGTTTTCTTTTTCATCGTTACTTTTTTGCATATCTTTCATCTGTCTGGCAAAATGCCTCATCACCAGAATTCACCAACAAGCACCAAGACTTCACGTGGCGGGCGATGAGAAGCCTCCCAATCAGGTCCTCCCTGTACCATTGGTGATCCACTCCAAGAGTCACGGCAAGAGTCAAGAGTGTTTCAATGTCATATGTCCAGAAACAGAACAATGAAATTCATACTTGCAGCAGCACAACAGATATATATGCTGCCCCCAGGCCATCTGCTATGGAGACGAGACGGTGTCCATCATTTTTCAGAGTGCAGATTTGCTAAGAAAGTCTGGCTAAAGATGCAGGGGTCCTTGCCTTGGTTCATCTCAAGTAGCTGCGTAACTGTCTGATGTGAAGACTGTTTCCAGGGACACTCTGAGACAGACAACAGGGGCTGCTGGAAAAAACAGCAATTTGGCGCAAGATGCTCTTTGATCTACCGAAACCGGTTGGTCTTCCAGCACAGTGCGATGTCTGTAAGTGAATGCTGCTGACTGGCCATTTCCAGGTTGCAGGAGTACGGGCTGAAGGACGATCTGAAGCTTCGTACTTAGTGCAACCAATGCGATGGGGAAGCAGTCTGCCACTGAGATTCAGAGGCTGAATTTTGCCGTTTCTTCTTTTGTATTTATGTTTATTACTAGTAAAGATTATTTTTGGGGAAATAAAACTGTAACTCATCAAGGTGACAACATTTGGGAGAGTTATAAAGAAACTAGACAGATACTAACACAATGCCTGGTACCCTGCCGGACACTCAGTGATGGTGCGGAGTGAACTACCAGGAGAGTATTTGGATCTTAAAGTCTGGCGATGATTTGGGAGAATTTGAGAGCAAAAGACTTCCACACTAACTCCTCAAATGGTCAAATGTATCATACTTTGGTTCTTCATCCCTACGAGTACGATAATATAATACCAGAAAGAACAAAGCTTGATGTCTTTGGAATTGCTGGCTGATGGGGTGGAAAATTGGATAAGTATGCAGATGATACTAAGATAGGTGGTGTTGTGGATAATGAAGTAGATTTTCAAAGTCTACAGAGAGATTTGGGCCATATGGAAAAGTGGGCTGAAAGATGGCAGATGGAGTTTAATGCTGATAAGTGTGAAGTGCTACATCTTGGCAGGACAAATCAAAATAGGACGTACATGGTAAATGGTAGGGAATTGAGGAATGTTGTGGAACAGAGAGATCTAGGAATAACTTTGCATAGTTCCCTGAAGGTGGAATCGCATGTAGATGGGGTGGTAAAGAAAGCCTTTGGTGTGCTGGCCTTTATAAATCAGAGCATTGAATATAGGAGCAGGGAAGTAATGTTAAAATTGTACAAGGCATTGGTGAGACTAATTCTGGAGTATGGTGTACAATTTTGGTCGCCTAATTATAGGAAGGATGTCAACAAAATAGAGAGAGTACAGAGGAGATTTACTAGAATGTTGCCTGGGATCCAGCAACTATGTTAAAGAGAAAGGTTGAACAGGTTAGGTCTTTATTCTTTGGAGTGCAGAAGGTTAAGGGGGGATTTGATTGAGGTCTTTAAAATGATGAAAGGGATAGACAGAGTTGATGTGGAGAAACTTTTCCCATTAAGGGTAGGGAAGATTCAAACAAGAGGGCATGACATGCGAATTAAGGGACGGAAGTTTAGGGGTAACGTGAGGGGGAACTTCTTTACTCAGAGGATGGTGGCTGTGTGGAATGAGCTTCCAGCAGAAGTGGTGGAGGCAGGATCGATTTTAACATTTAAAAGGAAAGTGGATAGGTATATGGACGGGAAGGGAATGGAGGGGTATGGTCTGAGTGCAGGTAGATGGGACTAGGGGAAAACAAATGATCAGCATGGACTGGATCACCCCCACACACTAACCACCCCCACACACACTAACCCCCCCCCCCCCCCCCCCCCCCACACACACACACACTAACCACCCCCCTTAATATTATATTCATATTATTCATTGGCTCATTTTACCCCATCCCCGCCCTATCTCGAGGGGCAGGGAGAGTAGGGCAGAGCAAGAGAGAGGGGGCGGGGAGGGAGAGGGGGGAGTGAGGGGAGGTGGAGGGAGGGGGGAGAGGGGGGGAGAGGAGGGGTGGAGAGGAGAGGGGGAGAGGAGAGGGGGAGAGGAGAGGGGGAGATGGGGAGAGGGGAGGGGGAGAGGAGAAGGGGAGAGGAGAGGATGAGGAGAGGGGGAGAGGAGGGGGGGAGAGGAGGGGGGAGGAGAGGGGGAGGAGAGGGGGAGGGGGTGGGGGGAGGTTGAGATGGAGAGGGGGAGGAGAGGGGGAGAGGAGAACGGGGAGGAGGGGGAGAGGGGGAGAGGGGGAGAGGGAGAGGGGGAGAGGAGAGGGGGAGAGGGTGGAAGGGGTAGAGGGAGGAAGGAGGGAGGGGGGAGAAGGAGGAAGGGGGAGAGCAAGGAAGGGGGAATGAGTATGGGGGAGGGGAGAGGAGGGGGATGGAGGGGGTAGAGGGGCGTGTGGGGGAGAGGAGGGGGGAGGGTGGAGGGGGGGAGAGTGAAGAGAGAGGGAGAGGGCGCACTTGAACTGACCGAGTGAGAGTTACGCGGGGGGGGGGGGGGGTTACGTTACTCGCACCCCGTGGAAAACAGTGGCCAGCAGGCTGCCCATTGAAAACTCTGTGCAGCTGGCTATTGTGACATCAATAGCTCGTTAGCTTTAAAAAATCTCAGATTTGTGAACAATTTTAATAAAAAAACTCGGGAAATAATGAATCAAATTTTCAGATGTGGCGATTTTCGAGATCATGAGGTAAATCTCTATTGGAATATGTAAACATTTCACCGTTAGCGCGTCGTGTTTTCGAGGAGATGTGAATCACAGAAAAACACACACACACACACACACACACACACACATATCCACATCCAAGATCAGAGTTTTTAAAATTATATTTATAATATAAATCTGTGCTTTTCAACTGCCTATGTTCTTACTGTTTGAAATTGTATTTCTGTTTAGACCTGTGTCTATGTGGAAAGCACTTTGGGTTGCATTCAATTGTATGAAAAGTGCCACATAAATAAAGTTATTATTATTATTATTATTATTATTATTATTATTATTATCCCAATCCCATTTTCCGCACCTTGTTCCATAGATTTTAACCTATTCTTTAATTAATAGATATTGTTGAAAATCAAAAATCAGAAAACAAAACCATGACGTATCAAATTAACTTAAAAAAGAGACGATTTTTGAAAAATGGTCTGATTTTTAATCATCTCAGTGTGTTTTGGGGTAAAATTTAAACACATGGCTCCTTTAATGTTACATTTTATGGAGCTGTACTTACTTTCTTCATGTTTAGATATTAAAGGCACCATTAAACAGGCAGTAAAAATGTTTCACATTAAGAAAGTGGGGTGATAAGTTTATAGCTGAGCAGTGCTGCTAATGGCATGAACCATTGCAGCCCAAAGGCAATTTAGCTTTTTTGGAAATTTGATCCCTCATTTCAGTGTCTTTTATGTGCCCTTCAATTACCCCTGGGTAACCTTACTTAATGCTCTCATTAGAAATTCTAACACAGGAAGGGTGAATAACTGGATCTGATTTCTCTGGGTCCTCCAGTAAATGCGAGACCGTAGAAACCATAGCTCCCCATTTTAAACGTTAAATCATACTGCCCCGGTGATACTCAAATTATATTGTATTTGCAATGATATTCCGGACATACTACAATATCAGGTTCCAGATCACAGAGTGAGTTTTTTGTAATTTAGGCCGAAGACAATTTTAAACTTCATGGTGCCTACTCTTAATCGGTCCAGGATGACTTGTTATTGTGAGTTCCCTTCTTGGTCAAGCAATACAGAAAACGTGCACATGCTGCGACACGCTGTTACAAGCTGGATAAAGTCGACAGAATAAGCACTAGAATAAGGTCTAGGTTGTTTTTCTTGATAAGTGGAGATGAAAAATCCCAAGGTACTCTTTGAGTAGCGGGAGCATTGGCTGATGTCATGGAAAAAAATTATCCTCTATCAACATTAGCAAATCCAATTGTTGGTATATTTATCTGGTTACTCGTGGCAGCAGCTTAGTATTTTGCAATCTGGCTTTCATTTGCAGGGACCACACTTAAAAAGACTTCATTGTTTGCGGAGAGGTTTTAAGGTATCTCGGTAAACGGCACTCAGGTTTAATTTAGCTACTGAAAATCCCCTCGTGAACTACACAGAGCTACCTTTTTGTTCCTCGATGTACTACTTGAGTTGGGGTCTATTAAATGTTATCTGCAATAAGTTGGCCAACTCAAATATTTTCTTCAACTGATTGAGGGTAACTGGACTGGACAGTGCCGAGCTATCTAGATCATGAATTCCAAGTTCAATACTTACACTGTTTGGAGCTGGTTGTTCCCAGTTCAAAAGGTGAAGCATTTACACAACCCTATCCTTTCTTTGTCAACATGCAAACTTTTTCCTTTTCAAGTATACAGTGGCTTGCAAAAGTTTTCATACCCCTTGAACTTTTCCACATTTTGTCACATTACAACCACAAACGTAAATGTATTTTATTGGGATTTTATGTGATAGACCAACACAAAGTAGCGCATATTATTGTAATAATATAATAGTTTCCAAATATTATTACAAATAAAAAACGCTGCAATTACAGCTGCAAGTCTTTTGGGGTATGTCTCTACCAGCTTTGCACATCTAGAGACTGACATTTTTGCCCATTCTTCTATGCAAAATAGCTCAAGCTCAGTCAGATTGGATGGAGAGCGTCTGTGAACAGCAATTTTCAAGTCTTGCCAGAGATTCTCAATTGGATTTAGGTCTGGACTTTGATTGGGCCATTCTAACACATGAATATGCTTTGATCTAAACTAATCCATTGTAGCTCTGGCTGTATGTTTAGGGTCGTTGTCCTGCTGGAAGGTGAACCTCCACCCCAGTCTCAAGTCTTTTGCGGATTCTAACAGGTTTTCTTCCAAGATTGCCCTGTATTTGGCTCCAACCATCTTCCCATCAACTCTGACCAGCTTCCCTGTCCCTGCTGAAGAAAAGCATCCCCACAGCATGATGCTGCCACCACCATGTTTCACAGTGGGGATGGTGTGTTCAGGGTGATGTGCAGTGTTAGTTTTCCGCCACACATAGCGTTTTTCATTTAGGCCAAAAACTTCAATTTTGGTCTCATCAGACCAGAGCACCTTCCTCCACATGTTTGCTGTGTCCCCCACATGGTTTGTGGCAAACTGCAAACGGGACTTCTTATGGGTTTGTTTCAACAATGGCTTTCTTCTTGCCACTCTTCCATAAAGGCCCGATTTGTGGAGTGCACGACTAATAGTTGTCCTGTGGAAAGATTCTCCCACCTGAGCTGCGGATCTCTGCAGCTCCTCCAGAGTTACCACGGGCCTCTTGGCTGCTTCTCTGATCAATGCTCTCCTTTCCCGGCCTGTCAGTTTAGGTGGACGGCCATGTCTTGGTAGGTTTGCAGTTGTGCCATACTCTTTCCATTTTCGGATGATGGATTGAACAGTGCTCCTTGAGATGTTCAAAGCTTGGGATATTTTTTCATAACCTAACCCTGCTTTAAACTTCTCCACAACTTTATCCCTGACCTGTCTGGTGTGTTCCTTGGGCTTCATGATGCTGTTTGTTCACTAATGTTCTCTACCAAACCTCTGAGTCCTTCACAGAACAGCTGTATTTATACTGACATTAGATTACACACAAGTGGACTCTATTTACTAACCAGGTGACTTCTGAAGGCAATTGGTTGCACTGGATTTTATTTAGGGGTATCAGCGTAAAGGGAGCTGAATACTTTTGCACACCACGCTTTTCAGTTTTTTATTTGTAAAACAATTTGAAAACCATGTATCATTTTCCTTCCACTTCACAATTATGCGCCACTTTGTGTTGGTCTATCACATAAAATCCCAATAAAATACATTTACGTTTGTGGTTGTAACGTGACAAAATGTGGAAAAGTTCAAGGGGTATGAAAACTTTTGCAAGCCACTGTATATTACATTCCTTCTTGATAAACCTGTTGCCACTACCTTTTCACATAGCGTCATACAGCATGGAAAAACCTGCGGCCCTCGCTGACCAAGGTGCCACATCTACACTAGTCCCACCGCTCTGCGCTTGGCCCATATCCTTCTAAATCTTTCCTATCCATGTACCTGTCCAAATGTCTTTCTTGGTCGGTGTGGGCAAGTTGGGCCGAAGGGACTATACACACGCTGAATGACTCTAAATGTTGTGATAATGCCTCCGCTCATGCCTCCCCAGGCAGTTTGTTCAATATACTCACCAACCTTTGAATGAAAAAGTTGCCCCCCCAGGTTCCTATTAAATCTTTCCCTTCTCACCTTAATCCTATGTACTAGGGTTTTGGATTTCTGGGTAAAAGACTGTGCATTTACCCTATTGTCTTATACGCTTCGAAAATATCAGCCCTTATCCCTCTAAGGAATAAAGTCTTAGCCTGCCCAACTTCTCCCTATAGCTCAGGCCCTGGCAAGATTCTCATAAACATGGTGCACTCCAGATCAGAACTCACTGCACTAAAAAAATCTGGTTCTTTTGCCAATTACCATAAAACTGTGACCTCTAGTCACTATTTATTTGGAAACCTTATTTACTCTATCAAAATTCTTCATAAACGAGAGCACCGCAAGAACATCTCCTTTTAACTTCTCCATGTGACATAGGGTGACCTTCACCACAGGGTCTGTGGCAGTTCAAGGCAGTGGCTCATCGCCATCCTCTCAAGGACAAATAGAGACAGACAATAAATAATGAACATACGATTGATGTCAGATCCCCAAACAATGAATACATTTAAAATAACTACACATCAGTAGGAAGACAAAATTGGGCCATGATGTAAATTGTTAATGAAGAATATGGTACATAAAAAGTTATTCACAAATTCTCCCGAGTTTTTCCCTTCATTCAAACTCGCAGAATGTTCGTAACGGGTCCGTAGGAGGCCGTAGGAGTTCGTAGATATATCGTAGTGGCTCGTTATGCCAGCCATAGGTCCTAGGGGCATCAGGTAAGTCGGGACGTTTTTTCCAGCCTGATAAAAAATGTCCACGAGTAAAAAAATAGCACCGAGTACCTACGGCTGGCATAACGAGCCGCTAGGAAATATCCACGGACTCCTACGGACTCGATACGAACATTCTGCGAGTTTGAATCAAGGGGAAAACTTGGGAGAATTCGTCAATAACTCGGGAAAATGGGACAGGCCCTTAAGGTCGCCTCCAATTCTGTGCATTTTAGGTACACTGAGATATATTTTTAAGTGGCTTTGTAAAATCTCAAGACAGAACCCACCCACTGTCCCCCACTTACTAGGATTAAATTTTAAAACACAACTAAATTAGTTAAGCATGTGCTATTCTTCGTATGCGCAAACTGCTCTGATCATTTCATATTTGTTCAAGTGTTTAGTTATTGCCCCTGATAGATTCCTCTAGCTTCCCTGCCAGGTCACTGTAAGGTAGCAACTCTACTGCTGCCCACCATGCCACCCTGCAGTTGTATGGGGAAGTGTCATAAGAAGGGCAATGATTGGTGAAGATGGAGTGTGAATAGGAAGCTGAGATGGGAACAGTGAAAGCAGGGGTGAGGGTTAGAAATCTCACTGAAAATGGTGGAAATTACATATGTAAATAAATGTTCAATTAATGTAAGACATAATCTAATTCAAGTTAAAATTTTACATAGACTATTATTCAAAAACTAGACTGAATAAAATATTTTCAAATGTTTCCCCCATCTGCGACAAATGTTCAACTCAAAATGCCACTGTAGCACATTCCTTTGTCTCTTGTATAAAACTGTATAAATTTTGGAATTACATTTTTGGAATTTTTACAAAACTATTTAACACAAAATTGAACCCCAATACAGAACTGATTATCTTTGGATCAATGGAAGAGGGAAGTAAACTAACTATATTCCAAGAAGCTTTTCTTAATTACGGTCTAATAACAGCAAAAAAGTGTATAGAAACATAAAGTCTTAAATGTTAATATTAATATTAATAATATTATGAATGTATCTAATAATGTGTTTTTTATTAATATGTTTCTACAATAAAAATATTTAACAAAAATGAAAATAAATAAATAAATAAATAAATAATAACAGCAAAAAAACATACTCATATTTTGGAAAAACCCTACCACGCCAACATTCAAAATGTGGATCTCAAACATGTCTGAAATGCTACACCTTGAAGAAATGAGATTCCTCCTACTAGGCAAAGTCGACCTATTCTTAAAGACTTGGTCTCCTTTTATCAACTTTTTACAAGCAGATGGTGTAACATAAGAAATTAAATGGTTTAGAACCGGGTGACGGATGGGCAAAAATACGAAATAGGTAGATCTCTCCTAATCTCTCTTTCCTTTACTTTCTCCTTTTCTTTCAATCTTTTTAGCTTCTTATCTCGGTCCTGTATTTCTTTGGCTATCTGTTTCTACTCGCTTGTCTATCTATTCCGACACTCTTTATTTCTTTTTTCTCTCACTGTTCTTTTATTATTAAATCAAAAGTACGAAGTTGTACAAGAATGGAAATACGTATTTATGTATTAGGTGCTTAAGTACCACACTACTGTACTTACTTCTAACAAAAATTTTTAAAAAAGAACAAAAAAGATGTGTTTGGGAGTGAAATCTCACTGAAAATGGTGGAAATTACAGAGAATGGACCGTTGAATATGGAGGCTGGTGGAGTTCAAGGTGGGAACAAGGGGAACTCTCTCTCTCTGTAGGAACGAACTGCAGATGTATGTTTAAATCGAAGGTAGACACAAAATGCTGGAGTAACTCAGCGGGACAGGCGGCATCTCTGGAGAGAAGGAATGCTGTGGCTGGAAGAATATAATTTGAGAGCGCTGGGGTGGGGGGTAATCGATATAATGCACTTGAGTTCCATGCCATTTTTGGTAGGGGAGGAGTTGAGGTTAAAGAACAAGGATAAACTCCCAGAGGAGGTACGACAGATATAAAGAATATGAATGGAATCCTTACCTCAAGAGGGAAGGGAGAAGGTGTAGCCATGACAACTCTTGGCTTGTAATGGATATTGGTCATTAGTTTGCTCCCTGAGATGGAGATGGAGAAGCCAAGAAAAGGAAGGGCCAAGAAAGAAAAGGGAATTGTCAGAAATGGACCAGGCGAACGTGAGAGGTTGCTAATTGTTAGCAAAATTAATGACATTTTCATGATCATTACAGTTGTGGTTTCAAAAACAAACGGGCTGTAATCAGACCACTCAGCAGCAATTACGGATTAAGCCACAGAGACTTTAATTTTATGGCGAGAAACCATGCATTTACCTGTTACACCACCTGCATAACTAATGCAAAGCATGTAACATGATGAGATGAAAGGCTTTTGTTTTCTTTTGCTGTGGTTGGAACAGGAAAGCCATATGGGGAATACAATATCAGCATGAGGGTTGCAGTAATACAACCTAAGTCATGCCTGTCTCTCAAGATTAGAGTGGTGAAAGAAAAAATAGACCAAATATCAACATAAACAGCAGTGAATCCAAAGTACTTTTTTCCCCCAACTTGTCAAATCTTCAAGTAGGAACAAGCTAATCACAACGTTATAAAACTTGCGTTATATTTCTTTGTTCACGCCTTCCAGCAATATTTGTGCAGGAAGTTTCACTGTCAAGCAAGCAGCTGTGAGGATTGAACTGCCGGATATTTTAAGAAAACAGTCGTTGGTGTCCGGTGTGGCTGCTCCTTGTGATGTGTGTAAAAGGAAGGCAGGAACTAACGGAGCAGCCATTCGGGAGTGGCTATTCAAGAGTTGGTTGTTTGGGAGAGGCTGTGTGCGGAGGTGAAGTACTGTGTGTGGAGGTGAAGTGCAGAGGCTTTGGCTCGGGAGGCAAAGTGCTGTGTTTTAGGGTGAGTGTGGAGGCTTTGGCAAGGAGGCTGAGCTGAAGGTGCAGGCACGATATGGTAAGGTCTTTTCTTTTGCAGTTCTTTGGTCTTCGTGTGGTAGGCATGTCAGTTAGGGCAGTGGTAATGCTCCTCCTGCAGGGTGTGGGAAGTCAGGGAAACGTCCAGTATCCCTGAGGATTACACCTTTGGGAGGTGCATCCAGCTGCAGCTCCCGACTGACCCTGTGGCTGCAGCTGGATGGTTTCAGGTCCGCCTGGGAGACTGGCTTCATAGATAGAAGCCATAATGAGGTGGGTCACACCAAAGTGTAGGCAGAAAGTAGATGGGTGACCGCCAGGGAGGATACCAGGAGTTAGTAGAGAGTACGGGAATCCCCTGTGGCCATACCCCTCAAAGATAAGCATACCGTTTTTATACTATTGAGGGGGTGGGGTTGTAGGGTGACCGTTCAGAGGAGAGCAGCAGCAGCAATCTGGTCTGTGGCACCAGGCCTGCCTGTGAGGCACAACAGGGGTTGGTGGAGTCATCCTGGACTATAGTGATAGGGGACTCGATAGTTAGGGGATCAGACTGTGGCAGCAAAGAGGAATCCAGGATGGTGTGTTGCCTCCGTGATGCCAGGGTCCAGGATGTCTTGGAGTGCTGCATGGCATTCTCGAGGAGGAAGGTAAGCAGCCTGAAGTTGGTGTGCTTGTTGGCACAAATTACATCAGGAGGAAAAGGGAAAAGAAAAGTAATGCAGAGTGAATATAGAGATTTGGTAAAAGGTTAGAAAGCAGGACCTCACTGGAATATTCCTTGTGCCCGCGCTGGTGAGGATAGGAATATGAAGATGGCACAGGTGAACGCGTGGCAAAGGAATTGATGCGCAGAGGACCGGGAGTCAGATTTACAGACCATTGGAATCGCTTCTGTGACCGAGGTGACCTGTAAAGGAGGGACAGATTGCACCTGAACTGGAGGGAGACCAATAGCCTGGCAGGCAGGTTTGTTCGTGCTACTCTGAAGGGTTTAAACTAGATTGTAATGGATCCCGTTCCTCTGCCAATGGTGGGAGGCTAGAAGTTGGTACAGAAGTCATTGTCAGGAAGTTCAGTAGATGGGAAGGCAGGGCCATGTTAGGGAGTGAGGAAACATCGTTATATTACATTGCAATTATTTCGCAATGCAGAAGGCCTGTTGGGTAAGATGCATGGACTCAGGTGTGGATAGGTACCTGTGACTGGGAAGTTATAGTCATTACAGGAACCCCGCTAACAGAGGGTCTGGGATGCCACCTTCAATGTTCCACATACAGATGCTACAGGCAGATAGAGGTGGGAGAATTACTTTATTGATTAAGGAGAACATCACTGCAGTCATTCAAGATCACATTACGGAAGTGAGGCTACATGGATGGAGCTGAGAAATTAAAAAATCAGATGATTACCTTGGTGGGATTGTACGAATGCCCCCAAATAATCAATGAAAATTCGAGGAACAAACTTGCTGGGAGATTGTAGGCAGCTGTTAAGACTAACAAGGTTGTCATAGTAGGGAATCTTAACTTTCCCAACATATACTGGGACTGCCATAGCGCCATGGGCTTAGATGGATGGAATCAGAAAAGTTTTTTTAGGGAGTATTGAAAGGGCCCCGTGAGAGTGAGAGAGAGAGAGGAGAGAGAGAGAGAGAGAGAGAGAGAGAGGGCAAAGCTTGACAACTCTTGGGCAGATTGGGCTGGGCAAGGGACAGAAGTGTCAGTGAGTGAGCACTTCGGAACCTACAACCACTGTTCGATTAGCTTTTAAATAGTTGTGCTTAAGAAAAGGGCTTGTTCACAAGATATGGTTCTTAATTGGGGCAAGATCAACTTTGATGATATTGCAATCATCAAACTATACATCAAACAGACTGGAACTTGCAAAAATTGATGAGAGTAGGGCAAAGGGACATCCGGAAAGTGGAATGTTATTAAAAGTGTGAAGGTAAGAGTTCCAGGTATGCATGTTCCTGTTTGTGTGAAGGGCAAGATAGCTGGTAGTAAGGAAGCCTGGATGATACGAGAAACTGACGCTCTCGGTCAGGAAAAAGGAGGCATGGGTCAGGTATAGGGAGCCCAAGTTGCCCAACATGTCCCACCTCGCCGTGTTTGGTTCATATCCCTCCAAACCAGTCCCATCCGTGTACCTGTCCACTGTTTCTTAAACGTTGGGATAGTCCCAGCCTCAACTACTTCCTCTGGCAGCTTGTTCCATACACCCACCATCCTTGTGTGAAAACGTTATCACTCAGATTCCTATTACATCTTTTCCCCTTCATCTTAAACCTATGCCCTCTGGTCCTCGATTCACCTACTCTGGGCAAGAGACCTTGTGCAGCTACCCAACCCGCTCATGATGTTATGCACCTCTATAAGATCACCCCTCACCCTTCTGCACTCCAGCCTATTATGGCTGGGGTGATCATGACATGAATCGTGCCCAAGTGCCTGTTCCAAGCCATTGCTGCCTATGTCACAGTTCAAAAGTGTCATCCTCACACTGTCAGGTGCTGGTAGTGCTAGAGGACAATTGATCAGGTATTCAGGCAATGTCAGAAGTTACAATGTACTCTAATTGTACTTCAATGTACTTGGTTCAAATCATCCATCTCTGAGATCTCATGATCTGCATTTAGCATTGAACCTTTATGATGGTTCATTTCTACCTTGGTTGAACAGTCCAATAATTATTTTTGAATAAATGCCCAGTTTAGCTTTAGTAAGTCCAAGATGAACTATTTGATATGAAATGTTTACAATGAAAACATCCCTGTGTTTCCAATTAACCACAGTAATGAGGCTTGAACCATTCAATTGCTAATATGTAACTGTATGTGCCAGATTTGTTTCTCCTTTGTCAGCTTTTGTCCATGCGGAATAGTTTAACTGTTAAGTGGCTGACCAGCGCTCATATCACCATTATCCTGGAACCAATTAAGTTTAGTTTGTTCTCAGTTTATGGTGGAAACAACATTGGTGATAAAACTTCAGCCACCTTAGCAATAAATGTGATGTTGTTCCTGAACTACTCAAATAAAGTTCAAAAGCCTGACTAATTGCATTTAGATTTTACAAAAACCTTTGTTCTGTTGACTGTATCACAGGGAGCGGAACGTTAGTGGGACGTACACGAGGTTGTTGTGTCTTTGCACAGCTCACACTACTCTGGTTACTATGAAGCATGCAAGGCCTGCTATAGGTGGCTGACCTAGATACTGCATGCATCTTTAGAACAAAATAAAGAGTCAAACGTTCATAGAGTGCAGGAACATGCGCTTCAGCCCGCTGAGTCTGTGCCAACAATCACCTTCCGTTCACAATAACGTGTGTCTGCATAAACTCATATCAACAGAAGAAAATGTCCCAGGGTCCTTCAGGAGTGTTCAACTGGGCAAAACTGAGCACGGAGAAATTTGTTCAGCTGAGATAAAGCTTGGCCAACAAACGTTTTCAAGTAAAGACTTAAAACAACAATGTCACGTGATTTCTCTAATCATTTAGTTTAGTTTAGTGTAGAGAAACAGCGTGGAAACAGGCCCTTCAGCCCAGCGAGTCGACACTGACCAGAGGAAATCAACGGCAGATGTTATCAATTGGTTATAACTACATAATTCATGCTTGGATATGTATATTTTGTGGTTTTGTTGCAAATACTTTGGTTTTTCTTCCTATTAACCTAGGTTCTGTAATTCCTCATGAATCCATTTAGTTTAGAAATACAGCGTGGAAACAGGCTCTTTGGCCCATCGAGTCCGCATCAATCAGCAATCCCCGTACACTAACACCATCCAACACACTAGGAACAATTTATCATTTTTACTAAAGCCAATTAATGTACAAACCTGCATGTCTTTGGAATGTGGGAGGAAACCGGAGCACCCGGAGAAAAGCCACGCGGTCACGGGGAGAACGTACAAATTCCGTACAGACAGCACCCGGAGTCAGGACCGTATCTGGGTCTCAAGCGCTGTAAGGCAGCAACTCTACCGCTGCGCCACCATACAACCCTATTTAAATTGTTCGTTTCTTGAAAATTGTCCAGATTTTATCGCATAACCTTTGAACTCTGGATGTAATTATGAATACCCAATGTATAATGTGTGGGTTGCGGGATGAAGACAGTGGAAGAACACAACAGTCTGTTCTCCGACAGGTGTGGTAACATTTGCACACAAGATGAATTGTTTCCTTTCCTGCCTCTCCCATATTCCATTTTCTGGGCAAAGTCAGTAAATTATTTGACTGGGGGAAGCTTTCTACATAAAATCTGGGCAATGTTCTTTCCACTTATTTCTAACCTGTGAAGCCAATTGTTTGCCTCCTGTGCCCTGGCAGAGGAGAGGGCCAATTAATTCAGCTCAAGCAGGAAATGAGTTCTCTGATCACACGGTTCATTTCTGTTCATTTTTGCCCCAAACCACCAAGGGAAGGAATTTGTTCTACTCCACTAGCTGTTTCCATCCCCCATTCTCAGCCATTTGCCATGAAGTTGGACATTTCCTGCTGGGACTTGCTGTTTCGAGATACAGCTCGGAAACAGGTCCTTCATCCCACCAAGTCTGCATCGACCAACGCTATCCTACACACACTTGGGACAATTTACAATTTTCCCAAGCCAATTAGCCTACAAACCTGTATCCCCGTACACTAACACTATCCAACACACTAGGAGCAATTTATCATTTTTTTCCAAAGCCAATTAATGTACAGACCTGTATGTCTTTGGAATGTGGGAGGAAACCAGAGCACCCCGAGAAAACCCACGCAGGTCAAGGGGAGAATGTACAAACTCCGTAGAGACAGCCCCCGTAGTCAGGTCTCTGGTGGTACAAGGCAGCAATTCTACCGCTATACCATCGGGCCGCAGTTTGAAGCTCCAACCAGTGGCTACTGGGCATTATTTAATGCTAGTCCAGTGGCAGGTTTGATTCATAAATATCATCAATACAATCATTTATTGACGGCAGCATTATACGACGTTGTCTTAACTGCAATATCATTCCCTCATCATTGAAAAGTTCCAAGAACCAGCTGATGATTTCAGTCTGAGTTTCAATTTGAATTGTATAAAAGAAAAAAAAACTGTTCACAAAGCAGTAATGTTAATTTCGAAAAGAATTGGAACATTAAGTCCAGGTTGGCAAACAATAAGGAATCTGTTTTTGATATGATTAATGTTTCTACTTTGTCATCAGATTTATTCATTCAGGTCTCACTGCTCACCTTCCAACAGGACCACACACCCCTTGACTCCCAGCTATTCAGGTTTGCATATATATCCAAGACTGAGATTGAAAGATTTTTGGACAAGCGAGGAATACGTGATATGAGGATGACGTGTAAAGGAGGCATGAGGGAGCGGGTCAGCCATATTGTTCCTGATGTGTGCAGATTCAAGGGGCAGCAATGCCGACTGCTGTTCCAATTCCACCTGTCCTTATATTTGCACTGAGAACAATCGCAAGTGTGGTGCTGAAGGAATCGTACCTCAGTGTAGCTCATTTCACTTTGCCATCTCAAGCTGATAGAGAGTCATGGAGTTATGAGCATGGAAATAGGCCCATTGGCCCAAGTTGCCCCATCCATAACCCTCTAACCTTTCCTATCTGCCCAAATGTCTTTGTTATTGTCCCTGCCTCATCTGCATCCTCCGGCAGCTCGTTCTACATAGCCATCTTCCTCTGTATGGAAAAAAGTTCCCCCTCAGGTTCTTATTAAATTCTTCCCTTGATCCTTAAATTTAGACCCTCTCATTTTTTATTCTAGCCTTCCAGAGCAATGAAACTTGGTGAACATATGCTGAAGCCCATAAAGGCTATATCTATAAACCTGCCCTCAACAAGCTTTTTCTTCAAAAAATGCAATCAAGTTTGTGAGATTCCATGCATAAAACCATGTTGACTAACTCTAATAAACCCCTGTCTTTCCAAAAGCATACCTTATCCCTCAGGATCTTCTCCAATAACTTTCCTACCATAGATGTTAGGCTTACTGGTCTAGAGTTCCCAAGTTTTTCCTTTGCCATTTTCAAAATGAGACTCAGCATTAGCCACCCTCCAGTCTTCCGACACCTCCCCCATGTCCAACGATAATTCATGTGTCTCAGTCAAGACGCTACAGATTTTTTTCTCTTACTTCCCACAATGTCCTTAATTATAACTGATCAGACTTGGGAGATTTATCTACCTTCATATGTCTTGAAACATTCAACACCTCCTTGACTGTGATACAGACTGTCCTCAAGACATTGACATGAACTTTCCCAAGTTCCCTGGACTTCATGTCTTTCTCCGCAGTAAAAGCGGAGCTGAAAATATTCATCAAGGACCCTTGCTGATCTGCTGCGGCTCCACATGGATGACCACTTTGGATTCCGAGAAACTATTCTCTCTCTGATTACCTTTTTTTCCTGAATTTTCTTGAATCTTATCTGCCAGAGCTATCTCATGCCCCCTGTTTGCCTCTTGATTTCCTTTTTCAGTATGCTTCTCAATCCCTTACACTTTTCCAGGGATACACTTGATCCTAGCTCCCTTTTCCTGACCCATGCCTCCTTTTTCCTGACCAGAGACTCAGTTTCTCGCATCACCCAGGCTTCCTTACTACCAGCTGCCTTGCCCTTCACACTAACAGGAACATGCATACCAGGAATTCTTACTATCACACTTTCAATATTATTCCACTTTCCAGATGTCCTTTTGCCTACAAACACCCTATTTCAATCAATTTTTGCAAGTTTGTGTCCAATATCACGTGGGCAAGTTGGGCTGAAGGGCCTGTTTCCAAACTGTATCACTCTATGACTCTAACGAGATAGAGGAGCAGAGGAAGAAAATCTAGAAAAATTGAGGGAAGATAGCCTTTGCCTACTGCGGTTTGGATGTAGCGAACTGAAGGCAGACCTGCACCACTAACTGTCCCAATTCCACATTTAATCCTTCATTTGGGTCGTTCAAGTATCACCACCCACTAAATGTAGAAAATGCTGGAGGTTACTCAGCAGATTAGGCAGCATACGTTGAGGGGAAAAAAAGTAAAATTTTCAAATCAACGACTTCTTATCACAATTGGGAAAGTGAGAAAAGATGCGTTTATAAAATTCCAGAGAGCGGAGTGGCTGTGAGAACAGATAGGGAATGGGGCCAAGATGGTCCTGTGACATGGTTGGTTTGGATGCCGTTTATGAGAGTGTAAGAAGATGAAAATGAGTCTCGGTATTTCGAGAGAGAAAAGAACATCAATGCTGGAACTGTGAGAAGCAGAACAGCAGTTGGAGGAAATATGAAATAAAAGAGAACTTTTAATTCCTATCTAATTTCAAAATGCTAACGAGTCTTATAGGAACATCAAAGGCTGATATTAATTCGACATGCCAGTTGTCTGAGTATTCTGCGACCTGCTTCATGTACTGGCGCTAAATGTGGAACAATCTTACATCTGTCAGGAGATAAGCAAATACAAGTTTCATGAATTTAAAATCATTGCCTCTAGGCTACACCTTCAAAGCGTTTAATTAGATTGTCAAGCCCTTGTACTTGGTGTTTAAGAGTCTTTTAAAAATATGTTCATTGAAAACTCTGCAATCTTTTCCTTGTCCACATACCTCCAGTGAACACCAGCTGGCCCACAATTCTTGAACAAATGCACCTGCTGTCTACACATCAAGGTGAACTCGCAAGTTAAGTATTAAGAGGTTAATGTTGGATCCCAAATGCAAGGATGCCATGCACGTTTTGAGCCATTGCCAAATAGAAATCATTTAACCTCACACAAAACATGCTGGGTAGCAACTTGTGGGTTGCTTTCATCTTCATTAATTTTATATGCTTTTCTTCTAATTCTTCCATAAAATTGCCATAGTTCCTGGCACCTGCACGTTCGTTGTGGCTTTAACTACTTCCTATCTAAGGTCATAAATAGCCATAGTCTTGGTAGTCATCAGTTCTGACAAAGGGTTGCGGATTTAATACTTTGCCCGATTCTCATTCTGCAGATGCCTCCACAGCTCTATCACTGGACTGTATAAAACTAAAGCCCCTTTCCCCGAGAAGGACAAGTGCAGAACGGGTATGACGCATCATCTGGTGCAAGGAACGCACCTTCTTTCTTGCCAATACTCCAACATCCCTCATGGCTTCTGGGTAACGATACAGGTGTCCCCTGCTTGGCCACTGCTGTGTTCCGAAGGTGTTCTTCACAGGGGATGCGGCTGTTCCCCTCTAACTTTTCAAGTCCAGTTAGGAATGACACACATTGCAAGGAGAAAAGGCGAGAGAAAATTACGGAACAGCAATCTCCAGTAACGCAAACAGCCAACTAGGCTCCAAGAAATAACTGGGGTAAAGATCACACTGTATAGGAGGAGGATGTTCTGTTTAATCCATTTAGTTGAGGTTGGTGTCAGAGTCTACCTTTCATTAAAATGGGCACATCCAGGATTTTTCAGATATTGTTCCTATTTAACTGTCCTGGGATTTCAAATTATTTTTTTTGTTTTACACAACTCCCGGGAGATTTCATAACTTTCGTGAGATAGAAGAATTAAGTGAACAATTGTATGGAACAGGTCGGATATACTGGGAGGTCTACTATTTTGCCTCAATTACAAGCATGTCTTGTCTTGGAAGCGCCTTACTGTGTGTTGTGTTATAATTAACATATAATGCATTAAACTGTGCTGATTACATTATAATGAGGGAACTCAGCACACATGTACGATGCGATGCGATAGAACTTTATTTATCCCAGGAGGGAAATTGGTCTGCCAAGAGTCATAAAACACAACAAGATGCATGAAACATGAAATTAAGGTGTATTTCATTTGTGTGCATCCTGGAAAATTCTACACCTCACCCCCAAAGCACAAAAATGACAATTCTCCCCTCCGCTGCAAGCCTGCGCCAACAGCAATGTGATGTGACATCCTCAGGCCAATTGTTTGCACTGTGGTGGCGAACCAATCCCTGCCATGACTGCTGCTACTGAAGGCCGTGTGTTGAAGGGGTCAATCATTGCTGGGCTCTGTTTTCACCGGACCTTCTTTGGCTTTGTTGGCTTTGGCTCAAGTTCGGAACACTTCTGCCTTCGAGTCAGAAGGTTGTGGGTTCAATCCTAGATAATCTGTCGAGTGAGAAATAACTATTGGCCTCAGGATATGGGGGAATCTGTAGGAAGGAACTGCAGATGCTGGTTCAAACCGAAATCCTTCAGAGGGGTGAACCCTCGAAAAGCGTCTGGACCTGATGGCATACCTGGTCGTGTTCTAAAAACCTGTGCCGACCAACTGACTGGAGTTTTTATGGACATTTTCAACCTGTCACTTCTGAGGTTGGAGGTTCCCACCTGCTTCAAATTATACCGGTGCCCAAGAAGAGCAAGGTGACGTGCCTCAATGACTATTGACCTGTGGCAGTAACGCCTGTGGTGATGAAGTGCTTTGAGAGATTGATCATGGCGCAAATCAACTCCTACCTCGACAAAAACCTGGACCCACTGCAGTTCGCTTACCGCCACAACAGATCAATGGTGAAGCGATCTCGCTGGCCCTCCACTCCGCTCTGGACCACTTGGACAACAAAAACTCATATGTCAGGCTGTTATTCATTGACTACAGCTCGGCATTTAACACAATCATCCCCTCCAAGCTGGTTACCAAACTCGCAGAACTGGGCCTCTGCGCATCCCTCTGCAATTGGATCCTCGACTTCCTCATTCACAGACCACAGTCTGTTCGTATTGGTGGAAATGTGTCAGACTCGATAACAATCAGCACGGGAGCACCTCAAGGCTGCGTGCTCAGCCCCCTGCTGCACTCACTCTATACTCATGACTGCGTAGCCGGTCATAGTGCGAACTCCATCATCAAGTTCGCTGATGACATCACTGTAGTGGGACGTATTACTGATGGGGATGAGTCGGAGTACAGAAGAGAGATCGAGCAACTGTCCATATGGTGCCAGCACAATAACCTGGCCCTCAACACCAGCAAAACCAAGGAACTGATTGTGGACTTTGGAAGGAGTAGGATGGGGACCCACAGTCCCGTTTATATCAACGGGTCGATGGTTGAAAGGGTCAAGAGCTTCAAATTCCTGGGCGTGCACATCTGTGAAGATCTTTCCTGGTCCGAGAACACAGATGCAACTATTAAGAAAGCTCATCAGCGCCTCTACTTCCTGAGAAGATTACGGAGAGTCAGTCTGTCAAGGAGGACTCTCTCTAACTTCTACAGGTGCACAGTAGAGAGCTTGCTGACCGGTTGCATCGTGGCTTGGTTCGGCAACTTGAGCGCCCTGGAGTGGAAAAGACTACAAAAAGTAGTAAGCACTGCCCAGTCCATCATCGGCTCTGACCTTCCTTCCATCGAGGGGATCTACCACAGTCGCTGCCTCAAAAGGCTGGCAGCATCCACACCACCCTGGCCACACACTCATCTCCCTGCCACCTTCGGGTAGAAGGTGCAGGAGCCTGAGAACTGCAACGACCCGGTTCAGGAATAGCTACTTCCCCACAGCCATCAGGCTATTAAACCTGGCTTGGACAAAACTCTGAACATTAATAACCCTCCATCTGTTATTTGCACTTTATTAATTTATTCATTCATTGTGTATTTACGTATATAATTGTAGTCAATGCCTACTATGTTCTGTTGTGCAATGCAAAGAAAGAATTTCATTGTCCTAACAGGGACACATGACAATAAGCTCTTTTGACTTGACTTGACTTTGAGGTAGACACAAAAAGCTGGAGTAACTCAATGGGACAGGCAGCATCTCTGGAGAGATGGAATGGGTGACGTTTCGGGTCGAGACCTTTCTTCAGCCAGGAAGAATCTCTCTGGCACTTCTTCAGAATTGTGCTGTAGAGTCTTTACGGCTCAACAAGGAAAGAAGATGGAAATTTAGTTTAATGGTCTCACCCAAAAAGAAACATAGTACTTACAGTGCTGCACCAAGGTTTCAGTCTATATTTTAGTGCTTCATAGTAAGAGGTGAACCTGCAGCGTATTGACTGAGAGGCACAGAGCTACCAATGGAATACACACTAACTGCGGAGGTGTACGGGTAACTGGTTAGAAATGAGGGAGGCATGATCGGCTCTGTCTATGACAATCATATCTACTGACGCAGCTAACTCTTATTTTGCTGAGGAATTGGGGTGGCAGGGTGGCGCAGTGGTAGAGTTGTCGTCTTACAGCGCCAGAGACCAGTGTTCGACCCTGGCCACGGGTGCTGTCTGTGCGGAGTGTGTATGCTCTGTGCGTGTGCAGGGTGCTCCAATTTCCTCCCACACTCCGAGGACGCACCGGCTTGTTGGTTAATTGGCTTTGGTAAAATTGTAAATTGTTCCCAGTGTGTAGGATGGTGCTCGTGGACAGGGATCGCTGGCCGGTGCGAACCCGGTGGGCTGAAGGGCCTGTTTCCACGCTGTATCTCTAAACTAAACAGATTCATGAGGAATTACAGAATCTAAGTTAATAGGAAGGAAAAAAAAGTTTTTTTTAACAAAAACACAAAATGCACAAATCCATTTATGAATGATGTACTTACAACCAATTGATAACATCTGCCATTGATGCCCACAGTAAAATATGATACTGTATAAATATCTCAAATTTCTACTTTCCCAACCCTGGAGGCATGCATCTAATTGAGGTCATTATCAACTCACCACACATCTCTTCTACATGATCTATTTTGACATTATTTTTCTTTATACAAGTACTAAATGCCATTCGTCTTCTCTACCCTTCCTTTCACCTCCTGTAAGCACCAACAAACAGTGCTGGAATGCATCTAACGGATGGCAGCAGCTCCCAGCATCTATGCATCTCATTATTTTATATACTTCTATCAGGTCTCCCCTTCAGTATTCAGTCACGTTGCAAGGTCTTGGCCTCAAACGTTGACTGTCCCTTCACCACCACAGGTGCTGCCTGACCTGCTACCGTTGTTTCTGCTCCAGATTCCAGCATCTGCAGTCTCTGACTTTCTTCAGACATCCAGTGTGAACAACGCAAGAGAGCGAGGGACTGGATTGCTCAATAGGGAGCAGCAACACTGCCAAGCTCCGTATTAAATTCACGCAAAAGCCCCTCAAGATGTACCTTCCAGTGCGAGTCAAATGTTCATTCTTGGTTCAGTTCAGGTTAGCTTGTTGTCACCTGTACCGAGGTACAGTGAAAAGCTTTTGTTGTGTGCTAGCAAGTCAGCAGAAACATAGAAACATAGAAATTAGGTGCAGGAGTAGGCCATTCGGCCCTTCGAGCCTGCACCGCCATTCAATATGATCATGGCTGATCATCCAACTCAGTATCCTGTACCTGCCTTCTCTCCATACCCCCTGATCCCTTCAGCCACAAGGGCCACATCCAACTCCCTCTTAAATATGGCCAACGAACTGGCCTCAACTACCTTCTGTGCCAGAGAATTCCACAGATTCACCACTCTCTGTGTGAAAAACGATTTTCTCATCTCGGTCCTAAAAGACTTCCCCCTTATCCTTAAACTGTGACCCCTTGTCCTGGACTTCCCCAACATCGGGAACAATCTTCCTGCATCCAGTCTGTCCAACACATGATTACAATGCATGCATTAACAGTGTATAGATATATGATAAATAGAATGAATACTCTGGTAGTTCTGTTCCTCTCCTCAGTCTGTTGATGTTGAGATTTACTACAAGACTTCTGCTTCTGCGACTGAAATAAGCTCCTCCAACACAAACGATTGGAACTTGCAACCTGCTTGAACTATGTAGTTGAACACCAGAGTGGGTCACATTTTCCTACTGAGCTTTTGCTTTAACCTGTCATAATAACTCAATGGCACTAAAGGTCTTGCCCAAGTTTTTTTTTAATATAAGTGAATGTCAAAGGACCAACTTGATATTATTTCAATGCAAAGCTAATGGCTTTTTTGCAAAAAAAAACTTCCTTCCAAAATGTCAGCCTTGTCAGGCCCTTGTTAGATGTGCAAATCTCTTAATAATGCCATCATTGTGAGGCTAATTAACTGCTGTGCCCTGATGGTCAACTGCACAATTCCACAGGACTACCATGAGCAGAGAGAGAAATGAGTTCACTCAATGTGTGAGAAGATGCTTTGCATGGCCAATTGAAAGCCTTCCTTCCCTATTTACAATATTTAATCAATTTAAGAAGCTCAATCTGCAGCAAAGGGCTTACACCATGGAAACACAAAACAAACAAACATGTGACCAATTGGGGACAAGTCCCACCTAATCCTCCCTGCATGACCGCATATTCTTCTACTGCCACTGCCTATCAGCAGGTACTCTGACTGAAATCCCACTCATTGTTTGCCCTGCTTTTTCTCTACCCTCTCCAGATTTACATTCTTTAAAAAAATCCTGGAGAATGTATGCTTTTCACCATTGAAACCAATTAACAAAAAGCCCAGCAGGTATTGCCGAGACAGGGTACCTGCAGCCCAGCAGCTTGCAAACCTAGTCCTAGCCCAGCTCCATTTTAGATATATACTTGTGCACATTATCAAGGCTGACACTTCAATGTTATACCATTCTATTAAATCCTCAAACATGACACACAGCTTTGAAATGCATATTGTATTAGTCCTACAACACATTCCAACTCTGACTGGTCCATCCTCAATCTCCTACAGAATTCCAACAAAGTTCAAAGTACACTCAACTTCTATCTGGGGTTACACAAAAAGCTGGAGAAACTCAGCGGGTGCAGCAGCATCTAAGGACGAAGGAGATAGGCGACGTTTCGGGTCGAGACCCTTCTTCAGACTGGTCAGGGATCAGGGAAACGAGAGATATAGACGGTGATGTGGAGAGATAAAGAACAATTAATGAAAGATATGCAGTATCGATGATCATTGTAAGCTGTTTGTGGTGTGAAAATGAGAAGCTAGTGCGACTAGGGTGGGGGAGGGAGATAGAGATAGAGGGAATGCCAGGGCCCGAGGGCTGAGGGAGGGGTGGGAGGGGGAGGAGACAGCAGGGGTTAACAGAATTGAGAAAATTCAATGTTCAAAGGATGCAGGCTCCCCAAGCGGAATATGAGGTGCTGTTCCTCCAACTTGTGGTGTTGCTCTATCTGGCCCTCTTTGTCGTACGTCGAACAATCCTTGTTCTCGGCGTACCAGGGCCCCATCCCCGACCTCTACCTCCGTTACATCGACGACTGCTTTGGTGTCACCTCCTGCACCCACACACAACTGACTGACTTCATCCATTTCACCACCAACTTCCATCCGGCACTCAAATACACTTGGACCATTTCCGACATTTCCCTACCATTCCTTGACCTCACCATCTCTATTGCAGGTGATACACTCCTGACCGACATCCACTACAAACCAACTGACTCCCACAGCTACCTGGACTACTCTTCCTCCCACCCTGCTTCCTGTAAGGACTCCATCCCCTATTCCCAATTCCTCCGTCTACGCCGCATCTGCTCCCAGGATGAGGTGTTCCACACCAGGTCATCACAAATGGCCTCATTCTTCAGAGAACGAGGATCCCCCTCCCCCACAATAGATGAGGCTCGCACCAGGGTCTCCTCCATACCCCGCAACACTGCCCTCTCTCCCCATTCCCCCACTCGCAAACAGGGCAGAGTCCCCCTGGTCCTCACCTTTCACCCCACCAGCCGGCAAATACAACACATAGTCCTCCGCCAGTTTTGCCACCTCCAACGAGACCCCTCCACCCGCCACATCTTCCCATCTTCCCATCTCCCCCCCTGTCTGCCTTCCGCAAAGACCGCTCCCTTCCGCAACTCCCTTGTCAATTCTTCCCTTCCCTCCCGCTCTACCCCTTCCCCTTGCAACTCTGCACTTTCCCTTGCAACCGCAAGAAATGCTACACTTGTCCCTTCACCTCCCCCCTCCACTCCTTTCAGGGACCCAAGCAGTCCTTCCAGGTCCGACAGAGGTTCACCTGCACCTCCTCCAACCTCATCTACTGCATCCGCTGCTCCAGATGCCAGATGATCTATATCGGTGAGACCAAGCGGAGGCTTGGGGATCGTTTCGCCGAACACCTCCGTTCGGTCCGCAATAACCAAACCGACCTCCCGGTGGCTCAGCACTTCAACTCCCCCTCCCATTCCGTATCCGACCTCTCGGTCCTGGGCCTCCTCCACGGCCAGAGTGAGCAACACCGCAAGTTGGAGGAACAGCACCTCATATTCCGCATGGGGAGTCTGCATCCTCTGGGCTTGAACATTGAATTTTCTCAATTCTGTTAACCCTTGCTGTCTCCTCCCCTTCCCACCTCTCCCTCAGCCCTCGGGCCCTGGCATTCCCTCTCTCTCCCTATCTCTCTCCCCCACCCTAGTCGCACTAGCTTCTCATTTTCACACCACAAACAGCTTACAATGGCTTGTTCCCTTTATCATCGATACATTTTTGCATATCTTTCATTCATTGTTCTTTATCTCTCCACATCACCGTCTATATCTCTCGTTTCCCTGATCCCTGACCAGTCTGAAGAAGGGTCTCGACCTGAAACGTCGCCTATCTCCTTCGCTCCTTAGATGATGCTGCACCCGCTGAGTTTCTCCAGACTTTTGTGTAACCCTCGATTCTCCAGCATCTGCAGTTCCTTCTTTAACATTCTATCTGGCCCTAATCATCTTCCAGACATTACCCCAAGCTCAACTTTTTCAGATAATGAGCATCTAAGGAATTTTTATTTCAGATTACCAGCATACTCTACATGCCTCTAATAAGTTACACCACCTTGAGATTTGCCCATTTTGTCCCAATGACTGCAATCATTTGCCTTACACTGTCATTTACTTTTGTAATTTGATCGCCCCTGCTGTTGCAGACACCTTCCTATTTTTTCCATCCTTTCCACCCTCCTTTCTCTTCATGCTTACATTACTTTAGGGATGCAGCGCGGAAACAGGCCCTTTGGCCCATCGAGACCATGCCCACCAGCGATCACCTCGAATACCTACACTAACCCACACACTAGAGACAATTTTACAACTTACCGAAGCCAATTAAGCTACAAGCCTGTACATCTTTGGAGGGTGCACCTGAAGAAAACCCACGTGGTCACGGGGAGAATGTGCTGAAAACTCCAATGAGCCAATCAGAATGGCCAGTCAGCGTAGTCGCGGCTTCTGCTATGTTCCTGAGATTATTTTAAAAAAACCAAAACCGGCCGCGACTAAAAATAGGTTGCCGTTTTGTCGAAGCCAGTGGTGGGGTCGCATGTTTACTTACAGGCAGTCGAAGGCCTTCACTGACCGGCCATTCTGATTGTCTCATTGGAGTTTTCAGCAAATAAATCTTCTTTGGTTTTCGGGACCTAGAAGATCCGCCTGAAGGTAAAATGCCCGCTAACTTTATTAAATTTCCTAAAAGTGTCTCCACTTCTCTTTCCCCTCTCTCTGTCCTTCTCTCCCTCCCTCCCTCCCGCGCTCTCTAAAGGACATACCGTGCTTTGTGGCAGCCCTTTACTTTCCTCTTCACACGCAGAAACGCTCCTCCACTGTCCCTGGCCCCCACCTTTGCGATGCGTTTGTGTGTGTGTGTGTGTGTGTGTGTGTGTGTGTGTGTGTGTATGTGTGTGTGTGTGTGTGAGTGTGTGTGTGTGTGTGTGTGTGTGTGTGTGTGTGTGTGTGTGTGTGTGTGTGTGTGTGTGTGTGTGTGTGTGTGTGTGTGTGTGTGTGTGTGTGTGTGTGTGTGTGTGTGTGTGTGTGTGTGTGTGTGTGTGTGTGTGTGTGTGCGGTCAGTAGATGCAGCTCACGCTTCGGTTGAGGCTTTCCAGACAATTGACCAGAACCTCTGGTGACTCATGGAGAGTGACCAGAACCTCTGGGAACCTCACGGGAACCTCTGAGAATCTCACGGAAACCTTGGGTGGGGCACACGGTCTCCAGAGGTTTCCGTTCAGGTTTCCTAAGTGGGACAGGGCCTTAAGGCTGCAACTCTACCACCGCGCTACTGTGCCACTCCAGTTTAAAACTCATGTTTATTCTTGTTTTTCCCCAGATGCTGTTTGGGCACTGAATATTTAGATTTTAGTTTTGATTTCCAGCAGCTTCTGTATTTTACTCTTGAGTTCCTCTTCAGGGAGTCTCTCACTGAGCAAGAAGCAGTGAGATACCCCAAGCTTGTGAGGGGAACTGTAACAAGACAAACTCATTTTTCATTCTTTCTTGTCTTTTTCATTTTTCCCCCTTTTGAATATAAATAGATCAGATTACATTCACCAGTAATAAAGATGAGTGAGTATTACTTATATCTATATCAAATGACCAGTAATGCATACAATAAGTCACAGATGTGATTACCCTGTTACATAAAATCTTTCCAAGATTTGCAGTAAAAAGTGCTTACTGGACAAACAAGCTTAGAATTTGAAAATAACGTTTTTTTTTTTGTTTTTCAAGTTAAATTTTCCCTCTTCAAGTATCTTCAAGAAAAGCACTGGGTAGAAAGAGGAATGCAAAGTGATGAAGGTGTGGTGCAGAATTACCGTTTTGACCTGCAAGGGTCAGAACAGCAATTATTTTCCACACTTTCATTAGCTGGGTCACATTCGGAGTATTCATGCAGTTCTGGTCGCCCCATTACAGGCAGGATGTGGAAGCTTTGGAAAGGGTTACCGGAATGATGCCTGGATCACGGGGTATTGGCTACAGGGAGAGGTTGAACAGACTTGCATTATTTTCTTTGGAATGCTGAAGGTTGCGGGGAGAACTGATAGAAGCATATAAAATAATGGGGGGCATAGATAGGGTAGATAGTCAGAACACCTTTACCCAGGGTGGGAATATCAAATACTCGAGGGTTAGCTTTAAGATGGGAGGGGCAAAGTTTCAAGGAGATGTGCAGAGCAAGTTTTTTTTTACACAGAGGGTGATAGTGCCTGAAACATGCTGCTGGAAGTGATGATTGAGGCAGATACAATAGTGGCATCTAAGAGACATTTGTATAGGCACACGGAGATGCAGGTAATGGGGGCATATGGATTATATGCAGGCAAATAAAAGTGGTCTTGGCATCATGACATTGCAGACATTGTGGGCCAAAGGGCAGTTCCAGTGCTGTACTGTTCTATGTTCAGTTTGAACTCTACCACTTTCAGAACAGATAAGACAGAAATAAATTCAAAACTTCCAGTCAGAAAAAAATTATGAACCAAATGCAATTTATAAGAAAAGCACAAAAAAAAAATTTGCCACAGCGTGAATCAGCATGTAATTAATGTGAGATAAGTATTAGTCATGGGAATTCTCAACAAGATCTTAGACTGACATGCGAAGCAGGGAGGAAGGTTCTCAATGAGAATTAAATACAAGGTAGACACGAAATGCTGGAGTAACTCAGCGGGACAGGCGGCATCTCTGGAGAGAAGGAATGGGTGACATTTCGGGTCGAGACCCTTCAGACCAGCCTGAAGAATTTCTCCAGCACTTTGTGTCTACCTTCAATTTAAACCAGCATCTGCAGTTCTTTCCTACTAAGAATTAAACATATCTCCGGCCAGGAATTTCATCACAAATTCCTGTACTTAGCATAAAAATCCAAGTGATCATTTTCACTTGCCTTCTCTCATTTGATACAAGAAACATGACAATCGCCACACAAGGCCAACCAATCCATCAAAAAGAAGTGCTTCCAACACTTAGCTGTTGGCCTGTCAGCATGCTTCACTTTCCACAAACAACACTGCACTATCTCTTTAATCTTTGATGTAGTTAATGCAGGAATTGGGAGGTTTCCCACAAACTAATACCCTGAGACTTGCTTTACTCCAAACAGCAGAGCAACAGCAACAAGTGAAACGGTAATTGGACTGTGAATTCTGGACATGTACACTCATGCTCAGAACCTATTAATATAACTGTATTGGCAAGTGACGATGAACTTTAACACATCCTTTAACCTTTTTGTTCAGTAAAGAGGGGTGTATTTTAAATGCCTGCTGGTTTCTGGTGTGAAACCACTTACTTGAGTCAAATTCCTGTCTGTTGCCTGTGGCAGTTTGAGGCTACAACTATTTCAATGTCGTGGCCTCATTACTGAGCTGCTGGCATTGGGTGGGAAGCAGCTGTCGGCCTTGGCTAAGCGTCGGGAATGGGGTGAACCGGGGCAGTTCAGAAACTAGACAAGAAAAAGGCTACACTTTGTACACGAGGCATGAAGGCCTGAAGGTAGGCAGGTGGTGTCTCTTTTGGAGGGTCTCTTTAACAGCAGGGACCTTTGGGCACTGCTCCTCACCTGGCAGGAAATGCCCCGCCATATCTTCACTTCATTCAAGGTTCAAATCAGACTTAGGCCCAAGTGATATTGTTACTCACTTGTGAATTAGGACCGTGATTGTTACGGAGTGGAAGAATTCCCTATACGTCACAGTGTTAAAATACAATGTTTACACTTGAATTATAATCTGTGCAGATGGACACTAAATGCTGGAGTAACTCAGCGGGTCAGGGAGCATCACTGGAGAAAAGGAATAGGTGACGTTTCGGGTCGAAACCCTTCTCAGACTGAGTCTCAGTCAGTCAGTCACACAGTCTGAAGAGGGGTCTTGACCCTGAAACGTCACCAATTCCTTTCTTCCAGAGATGCTGCCTGACACGCTGAATGACTCCAGCATTTTATGTCTATCTTGCTGTAAATCAGCATTTGCAGCTCCTTCCTACATATTATAATCTGAGCTGGGGTCAAGGAAAGAGCGTTCACGTCGCGGTCCGGTTTTTCACCAACCTTTCCACCACCGCGCATTGTATGCAGATGCCAAGAAGTGTGTTCAGCTCTGGCTGAACAACTTCTAATCTTGTGTGTGGACTCGATAAGAAGAAGATAATCTGTGCTTCCACATGTCATGGCTTTAACTTCACCGATCACTGGGTAGGCGAGAGACAATGAAGCAACAAAAAAGTTACCGTGGAGCTAAGGGAAAACACATTGATCTTCCATCTGCCCTATAATCATGTGTCCTGATCAAATTCCATGTTGTGAGTGGTCCCGATCCCCTGAGGTGTGGGATTATCAATGAGTCAAAGGTTGCTGTACATTCCCTTCGCGCACTGTATAAAAGGTCAGCAATCAGTCCTGACAAGTGATGTGGCTTCAGATATTCTGAGCCACAGAAAAAAAAAGAAATGACGCTGCTAGATGCTTTGTGCATGAATCAACATATCAATGGGAAACCCTTGGCAGATGTATCATTGGTCACCCCATTGCAACGTGCTCCAAGTTTTTACATGACTGTTAGATGAAGGTGAACTCTGGAGCTGAAGAACTCTAGTTTATGCTAGAAAGAGAGGAAATGGTTGATGTATGATTTGCAAAGTCATTAGGTGTTCAATTTACAATGGAGAAATATTCTATGACCAAGCCAAATTGCACATGGAAGTTCCAAGGGCCAATTTTCTAATGGTTGAGATTTAATCTGAAAATAATTGGCGAGCCTTTGCATATGAAAAACATGCTAATCATTCCATTTTCTAGGTCACTTGCATTTAACATTTGTGAATAAACCAATATTTTTTTTACCTCAGCCGCCTTTTCATTAAGACTGTGCCCTCTCAATCTCCTTCCATATCACAGTAAAGATCAGGCTATATCTCCTGTGTGGACTTGCAGACAGGAACCCACATCAGATATAGCCAGGTATCAAACTTTTGATCGCAAAGTCGGAGGAAAAAAGTTGTTTTGTTATGATTCACCACAATCCTGGCATGCTGGGTCTGGAATAAACCTGAAATAGCTCTCGCCAGCAGTTTTACAATGCTGTCAGAATTAGTGAGGAAAGTGAGATTATTCAGGGCAGACGGAGACTAATGGTTGATAGGCTCTCTAAGAGCACAGTCTAACCCATTCCAAATTCCTTGCAGTTGGGAGCTTTTGCACAGACATTAAAAGAACAAACCAAGTGTGATTGACTGCTTCCCACAAGCTTCACAAATGCTAAGTGACAGGAGAAAGCCATTAGCCTCATCACAGCTGTCTCCTTCGAATGATCAATCCCACATACTGATCTTCTCATCCTACAATTTCTTCTGTTTCTCCTAAAACAGAACTTGTTGAGTCTAGAATCCACATATCGCCTGCTTTCACTCAGGCTCAAAATGCTCTGTATGGCTTCTGTTCTCACTTCCATGTAAGTTAAATTTCAGCTTGTTTCCTTGTACTCCCACCTTTCTGCAGAGTAAACTATTTGCTGGGGCCAACCTGATCAATCACATTAAACTGCTCCTTGTAGAGTCGCTTCATTGCAGAGAAGCCACATCTAAGAAGAAGCAGAGTCTTGATTGTGCAGTAACATTGTGACAGCCCCTGCAACTTTAGTAGTCATTAGTAGTCTGTGACCTTCCATTTACTTTCAATGTTCAGAAACGTCTGGGTCAGATGAATGCTACCACTAATAAGCATGTTCTCTATCCATTCTCACCTGCCCTACAGTGGAATGCTGGTCAGGACAAATGTAATTACTCAAAAAAGTGAAGAAAAGTGATTTTACTTTTTTTTTAAACTTGATTGATTTTGACTAATGTAGCTGGGACATCTTGGGCAAGTTTGCCCCCAGGGCCTGTTTCCACACTGTATCACTCTATGACTATGATTTATATTAATTACCAGATATTGCAGACCAAGAACTGGGAGGTAGGACTGGGCCAACATGCTCTTTCTCAATGCGTGTGGCCAAGTGCTCTCTTTCTGTTACACACACTTCCATGGATCTGTTATTTGCTACTGAGTGCATACCCTCTTCCTCACTGCATGATTTAACTCAAGGAGACAAAAAATTGCCGATGCTGGTAGTATGAAATAACAACAGAAATTGCTGGAGACGGCATTTCTGGAGAAAGAAAGAGAGTTGATGTTGCAGGTTAAAGACCTTCTTAAGAACCCACTTCAACGCTTGTAGCTTATTGAAGTTGCGCACAAACATTCAGCTCCCTACGTGCCGGAGACAGTGGCCGGAGACTGTACCGTGGCCAATTTGGGTTAGACCCGGGTGCAGCATCTACACCCTCGACAAGGCCAACAGCAAAACAGAAGCTATTCAGTCCGCTATTCCCATTGCTACAGTAGTTCACTATTTTTTCACCCTTTGCTAAGCAAACCAATGTCAAAATCACTAGAACACCAATGGAATAACAAAGAAATACAGTGAAAGGTATTTTGAATTCTGTCTAATCAACTTCTGTACGAATTTGTAGCTGGTAGGTGGGGGTGAGAGATAAATACCTGACACGAAGATCAGTTTCCCCATGCATCACTTGTGCTATTCACGATACAAGCTGGATCCAGTTGAGTCCTCACTATAGCCATCACACTGGATGTCACGGAGTTGGCAATCTACATAGATTGCATGAACTCAGCCCTTGGTTCCCACTTGCCAGCCCAAACCCCAAGTCTAATACTATGGTTGCTGCTCCCTCTCTCTCCATCCTCCTCCTTCCCAGTTCTCCGACCAGTCTGCCTGTCCCTCTGATCACATTGTGCCTCTATTTGCTTTGTTGTCACCTTCTCCGACCAAACAATGGTCTATTCTACATTTTCCATTATCTGCATCTCTTTTGATCACTTACACCCGTAACGTCACCCATTCCTTCTCCGGAGATGCTGCCTGTCCCGCAGAGTTACTCCAGCATTTTGTGTCTATCTTCAGTGTAAACCAGCATCTGCAGTTCCTTCCAATACATACTTCATTCTCATGTCATCCCCTGAGATTCCAATCCATACTAAATCTTTTAAAAACTTAGTCTTTCCGGTTTCTTTCTTTCATGCTGACCCACTTTTCCCTAACTTGCACTAAGCGAAAGGCTTGTACCTCACACTATACCAAATGACAATTGCCACTCACTCCATTCTCACTGACCAAACAGGCTCCCAATCTGACAATGATGTTTAAAATGCTCATTGCCATTTTCAAATCTCTGTATAAACTCAGCCCAGCGTCTCTTTGTGACTTCCTCCGCCAATCCATTCTTTACCAAGCACCGTGTTACGGGCCTTTTGAACAACACCTAATTATATTTCCAGCCTGTCTAATCTTCAACCATTTTGTATGTCTTCTCCATGAGAGAAACAAACAGAGAGAAAATATAATAGAAGACAGGATGTGTTGGGCAATGACTGGCCAGTTGGAACAGTGCCATAATTAGATTGGTTATCATATTTAGATCAATTTTCAGTTGAATGCAGTCAATGCAGAAACAGCTTCATTGTTTTTCTATAATCGCAAATCTTATGGGTTTTTTCTAACCACTGTAACCTGTCTTCTCTTTTTCTCTTGGCTGCTCACTCTCCAGGTCAGTTTTGGCAGTTTATCGTCTGTTCCAGTGTCTCTGAGAACATATTTAGTTAATTCTTCCCATTTGCCAGGTCTCCACATGATAGTTCAGTGAAAAATGCATGATTAAGAGATGAAAGCTTTCAAGTCTGATCTGTGAATTCCAATATCTTTGGGAATAGATCCCCGCTGGGAAAGTGGAATTGATGAGAATACTTCCATATCCATCAAAACGTCAGATTATTAAAAACGAAGGGTCTCGACCCAAAACATCACCCATTCCTTCTCTCCATATTAGTATGGGTGTCAGAGGTTATGGGGGAAAGGCAGGAGAATAGGGTTAGGTGGGAGAGATAGAACAGCCATGATTGAATGACCTAGTAGACTTGATGGGCCGAATGGCCTAATTCCACTATAATTTATGATCTTAGTTACCTTCTGACCCTCTGAGTTACTCTAGCATTTTGTGTCTATCTTCGGTGTAAACCAGCATCTGCAGTTCCTTCTTGCATATTAAAAAACACTCACTGCAAAAAGTGAAAAATAACCTTGGTCCACTTCGATTAATATTGTAACAATTTTCTACCCAATGGGAGTTAGAACTTGCAATGTAGAATTGAACGAGCCTTCATACAAAACCTCTAGATACAAGACCTAATCGTTAACGACATCAGTAACTCAAGATGGAATGGCAACGGGAATGTGTAGAAAGAACCGCAGATGCTGGTTTAAATCGAAGGTAGACACAAAATGCTGGAGTAACTCAGCGAGACAGGCAGCATGTCTGTAGATGTATTCCTTCTCTCAAGAGATGCTGCCAGTTCCGCTGAGTTACTCCAGCATTTTGTGTCTACCTTCGATGGCATCAGGAATGTTATAATTAGACTCAGTATCTCAGATTGGGCAAGAGACAATTCCCCAGGTACCGAATCAGCCACAAACCCTGGCTAGACCAACTACATAAATAAAGAATGGCCATTTAATAAAAGGTAGTACATAACATTTGGCAGTGAGGAAACTGTAACTAAGCAAAAATCCACATCTCTATATGGAGGAAAAAAAATATTTTATTTAGTTAGTGTGGAGAAATATTTTTTAATTCTCCACACTAAAACACCAATGCCACATAATGACACTCAATATTCAATTTAAGAAGCACAGCCTAGTCGGTGCAACAAATGTATCCAAGAATTTGACTGGCAAAATGTCTAATCAGCATCAGTCAGTCGTGGCAACTGCTGAAAGAAAGTTCAAAGAACAAAGAAATACCAGACCTCCAAGTAATCAAGGCATCAGCCTGTCATTATCCGAGATATCCCTGTCTGTCCTGTGTTCTTGAAACCTTGTCCAATAAAGCATATTGGAAATGGTAACAGAGCTGCCTCACATTGCTTGCTTTGTCTCTACATCAGTCTTAAAAAAAGGTCAGGCGTAAAAGCAAACGGACAGAACCACCCGATACTTATTTGATGCAGGCTTCACATGGTAAAGAGAATTGATCTATTATAGTCATCGATGCAACTGAATGCATTTCATGAACTATCCAGACTTTGACAAGTCCAAAAGTCAGGAGTGACTCCGAGTTCAGCAGCAAGTCCAGATCCAGTGTTTCAGTGATACTGTCACCACAACAGAAGTGATGAAGGTATATAATTAAGAGAAATAAAGCATAAACTACCATTGATGTTTTTGATGTATGCAATGGCATACTATTCACAAATACGTTGGGACAACATGGAATTATAAATTAGTTCTACTTTGGTGTTTTAGTTGGAGATTTCCTTCACAGTGAGATATTTGAATTCCTCATTTACTTTCATCTTTCTAAGCACCATCACCTGCAGCACTCCACCCCTTTCACTTTGTACCCGAGGACAGCAGCGCAATGGTATAATTTTACTTGATTACTACAAAAAGGATCACTGGCTCCTAGCCAGCCCTCTCCATCATCCCAATCCCGCCAAGCTCCACATCCTCGGGGCCACCCCAGTCCTGGCTGCTATACTCTATTTCCCTTTGCACGCTCGACATAGTGTGCAGAGGAAAACATGCAACTCCCGCCCTGTGGTAGCTGAGGCTTTGCACCTTGGCCCCAGGTCACCGCTGAAGATTGCCGCATGAAGGCTACGTGGAACTCCAAATTTCCAGACCAAGTTTGCATTTATGTGGCATTTCAATGTAGCAAAACTGTTGTCAGGCTTATTGCAAAAAATGACGCGCAAGATGGTATTAGGACTTGATGACTATATTCTTGGTAGTTCCTGCATTTATCCAGGGTGTTAAGAAAGAGAAAGGCGGGGAGATTGACAGGTTTAGCAAAGCTTAAGGAGGGATGTGCTGGCATTTGAGAGGGTCGAGAGGAGGATTACGAGAATGATCCCAGGGATAATTAGGTTAACATATGATGAGTGTTTAATGGCTCAAGTTTAGAAGAATGAATGGGATCTGAAAGGCCTGGATAGTGACAATGTGGAGAGGATGTTTCCACTAGTTGGGGAGTCTAGCACCAGAGAGCACAGCCTTTGAATAAAAGGACATAACTCTAGAAAGAAGATGACGAGGAATTTCTTTAGTCAAAGGGTGGTGAATCTGTGGAATTCATTGCCACAGATGGTTGCGGAGACCAAGTCTTTGGGTATTTTTAAAGCAGAGATTCATAGGTTCTTAATTAGTAAGTGTATCATAGGTTACGGGGAGAAGGTAGGAGAATAGAGTTACGAGTAAATAATAGATCAGCCATTATTGAATGGCGGACTAGACTCCATGGGCCGTAAGTATGACTTATCGACATAAACCTAAGAGCCTGGACAGCCTGGACAGCCAATGTAAAGGCTGCCTGCGGGGAAGCAATTCAAATTGGGAATGGTCAATTGCTCAGAACTGGAGGATCAAAAATAATTCATAGGGTGTATCAGGAGAGGAGGGATTTACAGTTAAGCCCCGTCCCACTTTCACGACCTATTTGGCGACCTCTGCCGAGTTTGCCCTTGACTCATACTCGCAGCATGGTCGCCATGAGGTCGTAGGTCACTCTTCCTCATGCTTGTGAGTGGTCTCCGCGTACTCGTGGCCTCAAGTAGGTCGCAGCGTTTTTCCAGCCTGATAAGAAATGTCCACGAGTAAAAAAAAGGTCGGCATGGAAAAAATGGATACTTTTTACTCGTAGGTAGGTTGTAGTAGGTCGTAGGTAGTCGTAGATAGTCGCAGGTCGGTAACTGGCCCGAGAAAAAAAAAGCAAACATGACATCATTTTATCATGTGATCATTTCCACTCGTAGCTAGTCGCATTGGTCTTAGGTGTGGAAGACTGTGGTCGGGGGTGGGGGGGGGGGGGTCGTAGGAGGTCGTAGGGTATCATAGTCGTAGGAGGTCATAGGAGGTCTTTTACTTCGGCGAGTCAACACGACCTTGACATTTTTTTCAACTCGTCTAGGGTCTTCTAAACTCGTGGATTAGGCCATCCAAGTGAGACAGCCCCTTTAAGGAGGGATCAGTCCTTGGGAAGATTATAACTAAAGATGAGAGAGCTATGGTTGAGTTATTGTTTTGCCGGCTTTGCTTAGCAGGCGCGGGTGTTGAGGTTAGAGAACATGTGCAACGCCAAGAATCAGGAGCAGGTTCTCAAACTTGTTCTGCCATTCAATAAGATCAAGGCTCATGCTGTATCTCTCACAGTATTGAGGCAAATGGATGTTTTGGTATGAAAGGAACCAAGAGATATAGGGATCAGGCAGTGAAGTCGTCAGGATACTGGATCTGCCAAGACCTCAGTAAACAATGGGTTTGCTGCTACCTCTCAGCTGTTATCAAGCAACTGAACCATCCTTACCAACGACTAGAGTGCAGTCCTGAGCTACTATTGAAGACCCGCAGACTATCTTTAATTGGGCTTTACTGGACAATATCTTGCAATCTAAAGGTTTTTTTTCACATTATAGCCTTCATCATGTATCTGTACACTGTGGATGGCTCAATTGCAATCATATGTTGCCTTCCACTGAGCGCTTAGCACGCAACAAAAACCTTTCACGTGTACCTCGGTACGCACGACAATAAAATAAAGTAAACTGGCTCAAGGAGATGGGCGACCTCCTCCTGTTTCTGTTTAAAGGTTGTCTCATGATCCAAAACTAAAGATAAACTCAACTGACAGAGATGCAGAATCATTGACGGAATCGTTAACAAAATTTGCAAACCAAAAACAGGGCTTCATCTTCCCAATATTTAATGAGATGAAATTTCCACTCATCCAGTACTGGGCATCGGGCAAGTAGTCTGAAAACTAAAACCAGTGGAGAGGTCAATAGATTCATACTACTATCAGACTCCTGAAACAATCGCCCCTTTACTGGAGGTACTGCATGCTCTCTTATTTCGTCATTCCACTATTGTACTTTTTTTTTACACTATTTCAGATTGCACTAAAATCTTGCACCATTCTCATTGTGTGCATTGGATGTATCATTGTCTAATGTATATTGTTTATTCTGTGAGCTTCATTTGAGTAAGGGATTTCATTGCACCCTGGTGTAAACGATAAACTAATCTTAATTGAGCATGGAAAAATTGCTGTCAATGGCTTAGAAACATAGAAACATAGAAAATAGGTGCAGGAGGAGGCCATTCGGCCCTTCGACACTTATGTGTGAAGGTTTGCTGCTGTGTTTTCAGATGATGCTGTTGGGGAACATGTGTGTCAGTAATGCAAGGGGCCACTGGTGTAACTGGAGGATGAACCACTGTGGTGCAACGTGGTGCACCAGTGTATCATGCTGATACAGCTGCATATTCCACCTACTTTCCAATGTGAAGCAGTTCAAACCATGAAAAGGACTGAGATTTGGTTTCTTTTTTTTTTTGCATACACCATGCGTTTGTATGCAATTCAAACCCAAGATAGGGGTCAATTTTCCCACCTCAGTTTCATGCTTCTTAAGGCAGTGACTCACACTGGATTGCAGTGGGACGGGCACGAGCGGTGGTTTGGTAACTTGCCCAAGTAATCATTCCTCAGGCAGGCACATGCAGCATGCAGCAATGCAAGTTAATTTGCCACAGGGCCATGGCATTAAAGTCTGTTTTATCCTTGTGTCTGTCTCCCTTCAATTCTCTTCCCTTACAAGTCTTCTCATGGTGATTAATGGGGCCGCACAGTTCCACGGGTCAGGTTGGCCCTCTGGTCATTCTTCACAGAGTTTTCCTTTCAGGAGAAGTGAGGTTAAATAATTTTAAAAAGAGCAAAAGCTTGTTTTCTTAAAAATTCACTTTGTACAACGTGGAAGAACGCTCAGTCTCGAACATTTTCTAGACCTGATGAAAGACCCAAAACATCAAACCTTGTTTCCCTTTCCACAGATGCTCTCTGAACTACTAAGTGTTTCCAAGAATTTAATTTATGTTAGTACGAAGAGAAAACGGGATAGTGTGCTAGACATTATCAGAGTCATTAATCCTTCACAGAAGGCTGTCTTCCCCAAATGCAAAACAACATTGTTTAAATTATTAAAACAGCATGGAAAGTTGGGTAGGAATAGGTCATTCAACTGCTCATGTCATCTGAACCAATCATACATTCGTCAGTTCATAATTGTTAGGAACAGAATTAGGCCATACAGCCCATCAAGTCTACTCCACCATTCAATCAAGGCTGATCTATCTTTCTCTCCTAACCCATTCTCCTGCCTTCTCCCCATAATTCCTGACACCCATGCTAATCAAATGAGGTAATGGCTGATTTTTTTCCCCGCATCACCACTTCTCCTGCATCAATCCCACATACGGCAACCTGAGCGTCTAGGAGCAGAAAAGGATGCAGAAAGCTGTAACCACTGCCCAGTCCATCATCGGCTCTGACCTCCCCACCATCGAAGGGATCTATCGCAGTGGCTGACTGAAAAAGGCACCCAACATCATCACAGACCCATACCATCCTGGCCACGCACTCATCTCTCTGCTACCAACGGGCAGAAGGTACAGGAGCCTGAAATCTGTTACATCCAGGTTCAGGAACAGCTACTTCCCCACAGCCATCAGGCTATTAAACTCGCCAACAAACAGACTCTGATCTGTAACAGCCTATTGCACTTTATCTGCTTATTTATGTGTGTATTGAACTGAACTGTTCAGTATTTTTGCTTACAATATTCTGTTGTGCTGCAGCAAGCGAGAATTTCTTTGTCCTATCTGGGACACATGACAATAGACAATAGACAATAGGTGCAGGAGTAGGCCATTCGGCCCTTCGAGACAGCACCGCCAATCAATGTGATCACGGCTGATCATTCCCAATCAGTACCCCGTTCCTGCCTTCTCCCCATATCCCCTGACTCCGCTATCTTTAAGAGCCTATCCAGCTCTCTCTTGAAAGCATCTAGAGAACCTGCCTCCACTGCCCTCTGAGGCAGAGAATTCCACACACTCACAACTCTCTGTGAGAAAAAGTGTTTCCTCGTCTCCGTTCTAAATGGCTTACCCCTTATTCTTAAACTGTGGCCCCTTGTTCTGGACTCCCCCAATGACAATAAACTCTCTTGACTTGACTTGGCATTCCTTCATTGCCTTAATATCTAATATCAGTCTCTGTTCTCAAATTACTGTGGGGTTTCATCCTTTGGGGTGAAACAATATTCGAAAGCACAATCCACACCAATGTACACACTCGACACCCACATTTACTATTTTCGTCACAGAGAGATGTTATCTGTGCCCATGTTATAAAATACAGCAGAAGCTTCAACAGAAACTCAGATATTCTAAGGCAAAGAGGTGAAACAATTTTGGCATTCAACAACCAATAACAACTGGAACAAGAAGTGGAAGATTTTACAGGGGTTCTGGACATGGGTTATTGCATGTCGGGGAACAATAGATGAAGATTCATTCGGACCATGTCTGTCCATAGCTGACCCTGTTCGAATAGAGATTACAGAATCCTACGGCGCTCAGATGGATCAGTTTTAACACAAATCCTCTGGATTCATGTACTTGAGCAAACTATCCATTCTGAAGAAGGGTCTCGATCCGAAACGTCACCCATTCGTTCTCTCCAGAAATGCTATCTGCCCCGCTGAGTTACGCCAGCTTTGTGCCTCTATCTTCTATCTAATCTTAACCTCCAATTCATTCTTCCTCCTCTTTACTATCCCTCTCTTGAAAGTTTTCCTATCCCCTGACTCTCAGTCTAAAGAGGGGTCTCGCAACGAAACATCACCTATTCCTTTTCTCCAGAGATGCTGTCTGACCAACTGAATTGCTCCAACTCTTTGTCTATATCTTCAGTTTAAACCAGCATCCACAGTCCCTTCCTACACACAATGTTCAAAGTTTTATTTTTGTCATTTTAGATACAAATCCAAGTACACTATTGATTTTTAAGGCTTTTCCCCACTGCCCTTGCCTTCTTTAAATCACCTTTCTCCCTATGTTCCAACATCCCTCTGCTTTCCTCTGATTTAAGATCATACCACTGATAAAAATGCTTCTTTTCCCCCCTATTTGTAATTCCAAAATGTATAACATCACCCCATGTCCACATTGAGCAATAATGACCTCTTCCTAGTGGATGAATGTGTATTGCTTACTGTCCTGATGTCTACTGCCATTAATCCAACTTGTAAGGAAAACTGACCATTGACTTTACCCAGAAATTAATCAAGCAAAACAAAATGTACTTAGAGAATTTGAAGCTGCTTATTTTGAAAGTGAGTATCGGGGGGGAGGGGGGTGGGGGGCTAAGTAAGTGAACATTTTACTCATTCATCCATGGCCTTCTTTGCCCTTTCCCTCATGACTCTAACAATGCAAAGCTTATGCAACCTTGTCTGTGAAGTAAAATGATAAGAAACAGACCATCCAGTTTGCATGTTGTTAAAAAAAAAAGTTGTGATCATTTCCTCCAGAGTTATTTTAAAGTTATACAAACTGATTGCATTAAAAAAAATACATTCTCCTCCAACACTATTGTGATATATATACTATTTGACAGGCACCAGAGAGATATAAACTTAGGTTGCTTAAGTTTTAGTTGAAAATGTGCAGAAGCTTTCCATGACATTAAGGCTGTATTCACCATGGAAACATCTGTAGCAGATTCTGGACAATGTTGTGGGTGATTCGTAGCTTTGAACAGCCAGATAAAGGAAAGCCATTGAAATCGAACAAAATTGATTGCCCACAGACCTTTGTGGGGCTTAGTTATGAAAAATATTTGTTCGTCTCCGTGAAATATTTGAATACAATCCCTTACCTGAGCAACTATCTCAGAAACTGGACAGGAAACATCAAAAGACCCATAAAGTGCTTTCTGTCGGTGAACTGGTCCATATACAAACACCCAGCAGCCAACCTTAAGGAGTACACCACTACTGTCAAAGTCTCATTAATAACTACTGGGTGCCAAAGAAATCAAACTAAATGTTTTAACTGCAGATGCTGGTTTAAACCGAAGAATAGACACGAAGGCTGGAGTAACTTGTTTAGTTTAGTTTAGAGATATAGTGCGTAAACAGGCCCTTTGGCCCACTGTCTCCGAGCCGGCCAGTGATCTCCATGCATTAACACTCTCTTACAAAAATTTACATTTTTTACCAAAGCCAATTAACTGACAAACCTGTACACCTTTGGAGTGTGGGAGGAAACCAGAGCTCCTGGAGAAAACTCACACAGTCACGGGGAGACCGTAGAAACTCCGTACAGACAGCACCCGGAGTCGGGATCGAATCCGGATTGCTTGTGCTGTAAGACAACAACTCTACTGCTGCACGACTGTGCCCACTAATCTCGTAACCCCATCTTGAAACCGTGAGATCCATGCGCTAGTATGGACCAAGTATTCAAGTCGGGCGATCCAGAAATATACAAGAAATCCAGATACAACCTTTGTAAAGCCATCAAAGAGCCAAGTGGACAATCCACATCATGCCAGAATCCCAGACTAACTACACAGACACCTGTCAATTGTGGCAGACCTGCATGCCATAATAGGCCCATAACACAAAACAGCTTCCTCCCGTCGAGCCCATCTATACTTCTTGCTTCCTCAGGAAAGTGACCAGAATCATCAAGGGCCATTTACATGCCAGTTACTCTCTCGACTCCCCTCTCCCGTCGGGCAGAAGATACAAAAGCTTGAAAGCACGAACCACCACACTCAGGAACGGCTCCTTCCCCACTTTTCTCTGTGCCACGGACATGTGACAAATACCAACACCAATGTATCACGGCCTTGTCCAACATCCATTTTGTTTCTGCCCATGGGCGACAAGGTGGCGCAGCGGTAGATTTGCTGCCTTATAGCGCCAGAGACCCAGGTTCAATCCTGACTACAGGTGCTGTCTGTGCGGAGTTTTCCTGTACGTTCTCCCTGTGACTGCGTGGGTTTTCTACGGAAGCTCTGGTTTCCTCCGACACTCCAAAGACATACAGGTTTGTAGGTTAATTGGCTTGATACAATTGCAAATTGTCCCTAGTGTGTGCAGGATAGTGCTAGTTGTGGGGATCACTGGTCAGCGCGCTCAGTGGGCGAGGGGCCTATTTCCATGCTGTATATAAACTAAACTAAAGCCATTTTATGGTGAATGACAATTAATGCCTTTGCTGATTCATTTGGCTCAAGAGCACTGAATTCAACTCTTGCACCTAGTGCCACCTCGATATCAATCAGATAATTGATATGGCTCAGATACAGATTACGATAAATCAGTGCACAATGATTTCTAGCTTTTCTTGATTTTTACGTTCTTATCCTGAAGGTTATTACTGCTTTAGTATTTTAACCGACGTGTCATTAATAATGCAATGGTTTGACAATGGGACTTTTGGAGTGTCTGTTTTGAGTAATAGATAGGCAACAGGTTCATTATTAGAAAGTATGAGGTCAGGTGGACAACAACTTTTACTTCACTAAGTGCACAGTTGTGATTTGTGGAATGCCCATCAGTCCAACATCACTAGTGCTGCACAGACAACCAGAACATCGTGAAATGGCCTGACTGCCATTTGTATGAATCTGTGTTGCAAATATAAAGAAGAGGACAAGGTGTTGGGGGAGGGGTTGGAACAACATACGCCAGGTTGATCTGAGAGGAGCATTAGGAACATCTTTGTTGTCTCAACCACCACTGCCCTGTGGCCTTGATGCACATCCTTGTCCAGCCTTGGGTCTGGATCACGTTCTCTCTTGTACCACCTTTCTCTGTGGTCTCCTTGCCAATCTCCTGATCTTCACTGACATCCGCAGGTAAATGGCCACCTCCCCTCCTCTGATCTCCTTTCTCCTCTTCCGAACCAGAATCCCTTCCAATCTTTCCACCGCAATACCACTTCCCCTGCACTCTGACCAATCCCAATTTGCTTGCAGAAACAGGAAACTGCAGATGCTGGTTTACACAAAAGTGCACGTGCTGGAGTAACTCAGCGGGTCGGGCAGCAGCTCTGGAAAACATGGGTCGAGGGCCTTCTTCAGAAATGTAGCTTATCCATGTTCTCCAGAGATGCTGCCTGACCCGCACTTACTCCAGCACTTTGTGTCCTTTTGTCTCCCCATTTCCTTTTTCATTTCTGCCCCATGATCCCTTATTCCTCACTCCAATCACCTCACTCCTGGTATCTTCTCCTAATCTAATCAATCCCCCAATATTTCCCCCACCCCACAAAATCCTCCTCGTCCCTCCTCACCCTATCAATCCACTCCATCTCCTCTCAGTCTACTTTCCTCCCCCTCTGATCTTTTGACCTTCTCAAAGCAAGCAGCAAGTTGATAGAAAGCAGCTGGCTGTGGGGACACAAAGTGCTTCAGGCTGCAGTCTGGGCCCAAACAGATGTGTAATCACAATATCGGGTGCACATACATGTAAGCGGGGGATGGGGAGAGCTGGGGGATGGGGAATGGTCCCAAGACATCGTGCCTGCAGTCACAGTGGTGTACTTAAGGAAACACGAGATGAGTTTTATTGAAAAGGCCTTTTAGTTTTCTTCAGGATGTTTGCTATTTAACAGCCTATTAACAAGTTAAGCGGAGCAATATGTAATCAGGTAAAGATGAGGTAATTACTGGTTTGAAATACTCACTGACAGCATCCCTAATTCATCTGAATTTTATGGAGAACATGGTGGTTTTGTACTGCATTCAAACTGAAGTCATTATTCAAATGTCTGAGTGGAATTCCATAATGTACCTCCACGATCCAGATGGTAAATATTTTGCCAACTGAGTTAAGGCCTCTTTCCTGCTTGCTAAGGTTACTTTTATTGCTGGGTGACCCCGACAGTACTGAGGTCATAGGGGAAGAGAAGCCACTCCATTGCGTCACCATTCATTTAGTCACCAATTTTTAGAATGTCGTAAATGACTTAGCAGAAAGCTTGACTTGTGGTGCTGTCAATAATTGAAGTGCTGAGTCTGGATCTGAACCTAGAAGACACTTGGCTTGTCCATGGTCCACACTGAGTTCACCAGTTTCTGGCAAGGTGGAAATTGGACCACTGCAGTCTGTGTCCTCGGGTTATCGAACAGAGCGCTTAGCCCTAGTTCCCACTGTTGTTAACAATGTAATGGCTCCTGCTGAATGCGCTTGCGAAATGGACAATCAAATTTAGGCAAGGGGGCCAGTTGTCAAAGAGCCCACTGAAACTCAAAAGGAAAATAAAATGATATGTTTGGATTTGTGAAGTACCAGAGGTACTTGGCCATTGAAAACCCAATGAAAGGTTTTGGCCATTAGGAGAGAGGTGTGAAAAATAAATCTTCAAAAAGATGGTGTTTTTTGGAATTCATGATCAATTATTGAAGATACAGATCAGTAGATTTTTGGATATAAAGGGAATCAAGCGACGGGAAAGTGCAGGTACGTGGATTTGGATTAAAAGATCATCCATGGCCTTATTGAAATGTAGAGCAGAAGCAAAGGGCCAAACAGTGTAATCCTGCTTCCACTACTTATGTTCTTACTCAATTAATACCGAGAAAATTATATGGTTGTATCCAACAACCATCCTGCAACTCTCAGCCACTGGTTGTCCTTTCTGTATTTCCGGCTGACGATCGGCGATAACGCAGTACGACGCCGCTTCCCTGGGAAGATACATAGAACATAGAAAAATAGGTGCAGGAGCAGGCCATTTGGCCCCCCGAGCCAGCACTGCCATCAATATGATCATGGCTGATCATCTAAAATAAGTACCCCATTCCTGCGTTTTCCCCATATCCCTCGATTCCTTTAGCCCTAAGAGCTAAATCTGAGTGCCATCTAAAGAGCGTGCAATGACCAAACATCCAGAGCAATATTGAGGGCTGCACCCACAGCAGTGCAGCACTCCCTCATGACCAGAGACTGCCAGGCTAGACAACTGTGGGCCACAAGGCACAGAGATGAGAATCCCTCCTGGCTCACTGCCCTGAAAACTGGTCATCTTTGCAACAGTTCTGCTGAATTTGGTGCCTTTCCAAGAAGAGCTGGAACTATTGATGCCATTGCACTAAAAACAACCTCCAATCTATTGCAAAGCTAATTTTCTACCATGGATATTTAGTCTCAAATACACGACAATAGAGTTTGTCAGAAAAAGGTACTGAAAATAACAGTAAATCTACCTTTTTTTAAAACTCCCATAAGAAACTTTGAAAATGATTTTGCAATTCTCTCAGCAGCCTTTCCTCTACCTAATGAGTAACTGCTTGTTACTGGACCCACAACTTTAGCCACCACCTACACATAGGAAGGCAAGGTGAAAAGTGGAAATGAGAAACAAGCAGACAGCGGACACAGCAGGGGAAATTATTTTTCATCACTAGATTTCAATTTATTATTTAGGAAGTGGTGGGACGAGGTAAGGGAGTGGATTTGAAATAAAGGGGTGAACATGTGGGTCGGTAGGAACAAGAAACCCTTTCAGTTTAAAGTAACATTTGGAAGAATGCAATCTTCTCCACAAACAGAGTTAGCATTGTGAAACGTCCACGTGAATTAGAAGTGTTCTGACCCTTTGCCATCTGACTTTGATGGAAGTCACTCCATTCTGTAGTCAGCTTGTAGATGCAGCCCAAAGCATAAAACTTACACTTTATTACAAACTTTGTCAGTCCATGGGCTTAAAACAGAATTCCTATCAATCTGAATATATGTTCTAGCAGAAAATTATTGTTGGAATTCTAACAGCAAGAAATATTCAGCCATGAACTATTAAATCACACAGAGTTGACTGTATTAGGCACTAGCTGTTAAAGTAGGAGAAAGGCATTTTCTCAACAGAATATAAACAATTATAGCTTGTAAAGATCGCTTTTCCTCAGCTCAGTAGTGAGTCTTGTTGAGACTACTGTCAATCACTACCACTAAAGTTCAGCGTAAAAGAACACTGCAGAATTTACAAAGCTTTTATTTCAAATTGTCATCTTAAAACTCCACTAACTTCTATTTCATTCACCAATTTAAATGTTGATATTCACTTTCTGTGTGTAAATTACAACGACTCACTCTAAACCAGGCAAGGTTATTTCATTTTACAAACGGCGTTGGAAAGTTTACTCTCACCCAGTTTCTCCCCTCCACCCTCAAAGGCCCCCGACTGGTATAGGATAAAGTTCTAGGGGGCCCAGTGCACTGTTCAATAACTTGAAAAACAGCCCCTTACCAGCTCCAACTCTTTCAAACAGTGGATTTATCACAAACATCTGCTGATCCAACAATGTCGCTGAGATGTTTTGATGTGATCTGTGCTGAATTTTTTTTGGCTAAATGCTTTGCCTTTCATCCTTGCCTCCCAAAGACTCTAGACTGAACTGCTGCACAGTCCCAGGGGTGCACCAACTCTTTCCAGTCTTACCCACCAAAATTCTTTAAGCTCTGAGAGTAGACACAACTCAGAGTTTAGGCAGACTTTGTGCCTACAGTCCAGGGGTGGTTCAAGTTGTAGATTTTGCAAAGACTTTAGTCATGTACAAAATCTTCTATTCCAATCGTGGTTCTGCACTGATCATCCTAAATTGGAGCTATAATGGATAATAACAGATTTTATGGATAATTTTCATGAGAAGGCTCAAGCAAGCAAGCTTAGTGAACAGTTGTTTTCTTCTGACCAGCTGTCAGTTTGATGTACAATAAAGGTGGACGACACTGTGACATATCCAATTATCTTCAAAAACCAGTGCTCATGTCATAATTTTTGGGCAATAATTCAAAGGCTAATTATTTCCTCATTTCTTAACCTCCTTGCTAACCCACCTCTTCCAAACAGTGGATTTATTACAAACATCTGCAAAGAAGCAGCCCTGCAAATGTTGCCGTGTTGTTTTGATGTGATCTGTGCTTGATAACTTTTCCTTCTGACTTATCCCCTTTCATCCGCTTCTCCTGAAGTTGGTGAACTCTGCTTTCGTGCTGTCTCATGGGCACAACCAGCTCTCCGCAATCTTATCCAAATGAAATTCTTCAAATGAGCGATTGGACAGTGAGTGTTGGCAGTCGAGGCAGGTAACCCCTAGTTGCGTCCAATCCTGTCACCAACCAGCATTTATGATGTGTATTTTCCAGCACATTTCATTGCCCCAGGATGAACATTGAGATCTTGGGTCATTTTCCCCATTACTTAGGTTGGAACTCTTAATTCAGGAGATGCAAAGCAAATGTAACACAATTCTGATGTGTAAATCTCAGTCTAAACCCATAGATTTTATTCTACAATAATATTTTTGCATTCAAGGCAGCCATTCAGCCCATCGAACATATGCCTTCTCTTATGTAGAGTCCAGTTCTTTCAACATAGCCTTGCAAATGCTTCCACTTCCAGTATTTATCCAATGTTATAATGGAGCCTGCTTTCACCAATTGTTCACAATCATCGGAACTCGTAGTATGATTTGTTTCCTCCCAGGTTCTTTTGCAATAAAACCAGTGAACTGCCATAGTTGCTACACTTTCATCTTTATGCTTAGTTTCGTTTTAGTTTAGGGATGCAACATGGAAACAGGCCCTTCAACTCAACAAGTCCATCGATCACCCGTTCACACTATTTCTATGTTATACTACTTTTAATCCACTCCCCACACATTTACAGGGCAATTTACAGAGGCCAATTAACCTGGAAACCTGCACATCTTTGGGATATGTGAGGAAACCGGAGCAACAGGTTGAAATCCGCACAGTCACAAGGAAAACTTGCAAACTCCACACAGACAGTACCCAAGATCAGGACTGAACCCAAGTCCTTGGCACTGTGAGGTAGCAGCTTAACCAGCTGCACCACTGAGCTGCCCTCATTAAAAAAAGGATATCAAAGCATAAGTTTTGAATCTCAGGATTTTGTCTTATGTAGAAACATTGATAACGAGAAGACAGGAGATCAATGGTCACAATCAGGATTTAAAAGTGAGAGGCAGCAGTATTTGATTTTTTTAAATTAAATGTTAAGAAATAAATTAACAATGAAATCTTAGCAAGGTGTCCAGATGACAGTGTATTATTTGTCGCCCTGGATTTGTATGCATTTAATCCACCTAACATTACTGATAGCTGCACATTTTAATTTTATTCAACAGCCTTTGTGTGCATTAAACATAGAAAGAAGAATACAATTGTTAACCATAACCTGTAATAGAATTATATGATTATCTGAAAGGAATAAACCATAAATGGCAAGCTATAAAAAATGCAACATCTTGTTTGGTTGTCAAGTTTTGACCACATTCATGTCGTTACCATACCTCATGTTATGCTGAGATAGGAAATTGTGTGGTCTGTCTGTCAGTGGTACAGCTTTTACCCCAGAGAGGGTAAAAGAGAAAACAAAACAAAATAAAAATGCAGAGTAAATGCTGCAGGACTTCATCAAATTCTGCTTCAAAATTGTGAAATGTTTACTTATCTTGGTGATGCATGTGGAATCCAATACAGTGGTAATTTGCAGTTATGTTATATTTTAACAAAGTCAGACAAGATTAGAAAGAGGTGTAAACAAAACATCAAATAAATAATTTTCATGCTGTCTTTAAAGGAGGAGAGTGCGGCCAGTTTGAAATGAAGAATTAGAACAGATTCTGTGGATGGGGCAAAGAGTCACAGCTGGATCTATAACAGAGGCAGCATAAACATATGGTGTATTGGGTTCAACACACATAAGCCCATTAGCAGTTGTAACCAACATTTAGACGTGTTATTTGAACTTCTGTAGTTGTCAGTTCAATATTCTGAGAGAGATAAGCGCTGGCTTGATATTGAACAAGAAAGGCACACTGAATGCAATGACTGACATGCCGCCCACTTTCGAAGCAGGAGGGCACATTCATAACCAAGGGAATGCCATGGATTTTTTATTGGTTTAGAGTTGGCGAAATGTGTAGGAAGGAACTGCAGATGCTCGTGGACTGTAGATAGACACAACTCAGCGGGTCAGACAACATGCTGTCTGGAAAAGCTGAGTTATTCCAGCCTTTGTGTCTATCTAGAGTTGGCGAGAGATGGGGCATGAAGTGAAATTGGGATTTAATTTCAAAATTGTTCCATATTGTTGATGAATATGGTTCCTTGGATGAACCAAGAGATCCGCATTCTTCTGAAAAACAGATCCCGGGCATTCAGGTCTGGCAATGCAGAGGTCTACAAGAAGTCCTGATACGACCTTGGTAAGGCCATCGAAATGGCCAAAAGGGACTTCTGCTCCTAAGCCTGGAGGATGAGACGGATGTTCGGCAACTGTGGCGGGGCTTGAATGCCATCACCTCCTACAAGACGAAAGCAGGAGGCAGCTCAAATGACGGAGAAGCATCACTCCTTGGCAAGCTCAATGCGTTCTACGCACGTTTTGATAGGGAGAACACTGATTGCCTTCCCGAGCCCCCATTCGCCATGATGGTATTTCATTCACCGCCACAGAGGTCGACGTCAGAAGATCCTTCAGCGGGGTGAACCCTCGGAAAGCGCCTGGACCTGATGGTATACCCGGTCATGTTCTCAAAACCTGTGCAGACCAACTGGCTGGAGTTTTTGCGGACATTTTCAACTTCTCACCTCTAAGGTCTGAGCTTCCCACCTGCTTTAAAAGGGCATCAATGATGCAGTTGAACAAAGGGGACTATGAAGGCATGAGAGAGGAGCTGGTCAAAGTCGACTGGAAAAGGATCCTAGCAGGAATGACGGTGGAACAGCAATGGCAGGAATTTCTGCGCATAATCCAGAAGATGCAGGATCATTTCATTCGAAAGAGGAAGAAAGATTCTAAGGGGAGTAAGGGGCAGCCGTGGCTGACAAGGGAAGTTAGGGATGGAATAAAACTAAAAGAAAAGGTGTATAACACAGCAAAGAGTAGCGGGAAGCCAGAAGATTGGCACACTTTCAAAGGACAACAGAAGGTAACAAAACGGGCAATACGGGGTGAAAATATGAAGTATGAGGGTAAGCTGGCCAAGAATATAAAGAAGGATAGTAAAAGTTTCTTTAGGTATGTTAAGCGAAAAAATTAATAAAGACAAATGTGGGTCCCTTGAGGGCAGAAACAGGTGAAATTATTATGGGGGACAAGGAAATGGCAGAAGAGTTGAACAGGTACTTTGGTTCTGTCCTCACTGTGGAAGACACAAACAATCTCCCAGATGTACCAGAGGACAGAGGATCCAGGGAGACAGAGGAACTGAAAAAAATGTGCATTAGGCAAGAAATAGTGGGTGGATTGATGGGACTGAAGGCTGATAAATCCCCAGTGCCACATGGTCTGCATCCCAGGGTAGTCAAGGAGGTGGCTTCAGAAATCGTGGACGCATTGGTGATCATTTTCCAATGTTCTATAGATTCAGGTTCACTCCCTGTGGATTGGAGGTAAGCTAATGTTATCCCTCTTTTCAAGAAAGGAGCGAGAGAGAAAATTATAGACCAGTTCGCCTGACATCGGTAGTGGGGAAGATGCTGGAGTCAATTATTAAAGTAGTAATAACGGCGCATTTGGAAAGCAGTAAAAGGATTGGTTCAAGTCAGCATGGAGTACGAAGGGGAAATTCTGCTTGACTAATCTTCTGGAATTTTTTGAGGACGTGACAAGAAAAATGGATGAAGGAGAGCCAGTTGATGTAATGTATCTGGACTTTCAGAAAACCTTTGATAAAGTCCCACACAGGAGATTAGTGGGCAAAATTAGAGCACATGGTATTGGGGCTAGGGTATTGACATGGATAGATAATTCGTTGGCAGACAGGAAACAAAGAGTAGGAATAAACGGGTCCCTGTGAGAATGGCAGGCTGTGGCGAGTGGAGTGCTGCAAGGCTCGGTGCTGGAGCCGCACCTATTTACAATATATATTAACGGTTTAGATGATGGGATTAAAAGTAACACTAGCAAATTTGCAGATGACACAAAGCTGGATGGCAGTGTGAACTGCAAAGAGGATGCCAGGAGGTTGCAGGGTGACTTAGACAGGTTGAGTGAGTGGGCAGATGCATGGCAGATGCAGTATAATATAGATAAATGTGAGGTCATCCACTTTGGCAGCAAGAACAAGGAGGCAGATTATTATCTCAATGGTGTCAGATTAGGAAAAAGGGAAGTGCAGCCAGACCTGGGTGTCCTTGTACACCAGTCTCTGAAAGTAAACATGCAGGTGCAGCAGGTAGTGAAGAAAGCTAATGGCATGTTGACCTTCATAACGAGAGGATTTGAGTATAGGAGTAAAGAGCTCCTTCTGCAGTTGTACAGGGCCCTGGTGAGACCACATCTGGAGTATTGTGGGCAGTTTTTGTCTCCTAATTTGAGGAAGGACATCCTTGCTATTTAGGCAGTGCAGCGTAGGTTCACGAGGTTAATCCCCGGGATGGCGGGACTGTCATATTAGGAAAGATTGGAAAGACTGGTCTTTTAGTCACTGGAATTTGAAGGATGAGAGGATATATTTTAGAAACATATAAAATTACAAAAGGACTTGACAAGCTAGAAGCAGAAAAAATGTTCCCAATGTTGGAGGAGTCCAGAACCAGAGGCCACAGTCTAAGAATAAAGGCCATTTAAAACTGAGATGAGAAAAAACTTTTTCACCCAGAGAGTTGTGAATTTGTGGAATTCTCTGCCACAGAAGGCAGTAGAGGCCAATTCACTGGATGAGTTAGATACAGCTCTAGGGGCTAGCGGAATCAAGGGATATGGGGAGAAGGCAGGCACGGGTTACTGATTGTGGATGATCAGCCATGATCATGAATTAATGGCGTTGCTTTTCTCGAAGGGCCAAATGCTTCTGCCTCAGAGGGCGGTGGTGGCCGGTTCTCTGGATACTTTCAAGAGAGAGCTAGATAGGGCTCTTAAAGATAGCTGTGTCAGGGGATATGGTGAGAAGGCAGGAATGGGGTACTGATTGGGGATGATCAGCCATGATCACATTGAATGGCGGTGCTGGCTCGAAGGGTCAAATGGCCTCCTCCTGCACCTATTGTCGATTGGCCTCCTCCTGCACCTATTGTCTATGTTTCCATCACAGTCTATATCTCTTGTTTCCCTTTCCCCTGACTCTCAGTCTGGAGAAGGGACTCAACCCAATAAGTCACCTATTCCTTTTCTCCTGAGATGCTGCCTGTCCCGCTGAGTTACTCCAGCTTTTTTCTGTCTAAATACATGTCAGTGCCATGCAAACCAACCTCTGGCTGGTGGGGTCACGGTGGGAGCACAGCAGGTCACTTTGCCCTCAGGGCAGAACGTTCGGCAAAGACTTTGCCTCAAGTGAAGTCTCAAACAGTGGAACGAAGGGGATGATGCTACAAGGAGGAGGTGGGAACTGAATGCTAAGTTCCATTGAAAAATACGCAGCAATTCCGAATGAGGAACTGTCTCATTTGCAGCAAACAACATCGAGATAAGTCCCGAGTCCAATTCTCAGACGATGATGAATTAGCTTCTTTCAGTGAGGATGGCAGCTGGGATGCCAATGCCCTGGGCAACGGTGCCTCCGTGACAACACTGAAAAACTACTTCAGTGGCTGTGAAGTGCTTTGGAGCACACAGACTTCATGAAAAGAACTAAATAAATGCAAGCCTTTTATTCTCAGCCAGGCAGACATGATACCCAAATGGGCCGCACACTTGTGAGCATCAGTTACAAACAAACAAAAATCAGGTTTGATTGTGGTTCCTTCTACAACTTAATGACCTGCCAGTACCCACTTTTCGTGAAGAATAGCTGGCTTGAAGGAGACAGAGGACCTGTCAATGTCCACGAATCCATGCCACAGTACATGTTGTTCATTTAAGAGAATGGGAGAAAACGGCATCAAGCAGATGTGCAATTATACAACTCGAGAGCACAGATGTAACAAAGACCCCTCCGGGCAATAAACATTCTTTGGGCAAGCTATAGTTTAAAAAGGGTTTGAGCTTCTATGGAAAGCATGGACAGAAATGATCCTCTGCTGCTGATATGGGTCAGGATATAAGAAGAGTAATGTCAGAGTTGAACAAGGGAGATAGGACATTTGATTCCTTGGAGCTTTCATTAATTAATTTCTAATTGGATTATAAATGAGTTGAGTAAGATCTGAAAGGGTGGACTCTAAAAGGTTTTTGAAGAAAGGAGCTTGCCATATTGAAAGGAACTTTGTAACTCTTATGTTAATGTATATGTACGTGCTTACTCCTAACCCAATCATGTGTATAACAGTGCATTCAGGAACCAAGGTTAAATTCATCAAGATAGGTCCTGTTTACAGCCACCATTCTGGGACAGCGTTAAATCCAGTTTCAATCCAGGAAATTAATGACAATTCAGCAGCAGAGGCTGAGGGTTCACTCAATTACCTCTGGTATGTGCCATCTTATCACATTCACTGCAGCCGAGATACATCACAGAACAATCAGCCTGCCATAATTACTCTGCTCCAGTGCTGGGAGATTAAACAGAACCCTCGACTGTGTTAAATTCTCTGATAATACATCCAGACTACAATCTATACACCCAGGCAGATAATCAATCCGTCATGCAGAGTTTATACTAGCCTTGTGCATCGGCTGTGCTTACAGTAAATGCCCGAAATCAATGGAAATTAAAAAAGCAGCCAGCCTCTTCAATTGATTTGCCAAATTGAAAATCGACCACATTATCTCAAGGATATAACATTTCATGTTTTGTGTTTAAAATAATGAAGATTGTCTGAATCCAATATTAAACTCAACACAAGGCTCAGCTGAGAGCAATTTTCCGACTAACAATATGGGTAGTCCATTCCAGAGGAGCTCAGCTGTCGTCCGTAGAGATGAGCAGCGACAGACTACAGGGGATGCTGTTATAATGCAGAAAATGGTGCAATTTCAAAAGGAAATTTTTCCTCTCCTCCTGTGTTTGTGGCTGTCTCTTTTGCCCAGGGTTACAACAACCAACCTCTACTTTAGAATAAAGCCACAGTGTGCCTGCATCAAATTCCTTTGGCTGCTGCGTGCCACTGAATTTCGTTACTTTCAATCAGCTGAATTGGAAAATATTCCCACTGAACCAAGAATAAAGGGGAATACACTCCACTTGTGTCTTCTGGTGGGTATCTGACAATCCAGACAGCTGTTGGATAGAGTCATAGAGTGATACAGTGTGGAAACAGGCCCTTTGGCCCAACTTCCCCAGCTGCACTAGTCCCACCTGCCTGCGTTTGGTCCATGTCGCTCCAAACCTATCATCCCTGTACCTGTCTAACTGTTTGTTAAACATTGGGACAGTCCCAGCCTCAACTACCTCCTCTGGCAGCTTGTTCCACACACCCACCACCCTTTATGTGAAAAAGCTACCCCTCAGATTCCTATTAAATCTTTTCCCCTTCACCTTAAACCTATGTCCTCTGGTCCTCGATTCACTTACTCTGGGCACCTGTGTGCATCTACCCGATCTATTCCTCTCTTGTACAAGCGGTTCCGGTTGTACAGTTGGCTTCAGATTCAACAGATCCCCCTCTTTCAGGGATGATGGCAATGAAAGTACGAGGATGAACAAGCAAAAAGGAGATATAATAACATACAAATTAGGAGCAAGAGATGACACTCAGTTCCTCAAATCTGCTCTACCATTCAATATGATCACGGCTGATCTAACTGTAACTTCCAACGCCACATTTCCGCCTACCCAAGGAGAACTTGCAACCTCTTTCTTATCAAGTATTTATCTATCTCCGTCTGAAAAATATTCAAAGACTTTGCTCCCACTGATCTTTGTGAAAGAAAGATTTCCAAAGACATGCAACCCATTGACAGAAATAATTTTGCTTTATCTCCCTTTTCCTCTTATTGCTAAACAGTGGTCCTCGATTCTGGATCCTACACACTGGGGGCAATTTACAGAAACCAATAAACCTACAAACCTGAGCGTCTTTGGAATGTGGGAGGAAACCGGAGCACCCGGAGCAAACCCAGGCGGTCACAGGGAGAGCATTCAGACAGCACCCATAATCAACATTGAACCAGGGTCTCTGTCGCTGTGAGGGAGCAGCTTTACCACTACAGTGCTGCCCTTAGTTGTCCAACCACTCCCGATCTATCTGAAGTCTGAAGAAGGGTCTCGACCCGAAACGTCACTCATTCCTTCTCTCCAGAGATGTTGCCTGTCCCAGCTGAGTTACTCCTTCATTTTGTGTCTACCTTTGATTTGAAACCACTTCTGCAGTTCTTTCCTCACACTCCCTGTCTATCTGTGCCTCCTTTACTGTTACAATGAGGCCTGACAAAAAAAAGTGAGGAACAGCGTCCCATCTTTCATTTGACCATGTCGTAGCCTCGATACCAAACTCCACAACTTTGGATAACCAACCTTCTCTGTCTGCATCAGAATTGGCCAGTTCTGCTTTATGTTTCCCATTTGAAATATTGGCTCAATTATCCCCCCTCACGCGACAAGCCTTTAACATTTCTGAAAGGGAGCTTTGCCTTTTGGCATTGGGAGTATATTAAAAAAAAACTGAACGTTTGTTTCTTACAGGGAGGTTATTGTGAAGAAGAAATACTCATTCAACCCTGCCAGAGTACTTTTTCTTTTGAGATTCCATTGCCCAATTTTGGATGGAAGGGTATATGGGGGAGAGCAGTGGCAAAGTGCTACTTGCACGTCTCGGTTTTAAAAAGTGGATTTGCACAAGTTTGAAGAGGAAAGATAGACCAATGGCATTCGGGGAATGTGTATTAATGCCAGACATAGCTATTTAGCTGGAACAACAGCAAGGAATACAGGAGTCACTCTCTAATCCCAGGAGGACCCAGTATAAACTCTGGAGGCTTGGAATGTTCCTTCCTGTTGAGCTGTGTCTGAAGTAAATTTCAAAGGGAAATGGGTATTAATCTCAGCACCAGGGCATTATCTGGCCAGGGGAATGGGGTGAGAAGCCAAGCTCCAACTTTCCATAAGGAGAGGAAGGATCTGCTAAAGTCCAGTACAAGAAGTCAGCTTTTTCTTTTGCTTAGGAAAGTTTATATTACCTTTGAAAGTCAGAAACACTAGTGAAAGTGCTAGAAGAGATATTATTCAAGTCAGGCAAGATATTCTTTTGATGTGGAAGAAGGAGGTGTGTTTGAGAAGGGAAAATAGATAAAATGGAGGGGGGGGGAGGGGGGAAACTGAAGGCTGGGATAGTTTTGGATTGCAAGGACCTGCGGCATGGGCGTGCAGGGTTCCACATTGTACTTTATTTTTTAATCAATCCTTGAAGATAACTTGAAAGCAATATTGTTATTGTAGATGCTCCCTTTGTTCACTTGGAATGCAATGGGCAGATTAAGGACTAGGGTCATGCCTTGTTTGCTTGGCCCGGCAAGAATTGAAGTAAAAGATATAGGGCATTAAAGATGAGTTGTTTATCCCCTGTTTTGTGTACTAAAGGCATTTTTTATCAACATTTTAAAAAAATCTTTACTTTTCAGCATTCGTGTGTTGCTGGACAAGGCCAGCATTTATTGTCCATCTATCATTGCCCTTGGTGATAAGGTGCCTCCTTGAACATCTAAATAGCAGCAGAGCAGTAACCCATTAGGATGAGTGACTCATTAGGCCATGTCAAAGGGCAGTTAAGAGTAAACACATTGCTGCTAGCCTGGCAGACCGTGCAGGGATATTAGATTTCGTCCCCTGAATGGGCATCTGACACCTCTGTTAAGACCGGTGTTCTTTTTTTGTATTCTCAATTATGGAGTTGAGTGAAGTTAGATGATGCGGTGGGATTTGAAGTCGACCATGTTAGTTCTTCCCGGTCTCTGGATCACCAGGCTGAAAATGTATCCGGAGCACTAACTCTGCACCCTATATGCACTGAATTCCACTTCAGAGCTTTGGCTCTATTTAACAAATTTCAGCAATGGAGTTGAATGCACAGATATTGCTAAATGTCCTACTTGCTAAATCTATGACAAAGTTTGCATTTCAATGCCAGAATGTTCCAGCTTCTTGAAATGACTCTTAGTACAAATCTGAGACAAACCTGTGCCACTGAACTATAGTTGCAATGATTGATTCAAACGTAATACTGACAACCTCCTAGTCTGATATAAGCAACGCCCTGCCATGATAGATAAACAAAAATGTTGGAGAAACTCAGCGGGTGAGGCAGCATCTATGGAGCAAAGGAAATCGGCAACGTTTCGGGTTGAAACCCTTCTTCAGACTTCACCCTTCTGCCATGATATGTATGTTTCTTATGCCAACTTTTATGTGGATACTTGGATCCAAGTCATTTTGTACTGTAGAGTTCTCTTCAGAGTGTGTCTTAGTCTAATCCTTTAAGACTACCAAAAAAATAACATTTTGGCATTCCAGCACTTAGAGGTCTGGAGCTTTCTCCCTCTTCATACTTGCAGATTTAACAAAAATAAGACTGGACAGACATGAAAGTAATCAGCTCTCTAAGACAATAAGTGAATAGTCATTTTTGTTTAATGACATATGTAAATAATTAAAACTCAGTCGTATCCTCAATGCAATCGTAGATAAGATAAAGTATCGCTCATGATGAATGTTAGAATCTCTGTCTAACAAAGCTGTTGAAATAAACAGCAACAGCACACAATGTATTTTCTTTATATAACAAAAATAAATGCAATCACTTATTGTAATAACATATACAATGAAAAACAATACCATACAAAGCCAACACCATAAAAAAAAGTCTGAAGAAGGGCCTCCACCCAAAACGTTAGCCATTCCTTCTCTCCAGAGATGCTGCCTGTCCCGCTGAGTTACCCCAGCATTTTGTGATCTACCATAATATAAAATCACCCAGCTATCTAAACAAATATTCTTAACTCTGCCACACTCTTAAACAACTATATTACAATCCTTGTCAAGGATGCATTGTCTTTCTATAAGCAGCGCGGTTGGCAACAGCCTGCAGGGGATATCCGCCAAGCCGGCCCATGCTCAGAGAAACCGGCGGACTGCACGGCCTGGAAAGGGGAACCCGCCGAGCTATTCCATGCTCGTCCCGAAGACCAGACACCGAGAGGATGGAGTCGACGTCAACGACGGACGCAATCATCAAAGAGCGAGGCTGGTGGGAGGGGAGAGGAGAGGGAACCGGGGTCTGGGGAACAAAAGGTGGACGGACGAGGCGACGGACGTCAGCTCGGTGGTCGTTCCACACGTCCAAGGGAAGGCGATGACTGGGGGGCCTGCAACGGCCTGGGGCTCACCTGGAATGGGCACCACTCATAATACCTAGAGCTTGAACTGGAATTTGAAAATGGTGCCAAAACAGGGCACCGTTTGCATGCAGGCTCAGTGGACTATTTCTGTACAATTTGCTAATTCGGGTATGTGCTTCGGAATGGCAATACTCTACTGGTCTGCTTGGAGGGAATGAATTGCACCGTGCATTTGCACTTTGCAAATGTGACAATTAAAACACTTTTGAACCATTCTATTACAGTACTTCTCATAGTAGCCTTCCTGAGTGAATGTTTCCCCAAATCCAGGGATGTCCCTCTCTGCCCAGAGGTCATTGGTTCAGACAAACCCCCAAATTGTCCTTGAATTTTCCCCAAGTATTTGCAAATACAATACATTTATGTTATGTCACTCACAGTGCATGACATATCATTCAATTTACTTACATTATGATCACGTTATCAATTTGTCTTTCACATATTTGTCTAAATGGTGTTCCAAACAACTTTTGCAAGTATTATGATCCATCTGGGGAAACCTACATTGATAGTAATGCTACAGCATATCGATTGCACTTCAATATAACGTCAGCCAGCTTTGAAATCCAATACAATTCCAATAATGCTACAGGTGGGATTGTTTCCCAATGGATTCACATTGGTGCAGTAGGTCTTTGACCCCCAGAGGTCTTGCTGAAAATGTGCCGCCTTGGCCGGATGAGGTGGCCAATCACCTCATCGGGACTTTGGTGGCCGATCGGCAGGTTGAATTGTCCCCCTGTGGCCGGGGCTCTGGAATGGCTCCCAGAGCCTAATTCTGCGGCAACGTTGTAGGCCAGTATCCCAGCTCCTTGGCTTCCTAGATAGACCATTCTGGTACTGTTTGACTCCTCTCGGAGGCTGTGACCTCTGTTATTCCGGCAAAATGGATAATCCAGAAAGGCTCTGGAACCAAAGGTGCAGGAAAATCGATGGTAGACCCGCATGTGTTTAGGCAGTGCAGACTGATGCTCTTTTCTTGCTGTGAGTGGCCCCTTGGTTAATGTTTTCAGACTAAAAAATGGGCTTCCCCAACACTTGACAACAACTGTGTCGTTTTAGTGCCAATGTCAAGAATTTGCAGCGTTGCTTCATTTCATTGACATGAGGGCCCTGGCGGGTCCTGGCGGGTCCTGGCATTCCAGCTGGAAATGGAGTTTGTTTTACGAATGAAATCTAAATCAACATAGAAGAAAGATAACCCGAGCTCTGGCTCAGAAATTCTAAACTGGAATTTTTGAGGAGAAAAAAAGCAATTTCAGTTTCAGTCGCTGGCTTCCAACACACACTCACTATAAATGAATTCAAAGATAGGGAGTTCACAATGAAAACTTGGCCACAAGTTTTTGTAGTTGACAGCTAGTAATAAATCACATTAACAAGTCTATAAATTCAAAAAATAATCGATCTTTTACACCAACTTATGAATAATTTTGCTTTACAAATATTTCCCTCCACTTTTCCCTTATTCTCTCCTTTATCTCCACTACATCAGTATGTCTCCTGTACTACATGGGAGGGTTGATGTACATTATTAACACCAGCTGTCTGCACACCATTCTGTCACGTTGCGGGCGAGCATGGGAGTGGTAGCATTATTAGTTTGAATGAATCTGTGCCTATACAAAGTCCACATCCCCATCTATTCCAGCACAAGCCACTCTCCAGATCAGTATACTGAAGCCAACTGCAGTATTAAAGCCAGCTGAGTCTGAAGAAGGATCGTGACCCAAAACGTTACCTATCTATGTCCTCCAGAGATGCTCCCTCTGAACCTACCCCAGCACTTTGTGGTCTATGCAACACTTCAGGCACTGCTCTAGTTAACTCACAGGCTTTGGGGTTCCCTGACCCATTCCACGCTGGGAACATTTACCAACTGAGCCAGGAGTGTGGATAAAATACTTTCATGTGTCATTTAACAGTGGATTTACTTCATTCCATTGTCAGCACATGTGCCTTATTTTATATATTGTACAGATTATCTGCATCTGGTAAGGCAGCCCTCTGACATTAATCCTTCTTTTGCAAGGAGCAGATGTTCCGACATTCTCAGTAAATCCAAATAAAATTTCCCGAGAAAGCCTCTGTTGCCTGGATCTTCCTCCGTGATTCCGAAAGCAAAACACAGGTGTCCACTGGATTATTCAAAAGGAAATAGCTCGCTGATTAAAACGAGAAACTCAGCAAGAGTGGAATCTCAAAGTGTAACTAGATCGGTTTGTGATATAACTTGTACCCGGTGCTTACAGACCCTGCATTGATTAGTCAAATTTCTCATGTAATCTTATGCAACTTTAGCTTAGCACAGGAAGCAACTCATTCCCTACGGGAAAAGCGCAGGAGACTAAATCTACACAAATCTACCACAGAGTTGTTATAAATATGAAATTTATATTGGGAAAATAAATGGCCTGAGTTTTGCAAAAAAAAAAGATTGTTCCTTATCCATGTAACTGTTTTCTTCAGAGATACATACGCACGGAGAAAGTCTCTCTGTTGTTCAAGGTTACAGATCCTGTCACTGTCGGATTTGTCACTTGCCAGCCATTCAGTTGGAACTGGCTACACCGGTATTTTCTTAATTTGTGTTACAAATTTAACAGATATTAATTATGGCTATGCGGTTATTAAAACCGGACATAATATTTCTGGACAAAGGGGAAGATGTAGTTTGGTTCCCTTGGTCTGAGGGCTATTGACTACCTTTAGACACTAAACTTTAGCGGGAGAGTGCGGAAACATGCCATCGGCCCACCGAGTCTGCTCCGACCAGCAATCACCCCACACACTACCACTGTCCTACACGCTGGGGACAATTAAACATTTTACCGATGCCAATTAACCTACAAACCTGCACTTCTTTGGAACGTGGGGGGAAACCGGAGCACCCGGAGAAAAATCACACAGTCACAGGGAGAATATACAAACTGCATACAGACAGCACCTGCAGGCGGGATTGAACCCAAGTCCCTGGTGCTGTAAGGCAACAAGTCTATTGCAAGACAGGAGAGGTTAGGAATTATATTTGTGTCCATTACAATGAAGGAAATGCAACAACCTATTTGTGCACAGCAAGCTCCCAAAAGCTGGACTGAGGTAGTGAGTGTGTAATGTTTTTGTGTCGTTGATTCATGGTTCATTGTTGGTCGGAATACCAAAGATAAGATTTGTGCTCTTCGTTCAAATGGTGCCAGCTAATCCATTACAGCCACTAGAGAGAACTACCAAGCACTACACCTCGCTCCCACTGTGTTCAAGTATCCAGAAAGAAATTTCAACTGCAGACGTCTGATTTTGAGGGATTTGTGCCATCAACTAAGTTGCACCTGACAACTTTGAGATAGAGCAAAATGGATAGACAAGTCAAGAGGCGACAGAGAGAGGAAGACATGTAAAGTTATGATAATTTTAGTCATCACCTCCCCTAAAAGTGTGCTTTGCATGTCCGTGGGTGGGGGATGGGATGTCAGATTGGGGCAGTGCAGTGAATGTATCTTCTCCAGGCTCCAGGTTGTATGTGCCTGGTTGGGTAATTGAGAAGGGTCTGTGGACTTTAGCTATATAGCAGAGAGAGATAAAGTGCAGCAGCCACCAGCTCAATTTATGTTTTCAACACTTAGTGACCAGGTTAAACATAACAAACGGGCATTGTGGAAGGATACTTAAAGCTAGGCGATGTACTGTAAATGGTCCCTAGTGTGTAGGATAGTGCTGGTGTAAGGGGTGATCGCTGGTTGACATGGACTCGGTGGGCTAAAGGGCCTGTTTCCATGCTGTATCTCTATCTTTAAACAAAACTAAAAACTAACAACTCAATAACCAGAACAAGAGTATTACACCCTATTTCATAGCTATTGGTTACAATCATCTCACGGTAAAGCCAGTATAATCCTCATCTTCACGCTACAGCTTTAACAGAGGAAGCTCACCCACTTTAAAACTTTCCGATGAACTTTCCAACAATCCCAATAATGCCCGTGTAGATTTGCGTCACATCAAACCACTCTGTTGTATGCAAAAGTGTTCATTATCAATACATTACATGTGCTTTCTCAGTGGGTCTCATTCCATACAATGATGATTCCTTTTAAAAATTCTCTGATGTAAGCTCTTACAATAGAAACCACATTTGTTTCAATACTGGACCACATTCCTGTCACTTAGCAACCACAGAATATTATTTATAACAATACCATGATTTATTTTTCATGGCTGTTCAAATTGCCAACAGGATTCATTAAACAAATTGAGGGTCAAATTTGAGAAATAAAACCTGTTACACTTTTGTTTGGCAAACGTTTCCTGTTCCTCCTTCTCATCATCTTCCTCAAAAGGAGATGGTCTCTTCTCGTGCTCAGAAATTCTAGGAGCAGAATTAGGCCATTTGGCCCATCAAGCCTACTCCGTCACTCAATCGTGGCTGATTTATCTTTTCCTCTCATTGCCATTCTCCTGCCTTCAATAGACAATAGGTGCAGGAGTAGGCCAGTCAGCCCTTTGAGCGAGCACCGCCATTCAATGTGATCATCGCTGATCATCCACAATCAGGACCCCTATATCCCCCTATATCCCCTGGCTCCGTTATCTTTAAGCGCTCTATCTAACTCTCTCTTGAAAGCAACAAGAAAACCGGCCTCCACTGCCTTCCGAGGCAGAGAATTCCACAGACTCACAACTCTCTGAGTGAAAAGGATTTCCTCAACTCTGTTCTAAATGGCTTACCCTTATTCTTAAACTGTGGCCCCTGTTTCTGGATTCCCCCAACATCAGGAACATGTTTCCTGCCTCTAGCGTGTCCAAGCCCTTAATAATCTTATATGTTTCGATAAGATCCCCTCTCATCCTTCTAAATTCAAGAGTATATTCAACATGGAAGGCATCATGTTTAAGAAAGAACTGCAAATGCTGGAAAAAATCAGAAGCAAACAAAAATGCTGGAGAAAATCCATGGCACATCTATGGAGCGAAGGAATAGGTGACGTTTCGGGTCGAGGCTGTTCTTCAGGTTCATGGAAGGCATCATAATCAAGCTCAAGTCTTTCTTATCGTGCATATCAATATTTTCAGCTAAGTCACTGAACGGTGATTGGGAACATTGACCTTGGGTCTGCAGGTACTGAGGGAACATGCTTCTTCCCACCTCAGGCAGTTGCTCAGCCATAGAACATTACATTCTATCTTGCTGCCTTTAGGACAGAGAAAGTTGTTCCAGGCAGCCAGCTGCAGCAGCCTGACCAAAGCTGGATTATATTTCCATGCTGTACTGTTGAGCGTTATTACTGCAGTTTCCTGTGCCCTGGATTTCTCAAAGGAATATTATTAAAATATTCGCAATTCCCAACATTTCCCACCTAGATACGACCACCCAAATCGAAAGGAATTAGATGAACTCTCAATTCTTTAATGCTTCCCCCTTTGCCAACCAACTATTGTAGATTGATGGTGACCCTTCAATGAAAGCGAACAACAATTTCCTACAGATAAAACAAACAAGAATGCCTTACAAATGGGGAAAAAATCACTCCACATCATAAAGGGTTTAAACCATGTACTGCAACAGTATGTAATTGCAAACAGATTGTACAAAGTATTATCTCATTGTTCGAAAATGTTACTCGGTTCATGTAAGCTCTTAAGTTCAGTTTAATTTTATTTAAAAAAACATATCCTCTTTTAATATTTTTTCTTCAAGTTTTTTTCTTTGGATTCTTGGGAATACGGTCAACATAATGCTACATTCAACAATGTCCAAACACAGAACACTGTGGTGCCTCACTCACTGCAACAAACCAGGATTCACTTTCCATTCTGCTGCCTTGAGATAAGAGGCGGCTCACTGTCCATCAGTTAGCACTGCACCCTTTCTCCATGTTATTTACATTATCCGAACATCATATGGTTTGCATCAGAACTGAAGAGTTGCAAATCTACATCAGAAATGCTTTGGTGCTATACTTGTTGAATACCTGCATTACGAGAGAGATTGCCTTCAGTAGGTGGACACAAAATGCTGGTGTAACTCAGAGAGACAGGCAGCATCTCTGGAGAGAAGGAAGGTGAGAAGGATTGCCTTCAGTGATCCCCTTATCCTCCCAAATGGGGTCAAACTCCAGGGGCCTCTACATCACGTGATCCTTCATTTGAACTCTGGGCACCAGTCATGCATATGAAAGGCAACAGGCTGCTTGACAATATAGGCATCAGAAGCTAACTCTATCCTTTTCTACGCATTTCAACCATACACACGTTCCAACTTTGCTCAATGCATAAGCAATCTTCTTGGCTTGGTCACAGGTTAATGGTGGAGAGGTTTTATTCTGACTAGAGGTCTGTGACCAGTGGTGGTCCACAACGATCAATGCTGGGACGTCCCTTGGTCATAAATGATCTGGATGCAAATGTAAGTGGCCTGGTTGGTAACTACTGATCAGACGGAAATTAGCTTAGTTGCGGATGATGAGGAAGATTGTCAAAGGATATAGCAGGATATAGATCAGTTGGGAATGTGGACGGAGAAATAGCCGGACAGGTGTGAAATGCAAATGGGAATTATACAGCAAATGGCAGAGCATGAGAAGCATTGATACATGGATGGATCATGGGGCGGAGGTCCATAATTCCCTGAAAGTAGCAACACAATTTGATAGGGAGATAAAGAAGGCATACAGAATTCTTGCCTTTATTGGTGGCAGCATTGGGTATGAGCTGAGAGGTCATGTTGCATTTGCAAGAATCTTACTTTAGGCTGCATTTAGAGTATTGTGTGTAGTTCTGGTCACTGCATCACAGGAAGGATGTGGAGACTTTGGAGAAGGTGCAGTAGAGGTTCACCAGGATGTTGTCTAGATTAGAACATATTAGCTGATGGGAGAGGTTAATGTGCAGGATAGTGTAAATGTGCGGGGATCGCTGGTTGACACGGACTCGATGGGTCGAAGGACTAAACTAAACTAAAAAAAGAGGTATTAAATGATGGGAAAGGCACAGTTTAATTTCACACCATGTTGGAAATACTTCCAGTGTAGTTTGAAATTAATTAACCGGAGGGCATAGCAGGATTAATTACTGCACTGCCCAATATATCTGATACCAGTGTTCAAAACTAATTTTCAAACCAAGTTGATGACCACAAGGGGATCATGCAAAATGAGTCTGGTCAGTTTTAGTCTGTTTCCGATTACATGTATATCCACTGCCAAAGCTAAATGACCTATTTTATAGAGTGCAGATTCCACAATATTCACACAACATAAATTTAAACTAAAATTAATTGGTTCTGATGTTCAGTATACATACAAAATCTCACCATAGCGTTGAAAATCAACAACCAATGATGTGTTATCTTAACATGTCATACAGATTTCAGGATGTCTGCTATTCATTCAGTCATTTGGAATTTCATTGGAACAAACTACACTTTAAAGACTAAGATTTTATAGCACCTTGGATCAGGAGAGATGTATGCCATGTTATATTGGGAAGCTCCAGTGAGTATCACAGCCAGAGATCATCAACTACCAGTGAAGAGGACAACTTGGGGAAAGTGACAGAATATAGAACATAAAAAAGTACTGCAGATGAACAGGCCCTTCAGCCCTCGATGTGTCTGCCAAATAGAATGTCAAAACCAACTCTTCTCCTACTCCATATCCCACCATTCCATGCACATCCATGTGCATATCCAGAAGTCTATTAAACACCACTATCGTATCTACCTCTACCACCACCCCAGCAGCGCGTTCCAGGCCCTCACCATCCTCTATGCCCCGCACATCCTGGAAAACAAGTTCTGACTGTCTATCCTATCTATGCCTCTCATAATTGTATAGAGTTCTATCTGGTTTCCCCTCAACCTCCTGCGTTCCAGCAAAAACAATACGATTATGTTTTACCTCTCCCTGCAGCGAATACCTCTTAATCCAGGCAGTACGCTGGTAAACCTCCTTTCCAAAGTCAACACATCAGTCCCGTAATGGGGTGACCAGAACTGCACGCAATACTTCAAATACAACTTAACCAAAGTCCTATAGAGCTGCAGCAGAACATCCTGACTTTTATACTCAATGCCCCAAACAATGAACACTTCCATATCATGCACCCTCTTTACCACTCTACCTGTGTTGCCACTTTCAGGGTGCTGTTGGCTCGGACCCCAAGATCCCTCTGAACATTGCTATCAAGGGTCATGTCATTTATTGTATATTTTATTTTATCCTTACATTTTCCCTTTGTATGATGCAGCCATTGACCAAGCAAAGCTACCTTAAAACAAGGGATTTTGTGGCAGTGGATACCATTACCTCAAAAGAACACAACGGCATTGTATATATGCCTTTTGGCTTGCTAATTACTGCGATGCAACCAATAGATTGAAGATACCATAAAAGGAGATTGCTGTTTAATAATTAATCCAATTTTATCTGCTTGTTCCATTGCTTATGGCCATCTGACAGATCAATAGCAGTAAGGTTCCTTCTAGAAATTAAATCCCTCAAAATAATCTCCACCCACCTCTCCTGTTTTCACTCCTCTCCTCGATTGACAAATCCTCCAAGCAGATAATTAGTGACCAACAAAAATCACCAACCAATCTCACCAGGCACCATAACCACTTGTATTGCTCAGACTTCCTTAGCCTCCATCTAGCACAGACACATCTCTTTCTCCACCCGTGGTCTCTACAACTTAAAATGCTTCATTTTCAACTTTTCTTAGCTTTGATATCAGGGTCTTTAATTTTGTTTCTCTGCCTTTTGACTTTCTAACTTGACTTCCTGTCTGGCTGAGTACATGCAGTGTTTTTGTTTTTATTTCTTTTAACATTTCCAGAACCTGTAGCATTTGCTTTTTGACTGCTGCATATCTAATTAAGATGACAAAATCCATTGAAAAACGTATCTGGAAATGTATTGCAGCATCCAAGGAAAATTCTATGGACAATCTAATGTGACTTTCAAAAACCTGAGACTTTAGAATTTAGCCGTTAGAGATACAGTACGGGAACAGGCCCTTCGGCCCACCTAGTCCACGCAGATCAACGATCACCCTGTACACTAGCATATCCTACACACTAGGGACCTCACAATTATCACCAAAGGCAATTAACCCACAAACCTACATATCTTTGGGATGTGGGAGGAAACCCACGCGGTCACAGGGAGAATGTACAAAGTCCATATAGAGAGCACCCATAGACAGGATCGAACATGGGTCTCTGGCGCTGTAAAGCCCCTGTCCCACTTTCCAGAGTTTCTCACGAATTCTCCTGAGTTTTCCCCTTGATTCAAACTCGGAAAATGTCCGTAGCGAGTCCGTGGATATCTCGTAGCGGCTCGTAATGCCAGCCATAGGTACCCGGGGCATCAGGTAAGTCGGGACGTTTTTTCAACAGGTTGAAAAATGTCCACGAGTAAAAAAAATAGTCCCGAGTATCTACGGCTGGCATCTCCGAGTTTGAATCAAGGGGAAACCGCGGGAGAATTCGTAACTCGGGAAAGTGGGATAGGGAGGGGCTTAAGGCAGCAACTCTACTGCTGCAACGCCTCTGTGCAAATGAAATGTTTTATTAATTCAACTGCAGCAACCGTGACGCAAAACAGCAGAGAATACGGCACTCGCTTAGAGGAAATAAAGTCAGGTTACCACATCGCTGCACACCTTAGAGCTTAATAAGTTGCATGTGGCTACAATATCACTTGCTTTCCTTTGTTGATCAAACTTGGGTCAACTCTCCTGGTATTAATCAAGATGCCCAACAAACGACTTCAAAAGTAAACTTTAGAACTCATTGATAAAGGAAGATTTAAGAACAAAAGATCCCATCAGTAAATTCCGCAAGTTGTGTTGAACTTTACCAGCTATTTAGGGCCACAGAATAAATCTGATCGTCTTCTCTGCTAACGTATCATTTTTTGGTTGCTTCCTTCAACGGGTAAATTTGCATTTTTCTATGACAAAGTGAACTTTCGAGCTTTATCGTCCGCCATCCTGTTTTCTTAGTGGATGAAGCCAAGCATGAAGTGCAAGTCAACAACAATTTTAAACAAGCTCTGACTGGGATTGTGCGATGCACCGCGCCGAGGTGAAGCCATTGTGTCTTCCCCTATACACTAATTAAAATAAAAGCAATTCAATCATTCAATACTGACAAGGATTACCTCATTTAACCCCATATACTCATCTTTGCCAACAAAAGCTGCAGCAGGTTACTTTATGGAACAGGAATTAGGACCAGAGGTCATAAACTACCTAATGCTCACAACAGCAGCTTATCAATGCATCTGAAGATCAACATTTCCGAAATTCATTGCCTTCTGCCACACTATCCAGATCTGAAGCAGGGGGGAAGGAATATGCCACTCCAAACAATAGTGAGCAATATATCCATGAGATGTTCTTTGTTCACTGAAGCTAAGACATTGCTACATTGAGCAGGAATCCCAATAGACAAGCAGTCTTTGTGTGGCGGGCTTGAAAAGATTTCAGCTGAGCCGGCTGCCGTGCTCACGATGAGAAAAGATTGGTCATTTTGCCAGGCCACTGTTTGTTTTAAACATCATTTGTTGCCACATCAAGCATTTTCCCTTTGCGTTGTTCAAGAGAGCATTTGTACAAGTGCCAGACATCTAAGCGCGAGCACTCGATGCAAAAGGTCAAAGGCAGCAACGTGAAAGAATTGAAAATGGAGTCACGTTAAGAAAAGAGTTAGTTTGGCAAAGTAAGCTCTCCACGCACCAACAAAGCACACTTGGCTCCTTCTCAGGGGCACAAGATGACAGACCTTTACATAAGACACTCCCAAAACATGCAATTACAACTGCTTCTCCAGTACATTACTGATTGTTCATTCATGCACAGTATGACTGTTCTACTGACTTGCCACATTTTCCTCTTCTTAGCTTTTATGCCCAGACGCAGCAGACCGCCACATATCAAAAAGCAAAACACTATAGATGTAATTCCTATGAAAGGCACCAACACAAAATATTAATTTCTCTCTCCATGGATACCACCAATACCTTCAGCATTTTCTGCTTTTCATTTCGGAACACCATGTGGTGGGAATATCTTACATGTGATTAAAGTGACCCCAGAGAATTAAAAGGCAGTATGCTTTCTCTTAATATAAAACCACAAAAATTACAGGTGTGGTCACATTGTCCCAACATCATAGAAACGGGGAAAGTGGCCAAACTATTAAAATATGTATTTAAATAATAATTCTGCATCCTCGGCTGCATTCTGATGGCGATTGAGTGCCCACATTCTGACTGTGTTGAGATTCTGGTGCAAAATTGAGTAAACTCGGACTCTGTATCAAAACGCCTGTTATGGTAGCAGCACCCGTAGGTAATGCTCATCTACTCAGATACATTGATGACGCAGAGTGTCCAACTAAGCAATAATTCAGTAAGAATCATGGATTAGAGCAGATTCAAGTGCGGGTAGATTTCATCTGTCGGATTAGGAAGGAAAACACTTCTACTTCACCATCTACTTATCCAGCTTCCCATTGATCACCACAGTTAAATCTACCTCTACTATTATCCATGTTGGTGTAGGACAAACTTGAACCACTCACTGTGTAAAAAAAAGTTTCTTTATGGGCTTTTTTTTGCCATTCTCCTATATTCCTTGTCTCTCGTTTCAGTCTCTCTATCAAATTTGTCAAAACCCTTCATGATTTTAACTACCTCCACCGGATCTCCTCCCAAAATAGCTTGGTCCAAGGAGAAAAGCCTCATCTTCACCACTGTATCCATGTATGTGAACCCTGGAACAATGTTTGCTAAAATCCCTGTTGTACCCTCTCTAAAGCCTTTACATCAATCCTAAATTGTGTCGCCAAGAATCAGACCCAACTCCCCAGCTGTGACTGGACAAATGCTTTATAATATGAATTGTGACTTCTTTGCTGTTGCATTCTCAGTCTGTGCACAGTTCCCAGGCTTAACCATCAACGTAAGGTTAGTTTGCCACAAATAACACATCAACAAATGCCATTCACTTCATTACTCAAGCTCAAATTGGCTTCTCCGTTTAAAAAAAAAAACTCAGAATGGTCATTGCTCATTTCATTAGGTCAACTTCTTCAATGCTAAATTAAATGAGGTTACAACTTTATTAGGAATTTTGCCATTTTTCTTCAAAAGAAAAAAAAATATATGGCAAGACTTTCCCCCACCACACCCCTACTAGACATGAACTCATATTGACGTCAGATTCATGGTCATTGGTATCCCTTCTATATTTCATCTACAGTCTAGCTTTATGCATTAAAACAAAGTTCAGTGCTCCTGTAACTGATGAATCATTGCACAGCAGTTTCACAATTCGTTCTAAATTCTAGAATGCGAACAATGTGTAATCTTATTTTCTCATCATTACGTCTGATGTGTTAAGATATCTTCCTTCCTCTAACAAAAGGGTGAAGAACATGAATGTGGGAGAAGATTAGCATTCATCAATATCTCCCTGCACACATTTCTTAACCTTGGCTCTGACACTGCATGTCTTGATTTTAAACTCAGGTTTTCAATGATGATATTTAACAGTGAAGATTATAATCAAACATTGCCATTCGCCAACATTACTAACAGCTTTCCTCTCCCTGGCTTCCGACTCTCCGGTACAAAGCCATTAAGAGACATGATAGAGTAGAAGCAGGAAACACACAGGGGTGACTAGAACCAGGCTCAAATTAAGGTCTTGGCCAATCAGGAAGTAGGAGGAAGAGAAAGATCTTCAGCCGAAGAACAGCAACTCTCTGGAATTCACTGGCCTTGTGGACTGTGGAGCCCGGTTGCCGAATATATTCATGGCAGAGAGTGACAGATTTTTACATGTTCAAATCAAGGGATGTGGGGTTAGTATCGGAAACTGGAGCAGAAGTTTGTCAGCCACATTTGTATTGAATGACAGAGAAGACATGGGGAGCCAAATGGCCTCATCCTGCTTTATTTCTTCTAGAGTCATAGCGTGGAAACAGGCCCTTCAGTCCAACTTGCCCACACCGACCAACATTCCCCCTCTACACTAATCTTTTGGCCCACATCCCTCTAAACCTATCCTATCCATGTACCCGTCTAAATGTTTCTTAAATCTTGTGATAGTACATGCCTCATGTTCTCCCTTTCTGTTTCGGAGAAAGAGCAGAGAAAACAGATTGAAAAATTACCATCGATGATGGTGCAGGAAAACCATTAGTTAATAAAAACATTGAATTTTCACCGAGCATTTAGTGTCAATGAAGCTGTCACGGAGAGGACACGAGGACAGGGATGGAGCACCAGACTTGCAGAGATACGATCGGGGTAGGTCCTGTCCCACACGTGACTTTTCAGCAACTGTCTTCGACCTTCAAGCTTGAGGGCACTCGCCTGAAAAACCTCGAGCTGGATGAACCGTCAGCGATGCAACCGTGAGCTGGATGGACCGTCAGCGAGAGCGCGCGCGCGCACACACACACACACACACACACAGTGCAAAGGCGGGGGCCAGGGAAAGCGGGGGAGCGCTGTCTGAAATTCACACCGGCGATGAACAGAAAGGTAAAAGACGGCTGGAACAGTGTACGGTATGTCCTTTAGAGAGCGGGGAGGGGGGGGAGAGAGAAGGGAGGAGAAGGGGGGGGGGGGGGGAGAGGGGGAGAGGGGGGGGAAAGAAGGGGGGGAGAAATGGGGGGACAAATGGGGTGGGGAATGGGGGAGAAGGGGGGGAGAAGGAGTGAAGACACTTTTAAGAAGCCAGACAACTTTTAATAAAGTTTAGCGGGCATTTAACATTACTGGTCAGTTTTCCTTGGATCTGAAAACTCCACTGAGCCAATTAAAATGCCTACGGCTACCTCGACTGCCTATAATTGCATAGCGACCCCACTCCACCGCACTACGAGTTCAAAAGAACCATGCCGATTTATTTTTACACACGGAAAAATTTTCAGCACGCTGAAAATGTTTCCTCGACCAAACTGAGGCCGCGAGTATGCGGGAACTTCCCTCGAGCATGAAGGAGAGTTACAGTGACCTCCTAGGACCACGTGTCGACCATGCTGCGAGTTTATGGCGAGTGCAAATTTTTCTAAACTCGCATTAGGTCGCCATAGTGGGACAGGCCCTTAAATCAGCTAGGGCCCATGCTGCTGACCGCTATGCTGTGGGGTTTGCTGGATAGTGCAGGTGTGTGTAGATGGAGGCCAAGGAAGGGTTCAGATTTGGCTGGGACGCCAGTCACACTCGACACTCTTGTAAAACATGGCCACCTGGACAAGGTTTGGAATGCGGGAACAAAGAGAAACAAAGGCCGTGTGTGCATTTCTGATGTGTTCCGTGCCCTAAGATGCCTAATCACATTACAGCCTGTTCCGTGATAATAAATACTGAAGCCTAACAGGGCCGAGGAGCGAGATCAGTGAGATAAGAGTGTATTTACTCTTATCAACCCTAATCCTGGTTAAATCTGAGTGACATTCTTGATTTAATAAACCATTTTTGAAGTATAACAAGGGGCCTTTTGTGATTCTGATATCTATTTCAGACCATTGCAAAAACAGAAGCAATTCCCATCAGTTTTAATATTGCAGCCTTGTCAGGGCAATTTTGTTGGAAATCAGTAATTCTTAAGTGCAAACAGCAAGCAGTATCAATGAACAAAGCTGGTGGTGAAAATGTGCACCCGTAATATATTTTTACAAAAAGTACACTTTTAGACTGTGCAAGAGATCTGGTGAATGAGAATGCCATCTGGAAGTAGCGCAGGAATGTAACTGTGGCTAAAATAAATGCAAGTCCCTTGAGTCCAAGTGTCCAAATGAAAAAAAAGATTTGGAATGGGTTCAATCTAATTCCTATTAATTCACATAACTAAAGCTCTCAGAGGTTTGCTCTAAATTTGGTAATCTGATTTAGATCTCCATTGATTACAAAAAGATGTGGAACATGGAATAAGAAGAGGTCCCACTGACACAGTCCAGGGATGGTCTTTAACTTGAGAGGCTGATGTAATAGACTTCCCTTCGTATCAGCCTCTGGTGTCGGAATGGAAAAATTGTGGCTTCAGGACACAAGGTCATAAGTGATAAGAGTAGAATTTGGACATTCGGCCCATCTAGTCTACTCTGCCATTCAATCATGGCTGATCTATCTCACCCTCCTAACCCCATTCTCCTGCCTTCTCCCGAAAACCTCCGACAACTGTACATCGACAGGTTTAACACGAGCACAGCCCAGTGCAATACAGAGGGCGTTCACTGAAACCGTGTGCCCACTTAGCTACTTGGCCTCAGAATACTATTCAAACAGTGGTGTTTTGGGACATTTCACTGTCTTCAAAAGTGGAAACACTTTAAAAATAGGTCACTTGCCCAGAAACACTAAGGATTTCCTGAAATGCTCTACATAAGGCAGGCTTCCTTTCATTGCACTAAAAACAATCTACAGCCAAGGGCAGACTGCTTGATACTTCCACTTGTCCATAATGGAAATCTCTTCTGTTCCCCAATTCACACCCTTCACTTCCATGTTCATAAACTCAACCAGAGACTGTCCCGCTTTCAGCGGACTGCGTCCAATTCTTCACCCCTCTTAGTTTGTGAATGCACAGATATGAGAGGAGTGATTGATTGTAGACAAAAAAACTGGAGAAACTCAGCGGGTGAGGCAGCATCTATGGAGCGAAGGAATAGGCGACGTTTCAGGTCGAGAGCTTCTTCAGACTGATGTCGGGGGGGGGGCGGGAAAAAGAAAGGAAGAGACGGAGACAGTAGGCTGTGGGAGAGCTAGGAAGGGGAGGGGAAGGAGGGAGAAAGCAAGGACTACCTGAAATTGGAGAAATCAATGTTCATACCACTGGGGTGTAAACTACCCAAGCAAAATATGAGGTGCTGTTCCTCCAATTTGCGGTGGGCCTCACTCTGGCCATGGAGGAGGCCCTGGACAGAAAGGTCGGATTCGGAATGGGAGGGGGATATCAAGTGCTGAGCCACCTGGGAGATCAGGTTGGTTATTGCAAACTGAGCAGAGGTGTTGGGCGAAGCGATCGCCAAGCCTGGAAAGACTGATGTAGAGCAGTTGACACCTAGAGCAGTAGATGCAATAGATGAGGTTGGAAGAGGTGCAGGTGAACCTCTGCCTCACCTGGAAAGACTGCTTGGGTCCTTGGATGGAGTCAAGGGGAGAGGTAAAGCGACAAGTGTAGCATTTCCCTCAGTTGCAAAGGAAAGAACCAGCGGAGGGGGTGGTTTGGGTGGGAAGGGACAAATTGAACAGGAAGTTATGGGGGGAATGGTCTCTGCAGAAAGCAGAAAAGGGAGAAGATGGAAAGATGTGGCCAGTGGTGGGATTTCTCTCGTTGATTTCTCTCTAACCAAGCAGACCTCTGTGCACAAGAAGTATAGTTCATCCGTGTACATCCAGTGAACTTCAATTCAGTTGAGTTTATTGTTACGTGTACCGAGGTACAGTGAAACGTTTTTGTTGCCTGCTAACCAGTCAGCAGAAAGACAATACATGATTACAATCAATCCATTTACAGTGTATAGATACATAAGGGAATCGTGTTTAATGCAAGGTAAAGCCAGCAAAGACCGATCAAGGATAGTCCGATGGTCATCAAAGCGGTAGATAGTAGTTCAGCACTGCTCTCTGGAAACGTACACCACCAGATTCAGGGATAGTTTCTTCCCAGCTGTTATCTGGGTTAACTTGGTTGATCAAAATACTGTCAGAACAGGTGCAGACATCGTGCAAACCTCAGCAACCTATAAACTCATTCAAATGGTAACCATGACAGTAGAATGCACACCTTCACCTTCCATCTCACTGACCTATACACACTGTGCTTATGACTGCAATGCAGCAGAAAGGAAGAGCCGCCATATTACGGGCAGAGTTCACAATTCGTCAAGTTCTCACGCCAGGGGTACTGCTACCAAACTGTTGGTTTAATTTTAATGACCCATTTATGTTTGTGACATGCACAGCTAAAGCACTGCAGCTCTGATAATGTGGAATCTGGAGCGGATTCTCTGGTGAAGCCCATTTGCTCACATTCTGCCCCAACAGTGCACATGCACATCGCCCTGACACACGCACCCTGACACACAACCCCGTTAAACTCACACAGCACAAGACAAGCCATTCAGCTCCATCAGCCTACCACTATATGTATCTTCTGTAGGAGTCTTTTCCAAGCTTAGTCACCTTCTCCCACTGAGTTTCCCTTCTGCCACCAACAGAGTGGGGATTTGCCATTTACCCTTTTTAATGGAAGCACTGGAAGACACAGTGTAAACTTTAGTTTCCCCTTTAAATGAGCCATGTCCATGACAAAAAGTCCCCTTGCCCTGCCTGAGTGGAGGCAGATTGCTGGGGGAAGAGGGGGAATGGGATGTGGAGATGCTATCAATGAGCCCCGCTGGCATGTAGCATGGATAAGATGGGTCTTTGAATCAGTCAAGCTTGCTTGGTGGGGGTAAGGCATCGAGACACACGGTGAAATGGAGAGAGGGGCAAGCAACAGCTCAGGAGACACAATCCCTGCCTGGGACACAGCCGTTCACTGGAGAGGTTTCTGGGAGGAGGAAAAATTTGTAAAATACCTGGAAAATTGAATTAAAACAAAAATAACAACAAAAAAGAGGCTTTTTTTTCCTGGAGGTGACATTCTGCCTGAGCTTTCTCAGTCGGCTCGGAAGGAAGCTGTGGCAGAAACCAGTCTTTCTTCAATCAACCTTTTTGTTCTGCATGAAAATGGCTTCCAGCATTTGTCTTGACCCCAAGAAATGTTTCAGACCCGGTTAGACACAAAGCAGACATGCCGAGTCCTCTGTCAGCTTCAATTGAAGTCTGCTTGCTGGGTAGTTCTGTCTTGCCATGGAGTCGTTTTTGTGGGAGGGGGGGCGGGGGTTCTGGACAGGGGAGACTGCCACCCCCACCCCCACCTCATCCGACCAGCTTTCCCATCATCTACTGCCACATGGATTTTAACTTAATGAGCAGAACTGCTGACCTTTGACCTGAAACCCTCCCCCATTCCAGGGAAAAAACAAGTTTTTTCGGACACTAGTGATTTGCAGCTTGTGTACTGGTTTGAGAACCTTGGCATTACTCTGCAAGGCTAAAAGGCACTGATTTTTTTCTTTCAGGCTTGCCACAAAATAATAGTTGGTGTTCCGACCTGCCAGCAGAGGAACTCTTGTGTTCCAAAATCCCTCGCAATAAAAGACCTTTCTTTAGGATTCCCTCTCCCTAACCACGTGTTTCAAAGCAGGGGCACCAAAATAGTCAAACAGTCGGTCTATGCTGCTGACCAGATCTGAAGAAGGGTCTCAACCCGAAACGCCAACTATTCCTTTTCTCCAGAGATGCTGCCTGACCCGCTGAGTTGCTCCGGCATTTTGAGTCTGTCTTCGGTTTGTATTGCAGCCTTTCCCATCTCTCTGCCCTTCACAAGGAGATTTGTGGTAGGCTGCTGTCCCAAAGGCACATGTGGCCATTCCTTTGTCAGCTTGGAAGGTGAATGCAGCAGAGACCATCAGAGGTAACCCAATCCTCCAGAGATGAGCATCTTGAGGTGGACGTCCATGGTTCTGGTCAGGAGCTCAGATGATTAGTTTCCTTGGAGGCTAAGGTCCAAAGGAAACCGTCATACCCTCAGCTACTGGCTGTTCCTTAACATGACGGTAACGATGGTGATGGTGAGGTGGGGTTGCAGCAGGTAAGAAGCATCTTCATCATTAAATCCTTGCCAGTTACTCCCGCCTTTCCACCAAAACTGCAGGATGTTGCCTGTGATCATTTGCATGGGCACATGGTACTCGGCCTAAGCGGAAGACAGTGAATCCGCCCAGTAGGCCCGGCTCATCTTCCACATGGACCGATGATGGAGAACCCACGCCACGCACCAGGAACCTGCCCGGAAGGCCCGGCCCTCCCCCCCGCCCAAATTGGAAGGAGTCGGGCGGAGGGCCGGTAAGCAGAACCGGCTGCGGGAGGGAGTGCCCTGCCAATGGAGGCCCTGTAGCAGCCTGGGGCTCAACTGGACCGGGCGCCTTTCCAAGAGGCCGAGCAGGTGGATCGGACACAGCCTAACCAGTGGGGCAGCAGTGAAGTAAACCAACGGCTACGCTCGGCCTGCCCAACCTTGCCATGCCACCATAGCAACGGGCCTTCATGATCTGGTCAAAAAACCAGCGCTTACAACAACTGGGACTTAAAAAAGGCACCAAAACTGGCGAGTCTGTATACTGTCAGTGTATTATTAAAGCTATAAAATTGTACTGTATTGAGATGCTTAATCTAAGATGTATCTACTGTAAGTGCTTATGTATAGTGATACTCATACTGAACCGTAAATTAATTTCACTGTACCTCAGTACATGTGACAAATAAAGTGCCATTGAACCATTGAACCTAAAGACATGTGAGTTAATCACAGACACAACGTGCTCCTGTCAGGCCAGCAGACATCGCACTATCAGTGAAGAGTGAACCTGGGTGCACTGAATGAAAGATGTCGGCCCGCTCACGGTCTGCAAAGATGATTGCGCCTTGGTTTAAACCAGTGACTCTGACAATTTGTAAAGCAGCCGTATAACTGGGATTAATAATCATCCAAACAAATCAAAAACAACTCTCCCTTTGAGCAAGTAAGCGGAGCTGAGAGAATTCTGCAGTCAAATCAGGCGACAGTATTCTCTCTTTTGTGCATGCAAATAGAGCCACAGCAGGCGTCTCCCTCATGATCACTGCTGTTAGGTGGTCAATTACTCTTTAAGTGTCGCTCCTCCTTCGGTTATGAAAGCTGTCGAAGGAGCCATGGCAAATGAAGCCGGGTCTCTCTCCCACGCCTCATTTCCACTGTACAGAACCAATTCTCTTAAATAAACACTGCCCTGCCCCGGCTTCGCCAATCCCCAACTGTTGATTAAACGCTTTGTGAAGCCACTAACAAATAACAGTTTTTACTTGCTGGCTACATTTCTCCGAACATGTTTGTAGGCGCAGTGAGCATCATGGCGGGGGGGGTGTGGGGAGCCCATCACTGGCACTCCAGCAGCCAGTGCCAGAGAGCCAGTGGCAACTCCAGTGTCAAGGAGAGTGTGTGAAGTGTACAGATCACTCAATGCATGCCCCAACACCAACACAAAGCTGCTGGTGACTGCACCATAATGTAAATGCACCATCAGATTACTGCTCTGCTCAAGAATTTAAAACAACTGAACAACTACATAAATGGGCCCCTACTCAATAAACAGCCACTTGCAATTAGGCTCACAGGGAGCCAGGCGTGTATTTATGGAAGGTGTATTTCCCATGCAAGGTGAATATACTGACTGCCATGACCTGTCTCTGCAGCAGGCTGAAGTGTTGCCTGCGCTGGCTTTATAATCAATGTTGATCAGCTGCACCTTGCCTGTGATTCAACTGCAAGAGCCTTTTGCAATTATCCCCCTTCTGGTTGCCCTCTCAGCAAGGGCACCATGAAAGACCTGTGAAAGACAGACATGAAATAATGTGGAACATAAATTAGGAACAAAGCTGAGCCTGATTCTGTCTGCACCCGGCATAACAATTACGGCTGGCACTTTTTTCCTCCTTAAACCTTGTAGAACACCCGAGCATTGAGGGATAACGGTACGACCCCCTCACTCTCGCTGACCGACCCAGCCCAACACCAGCAGGTCAGCAGAGGTCAGTTAGGTCTGAAACACGGAGCTCATTATTTAAGGCCATGTACTCCACATGTCTCATTTTACACATTTAAGATTTCTAAATTTGCTCAGACTATGATGAAACTACCCATCCGCAAACTGCGAACTACAATTTTTTTAATTGGGTAAATGTTTTGCTAACATATGACTATTCTGTGTGTAAAATGTTTCACCAAAGGTCCAGTGAGCTTTCCCAGAACCTGATGATTCTAATAATTGGTCAGGCCATGCAGATGGTTGGGTCATATTCCAGTATGTTGCCAAGCTAGAGGGAGAAACAAGGAATTGCAGATGCTGGGTTACAATGGTCCCTGTAGGAATCAAGGGACTGCAGATGCTAGTTAATACACAAAAGGACACAAAGTGCTGGAGTAACTCAGGGGGTCAGACAGCACCTCCGGACAACATGAATTGTCGATGTCTCGGGTTGAGACTGAAGACGGGTCTCGACCCGAAACATTACCTATCCATGTTCTCCAGGGATGCCGCCTGACCCGCTGAGTTACTCCAGTGCCTTTTTATGTTTCCAATCCAGTTCAGTTCAAGGACGCATGGCCAATAGGTCATTTCTAGATGTTGTGGAGTCTCACAGCAGAAACAGGTATTTTTTAGCCCCCCATGTGGTCACCATCAAACATTCCAACGCACTAATCCTGCATTCATCTAATTTATTATCCTCCTCGTATTCCTATTAATCTACCCCAGATTTTGCAATTCACCCACAAGCCAGGGGCAATTTATAGTTAACCTGGCTACCTATGCATCCTTTCAATGTGGAGAAAATCACAGCACTCTGCAGAAAGTCACAGGGAGAACGTACAGACTCCACCAGAGGTCAGGTCTGAAACTGGGTCAACGGTTCCATTGGCTACACCACTTTCAAGGGCCCATGGTTATTATACCTTATCAAGAGATGTAAACCCCTTGTAAGAAGGTCCTCTATGGACATCAGGCACCTTCATTGCAATCAGACATGCATTGGATGTGCCCGCCATTAGTGAGCCTGCATGATACTTGCATACAGGGAACCTGATAGCTGAGCTAAATCTATCCTCAGTGGATGGACGTTGACATGCACGCACAGAGGTCACCTGAGAAGGAATAGCACTGTGTCGTTCCCATTCTATCTCGAGATCAGTTATATGGATAATTAAAAATAATCTTCAATCTGAAAATCAACTGTGTGAGCTTGTTTAGTTTATTGTCTTGTGTACCAAGGTACAGTGAAAAGATTTGTTGCATGCTAACCAGTCAGCGGAAAAACAATACATGAATACAATCGAGCCATCCACAGTCTACAAATGCATGATAAAAGGAATAGTAGAGATTTAGAAGTGGTGTTATTGTAATGTGTGATTGCAGATCCACTTCAGTGACGAGCACTCAAAGAATCGCCTGGCTTGGACGCCATCTTGGGTCAAAAATTCTCCTTCAACAGACACGGCCTAACCATTTGAATACTTCTAGCATTTTCTCTTTATAGAACCAGACTGAGGATTGGACTTGCAGAATTTGCTGCACACAGGACTCAGCTACTCACTCACAAAAAACTGGGGGTGCTGAAACAGACATCAGTAGAGAGACAATGCTGGCATGAAATGATATGCAGCTCTCCCTCGTCTAACCAAGAAGTGGCTTCGAGAGTCAGAGATGAGATCCAAGGAACTCATTCATTCATGAATCTCGCAACATGTCAGGAACCACTGATAAAATAAAAAGGACACAGAGTGCTAGAGTAACTCAGCAGGCCAGGCAGCATCTCAGGAGAACATGAAACTTGCAACCCGAAACATCACCTATCAATGTTTTCTAGAGAAGCGGCCTGACCTGCTGAGTTACTCCAGCACTTTGCGTCCTTTTGTGTATTAACCAGCATCTGCAATTACGTGTTTCTACAGGGACCATTGCTAGTCTTGTTACAAATTTCCAATTGGTTCCCAAAATTGGGTCCTTCACTTACCGACTCAGTTAGTATAGTGAATTGGATGCATTGTGATTTGATGATCATGAAGGAATATCAGTGCTTTGGTATCAACATCTGCTTCTCACTGAACATCTATACAGCTGCATCTTATTTAAGAATAAGGAGTAAGCCATTTAGAATGGAGACGAGGAAACACTTTTTCTCACAGAGAGTGGTGAATCTCTGCCTCAGAGGGCGGTGGAGGCAGGTTCGCTGGATGCTTTCAAGAGAGAGCTAGATAGGGCTCTTAAAAATAGCGGAGTCAGGGGATATGGGGAGAAGGCAGAAACTGGGTACCGATTGGGGATGATCAGCCATGATCACATTGAATGGTGGTGCTGGCTCGAAGGGCCAAATGGCCTACTCCTGCACCTATTGTCTATTGTCTCAAAGCTGTAGGCTTATCCTCCTGCTCTACTCTTTATACCCATAAATTGTGGCTATACCGGCTCCAATGCCCTCTGTAAATTCTATGTTGACATGAGTGTTATTGGTTGAACCACAGATGGTGATGAGTGAGCATACAAGTGAGAGATACAATGCCTGGTTGAGTGGTGCTGCAACATTGATCTCTTACTCATGTCAACAAGACCAAGGAGCTCTTCATTGACTGCAGTAAGGGGACGGCAGGAGATGACATTGCTGGGTCAACGGTGGAGGGTTAGCAGCTTAAAATTCCTGAACGTTAATAACTCAGAGGGCCTGTTCTAGGCCCAGCATATAAATGCAATCATGAAGAAGGCATGCCAATGACTATTCTCTCAGAAGTTTAGAGATGTTTATCACGTCACTGAATACTCTTACAAACTTCAACAGATGTACTGTGGAATGTATGCTGACCAGTTACAACGAGGCCCGATACGTCATTTCCAAAGCAAAGGAATACAACAGGCTGCAGAAAGTGGTGGACTCAAGCCCAGTCTATAACAGGCACAGCCCTCCCCACCCTCAAAAAACATCTGCATGAGGCACTGACCCAAGATGGTGGCATCCATCATCAAGGATCCCCTCTATCCAGACGCCCGCCTCTCACTGCTGGCATTGGGCAGGAGGTACAGAGCATAAGCGTGCATTCATTCAGCTTATCATACCGATATGCGTTCAGCTACTTTTCTACAACTATCAGGCTCTTGAATCAACCGATACAACCCTAAGCAGCACAACTGAACTACAGACCGCTTCTTGCACCATCATGGACTATTTTTTTAAATTTTCTACTTGAGTTTGTCACTAATTTCTTGTTTTATTGCAGTTCTTTTTAGTTTTTACTGTCTTGCAGAAGTGTGTGTGTCATGTATGTATCCGTTATACTTCTATGTGCCTGTAATGCTGCTGCATGCAAGGTTCTAACTGTTGCTGTTTTTCACCAAACCTGCGCATGCGCCAATAAACCCGACTTATGTCCCAAGAAGCAGGATGCAAACGACATTCACAAGTCATATCTGCTTATGTTCATCATTGAAGGAGATTATAGGGCTAAGAAAAAAGTCCAGTTTAAGATATTAATATTAGACATATACAGTATAGTGTTGCAATTACATAGCATCACTCGTATCCCCTTCAGGTAATCTCAGTCCTCTATAGTCAGTGAAATTCTTTAGTATTATCTGCACGGTTGTAAAAACAGAAAATACGATGCACAATTAAAGGAAATCATGTATCATAAATTCTGAAGTAATTTTCAGGATTGATTAAGCACTGTTATACTCCCTTTGCTTGTGCTCTGCGATTCAAGGTCTACCGATTAGAACAGCGCGGACTCTCATTAACAGATCTGCAGATATAACAATACTTGCTTATCTTAAAGGGGCATAGTTCGCTCTGAAACTTGTCAGGCAGGCTGTTCACAAGCATCCAACCTCATTCAGCTGAAAGCTGCATTGCATCCTTAAAATGTGGAATGTCTTGAAGAAAACGAGATGGACATGCTCTCTTTTAATAACACTTTTTTAAATCAACCAGTCCAAACATGGGAATTGTGACTTTTAGACTAATCAAGGAAACAGAAAAATGCTGCGTTGTTCAAAAGGCATGAAATTTGTGTTGGCATTTACAAAAACTAAGCCAGGGGCCCATTTACCAGCTGCTATCCCCCATGACCCTTCTGTTCCCCTGGTGTGGGGAGATCAACTAAAGGCCCCTGTCAGACCATCGGGAGAAGAGGAAACACAAGCTCCACACCAAAATACATTTGCCAAGATCAAGAACCCAAAGTTAGACACAAAATGCTGGAGTACCTCAGCGGGACAGGCACCTTCGATTTAAACCAGCATCTGCAGCTCTATCCTACACAACAACCCACAGTTAGGTTGAAAGAAAGTTAGAGTTTATGATGCAAAGGAAAGAGAAGCGAGAGGGAGCAGAAATAACAAAGGTGAATAAGGAAGAAAGGAAAAAAAGAACATTAAACTTCTGATAGCAAATCAGTGAAGAACCCATGGTACCAATTCATTAACCCATTACAGTTTATTCCATGACATAATTTCTCACAGAATACCCATTACTTTAATGGAGCTCCAGAAGTTAATGTGATGCATGTTCTAAAGTCAATTCATTCCATGTCAGAGGTCTCCAAGAGCCAGTGAGGGCAGGGTTAATGATAAGCACAAATGCTGCTTGTTCAGTGAGCTGTGGGAGGTGTGGCATGAGCTTAGCTGCAACAGCGGGAGCCCTGATGGAACTCCACATCAATGCTCAATGCTGTCTAGTCGGGCATCTTAACTTCCCACCGTGACTGAGTCTCTGTTTTCTTTTGTGCCGCCTATCCCCAGAATTCACGGTCACAGAGAAATCATACTTCCAGCAGGGAGGAGGAATGGAAAAACCTATCCGAGTTTACTTGGCCGTACAAACTCGATCCATAATGTAATTGCATTAATTCAACGGGGAGTTATATAAAACAGAAATAAAAAGGTTGAATGCAAGAATGAAAGAAAGACTTACATTAATGCAGCACCTTTCATAATCTCATGAGTTGCAAAGCCATTTGCATCCAAATGAATATATTTGGAGTGTAGTTACAGTTCTAATATAGGAGAATATAATACGGGAATTGGTCATTGCCCAGACTCTTTGTTTCGGTAATCATATCAAAATACTGCTACATGAACTTTTGTCTTCCATTTAGACAACACAAGGGTTTTGGTTTAATGTCTTATCCTCTGATGGTATAGCAAACTCCCGGTGGTGCCATGGAATTCCAAACTGATCTCGTGGCCTGATGCAAGATGTCGACTGAAACGTCCCTTTGCATCTAAGAGTCAAGTCAAGAGTGTCATATGCACCAACAAAGGAACGATGAAATTCTTACTTGCAGCAGGCTGGTAAGCTCAATACAAAGATAGTGCATAATAAACAAAACATCAATAAATTAATAATGCCAAGATTAGTGCATTAAAAAAAACAGATCCTTAGTACAATCAAAGACAGTCCATAGCTCACAGTTGGTTAGTTGTGGTATTTGAGACCTTGATGAACCTGGTTATCACGGTTTTCAGGTGCTGTTCGACCCACCAAGTTCTTCTGGCAGTTTATTGTTGCTCTGGATTCTGTGTTCTATCTCTGGAGTGAATCCCAAACCTTCTGACTCAAGGTGAGGGAAAGATTACTGTAGACTAAAGGGCCTGTCCCACTTACGTGTCCTTGGCATGCAAATTACGGGACCTCGTGGTCGCGTTGAGGCACGTGGGCATCGTATGGCTGTGTGGGGCCGGTCCCACTGAGATGCGCGGAGGGGTATGTAGTTGTGCGCGACATCGTGCATGGCTCCAAAATATTTGTAGCGAACAAAATCTTTGCGCGCCAACGGCAGTCGCGTAACTGACGGCCAAAGTGGGATAGGCCCAAGACCCTGGCGTGACGCAACATCTCACCTGCAACAGCAGCAGAAGCAGGCAAACGATCGGCGAACTCGGCCTGGGGCTCACGGCCGTTGCGGTCCTGATCCGCCCACACTTGTACTCTCAGAGCGGGGCCAAGAAAATTGAAGGTAGACACAAAATGCTGGAGTAACTCAGCGGGACCGGCAGCATCTCTGGAGAGAAGCAATGGGTGACGTTTCGGGTCAAGACCCTTCTTTGAGACTGAAGAAGGTTCTCGACACGTAACATCACCCATTCCTTCTCTCCAGAGACGCTGCTGGTCCCGCTGAGTTACTCCGGAATTTTGTGTCCATCTTCAAATGACGTCACGCGCTCTAGACGGCTGTGTGGTCGAATGAAATCGCGCACGACCTTCGAGGGACTGGTCGCGGCTCAACGCGACCACAAGGTCGCGTACCAAGGACACGTAAGTGGGACAGGCCCTTTAGTCAGAACAGTTTCTGTTAAATAAACTAAAACACTATGCCTTTTCTTTAGAAAACGACAGTGAGGAGGACGGGGGGGAGGATTTTTTTCCACTTCTACTTTTGGCTCCCACCCCACTGCATGAAGTTTTGAATAATTTGCCTATTTTTTTGTCTGGAGTGCATGTGGGTAGCTTGATCCCCATTGCTGCCCCTCTATCTCATGCACTCGAGGAAGGGCTGATGCTTATCAAACCCCAAAGCCCCATGACCAAGGTACTACTTGAGATGGAAGAGATGTCACTGCCGGATTATTCAGACATTTGGAGTGGGGCACGGCATCTTACAGATGAGACACTTTGAGCTGACGTAAATGATCCTTTGGCACGACTTTGAAGAAGAGCAGGACAGTTCTCCCTGGTGTGCTGGTTATTATTCAAAGCTCCACCAACATCACCGCAGCAAACTCTGCACATTATCACTCTCCTGTTTATAGATGCCTGTCATGTACAGAATTGGCTGCGGTGTTTCCCACATTACAGCAGTGCCTACAAAAATGTTTCATTTGCTTTGAGGTGCAGGGTGGTAGAAGGCACTAGAAAAATATACCTGGTCTTTCTGATCGCCTGGCATGCCACAAGTTAACGCTCAAAGCACATTATCAACTATTCCAGTGTTTAGACATTCATTTTTTACAAACCACTCCGATGAGCAGAGAATAATAGTCAGTTGAATCACATGGTGGATAAATTGAGGTGAAAGTTCCCCTCAGGTTTCTGCTACCACTGACACCCAGCCACCACAGGCCAGTCTCCATGTGGAATGTAGACGCAGCCTATTTTGAACATAGCCACCTCCTATGTCACTGATAATTGACTCTCAGGTCAAGAGGTACTGACCGGCAGAACTCACTGCTGTACGACCCAACCCAGGAAAATAAACCGTCTCATCTCAGATTTCCACAAATCCTCAGAAGTTTGCTTGCCTGCTTTTCACTGGGGAAATAAAACGAGGACTAAAAAAAAAAACCCATAAACCCACAGCTTGGTGGGTAACAAACAGTGAAGAAGTTAATGTTTCCAGAAAAAAGCCAGAGGGCCCTTGTTGATTTTCTGACCCGAGCAAAAAGACTAACTGGAGCAGAAAGCTCCAACAGGGAGAAGTGGAGGCGGGTATTGCCTGGTTGGACAACATAAACCATCTTCAGAACCACAAATCTCCAGATTATCCCCCTCAAAAAAACAGTTCAACAGTATTCCCTCTACTCTCAACTGGATAGCACTGCATACATGGATAATAGTCGTGATAATATAAATTGTTGTGAGTCGTTGTGAATTGTTGTGATTCTTCAGCAAAACCAGTGGTTCCTCACAGTAAATTGCATCAAAGATGCAATTCTCCAACACGCTTGTGGAGAAGTGATCCTAAATTTGCTTTCCATGTTTATTTTCTCTTTTGCACACATCAAACCTTTGGGAAGGTCCATGTTCCATGGGGGGGTGCTTATTATTTCCAATCTAAGTATAATTTGTGAACACATAAAAAGTACTACCGCGATTACTCAGCCATGAAAATGTACGATGGTGCCAGACTTGTGGCGATTCTTTGCATGCTCTTCCCAGAGAAGGATCTATTACCATCTGATACAATCACTCTCCTCTTCTAAATCCCCTTTCTACTTGCAAGTATAGCACCATTTCTAAATGTTGCATTGCCATGCACTGCGATGCTGTGATCTACATTCTGCACGCTGTACCTTCCCCTTTGCTCTATTTATTGTACTTGAGTTTGAACAGATTTTATCTATGCAAGGTATATCTGATCTTTTTGAAAAGCATGCAAAACAAAGCTTTGGCAATAATAAACCTAAACTCTAAACGTACGAGTGAACCGCAAAAACACTGCCATTTTCTGTATCAACCAGGCATTCATTTAAAATTATAAGGAATAATATTGAAATGTTCACATGGTACCAAAGTGGAGCAGCATCTTTTATAAAGTTAAAAGATAGAACCAAACTATTAATTGTAAACAGTTTTGCAAAGTGCATGAATTGAAATTAAATTAAACTTCTCAAAATTTGGTTTTGATATCGATCAAGCAAGTAAAACACAATTTCTTAGAACGTAGGGAATTAGAGAGTGCAGATAGAGAGAGCTTGGAATAAAAGTAACAAAACAGATTGTCAGGAACATAAAGAATATAAATGTTGAACTTTATTTGTACAGAGAGAAAAAAAAAAGATTTAATGTTATTCCCATAGAACCTTGGCTAGACCACATTCACAGCATGCACGTCTGGTGACAATTCTTAAAAAGACATTCTTTAGAAAGTATAGATATTGTGTTAGCAGGTTTTCTTTCACAGAATGTGATACTGTAGAACTCACAAACACAACCACATGCAGTGATTGAAGCATAGAACAGTCATATTTTAGCAGAGACTACGCATATTAGAGAGAGAAATTAAGGAATATTGGCTCAGATGTGGATATTACAAGCTTGCATGAGCTATAAATACTGGCAAAAACAATTGGGCAGAATGTGCTCAATCTTAATAAGAACTGAGTTCAGCATGTTAGTTGTGTGAAAGGTGGCACTTCTAGATATTCAGCATTCTCTCAGTCCTGCATCAGTTCAAACATAAACCTTGCAGTATGTAACCCTCAACATTTGAACAAAGTGACACAATTCAGAAATGACTATTTGTTAGTTGCCGAATTGGTGGCACTGTAGAACTGTTTTTTTTTTACAAACCTAACGAAAAGCAAAATTGCAAAATTTAATTCTGACCATAATGGCCCTGTCTCACGGTGGGAGTTGACCCACAAGGTACCCCGAGTGAAAGACTCGTGGCTGTGTACGAGACTTCAAGTTTATGATCAAGTGCGTAACCGAGTTCCCACGGGTATGTCATTGCTGCGATGCTCCAACTTCCTCTCCCGAGTTACCAAGTTCTCTCCCGTTACTCTTGAGCCAACCGTGAATGTTTTAATAAAGCAACAATGTTAAAATACATCTCCATCCTGTGGCTTTGAGTTATTTCAGCACGGCCGCATCTATTGACATGACCTACAACGGGAAAATGCGCACCCTCCAGTAACCAATAACGTGGTAAGTGCATTTCTTGGTGCTTTATGTTTTTAAATACTGTATTTCCCGGGGTGGGGGGAGAGCTCAGTTCATAGTATTTGGGGAGTCTGGCGTTGTGAAGGAGGGGATTGGGGTCAGTAACCCACTTGCCACGCTCCAGTCTGAGTGCAGGTAGATGGGACTAGGTGAGTAGTGTTCAGCACGGAGTAAAAGGGCAGAGATGGCCTGTCTCCGTGCTGTCATTGCTATATGGTTTTATTGTGGCCAGGGAGTGAATTAGCTTGGGTGGCAGCCGCAGCGCTCCGGGCACGGACAGCAGAACTGGCCGCCACTTCCGAGGAAGGAAGCAGCTCGGGTGACTGACTCAGACACACACACACACACACACACACACAGATACACACAGACAGACAGAGAGAGAGACACACACACACACAAATACACACAGATACACACAGACAGCAGAACTAGCCGCCACTTCAGAGGAAGGAAGCAGCTCAGGTGACTGACTTTGAGCGGCCGCCAGGACCCGACAGCAGACACACACACACACACACACACACACACACACACACACACACACACACACACACACACACACACACGTGGCGTTTCTGCTCGGGATCCTTCTTCAGACAATCCAATGTCCCATAATATATTCTTTAAATATTAAGTTTTCTGTTGAAAGTGTGGTGCCGTGGTTACGGGTGGTCGGAAGGAAGATGATGAGGTCTGGTACAAGTTGACTTTGTTTTCAGTAATCAGGCCTCTGTGTTGGCCGATGTCTGGTTGATCGAGCGCTCATACAGTTGTGAGCGAGCGAGGTCCATATATAGGAGCAAGGAACGCAAAGCCTCTGAGGGTTCATTGTTCCCCTGGTTTGGATTGCTCCCAGGAGAGCGGGCACAAAGACAAATTTAGGCATTTTTCTGTGGAAGGGGAAGGGCAGTATAGAATCGAAAGCATTGTAACAGCAGCACTCTCCCCAACACGAAACACAGCGCAGCGTAAACAATTAAACAGTTTCACTTTTAAAAGCAAAGACACACGTTAAATTACATGGCCCCAAGAAATCGCCTCTCAATTGCTTCGGGGTTGGAATTGAAATATATATAATATATATAATATGTATATACATATTATACTGCAAATACATATATATATTATATATACTGCAATTGTGAGAGTGGTGAATCTGTGGAATTCTCTGCCACAGAAGGTAGTTGAAGCCAGTTCATTGGCTATATTTTAGAGGGAGTTAGATGTGGCCCTTGTGGCTAAAGGGATCAGGGGGTATGGAGAGAAGGCAGGTACAGGATACTGAGTTGGATGATCAGCCATGATCATATTGAATAACCACATGTAATTACTCCAGCATTTTGTGACTATCTTTGGTTCAGTCCCTTTCAGATTATAAAAAAGTTCCCACAATAGACTCACGAGACACTAAGGTAAACGCACGGACCATTACGTTACTGCAACGAGTTTAAATGTTTCCATTTTTAACTTGAACAGTTAATTTGACTCGTGGAAAAAATCAAACATGTTTGATTTTTTTCACGAGTTAACAAGTTTCCCGAGTACCTGCCGTTAGCGCCACGAGTGGACAAGTTGAACGCGCGAGTTCCAACGTTGCCGCTACGTTCATCGTACGTGACCACCACGAGTGAAAACTCGGGGTCACTCGTGGGCCAACTCGCACTGTGAGACAGGGGTTTAACCAAAGCAACAAAGCAGATTATTCCGATTATTTCCGTGTGCTGTGAGAAGAATCTCTGTCTTAATAGAAATTAGCAAAGTGGCATAACTTGTAAATCTGTGTCTGGAATCCAGCAACCTGGATTCTATCCTGACCTCGGCGCTGAATGTGTCGAGTTTGCACATTCTGCATGTGTCTGCGTGGAATGCCTTTGGACAATCCCACACCTCAAAAATGTGCCGGTCGGTAGGTTAATTAGCCATCTGGATGGCAACATCTAGGTTGAGTTGTTGGAAACAAATTATTGGGAGAATTAGTAGGGCAATGGGAATGGTACCAATGACTCAATGAGCAGAATAGCCTCCTATTTGTTTGTAAGGAAATATCAAAATATGGAAAGTCCAGGGACTTTGAAAATGATATATTTACAGATGTTACTACCCACAGCACAGGATTATGAAGCAAAAATATTTCATGACCAGCACTTCAATAACTCCCTTCAAATTGGCAACAGCATGCATGCTGACTTCTGTGCCAAGATACCTGCTCAGTCAGGACAGTGTGGATGCAGGGATTACTCAGCCGGAAACGTCACCTATTCCTTTTCTCCAGAGATGTTGCCTGACCCCATGAGTTATTCCAGCTTTTTGTGTCTATCTAAGGATTCTAGAGTTGATTTCAGGACCCTGGCCACAAGAGAGGAGGGTAATATCCATTCTCCACCATTCTCTATTGACTCACCATTCAAACATATATGTGCTGATGACAGGACGGACAATGGGCATGGCTGGGAAATCTCACAGAAAAATAGTTTGCCAACTCATCCTGCCCACAACCAAATCATGAAGAGGGCCTATTTGAGGCCTTATATGACAATGTCTTTGGAGCTCAGCAAGTGTTAATGGTTTCAGGGCAGAGAAGAGAAGTTTGACCAGTACGAAAACAGGCTTTAATACCAAGTTGCTTGCGCCTAAGCCGTATTTCTGTCAATAAGGAGATTGCAATGTATTTCTCCAGCACAAAGTAAGCTTTTATGTTTCCTCATTGGATTGAGGGCTATTCTCTTAATCAAGCTTGATAACAAACTATGTTTGTTCTGCAGGACATTGTCGGAAATAATTTGTCCATGCAAATGCATCACAAAGGAATCTTTACTTTGTTTTCTTCAGTAAGAGTTATTGCTGAAAAAAAAAAGACAAGAATGTTTTTTTTGCAGATGAATGCCCCGCTAATGGAAATTTGCATAACTTGTGAAGAAGAACAAAGGGCACCTCAAACCCATACTCTGAGACCCGGTGCACTCATTAAAACACAAGCCCTCAGGCTTCAAGGGTGATGATGAGGGATGGATTATTGGAAACGACAGCCATAATGATAAGGGCGAACACATAAACAGCCCAAAGGGAGCAGGGGAGGGGAGGGCCATAACAGAAGGAGATTCACATGTGGTACTTCAAAGTCCGTTGCTGTCCCCAAGGACAAACTCAAAACAGCAGTGTGTTTAGAGGATAGGCAGAGGGAAATACGATGCAAGGTGAAAAGCAGCAGGTTTTAAGGAGCATAAAAAGCTTAGTGGTAAAACGTGATGAAAGAATGGATCGGCAGTGGCATTATCAAAAGCTTTCACTTTTTTAGTGGACTTTGTATCCTCTTTAGGCTTTCTCCTTCTCCATAATTGGTTTAGTCTAATCGGGTCGACAGTTCCACCCGATTAGAAATCTTGTCAGGTTCATTTCGGGGTCTACTGCTGAAATATATCACATATTGCAACCTTATTGCAATTATTACTCTTCTCCAGTAGCACAATGTACCACTAAGAATATACTTGACTTTAAACAGAGCCCCGCATGTCCCCTGGCCATTCTAAATTATTTTAATCAACAAATAATTATTTTTGAAATGCACACACTGTAGTACAGAAAGTTGGCAACCAGATTCCCATCCAGTTAAGCCCCACAATAGGTAGTGATTGGGCACTGCTGGTGGAGAGATTAATTTCCTCTCTGGTGCTGGAGGCAAACTCCTGGTTTTCTTCAAATAGCATTGTGGGCCTGATAGCTCTGCTTGAGGCTCTACTCAAGGGGACAATATGAATCTTGGTCCAATCTCTCCTTTAGCAGTGTGGTAGCCCTTCACAACTGCACTGGTGCCTCACTGTGAACAATGCAACAAACTCACGGCATTGGTCTGTTGCCAGTGAACCATGACTGACGAAATATTCAACTCAAAAGGTGAACTAAAAGCAAATTGTTACAAATCTGAAGCCTTCCACCCCACGGAACAGTGGATCAGCGTTAGAGTTGCTGCCTTACAGCGCCAGAGACCCAGGATCCATCCTGACCACGGGTGCTGTCTGTACATTCTCCCTGTGACCGGGTGGGTTTTCACCTGGTTCCCCCACACTCCAAACACGTACAGGTTTGTAGCTTAATTGGCTTTGGTTGAAGAAATTGCAAATTATCCCCAGTGTGTAGGATAGTGCTAGTGTACGGGGTGATCACTGCATGGCGGGGATTGGCTGAAGGGCATTTTTCCTTGCTGCATCTTTAAAGTCTAAAAATAAAGTCTAAAGACTTCCATTCAATTCCCAACAGCAGGATATTGGATAAAAGGTATATTGGAGGTTGGGAGCTCGTGGGGAAGTGGTGGTGCAAAAATCAACAGATTCTGGAGGTCGAGAGTCTATTGGGACACACATTTTCATTGATACATTTATGAGCTCCTTCTATCATCCCAGATGTATGCAAAGGCCACAATGTCTACATTTCCAGGCATCTACATTCTCCTGACTCAATGTGTGGGCTCCACCTTCAGCTGCCCAACCTTCTTTCCTGCAACTTCTCTGCCCATCCTTCTCTTCTAGGTCACTCTTGAAAGATCTACTAGAATTTTGCTTTCTCCCTCACAAAGCTCATTAAAGACAGTCAAGAGTGTTTTATTGTCAGGTGTTCCAGATAGAACAATGAAATTCTTACTTGTTGCAGCACAACAGAATATATAAACATAGTACATAAACAAAAGAAAAAACGTTCAGTGTGTGTATATGTGTGTTTATATATATATATATAAATAAAATTATTTATTTATTTATTTACACACATACATCTTGCTTCAATAGATGCTATATCCCATAGAAAAAAAGACTTTCAAAAGTTCAAGTTACATTTATTGTCACTTGCACCAATTGGGACAGTGAAATTTCTGTACAGCCATACGAATAAAAAGAACACAATACACGATAGAATTTAACATGAACATCCCCACACAGCAGAATCAACGTTTTCCACTGTGAGGGAAGGCAATAAAGTTCAGTTATCTTCCTCTTTGTTCACCCATGGTCGGGGCCTTTGGGCCCTCTGCGGTGGCCTGATGTTCAGGCCCTGGGATGATCGGAACTCTGACGTCGGAACTCCGACTCCGACGAAGAACACTCTCAGCGGCTTGGAGTTTCCGAATCGGCCACTTCTTACCGGAGACCACGACTCCCGAAGTCCACAGGCCGAGCTGGGCGCAAATTCAACACCGGCAACCCTAATTCCACTCTGGCGACCCTCGGCAAAAGATGTTAAAGTCAGCGCCGCCCGCGGCTGCAAACTCCGCAGACCACAGCTCCACGCTGTTAAACAGCAGGCTCAACACTCCGGAGCTTCAACAAGCGATCCCCATCGTCCCGCTCCAGTGCTGCGCCGCTGCTGAAGAAACATAGAAACATAGAAATCCCTTCGAGCCTGCACCGCCATTCCATACCCCCTGATCCCCTTGCCAATGAACTGGCCTCAACTACCCCTGTGGCAGAGAGTTCCAGAGCTCTCTCCTAAAGGAGCTGTGACCCCTGTCCTGGACTTCCCCAACATCAATCTTCCTGCATCTAGCTGCTCCAGGAATCAGTCTGGTGAACCTTCTCTGATGGCAATAATGCTCTCTGTACAAGAACCTCCCTGTACTCAAATCCTTTTGCTATGAAAGGCTTTTTTCACTGCCTGCTGCACCTGCATGAATGACTGGATGCACCATTCCAGATGGTAGGCCGCGAGGGGGGAACAAAGCTACGACTCGGAGAATAGCGGCATTCTCAACTAGGAGGTGACTGGGAAACGGTATCCCCTCCCCCCCCCCCCACGTAAAAAAGACTAAGAAATCTCCAAAAACATACTTTTAAACAGACTAAAAATAACAAAAAGGGTGATATGACAAACATAATGCTGGCGAGGCTGCCGCATGCGGCACCACCCGATGACGGAAGTACCTAGATAGGAAATTTGATGAGGATATCTCATACCTTGATTAAAAGCACACAGGGACTAGCACTGCTTTAACTAAAATTATAAATCACCAACTATAACCAAAACACAAAAAAATGCAGTTAATGTGTAGCAGTCGATTCAGTAATAAATGTTTTAAATAATTATATTATCCGGAGCAATGAAGGAAGAAGCAGAGTGCATATGTGTAAATGTAAAAGGTAGAAAATAGATACAGTATAAACTAATCTCACACATTACATTTTAGATCCATCTTAGAGACATACATTAGCATAATCCTCTATTTTATGTTTACTTCTCTATTCTCAAAGACAGTGTCTCAATGTAGGGGGGACTTCCTTTGCCACCACCACCATTCCATCACAACAGTCATCCAAATGGCCATTATTTATATTGGGCTGGAAAACATACCAGCAGGATAATTAAGGACAGAGGTGTCTGGCTGTGCCTGATCCTCTTCCCACATGCTGTTATCAGCTGTCAGCACTCAACAGGGACCTTCAAGCGATCAGCTAGCTAACTGTATGGTTTGTCTCACAAGAAACCATGGCCAGTGGTGCTGTCCTAACATCTGCCCTCCCTGAAGTCATCATTCTCAGTGCAGAACAATGAGACCTTCTTGTCTGCTTCACTTAAGCCGCAGAACCAGAACTCCTCATGCGATCAGCTGAGTGCTCTCGAAAGCTCACCTTTTGCCACACATGACATTTTTGATAATGGATACTTGTAGGTCTGTTCAATTTGTGGCACAGTGGCAGTGTGGTAGAGTTGCTGCCTTACAGCGCCAGAGGCCCGGGTTCGATCCTAACTATGGGTGCTGTCCCCAATGTTTGCACAATCTTTGCACATCACCAATCCTCTCCACTTGTCACTTTAATTTCTCGTTTCATGTATCTTGTGTTTTATGACTGTTGGCAGATCAATTTCCCTCCTGGGATAAATAAAGTTCTATTGTATTGTATTGTCTGTATGGAGATTTTAACATTCGCCCTGTGACCTCGTGGGTGTTCTCCAGGTGCTCAGGTTTCCTCCCACATTCCAAAGAGATGAGGTTTTGTAGGTTAATTGGCTTCTGTAAATTGTCCCTAGTGTGTAGGATGGAACGAGTACATGGGTGATTGTTGGTCAACAAGGCCTCAGTCGGCCGAAGGGCCTGTTTCCATGTTGTATCTCTAAACTAAGCTATTCATCCCTTTAGTTTTAGCCCTTTGTTCTTTGCAAACAATAACTGAACTAACTTGAAAAACAATTACTTGGTTAAAATCCTGGACAGAAGCAACAGCTTTTTAAAATAAGGGTTTAAAGATTTAAACATTTGAATAATTCATGAAATGGGAAGCTTTATGAATGCTCACTCCACTCCGGCACAAGGTGATGTACCTGTTTTGACACTTTTATCTCTTCTTCCCCATTCTTGGTGACATCCAGAGTTTTTGGCCCTTGGTAACTGATGGCATGGACAGAGGTAGAGCCTATATGGCTGAAGGTGATTGCTGAAGGTAGGGAGAGGCAACACTATGGAGATGCTTGAAAATAAAGGTAAGATTCTTAAAATGATATAATGCCTATCGATGTAACATAGATTGGTGAGCACGGGTTGGATGAGCAAATGGAATGGCATAAGCACAGGCAGAGTTCTGGATGACCACTGATTCATAAAGAATAGATGAAGGGTGGCTAGATTAATCGCCTGGAGGTAACTATAAGCACATGTGAAGGTTTACTAAGCAAGTAAGGGCAGAACAGGCAATGTTGCATAGTTGGAAAAGGATGGTCTTCATAATGGCATGGAAGCTCAGTTCAGGATCAAGTATTACAGTGGGTTGCTTTCATAGAGTTGCCAATGAGAGGAATGACTTCAGTTGAACAGCTGACCTGTTTGTGACAGGGGCCTTTCTCCTGCATTTGCTGGGTTTTAACATCAAGGTCGGCAGAGCTATAATGCCAAACGCAACCTCTAACATGGGATGAACAAAAGAAGTGCCATGTCGTAGTAGTCAAGAGACTGGAACGTGTGGAGGTGGGGAGCTTACAGAGATGGGGAAGAAATCATGAGAAGCAAAGCCAGGGCCATGAGAGAAGCAAAGCCAGCGACTGTGGCGTGACACCCACACCACGACAATGTCCACGACAAGTTACCACCTAGATAACGAACGTCAAGCTACGACAACCGGCGACGCAATTCCTCGCGACTCGGGACTTCCACCTACGATCACACCTCCGACAACCTGCGACCACACAGGCGACAACCTACAACACCCGAAGTCAACCTACCTTCACCCGCGACAACCTACAACACTGTCGGCGACAAATGAAGACAACTGAATACTTCTCTTGACGCCGAAACTGTCGCCGGTTGACGTAGGTTGTCGCCAATGGAATTCACCGGGGTCAAGACCCGGCGACAACCAACGTCACCTGGTGTCATCCTGGCGACAACCTATGACAGGAGAAGACAGGCAACGTCAAGCCCACTGTCGCGGCGACAAGAAATAAGCAACGACACTTGAGGAGACAGCTCACAACAATACAGGGTCATCCTGCGTCACGCCGCGACCATGTGGCGACAGCCTATTCTTTGGCTGTTGCTGAAAAAAAATCGCCTAATTGGGACAGGCCCTTAAGTTTAATGGACTTGGAAAGACATACTGTTGGACAGAGAGAATTTACAAGTAATATCTTCTTTATAGGGAGATTTCACGGCAGTCAGGTCACGCCCCATTACCCGTGCTGTTGCTATGCTACCCCAAGTGGATTACACGCGATGAACTGCAGGTAAGCAATTACAGCGAAGCGGGCCCATTAAAACCCACCAAAATGGTCACTTTTTGCGCTGTAAATAATTATGGAAATCGGGATAAGCATGAGATACATTTAGCCTATTTCAGAATTCCAAAAGTGAGGAGAAATTACGGTATATAGTGCCTTCATTTTGCTTCACTTTTGGAATTCTGAAGTTGGGTGCATGTCTCTCACACTTACCCCGACTGCCACCATTTTTTACAGCGCAAAAATTCAACATTTTGGTGGTTTTTAACAGGTCGGAAAGTGTGCGTTTCTTGCATTATTAACATGTACCGGAAGTGACAGATGTCCTCCAGATGGATTGAGCGGCTCCGTGCATCAAGCCCTATGACCCAGTGACCTTACGTGCAAGCCCCCTATACTTAAAGTACAATTATTTCTTTCCACAATTCAAAACTTTTCATTCAAATTAGTTATGCATCGTTACCTTTTTGGGGAGTTGGGTTGCTGTGTCAATTTTTCTTTAATTTACTAACTCAGTTTTGGGTAGTTTTTGTTAAGTTTGACGTGTACAGATCCAATTTCCGCCACATGGTCCATTATTTATTTTTACCTCAATCACACCAAATAAATAAATTCAGGTCCAAAATAAGTAATTCCTAATTGCTATCTTGCAGCTTCCAGAAAAACTGCAGACTTGGATGTTTAGCTTCAAAAATAGTAATGCTGAAAGCCAACATTTGCTGGCCTGAATTACACTCATCTCTGCCCACCGGCTCCGTTGTAAGACTGCCAGACTTTGCAAAGCAGCAGAAGCGTACTGCTCGATTCTTAGAACAATAGGAACATCCATTATGGCCCGAATGGCCTATAATCCTGTACTGTTCTATGATGAAATTTAAAAAAATATCTACGTAGTGACTGGTTTTGATATGGAACTCAATGCATGAAATAAACAGAGTCAGAGGCAGGGAAACTGGAGAGGCAATTACTGCAAAGTGATTACAGTTACAGAGTCCTATAGCATGGAAACAGGCCTTTCGCTGATCAACATGCCCCACCTACACTAATCCCACCTTCCTGCGTTTGGTCCATATGTCTCCATCCTGTCCATGTACCTACCCATATATTTTTAAACGTTGTGATAATACCTACCTCAACTTCCTCCTCTGGCAGCTTATTCCATACTTACCACTTGCCGACTACCCTTTGTGTAAAAAGGTTGCCCCTCAGGTTCCTATTAAATCTTTCCTCCTCATCTTAAATCTATGTCCTCTGGTTCTTCATTGCAATACTTTGGGTAAAATACTGTGCATTTAAACTATCTATTCCAAATTGGCAGTGCAGGGCAATGGGACTGAGTGGATTACTCAACATGTGCAGTGCCTGCATGCACTGAAAAACTACCTTGGCTGATAAGACACCATGATTCTCATTCCATGGACTATTTGCCAGTTCCTTCACGTTGCTGAGGGAAAGGGCTGTAACAATATTTTTTGAGTTCTAAAAGATCAGGAAAGCTTGTGGTCTATCCTGTGAGTGGGGTACAGGAGGGCAGTGGATTAAGCCCAAAATGTTTCAGATTTCATTCAGAGCCTTCAACCTCAAAGAGCCAATGCTCAGCTTGTTTGCATGAGCCAAGCTTTGCAAAGGAATCACAGTGCAATAAGCCAGCTCAAACTCTCGCTTTGGAAATCCTCTGTTTATTTTGGATCAAGGTGCTTCTGTGCCTCTGAGTTCTGTTCTATCTCAAATCACTTCAGCAAATAAACTTGTCAGTTAAATACATCTGTATTATACTCAATCGTGTGTGTGTGTGTGTGTCTGCGTGCATGTGTGCGTGTGTGCGCATGTGCGCATGTGTGTGCGTGTGTTATTTTTATTCAGAACTGATGCAATAAAACCTCGAGCAGATTGCCATTGCAAAATGTTGCATTCCCCCCCCATCAAATATAAAGGCCTCCCCATGTGGTTGTGGGGGAATGTTTCCCTCAATTAACTTAGCTAAGTGGCCAATTTTACGCGAGTCAAGATGTTAAGTTTTTTTGGGCACGGAGGCCTGAATCATTCACCTCAGGCAGGGATCACCATGTAGAAACTCACAACGCAAAGTTAAGCTTGATTTGGTTTCCCTCAGGCTATGTGAAGTAGCCAAAGTGCCTCTATTTCAATTCTTGCCAACTATACGAACTGGGCGCACACATGCCTCTCCCACTATGGCCTTTGTAAACCCGTGAGGATGTAGAATGTAACATATCAGCCAGTTTCTCACAGTAAAACCTAGCGAACAGCAGGGAGATGAGAAACCAGTTGAATTAGTGGTTCTTGCAAAAGATACTAGATAGACCACTCCTTCTAAATGCAATGGGCTTACATGTAGTACGCAATGGAGCGGAACGTGGGCCTTTTTTCCATCCATTTCAGTAACCCGACCCGACATGCAGTGTAATCAACGTTGCGGGGGAATAGTTTGTGTTAATAAATTATAATTCTGAAAATGAGGAGAAGATTTTTACCAAATAACTTTTATTTTTACGAGGATGTTTCCGTAACCGGCTTCTGTCTCCGCACTAGTTATATTTGCTCCGCTACGGGATCTTTGGTGCGGAGACGGAAGCCGGTTACGGAAATGGGGCTGAAAATTACCCATGAATCTGCCCATGACCGTACTACATCTTTTTCGTCGAGTGATCTATCTTGCTTGATATAGGATCTTTGGTTCTTGCTATGGATTAAATACTGCCTCTGACATCAGAGATCTCTTTAAGAGAAAGGCATCATCACAGGACTGTCCTAGATTGGATTCGGACTCTTCAGACACTTCACATACATTTTTCTTCGAAAACCCTTTTATTTTCCCGCCCACCCTCTCTCATAATCACATGCTCAAGATGCCCCCAAATAGTGCAAAACCAGTTCTTCTTTACCAGCTTGGGTAGCTTACAACCAACAATATGAACATTGAATTCTCCAATTTTAGGCAACTACTACATGATCCTCCCCCCCCTCCTTTCTTCCTCCATATATTTCCTAAGAGCATCTCTTAGAACATGGGATGCTCCACAGAGGTAATCTGTGATCCATGTTCTACACAGATGCTCCCGAAATGTCACCTATCCAAGTTCTACCGAGATGCTGCCTGACCTGCTGAGCTACTCCAGCACTTAATATCTTATTTACCAGTTCAAAGCCAATTATAACCACCCCTTTATCATTACATCAGAGATTAGCTGTGTATAAAGCACTGACTGAGCTAAGCCAACAGGGATGATACACCTAAAATAGACCCTTGAATATCACATATATTGCAGATATTACATAGTTTCACACTCACTGAATTCCAGCATGTGCATGTTTCAAACATATATTCTCTGAATATGTTTCAGCATCTTCTATAACTTATGAAAACTCTCAAAGTCAGAGAACAGTGGGACTACCAGCTCACTGTGGATGGAATGGTCAGATTCCACATCCCCTTTACCTGCATCCCTTAGGTCACAGGGTCAGTTGACAAACATTCCGTGAATTCCGTGAATGGTGAGCTGCTCGCTGGGGACTGTAGTTCTCTGCCCCCCACTGCCGTGCCCCCATCACTAACCCTCAGATTTATTTGAGGGTTAAATTTAATTTTTTAAATTTAAATATTTAATTTTAATTTTAATTCAGCTAGAATTTTTTTAATGGAAAATCTACTCAAGGAACACCAGTATATGAACAGGTCAGCATATATATTTCTTTAAATACGATCACTAAAGAACAAAAGTGAACCACTATTGTGAAATTTTGCATGTTAAAAGACATTATATATTTTTCTGATGCAAAGTGTTGGCCTGCAATGTATTTTACAAACAAAACATTGAAATGTAGCTTTAATTGCTCACCTCTTTTTTTTCTGAGAATACTTTGCAAAGCTGAAATCTAAAAAGGACAAAATGCCAAACAACTTTCTACACACTGAACAGTAGTCACTTTATCGTGGAAGTTAAGTAAACAGAAGCTGGTGTCTGATTGTGAGCCACAATTTGTAACACCAGGCAAAAGCCTGGGCCTAAACAAACTTTTATTTGCTGTTGCAGCAACCAGGGCTCCAATATCATTATCATATTGTTATCCCAAGTCAGCGTTATAAATGGATGCGTTGGAACTGTGCCTAATTGCTCATTACTAACATTTTTTTGCTGGGAGATAAGTCTGCGTTATCTGTCTAATAAGGGCGAGGATAAAGCTAGACTACAAACTCACTGGTGAAGATCCAATTCTTTTCTCTGAGCAGGTCTCAGCTTGAACACACGTCCGCACTGAGTCAGTGGACTCAGTTCCTGTTGAGCTGTTACACGGTGCACATCTACCATGGTAATAAATTATCCAGGATTCCTATTCCTATCCACTGCTGAAACATGCCGAGTGTATGGGTATCCAAAACAGGCCGCACCGAGCTCAACAGTAATGCCCCTACAGTCAGCAATTATCTGGATTCACCCATGAAGGACATAGACAATAAACAATACACAATAGGTGCAGGAGTAGGCCATTCGGCCCTTTGAGCCAGCACTGCCATTCAATGTGATCATGGCTGATCATCCCCAATCAGTACCCCGTTCCTGCCTTCTCCCCATATCTGACTCCGCTCTCTTTAAGAGCCCTATCTAGCTCTCGCTTGAAAGTATCCAGAGAACGGGCCTCCACCGTCCTCTGAGGCAAAGAATTCCACAGACACAACTCTCTGTGAAAAAAAGCGTTTCCTCGTCTCCGTTCTAAATGACTTATAGGAGTATCAAAGAGTGTCTGATGCCATAGAATCTTACCCTCACCTTAAGTTTGAAAGAGAAATGAAAATAGGAATGAGTATGTACCTGCTGTGGAATATTTATGTAATGGAGCCCCATATAAGTCCTGCTTCGGCTGCTCGGCAACACTTGGGAGCCCAATTATATTGCATGGAGATTCCTCCACCTCCATAGAATTTTCAGCTGCCACTGAATATAGTGTTGACTCACTGTTGAGTGAGAGAGGGCAGAGCTCTGTGCAACAGCACTGGCAGTTTCTGAGCACTATTCCCGACTGCTGCTGCTACTGAGTGACGCATAGACGCAGTGGGCTGAAGGGCCTGTTTCCACGCTGTATCTCTAAAGTCGAAAGACTTGCCTTTCCACAATCATGCCCCCTCACCAGTATCCACCTATCACTTGCCAGGCTTTGTCCACTCCCTCCCACCTTTCCACCCACCCAGCTTTCTCCCCCCCCCCTACTCAAACCAGTTTAAAGATGGGACTCAATGTGAAAAGTCTTCTGTCCATTCCCTCCACAGATGCTGCCATAACCGCTGAGTTCTTCCAGCATGTTGTATTTGGCTCGTTATAATCCAGCTGTTTACCTTTTGCTGAATACTCCAGGATAAAGATACTGCATCCATAGGATGGATTTCCAAATTCTATATCCAGAATCCTGCAATAGAAATATAATGATTCATCTACTCTGGGAGAAAATCCCCCCCCCCCCCCCCTCCCCCCCCCCCCCCCCCCCCCCCCCGCACAGTGTGCCGCAGCTCAAGAAGGCAGCTCACCACTATTTCCTCAAGGCGAGAAAGGCAGCCTTGGTGACAGACATAGAGAAGGATACCAAACAATCATGGTGGCTAGACACAAAATGCTGGAGCGACTCAGTGGTCATCCATTCCTTCTCTCCAGAGATGCAGCTTGAGACCCTTCTGCAGTCTGAAGAAGTTACTCCAGCATTTTGTGTCTATCTTCGGTGTAAACCAGCATCTGCAGTTCCTTCCTACACAATCATGGTTGCTCTCTATATTTGATTCCAACAAACTGCTGATCTTATTGTCAGAAACGCAGGAAGAGTTGCTTGAGAGTTTGCAAAAGGGGAGCCTCGACATCCCACAGAACATTTGGAGAGGGAGTGGGTGAGAGAAGGGCGTAGAGAAAGTAAATTGTTGATACAAGGAGAAAAAGGTAGCAGGATAGCAAAAGCCTTGCAAGAGTCGTATGAACAGAATCATGAAATAGAGCAATGGGCTTCTTCAGTGGGAGTAGATAGAAGGAAAATAGACCCACAATTGGCCCAAACGTGGTGCACACTCAGCAGGTGAGAATCAGGAGAGTAACTCACACTGCTATCCATCACAATGCTGCTTGATTAATACAACACACCTACTTCATCCAAAGCACAATCTAAATTTCCCACTCTATTGTCTCGTTTCAAAGGAAATGATAAGCAATAAATAATGGAAAGTAAATTAAAGTAGATGAGCCTAAACGTGGCTGGAAGTACACGGCCACAACTGACACTGTGCTCTCCACCTGGAGTGCAGATGTGGCTCTGACGAGGCAGAGACAAATATAGACCATGCAGTGGACACTGTTATTCAAGAGCTATTTATACTGAAAACAGAAGTTACTACCAAATCCTTGTTACTCTGTTAAAAGTGCCCACAGATCCAAATGAACCACAGGTGGTACAGCAGTGGAGCTGCTGCCCTCGGGTTCAATCCTCACTATGGGTGCTGTCTGTACGGAGTTTGCACGTTCTTCCTGTGACTATGTAGGTTTTCTCCGGGTGCCCTCTCTCACTTCAAAGACATACAGGTTTGTAGGTTAATTGGCTTCTGTAAATTGTCCCTAGAGTGTAGGATAGTGCTAGTGTATAGGGTGATCGCTGTATCTCTCTCAAGTCTAACGGTGATTTCCGCACTTAGTTTGCTAAATGAACAGAAAGTCTGGGATTTATCCAACACAAAGAAGGAAGGCAGCATTTTATTTCACAAATGGCTTTTTGCTCTGCTGTCTGTAAAGGTGCTTTCAGCCAAGACAAGGATTAACCCACACAAATATTCGCTGTGGTTTTAAAATGTCACTATGGAATGATTTTTTTTTAACATTCCTCTTTGCTTGGAATGGCCATCTCAAATATTATTCCTGACTGTGATCAAATAATTCAGTAAGACTTCACTCCTCGCAGCTGATTGTCGACATTTTCTCCCACCACCCCTATTGAAGATAATGACTCCATCCTGCCTTACTTCTCGACAAGCATCAGGCTCGCTTCATCACTTCTGCCATGTGGTTCACTGACTGTTCTGATAAATAGCGACACCAGGCTATTCAACGTGATAGCAAGCACGGTGATGAGATGGGAGTAGTGGAGGGGCCAGGCAAACACAGATAACCCCCCCCCCCTCCCCCCGATCTTACATTCATGCAGGAATACTTTCCACGGTAAATAGCTCACAGCTTTCAGTCAGTAAAAATGGACTCCGTCTTCCTTTCCCAATTCAGAGCTGCAGCCTTCTGCAACCTTCAAAGCCCCAGCCACTCCAGCTGAGATCACTAATTCAGCACAGATCAGGGATCAAACCACAGCCTTTCTAGTCTGCAAGAGCCAGCTACAATACTCACTGGATAAACTTGTTGAGCCATCAGAGAGCCCCTGACACAAATGTTCTTTGCTTCTTCCTTTTAGTAAAGTGAACTATGATCAGAAGCCAACTCGCTCATTACTGAGTGAAAACAAGTTGTCTACATTGCACAGGATTAGCAAATTATCCAATCACATTCTTAACATTCTGCTTCGATACCCTGGCCAATGTTTATTAAACCACTGATCTCCCACTAAACCCTCTTCAAGGCACAATAATCTTCAAAGGGGAAGGAATCCTTAAAACTCTGACTGGTAAAGGGATTACAATCTCTATGGATACTGATGTCAATTATAGGACAAAAACCCATCCGCAATAGAATAAATTAAAAAGTAATAAAACTTTTGCAACTGGCAATTCATTCCGATGTACACATTTTTTTTTTAAAGAGATATTGTATTCATGAGCAAGTATCCCAGTAGATCCTTTTCTTTATCAAGCGCATAATAGTTGCAAGGCAATCTTTTGTCATTGGTCACGCACATGTGATGCAGCGGGGCACGGAGATGATTTCCACAAGTGTATGGAACTGCATGCAATGAAGGAAATCCTGCTGTCTTATGGTCGGGGTAGGAGGTGGTTTGATCTAACATTGTTCATCGTCTGTTCCCACTGAGAAAAGCTATTTACATGGAGCACTGGAACCCAGTCAGTTCAGTTTAGGCGTTGACGGAAGGCATTGATCTGTTGTCCATCTGGTCTGATCCTCAATATAACGTGGGTTAGTAGTGAGGGGAAAGCTGTGGTTAAAAAGTACAATCCGCTGGAGGAGCTCAGCAAGTCAGGCAGCATATCTGGGGGCCAAGGGACAGTAGGGGTTTGAGGTTGAGATCCCTGCGTCAGGACTGATGGAGCAGAGGAGAGGTAGCCAGTGTAAAGAGGTGATTGGGAAGGTGTGGCAGGAGCTTGGGGGAGGGGGTGTGGGCAAGTGGGGGAAAGTAGGTTAATGAGTAGGCGGATGATAGGAAGATGGAGGCAGGTGGGTCTGAGTGAAGGAGAAGGTTGGAAGGTAACGAACGGTGAGAACAAAGGGCTGCAGGTTCGACAGCCTGATAGGTAAGGAAGGTGGTGTGGAACCAGGCACGGGAGGGATGTATGAAGGTGGGAAACGAGACAGGAATCCTCGTGGGCTATGTGTGTAGGTGATAGGCTGCTGGAACCAATGGGTGAGAGGAAAGGAACTGGGTTATGGGGGGGATGAAGAACGTTAGAAAGAAGAGTGTGAGATAACCACCTGCTTAATATGACCATGGACTTTATTTTTCTAATTATGTGTTACACTAATGTATTTTTGTTTCCACAGTCTTTTTATTTGCAAATTTGTGAATAACATTTGTTTGTGAGTCTATGTGCATGTAGATGCTGCAGCAAGCGGGATTTTTCATAGGATATCCGTTGGCGCTGTTGATGGCTGCCTCCGCCTACAGTCGGTTTGTCTTTTTATCTTAAAAAAAAAATTTGTTTAAAGCATGTTTTTGGAGGTTTTTATTTTAGTACTTTATGTGGGGGAGCGGGGTAGGGCAAGGGGGAAACCGTCTTTCAGTCACTTCCTGGCGAGGATGCGACTATTATCCGTGTTGCGCCCTCGCTCCCCTCCTCACGGCCTACCAACTGGATTGGCGCAGCCTTTCCTGCCAGGGACCGGACCAGAGCTTCAGCAGCGGCGGAGCAGCGCTGGATACATCCTGGAGCAGGCGATGCCTCACCTGGGATCGCCGCTTCAGGCTCCGGAGCGTTGGGCCTGCTGCATCGACCTCGCGGAGCTGTGGTTTGCGGAGCTCCCAGCACGGGCGGCGCTGACCAACATCGCGGAGTTCTGGGACCCTTTGCTGGGGGCCGCCAGCGTTGAATCTCCGCCCAGCTCGGCCTGTGGACTTTGGGAGCCGCGGACTCCGGTGGGAGGTGGCCGATTCAGAGGTCCAGGCCGCTGAGGATGTTCTTCCGTTCGACGTCGGGGTTCCATCGTTCCCGGCAAGAGGGCCTGAACATCGGGCCGTCCGTAGCGGCGTCTGAGGGGGCTCGGGAGGCCACGACCACGGTGAACATCGGCGAGGAGGTTGACTGGACTTTGGTGCCTTCCCTCACAGTGGGGAACTTTGGTGCCTCTGTGGGGATGGGTTTGCGTTGTGGACTATCGTGTTCTGTGTTTTTGTTGTTTTTATTCGTATGACTGTATGGGAAATAGCATTTCGTTGTCTCTTACTTGAAGACAATGACAATAAATTTGAATCAAATCAAATCAAATCAGACAAGAGACTGCGGATGCTGGAATCTTGAGCAGATTGTAAAGTGATGGACTAACTCAGTGGGCCAGGCAGCATCTGTGGAGGGAATGGTGGCATTCCAGGTCAGGGGCCCTCCTCCAGACTGATGGAAGGAGAAAGCTGGAGACCAGCCTGGCCAGAGAGGGGGATATAGCTGAGGGCAGATGGGTGGAGATAGTGACAAAGGATAAAGGTAAAAGGAGACAAAGGGGAGTCAGATAAGGAAAGAAGAATTAAATCTAAAGTCAGAGGGTGGGATATGGGTGAAAGAGGGAGAACAGAAGGGGAATGGAGGACTGAGATGGAGGGCCGTGAGATGAGTGCAAGCAGTAGGGGTGACGGGGGTAGTCGGTAAAATGTGTGTGCACCAGGTGTGCGGGGGCGGGAGAGATAGGCAAAAAGGTGAAGGGAGGGGGTGTCAAGATGGTATTTTACTTTGAATTGGAGGATTCAGTCTTCATACCTTTGGGTTGTGGGCTACCCATGCAGAATATGAGTTTGTGTGTGGCCTCCCTCCACCAACCAATGAATGAGGACAAGGACAGATAAGTCGGTATGGGAATGGGAATGGGAAGGAGAGTAAGTAACCCACCATTCCGGCAGGCATTGGCACACAAAGCACAAGTGTTCAGCGAAATGGTCACCTAATCTACGCTTGGTCTCACTGATGTTAGGGAAGGTCACACCGGGAGTACAAATGCAATACACAGGGTTGGTGGCAGTTTCTTCCCAGCTGTTATTAGACAACTGAATCATCCTAACACAACCAGAGAGCAGTGCTGAAACGCTAATTACCTCAGTGGTGACCCTCGGATTATCCTTAATCGGACTTTGCTGGCTTAATCTTACACTAAATGTTACTCCCTTATCGTGTATCTATCTATACACTGTAAAGGCTCGATTGTAATCATCTATTGTTTTTCTGCTGACTGGACAGCATGGAATAAAAGCTTTTCACTGTAAACTAAACTGAACTGAACTTGAACTAGAAGAGGTGCATGTGAACCTCTGTCTCACCTGGAAGGGTTCCTGGGGTCCCTGGATGGGAGTGAACAGGCAGGGGCGGAAATCGCTATCAAAACATGGGGGGGGGGGACACAATTTCTTGGTGGCCGCATGCGCGCAGACATACGCGAGGCTTCGGTCGTGAGCCCTGTGGACGGTAACATCGGGAGCAGTTTGATTTTAAACCACGCCGGGCGATGAAAGGCCACGCGAACGTGCGGATTCAAGCTCCGCACTACGATCTTTGCTCCACCAGGACGTTTCCCTCCTCCCTTGAGAAAGGGAGAGCAAGAGCAGAGTTGTGGGTCATAGTGGAGACATGGTTAAGGGTTCCACTGAAACGTGCCTGATCAAATGAGATGTAGAAAGCTGGATGGTGAATTGGCTTGTTGGGTTGGACGACACCAGATTGACTTTCCTGGCCTGGAGCATGAACTCACTTATCACTAAAGCAGCTGCCCGCAACTCCCCCCTCCCCCCACCCCCTGGGAGATGCTGCGGACATCTGGGCAGGGACATCTGTGGAGGTCGCTGTCTGATGCTGCTGAATGATGCGGCAAGAACCTTCAGTAACCTTTTTGTTAAAAAAAGCTTTATATCAAAATCCCTCTGGAATATAAAGGCCAAAAAATGGACAAATCCACCACATAATGGGAGGGGAGGTGGAAAGTTAAAACTGCAAGAGCTTATCACACAATGTGCAAAATATTTTTTTAAAGAACATAATCAACAAATGTAACCTCGAAGCTTCAATCCACGTTGAGGATGGCTGCTGGTCTTTTTGTTCTGCTTGGTGCTGTTGGTCTCACTGAAGCCACCACCCATGTAAGAATCAAACTTGCAGCTCAAATAATGTAGTTATGGCTCTGCTCAGTGTCTGTAGAGTCATACAGCATAGAAACAGGCCATTCGGACCATTGAGTCCACAAAACCATCAATTACCCATTCACACAATTCAGTGCCACCCCATTTTCCTCATCCACTCACTGCACATTGGGGTTAATTTACAGATGCCATTTCACCCACACTTCATGGGATGCAAGAAGAAACCCGAGCACAAAACCCACACAGTCACAGGGAGGATGTGCAAACCCTTGACAGACAGCACTCGAGGTCAGGATTGAACCCGGGTCTCTGGCGCAGTGACTCTACCAGCTGCGCCATTGTGCCACTGGGTCGGGGAGGGGACTGAAGTCATGCTCAGCTGTAGTGTTGTTCTTACTGGTGGCAGCTTAAATGTTCAGCAGAACACGGCAATGACAACGAGAGTTATAAATCTATGCCCTTCTTCAGACTGAAGAAGGGTCTCGACCCGATGCTGCCTCACCCACTGAGTCAGCCTACTTTTGATTACCCTTACAGCTCTTTCCATTATAATAGATTGTGTTGTGGGGTCATACTCAGTCCATCCACGATCTCACGCCATCACCGATTGAATGCAATGGTACTTTATTGTCACTTGTCCCTAGGATCAGTGAAGTGCTTTGTTTCGTACAGCAGGCTCACCTAAGCAGTACACAAAGGGGTCCCAAAAGGTTTCGTACAGTCTGCTCAGCGGCGCCCCTATGGGTCCCCCCTTTGTTCTCAGCGGCGCCCTACGGGTCCCCCCTTCATTCTCATCAGGTAGCTCTCGGCGGCACAGGTCCACTCCTCGCACTCGGCAGCCCACTGCGCAGTTGACGGACCCCCCTTCGCTCTCAACTTGGTGTCCGATGCGTCCACGGGTTTCTGCAGCAGTGCTGTTTATATTACCGTGTCATTTCCAAAAATACATTAGTGCTGTGTGAGAGATTAGCTCTCTTGCAAAGACAAATAATTCTGCCCTTGTAGCTTCCAGGCGAGAGGCATCAGATGGCACATCTGGCTATTCATGTGTTAGAAGCAGTTATCAAAGTGCCAGGGTACAGAGGCCAATGAATGCTTGTGTGTGAAATCATCAGATGTGACATTTCTGACAGGCAATGAATTGTGACCATGATCCTGCTGTTTGCGAAACTGGCGATCAGATATCAAATTACCAAGTATTTTCAGCAGAGAGGATTTTTTTTTTTTAAAAAGCAGCTATTACCGCTCCTTCTATCGTTACTCAAAAGCCTTTCCTTGGAGGTCCCAGGTGGCTGTTAAAGCGAGAGCTCCTGTGTGTCACTTTTAAGAAGAACTCGTGGCCCTCAGAGGTTAAAAGGTAGACAATCTGTGAATTGTGCCCCACCCGTAACGTTTAACTATGGCCGTATTACATTTCCACAGGCTGCTCTATCCTCTTGCTTCAAAACAAAGTAGAGGAAAGAATATCAAATGTGCGGGGTTCTGAAAGGGCTGCCCACTTGCTTGCAAAAATCCAATCTACCCGCCTTCTTGCAGGAAATGGTGATCAAAAATCAACATTTCTTGAGGAGACATCCTGTATTTCGTGGAAGAATTATTGCAGAACACCTTCAGCGTTTCCTCTTTCCCAAATTCTTCCAGCGATCCACCCGCTGGATTATCTTTGCATAACATCTCCCACTTTGTCCAAAGATTTCAAGTCAACATCACGTCATCAAAACAAAAAATGAAAGACTAACAGATTCTGGTGAAAGGTCATTTGCCTTTAACGTTAATGATGGCCTTCACTCTTCACAGGTGCTGCCTGACCTGCCGAGTTTTTCCAGTGAAAGCACAAGGGATGGCAGATTCTGGAACGGTGTGCGGTCGAGGGCATATTGACGGATTGCGTCACGCCAGGTTTGGCAACTCGAATGCCCAGGAACAAAGGAGATTGCAAAGAGTAGTGAACACTGCCTGGTCCATCACCGCTATGAACCTTGCCACCACTGAAGGGATCTTTGGGAGCTGTTGCCTCAAAAAGGCAGGCAGCATCATCAAGGACCCATACTGCCCTGGCCACGCTCTCATTTCACTCCTGCCATCGGGAAGAAGGTATAGGAGCCTGAAAACTATAATGTCCAGATTCAGGAACAGCTTTTACCGAACAACCATTAGGCTATTGAAGAGGACAAACCCCAACTAAACCCTGACCTACCAACTGCCTTAGGACTTAGGGCTTTGTTTTTGTGCTATATGTTCTTTTTTATATTTATTTTATTTCATTTTGTTGTTTATTGTGCTATCTTTTGAGTACTATGTTTACATACCTGTTGTGCTGCTGCAATAAAGAACTTAATTGTTCCATTTCGGGACATATGACAATAAAACACTTTTGACTCTTGGAATCTTGAGCAAAAAGCAAACTGTTCGTGGAACTCAGCGGATCAGACGGCATCTGTGGAGGGAATGGTCCTGACCCAAAATATTGTCTGTCCAATCCATCCACAGATGCTGCCTGTCTGACCCGCTGAGTTCCTCCAGTGGATTGTTTTTTCTCAAGTATCTCCAGTGTTTCCTGTTTTTATGTCAGAGATAGTATCTGCAGTTAATTTTTGCTTTTCTTCTATAATATCCTCCTATTTTAATCCTTCTTTACTTGTTAGTCTGATATCTTGGCAGCCAGGAAGAGCATAGATTCTGTTTGCCAAAAGGCTATTTGAACGGAAATTTTCACCCAGAAAGTTGTGAATCTGTGGAATTCTCTGCCACCGAAGGCAGTGGAGGCCAATTCACTGGATGTATTCAAGAGAGAGTTGGATATAGCCCTTGGGGCTATTGGAATCAAGCGATATGGTGAGAAGGCAGGAATGGGGTACTGATTCTGGATGATCAGCCACGATCATATTGAATGGCGGTCCTGGCTCGAAGGGCCGAATGGCCTACTTCTGCACCCAATTTCTATGTTTCTTTGTATGGTTCTTGAGGCTCTTCCATTCCAGGCTTTCCCTCCTTTTGCCACATGCATTTCCACTGAACCCGTCTAATGAACTGAATTTGACTCTGCCAGTTGCTGGTCGAAGCATCGACTCAGAGCTAATCTTCAACGCTACCCATACAGAAACTGCCCTTGCACCAATAAAACTGATATTACCTGCTCTATTGTAGGATTCACTTTGCAGCATTCCCACAAACTTCAACGTAAATGTTCTGGCAAGGACGTCGCTGATGACCTGGCTGGGGAATGCAGCATTCTAAAGACTGTGAGACCTGGCTTTGATCCTGACTATGGGCGCTGACTGTACGGAGTTTGTACGTTCTCCCTGTGACTGCCTGGGTTTTCTCCGGGAACTCCGGTTTCCTCCCACAGTCCAAAGACGTACAGGTTTATAGGTTATGCGCAGGAAGGAACTGCAGATTCTGGCTTAAACCGAAGAGAGACACAAAAAGCTGGAGTAACTCATTGGTATAGCAGCATCTCTGGAGAGCAGGAATGGTTGATGTTTCGGATCGAGAAGGATCTTGTACGGCACTCATAGGTCGGTGCTGACTCAGCGGGCCGAAGGACCTGTTTCTGCACTTTACCTCTAAATTAAATATAGTATGAGGATGTAAAATGGTGGGACTTTTAGAGACCAAAGAAGATGACCCTGTGTAATGAGACAGCACGGTTGTGTACTGCATCCTTCCAATGTCACAATAAATGAGGTGGCCAGAGAAAAATTGGCTGAGATGAAAAGGGACCTCTGAAAGATATACAGCATTAGAGGTTGAAACAAAATGACCTGCACCAGATAGGATCTGGGTATTCTGCAAATTTGGATTGAAACTGCGGAAACCACAGCCATTATCTTCCAATTCATTTCAGAGAGGTCAGTGGATAAGAGAATTGCATGTCTCATATCCCTGTTCAAACTGGCAACTGCCTCATACAAACATTGACAAAACCATTCGAAATGTTAACTGAGGACAAAATGTATTGGCGTGTTCAAAAATATGGGTTAATAAACGAGTCATGGCCATGCTGACCGCTGGTGCACTTTTGATGTAGTAATCACTTTCCTCCACACATTCCACCCTTTTTACCACCCTGACAATCAGCTTCAATCTTGTCCAGTCTTTGATGTTGGTAACCTTGAATAAGTTTGGCCCACTAACATCAAAGACGGGATGGCAATAACAAATTAAAGTCAACAAAAATTTGTTAAAGACAAATCATGAATGACTGACCCGACTAAGCGGCTTGTTGTAGCGAGCGGTTGGTGAGGTACTGTGGTACCTCTAAAGCCTTTGTCAAAGGGCATTTTTCAAAGGGGACTCATTAGCAAAATTAAAACCCATGGGATGAAAGGGATGGAAATAAAATTGGCCAAGGGACAGGAAGCAGAGTGCAGTGGTGAACATTTGCTGTTGGCACTGGAGTGAAGCGTGCAGTGGTATCTCCCACTGATCTCCATGGTGTTCCAAGCATAGATCGAATAGATTGAAGGGGGGCTGGAGTAACTCAGCGGATCAGGCAGCATCTCTGGAGAACATGGATAGGTGATGTTTCGGATCGGAACCCTCCTTCAAACCTATGAAGGTTTTTCAGAGTCAGTCGGGCTCAATTGCCAAAGTAGTCTCTTCCCGCAGGGTAGCATTCTAAAATACATTGGATTACATGGAAAAGGTTCCAAATTTGAGCTGGACCTTGGCTGATTTCACTGCTCTGGACTAATGTGCCGGTGGTGCCCACATCCCCAGTCAGAAAGAGAGGTTCAAGGGAAGCCAGAGTTTCTGCTCATGGTCGCCATCTAGTGCTACGCTGGCAATGGTGATTGTGTGATTGTGGAGGAAGGCAACATCCACTGATGCTGAGATGAGCAAAGCGCTGTCAGACTCACCAAGTAGGCAAGGATGATATGCAAGGGTAAAAGTGACTTAATTCTATTAGTAGTGAGGCTGTAGCACTAACTAACGGCATCTTTTTTTCCTTTCAGCATTGATTGCTTCTGCCACCAGTTTATCGGTGTGTTGTGCCAGCCCAAATCAATTTAGTTGCATTTCTGAAAATAAGACAACAAGCGTATTGTTTATAGCCTACTTCTGCCCATCTTTACTCGCCCACTTGAGAGTCACATTAAAAGATGTGTACAATTTCAATAGAACCTTACTGGAATTTATCTTGCACTAAACGCATTCCTTTTATCATGTATCTGTTCACTGTGGATGGCTCGATTGTAATCATGTATTGTCCTCCTCCTGACTGGTTAGCACCCAACAAAGGCTTTTCACCTCAGTACACGAGACAAAAAACTAAACTCAACCTGTGGTATGGGATTGGGGCATTACTACCCACCAATAGAGTTAAAAGAAAACTCTTGCTAAGATTTGAAGAAAAAAAAGATTTGAATATTGATAAGAACGTTAGTTTTGATTGGAAATATAAAGGTCTGTCCAGTTAAGTGGAAAACACCACTAAAGTCATGTGATACTGAAATTAGATGTACGAGATGAGATACACCAAATAATAATGGTTGGGCAACATTATTTTTTGGCCTTAAAGATGTGTAGAATGCTAGGTTAAGGATGTATGGGATACAATAGGTGACTGGCATCCATCTGTTCTGTTATTCTCCCTGATTCTAAGTCCTAGGGCTGACAGTTTTGAGGATCTGGTAGATAGTTGGTTCAGCGGTGGTGACAAGGCTAGAATGGAAATAAAAATGATTAAATCAACAAATTCAGCTGTCAGAACAAAAACAACTGCAAAACCACTACATCAAGAGCAAAAACATACCAGCGCAAGGTTGAAGGTCTGAAGCAGAGAAGTAATAGTTATCAGAGTAGCTTTTTATTTGTAACTGTCCAGTTGAGGATGATAAATGAACAAGGCATGTTTCAAATGAGAAGATAGCTGATTTAATGACTTGTTTCTGCTGAAGGTAATTCTATTCCCGTACAGCAAAGGTCTCTGGAACTGCTCCAAGCCAGTTTCCCCACAAATTCAAACATTGTTAAGAAAGACATTTATTGAAATGGAAACTGAAAAAAACCCACCAAATGATGGCAAAGTTTAATCTAAATCTCTTTAACAGTTTCTTTGGTTGAATGCATTTGAAATGCTACAAACCGTCTTCAAAAACGTCTTTGAGAATGCACTCATTACCTATGCTCTCCAAAAGGCTCTGCAGTAAATGCATTGCTCTGCCTAATTCTGAACAGGAAGGATTGAGTCGGAGGCCAAGATAATCAACCATTTTGCCCCCTGGGATAAGGAAGGGAATTGAAAACGGAATCAAGCAATGAACCTGATTGGTCCCACCAAGCCTCCTGTCAGAAAGTACACGTGGACAGAGGGCTATGGCAGACTCGGAATGATCCTGCATTCCTTTCCACAGGATCTTAAACACATTGATTCCTTGCTAGGTTGCACCTCTGAATGCCTGCTGCCCTGGCCAAATAGATTCTTATCATAGTATGATTCACAGTAATTAGAGTCATTCCACCATGAAAGGAATCCTTCAAAGCTCACCTCAACTTGTTGTCACTTAGAATCTATCAGTGGATAGATTCCAGTAGGGATCATCCGGATAGTGCGATCAGGTCATAGAGAGCTAATCCACATGCGGGTTCAACCACATCCTCTTAATTGGCATATGTAAAGCCTATTGTGTCAGTCCCCTTCCTAAATTCATATTTTTAAAAATGCTCAGGAGTTTGAGTGCAGTTCAGATCAGTTGTTGGCTTTCCGAATGAAGTTATCATGCTGCCATGATCATGTTACTGAAATAATAACCCAGAGGCCTTGTCTAATAAATCATGGTTTCAGATCGCACCAGGATAGTCTGAGAAGAACTTAGAAAGTGCACATATAGACATTCCCTTCCCTGATAGGGAGTTATTGGGCGATTATGAACTCTAAACACTAGTGCATTCGAGTTCCAACCAGCTCCATCTATTTACTTACTGCAACGAGTCTGTTCCATTGATGAATTTGGATAACCTCTTTAAATAACCTCTTTGAGGGTAAAAACCACTGGAGAGATAGCTTCTAAATTACAAATTATGTATTTTTAAAAATTCATATAGATAATTCTAATTTTTGAAATAATTGACTTATTTTTATAGTCTGAAGAAGGGTTTTGGCCCGAAACGTTGCCTATTTCCTTCGCTCCATAGATGCTGCTGCACCCGCTGAGTTTCTCCAGCACTTTTGTCTGACTATAATTAAGCACAGCCATTATCTGTACATATCAAGATATCCTCACACAATAACCCTACTGCAGCACGAGTAGCTCAGAGACAGAACTCTCGCTTCTGGTCTCGAGAGTTTGGGCTTCAATCCCCAGTCCCGAGTCTTGATCCGAAAATGGAGGGAATGCCACAATTTATTTAATGAGGCAGTAAGTTCACTCTGGAGGCACAATGGGTCTCGTGGCACTACATAAAGGTAGCCATGAGGCTTTCTGGACCAAATGTCACAGGTTCACATCGGCACTGCTGGTAGAGTTGCTGTATCACAGCACCAGAGACCCGTGTTCAATCCTGACGTCAGGTGCTGTTGTGCGATGTCTGCATGTTCTCCCTGTGACCATGTGGGTTTCCTCTGGGTGCCCTGATTTTCTCCCACATCCCAAAGGTGTGCGGGGTTTGTAGGCTTATTGGCCTCTGGTAATTGTCCCGAGTGTGTAGGGAGTGGATGAGAAAGTGGGATAACATGGAACGAGTGTGAATGGGCGGTCGATGGTTGGTATCGACTTGGTGGGCTGAAGGGCCTGTTTTCATGCTGTATCTTTCAATCTTACAATCATTTTTTTTTTAAAAATCATTCAGGGAGGGGAAGATCACATTCTCTGCAGTGCACTACATTGGATTAGGAGATGCAGCCTTGCTCAACCTTATGGAGTGGTTGTCAGCCGTCATACCCACATCCTTAAAACAAGCAATCAAAATAAAATGCCCAAACATTTTCCACATGGAAGGAAGTTAATGAGAATCTTGGCCACAATCACTTCCTCAATAATCTAGAAAGAAACTGCAAGCACAGGTTATCTGAAGTAAAAATAGAAAACGCTGCAAATACTGACCATGTCAGCAAGATTCAGCGGAGGAAGAAACAGTTAGAATTTCATTTCAGAATGGGGACAGGTATAAACAGGAGGAAATTAGCGAGAGAAAAGTAGAGAGATTTTGCAGGGACAGAGAGATTCAGAACACGACAGTCATTGGAGATCTGAAATGAAGGAGAACGCAAGGAATGCTCAGCAGGGAAATTGGTCCCTCAGCCAACATAATCAAAAACTGATCATCTTATCATTTTCACGTTGCTGCTTCTGGGAGCTAGCTGGGGGTGAATAGGCTGCCGGGTTTCACGCATTACAAGAACAACTCGGCCTCAAAGCCACTTAACAGGCTGCAATGCATTTTGGACATCCCACGACTGAGAGAGGTTACAAACATGCACACGGCTCAGAAATAGAAGGAAATGCCTCTGTGCCCCGGTCAGGAAGTCCCCAAGTCATTTGCAGCCAATTTCAATGATGCAGTCACATTGTAACGTTACAGTCCATTTGTGTACAGTAACGTTCCACAAATCTGTTTATGAGCTGTAGCCAGAGGGATTAATGTTGACCCGCAGCCTCTGTCTCAAAGGCAAGAACGCAATCAACCAAGCCACATTCAGCACAGATACAAGTGGCACAATGCTTTGCCATTGCATTAAGATTGACCCAGGAATATTGAAAAGGAGATGCATCTCTAAAGGTAATTTCAATGTTGTCCATGAATTACACAGATTTGTTGGCAATAATTACTCGTATACCGCCACATCTACTGCATGGAGGATGGCCGTATTCCAAAAGACGTCCTCTATGGAGAGCTGACATCTGGGAGGAGAACCATCGGCCGTCCCCAGCTAGGTTACAAGGATCCCTGCAAGAGAGATATGATGACTCTCGACATCGATGTGGAGTCCTGGGAGAGCCTTGCAGCTGACCGCACGAGGTGGAGAGGTACCCTGAACCAACATCTCAAAACGGGGGAAGAGAAACTGATGAACGTAGCGGCAGACAAGCGGGCGCGCAGAAAAGAGCGCAGCAACTTCAACAGACCAGAGACCACACACACAAATGTGACCTTTGAGACAGAGACTGTCACTCCCGCATTGGTCTCTTCAGCCACAAGCGACGCTGCTCCAGCCGAGGTTTGGAGCAAGCGGCCAACAACTAGGATGCATCACCCATGCTCAGTCATGACCGAGGGGGGCCTACTATCAATTTCTCAGAAGATTTTAATAATGTTTTGGCTGAGACCCTTTTTTAAACATTTCTGGTAATATTTTTATTTGCGATCCATTTTCCACTGCTAAACATACACACACACACAAACTTATTTTGTCAAATCTTATTTTAAATGTCGAACTGTTGCTGGATAAACATTCAACTAAGCACGGATATGATGCAAGTTTCAATTGCCCAGGGACCCAACTCATTCATTCTGTTTATGTACAAATCTGCATCCAAGTATAACAGTCTTTTCTAAATCAGGTGTTTATCAGAATTTAAACAGTGGTGCATTGCTTTGCTCACACTACTCCAGTTTTCAGCCACATGTATTCACTCTGATTTTCCCCTCTTCAGGTTCTCTTTTCCTTTTGATTGGATTATGCTTCCTCTCCAGAAAATGGCCCTTTCTAAATCAGGCACTTTCATTGCGTTGTGTCCCGTCAGCCAGGGTAGCTGTAAGTCGTGTCAAAACACGAGACCAATGCCATCCTTAAATGAGATCCAAATAAACACAGTCGCTCTGTGGTTTGTGCTTATGCCTCAAAAATGGGAGGTTATTATTTCAAATCCCACAGCAGAGAGACTTGAGCACAAACTCTGGGCTGAGATTCTAGAGAGGTAGAGCGCTATCAGATGCGGCACCATTTGGATGAAACGTTTAAACCAAGACTCTTCCTGCCAAGTTAGCTGATTGAGCAGTGAAGAGCGTTGGTCAATATTTACTCAAGTAATAAGACTGAGAATACATGCCTGGGACCTACTTTTGTGCAAAATTGGCTGCTGAGTTTGGTACATCCACACTTCAACAACATCTCACTGACTGCTAAACCGATAGGTGCCCTACGATTGTAAGTCACTCTTCATAAAGAATGGCTGGCCAGGGGCAGACCAGGGATAAAGATCAGGAGAACCGGGTCCACTGTAACATTCCACTGATGCCCTGAATGAATTAGTTACACGTAACACAGACTGAGGATGAAAGCCTCACAGCCTCTGGTTCCATTTAGCTCAGCACACCAATTTGACAGATAAGCTTGTCTGAGCTAACAAGGGAGCCCTATTCTGGTCGGAATGTAAGGAAGAGACCACAAAAATGAGAGAATGCAAAAGCCATCCTAATATATCCTGTACTGCAGGGAAGCCGAAACTAATACTGCGGGCTTAGTACACTGAAAGTGGCTGCATAACTTGGGACTTGGTGTGATCAAAGGAGAGTGGACACCACAGGTTTTTTCAGATTATCTTTCCAATAATAGTGATTACATGTTTTTGATATTTTAAATTGTGTTGCTATTTTAAGTTAGACGACAAAGCAAATTATTCCGAATGCCTTGGCTTGGGTCTAGTGGAATCATCTTTATGTAGGAAGGATGTACTAACAATGGCCTGTTTCCTTTATCATTGTTTCATTCATTTGTTCTATATCTCTCTACATTACTGATGTATCTCTTGTCTCCCTTTCCCCTAACTGGTCTGAAGAAGGATCTCAACTCAAAACGTCATCCATTCCTTCTCTCCAGAGATGCTGGCTGTCCTGCTGAGTTACTCCAGTATTTTGTGTTTCTCTTTGGTGGAATCATCTTTGTCCATATTGCTTACCCAGGGACAGTGGCAACTGTGCCTTCTGCTTCCCTTGACGTCGATGCTCATGTTGATGAGAAACGCCTGTCTTTTGTGGGGAGCTCGGCGTAGCTAATCCAGGGCCAGGAAATACAGTCACCCTCACTGCTGAGAAGCCACACCTTCTAAGGTATGTGCACTTCTCCGGAAAAGTGCAAACCAGATCACCTCGATTACAATGCAGATGTGTCGCCTGGCCTTGTTAAACTTCCTGGCATTACCTGGGGCAAAAGGCTTAGTTAAGAGAAATCTGTGCAAATGAAGATGGGCAGAAATGAAAATTTACAATTTTAAAGAGACAATGGAATGCCAATGTCAAATGGAAATTTGATGGGAAGAATCACATCGGTTATAATAGTATCAATTAATTGGCGATAATTTTAATCTATTATCACATAATGTGGATCTAAAAAAAGGCAAGGAATAGTATGTGGATCAATGAGAAAGAATGTGTTAAAATATTAACTTTAGGGGCGTGAGAAGAAACGGGGATCCCAAGCCAGGAATAATGGTGACCTTCGCTTTAAAGATGCATCTTTACAACTGACTGTGGGCCAACTGTCAATACCAATATCTCCAGCATTACTTGTTCACCTTTTCTGAAAGTTGCCCGAGGAACAACATTAACCCATAGTTATGAGTCAGATAGCAAGATCTCAAATCATACCGTGATCTGATAACAAGGAGAATAAAGATAGCCAATCCTTACCTTGACACCATAACCCCATTCATTGGCATAATTAATGAATTATGCGGACTGTGATGCCCACCATTAAATACCAAAGTAGACCATTTACCCAGCTCAATCTGATGACTAACTTCTTAAGCACAGCAATCCTCAAACCAGTGACAGATGCTCTTGTAGCTGCTTTCCTTAACATCCCTGAATAAAATGGGACCAAACGTGTACATCAAGGAACATACCAGTGTGTGAAACAAAGCTGTCAGTCCATCTTGCAAATGCTGTTTTATTTTGAACGAGCTGTCCTTTGGTACTAATTTCTTATGGTCCCTTTTGGCCTGCAAAGTTTTCCCTCACATAATTATCCAATTATCTCGGGAATATTGAATCCACCTGACTTTTAGGCGAATTCCATATCGCAATCATTCTTTGCTTTCATGAAAACATTTTCTCACATTGCGTCGGATTCTCTGACAATCGCTTTAAGTCTGCGTCATTCACCACTGTAAATGAAAGGCTCTATAGGTACTCAGCCCAGAAATAGCCGGCAGTACCTACCAGAATAGTCTCAGTGCACTCCTGACTTAGCTTATTCCAAGCTTCATACATGCATGGGTCTCAGAGACAGGGGATGGGAGTAACTCAAGTGCAGGGTAATGAAAGAGAGTGAGTGAGTGAGTGGTTCCATTCTTTCTTCATTGATTAAGTTTCAGCATGAATGTGAAGCATCCAAAATTGCCAAGTCTCTCACAGGTATGTAAAAATATCAGCCAAACATGACCAAGTAAGAGTCCAGCAAGAGAAAATAAAATGAAAAAAACAAAGGAAATTAGAACAATGCAAACATAATTTTAAAAGGAGTCTAATACATGGTGATAATTTGCATATCTGGACATTAGGCTGAGATATTACTCAAACGTAATGTTCATGTGATACTGGGTGATTGCCCATTAAGGCTTAATCTGAACACAAACATGCCATTTAGGAAGTTGGCTTGATTTATATGTTTTTTTTAAACTAGCACCAGACAAATCTTACTGAAAATGTGAACTAAAGTTTGACCAAGATGCTGTCTGAGTTCTTCTGACCCCCCCCATGATCATCAAGATAATCTGGGCTGGAGTCGACTTAAAACAGTGTGATTTTGCAAGTAAATCTCCAACGGATGGTCTGTTGGCTTGTGCGATCTGCACACATAATTCACACTAATGCATGGAATGTTAAAGAGCAGGAATGCAAGCAGTTTGCTGTCCTAACTAAGGATTAGCATTCAGGCACAATACACTGCACTTAGAGGGGGGAAAAACACCACTTATCCCATGGACACACTATATCTCAAGAGGTTGGATTGCACACAAAAGAAAATTACAAAATATATAATGACACAAAAAAAAATTATGAAGGTGTGTACAATATTAATCCAAGCTGTGGAAAGGGTGGTAATTGAACTTTTTAAGACATTAAATAGGAAGCCTGTCGGCACACTTTCTGTTCACCTTCTGGCCTCTGAGCTTAATGGCCACAGAATTATCTCATTCAGCACAACGCAACTTTGATCTTTTAACCAGCTCCTATCAATATTAAGATAAGGTAGTTCACGAACAGACCAGTTTAACAATTTGCAAATCATTCTCTTTTGCTGACTCAGTTCTTTGGCTATGGACACAGAAAATGTGTCAGAATCTGACGCTCCTGACTTCTTCAGCCCCATTCCACAGCCTCAGGGGCCAATTGATAAATCCTTACAAGTGTTGCAGCCTGTCACTAACGGACAAAAAACAGCAACGACCGATCTCCATTATTCACCTGCCAACCAGCTCTCTGTTCACCCACAAGGTTTTCTCCAATTTCAATGTCTGCCTGAAGGGGTGGTTCCCCCATCAATCTGCCCTGATGAGCGTGTAGGTGAGCATATCAAAAAGTTCTTCAGTGAGAGTGGAAGGAGTGGAGACGGTGCAAGGTAGAGATTTACTCAATCGTGGGGAATCTATCTTGCGAATAACAGCAACCATGCCTGCTTCCCCCAATACCACAATGACCAAACTGGGGCTGCTAGGACCTACCGTAACATCCTTTGGATCTAGTTAGTTTGCTCAACACAAGGCCACAAATGCCGATCCATTTATTAATTGTATCTTTGTCAATAGAACCAACCGTACAGCATGGAAACAGCCCAACTTGACCAAGTTGCCTAACCAATCTAGTCCCACTTGCCTGCACCTGCCCATATCTCTCCAAACCTTTCCTATCCCCGTACCTGTCCAAGTGTCTTTTAAATGTTGTAATTGTACGCACCTCTATCACTTCCTCTGGCAGATTGTTTCATACACTCATCACCCTTAGAGCATTCTATTCAGTTCAGCGCACCGTGTTATAGGAAACATGTTGTCAAGCTGGATACGGTGCGGAGAATGTTGCCAGGACTCAAGGGCCTGAGTTATAGGGGAAAGGTTGAGCAGGCTAGGATTCTATTCCTTAGAGCGCAAGAGGATTATCTTATTGAGATGTACAAAAATCATGAGACCCATAGATCTGGTAGATGCACAGAATCTTTTGCCCAGAGTAGGGGAATGAAGAAACAGAGGGCATAGGTTTAAGGTGAGGTCGGAGGGGGGGGGGGGGAATTTAATAGGAACCAGAGGTAACTTTTTCTACACAAATGGTGGTGGGTGTATGGATCGAGCTGCCGGAGGAGGTAGTTGAAGAAGGTACTAACACAACGTTTAAGAAACAGTTAGACAGGTACATGGATAGGACAGGTTTTGAGGGATATTGACCACACACAGGCAGATTGGACTAGCATAGATGGGACATGTTGATCGATGTGGGCAAGGGCCACGCTGTGTGATTCTAAGTGCTGGAGTAACTCAGCAGGTCAGGCAGCATCTCTGAAGAACATGGATAGGCCATGTTTCCGGTCGGGACCCTTCTTCTGGAAAAGCTGGAAGAGAGATGGGTGTGAGACAAATTCAGCCATGTGATCGGTGGCATCTATCACTTGCTAGACTTTGTCGCACACCCATCTCTCTTCGTGCTTTCCTCCTCCCCTACTACAATCAGCCTGAGGAAGGGACCCAACCAGAAACGTTGTCCCTCCACGCTCTCCATAGATGCTGCCTGATCTGCTGAGTTACTCCAGCACTTTAATGTGTTTCTTTTTACCAGGAACGCTCTGTTGGGAAAGACCACCGTCTGGACTCCCACGGCCATAACCCGTGCGATAGTTTCTCAAATGTGCGTGGTTGAAACGTTTAAAGGTGAAACAAAACTAGCATTGGTCTAGTGTAAATTAATATATTGAATTGTTTGGTAGAATAAATTAAGATAATGGTATGAGTGAATTGTCTTACAATTTATCATATGATTACAGTACACTGGCACAAAAAAATATGCAGAATGTGACAGCTCATCAACAGGTCAGTAAACCTGCCAAGTCGGGACTAGTATTTTCCTCCGCATGACTGCTACCCATATTCTTTAAAATTCCTCTGTTTTTAAACAACAATCCTGTTACCTTTTAAATCAACTCGTCAGCTGTGCCTGTGTGTGAGTGTGTTGGACAATGTGCAGGAGCGTGTGTGAGCACATGCAGGAACGCTGACTGTAGGCAGGAGACAGACTGAACCTGTGTGTGTGGTCAGTGGGGTGAAGGTGCGCAGGTGACTGAGCCTGTACAGGCGTGCACCTGGGCATGCGACACTTGGCCATGCTGGCACTTGTGCGCGGACAAGTCCTCGTGGTGCACGGGTGAATGCGCACGTGGCAGGGAAACGATCGAGCCGATTCCAATGCTGCGTGCGTTTGCTCCGTAACTTCAGTCTGGCTGCACGTCAGCTCCCAAAGTTACGACTTCAAACTTTCACCTAATCCAGCTGCAACAAGATCCAGCTTCTTATTTTTACTGAGAATGGCTGGAGAAACACGTTGCCTCAAACTATGTTGTGTTATTATGAGGCATGCAGAGTAGACAAATCTAATCTGCCATTTTGAAGGTTACTTGATCATATCCAGTTCCTTTACTCAGAGCAATAGATGTATGCAGCAGGGAAACAGGCTCTTCAGCTCAACTTGTTCATGCTGACCAAGTTGCCTATCAGAGTTTCTGCCATTTCCCTGCAATTGGTGCAGATCCCTGAACCTTTCCTATCAACGTACTTGTCTAAATGTCTTTTAAACATGGTAATTGTCTTTTAAATGTTTTAATTGTCTGACTTCTTCATACTGCAGAGTGAATTCAATGCCCATGCATCTAATGTTTTACATGTATAATCAGCTGCTTACTTTCATCATGTCAGCCGTTAGACAAGTGGCAAAAGCATTGGTCTGGCCCAGTGTGAAAAGAAAGAACAAGAGCGAGAGAGAAAGCAAAAGGAGGCTGAGCACGTGTGTTAATGTAGTTCAGGTGAATAAAGGAGGTGAGGTGAGTAAAGGATTCACCTCTGATGGCAGACCTTGCAGATTTGAATAGCTTCTGCTGGCATCATCTAGGTACACATGTGAAACACGGTCATGTCACAAGGCCACTATTACCGGAAAGACTTCATTCCGGCAACACTTCATAATTGGGAGAGAAAGGAGAAAAGCTCATTAATGAAAGGAGGCCAAGTTCTGTCTCCTCCCATTCTCAACATCTGTAAGTAAATTGGGATCCACCCAACTACAAATTGAGAAGAATCCACAAAGTAGTGCAATAACTGCAGAACACCCACTTGTTCCATTCCTGCCCTCGCTTTGTGTCTGTTATTTTTCCTGTGGTCAACTCAACTTTGTTTTGTTTGCCTTAAACTTGAAGTGTCTCAAATTCCAACCGTATGATACAATTTAAAAAATGTTTTTGTGGTCGCTACCACTATCATTATGAATTGTCAATTCTAATTCTACCAAATCACAGCACAGACTGAAATACTATCGCTTCTTCATAGACCAAAGAAAATTAACCCTTACTTTGCTGAATAAATTGAAGGTACATTGAGAGTTTAAACAAAGAACAGAGGACAAGGAATGTTCTGCAGTGCACATCAATCAAGTTACCTCACAAGTCTCTCGATATTTTTATTCAGATGAAAGAAAATCTATGGTCTAGAGAACAGGACAGCAGCATTTTTTTTTAAATACTAGGGCAGAAGATGAAGCAAAATACAGGGCTTGAATGATGGCAGAGGAAGAGGAAATAGCAACCTAAGATGCATTTGGAGATAAGAGAAAAGAATAATGTCAGAATAAGTAATGTGCTTCAACAGTGAGGATGCTGTTAGATGTATAGGACAGCTTTACTGGAGTTCAGAAGCTCAAGAAAAATAAAAGTTCATAGAAGCAATGACCCTTGCAGAATGATCAGACAAGAGATGGACTGCTTTGTACAAAAGATAAGAAAGCTTCACAGATAAAGAACCGAATTTGCTGCCAAAATAACGATGTTACAAATCTGCATGCCATCATTCAAGTGTAAGTTGTCCAGCACCGCACGACCAGGAGGAACAGCCCCAAGAAGCAGGAAGCAGCACAAGCTGCTAGATGATTTGAGCCACTCTGTCTTGCAAAAATGTCAGCACACATACAATTGCCCCAGTCTTGTGAAGTTGCTACATTTGTGCAGTCATTGCTAATTAATGAGACCACCATGGTTAGGGCTGGTACAATGCGTCGGTAATTAAAAACAAAATCAGGACATTCATACTCTAATTATTCATTTCAACATCTTTGGCCCAGGAAAGGTACAATTCGAACTGCAGAGCCACATTGCAATAGGCAGTGATTTCAGAAATTTAAGAACAAACCTTTATTTCCTCTCTGAATTCATAAGATCATAAGTGATAGGAGCAGAATTAGGCCATCAAGTCTATTCCGCCATTCAATCAAAATCAAAATTATCTTTCCGTAATTGATTTGATTTTAATTTATTTCATTTTATTCCCCATTGCTAATATCTTACCTTTCTCAATCATGAAATCTCATAGTTTGGGGAAAGTTCCAATTTTCTAAAGGATTAATCTCAAATGACACAGCAAAGTGAATAAATAGGATAGATGGATAGACAGGAACAGATTAGATAGGATAGATGCATAACGTACTTTAACCAGATTAGAGGAAACAAGAACCAGAGGACATAGGCTTATGGCAAGAGGGGAAAGACTTTATAGAAACCTGAGTGGCAACTCAGGGTGATGATAATATGGAATGATTTGCCAGAGGAAGTATTTGAGGCAGGTACAATAACAACAGGTAAAATACATTTGGGCAAATTCATGGATAGTTGAGGTTCGGAGGGATATGGGCCAAAGACGAGCAGGTGGGACTATCGTAGATGGAGCATTTTGGTCAGAATGGGCAAGCTGGGTCGAAGGGCCTGTTTCCATGCTCTTTGACTCTATGAAACAGCAATTCTCAGGCAGTCTGCCTGACTTACTGAAAGTTTCCAGCATTTTGATATTTTTATTCAAATTTCCAGAACCCCTAATGTGTAACCCGGGAAGCCAGAAACTTTCCAAGGATGCTTGTTCCAGAATTCCCAGATCTGACATGGAATTATATTCCAATGCAAACTGGTTACTTGATGGCCAAGATGCTGCCCAACCATACCCTAATAATCATATCAGGAGTAAATGTGTTGCACATGTTAATGCCCCACTAGAGTGTGTCCTGATCTTCCCCCAGTTTTTGAGAGGCATTTAACAAGTAAAAAGAAAAAAAAGAGAACAATGCTTTACCATATAATTTCATGATGCATCTTGTATTGAAAGAACAAAGGCCTTTATATCTAGATTAACTTTCCCATGCAGATCAATTAGATCAACAGTAACAGCAGTGACCCTCCATTCAATCTCTCTCATTTGCAAAGCCACAGCACAGTGGTCTATTGTCTCCGTAACATCATCATGACTTAAATTCCCTTTAACCTGTTCTTCACTGCAACCATAACCTTACCACAGGTTAAAAATCCACCACTTTTGTTCTCAGTGGCATTTTAAAGTTGGTACCAAACCACTGTACCGTACTCTCCCTCTAAGTACCATAAGAAACTGTGCTACCTAAAATATGGACTATATCTGCGCTGTGGATTGAAATGAAATATGTGAGAGGGGGGAAGGAGGGAGTAGAAACTTGGCAAAATTAAAGGAAAAACTCAGCATTATTTAAAATTCAGTTATAGTTAAAAGAAGATTATTTTTCTTATGTCCCAAGTCTTGATGTGATGGCTAATTCGCAAATGTCACCCATTCGACATGAAAGTAGCTTGCCCGAGTTTTTCTTTTGGCGACTCCACAGTGGCTGTCGACTTGCAGTTTGAGGAGGGCTGAGGGGGAGAGGTCTCAAGCTGGGATCTCACTCATCTCCCACACAAGAGTGAGATCGCATTGTTGATCGCCACGGACAGAGGCTTCCACCGGCACCCCACCGGGATAGCGAGGGGGTGAAGCGCCTGATCGTTCTGCATTTTACACACTTATTGTCCCGGCAGCGCATTCACTAACTGAAGCTATGCAAAGTACTGCTTGGCATGGCATCCCGCAAAAATTGAAAAAGAGAACTTCAATTCACACTTGAAAGTTTGAATGTTTACACAGCGGATATACCTTCAGCCGAAAGAGTTACTGGCTCCTGATTGAAAACACCTCAAATAACATTTCGTAGTATAGAACATTTGAAACCAGATTTCGAAAACAAACAGAGTCTTAAAGCGTCAAGTGATATTGACACGGGTTTCAAGACATAAACAAACCCAAGACATTCAGACAAAAAAAAGATAAGCGACAAGGACGGTATCGGGAGAAGAGGAGATTGTTATTTCAAGTAGACACAAAATGCGGGAGTAACTATTTCAAGATATGCTTTTATTATTTTCCATGTTTTCACCATTTAAATTTAAATATACTCGAATCCCGAATTCCGCACGTCTACTTACACACACATTTTGCACCTTATTGAAACATCTCTTTAAATTCTAAGTAATCTCGAATTTGCTTTTGCCCCATCAGAGGGGAGGAGGGGGGGGGGGGGTCCTTTCAAGTACAGAGAAGCGGCGAAATGAAAACAAAACAAGGCACAGTGGTTTCTGCAATCTTACCGGAGGCGAAGTGCTGGAGTCCCAGGTTGGATCCCAGAGCCAGGAGGGCAGTTTGAAAGAGGACAGCCCAGCCGCGCTGCCCGCACGCCGCTCCGTGTTGGTCCATTGCCCGAGTGCCTTGCGCTCCCCGCCGCTGCTCTCTGTCGCATCCACACTCGCCTCGGGTCTTGCCTCGGGGCTGCGGCTGCTGCTGCTGCTGCTGCTGAACGAGAGGGCGTCTTTAATATTGATATTTATTCCGCCGCTGCCTCTTCAAGCTGCGTTCTGCTTTAGCCTCTGCGAGCGCTCCAGCATCACTTCTGTCCGCTCTCTGTGGGGATGCACTGACTGTGCAGCCCGGGGACAGCGAGCTGCTCCACACCGTCTCCCCGCGGGGGCAGAGGGAAGTGTGGAGCCCGCCTGCGGCAGAGGGGCGAGGGGCGAGGGGACGGAGAGCCAGCGCCACCCCGCGGGGAACAGGCCCGCACACAGCTGCCCCTGGAGGGGAGGGGAGGGGAGGGGAGGCACCATCCAGTATAGGCAGCTGGGGTACTACACACACAGAGAGAGAGAGAGAGAGAGAGCACTACCATGAGGATGGAAGTTAGGGGGGCATTACCGAACTGCTCCTAAAGAGGGATTAGTAGGGCTGGTACTTCTGTTCTAGGTGCAGAAGTTCTAGGTGCAGAATTAGGCCATTCAGCCCATCAAGTCTCCTGTGATATTCAATCATGGCTAATCTAGCTATCTTTCTCTCTCAACCCAATTATCCTGCCTTCTCCCCATAGCCCCTGACACCCATACTAGAAACATAGAAACATGGAAAATAGGAGGCCATTCGGCCCTTCGAGCCAGCACCGCCATTCATTGTGATCATGGCTGATCGTCTGCTATCAATAACCCGTGCCTGCCTTCTCCCCATATCCCTTGACTCCACTAGAGCTCTATCCAACTCTCTCTTAAATCCCTAATCTTAAATACTAATCAAGAATATATTTATGTTTGCCTTAAAAAAGATCCATTGAAGGCCTCCACTGCTGTCTGCGGCAATGTGCTGTCTGTGGCATTAGTACCTCCACCAACGTAAAGCACTTTGGTCAACGAGAGTTATTTTTTAAATGTGCTATAGAAATAAAAGTGACTTGACTTGAATGAATTCCACAGACTCACCACCCTCTGACTAAATAAATTCCTCCCCATCTCCTTCCTAAAGAATTGCCCAGTGAGACGGAATGAGACAATACCAGCCTTTTATTCTAAAAGCCCTGTCCCACTGTAGGAGTTAATTCAAAGATTTCTCCCGAGTTTGCCCTGATTCGAACTCGGAGATTTACGGTAATGGCCGCTCGTCGGTACTCGGGGCTCTCGAAGACATTTTTCAACATGTTGAAAAATCTTCACGAGTCTTCTCGAGTTTACCTGCCATTAGCAAGTCTTTCCGAGTACCTGCCGTTAGCGTTACGAACCGCTAAGAGACGTCCCCGAGCTCCGACGTAGCCGCTACGTTCATTCTCCGTGCTTACCACGAGTTTGATTTTTTATTAAACTCGGAAGAGCTCTTGAATGAACTCGCATCGTGGGACAGGGCCATGAGACCATGGCCTCTGGTCCTGGACTCTCCCACAAGTGGAAAAATCCTCTCCACATCCACTCTATCCAGGACTTTCACTATTTGGTAAGTTTCAATGAGGTTCCCCTTCATCCTTCTAAACTCCAGCGAGTACAGACCCAGTACTGTCAAACACTCGTCATATGTTAACCCAATCACACCATGGGGTGAAGGTATTATAGAAATGCCCCTGGAAGGGGGTGTGGGAAGCACCACCCTGGAGGGGCAGCTGGGGAAATAGCGAGAGAGTGCCCACCATGGGTAGTAGGGGGGTATTACAGAACTGAGGGGGCAGTTGGTACAGTGGGATTGCATCTCAGCATGTGGGGATATAGAATTGCCCAGTGAGACGGAATGAGACAATACCAGCCTACTGAGGAGAATACCACTGAATTACCCTGTGATGGAGTGGGAGGGGGTAAACAGTGAGGTCACACCAGGCAAGGGGCAAAGGTACAGAATTCTCCTATGAGGACATGGAGGTTGAGAAATGGAGAGAGTGTGGCATTGTGGAATAGAATTTCCAGGATATTCCCAACAATTAAAATGTGGAATACAGAAATGTCGGAGACACTTCACTTGGAGAGATTGAGACTTGTCCTTATGGATAGGTTAGATCTCTTCAAAGGGATTTGGTCTCCATACATTAAATATTTACAGGGTCATAATGGTTCGGCGCGGGGACTTGACTGAGGCCTGAATATCTGAATGGATGAAGAAATACATATGATAAATCATGAATGTATCTCCAAGAACGGATTATTGAGTAATATTTTAATCTCCACCAAACTTTTCACATTTTCTTTTCTATTTTCTACTTTCTATCTCTATCTTTCTATCTTTAAATAGGAAAAAAAAGTATAGAAACATATTATATATATTCTTAATATTAGTATGAATATACATATTATTAGTTGTATGAAAATATTATAGATGTCTTATATTTGTAATTATATAAAATTGCGCATTTTCAACTATATAATAATTTTGAAATATAAAGTTAATAATAATACAAACACTCTTAATATTATGAAAATATCATGAATATCATAGAAGTTTGGTTAAGATTGGGTATTATGTAGTTATATTAGGGGGGATTTGTATTTGGTAATTAGAAGAAATATGTATGGTATGAGAAGTATGAGTATATTGCTTATTTTAGGAATATACTACATACACTTCCAATTATACAAAATAAATAACCAGGAAATGTATAATGGATAACATTACAAATAACACAAACAGTATCAATTGATAATCAATATTATATAATTTTGTATATTATATAATTTTTAATGCCGCATAAGAGTGTACTCTGTATATATTGTTTCTATAATAAAAAAATTAAAAAAAAAAAAAAAAAAAAAAAGAATTTCCAGGATATGACAGCATGGGTGAAGTGAAAGACTTCGACCCTGTGGGGAATGGGAGGAAGATAGAATTACCCCTCGGGTGAAAGGAGGGAAAGCGGGAAGGACTGGCATAACTTTGAAAGCTTAGTGAAGTTGGGAGGATCATTAAACGGTTGTGGATAGGGGCGGCAATCAAAGTCGGCATCAAGTGAGGAAGGACCAGAAGGTTCGGTGCAGTAGTTTGCTCAGCAGGGTGTAGATCAGGAAAGTGATTGGTGCAGTGCAGCCTGCACGGAGGACCAAGATATGTAGCTGAGTAATTTACTTTCTCATGGACCTCCCAGTTTGGTGCTGGGGTGTGAAGAGAGGTCTCGATACAAAACACTGCCTATCCATGCTCTCCAGCGATGCTAGCCGACCTGTTAAGTTACTCCAGTATTGTGTGCCTTCTCTTGGCAGACCAGCATATGCAGTTCCTTGCGTCTATAGTGTGAAGAACAGGTTGTCCTGGGAGCGCTTAACAAGGGGGAGCCCAGAACATGGTGGTCCAGGTTCACCTCCAATGATCTCAGAGGAATGCTACACAGAGCATGACATCATGGGGCACATCCAACAACAGGGTCACAGAAAGGTTACAGTACAGAAATGAGACCATTTGCTCCATTAAGTCCATGCCAGTTTTTTGTAAGAGCAATCAAGCCAGTCCTAATCTTTAACCCTGCAATATTTATTTTTTCTGCCATTTATCCAGTTCCCTTTCTGAATGCTTGACTGAATCATTCTCGATTACCTCCAATGCAACCATGAGCCCACCACCTCCACCATGAGCCCACCAGAGCCTTTCACTGTATCTCTGTACACATGAGAAAAATAAGCTGAAACCTCAACCTAAACCCACAGTACATTCCAGATCCTGACCAGTGGCGATGTAAAACAAAAGATTTCTTCATTTCACTTTTGTTCCTTTGCCAATCACATCCCTGACGTGGGAACCTGGTCAGAAGTCAATGGTTCCATTTCTGAGAAAAAATGACTCAGGAATTTCAATGTTGTGTTCTGCTCCAGATTAAAAAAAAACATTTTCACATCTCTGAAAATAAAATGTGCTTCACAAAGTCATACAGATAAACAGCATAAAACAGACCCTTGTGCCCAGCTTGTCCATGCTGGCCAAAGTACCTTACTGAGCTGGTCACATTTGATAACATTTGGCACACTTCCCTCTTAACCTTTCCTACCTATGTACCTTGTGGCGCCAGCAATGACTGCCTCGCCACCAGTCTGTCTGTCCCTTCCTTCTTTGTGTTTTAATAGCATGTGTTAAATGTATGTTTTTAGTGTTCATTAGTTTGTTTTATGTGGGTTGGCAGGGGAGGGGAGGGGGGTGAGGGAAACCTTTTATAATCTCTTACGTCGACAGAGATGTGATTTTTTTCCCAGATCGTATGTCTGTCCGCACTGCGGCCTAACATCGAGGAGATGGCGGCCATTGCTGGAGACCGACTTTTGAGAGCTCCACCGCGGGGAACCAGCGGACTTTAACATCACGGAGCCCGCGATCCCTTTGCCGGGGATCGACCTGGGAGCTCCAACTGTGGGTACTTGCGGACTTAACATCACAGAGCTTGCAGTTTCTGGACGGATACCAACTTTGGGAACCCCGAGCCGCAGGATCTCCGACAGCCCCGACGCGGGAGCTTTGACCGCCCCGACGCGGGAGCTTCGACAGATGTTTCAACTGCCCCGACCGCGGGAAAATAAAGAGGAAGAAGCTTGCCTTCCATCACAGTGAGGAATGTGGGGAATCCACTGTGGTGGATGTTTATGTTAACTTTTATGTAGTTGTGAGCCTTGCTTTTTTTTGGGGGGGGGTTCGTATGGCTGTATGGTAATTCGCATATCACTGTTCCTAAATTGGTACATGTGACAATAAAATACCTTTGAAACCTTTGAAAACTGTCCAAAGGTCTTTTAAACATTATCATGTACCAGGCTCTAGCATCTTCACTGGCAATTTGTTCCCTGTACCCACCAGCCTCAATGTGAACAACCTGCCTCCCAGGTCCCCTTTAAATCCTTCCCCTCTGACATGAAATCTATGCCCTTGGGTTTTTGCTCCTCAACTGTTGCTGAAAAAAACTGTAACCATCCACTTCTGAATACCCCTCATGGGTATAAACCTCTAGAAAGTTACCCCTCAGCTACTTTCGCTTGAAGGGAAAAAGTCACAGCCTATACCACTTTCTACTCATCACTCAAGGCCTCCATTCCCAGCAACATCTTGTTGAATCTTTTCTGCACCTTTCCTAATCCCATGCTCCCTATAGTATGGCAACCAGATCTCCCAATTCTTGTACTTACTGCCCCGTCTGATGAAGGAAAGCATGCCATATGCCTTTTTCACCAATTTAGCCTGCCGGTGTTGCCACTTTCAGGGAACTTTATACTTGCATGCTTAAGTTTCTGTGGTCTACAATTATTCACCAAAGTCCTGTCATTTACTGTGTAAGTGCTGCCCTGGTTTAACTTCCCAAAATACATCACATCACACTTGTCATTTTTAAATGGCATCCACCATTCCCTTGCCCACTTTCCCAGTTGATTCTTGTTGTAACCTTAGACAATCTTCTTGTGTGTCGCCAACACCACCAATTTTGACAACATCCACGCTAATTGTGCCACTTACATTCCTATCCAATAATTTATACATTTTTACTTTTCATCTGTTGTTTCTTTCTCATGAAACCGTTCTTACATGGGAAATGTTGTAACAAGCTGCAGTCAGCTTTTGGTCACTTGCGCCTGCTCTGGCATTCAATAAGATCACGACTGATCTTCCACCTTGCTGCCATTTCCCTCCTCATATCCCTTGAATCCTTTAATATCCAAAAGTCCAACAAACTCAGTTTTGAATGACTGATCCCCTCCAACCCTTCAGGGGAAGAGAATTCCAAATAAATTTATTCTCATTTCAATCCTAAATGGCATACTTTTTATTTTGAAACCATGACCCCTAGGTCTGAACTCTTCTGTTGGGGAATCATCCTCCCTGTTTTCACTCCGTCAAGCCCTCTAAGGATTTAGTAAGTAACACTGAGGTCACCTTTCATTCCACTGAACTCTAAAGACTCTCATCCTTCACGTATATCACTTTTCAAGTGAGGAAACTAAAATTTATGCAGTACTCCTAGCATGGACTGTTTAGAGTATCGTAAACTCCAGCCTCTGTGGATTTCTTCTGCACTGGATTTAGACTTTACTTTAAAGATCACTTTAGAGAGGATGTTTAACATTGTTTCCTAACCTTTCTACTTTTTGCTTAGATCATTTCACCATGTTGACTTAACACTGAAAATTTCTTGCAGAACTCTTTCCAACTCTCCCTATTATTCTCTTTATTTTGTTGTTTGCTCAAAATGTAATATTTTTAACTGTTCAGGATTTTAATTGTGTCTGTTCACTTGGTTTCCAAGTCAATATCTTACTGCCTTTCATTGGCTGCTGCCCGTTCCAGCATATCTCACAACTACAATACAATACAATTTAACAAGCTCCCAATTTGTTTCTGTGCCTAGGACTTTTGTTCTAGGTAAAGAAAGGTAAAAAATTGCTTTCCAAATGATTACACTTAGTACTATCTCCAATCTCACTATAAAATCACGATGAATATTCTGTCTCATTTGTTGCCTATGCAAACTGTACATCTGAAAGCAGTATTTTTGATCTGTGTGGATTTCGAACAGGGTCCTATCAGTCGCATAAAACAACACTATTAAACTAACTTAAAGAAGGAACTGCAGATGCTGGAGAATCGAGGGTTACACAAAAAGCTGGAGAAACTCAGCGGGTGCAGCAGCATCTAAGGAGCGAAGGAGATAGGCGACGTTTCGGGTCGAGACCCTTCTTCAGACTAACTCATTGGTTTCTACAGTGGCTTGGTGACCAGTTTCTGCACCTCTGAGTCAAGAACTTGCAGGCACAAAACAGTAGATGCTGGAATCTTGAGCAAAACACAAAGTGCTGGTGGAACTCAATGGGCCAGGCAGTATCTGTAGAGGGAAATGGACGGAGCTGAATGGAGTAGAGGGAGAAAGCTAGAAAAGAGAGATGGGGCGGAATAAAGCCTAGCAAATGATAGGCGGATGGAAACACAAGAGAGGTGCCTCACTCAGGTAATGAAGGAGGTCATGGACAGAAAGATCATTATGGGAATGGGAAACAGGAAGTTAAAAAAGTTAAGCAAATAGGAGTTCCAGCAGGCAAGGCAGACAGAGCACAAACTTTTAGCAAAACAGTCGTTTAGTTCCTGCTCGGTCTCGCCAATATAAAGGGGGCAACTTAGGGAGCATTAAATGTAGTGGACAAGGCTTGAGGAGATGCATGTGAACTTCTGTCTCATCTGGAAGAGGTGCTGGGATCCCGGGATGGGGGTAAGAGAGGTGTAGGGTCAGGTGTTACATCGCCATCTGTTGCAGGGGGAAGTACCGCACTTGGGCGAGGTCGGGTTGGATGAGAAGGGATGTGTGAACCAAGGTGTTGGGGAGGGAGTGGTCTGTACGGAAGGCGGAAGAGGTGTGGACAGGAGATGTGACTGGTGGTGGGATCTCGTTGGAAGTGGTGGAAATGTCTGAGAATGTCAGGTCCTAAGTCTGGGAATTGAGCACCACAATCTAGCTCAAATTGCAGTACTTTAGGATTGCTCACACTGTTGGACATACCATTTCTCACATTTGAATGTTAAACTGAGACCCTGTTTCAGGTGATGATAAAATACCCTGTGGCACTTAAATACCATGTGGTATTTAGAAGAAAATCGCCTGCTCAGATTTCTTACAGTAGACCAGTAACCACACTTCCAAAGTATTTCATTGGCTATGAAGCACTTGAGACGTACTGATGTTGTTGCTGTTTTTTTATTTTTTGTTTTATTCTAACATCTTACTTCTAATTGTATTATGGAGTACCAGAAGGGCATGAAAGGTCCCATGGCAACATATCAGAAACAGAATTGTCCCTGGTATCCTGGTCAATGTTCATGTCTCAATGAACTTTGCTAATAAGATTGAAGCAAAAGTCTGCAGTTGAAGAAAATCCAAAAAACAAAAGCAGAAAATACTGGCAGCCTTCAGCAGGCCAGCTAGTATCGGTGTGGAGAGACACAGTCAACGTATTTCCCTTCATCAGAACTGGGAAAGTGAAGATAAAAGCATATTAAGTTGCACAGAGAGGTAAAACAAATAGAGAGAATATCTGTGAGTGTTAACTTTGTCAAGGTAGTAATTATTTTTAAAACCATCAGTTAGAGACAGAAAAGAAAATAGAAACAAATTGAAACAAAGAAGTACGAACAAAGTGTTTACCTGAAGTTGTTAAATTCAATATTTTAAACATACTGTATGTTAAACCAGACCAGACCATGACACAAACCAACCTCCCTTCTGTGAGTAGGTAGAAGCAGATGCTGGTTGAAATGGACCTCGGATCTCAGATCTGAAGAAGGGTCTCGATCCAAAACGTCACCCATTCCTTCTATCAAGAGATGCTGCCTGTCCCGCTGAGTTACTCCAGCATTCTGTGTCTATCTCCCTTCTATTGACTCCAGTTTTACCTAACACTGCCACTGCAAGGCCAGCAGCATAATCAAGGATGAGTTGCACCCTGGCCACTCCCTCTTCTACCCTCTCCCATCAGGCAAAAGGTATAGAAGTGTGAAAACTCACGCTTCTGGGATAGTTTCTTCCCAGCTGTTATCAGGCAACTGAATCATTCTACCACAACCAGAGAGCAGTGGTGAACTGCTATCTACATCTTTGATGACCCTCAGACTATCCTTGATCAGACTTTGCTGGCTTTACCTTGCACTGAACGTTATTCCCATTATCATGTATAAATGGATCGATTGTAATCATGTATTGTCGTTCTGCTGACTGGTTAGCACGCAACAAAAGCTTTTCACTGTACCTCGGTCGGTACATGTGACAATCAACTAAACTGAAACTGAAACTGATATGTAGACAAAATGAGATGTTGTCCCTTGAGCTCATGCATCCATGGAGCCATTTAGAAGGCCAAAGATAGAGAGATCAGAATAAGTGTGGCGGAGAATTTAAACTGGAAACTCAAGGTCACCCTTGTGGACTAAATGCAGGTGCACGGCAAAGCAGTCATTTAATTTGCATTTAGTTTCCCCATTATAGAAGAAACCACATTGTGAGCAGTGCACTACTTTGAAGGAATGCAACACATTAAATTGGAAACAGAGCATGTGAATCGTTGCTTCATTTGCAAGCACTGTTTGGGTCCCTGGATGGTGGGAAGGGAATGTGTTGCATCTCCTGTGGTTGCATGTGAATGAGTTGTGTAATTTATGTGACATTACCCAAGGGCTGATTATCAATCACTGTGAATGGCTCGATTGTAACCATGTATTGTCTTTCCGCTGACTGGTTAGCACGCAACAAAAGCTTTTCACTGTACCTCGGTACACATGACAATAAACTAAACTGAAGTGAGAATCAGGGCAGGTGGAATGAATTATGTTTTCTAAAAAAGTAACAAGATATTGTTGGCTATAAAAGATCATGATTGAACAAAATATCACACCTCAAACATTAAAACATTGTTGACATAAAACAAGTAGACACAATTTATCTTTTTTTTACAGATATGTTCTAAATTTCCCACATTTTCTGTTTTTAGCTCAGGCTTCCAGTGAATGAAACTCATTCTATCCGTTTAGCAGAGTGCAACATGTGCAAAATGGATATCAAGCTGCTTGACAATTCTTGACTTCCAACATGACAAGGCCTTGAAATGGCAATCAGCTACTGAGAGCTCAAGTGCTGCACATGCAGTATCCCCTTTCAGCCTTCCGGAGAACATGTTCCCTTCACAACTCCTGGTCCATCTCTGCCAACCACTCCCTTTCACACAACACTTTTCCAAGCACCTGCAAGAGTTGCATCAGCTTCATCTTTTACATCTTCCCTATCACCATCTACTGATTCAATCCGTCCTTGTGTGATGTATTTGCACAGCACCTCCATTCAGTCCACTAGGGTGATGCATATGCAGAGAATGGAGGGATATCGTTCATACACAGGCAGATGAGATTAGTGTGTCATCATATTTGGCACAGACAGTCCAGCCCAAAGGGTCTGTTCCTGTGCTGTACATACATGTATAAAATTATAAAATTATAAAATTGTCCATCCTACCCACATACTGTTTTTAGACCTACATTGCTCCATGATGATTGAGGAACTGAACCTTATCTTCCATCTGGGAATGTTGAAGCGTTTGGGACTTTATCGAATTTAACAATTTCAGGGAGAGTCTCTGTTTTTTTTTTTCTCACTCTCCACAGATGTGGCTGAAGTTCTGTTTCAATGTGGGATTTTTCTGCTCTCATCTGCTGGCTTTTAATAAAATTGTTACCTTGGCAACTTTGTTCTGTATCTCACCACAGTCATATCTCCTGCTTTCCCCCCTCTCTGCTATTTTCTCACATTTCCAGTTCTGATGAAGGGTCCTGGATTCAAAATGTTGACTCTGTTTCTCTACTCTCTGCTGCCTGACCTATTGTGTGCTTCCAGCATTTTATTTGTTTTTGATAACAAGGTTATCCGAATTGAATCAGTCTATTGGTGCGTCCCTATCCATGTTCTCCAGGGACGTTGCCTGACGCACTGAGTTACTCCAGCACTTTGTGTCTTTTCTTTTTATTGTATATCAGCATCTGCAGTTCTTTGTTTCTTCAAGGTGTTCAGGTAATAATTTTACTGCTAAATTTGAATTATTGTTCTTTTGAAACTGGTTGCTGTGTTTCCAACCAATTACAGTTTGAAGTAGTTAATGATGTGGAAATGCCTGAGCCTGTGAAAGATGCAACATAAAAGCAAACTTTCCATATCTAAACTTTTAGATCTGGTTTGTGTCAGAATAGTCAAGAAACAACATAGTCTGGTTTGGGACTGGGTTTGAAATATGTTACAGTTCCTGCTCCTGCTCACTATTCTTCAGGGAAAAAAAAACTGGACAGGCATGTGATGAGGTTAGATTATATTGCCTACCACTGTGAAAAGATTTCCAACCATCACTGGTTACATTCACATGCAAAGCATGGCAAGCTGAGCGAGGCATTAATTGACAGATACTGCAGCACAGCAGGAGTCAGCTGCCTCAGGAGGAGATTGGATTATTGGAAAAAAAACAAATGCGACTAATGCATCATTTTATAACGATGATAAATATGAAATCTCATTTGATTTTGATCATCAATCTCAATTTGTCCAATTTAAATCCAAAATTTACCATTATGTCGTATTCTGCACTGTAGATTAAGCTAATTCAATAGATATAGTCCAACATGGGATGTAATTGTATTGCACTTTTATAAGAGATAATTTGAAAATGCTCTAACTTTGAAACTTAATGTTGTCACTGGCATCCTTAAAGAGGCATGTTCCTTCAATTATGGTACATTACCACTCTCTTGGTAAAAAACAGTTTTCCTTAATTCCTTATAGGAATTATTATTCAAAGTCAGATCTGCATTCACTATTTGGTAACTCTCACTTTACCTTCATTGCAAAGCAGCTGGAGTTGAAAAACAGGGAGGTTGCGTTGTAATTTTACAGGGTGATGGTGAGGCCTCACGTGAAATACTGCAGATGGTTTTGTCTCCCTAGCCGAACAAAAATGTAGGATCGTTGTGGACCGTACCAAGGAGTTTTACCGGGCTAATTCCTGGGATGAGAGGGTTTGCCAAGTGAAAGTGGCTAATTAGCAAGGGTTTGTATGTCTTGGAGTTTAGAAGAATAATGGGCAATGTTAAGCAAACATATGGGATCCTAAGAGAGCTTGAAAAGGTGGACTTTGGGATATTTTCACTATTGGGGGATTCTCAAACAAGAGGACATTACTATAAGTTAAGGAACCAGCCATTTTAAATTGAGGCACATAGAAATAGCTTTTCTCAGATAATGGCAAATCTTTGTAATTCTCAACCCAGTGGGTGATGAAAACTGGATCATTAGAAGATTTTAAAGTGGTGGTGGATAACTATTTGATAGATCAAGGAAAAGTGCGATATGGAGAAACGGCATAGAAGAGGAGTTGAGGCCTGCTTAGGTCAGCCAACTTTAATGGTGGGACAGGCTGATAGTGGTTGATGATCTACTCCAGCTCCTATTTTCTTCTTTTTAGATACCAGAACTCCAACCTTTTCAGTCTTTCTGGAGATTGCACCCTCTCAATTCAAGTATTATCCATACTATTTCCATTTTCTCCTGTTGCTGTGTAAGGAGTGCAGAACTGTCCACAATGTTTTAATGTGGTCTAATCAAGATTCTACACACCTTTACCAGAGTTATCCTCCTTTGCATCTAGAAACAAATCCCATTACTTTATTTGCATTTTTATGGCTGTGTTAACCTGTGTTGCTACCTTTAATGGCTCGTGTAACAGGAACCCTTGATCCCTGGGTTATTTCACACAACGCACTCAAGGCATAATTCAGTGTATTAAAGGTAAAAAGCTTAGAGAAATCTTTTACAAAGCAAATTAATGCTGCAACAGGTGTTGGTTTCTACATGGACCTGTATTTATCATGTTAACTCGTAATGGATTTTCAGACCGGTAACAAAACACACTTTCCATTGAAGAAACACCGAACAAATATTTTAAGACATTTGACTTATCTTTTTGTGCTAATAATATTTTCCATGTGAGCCAATCTGCCTATTCATCTTGGCATCTTGGCCCCCATATCATACAGTATCATACAAATAATTTGCTTTTAAAACTATTTATGACCTCTGCTTCGACACAACTCTGGTGGATAAGAATTTTCATTTCTTGCCACATTTTATTAGAGAATATTGTAAAGGGCCTGTCCTACTTTCCCGAGTTATTCACGAATTCTCCTGAGTTTCCCCCTTGATTCAAACTCGCAGAATGTTCGTAACGGGTCCGTAGGAGGCCATAGGAGTCCGTAGATATATCGTAGCGGCGTGTTATGTCAGCCGTAGCTACGTGAGGCATCAGGTAAGTCGGGAAGTTATTTCCAGCCTGATAAAAAATGTCCATGAGTAAAAACACAGTCGGGAGGATGCCCCGAGTTCCTACGGCTGGCATAACGAGCCGCTACGATATATCGACGGACTTCTACGGCCTCCTATGGGCCCGTCACGAACATTCTGCGAGTTTGAATCAAGGGGAAAACTCGGGAGAATTCGTGAATAACTCGGGAAAATTTGTGAATAACTCGGGAAAGTGGGACAGGCCCTTAAGGCTTCTTGCATAGACAGGAACTGTATCTTTCTGTTTGTGTACTTTATCTCAGGAACTAACAAAGGTCCATGACCTGGTTAACCTGATCGTGTGGAAAACAAAATCTTAAATCCCGATTACCTTCTGGTTGTAATGTTGAAATCTGCCAACGTCCTTAACTCTGGGACGTTGTGCCATTAAAATAGGCAGCTGGGTATTGATGGCTGTTCCCTCCACTGCCCAATCCCCCTCTCCCACAAATGGAAATCAGAAAATCGATAATCCATTGTGACTCTGCTTGTGAACCCCAATATTTAAGAAGGACACTTCAAATTGTCCTTCTCTTCAGTGTATACATTTGTTCAATGTATACATTTTAAGCCATTTTGCTTTAAGCCATTCAAAGTAGATTCGAAGGTAGAAATAGAATTAGGAGTAAACTATATAGTCCCTTTATAAGATCCTGGCTGTTCACATGCCTTATCCACTGTCCCAGCTGATTCCTCACCTCTGATTATTTTCAGCATAGGAAATGATAAAAAACAAAACAACCTTTTTTGGCTGAATTGTAGTCAGTCAGCAGAAAAGATCTCCGTTTATTAGAAGACAGAGCAAAATATTGTGAGATATGAGATTTTAATTATAAAATGTTACCTTGCCGGAGATGCAATTGTTTTCCGGATCGTATCTCCGGTTGCTCTGCAGCCAAAAATAATGGGGCTGGAGGTCTTGCTTGAGACTGACTTTGAGCCCCACCGCAGGGCCATGGGCTTACCATCGGAGCCTGTGATCCCTTGCCTGGGATCGACGCTCCAACTGCGGCCTGCGGATTTCAACACCGAGGTGCTCGCAGTCTCCGGTAGAGACTGATCTCGTGAAGCTCCAAAGTCACAAGAGGTTCGACTAGCCCCAACCCGGAGTCCGATCGTCTGGCGCAGGGAGCTGAGATCCCCCTGATGTGGGAGCTTGATCACCCCGACGCGGAGGGCCCGACCAATATGATCCCAATTGACAAAATAATAATATTTCTCAATCTTTTAAAACAACTAAAAAAGCATAAAATGCTGGAGCAATTCAGGGAGCATCTATGGAGGACATGGATAGGTGACATTTCAGATCGGAACCCTTCTTCAGATCTTTTAAAACTTGCAGAGTAATGGGTAGTACAGTCCAATTACCACTTTACAAGGTGTCTCCAGATTACTGCTGCAGAAAAATAAATTTCTACGTCAAATCATTAATCTCTGAACATTTTAAAATGGATGATTTTTATGTGAACACATCCATAAAATTATAATAATCAGAATTTCACTGCAGTGATAATGAAAAGTCAAGTATGTTTAATATAGTATATTAGTTCATCCTAATTTCAATTTTATTTGAACTATTAATACATTAATGAAATATGCCTACAAAACCCTCGTAAATCATATTATCATCTCCATGCAATTTCTAAATAGCTGCAAACATTCTGAATATAATTGAAGAAACCTTGGTTTCAAGAAAAAATTCAAAGTGCTTTGGACAGCTTGAATAAAATATCAGGCAGTTTAGTAACAGCAATGCCAAGGGTCACCTTACTTAAAACTAATAGCGAAGATGGACACAAAAAGCTGGAGTAACTCAGCGGGTCAGGCAGTATCTCTGGAGAGAAGGAATGGGTGACGTTTTGGGTTGGGACTTCATACTAATAAAACTAATAGCCTCTGATCTACCAATGCACTATCTGTAACAGGCACTAGGAATCCATGTGGGCATCTTTATTTAAAATGCAAATTACAAACCTCTTCCCATTTTTAAGTGAACAATCTTAAATTATAATTAATCTATTTAACAAATTTGCACTTTCATGGAATTTAGAAATCATCAGTGTCCTTAATTGGATGAGAACTTAAAAACTGGCTATTTTTAGATGATATTTCCAGGCGAGGAGCTCAGGGAGCATTTATAGTTCCAATTCATGATTCATAGCTGTTTCAAGAATTATTAGACGCATATTTACAAATGTATATGGAGAGAAAATATGACCAATTTAAAAGAGTTATAAAAATAAGCATTGATTCAAATGTCGAAAATTGTATAAAATCGCCAAAGAGGCCTACGGTGGGATAAGCTATTTTCAAGCTGCTTGCCTGCATAACCTTCCGTACATTTATAGTCATTTCCGCACTTGTCCTTCCACTCATGTATTCCTCTATTGACTACATGTACCTCATTCCACCATGTCTTCAATGCTATGTTCTTTCTTCTTTTGTTCTTCTTCAATCCTGGAAGGAAATGACTTCGTCTTGGAACATCTGGGAGGCTAGTTATCTTTCAATAACTTGGTCACAAACAATTGACCCTATCAATTTATTGCTTCTCCAATTGCTGACCGGTAAATCTATTGACAAACGTCATCTCGAAAGTTTCACCGCAAGGCTGTTCAGAAGATGTCAATGTCAGTATATTTCTGAAGAAGGCTCTCAACCTGAAACGGCACCCATTCCTTCTCTCCAGAGATGCTGCCTGTCCCGCTGAGTTACTCCAGCATTTTGTGTCTAACGTCAGCACATTTTTTACTGTTTGCAATCACGATTCGTTTGTTTTCATTATACTATGTGATACTATTATATAACTTGGTGGATTTGGGCTTCTTTTTGTGATTGGCATGCCAACAACACAACCTTGTTCCCAAACTCCTACTGCCTTGGAGACCCAGCTCTGTAATGGAGAACAAGTTTTGGTAGGACAAATTCTTGCATCCAAGAAGTTAAAAGTTAACTCTGAAGTTAAAGGGGATCTTGTTCTGTTCTTATACTCAACTTTGGCCTTAACTTGAACTTAGTTTGAATGTTTAGCTGATGCTGTAATATATAATTCATGCAGCCTATGTCACCTTGCTGCAAACGTTGTTTATTTTACAGTGATTCTCATGCAAAATGGTGCTCCCACTCACTGAATCTGTCATTAATATGGAGAATCATGGTTAGATTCCCATCCTCTCACAGTTTCTATATCAGTGAAACCATTCAAAAGGGGGGAAGTGCAAGGATAGAGGTAATTTCTAATTAATGTTAAAACTTTATGTCGCTTGTACACAAAGAGGTAAGACATGTTCTTTGGAATAAAAAGAGCTACCTACAGCAAGAAGAAACAAAATTATGTAAAAATACTGAATGATTACTTTCCATCTTTAGTACTTGTGATAATATTTATTTGCTAATGATAACGGAAGGTTATTGAATACATAAAAGTTAAAATAAACATTAAAGGCAGATTGGACCACTGACTGTTTGTATTTAGCCTATTTCAATAAAAAATAATGGTGGATTTGGTAAGATAGTTACTGGTCCATAGATTTAACCAGGTAAATATTAATTTAGTTCTAGTGAGACGTCTTCAACCCAAAACATTGTTTCTCTCTTCACAGATGTTGCCTGAGTATTTTCAGCTTTTCAGTTTTTATTTTAGAATTACGGTAATAGCTGCTCGTGGGTACTCGGGGCTCACGTGGACATTTTTCAACATGTGGAACAATCTTCACGAGTCTTCCCGAGCTTACCGCGTTTCACAAGTACCTGCCGTTAGCGTTACGAGCCGCTAAGGGACGTCCCGAGCTCCGGCGTACCTGCTACGTACATTCTACGTGCTTCCACGAGTTTTAATTTTTAAACTCGGGAGAGCTCTTGGGTGAACTCGTACAGTGGGACAGGCCCATTACTGTACCATTCCTTCCTGTGCTACTGAGCTGGTGAACCGCACAGATCTGGAAAACATCTGCAGTTCCTTCATACACCCCCTGCTTTACTTGGTCAATATCCATGACTGTAGCCAGACACCAACATTGTTGGACGAATTTTGGGTAATGATGAGTCGGAGATCATGAGGGAGATTGACAATCGGACTGAATGTTGCCGGAACAACAAGCTTTTCTCTACGCCAACAAGACCAAGGGTGACTTTAGAAGACAGAAGTTGAGAGTCCACAAACGTATCTTCATCAGTGGGCCAAGAGTGGAGAGAGTCAACAGCTTCAACTTCCTGGGCGTGCATATTCCTGAAGATCTTTCCTGGGCAATAGTGGAGTAATAATAAAGAAAGCCCACCAACACCACTACTTCCATAAACGTTTGGGAAGATTGTGTATGTCAATGGATCCTCTCTTGAACCTTTACAGGTGTATGATAGAGAGCATATGAACTGTGAGTATATCGTGGTCTTACTTGGCAACTCAAACGCCCAGGAACAAAGGAGATTACAACAAGTGGTGAAGACTGCCTGGTCCATCACAGGGACTGACCTCCCCACCATCAAAGGGATCCATCGGAGGTGCTGCCTCCCTTCAGGATGGTGTGGGTTCTTGATGATGCTAACTGCCCATAGATCCAGAACTCACACCACCCTCAATACACTCTCATTTCACTCCTGCGATCACGAAAAAAGGTATAGGAATCTGAAAACTGTGATTTCAGGTTCAGAAACAGCTTGTTCCCAACAACCATCAGGCTCTTGAATACTATAAACACAAACTAAACTATGAACCACAAACTGTATAGGTTACACTAAGGGTTTCGTGCTATTTGCACCAGTATTGTGTTTTTTGTTTGCTAAGCTATCTATGAGTACGCCGTTTACAGGCCTGTTATGCTGCCGCAAGTAAGAATTTAATCGGGCTCTTGTCATTACATATGACAATTAAACACCCTTGGCTCTGAGTATCAAGACGTCCAAGATCAAGTCTGAATGAATAAGCTCTCTTACTCTGCTGCGGTGAAGATCCTAAGTCCTATGTTTAGGTTATTCTAATGAGCACGGTGATAGATTATTAGCCTAAGAACAAAAAAGTGAAATATTGATATGGAAAGGCACAAAATTAAATTACAATTTTTTAGCAATTTGAAAATAATAATGAAAGTCATTCACTTATGTCCTGCAGGTGAGATATCTTTTCACTTATACCACATCCAACTCATATGTATCTGCAATTTCAGACAATGCGGCTGATTCTTAATGCCCTCATAGCACCAAGCGAATAATGCCTGACGGCTGCTGCCTAAAACCCATGAATAAATATATAGTTTTGTGGTGTAATAAAGTGTTTCTATTTTTCATACTCACAGATTCATAGTCTTATTAAATAAGGATGCCTCGAGCAAATTGCAGGTTTCACCCAAAGGAATACAAGATTTTGTGTTTCGCCGTGATACATTGTGAGCTAATGGTTAATATTCTAATCAATTTACTATATTTTGTGACAAATAAAATCATAATTTAGCACCATTAGTTAACCAGGAATCCAAGGGATTAACAGCTAATTCATGGCAATTTAATTTCGGAGAGTAATGACTGTCACTTTTACACACAAGACCAAGAATGCCTTGATTAATTTTTCATGTTTTTAATGTTTTGTAATGTTTTGTATGCAAACTGAGAGAAATGACAGGCAAAATGATCAATTCCAATACGAGGCTGCTTCTGAGCTGCTTAAGGTGACTCATTCACCTGTCTGATCCTACCTTTGTGCATCCAGGTAATGAATATGCCCCATTCATATAAATCCAGTCCTAAGACTTCAATACTCTTCTTACTATATAAAAATATATTTGTCGCTAGCATGGCCCAGCATTTATTTCTCATCTATATTTGCCTCCTGAACATTTTTCAAGAAGGCTCTGAAAATATTTTTCAAGATTTTCCTCTGTCCACATGGTATGCCTTGCTGTGGAAGCTTGGAATAGTGTTTGTTTTGGGAGCTTGAAGGGCCTCTCCCACTTGGGCGTCATTTGCGCATCACATAGATGGCGCGCGAAGATTTTGTACATCCCAAAATCCTGGGGCAAAATGCTGGAGAAACTCAGCGGGTGCAGCAGCATCTATGGAGCGAAGGAAGTAGGTAACGTTTCGGGCCGAAACCCTTCTTCAGACTGATGGGGGGTGGGGGGAAGCGGGGAGAAGAAAGGAAAAAGGAGGAGGAGGAGCTCGAGGGCTGAGGGAGAGGTAGGAAGGGGAGGAGACAGCAAGGGTTAACAGAATTGTGAGAAATCGATGTTCATGCCACCAGGAGTGTAATTAGGACCTTGGTAGTAGGGATGCTAACCAGGATAATGTTGGTTTGATTATCCTGCCAGTGCATTTGGAGTGTTATGTGGAGACTACATTGATGGTATCTCTCCAATACTTTGAGGTGCCTGCGACAGACAATCTGCATCTCAGATGCATATGGGAGGGCAGAGATCACTGAACTTTATGTCAGGTTTGAGGTCTTTGCCTTTAAACACTATTTTTCCCAAATGTCTATGGACAAGAGAACTAGTGCGGGGGTGGTCGGTGGTCAGTGTGGACACAATGGCCTGAGGGGCCTGTTTCCATGCTGTATCTCTAAACTAAATTAGACTGCCGGTTATCTGGCTAAATAATCCCTCATTTGTGATAGCACAGTGGTGCAGCTTAGAGTTGCTGCCTGACAGCGCCAGGGACCCAGATTCGATCCTGACTGCGGGTGCTGTCTGTGTGGAGTTTGTACGTTCTCCCCGTGACAGCGTAGGTTTCCCTGGGTGCTCCGGATTTTCCTCCCACAATCCAAAGACGTGCAGCTTTGGTTAAACTAAAAGTAAAAGGTCCCTAGCATGTCTTCTTCTTCTTGCGTGTGGCGTGCACAGCCTAAAGTTGTAGGCCAACTTGTTCTATTTGATCTTATTTGATTGTGCACGCCCGGTTGAGTGAATTCGTCGAAACAGGGCGGACCACGTGAAGGTTACAATCTTCCGCCCCGTCCCTCGTATGTAAGACAGTATTAGTGTACGAGATGATCGCTGGTTAGGGCAGACTTAGTGGGCTGATGGGCTGGTGCTGTATCTCTAAATTCTAAAGTCTACTTTGTCAAAAGTATTAGAGTGCCATGTGTACAACAATGCTGGGGTGAGGGATGAGTTAGCACTGATATCCCAAGAGGCCCAAATAATGATAAACATTACAATCCTATACAAATATACTGAAAGGCTCGTTTAAACCATTAACATTCCAACAAGTAAATAATTAATATAACTACAAATAAGCAATTCATTCTTATATGAGCAGGGATAACTTCAAAAGAACATGCTTACATCCATATTAGTGCAGAAAATTTCTCAAAATGTATTGGAGACTCCAGTGAGTGCACTGTATATAGTATAATCCATGTGAATATATTAATATCTGTTTGCAGCATGTGTTACACCTCAAGATGGTGCTGGTCAAGGCTAAACTCAGTCACGAGAACAACTAACAAGACGGTATTGCTGTTATAAGGCTGATTAAAATGCACACACATTACATCATCAAATCTGTCCAGTGACTGCATGAAGATAGATAACAGTTCTTTGTAGTTGTTTCAGAGATATTTAATCAGGATGTAATTCGATTTAATCTTATTAACTGTGCAAAGATTTATAATAATTAACTATTGGTTTCTTGGTTCGACAGGGCTAATTTTACAAAAATAGTGAAAGATTTGATGGATATTACTAAACCAATCTTACTAAATGTGGGAACTATTGCTGAGAACTGTCGGATTATTAATCATAATAATTATAAAAATAAAATGTTGAAGTTTATTAAAACGACGCAAGATAATACCAAGCTAAAATGGCTAACTTGTCATATGTAAACCTTGGTTTGAAATGTTCTAATGATTAAATTATCTCCATGGGTAGAGATGTTAGCCCCCAAGTGACACATTAGGCTTCTGAAGCAGGAGATAATGTTTAAATTTGAAGGTGTTTCAATGCTACCTGGTTACAGGAATTCTGTGGATGTTTCTACTGAAATACATGGTCCACAAAAATGTTGCCATGTTGTCCCATAATGGATGATTCTACATGGCAGAATCACTGGTGATAAACTGTTACAATGGATTTTGTTCCTGTAGATAGAACATTTTGGCTAGTCAGCTTCCTGAGGGCACGTTGTTTTTTACCATTTCCATAAATCATCAAATGCTGGTGTTGGGAGAGACGAGTGGAAACAGCAAATGACACAAGTGGTTGAATATTGAAACACGTCTTTCAAAGGGTCAGCTTGAGCTTTGTGGGCTAAATGGGCCGTGTTGTATTATTCTGCGATTCTAAAAGTTGTATCAATGTCGAGACTGTAGGTGAAGGAACATCTGCAAGTGACTATAAATATGCGAGGGGAAAATGGGCAAACTCTGGCAAATAGTGTTCACAATGCACAAATCTGGGGCAATGGCCAATACTGAACGTACAGCAATTAGAAAGCATATCTACAGAATAAAAAGTAGACACAAAATGCTAGAGTAACTCAGTGGGACAGGCAGCATCTCTAGAGAGAAGGAATGGGTGACGTTTTGGGTTGAGACCCTTCTTTCTCTCCAGAGATGCTGCCTGTCCCGCTGAGTTACTCCAGCATTTTGTGTCTTTACTTGATTTAAACCAGCATCTGCAGTTCTTTCCTCTACAGTAGTAAAGCAGCTGACAGACAAAGACACTTTGCTGTTACTGTTCATAACTCTGATGATGACCAACATTAGGAAGACACAGTCAAAGCAAGCAGGGTATGTTTGCATAGGTTCAATTGTTGAATAGAAAATAATGTATACTGTCTATCCATTAGGAATAGAGTGGAGCCATGAAATGTGGTGCTGACCATTGTAACCAGATCAATTAAAATTAAAACTGATCTTACTTTCTGGTTATGTTTAAGAAGGAACTGCAGATGCTGGAAAATCGAAGGTAGACAAAAATGCTGGAGAAACTCAGCGGGTGAGGCAGCATCTATGGAGCTAAGGAAATAGGCAACGTTTCGGGTCGAGACCCTTCTTCAGACTGTGAGGGTGGGGGGGGGGGGGGGGGTGGTGGAGACAGCGGACTGAGGGAGGGCTGGGAAGGGGAGGATAAAGCAGGGACAACCTGAAATTAGAGAAGTCAATGTTCATACCGCTGGGGTTGTTAACTGCCCAAGCGAAATATGAGGTGCTCCTCCTCCAATTTATGGTGGGCTTCACTTTGGCCATGGAGGAGGCCCAGGACAGAAAGGTCGGATTCGGAATGTGAGGGGGAGTTGAAGTGCTGAGCCACCGGGAGATCAGGTTGGTTAATGCGGACCGAGCGGAGGCATTGGGCGAAGCGATAGCCAAGCCTACGCTTGGTCTCACCGCTGTAGAGCAGCTGACACCTAGAGCAGCGGATGCAATAGATGAGGTTGGAGGAGGTGCAGGTGAACCTCTGCCGCACCTGGAAACACTGTTTGTGTCCTTGAATGGAGTCAAGGGGGGAGGTAAAGCGACAAGTGTAGCATTTCCTGCGGTTGCAAGGGAAAGTTCCAGGAGAGGGGGTAGTTTGGGTGGGAAGGGACAAATTGACCAGGGAGTTATGGAGGGAGCGGTCTCTGCGGAAAGCAGACAGGGGAGGAGATGGGAAGATGTGGCCAGTGGTGGGATCCCGTTGAGGGTGGCAAAAATGTCGGAGGATTATTTGTTGTATGTGACGGCTGGTAGGGTGGAAAGTGAGAACAAGAGGTTCTCTGCCCTTGTTACGTGTGGGGGGATGGGGAGTGAAAGCAGAGTTATGGGATATAGAAGAGACCCTGGTGACAGCTTTGCCCAGGTGTAATGTAGTGTAGGAATATCATCTGCTTTTGTCAGACCAGTACAATTTCACTGAAGCATCTGTAAACGGACATTATGCTATTCAAAATCTTATGCAGGCACCTTAATTCATGATAAATGTGATGAGATGGGGTGCTGAAAAATGGCCCAAAACTGCTGGTGAAATACTTCAAACATCCTTAGCTTATCCATGAAACTGGGTCCCATTGCAATCATTCTAATGTATGCCCCAAAAACTGGGAATAGACAAGTGCAATTTCTACTTTATGGTAAAAAACTTTGAGATATAATGAGTGGTCAACTAGTAACTGTAAAGTGCTAGGTGCGTACAACTGTAGATCACCCATCTGCAAGAGGAGGAGAGATTTTGATTTCCGTATATTTTCTGTTTAATTTTCAGATTTTCACTGCACAAGTTTTCCCATTTGCCCATTGCTATATCAATGATTTGGACAAGAATGTATAAGGCAAGATATGCAAATTTGCAAACTACATTCTAATAAGTGGTTTTGTAGACAATGAAGATGGTTATCAAGAATTTCAGTGGGACATTGATCAGCTGTGCAAGTGGGCCGAGAAATGGCAAATGGAGTTTGATTATAATAAGTGCGAGGTATTCCATTTTGGAAAGTCAAACCATTGTGAAAGGTAAGGCCCCTGGGGAGTGCCTGAGAGCAGAGGGATTTAGGGTTGCAGTTCTCTGAAAGCACATAAATAAATGCTGAAGGAAGCATTTGGCAGGCTGGTCTTCATAAGTATAGAAGTTAGGACTTTATGATATAGCTGCATGAAAGATTGGTGAAGCCACACTTGGAGTATTGTGTTCAGTTTTGGTGACACAAGTTCAAGTTCAAGTGAGTTTATTATCATGTGTCCCTGATAGGACAATGACATTCTTGCTTTGCTTCAGCACAACAGAACATAGTAGGCATTGACTACAAAAACAGATCAGTGTGTCCATATAGCATTATATAAATATGTACACACATGAATAAATAAACTGATAAAGTGCAAATAACAGATAATGGGTTATTAATGTTCAGAGTTTTGTCCGAGCCAGGTTTAATAGCCTGATGGCTGTGGGGAAGTAGCTATTCCTGAACCTGGTCGTTGCAGTCTTCAGGCTCCTGTACCTTCTACCTGAAGGTAGCAGGGAGATGAGTGTGTGGCCAGGATGGTGTGGGTCCTTGATGATACTGCCAGCCTTTTTGAGGCAGCGACTGTGGTAAATCCCCTCGATGGAAGGAAGATCAGAGCCAATGATGGACTGGGCAGTGCTTACTACTTTTTGTAGTCTTTTCCTCTCCAGGGCGCTCAAGTTGCCAAACCAAGCCACGATGCAACCGGTCAGCAAGCTCTCTACTGTGCACCTGTAGAAGTTAGAGAAAGTCCTCCTTGACAAACTGACTCTCCGTAATATTCTCAGGAAGTAGAGGCGCTGATGAGCTTTCTTGATAATTGCATCAGTGTTCTCGGACCAGGAAAGATCTTCAGAGATGTGCACGCCCAGGAATTTGAAGCTCTTGACCCTTTCAACCATTGACCTGTTGATATAAACAGGACTGTGGGTCCCCATCCTACTCCTTCCAAAGTCCACAATCAGTTCCTTGGTTTTGCTGGTGTTGAGGGCCAGGTTATCGTGCTGGCACCACATGGACAGTTGCTCGATCTCTCTTCTGTAATCCGACTCATCCCCATCGGTGATACATCCCACAACAGTGGTGTCGTCAGCGAACTTGATGATGGAGTTCGCACTATGACCGGCTATGCAGTCATGAGTATAGAGTGAGTACAGCAGGGGGCTGAGCACGCAGCCTTGAGGTGTTCCCGTGCTGATTGTTATCGAGTCTGACACATTTCCACCAATACGAACAGACTGTGGTCTGTGAATGAGGAAGTCGAGGATCCAATTGCAGAGGGATGCGCAGAGACCCAGTTCTGCGAGTTTGGTAACCAGCTTGAAGGGGATGATAAGGGTATTAAATGCCAAGCTGTAATCGATGAATAACAGCCTGATATATGAGTTTTTGTTGTCCAAGTGGTCCAGAGCGGACTGGAGAGCCAGCGAGATCGCATCCACCGTTGATCTGTTGTGCGGTAAGCGAACTGCAGTGGGTCCAGGTTTTTGTCAAGGTAGGAGTTGATTTGCTACATGATCAACCTCTCGAAGCACTTCATCACCACAGGCATTAGTGCCACAGGTCGATAGTCATTGAGACACGTCACCTTGCTCTTCTTGGGCACTGGTATAATTTGAAGCAGGTGGGAACCTCGGACCTCAGAAGTGAGAGGTTGAAAATGTCCATAAAAACTCCAGCCAGTTGGTCCGCACAGGTTTTTAGAACACAACCAGGTATGCCATCAGGTCCAGGCGCCCCTCTGAAGGATTTCCTGACGTCGGCCTCTGTGACTGAGACTGAAATACCATCACAGCGAATAGGGGCTAGGGAAGGCACATCGGTGTTCTCCCTATCAAAGCGTGCGTAAAACGCATTAAGCTCATCAGGGAGTGATGGTTCGCCGACATTCGAGCTGCCTCCTGGTTTTGCCTTGTAGGAGGTGATTGCATTCAGGCCCCGCCACAGCTGCCGAGCATCTGTCTCATCCTCCAGCTTGGAGCAGAAGTCCCTTTTGGCCTTTTTGATGGCCTTACCAAGGTCGTATCTGGCCTTCTTATAGACCACTGTATCATCAGACATGAATGCCCGGTGTCTGGTCTTCAGAAGAGTGCGGATCTCAAAGTTGATCCAAGGTTTCTGATTGGGAAACACTCGGAAGGTTTTTGTAGGGATGCAGTCCTCCACACATTTCTTAATGAAGTCTGTAACGACTGTGGTGTATTTGTTCAAGTCGGTTGCCGAGTCCTTGAACATTGTCCAGTCTACCGACTCCAAACTGTCCTGCCCCCCCCACCCCCGCCAAGCCCAGCTCTGTACTGTCCTCACCTCTGGGGGTGAGCTCTTTAATTGCTGCCTGTAGGCAGGAAGAAGCAGCACCGCAGTGTGGTCGGATTTACCCAAGCGAGGGCGAGGGATAGAGCGGTAGGCATTCTTGATGGTGGTGTAGCAGCGGTCGAGGGTGTTTGGTCCTCTGGTGCAGCAGGAGACATGTTGGTGGAAGTTGGGGGGTGATTTTCTTGAGGTTTGCCTTATTGAAGTCCCCAGCAATGGTGGTAAATGCCTCGGGGTAAGATGTCTGGTGTTTGTTGACCACGGCGTGCAGCTCCTCCAGTGCCAGACGGACGTCTGCCTGGGGTGGGATGTAGACCGCGGTCAGGATGATGGAGGTGAATTCCCTCGGAAGGTAGAAGGTAGACTCTGCTACAGGAAAGATGCTATTAAACTGGAAATAGTGCAGAGAAATAGTGCAGGGACTCGAGGACCTGAGCTTTAGGGCGGCGTTAGGCAGGCTAGGATTTGCTTGGAACAGGAAGCTGAAACTTAAAAGTGTATAAAATCATGAGAGCATTAGATAGGGTGAATGAGCAGAGTCTTTTTTATTCAGGGTAGCAGAATCAAGAACTCTTAGGTTTAAGGTGAGATGGGAAAGATTTTGTTGGAACCAGAGGGGGAACCTTTTCACACAGAGGGTGGTAGGTACACGGAAGGTACATGCCAGAGGAGGTAGTTGAAGCAGGTACAATAAAAATATTTAGATGTAATTTGGACAGGTACATTGATAGGAAAAGTTTAGATGGTTATGAGCCACATATTTTCTGACTGTTTGACTATTTATTTCTGACTAGGCAAACATCATGACTTCCTCAGAAATTATATTTTCCATAAACCTAAGTTTTACACTTAATAGCTGCTAGTAAATCATACAGATCAAAGCATTACTACATCAGAAAAAACAATATTTTGGCTGCTATGTAGAAAATGTACATTCTGCCATTATTACAGAGTTTATGGCAGGAACAATGTCAGTGCAATAATTAGTTGGAGCAGTTTGTTGTTTAATCAGTTGTGGACATTGGACAAGGAATCTCGCAATATAGAGACAGTTCAGAGTTGTGGTGAAGCAGAGATATGTATCGTCAGAGGACATATTTTGGGGCAATGTCACTGAGGGGAAACAAGGAAATGAGGAATAGGAGGAAGCCTTCCTTACCTATGGCTTTACTTTTACAGATAGAACACGGAAAGAGGCCCTTCGGCCCACTGAGTCTGTGCCCCGACCAGCGATCACCCTGTACACTATCACTATCCTACACACTAGGGACAATTTTACAACTTACCGAAGCCAATGAACTGACAAACGTGCACGTCTTTGGAGTGTAGGAGAAAACCAGAGCACCTGGAAAAAACCCAAGCGACCACAGGCAGAATGTACAAACTCTGTACAGACAGTACCTGTAGTCAGGAATTAACTCGGGTCTCTGGTGCTGTAAGGCAGCAACTCTACTGCTGCACCACTGTGCCACTCTTCACTTACCGGATATTTTATCATTGTATTCACACAGATTATTTCTTCCCCCACAGCCAAAATCCTCCCCAAATCACTCTGCAACCTTCAAATATACTGTGCAAAGACTCCAGCTTCCAACTCCACTGGCTAAATACCAAATATTGGACTTAATATTCACTAGTCTTTATATGCATTTATTTAAATCTCAAAATTGTTTCCAAGTAGATATTTATCTGGTTTCTTTATAATTGCATGAGAAATGTGTAAGGCTAAAGCAAAAGTATGATCTTAATTTCAGGTAATTCATCACCAAAAAAAAAGGATTTAAAGATACCAGTTCAGTACAGTTTATTGTCATGCGTACCGATGTGTAGTGTAAAGCTTTTTGTTGCGTGCTAACCAGTCAGCAGAAAGACAATACATGATTACAACCAATCCATTTACAGTGTATAGATACATGATAAGAGAATATCATTTAGTGCAAGGTAAAGCCAGCAAAGTCTGGTCAAGGATAGTCCGAGGGACATCACAGGTAGATAGTAGTTCAGCACTGCTCTCTGGTTGTGGTAGGATGATTCAGTTGCCTGACAACAGCTGGGAAGAAACTGTCCCTGAATCTGGTGGTGTGCGTTTTCACACTTCTATAACTTTTGCCTGATGGGAGAGGGGAGGAGTGGCCAGGGTGTAACTAAATACATGAAATTCTAAATAAATTCCAATAATTGGAAATCAAAATCCTGCAGATGCAGAGAATGTTTCAGGTCCATACCCTTCTTCAGTCTGAGAAAGTGACCCATCCCAAAACGTCATCTGTCCATTTCCTCCACAGTTGCTGTCCGACCCGTTGAGTTCCTCCAGCACTTTGTTTTCAGTTAAAGGGTCTTCCAGCATTTACCGTTTTTATTTAAACGCATTAGCCCAGTTACATGGAAATTAACATAAAATGCTGCAACAGTGCTTAATAACAGTCCTTCAAGCGTCACGTCCTGTACAAAGTGTTGTCCCCTTTCCCCATTCCCCATCTTTACAGGCTGTTCTGCAAAAGACAAAACATAACCAGTAATCCCTACCACACCCAGCATCTCATTTATTCACAAAGATGCTGCAGGATAGCCACTTACTTAACTTACAAACATGTTCTTTTTATAAAACGATTTACATTGTGCAAAGCAGCGTATGCTACAGTTTTCTATGCAGAAGTAGATAGGCATCGAGATGTACTGCACTGCAACTGTGGATCAACAGAAGACAGAGCAGTTCATCACATGCTACAACTTTAAAGTGGTGCTGACCAACATCACATATAGTACAATCCCTCCTTCACAAAATAACCAAGAAAATAACCATCCCTGTGTGCTCCTGATTCATGACTCAACAGACTGTCTTTCCACATCTGGACCCCAGCCTGTTCCTCCAATAAAGGTTGAATTCCACCATCATAAGCTTGGGTGTGAAATGTGTTGTATCAACATTGCCTAATGCCACAACTGGCATTTGTCTCACGCAGGATTCATCCAATTAGCAGCGACAGGTTTTGCAGTAACATGTCTGTCTTTAAACTGCCTCAATTTGTCTTTCTGTTCTATTTGTGGTTATGAGTACCCTTTCATCAACCATTGAAGCACGTTCATCTCTGAATTGCACTGCTAATGCAACTGTCTTCATACCTGTAAGTTCTTGAGTTATAGGAGCAGAATTAGAAGTGCTAAAGCAATCTTCATGATCTTGTGCACCATTACCACTCCAATCTACGGAACCGTGCTATTTTCAAGTGTTAGTGCAATATCTTAGTTTAATTTAGTTTAGAAACACAGCATGGAAACAGGCCCTTCACGTGGTCTCCTAATCTGAGGAAAGACATTCTTGCCATAGAGGGAGTACAGAGAAGGTTCACCAGACTGATTCCTGGGATGTCAGGACTTTCATATGAAGAAAGACTGGATAGACTCGGCATGTACTCGCTAGAATTTAGAAGATTGAGGGGGGATCTTATAGAAACATACAACATTCTTAAGTGGTTGGACAGGCTAGATGCAGGAAGATTGTTCCCGATGTTGGGGAAGTCAGAACAAGGGGTCAGAGTTTAAGGATAAGGGGGTAGTCTTGTAGGACCAAGATGAGAAAAACATTTTTCACACAGAGTGGTGAATCTCTGGAATTCTATGCCACAGAAGGTAGTTGAGGCCAGTTCATTGGCTATATTTAAGAGGGAGTTAGATGTGGCCCTTGTGGCTAAGGGGATAAGGGGATATGGAGAGAAGGCAGGTACGGGATACTGAGTTGGATGATCAGCCGTGATCCTATTGAATGGCGGTGCAGGCTCGAAGGGCCGAGTGGCCTACTCCTGCACCTATTTTCTTTGTTTCTATGTTTCTATGCTTCACTGAACCTATGCCGACCATTGATCTGAAGAAGGGTCTCGACACGAAACGTCACCCATTCCTTCTCTCCAGAGATGCTGTCTGTCCCGCTGAGTTAATCCAGTATTTTGTGTCTACCTTCTGACCATTAATCATCCATTCACACTAGTTCTACGTTATCCAACTTTCTCATCAACTCTCTACACTAGAGGTGATTTGCAGAGGTCAATTAACCCACAAACCGCGCATCTTTGGGATGTCGGAGGAAACCAGAATGAACGGTGGACAAGGATAGCGTTCAAGCCCCAGACTGACAGTACCCGAGGTCAGGATTGAGGCAGCAGCTCTTCCACTGTGCCCCTATAGGTTTACTAGAATGATTTTTTTTAAATTCGGGGGGGGGTTCAAAACCAACATTTTGCAGCAGTCTTCAGTGTGGTTGTATTCAACAGAATGTAACTATATGGTGGTCGCTGTGTTGTCTTGAATGACGACTTGCTGCTGGAGAACATTGGTCCACAATCCAGTTGAAATGCCACAGTTTGCCTTTGCACCAACATCATGGTGAAGATACATCCAGTGAGAATTCCTTTCACTAAAATGATTTTGTCTGGCACCAGAAATATTGTGTTCCCTTCATACTCTGAATCTGACCCCACCTCTATAGCAGCGTGTCCATTATCTTATCCGTTGCACACGGATTTTCCTATGTCCTCTTCATTATGCACTGATGTAGAATTCCACATTATACACATGCTTTTCCCCACACAACGAACATTTCTTTTCCAGCTGTTCATGTTACCATCCAGAACACATGCAGTTTCTAAGCAACCTTGGTTGTGCTTTCCCTTTTCTGCCTCCTAACTCACACTTCACCACATGTATTTCCTGCTGCTGACTCTGATATTAGATAGCTTCGTAGCTTTGGTATGGTTCTGTGCACATCTTTCTCCAGAGCTAAATATCTTTCGCATAGTGGCCATTCCCTCATGTTGAACTCATAGATTTTACAAAAATCTCCTCTCTGACAAATGAATCCTTTAAATCTCTGACATTCTTGTTTCTAGCAGCAAACTTTGAATTAATTACAGAAATATCAAAGGATCTCCTTACTTTTAGTTATGTGCAAAAACACAGATAACAGGAACTCTGCAGGTTAGGCAGCATCTATGGAGGGATATGGACAGACAATGTTTCCAATTGAACCATCCTACCTCAACCAGAGAGCAATCCTGAACTACTATCTACCTAATCGAGAAACCCTCGGACGATCTTTGATCAGACTTTACTTACACTAAATGTTATTCCCTTATCATGTATCTGTACACTGTGAATGGCTCGAATGTAATCATGTATTGCCTTTCCGCTGGGTGATTAGCACGCAACAAAAGCTTTTCACTGTGCCCTGGTACGTGTGACAATAAACTAAACGGAACAGAATCATTCTTCACACTGAAGAAAGGCCCAACCTCAAACGTCATCTACCCATTTTCCTCCACAGATGCTGCCTGACCTGCTAAGTTCTTCCAGCAGCTTGTTTTTTGTTGTCGCATTCCAACTAGATATGTTTTACAGATTTCTTAATTTTCCTTCGATATCACAAAGGCAGGCGGGATGGCAGAAAATTGGCCAATGTAAGTTAGTGCAGGTGGTTTGTAAAATCCAGGGGGAGTAGATGAGAATGTAAGAAAAACAGGTAACATAGGTTAGATAAACCATCGATCACCCATTCACACTAGTTCTATGTTATCCCACCTTTGCACCCACTCTCTACAGACTAGGGGCAATTGAGAGAGGCCAACGAACCTACAAACTCATACATCTTTGGGATGTGGGAGAAAACCAGAGTACCCGAAGGAAACCATCGCTGACACAAGAACATTCGAACTTAACACACAGGCCCCGAGGTCAGGATCGAGCCTGAGTCTCTGGCGCTGCGAAGTAGCAGATCTACCAGCTGCGCCACTGTGCTACCCTATTCAGTGGTGACAGTGGAATTGTTGGTGATCTGCGTGAAGAAGACGTAAATGGAAGGGGACGAATGAGGGCAGAGGAGGGAGGAAAACAAAACAATGCCGTGACCATAAGATAAAAAACACAGCAGCTGGCGAAAATCTGAAAGAGAAGAGAATGTTTCTGGAAATTGAAGTCTTGGCTCCAGCAGTGGTTGTTTCCTCTCTCTTCTCTTCTCGTTCATCTCCTTCAGTTCACATCTTCTCCGGACAAATCAACAGTGATTAACAAGCCATCACCACTCTCTCTCAGCAGAAACCACTATCACTTGTGTCATTCGGTCTCTCCTGGCCTTGTGTCCATCACAGGCATTGCCCTAAGCTCTGCCTTCTGCCATCCCTTCCTCATTTCCTCTGCGTTGGATTTCTAACTTTCTGTAGTTCTGATGAAAGTTAATCACACGCTACAATTTCAAAGAGCTGCCAAATAATACGTTACACACAAAATGATTTAGTTAATTGAGTCTGAAGAAGGGTCTCGACCCGAAACATTGCCTTTTTCCTTCGCTCCAGAGATGCTGCCTCACCCGCTGAGTTTCTCCAGCATTTTTGTCTACCTTCGATTTTCCAGCATCTGCAGTTCCTTCTTAAACATAGTTAATTAATGTGGCTGTTGGTGGAAACAAAAAAATGCAGATGCTGGTCAAAACACAAACGGACACAAAGTGCTGGAGTAACTCAGCAAGTCAAGCAGCATCTCTGGAGAACAGCGATAGGTGGTATTTTGGGTCGAGACATGTGATGGGTCTGAATGGGGACATAAATAAGCCATGAAGTTTACTTGCCTTATTTTAATGGTTTCCCAGGAACTGCTGCATAAAATGACATCAGGTTCAACAGGACAAGAGCGAGCCATTCAGGCCGATTGATTCCTGCTGATGTTTATACAGCACATGAAACTCCTCTCACACTTCTTCTGCAAGTCTAAGGGTTCCCCTTAGATTTTGTTTCCTGGCCTCTTGCTTCAAGCAAAATTCCAGCTGGATTCAGGACAGTTTTTTTTCCAATTCCACAAAAGAATCGTAAAATATCAGATCCAAATTTAATCAACAATTAATACGTCAATAAAAAAAAAAGCAATACAATGCAACAGACTAAGTGAAAAAGCACCAAGCTGCCAACCTAAATTTCAAAAGGTTCATTTGAGAAGTTTACTCCCACGCACTAAGCTGCCCACGCACGACTGGAGCCGATTCAAAATGGATGAGGAAAGCTGCCAACAAGGAAGCAAAAGAAAGCTGCACGATCCAGTGAGGGAGCCCAAATGAGTCTTGTGCTGGGCATCAACAGAACTCTTAAAGCTGGCCGCTCTCTGTACTGTAAAACATGGCCTGGCACATGCCCACCTTTGTGACCCACACTCCCATGTAGCTGCTAATGAAGACCCATAAAATCATGGCTCTGGGGTCTGCAACAAACATATTCATTGGCAGGAACTATAGCCTAATAGTTAACTGGCAGGGAAAATCAACAGTAAGTCAGATATGTTATATTAGTTCTATGGAAATTCTGGAAGATTGTGAAATGACAGATGTGTTAAATTAATACTTCTTGGCAAACAGAAGGCAGCAGACAAATTCCAGAGCTGGCCATTTTAACCATGGAATCCATCAAATTCGGAAGAGTCAGTAAATCATGAGTTTAAGCAAAAGTCAGAGAATTAAAAGGGTAGTTTTCTGACTCTTCACTGTCAGACACTGGCAAGAAAAGGAGCAGATTCCAATAAGCAATATACTGAGAGTCTGTTCGATCAAAATGTAGTTGGCATGGTTAAAATCACTGGCCTTCGAGAGCAAGAGTCACTTAAGCCATACTAATGAATGTGGCAACATATGCGAGTGGGAGCCGTGCCCACAAGAAGAGAGGAGGAGTCCAACAGAAAGTGTTTAACTAAAGCAGATTGGTTTATTCTAGTGGAACGATTTTCTAATACGCCGATGTTTGATTTGACACAAAGTTGAAACCAATTCTGTCAGCACATTTGTGTGGGCTGAATATGGACTCTTTCTGATTTATCACTCACTATTGCAGTAAACGTACCCACTGAGCTGGGCGGCTCAGCAGTAGAGTTGCTGCCTTGCAGCACCAGAGACCCGGGTTCAATCCTGACTAAGGGTGCTATCTGTACGGAGTTTGTACGTTCTCCCTGTGGGTTTTCTCTGGGTGCTCCTGTTTTCTCCCACATTCCAAAGATGTGCAGGTTTGTAGGTTCATTCGATTTGGTAAAATTGTAAATTGTCCCCAGTGTGCAGGATAGTGTTAGTGCACGGGATGATCGCTGGTCGGCGCACACTCGATGGGCTGAAGGGCCTGTTTCCATGCAGTTTCTCTGAAGTCTACAGTCACTGATCTCTTGTTGAATTTTGTCACCTAGCTCAGAGACTACATGCTGAACCCGGATAATAGCAGTTAATTGAGTCAATGCCCAGAACTGGGGAACCACTTAAGGGCCTGTCCCACCAGCATGTGGCTCCATGCGGTGAGCGAGACCTAACGTGGTCTCTTGAGCCGTCCGGCCTCGCGGGGCCGGTCCCACTTCGATCGCCGGAGCCGTGCAGAGTTGTGCGGAGCTGGTCCCGACATCGCGCGGGTCTCCGAAAAACTGACCGTGTTCAAAAATTCCGCGCGGCAACGGCCTGTCAGCCCGCAGCCGCCTCGACGCACTGCCTCGACGTCGTGCCTCCGTGTCCCTCTCTATATGTGCCTCCGTGTCCCTCTCTATATGTGCCTCTGTCCCTCTCTGTGTGTCCCTCTCTGTCCTTGCGAACTTACCGCGGACTTCGCTCCAACTTCGCGCCAAGTCACGCCACTCACCCGCCCTCCGCGCGGCCCCCGCTGCTGGTTTGGTCGCGCTCGCCGCATGCAGGCACATGCTGGTGGGACAGGCCCTTTATGCTTTTGGTTGTGAAGAGATGTAAATTGAAGTACTGTATCTGTAAGCGAAGATGTCTATTTGACTATTATTTTGGCCTTGGAAACTTGACATGACCCAGAATATAATCTAGATACGAGGAAGTTACAGTGCAATTTAAAAGAAATATATGGAAATTCCACACGTTTTCAACACAATTCAATCAGAAGGTTTGCTCTTTTATCTTAACACATTTTGATTCTTCAATACTCCCTGCTGTGTTGGAGATCCCTGGGGCCGATTTCATCAGTTCTAATAAAGCATAGCTCAGACAGCAAATCTACAGCTCAAGAGTGCTCTGGAATTCATTACACCAACGGAACAGAAGAGAAATGTCGAGAGTAGCTTGTGCACAGTTATAAATGCAAAGGCAATCAACAGTTTGTGCACTTTTACGATCTTAATCTGAAACTCAATCCACTGGAGTAATTTAGCACCATGCTGTTTTTCAAGGAGTACGGACAAATAAAAAGATCAGTAATGTACTCACTAGAGTTTCAGCAACACCAACATATCCATATAATTGACATCCAGAGAGAGCTGTTCACATTTATTTCAAATAGTTGACATGTTAACATTGTTGCTGTGGGTTGATTGTTACTTTTCTATATTCCCAAACTAGTATTTTATTTTCCAGTGTTTTAGGTTTCTCACGCATGGTGGCTACAAGTCAACTGGTGCCAGACATCATCAGGTCGTAGAGTCAGAGAGCAACACAGCATGGAATAGATGTATGTCTTGCCCATGCTGACCAGGTTGGCATATTGGGAGAGCCCCATTTGCCTGGATTTGGCCCATATCTATCTACACACTTCTTATCCATTCATCTGTCCTGACATCTTTTAAAAGTCGTAATTTAATCTACTTTTATAGGTTTCCCGTGGCAGCTCATTCCAGATACGGACTACCCTCCGAGTGGAAAAAGTTGCTCTTGAGTTCCCTCATCTCTCTCTCTCCCCTCTCACCTTAAGCCTTTGCCCTCTAGTTTTTCAATCCTCTATCCTATGACAAAGACTGTGAATGCTCACCATATCCACACCCCTCATGATCTTGTACATATTGACAAGATTACAAGCTGAGACTCACTCTCGATGACCCAATGGAGAAATTCTGCAATGTGGTCACTTAATCTGCATTTTTGTCCCCCCCATTGTAGACGAGACCATGTCATGAGGACCAAATACAATACACTAAATTAGAAGTAGTACAAAGGAACCATTGCTTAACCTGGAAGGACCACTTTGATCCACGGATGGTGGAAAAGAAAGAGATGAAAAGGGCAGGTGTTGCATTTCCTGCCGGTGCCCGAGTCAGGGAGTGAGCAGTGGATGGCGGAGATGGGACAGGGTATTGTGGGGCAAACTGTCCTTTGGAAAGCTGAAAGGCAGGGAGTTGAGTGGTGGACTTTATGGTGGTATGTACAGCACATGGACTCTCAGCAAATGTTTGATTTTCCCATAGAAAATAGACACAATATGCTGGAGTAACTCAGCATGACAGGCAACATCTCTGGGTAGTGGGAATGGGTAACATTTTGAGTATTTTTTTTTCCTTCTTCAGACTGAGTCAGGGCTGAGGGAGACACAGAGATAAGGTAGTGTAAGGTGTGAAAATGAGACAACAAAGATGATGTAGGTCAAGGAAAATGTAGAATAGATCATTGTTAGCTAGGAGAAGGTGGCAACGAAGCACACAGAGATAAAATTAAATCAGAGGGACAGTCAGGCTGGTTGGAGAACTAGGAAGGGGAGGGATGGAGAGAGAGGGAAAGCAAGGGTTACTTGAAGTTAGAGAAGTCAATATTCATACTGCTGGGATGGAAGCTGCCCATACCTTATCGCATACCTTGCCACATTGAGAATCAAGAATTCTGAGGAAAAGTATGATACTATCCATTTGACACATGCAGTACATCTCTGTATTGAAAAGCAAGCATTGGTTACTGGAAACGTGGGCCAAAATCAGGAAATGTTGGAAGTTCAGAACGCTCCTGTATTAAAAAAGTCAAGATATTTTGTGCTGTTCTGAGAATAATTTGATTCTTGAGGTCCAATATTTAGTCAATCAGGTACTTTGATAGCGAACAATTCCTTGTTGTACTTTGAAGAGAACAATATATTCCACCTGGCCAGACTGACAATCAACCCTTGGGTGGCAGCATCTAAACTGCCTGTATATTTCATTACTGATTTAGAATCTTGCTGTGCACAAATTAACATTTGTCGCACATCAAAAGTAATTAATTAATTATGAAGAATTTTGAGATGTCTTCCGTTGTAAAAGATGTCATAAAAATGAAAGTTTCCCTTTAAAGACTAATTCACAGAGGAGCTATAAATATCACAGTAATTCCTTAATTTACAAACGTTTGATTTATGAAATTCTGCTGTATCACCATTGGCACTTTGGGGTGCAAGTCTTTGATTTACATAGCTATTTTGCACTATAGAAAATGCGCATACCAATATTCTGGACCAAAATGCCCATACTGCGTATTAATTGTTTCTTTCAATTACAAAATGTAATTTTACAAAACATTTTCCAAGAACATGGGTCGATGTGGGCAAGTTAGGCTGAAGGGCCTGTTTACACACTGTATGACTCAGATTCCTTTTGTAAACCAAGGGATGGCTATACACAATTTCACAGCCACAATAGCAACCACATGCATAAGTATCGGGTCAGCCATAAGCATGAAATCTTGTTATATTTTTATCACACTATACATTCCCTTGATGTTTAGTCTGACATGAACATAGCAAGAAGAGTGGGGTACTTAACTGCCCTGTTGCTGAAATTATTGGCGAAGCTCATACCAGGTGAGAGATTTTGGTGAAAACGTCCTCATTGTAGACTTCTTATATGGTAACCCTTTGCTGAGCTACAGGTGGAAGGAGATTTGCATCCTGGATAACCAGACCACCTGATCCGTGCCATTTCCCTCCTCCCCACTCTTCTGGCAGATGGCCCTCCTTGTGCTCTTAATTCATCTCACAATCACTGTGTCTTTGTGCTCTCAACACCATTTGATAACTCGGGTTGCAGTCCCAGTTACCCAGAATTTTGTGCACATTGTTCCATTGCAATTTGTTTTTTGCTTTGTTTGGTACACCACCTTCATTTAATGTTAGTGCAGAGCTGCTGTTTTGGTTTAACGGTCCGTGTTTACTTTAAAGATACCCTGGAAATGGGTCCTTCAGGCCATCGAGTTCACAACGACCATCGTGTGAACAACATGTTTCATGCTGTGACATCCCTCAACTTGAGTTGCACAAAATTAAATTCCCCAAACAACTCAAAAATAGCAAAATATACATTATTAAAAACATTCCGGCCACCCCATATGGTAAGTATGCTTTCTACCATTTTCAATTAATTTGATAGACAACTCAATCGCAAGCCACAAGTTTGAAGGCAACTTATTACTTCTACATACATCACGTTTCAACCTGTCATTTGTAACTTAGTAAGAAAAACATAAGTTGCTCCACATTTCAACCTCCATGTTGTGCCTTCACCAAAGACCCAGTGGAGACTCAGAACTTAGACACAGAGAAATTAAAATTTTTTTTTTTTTTTTAAATGGTACTATGACAGCATGACCTGTTCCTTTGTGGATTCAGTTGTGTTTTCATAAAGTTCACTTAAAAGTCTCAATCCAATCAATGGCATAAAATTGATTTACTACCCACACCTCTCTTCCAGCTTTCTCCCCCCTACTACAATCAGTCTGAAGAAGAGCCCTGACCCGAAATGTCACCGATTCATGTCCTCCAGACATGCTGCCTGATCTGCTGAGTTACTCCCGCACTTTTTACATTGACGAGAGAATCTGCGAAACATTTTGGTCGTGTAGCATCTCACAGTTTTGGAAATAAGAAAGTGTTTGGATTTGCGCAGAACAACAACCTCTGGCCATCGAGAAGCAGTTTATAGAAAACAACGATTTCCGTTAAGTTCAATCACAGTTGTAATGTAGAAAGTGCTGGACAAATTTGAGTATAGCAAGGTCGCATAAACAGCATTATGACCAAACACCCAATAATCGAATCGTGTTAGTTAAATGTTAGCTGGCACAAAAAAATAAATTCCCTGCTTCAAATGGTACCATTGTATCTTTTACATCCAATTGAGAGTGCAGCGGAGGCCTTGGTTTAATGTTTCACCTGACTGATGGACAGGACCTCTGATAGTTTTGCCTTCCCTTAACACTGCATTATTGTCAGTCTAGATTTTTGAAATATCATCAATTTTCCTCTTTGAGATGAATTAAGAGGCAGATATCAGTTTAGTTCAGTCATGTGCTGGTGCCAAGATCCCTCATTTTGGGACCAGACTGATTATTCCCTGAATATTTTGTGGAGCTGTATTCAATTAGATGTAACTATCCAATGGATATTGTGTCTAGAATCCAGATGTCGCAGGTTCTAATCAATCACTGAGTAGATTTAAACCAGATGGCGTCGAGGCCTTTGAGGTCCCTTACAATATACGGATAAAGGTTGAAAGTCATCTTAGCTGTGCCTTGAGAAAAACTAGTGAGAGAATGTCTTATTTCCTCTGCCCTCCTGTAATTCTCAGGTCTTACCTTTCAGTATCTCAACCTGTCCTTAATTTGGCTAGCTATTTCACACATTAGCAATCTTTCCGCTCATAATTGTCTAACAGTTCTTCAAACGATCAAAATGTAAGAAATATCTCCAAAGCAAGGTTTTGTAAACAAGAATATCAACTTGTATGTATAGAGCGGCTCTAACTTACTAGAACATTCCCAAGGACCTTCACAGGAACACTACCAAACAAAATTTGACATCAAGCCGCAACTAATCCGTTACACTAAAATATATTTCTCTCTAAATATTTATACCAACTCAAATAATCAATTAGATTTGACCAATAGTCTTCAAAATGCTGGCAGATCAAAATCAGTATAGAAAGGAAGAAATGAGATTGTTCACTACTAATTCTGCATTGACAATGTGCAAACGCTGCAGGCAATGACTTTATTTCCTGGACAAACTGGAGATATTAATTATGTCAGAAAATTTAGATTAAAAAAATATTTTATCTGATGGAAATTAGATCATCATGTATGTTACTGAACTAGGCTGTGATGTACCTGTGAAGAAGGGTCTCGACCCGAAACGTCACCCATTCCTTCTCTCCAGATATGCTACCTGTCCTGCAGAGTTACTCCAGCATTTTGTGTCCATCTAGGCTGTGATGTAACCTGTTAGTATGCTCTCTGCTGTAGAAGTTCAACAAGAGTATTCGGTGACATGCCAAAGTTCTCCTAATGCGGTAAAGCATTAGATGGGATTTCTTTGTGAATGCATCTATGTGTTGGGCCCAGAACATTGGAAGTGTCCACACCCAGGAACCTCAAGCTGTTGGCTCCCTCCACCGCCGTTCCGTCAATTAAGACAGTGGCAAATGCTTAAAAATATTCACAAAGCATTGACACTTCAGGTCGGAATAGCAGCAGAACTTAAATCTGATCACCAACATACATGATAACTATTTATTCTGCCTGATGTGGCCTGTGAATAATTCATTTGATGGACACAGTGAGGGAATTGTGGTTAATGGAAACACTAACGCACCTAGAAACAACTAACGAGATTTTTACTTCCTTGGCCTTTGAGGATTTTAGTACAAGAATTGCTAAGTCAGAGCTGTCAATATGGCAATCCGACAAACCAACACAGACCGACCAACAATTTCATTTGAACGGGATTGCCTGTCCAAAACGTAGGCTTCTCTGAAGCAACTGTGAATAATGTTGTTCATGCGAAAAAAGGTTATTGTGAAAGTCATTTCATCAGAGAGGAATGACCTTGGTGTGAGCTCCAGATGATCTGCTTATTTTCATTGAACCCGAGTTAATTAAAACATTTTAATTGTTAATTATTTTAACACGTTTAATGATTTATCATTTCCTTTCATAGGACAATGAATTTTCAATTGCTTATGAATATTACTCAGTGTTTGTGATCGTCAAACCTGCCGAATCGCCTTCAGGATCCCACCACCACCACATTATTTGTTCCATTGTTAATACGTCTCAATGAGACGGCCCAGGCTGTTGCTGCTCTCGTTTAAAGGCCGCAGTCTGAATTTGGGCCTCCTCAGCCAACAACTGCTCAGGTTGGTCATTTCATGGAAGACAAGATTCAAGATTAAAGATGGGTTTATTGTCACATGTACCAATGAAGGTACAGTGAAATTCGAGTTACCATACGGCCACACCAAGTGAAAAGCAGTGAGACACACAACCACATAAAATGAAAGTTAACACAAACACTCCACTCAGCGGCTCCCCACATTCCTCACTGTGATGGAAGGTAATAAAGTCCAATCTCTCCCTCTTTCTATTTCGCGGTCGGGGTTGTCGAACCATCCGTGGTCGGGGCCATCAAAGCTCCCGCAGCTGGCTATCCAAGGCCCTCGCGTCGGGGTGACGAAACTCCCACGTCGGGACGGTTGAAACCCACCATGGCAGGCCCCTAAACAGTCAAGCTGCAGCCATTGGGGTCACACGACAGAAGACAACATCCTTCTGAATGGCAAGAAGCTGGAGAATGAAGTTTGACCCTCAACTGCATCCGGACACACAACCATCTGATGGAAAAAGCATGCAACAACCTGCTCAGCAATGAGGACTTTTTGGGTCTTCAGATTCCTCAACCATTGCCATCTGAAAAAGGATTTTACTTCGGAGTCACGTGAGTGATTCCGTGAAGAACCCCGCCAGTCCGCATGCGTGTCATTACGTCTTTTCGCAATGGCTCAGCGACTGACTGGCAGGCGCAACGGTCCTGCCAGCGGTAAGTTTAAACATACAGGTAAGTTTGTATTTCTTACCATGTTCTGTTTTTTTCTTGCAGGAACCTCTTCTTCTCGAGGTTTTCTGCTGGGTATTGTCGCGAAGTCCGGCGAGCCGCAGGGAAACCGGCTTGGGCTGTGGGGAGACTCCGGTCCGGACCGCAGAACCGAGGGCAGCCGGCGGCCGTCGGGTTCGCTACTCCAGTCGCTGACAATGTGGTCAGCGGCTTCCAGACCGCTGTGGTTCCCATGGAGGGGTAAATCCAGGAGGAAGGCAGTATCACCACCAGAGTCACTGACAGTACGGTCAGCGGCTCCCACACCGCTGTGGTCCCCAGGACATGGGGTGTAACCAACAATAAAGCGGTCAGGCCTATGGACTCTGGATGAGTCGGGCCGGGAGGGTTCCCCTCCGGTGATGATTAACATATTTGGACTAAACTAGATGGAGCTCCTAACGGAGAGGATGTTCCACCAAGACACACTCCAACAGGAGGAGTAGTGTCAGCGCCGGCCTATGGGAGAGCCCGCACCAGCGGCACCTGTTTCAGGGCTGCTAGATGTCTCCCTCTTGGAGGAGGAGAGCATGCGGGGCCAGTATTATTCTGCCGCTGAGTATGTTCCATTCTGGTATAGGTCTGTTGGAGAGGCCATATCAGCGCAGGTACCCTCAGGGGCCTGAGCCAGCACCTGTTCATGGCTGCCTACGATCTTCCCCTTTATGGAGTGGAGTGAGAGTGGTCAGTAGGTAACTGACTTCAAATTCTAAAGTATGTCCGTGGAACATACTGGAGCACATGCCTACAGGTTAAACGCAATCGTCACAGACGAAGGTGTTGCTGCCAGAAGAGTTGGTTACCAGCCGTCGGCAGAATACCTGGAAGGGGTCAGAGTTCCCCTCACGCTACAAGTGCCGGCAGTGACCAGTGCTATAGCTGCCGAATCTTCTATTCAGGTAAGACCTGTTCAACAGGCAAAACCTGGATGTCGGACCAATCAAGGTACCAATGACGAGCAAAGCTTCATCGGTTCGGCGACAACACACTCCACGCCTCCATTGGCAATAAGCGGTTCACTGAAGCTATGGCAGCGTGAAAACTAGACAGACATTCCATGCACCCTACCAGTCCTACTCTGTAACCAGGCAGGTAGGTGGGTCTGGCACTTCCGAAACACGGGGTAAGTGGACCACTTACAAGTTGGTAATTTTTACACTTGTTTGTACAACACATGTATGGTTAAGGCATTGCCACCTAACCATGTAAAACTGCACAATACCAGCATTCCAAGCAGGTTTGGAATTATGGCCAGGATTGCTTTCGAGACAGGATCGAAATATGGCCAGCGTTGTCTTTCACGACAGGCTTAGAATTATGGCCAGGTTCAGAATTATAAGGTAGGCTCATTATTATGGCCAGGATTGTCTTCCAAGACAGGCTTGGAAATCGGGCCAGAATTGTCGTTCAGGCAGGCACGGAATGATGGCAGACGTGGCCATTCATTGTTAAAGATGGAGAAGGTCGTGTAACTCGTATGCGCAGTATAAACCTTTCCGAATAGGAAACTTCGTTACTGACTAACAACTGATTTTCATAAGGATCTCAAAGAAACATTCTATTCAGTTCCCATTTACAGGGATCACCGGAGACATTTGAAATTATCAGGAGAATGATAACAGTAACAGTAACAGTACTGCAAAGAGTAGGAGTGAACGGGTCCTTTTCAGGATGGCAGGCAGTGACTAGTTGGGTGCCGCAAGGCTCAGTGCTGGGACCCCAGCTATTTACAATATATATTAATGATTTGGATGAGGGAATTAAATGCAACATCTCGAAGTTTGCGGATGACACGAAGCTGGGGGGCAATGTTAGCTGTGAGGAGGATGCTAGGAGGCTGCAAGGTGACTTGGATAGGCTGGGTGAGTGGGAAAATGCATGGCAGATGCAGTGTAATGTGGATAAATGTGAGGTTATCCACTTTGGTGGCAAGAACAGGAAAGTAGACTATTATTTGAATGGTGACTGATTAGGAAAAGGGGAGATGCAACGAGACCTGGGTGTCATGGTACACCAGTCATTGAAATTAGGCATGCACGTGCAACGGGCTGTGAAGAAAGCGAATGGTATGTTGGCATTCATAGCAAAGGGATTTGAGTACAAGAGCAGGGAGGTTCTACTGCAGTTGTATCGGGTCTTGGTGAGGCCACACCTGGAGTATTGCGTACAGTTTTGATCTCCTAATCTGAGGAAAGAGTACAGAGAAGGTTCACCAGACTGATTCCTGGGATGGCAGGACTTCCATATGAAGAAAGACTGGATAGACTTGGCTTGTACTCGCTGGAATTTCAAAGATTGAGGGGGGATCTCATAGAGACTTACAAAATTCTTAAGGGGTTGGACAGGCTAGATGCAGGAAGATTGTTCCCGATGTTGGGGAAGTCCAGGACAAGGGGTCACAGTTTAAGGATAAGGGGGAAGTCTTTTAGGAACGAGATGAGAAAATCATTTTTCACACAGAGAGTGGTGAATCTGTGGAATTCTCTGCCACAGAAGGTAGTTGAGGCCAGTTCGTTGGCTATATTTAAGAGGGAGTTGGATGTGGCCCTTGTGGCTAAAGGGATCAGGGGGTATGGAGAGAAGGCAGGTACAGGATACTGAGTTGGATGATCAGCCATGATCATATTGAATGGCGGTGCAGGCTCGAAGGGCTGAATGGCCTGCTCCTGCACCTATTTTCTATGTTTCTATGTTTCTATGTAATGATAATTTTACTAATGATGTGGCAATGATAACAGTAATGATAACAGTAAAACATTGCAAGATGGGCTAAATTATTTACCCAGGTATTTACCAAATTAATAAAATCGGTGCTTCAGCTACTCAGAGTTCAAAAACACTTGTTATGTCTAGTCTGGGTGATATTCTAATGCTCTATTCTGCAAAAATCAACTGTTTCAACCTGAAACTATATTTGAGAAATTGGGTCCCTCATCCATCCGGTTAAATTTAAGTAGTTACCAATAGACTTGTTGGTCATTGGGATTTACCTTCAACTATTAATTAGCCTATGACTCCACCTTGGGGCAAGAGATTGGAGTTAATAGAAACCTGTAACAACCTTGTTGTTATAAAGCAGCCTTCTATTAATCAAGAGTAATTGGCAATATAGTAGCTGTGCTTCAGCTGTGAAAGTAGCAACCGCTCAAGGGTCGTCTAGGTCATTGTTAACAGACCTATGCTATTACCAGCTGAAGCTAATAACGTTTAAAATGAAATTTCAGGTATATTACAAACCGTTGCTAAGTGCTCCAAGGTGGAAAATTGCGAATGTCGTCTCTAGTTCGGAGGTGGAGGAGATTTATATCAGTTGCCAATTCTTCAGTTATTGCTATCAACTATCTATAGACCCTAGGTGCATTATATGGGTAAAGGGTTATGGAGCGAATATGCATAATCTGCATGCTCAACTGCAGGTTGATACACTATGGTGGCGGCATATGTTAGTCACATGGGTGCAATCAAGTAAAAGCATCCTGTAATAATTTACATAATCTCATTTGCCACTGGTGTATCATCAAGTACAGATCAATGACAACACAGAATGGGTGTTGGATCACAAATTATTTATGAAATTATGGGTCGATGGAACACCGAATGTTGATGTGATGTTTCATGCTTATTCACGGTTGCAAAACTATGTGGCATAACAGTGGCAGGAGATACATTATCGCTACAAGGAGGAGGAATGTTCGTTATGTCTTCCTCCATTTTGCCCCATGTCGGATCTTGAAATAAAGTCAGCAAGATCCCACTTTAGGCTTTCGTACTGGCTGACTGGACTATGCAGCCAGGATTCCTGCTTTGTCAGGAATATTAATACAACCTTATACGGTTATTCTAAACGGAAAGCTTTGCTGGTCAGCCTGTGGCTCGGAAAACCAGCCTCTGCATGATAAAATCAATTTATTCTTTTGCAGATTCTGAGTAGACTGCTCCTACAGCTCAGGTTGTCATAACGATCCATGTATGTGCTCACGGCAGAGGGCAGGGATAGCATCCCAAAAACGCAGTACAGTTCTTCTCCAGGAGATGGGAAGAGCTTTGTTTAATGCTAATGTTACATTTAATATGGTACAGATAATGACGACTTGAAGTTCATTTTCCAATGGGTCTTTGACAATAATTGAGTTATAGGGCCATTAACTGTGCTTAATGTGCCTTCCCATCATATTTGCTGCAGCGAATGGGATCCACTCTGTCGGGCTCACCCCGGATATCGAGTTTGTAAAGGATCCTTAACACAAGTTCCCCCAGGACAGGTACAGGGCAGTATGGGATACTGACATAGTGTTAACACTACTTCACCAGGGGGCTCCAGCTACATCCTAGCTTTGGCCGTCCCATAAGGTGGTTATCCTCATGGCGCTGGTCTCAGCACAACAGGTCCAGTCACTGCATAATTGCGACTGGACAGGATGGTTACATCTGCAAATAATGTAAAATGTTATGTTTTAGTTAAGCAGAGCAGAAGGGGAGTCAGGTCCCAAACTAGTTTCAGGACATACCCAGGGACCTTCGGTTATGTGAGGTCACACATATACAACAATATTTCAAGGTTAGGGTTGAACTAGCAATGTTTGTTAGTTACAAAAGCCTTTATAAGAAGGTGTCAGTTTAGACCATCCCCAGGCAGTGAAACGGGGTTTGGTTTATATAGGAGTAGATACTGATTAAATCACTCTACCAGTAGCAAGGGTTATTTATGTTTCGCTGGACCACATCCTAGCAGCTGCGAGGTCAAACGAACGAACCTTCCAAACACTTTATAATAACCCATTGTCAGACCTGGGATTTTGCCAACTCTATTTTAGATTCAGTTATATAGTCCTTCCCGGATGAGAGGGGTTACTATTATGATTATTTATTCATTATGAATGTTTCCCTCATCTGTCAATGAAGCAGTTGTGGTTGTGTAGACTCGTTTCTCACGGCATGAAATCACAGAGCTTTGAAATCTTCACGGAATCATTCACGTGCCTCCGAAGTAAAATTGTAAGATTAAATGAGAACTTACCAGTTTGTAGTTTGATCTGTATTTTATGAGTTGTTACGATGAGCGATTATGTGTCCACCGCTCCCAACCCTCATATCACAAAGGTCATCTGGTAGTTCTAGGTTTATAATCTTACTATGTCACTTCAATTACTGTTATCTGTGATTTCACACCTCTGGTTTGAAGATTGACGCGCATGCGGACTGGCGGGGTTCTTCACGTAATCGCTCATCGTAACTTCTCATAAAATAAAGATCAAACTTCAAACTGGTAAATTCTCATTTAATCTTACTATTAAACACCAGCAGAGGGCCAGTCAAGCAAGGGTGTCAAAAGTTACAGGGAGAAGGCATGAGGATCAGGTTGAAAGGGAAAAGTCAGATCAGCCATGATCGAATGGTGGAGCAGACTCGGTGGGCTGAATGGCCAAATTCTGCTCTACGTCTTATAATTGTAGGATTACGATCAATGAGCAGCTGATCAAGTATCGTTCCTCCCTGATGTTCAGCAAGCAGAATTTCTCCCAAAACACCCTGCAAAGGCATGGCGTAAACAAAAAAGTCGTCTCTTCTTCCTTCTCCCTCCTCAGGCATTTGGCATTTATTCCTGCCCAGTATGGGTCTCTACCCAATCTCCCACTCATGAATCCCAGGTGGAATGCATCATGCACCACCTATGACTATTTGCACAGAAGACTTACCACATGTACAGGCATGCAGGTTGAAAGAACTCCAGGAAACACCAGGCAAAAGGCAACAGAAATCAATCAGTATATCTAACCTTGAAAGTGGTTGGTGTTTTTTTTTTTAATAGATCTGGTGCACAGTCCTCCTTAGAACTAATGTGGGTACAGCCATGCAAGATGGAAGAGAGCGCACTAATCACATTCCTGTATCATAGTGCTGGCATTAGATCAGCACTGCATACATTTTGCTGAAGATAGACACAAAATGCTGGAGTAACTGGGACAGGCAGCATCTCTGGAGAGATGGGATGGGTGACGTTTCGGGTCAAGACCCTTCTTCAAACTGGAGCTTGGCTACGCCACACTGCAATCCTCCAGATTTAGCTGTGGCTCATGAGATTCAAATTCTTCACCTGTCAAACAGAAATCCAACACTGCATAGATCATGCAGGGTGTTGCTTTCAGAAACTCTCAAACAGATCTCGTGTTGCCATGTTGCTGTGTACACCAGATATGTCTGGCACATCCAAAAAAAAAGGAAAAAGTCCTCAACTCAATACAAAATGCAATGAGTTTGGAGAATGTTTCCATGGGGTGTAGAATTTTGGTTTGCCAGATAAAGAATTTGTGTTCACTCCCTCGCAACTCAGAACAAAATGTAAAGGACTGAAAAAATGAAGTGTGATTTGGCCAAGCCCAAATCTGTTCATTGTTGGAGATCAAATGGTTAAAGCTCTGGTTTACTAATAGAACAGTGGCAAACAAATTCCTATGGAGCAAACACTCATTAAAAGAATGAGATTTAATCTGAAGAAGGGCCTCGAACCAAGACATTGTCCAGAGATGCTGTCTGTCCCACTGAGTTACTCCAGCATTTTGTGCCTATCTTCTGTGATTTACCTTTCTGCTCGTCCGATTTCTTTCTGTTTATCCAAGTTTCCCTCCTTGGTTGTTTGTGCAACCAAGGCACATTAACTGGAGAGGTAGCTTGTGCAAACCTAAGCTGTGTTATGCCATCCCAACCATGCCTGGAGGAATTTCAAAATGGACTGTCCTGAGAATGACAATGGAGGTAACAACGTGATCACTGCTTGTTATGTCTTCCAAAAGAACAAGAATAATCACAACAACTTCCTCTCAGTGAAACTAATTATTTGATTATGAACTCTTGAAAATTCACCACATTTGTGAGGTGACCGAAAGTCTATTTGTGAGATACATAGAGCTGAAGGTGGGTATATATGTGAATATATCTCCCTGTTTATCAGCAATTTCAATGGAGCCAGGGATTGATCTCAAGATGTTGATCAAGACGATTTTGTAGGAGGAGAAAGTTGTCCAGAAAGGCAATTGCAAGCTTTTCTCAACATTATTATAATGTTCCGATCTATTTATATAGCTGTGTGAATCGTGACATAGACGGCCTTCACTTCCCTTTACGCCATTCCAAAAATCTGACTCAGATGTGAGTCCCTCTGAAATAATTTTCATATCAGGGCTTAAAGGTTGAAGTTATTTTTTTTGCTTGACATGTAGCGGTCAGGCCACTTACGGGTCATACTCTCGTCATCAGAACGTGGACTGTCACGGGACAGGCTTTGGCGGGAAAGTGACCTCACATCAGCAGAAGCTCAGCTCGAGCCCATGAGCCAACAGATATGCCTTGCAGCAGCAACAACGACTTTTGTGTTAGAGTACCAAACGTGCATGTATACCTAACCTATAATGTCTGAATAAAGAAACCGTTTATTCACAACATTTGATGTCTCTACAAACACTCATTTTGGAGGATTGCCTGGGAATTTGGAAGACATTAGAATAGAGGGTATTACCGCTAAGGAGAGATTGGATAGGCTTGGATTGTTTTCTCTAGAACTTCAGATTTAGAGTTTAGTTTATAGATACAGCGTGGAAACAGGCCCTTCTGCCCACCGAGTCCATGCCGATCAGTGATCCCAACATACTAATACTATCTTACACACATTAGGGACAATTTACAATTTTACTGAAGCCAATTAACCTACAAACCTGGACATCTTGGTGTGCGGAAGGAAAAAGGAGCATCCGGAAAAAAACCCCACGCAGATTAAGGGGAGAATGTACAAATTCCATACAGACAACACCGTGGTCAGGATCGAACCCAGGTCACTGGTGCAACTCTTCTGCTGCACCACCCTGCTGCCTTGATAGCAGTATATAAAATGATCAGAGGTACTGATAGGGTAGACAGTCTGAACCTTTTTCCCAGGATGGAATCATAAAAGACTTATGGTGAAAGGGGACATAGCTTAAAGGAGATTTGCGGGGTAAGTTTTTTTACAGCGAGGGTGGTGGGTGTCTAGATGGCGCTGCCAGGGTGGGGTCAGATATTACTGTGGAGTTTAAGAGGCTTTTAGATAGGTACAGGGATATGTAGGGAATGGAGGGGTAGAGGTAATGCACAGGCAGAGGAGATTAGTTTAACTTGGTATAATGTTCAACACAGACATTCTGGGACAAAGGGCCTGTTACTGTGCTGTACCTTTCTTTGTTTTATGTCCAATTTTTTTTGTCACTGTCCTGCATATCACAAAAAAATAGAAAAGTAGAGTATCTTTTAAATAATGAGAGATTGAAAATTGTTGACATTGGGAATGTATAGTCCAGGACTAAAGGGTGCTTTACTGAAATTATATAACAATGCCTGGTAAGACTGCATCTGAAATATTCTGTCCAGCTCTCGTCTCCCTGTCAAACAAAGGATATAATTTAGATAGAGGGAGTGTACAAAAGGTTCACCAGATTGATTGCTGGGATGGGGGGTGGGATTGGAGGAAGGGGGGGGGGGGGAGGGGGAGAAGGGGGGGAAGGGGGGGGGGAAGGGAGGGGGGGGGAAGGGGGGAAGGTTGTTCTCTGAGGAGAATTTAAGCAGACTAGGCCTATCCTCTTCTGAACTTAGAAGAATGAAAAGCTATTGCATTAAACCAGTCTCAATTGTTATGGGGCTTTCCAGTCTAGTTACAGGGAGAATGTTCCTCCTGGGTTACACAAAAAGCTGGAGAAACTCAGCGGGTGCAGCAGCATCTAAGAGGCGAAGGAGATAGGCGACGTTTCGGGTTGAGACCCTTCTTCAGACCTCCTGGCCCTGGGTGTGAAGAACCATGGATTACAGCCTCAACATTCGGGTTGGCCATTCAGGTCTGAGATTAGAACAAACCTTCTAGAGGGTAGTGGTTCTTTCAATTTTCTACCCAAGAGGAATGTGGATATTCAGGATACATTAATAGACTAGATATTAAGGTAATCGAGAGATAGGGGAAAGGTACAGGAAAATGGTATTGAACTAAAAATCACATGATAGATCACGAAATAGAAATCGCTTGATCATAGAAATCACATGACTAGACTTGCTGTCATTAAATGGCTAGTAGAAATGTGGGCCTGAATGACCTACTCTTCTTTTTCTTTATGTTCTCAGGTTGTCATGTAATATGTGGAAATAAGCACAATGTGGAACTATTAATTGAAAAGTCGGTAAATTGCCTTGCTTGCCCTGCAATATCATTAGTTCCTCAGTAGTAAATAATTAGATGTGCCCCGAAAGACATTGATGGCATGATCTACAAGCCAAGATTGCTCCAAGTCAATTTCACAATAAACAATGTTCAGAAGGAATTAAAGTTCCCCTTTCCTCTTGTAATAATGTTTATCATCCAGCTTTGATTACGTTCTCTGTGTGGAAAATGATTTATGTTTTGGGTGAACCAAGCTGCTATTCGCAACAGCTGGGAGTACTCAGTATTTGACAGAAGAGGATTCTTTAATCAATCCCTTGGGTCTCGTGGTTACAGTGCCCTCCATAATGTTTGGGACAAAGATCCATCGTTTATTTATTTGCCTCTGTACTCCACAATTTGAGATTTGTAATAGAAAACAAATCACATGTGGTTATAGTGCACATTGTCAGATTTTATAAAAGGGTATTTTTATACATTTTGGTTTCATCATGTAGAAATTGCAGATGTGTTTATACATAGTTGCGATGTTACAAACCCTACCTTCAGCGACGCTGCAGATCTGCCCGGGCTGTGTGTGCCACTCCGACGCCTTTGGGGGGCGGGGAATTAAAATGCAGGTTGGTATCTCTTGTCGGAGAGGGATTTCCTCGGGCTGCTGTCAATGAAGAAAAATTGATCTGACTTCCGCTCCTGTTTTTAAAATAAATAAATAAAAAAATTAAATAAATAAAATAAAAAAAAAAAAAAATCGCTGGACAATTTAATAGTTGGATTAAAGTAAAAAACGACTTTGAACGCCCTCAACACCAACGTGACAGATCGTAATATCAGGACAAAACAAAGGGTAAGTCGTTTATTTCACATATAATCTTGCTTCTTGGGGTGGCTGGGGTGGGTCTAATTTTACAATGCGAAAATGTCATTTAGTCCCCAAGTGATTTGGCCGTGTCTTGCCTGCCGATATGGCGTTAAAATTCACGGCAACGGCAACGTTCCAATCGATCGCATTCCAGAAACACCAACTCGCAAGATGATTAAAATTCTCTTTATTTTTGGACAATCATGTCATACGAGCATCTAAATCGTCTATATTTTGTGTAATTGTCTATCCATAATCAATATTTTGATACTAAATATCCACAACAGTTTTAGTCAGATGTATTGTGCAAAAAATAATAATTCTGATTATATTAAGAGTGGATGTTTCTAGATTAATTTATGGGAATTAAACATTAAATTCCTTCCATTTGTCATATAAGTTCATGACAGTGAGATTTAAAAATCATGAGATATTGTGAATTCTTGTTTGAATGGGATTAGTTCGTTATTTAACTACTTAGGCTATTTAAAAAAAATAGCCTTTTCTTAAGAAATGGATAGATGTTTAGATGAATTTAATTGATTAGATTAATTGATTAGATGAAACTGATGAATATGATTTTTTTGTTGGGCATTTACTTTTTGTTTTAGCGTTTAATTTTATAATTTCTACCTTTTTTCCAAAACTGCAAATAATAACTTGTTTCTGTTAATGCTGTACAGTGTTTTTTTCCTTTTTCCTTTTTTTACATTTTAAACAGATGTCTCTGAAGAAGAAATGCACAATTGTCCATCCAAATGCCCAGCAAAAGAGACTGATTTAGACAGCATTCGCAGAGATTATCTGAATTTGGACTAGTCCAAATGATCTACAGGACATTCTTAATGGGAAAGTTGTGGGCAGAATGGCATGTCATGCGTGGTTTGAAGAGCAATACCTTGTAGTTTACAATGCCAAAATGAAAAGTTGAGGAAAAACAAGGTGTACAGAGTTGCTTATTGGTTACAATCTGAGGAGTATGATGATGCTACTGATTATGATATGCCAATGTACCAACTAGCAACTGATCTTCTCCATAAAGACATGGTTGATTGCTATAAATTTATTTACCTATCTGTTATGTTACAGCATATAATACAATAATATTAAAATTCTGATCTTGAGAATATCAAATTTTTGAATTTAAGGCAATCTGGGTGTTTATTACTATTCCCGTCACAACGGTCAATTTTGTAATTAGCTACAATTAGGTAACTAACTAATTAGAAGCTTTAATTTCCGGCCATCCAAGTAAGATGTTTCATATTTGTTTCAGGAATGCTTCAATCAATTACTGAAATTTCTTCAGTTTCGCTTAGTTTTGAGTTAGGACTGTATGGGGCTATTGGAGCGTTTGTGTAGAAAACAGCAGCGTTTGTGTTTCAAGGGAAATTAGGGGATGCTATTTATGAGTAATGATTACTGAGCCATAAACTTTGATTTAATGTACTGAGATATGGAACGTGTAATAGTTATACTTTTTGTTTTTAGAATGGGTATGATTTTAAAAATCTCAACATTTAGTAACTCGTGCTGCGTACAAAGTACCCCCATAATTTTTTGAATGCTTCAAGGTGTTTTGTAATTGCTAGGTGTGTCTAATTGCCTCCCTTAATCTTAAGAGAGCTTAGCTTCCATTCACATTTGTGTTTATTGTTTATATGGAAAGAGTCAAGCCATTATGAGGGATCATACAGAGACCTATCTTAGGTATTCAACTGAACATCTTTCAATATGAGGCTTCTTACCTTTTTCGCAAAACCGTTTTGGCCACTCTTCTAGGAAGTCAGGTGTGGATTTGTCAATGCCCTGCCCTACGGAAACGCAGAAATTCAGAGGCTACCACTTGCAGGCTAGAGCTGAAGATACTGCAAAAATAAGCCAGGTATATTTTGCCAGTACTAAAAAGATCAACCACATTCTGGAAAAAGGTCTTGTGGAAGGAGATTCACTATTCATCAAGATGCTACATTTAGTGAGACATAAAAAGTACATTCATATAACCAATCCTACCTATTTGTGTTGCTGGTGTAGTTTTGTGGGGTTGGGCGGGGGGGTATAGTATGTGGGGGGACTGGGGGGGGACGGGGAAAAAACGGGGTTTTAGTCTCTCCCTTCGTTGTTTGAGGACTTTTCTGGTGTGTGTCCCCTTGACTGAGGTCACTCCAGCTGACCAGCAGCGGCGCGTCGGCTGGGGCCGGTTCAGCGGGGCGGTCTGGCTTTTGAGCTTGCTGGGTTGCATCCCAGCAGCGGGCCCTGTGGCGGTTGTTCCTCCGGCGACGGTGGGGCTGGCAATCATAAGCGGCGCGTGGCTTGGTGGGATGGCTCTTGGTGCGCTGGGATGCCGCGCAGAGAGAGAACAAGGAGGGAGAGACAGAGATACTATAAGACTTTTGCCTTCGACGCACAGTGAGGAGGTGCCTGGTGAAACCTACTGTGGTGCTGTTAATATGTGTTTATTGTGTGTTTTGTTGTTTATTTAGTGTTGTTACAATGCAAGGGTAATGAATTTTGTTCAGAACGCGTAAGGTCTGAATGACAATAAAGGATAGAATTAATCTAGATCTAAAATCTAAAGAGCAACAGTATGGAAGAGGAGTCCAAGATCCAAAGCATACCACCTCATCTGTGAATACACATTGGTGGGGTGTTATGGCCAGGGCATGTATGGGCTGCTGAAGGTATGGCTCAACTTATCTTCCTAGATTGATACAACTGCTGATGTATTAAGTAGCCTAATTAATTCTGAAGTGTTATAGACACATCCTATCTGCTCAAGTTCAAACCAAAGCCCTCACAAAATCTTAGGCCGGCAGTTCATTCCTACGCAAGACATGATCCAAACATTGGAGCAAAAAGGAGTTTTTCATAGCCTAAAAAGTCAATTCGGACCAATGCGAAGGATTCAAGAGTTTGCATCCGCCGGCTCACCATGACTTCACACCCTGGCATTGTGCAGGGAAGCATCTAAGGGAAGGGGCACGGATTATAAACCGTTTTTTTGTATCACGACCCTTCTGCAGACGCCTATCCACGTTGACAGGGATGTTGCCTGGCAGATGCTATGTTACTCCCGCACGCAATGTCTGTTTATCTGAACCTGCGGTCTGCCTTGTGTCTGCCAAAGATAGGCCGAAGTGCTGGGGGCAATTGGGCAATTTCCGTTTTCAGTTTTGGGACACTCTTGGGCTACTTGTCGATGTGTCCCGGTGTTGGTGGAGTCTAGACCCATGGGGTCACAGTTTAAGAACTGAGGGGTGGGGCCATTTAGGACTGAGATGAGGAAAAACATTTTCACTCGAGACTTGTGAATCTGTGGAAATCTTTGCCACAGAAGGGCCGTGGGCGGCAATGTCAAGATGTTTTCATAAAGGGAGTTAGATTTAGGCTTTGGGGGCAAACGGAATCAAGGGATATGGGGAGACAGCAGGACGGGTACTGATTTCTGGATGATCATCATCATGGTTTAATTGAATGGTCGCTTCTAGCTAGAGTCTCAAAGGGTGGGGGTGTATGTAGTACGAATGGGCTACTCCTGCACCTATTGTCTGGGATATGCCAACAAATCAGGGGAAACCCTCTGTTCAGTCATACCTCTGACGAAGATGGGTATCTTTCTCACGGTCGCCATCTCCGTCCCCCCCTGCGGCCTACATCAACTTGGGATCGGAGCGGCCTGTCCTGGAGACGACCCGGAGAGCTTCAACGCGCGTGCGTGGGCAGGGGTGACCTACCACACCGATGGGGGGCCGGGGATCTGTTTGTCGGGAAGGCCACATGTAGGGCAGGTGCTCATGTTACGAGCCGCGCGGGACTGAGGACTTTAACACGTGATGAAGCCAGGGTCAGGTTATGAAGAGGCGACTAGGGAGCCCCATGCTGAGTGGATCCGATCCGTCCCGACACCAGGAGTTTCCATCATCCGAGGGAGGGCTTGAACGGCGGACCGTCGGCAATGCAGTGCTGAGGGTTCAAATAACACCGACCACTACGGAGTTTAGGAACAAAGGAGGAAGTCTGGACTGAACTGTATTACTTTTCATCACAAGGAACGTTGATTCCATGTGATGGGAAGTTTATGTTAAATTTATTGTGCATTGTGTTCTTTTTTACTTGATATGGCGAGTAATCATGGTAAACTACGCTATCTTACATTATGGTGTGCTGTGTGAACAATAAATATGAACTTGAACTATGTTATAGAAAGTTATACAATGAACCCTTATTTTAAGGGTACTCTTTATGTGGTTATAGCAAAGGCCCTGCGATGGATGTGCCGATGCCTAGCCCTGGCTCATCGTCGCACAACTTACAGCCCTGGATCATGCCATAACCGAGCCACCTTGCAGAGCCCCAGTCAGCCCACACCACCCACGGGCTCACAACCGTGTTTGAACAGTGACACGTTGGGCGCCTCTCCTATTCTGTTATTGACACAAAGTGACACTCTCTAGCATCATTATGCTAACAGAAATAGTGAAAGACTTGCGCCATTTATATTTACTGGCTGTCATGTATTTTGGGATGACCCAATGCATTTATCGCCAATTAGGTATTTTAATCCCGGTCATTGTTGTAGGTTTAGGGGGAAAGTGGAGTCAATCTGCAACATCCATTTACAAGAAAGTGACAATAAGCTGATCTGCTCTTGATGATTGATTGAGAGTTAAAGCCCCTCCCCCGGGGAGGTAAATCCTTGTTCTTCAAAGGTGCCTAAAACCACTTACTTTGGAGGCAGGTCATGGCCGGACACGCAAATGCCCATGATTGTGTTTCGGCTTACTGACACCATGGCAATCAATATCTTCATCTCTCCCCTTTCTGCCAGAGGACCATTCTCGCCGTAAACTTCCTGGTCAAATTCATCACTTCCACCAAACCACCCCCTCCCCGGGGAACTTTCCTTGCACCGCTACACTTGTGCTTTACCTACCCTCGACTCCATTCCAAGACCTAAGCAGTCTTCCCAGGAGGGCAGAGGTTCATCCTTTTCGCGCCTCCTCCAAACCTCATACTACTGCATCCGCTGTTCCTAGGTGTCAACTTCTCTACATTGGTGAGACCAGCGCAGGTTCGGGCGATCGCTTCGCCCAAACACCTATGCTCAGTTCGCACTAACCAACCTGTTCTTCCCAGCGGACTCAGCACCTCAACCATAGTCCATTCCGATCTAAACCTTTCTGTCTGGGCCGCCTCCATTGAAGTAGGAGGCCTGGCAAATTGGAGGAAACAGCATCTATATTTCATTAAGATAGTTATACCCCCAGAGGTATGAACAATTGACTCTCTGATTCAGTTAGTCCTTGCTTTCTCCCTCCTTCCCCTCCCATTCCAAGCTCTCCCACAATTCTTCCGTCTCCCCCTCCTCCTTTCTTTTTCCCGCCCCCCCCCCCCCCCCAACTTCAGTGTTGGAAGATGGGGCTCAACCCGAGACGTGTCTATTCCTTATCTCCATAGATGCTGCCTAACCCTCTGAGTTCCTCCATCAATCAATCAATCAAAGACTTTATTGTCATTCAAAAATACACCAACAAATGCAAGTCTGAACAAAACTTCGTTGCATCTGGCTCACCGTGCAACATAAAATAACAAAAGGATAAAATAGATCAAAAGATAAAATAGATCAAAAGATAAAATAGATAATAGTGGCGGCACATTATATGGAATTCAAGAGTCTGATGGCTCGGGGGAAGAAGCTGTTGCAAAGCCTGGCCGTTCTGCCCCATGTTTGTCCACCCCCGATGTGCCAACACCATTAATGTTGTCATTGGAGAGACTGGCTCATGCGATACACTGACAGTAATCTGCCACTTTCCTAGGCTCCACTATTCATTACAAACCACCTTGCATCTTCTAACACCTAACAGCATTTTAGAAACAGCAGAACCTAATTGTGTGTTGCTGTGTGTCTTGTATACAGTCCAAATGGTAGGAAAAATTGGAGTGTAAAGGTAATCTGGAGCCAGTGAGAAAACTATTCAATGAAAGAGGCTGAAAGTAAGTGCTGGAGAGTAACTCACGGGTCAGGCAAACCATTTCCGGAAGTTCAATCTGCGGGTCAGGAAGATTGTGGAAGGCGGGAGGAAGGCGGTGGAGAAAGCTGGAAGAAAGGTGAGGCAAGCAACAGCAGCAGGTGAAAGGGATTTTGCAAAATCCCTTCGGATACCAAACATGGTAAATCAGCAGGAGCCATCTCTGGAGAGAAGGAGCCAGGCAAGAAACGGACAGGCTGGTCATCCAATCAGTATCCGTACCTGGCCTTCTCTCCATATTCGTTTGATTGGCATGGCTGCCAATGGTGGACAGCCAGAGATCAAGAGTTCCAGATCACCACTCTCTGTGTGCAATCGGTCTTAAATGTGAGCCCCCTTTCCTTAATACATCGGGAACATATCTAGCCTGTCCACCCTAAGGAATTTTGTAGTTTCTATAAGATATCAATCTCCCAGAGAGTATAAACAACCGAAGTCTATCCAGTCTTTCTTCTAACATTGACCATCCAAGGATATGGCTGGATGGCATAAACAAAACTGTGGCGCAATACTCCAGGTGTGGTTCAACCCACAGTCACAACTGGAAGTGATCTCTGCTCTGTATCAAAATCCTTTTGCTATGGAAAAGGGAATGCTGCTACACTGCATGCCTACTTTAAAAACTGCGTGTACCATGGGGTCTGAGACCTCCTAAATCTTCTCGTTTCTGAGGAAGGGTCTCGATCGAAATGTCACCCATTCCTTCTATTGAGAGTGCTACCTGTTCCGCTGAGCTACTCAGCATTTTGTGGTTCAATTTTGGTGTTAACCAGCATTCTGCAGTTCCTTCCTGCCACTATCATTCTTCTTTGGCTTCACATTTCACATCTCTTCTCTCCTTATGATCGTAACCTCAAACTTTTTGTTGGTGTGTAGTTGTATTCAGTCCATGGTAAGAAAAAATTGAGACATGATTTTCATCTAGTTTTTGGATCTCTGTCTTCATCACAGGGGACAAACTATTGACTGACATCTACTGTAAATCCACCAACCAAATGGACTACGCTTTCACCCACCCTGCCTCTTGCAAAGACATGATCCCTACTCTAAATTTCCCCGTCTCTGCCACATCTGCTCCATAGATGAGACTTTCTATACTAGAACATCTAAGATGTCCTCCTTAAGTAAACATGGCTTCCCCCCTGCTGTCATAGATGTTTCCCTCACCTACGTCATCCCCTCCCCCTCCAGTCATTCTACTAGTCACATCCTTGTATCCGTGTTGTTGGCACATATTCCCCAGCCAACAACTGCCTATTAGGGAGTCAGCCTTCCTGAGGTCGTCTGTTGCCAGCCCTGTTTTGTTCTGGTCTTCTCTATCTTTCAGTCTGAAAAAGGGTTCTGACCTGAAACATCACCTATTCCTTCTCTCCAGAGTTGCTGCCTGACCTGCTGAGTTACTCCAGCATTTTGTGTCTATCTCCTCTCTCTTCTGTATCTCTCACTCCTCTTTCCCCCCCAAGAAGGACTAAGGATAGCATTCCCATGATCTTTACCTGTCATCTCACTAGCCTCCACATCCAACTCATCATTCTCCAACATTTCTGCCACCTCCAACGTGATCCCACCACTAGTCTCATCTTCCCATCCCCGCCCTCCCCTACCTTCTGCAGAGATTGCTTAGCAACTCTTTGATTTACTCATCCAACACCTTGGGGTGGAAGATTGCAACCTTCACGTGGTCCGCCCTGTTTCGACTAATGCAATCAACTCGACGTGCACAAACGGAAGATCAAATAGAACAAGTTGTCCAACAACTTTAGGCTGTGCACGCCACACGAAAGAAGAAGATCCAGCACCTCTTATTGCGTTTGGATAGCCTGAACACTGAATTCTACAATTTTAGGTAACTGACCTATAACTTACAAACGCCTTCTACCCCCTTCTTTCTTTCCCCTTTTCCCTGTGCCCTACTTGAATTCAAATTCATTTTTCCCCTTCCACCTCAACCCTCTGTGCCCTTCCACCTATATCTCTTCTTCTGGCTTCACAATTCATACCTCTTCTATTGTATCCTTTCATCTCACATTTTTTGTCATTCCATCTCTGGCCTTTGTCCTACCACCTACTAATCAATATCTCGCCTCTCACGTGTTCTCCTTTCACTTGCCAGGCTCAGCCAGAAATGCCGCCTGACCCACTGAGTTACTCCAACACTGCGTCTCCTTTTTATGTAAACCAGCATTGTGTTAACTATTCACCCATATTGACAACACTCAGGAATCAAGGTCCCCCAATACTCAGCAGTTATGCAGTATGTAGATGAAGCCAAGCACGTTTCCGCATACTCACAACACAGAAGGCGGCCATTCATCCCATCGGATCCATGCTGACTTCCAGAGGAGCAAGTCCAGGGCTTCTGTTTCCTTGCACCCCCACCCCCACCCTCCCCCAGCAATTTTTTTATTTCCCACACATCCCCGTCAATCCTCCTTTGATTCTTCCTGCCATTAATTTATCTTAAGGGATAATTTACGGTTGCAAATGAACTTATTAAGCCGGCGAGGGGAGTGGTGGAACTGGGGTACCTGATGGAATTCCATGCAGCTATAAAGGGAACATGCAGCATCTGCACCAGCTACACTCGAGGTCGGGATCAAATCTGGGTATCTGTAACTTTGAGGCTGCAGCTGAGAAGTTGGGGTGTGGGTAGAGGATGGAAATTTAGATGCTTTAAGAGGGGAATAGGATCAGGAGAGCAGGATCCATGTTTCAAAGACCAATTGAGCCCAGGACTGGCAGAGGGAATACAAGAGTAAACTGCAGAAAGACTTGTCAACTGCTGGGGCAAGGGGAACTCATTTAGGAAAGGAATTCATATCTCGCTGTTGGAGGAATAAGGGAATATGATAATATTGAATGTATAGAGAAAGTGTGAAGAGTTTTTGTTTTGTATATATTTTTTATCCTGAATAGAGATTTTTTTAAAATAAAATAACATGGGACTGCAGGGAGAAAGGTTTACTGAATAAGATGCTAACCTAGGAAAGTAGCCAAGGTTATGTCTACATTCCAGAAAATTCCTGTTTGTGCACAATAGAAACTATGGCTCTAGAGTATTCAATGTGAAATAGATAGATTGTTGACTAAAGCAAGAACACACCAGGTATGATTGCCAGTGTAATTTTTGGGGGCACAGATCGAGATCAGGTCTAGATATGTGGCCAAATGGGTGAGCATAGCAAACAACAGCATCAAAGTTAGCTGTGAAAAAAAAATAGTTAACAAATGATAACTATGGATGTAACAGGGAGAATTGAGCTGAAAGATTGGTATTAAAAATGAATTCAGGAAGACAGAATTATGTTCTAAAAACTCAGATATGTGATTTATTCATCAAACCCAGGAACTGGATGGGGATAACATCACCTTTTTAATTTCTCAAGAAATCTGGGCAGAATGTTGAGACTACTAAAAACTGAGAGTTTGCCAAGTAGGCCCTTATTTCATTATGATGATAATTTTAAGGAAATGTAGATGAATCAACTGATGAATCCTTTTTCAAATCAGTTGGCAAATATTGTAGGCAGCATAGAACAGTGCAGTATAGCACAGGAACAGGCCCTTCGGTCCATACATCAAGGCCAAAACATGATGCCAATTTAAACAAATCCCATCATCTTTCACATGATTAACATCCCATTATTTCTACCTGTTCACATGCTAAATATCACTATCGTATTTGCTTCCACCACCTCCCCAGGCAGTGCATTCCTGGTACCGGGCAACAAAAAAATGTCTTCCAAATCGCCTTAGAATATTCCCCCTCTCATCTTAAATCAATGCCCTCTAGTATTTCATATTTGCACCTTGAGAAAAAGGTTGTCTACGCCATCTACCTCTCATAACATTACACACTTCCATCAGGTCAGCCCTCAGCTTTCAGATGAAGAATGTAAATAATGCCACTAGCCAAGGGCACAATATCGGCAATGTCAAAGGGGTTGAAAGAACTGACCTGCCTCATTAAATTTCTGAGATCAAGAGTCAAACAGCTACTCTAGCCATAAAGTCTTTGTGTGCTGCTGGCTTGAAACTTGTAGTTCTTCCAGATAACAGTCAGAAAGCATTTAGGTGGTGAAGCATTTCAAAGTGTTAGTGTTTGTAGCTCTTACCTGCATTATGGGCCTTACATAAATGCTGAGCTGCTTCCTTAAACTGGTTTTGTACTTTTTGAGATTCCAAATGATTTTACTGGCAGCTATTTAGCTAAAGGTCAATGAGATCACCCACAGAAACACACTTAACAGCACTGGCACTTAAAGACTTAGGAATTATTGGAACAGGAAAAGGCCATTAACAGGCCCTATTTCTTTAATAGATAAACCAACCCCACCCAGCCCCTTACACACCAAGTGCCTCTACATTCCAGATATGCAACATTGTGTTAAACTCAAATCTATTGCCCTATTTAAGCACATTTCTTGATCATTTACTGCACAACAACATTATTTATTAGGAGGAAAACGTGTTTTGAAGTTCCTTCTAACTTGGATATCCCAGCAGTTTAATGTGCATACACTGATATTTGAACCTTTGAGGTAAATTGGCTCAGATTATCTTTGTTCACTGTTGTTCCTAAACAATTTGATACAAATCACTTTAGATTAAACTCTCTTGCAAGGCAGCTGTAAGGCAGGTGCATCTCTGGAATTTTTGAGATCACAATACACTGTAGTATTTCATAGATTGACTTCATGAACATCAACCATATTTGGACAACATTATCTCTGAACAAGGTGGTGATCCTTGTTCTTGACCAGATCGAAATATTGAGATCAGTTTCTTTTTTTTTTTAATGGAATGTTAATGACCTGCACTGTCATTCAGTAGATTTATTAATATTCAACCTTGGTGGACAAGAGGTTTATTGGCACAAATATTAATGCTAAATGCTTCATTGTGCTTATTAAGAGATTAAAATTTGGCCCAATCGTTGCTCACTCATCATTCGATCTCCCTCCATTCTGCGATCACCTTGCTTGATATTGAAGGCAAAGTAACCAAATTTCAGAACAGAATTCAAAGTGTAAACAATACTGCTTTGTACATTAGGCACAAACAAAGAATATGTGAAAAGCAGATTATATATGATTAGTTATTTCATTGCTACTTACGGTATCATCTTGCATAGCATTAGCTGCCATGTATACCCACATAAGTGTGATTAACCTCAGCAGTAATTAATTGCTGTGACACATTTGAAAATGTCCTGAGGATGTGAGAGTTGGTGGATAAGCAGAAGGTCTTTCTTACTTTTGCCTCTAAATGCCTTTGCTTCAAACTGTGCATGGATTCTCCATTGATACATGTTGCTTCTGATCTAAGTTAAAGTTCTTGGATCTTTAAGATACATTCATGTTTGTTGAGGATTAGAGCTTGCACTTCCTAAGCAGGCAGGGGACCAATAAAACATTTTAAGAAAAGACTTGCATTTCAAACGATCCAAGGCACTTTTTAAGCCAATACAGCACTTCTGGGCCAAAATCACAGTTGTCATGTCAGAAGCCTTCACAGCAGACACAAACATTCAGAGTAATTACTCCTGGAGGCATGTTTACAGGTCAAGAAACACCAATGACTTCCTCTGACTGTCTGCTACAGCTGGACAAGGAGCTGGATCACTCTTGAACAATAAGCAGCAGTAAGCGCTGTCATCAGCACAGCACTCACTACCATGAAGCTAATGACCATTCTCAATTACATGGTCAATTCCTCATCCCATTGATATATTCATTTCAGTCTTTAATGATTTCAACTATGCCACATGTCTTCAAAACATCTTATTAATATAAACTATCTAATTATCACAAAATGTTTAAATTTTTTATGCAAGGAGGAATTGAGAGTAATGTTGGCTTTTTTTTCAAAACAAATATAGACCAAACGGTGAATGCAAAGATTGCTGGTAATGGTAGAACAGCTCTTCAAAATAAACTATTTTAAATATGTCCAAAATAACTAGGGTGGCACAGTGGTAAAATTGCTGACTCACAGTGCCAGAGACCTGGGTTTGATCCTGACTACTGGTGTTATCAGTATGCAGTTTGTACGTTCTCCATGTGACCGCATGGGTTACTCCGGGTGCTCCGGTTTCCTCCCACATCCCAAAGACGTGCAGGTTTGTTGATTAATTGGCTTCTGTAAATTGCCCTTAGTGTATAGGATTCAAAAGTGGAATAATGTAGAACTGGTTTACTGGTGATCGATGGTCAGTATGGACTCAGTGAACCAAGGGCCCGTTTCCATGTTGTATCTCTAACCAACACCAAACTAAACTAATATATATTTACCGATGTTACCATAAGCAAGAAAACAATGTTAGAAATATACTGACACCACAGACTGAAAATCCTACAGAATGTAATGGTTTTCAATCAGGACATTAAAGAAATTAGCTGGTGTGGTCGCAAATGCTTCTGAACTGACCTTTCAAGACTTCCTTGCTTCAGAAATTGTTCCTTTTAGCATTGCAAAACTACAAATGTGAAAGGCAAACCAGAAAAAGAGGTAAACTTGTTGGACCAATATCTACTATCCAGTTATTTGCATCATCAATTAAGAACAGTATGATTGAGTATTTAGAATAACAGAATCATGGATTTGTACAGCATTAAATGGGCCTTTTGGCCCAACTCATTTATGCTGACCCTCTGTTTGAAAAACACCTCTCAGGTCCCTTTTAAATCTTTCCTCTTTCACCCTAAACCTACACTACCAAGTTTTAGACGCACCGACTCTGGGAAAAAGACTCTGATCAGATTTTTTTTAAAGCCAAAGAGGATTTGAAAGGAGTTGTCCACATGTTATAAACTTAACTGATCATGTTAGGCCACTAGGTGGTAAATAGGTTGCTGCTATTATTGGACACTTGGGTAATGCAATTAAGAAATGTAAGTCTAAAACAGCAAATGACAGGAAATTTGGTGACACAGGCAAGTTATGATATATGAATGGACAACATTGTGGCAACTGATTTTCAATACAAATAAATGCCAAATTATCAATAAAGTTATCTGAATTAACAACTGGAGTATTGTGTGCCATTTTGGTCTCCAAATTTGAGGAAGGACATTCTTGCTATTGAGGGAGTGCAGCGTAGGTTTGCAAGGTTAATTCCCGGGATGGCGGGACTGTCATATGCTGAGAAAATGGAACGGCTGGGCTTGTACACTCTGGAATTTAGAAGGATGAGAGGGGATCTTTTTGAAACATTTAGTATTATTAAGGGTTTGGACATGCTAGAGGCAGGAAACACGTTCCCGAAGTTGGGGGAGTCCAGAACCAGGGACCACAGTTTAAGAATAAGGGGTAAGCCATTTAGAACAGAGATGAGGAAACACTTTTTCACACAGAGTTGTGAGTCTGTTGAATTCTCTGCTTCAGAGGGCAGTGGAGGCTGGTTTTCTGGATACTTTCAAGAGAGAGCTAGAAAAGGCTCTTGAAGATAATGGAGTCAGGGGATATGGGGAGAAGGCAGGAACGGGATACTGATTGTGGATAATCAACCATGATCACCATTGAATGGCAGTGCTGGCCTGAAGTGCCAAATGGCCTACTCCTGCACCTATGGTCTATTGTTTCTAAATAACAAAATGTTAGGAATTGTTGAGGTTCGACGAGATATAGGGTCATTATATAAAGATCACAAGTAAATTATAGCAGTCAATTAGGAATAAAGCAACCATGAAGGATGAAAATATGTAAGTCTTTCAATCGAGATGATTAAAATATAAAGAGGAGAGGTTTTCTGCAGCGAATCAAGCTCCATTTGGACCACATCTAGACTGACATGAACAACTCTGGATACCACACAGCTTCACATGTGTTCTTTGTAGATGGAGTGTGCAGCAAATTCATCAGAATGTTTGTGGGTCTTGATGAAGTTTCATACAAATATTCCCTTCCTGCTGGTGAAGGGGTCCAGGAAACCAGACCATTCAAGAAACCAGAAAACACAACTACATGAAAATAGTGGAGAAAAACCCCTGTCATTTCACAATCTCCTGCATATTATGCTCACTCAATTAATAATCTTAAATGAGAAATTGCAAGATTTTTGCAGGCCCGATCATAAACGGTGTATGCGTTGGGACAGCCAAAATTTCCAAAGTGCAGATACTGCTTGAGGCTTTGGGGTGGGTCTTCAAATGTGTGGAGTATTTGTGGTGGCTCTAAGATGTCGTCCAGTTATGGAGTGGGCGGCCCAAGCTCAAAGCACTCACAGTTAAACAGTTCTGTCGGGAGGAAACTTGACTGTCTGCAACTTGTTAATGGTAGAGTGGGGAATGGGGGTTGTTGAGGCACAGGTTGAGCGACAAATTTGCAAGGACCAGAGGATGGGGAAAGTTGAGTAAGAATGGATCAGCCATAAGCCAGAGTATTTTTATTGAACCATACTTCCTTGTTTCCACTTGCTAAAAGCATTATTTATTTTTGAAAAGTTCAAGAGCCTTCCAGGATAATCTTGGACGACTATTTATATCTTACAATGTTTGGATCTATCAAGCAATATGCTTGTTTCCCCCAGCTTTCTTCAAAAAATGCAGTTGGAATTGAGGTACAGGTGTAGAACTCCCAGTTTACATATGTAAGTAGCCTTTCCTTTCTATAGTGGAGATATTAGGTTCCTATTTGATACATATTAAATCAAGGTTGTTTCATTTAAGCTAATTGGTGTACGGCCATCTGATTTTCAAGCAAGGGGTAAGTGACCTGCAGTTCAAAGACGCCAATATTCCGAATGTGGTTTAATTAGTTATACAGTTAAAATATCTTGAATCAATTTGGAATGAAATGCCCCAAAGATATATTCCAGGATTTGGTTAACCTCGATATAACCTCATATTGGCTGGATGTTTGCAGTGAATGGTTGATGATCCCATCCAAAAATATTCTGTTCTCCTCCTTTGACAATAAGACCACGTCATTATGTACACATGTTTCATGTTACCTGGACTAATATGTATTATCCACATTAAATTCCATCTGCAATGTTGTAACCCGCATACTTAACTTGGTTCAGATACGTTTTTCAACCTTCCTTACAATGGTCACCTAGCCACAGCTAGAGATTATAAAAGAAGCATTCTCTTCACATTTATGAATAGCAGAAATTCAGCATAAGCTTCAGGAAACCTTACCCGTTGCCTGATAGACACTTAACCATTTATCAACTCCTTTAAACTACAAGCTAGGGACAAAATGCTTGAGTAACTCAGTGGGTCCTGCATCACCTCTGAAGAAAATGGAAAAGGTCGGTACCCTTCCACAGACACATTTAAAATACAAGCTAGTCTTCTAGCTGGGTATCTAGTCTGCATTAGCAAATGAACATTTAATCTTCTTCAAATGCTAAATTCAAATGTCTCTGAAATCCTCTCAAGGATTGCTAGCAAATTCATGAACAATGGCTTATTACGTAGCCATGGGTTCATTGCCCATGGTGGCTGCTGCTCTTTAATAAAAATGATAGCATGAACTCCTGATGTTTGGATAATTTATCTCTGTCCCATATCTCAATTTTTATTTTCATAACAAATAATATTTAGTTATTTTCTATATTTTTATGGAGCACTTTTTCTAATTCAAAGCCATTCAATTTCCTTGAGGATATGTAAGTGCATGCCATCGGCAACAAATGCCCCGTTGACATTTAATTCCTTGTGTTTCTTTGCAACACATGTTTTAATGACCTCAACATATGCTATAAATTTCCAAGGTTGTTTAACTGGATCTGGAATTTGTCTTCAATCTTATTTGTGAAGATTGATGTGAAGAATTAATTCAGCATGTCTACCATTTCCATATGGGGGTTCATCTGTTGTGGACTCTTCCACCTATTTCATAATTAAGCTTTTGGAGAAAAAAAAAATGTCAGATGCTCTTCCCCGACGATCTCCAATCAATCTTTCTACTTTCCACTTGACCCTTAGTAATCCTGAGCTGATTCTTTATACGATTCCCAGCTCTCATTAGTTTTGATTCTTGGTATCAAACATCTTGTGGCCTAGAACATAAATCTGCCCACTCCCACCAAGAGTCCGTTTTTCTTCCTCATCTGCTCAATGCCTTCAGTGGTAACGTGCTACTTCACAGTCTCTCCTGAAGCTATTTAAAACCCGATGCTGGAAATAACTGATATCAATCCTGTCAGTGGCACAAACCCTGATCTCAATTTGAGTCTTCCTATGGCAATGTGACAAAAATTAGGAAATCAGCAAAATGTTGGGATTGGTACAAATTCCAATTCCCTAATTCTCCAAATTATCTCCAAATAAGTTCTGAACTATATAGACCTGGGGGAATTGGTTTTGTCTTTTTGCACCACAATTGTTTGTTTGTTTATATGTGTGTATCTATTGATATGTGTGTGTGTATATATACATATTATATATGTACATACATATGTGTATATTATATATACATACAAACAAATATTTTTTCTCGTTTATTATATTGTTTACTGAGCACTATCATTCCATATTCTGTTGTGCTGCCTGTCCCACTGTACGAGGTCATTCAAGAGCTCTCCCGAGTTAAAAAAACAAAAAACAACTCGTGGTAAGTACGAAGAATGTACGTAGCGGCTACATCGGAGCTCGCGGATGTCTCGTAGCGGCTCGTAATGTCAACTGCAGGTACTCGGAAACACGGTAACTTGTGAAGTTTTTTCAGCAGAGTGAAAAATGTCCACGAGAGCCCCGAGTACCTACGAACGGCTATTACCGTAATTCCCCGAGTTCGAATCAGGGGAAACTTGGGAGAACTCTTGAATTACCTCATACAATGGGACAGGCCCTTTAGAATCCCATTGTTCTGTGTGGGACATATGACAGTAAAACAACTCTTGACCCAGTTCTTAGACATGTAGCAACACTGATACTCTCATAGCTTTTGCAAAATCCTCCCTTCATTCTCTACATGTCTTATTGAGGAGGGGGGGATACATAATGTCCAAGTTACACTGATCTCAGCTGAAGGTGAACATCAATCTCGAATAGGGCGAGGAATGATTCACCAGTACTCCCACTACTGGTCACTGCTGATTGATACCTCCTGCAAGGTAGGATGTTGAATGAAGATGCTAAAGTCACAGGCATCTGCCAGCACTTACAATTTAGGCTCGCAAACCAATAATATTGACGTGCAATAAAGTCATCACAATGTGCATTAGTAAAAAAAACTCAAAGTTTAGTACTCCATTGTGAAAATCGTGTCCATTTAATGTACTGTGAATCTATTGTGCACTTGGAAATTTAGTATCCGATGTTTGTTATCTGTGAATATGCGGACCAGGCCAGATTTAAGGGACAGAGGTTTCGGGGTAACGCGAGGGGGAACTTCTTTACTCAGAGGGTGGTGGCTGTGTGGAATGAGCTTCCAGCAGAAGTGGTGGAGGCAGGATCGATTTTAACATTTAAGAGTAAAGTGGATAGGTATATGGACGTGAAGGGAATGGAGGGGTATGGTCTGAGTGCAGGTAGATGGGACTAGGGGAAAACAAATGGTCGGCATGGACTGGAAGGGCAGAGTGGGCCTGTTTCCGTGCTGTAATTGTTATATGGTTATATGTTATATGGTTATTTAAAGGCTGAATCTAACAGTTTGCTCTTGGTTTCTGAGGGTTTTTTTGGGCCAAAGGTGAGAGTGGATGCTACTGAATTACTCATCCAGTTGGCTGTGGTTATAGGTTTCTGCTCACTTTCAGGTGGATGACTGCTTCTCCCTCACCCAATGCTGAATATTTCTGTGATCATATTAGATTCAGAATAACCAGTATTCATGGCTGAGAGAAACATGAAGCTTGTGCGGATTGAAAGTAACCACGTTAAAAAACTAATGATCAGCAGCTTGATCCAGAAATGGCAGCCATGGGATAAATGAGGGTTTATAACAATTCACTTACAGTATTCCTTCACTACATCACCGAGAAACAATCACCGACTATTCTGTCCCAGATAAATTGTTCCAAGCCCTCAGGTTCATGGAGGCCCTTGGCAACACAAATATTTTGGCTTCAATTCATTTGGGTAGCAACCTAAGTAATAAAGTAGATTCCTCAAAGCTCAAAATATAGAAAAGCATTTTTTGTCAGTGAGGAAAATTTTATTACAAGCCAAGGGCTCCTTTGAAATGAAAAAAATAAAGTACTGGTTATGATAGTGGAGCTTTCCTTTGGAAATCAAAGGTTAGCAAGATTCTGCACCCCCCAATGCCATCAACCTTTCTGATCTGCAAACTTACAATGATATTTAGGTGGCGCAGCAGTAGAGTTGCTGCCTTATAACGCCAGAAACCTGGGTTTGATCCTGACCACAGATGCTGTCTGTATGGAGTTTGTACATTCTCCCTGTGACCGCATGGGTTTTCTCCGGAATCTCCGGTTTCTTCCCACATTCCAAAGAAGTACAGGTTTATAGGTTAATTGGCTTTGTATAATTGTAAATTGTCCCCAGTGTGTGCAGGGCAGTGTTAGTCTGCGGGGGTTGCGGGTCGACACGGACTCAGCGGGCCAAAGTGCTTGTTTCTGCTCTGTATTTGTAAACTTTTGCAATGTTTTAAATGAGCGATTTTTATAAAGAAAGTTGAATGACGTCTCATTTTTGACATTTATGATTAAATCTGATTGTTTGGTGACATTATCAGGTCAGCCACCATCCTGTTCAACAAAAGCTAACCAGAGTGAATATGGCAAGATGCTTAGTGTAACATTCGGCTTCATTCTAACATTTCTGAGGCACATAAAGAGAAGGATGGCTTTCAATAAGAATATGGTAACGCCACGGATCATTGAAATAACAATGAAGAATTAATTACAGGATATCATCAACACTGAAGCAGAACAACACATTTGATGTGTACATTTTAATCTCCCTGACTCCTTCAGATACTGATGCAAATTGTTTTAAACGAAATTTTTCATAAGTGGAAGGTCACAGATATCTGCAAGAAGAATATGCTTGTAATGGAGAGATGTTATCTATCAAAATATCGACTGGAACTACCCGAGTGTATGGACTTGTGTGTGAGATCTTTGGTGGCCAAAGATCTTGTCAATATTTACACTTGTACCTATTGAATGACCACCAGGGTGATAATAATAATTGGGCTGGGATTTGGAAAAATGCTCAGGACACTGCGGTTGAGTAAAAGTAGCAAACTGCACCAGAAACAAAAAAAGTAAATATGTAAAAATAGTGGAAACCTGCATCATAACAGCAGATGCTTGTGGGAGAAGCCAGAGATAATGTGGGCAGCAGAGCGGTAGCAGAATATGGCAGGAAGTTGTACAAGTAGTACTGGAATCTGAGCAGTGGTGGTAAAGAAATGTAAATAATTTAAAAATAGCTTGGGGTTGGGATTCACCAGGTGGCACCACCAGCAGTGGCTGTCTCGCCAACAGTCTGTCTGTCCTTTTTTCTTTTTGTTATATTTAGTATGTGTTAAAAAGTATGTTTTAGTGTTCCTTGATTTGTTTTATGTGGGGGGTGGTGTTGGGGGAAAGTTTATTTCAATCTCTTACCTTGATGGAGATGTGATTTCTTTCCATATTGTATTGCCATCCCCACTGCGGCCTAACGTCGTTGAGTTGGCGGCCTTTCCTGGAGACCAACCAGGCACTCCAAGCCACGGGAGTCTGCAGGACTTTAACATCGCAGAGCCTTTACCGGGGATTGATGTTCCACCCGTGGGGCCTGTGGACTTTAACATGAAGCCCACAGTCTTTGGTAAGAAGAGGCCGATTGGAGAGTTGACCTGATGCGAGAGATTTGATCACCCCGACGGGGTCTTTGATCGCCCCGACTACGGATGGTTGGACTACCCCGACCAAGGGAGAACAAAGAGGAAGATTGAACTTTATTGCCTTCCATCACAGTGAGGAATGTGGAATCCACTGTGGTGCATGTTTATGTTCACTTTATGAGGTGGTGTGGCTGTATGGTAACTCAAATTTCACTGCACCTTAATTGGTACATCTGACAATAAACTGACCTTGAAACCTTAAACCTGAATGCCTCAGGAGCTGAAATAGAGGGAAGGTCATGGCCAACACATAGGATGGAGTGGATAGCCTATGGACTAAAATCTCAGTTCATTTATGCATCCATATTCTAACTTCAAATTGCAACTGGGAGATCCAGTCAGCTTTGGCAGACTGAGGGCAAGTATTTTGCAAAATGTTTTCCTGCTCTATGCTTGGTCTTACCGATGTAAAGGCAGCCACACCCCAAGTAAGCGTGTAGCAGAGGGAAACATGTTCAGTAGAAATAATACATTTCAGATTTACTGAACAGGTAATTTCAGGTAGAATTAAGAAAAGGACTACAGTAGAGGTGATCTACAAAGATAGTAACAATGTGGCAATGGGAAGATTAAAATATGGAATTTAGAGGCCTGAGGCAAAAATTAACTTTCACTTATTCTGTAAGAAACAAAATATCTCAAAACACAGAGGGAGTGAATTTCTAGACTGAATCCAGGGCAATTTTATGGGAAAAATATATTTTAGAACCATCAAGGGTATAAGGTATAGTGAATTTATTGATGCACAGCCAGCCAGAATTTGTTAACAGCGACGGTAAATGAACAGCTTGAGGAGAATATGGTTCGATTTTCAGTTTCTACAATAAAAGATTTAAAAGTTAAGTTATGCAAATTTTGAAGGACAAGATATAAATTGACAATAGTAAACTGGAATGACAAATGAATGAATGAATGAAGTAATCAATCAATTAATTAATTAAGTAATTAATATTCATAGTATATTTTGGAAAGTGATAAACCAAACATTCTCTTTATTTACTAGAGGTACCTAAGAGGTAAGTTACATCAGTGTACATCCCATGTATATTATTACAATCATTGTACCCCTTAATTCGAAAAAAAGAAAAAAGAAAGAAATATCAACAGAGAAAGTAGAGAAAAGGAAAAAGAGTTGTGAAAGTGAAAAAGCGTGCCAAAGGGAAAGGGAACCCCTGGTCGAAGAGTTAGAGAAAGGAGATTAAGAGATAGACCCTGGAGAGGAGAAAAAAGGAAAAGAGAGAGAAGGAAAAAAGAAAAGCCAGTGACTTTATTATAAACATCGCGCAAAAGGAATCTACCAACGCGACAGTTTTTCTTCCCCCTTTACCAAGACCCGACACCGGTACTTAAACCAAACATTCTCGAAAACATTAAATGCTCTACTGGTGTAATTAATGAACCATGGCCAAAAAAGGGAGGCGTCTTCTTTAAGCAAAAAGGCGTGGCTATAGAGTAAAGGGGTTTTGTATATGTCAAGTCAAGTCACATTTATTTATATAGCACATTTAAAAAACAACTCTCGTTGACCAAAGTGCTTTACATTTGTTATAAGGTTTATACATTTGTTTAAGGTTAAATTAATTGTGCTTGCGACTTCCGGTGGCGCTATGGAGGGCTAGAGGGTAACGCCAGCCAGCTCCTCGTAAAAAACGGAGAAAAACCGGGGAGAAACCGACCTACCTGCTGGCTGCTGTCTCTGCACCGATTGCTGTGAGCGACGTCATCAGGCGCGCGACTTACTATGTCTATACAGCGCAGCCCACCCCCAGATAAACCGAAAAGTCGGGCTACTAGGCTGAAACCGGGGGAAGGCCCGACTGAAGCCTCAGGCTCAGGTAGGACATTATCCCAAGAAGATGTGTCGAAAAAAATCGGAAGGTGAAGAACTTAAAACTTTTATTGCATGTGAAATAGTAAGATTAAACGAGAACTTACCAGTTTGAAGTTTAATCTTTATTTTATGAGGAGTGACGTTGAGGGATTACGTGAAGAAGGCCCGCCAGGCGCATGCACGTCATGCTTCAAAGCAGCGGCGTGAAAACACAGAAACAAATAGCCGAAGTAACATATTAAGGCTCGTAGAAGACTAGAACTACCAAATGACCTCTTAGATTATGAGGGTGGGAGCAGAGGGCACGTAATCCCTCAACGTCACTCCTCATAAAATAAAGATCAAACTTCAAACTGGTAAGTTCTCGTTTAATCTTACTATTATACTTCGGAGTCACGTGAGTGACTACGTGAAGATTTCAAAGCTCTGTGTTTGCATGCCACAGATGCACTTCATACGACAAGCTGCTTCGGTTGACACAGTAGTACAATAAAGAAGATATTGAACATTTAATAACAGAGTAATGACCCCTCTGTCCCAGGGGGAAATTACAAACAATAAGTGATATAATCAAAGCAATAAAATTAAATGGAACCCAAAACAGCAGGCCCAAAACGTGGCTCTGCCTGAACTGGTTTATCGTAAAACCGAGAAAAAGTTGCCTCTCTAGACCACCCTGCGGCCGCGAGGATTTGATCTAGCGGCACGTCCTGAGCCTTCGCCGCGGATGTAGACGCCGCCCTGGTGGAGTGAGATTTAAACACATCAGTGTCGATACCCGCAGAACTGAGCACCTGTTTCAACCATCTAGAAATAGTTTGCACAGACACGTGCTGATATGGCTTTTTGTGACTAATGAGAAGTCCTGTCTCAGAACCTCTCAGACTCCTGGTTAACTCAACATATTGGGTTAAATGTTTAACGGCACATAACAGTTGGTCACCAGGATATGCTTTAAACGTCACCTTGATTCCAGACCTGCCTGGTCTACTTTGTTTGAGTAAATCACAGACATAAAATGTAACATCATCTTGAGAAAAATGCATATAATCTATTCTTAACAAGTGCAATGTTTGGACACGTTGTGCTGAAACCAACGCCATTAACATAACCACTTTAAGAGTCAATTTTTGCAAAGATAATGACGCAATTAGAGCCCATTGCCACAACAGTGTGAGAACTATACTGACATCCCAGATTGCTGCATCTGGGTTGAAGAGGGTTTTTGTTAAAAATTCCTCTCATAAACCTGGATACCAATGGATGAGACCCAATAGGTTGTTGTGCTGAAGACTGCCCTAAATAAGAGGACAAAGCACTGCGAGCAGTGTTAATAGCACTATAACTAAGGTGCTCATCAAAATGCAAAGTAGCAAGGAACTCCAACACATCACTTATACTAGCAGTATCATACGATATATTAGACTGTACACAGAAGCATTCCCATTTCTTAATGTGCATGAGGTATTGTTTTTTAGTGCTAGTTCTCCACCCTGCAGTCATAACCTCCATGGTCCTGTTCGATAATCCAAGGCCTTGAAATGGTCTGGTCACAACCTGCAGACCAACAAATTGATATGGTCATGTAATGGGTGACTTTCTCCTGTAACCGGATGCACCAACAAATGACTGCTGCTGGGAATGCGCATGAATAGCTGTGCCATCATTCTCAGTACCAATGGGAATCATGATTGTGTTGGCCAATCTGGGACCACCAAAACTCCTTTGGCGGAGTCCCACTCTATTTTAGAACGACATTTCGGGATCAGGCAGAATGGAGGAAACGCATAAAAGAATGAGTGTCCCCAGTGTAACGAGAACGCATCCACAGCTACTGCACCTGGATCTGGCTCCCAGGAGACATATTTAGGCAACTGGTGATTCAGTCTGGATGCAGAGAGGTCAATATCTGGCAATCCAAATCTAGCAACAATGGTTTGAAATATGCTGACATTTAACATCCATTCTATATTGTCATTAAACTTTCTCGACCTAAAGTCTGCTACCACATTATCTATGCCTGGTAGGTAGATGGCCGAAACCCAGATGTTGCGTGAAATGCACCAATCCCAGATAGTATTAGCCAAATTATCACATAACACCGATCGAGTTCCTCCCATATGATTGATGTATGCCACAGCTGTGGTGTTGTCAATCTGGAGTTGAACATGGAAATCTGACATGGTAGAAAAATATGCTTTTAGCCCATAAAAAGCACCCAATAACTCCAGGTAATTAATACCATGTGTGTGAAGAAGCAAGTCCTCTTGCTCAGTCCATTTACCCCCACAGCTAGACTCTGTGTCTGTCGCCTCCCCATCCGAGAGCGCTAACATCAGTCTGTAAAATCACTGAAGGTTCGTCCACCAAAATGTAATTGGTGGCTTGGCTAACATTAACAATCCACCACTGCAATTCTGCCAGAGCCGTGGTGGGTAACTGCATAAGCCGATCAAAATGACCTGCATTCTGTTTCAATGCTTGTTCTCTTGCTCTTTGCAAATGTTGATAATGCAAAGGCCCGAACTGTACTGCAGGAAAGGCTGCTACCAATTTCCCAATAACCTTTGCAACGTCTCGGATGGAAGGATAAAGGGTTTGTGTAAGACGAATACAGACATTAACAATATCTATTACCTTGGCTGCTGGTAATGTAACTGTCATATGAACTGAATCCAGAAGAAACCCCAAAAACGCAATCTGCTGGGTTGGCTGTAACTTGGACTTAAGTGGATGGACCAAAAACCCCAATGATTCAAAGAGATTCTTATTTGCTGTAACAGAAGCTGCAGCTGACTCTTTAGTGTTGCCAACAATTAAGATATCATCTAAATAGGCCATAACAATGTGATTGTGGGCCCTCAGGTGCCCTAGCACAGGTTTCACCAATTTAGTAAATAACCTAGGTGCAGAACGTAACCCATTAGGCAATGCTCTATATTGCCACAGCTGTCCCATCCAATTAAATTTCAAGTACCTCCGATAATCAACATGAATTGGCACCGAATAATAAGCATCTTGTAAATCAATGGTGGCCATATAACAACCCTGGGACATCAGCTGCTTTGCAGTAACAAATGTGTCCATTTTAAAATGCCTATAAAGAGCTGAAGTATTCAATCGAGTGAGATCCAGAATTACTCGACAACCACCATCATTTTTGGGTCAGGGAAAAATATTAGACACAAATTGTTGAGGATGATGAACTACTTTTTCAATCACACCTTTACGGAACAAATTCTGAATCTCCACATTGGTTTGCTCAGTCTCCGGAACAGAAAACACCAACACTTTACTAGGCTTAGTCTGGAAAGGAGGATCTATCCCTGAGATAAACTCAATGGTGGACCCTGACACAATATTTAGTATAAAGATATCAGACGATATACAACACCACTCGTTATAGAAGAAATGTAACCGACCTCCAATAGGAGGTTGCACACCCGAATTTGTAACACAAAGTCCCTGTACCTCTGTCAGTGTTTTGGAAACTTGTTGTCTGGCCGTGTTGGGGTTATAGGGAACCTGATGTGGTGGATACCCTCGTTGCCACCCTGGCCTCCCTCTGCTGGGCCCAGCACCCGGATCGGACCTGCGGTAAACGATCCCCGGCTTCCGAATAGAGGGACGAGATGCGGCCGGCTTCATTAGCCCCATAGTTTTCGCCTCCTCATCAATATCTCTAATTTGTTTGACCAGATCGGAACCAAACAGGAGTTCAGGTGCCTGGACGTTGGTCGCCTTACAGAGTGCAGCAAATTTTTGGTTTAAAGTAGGCCTGATGGCAATTTTTCGAATGCAGTTAATTTCGAAAAAGACGGTACATATTATAGCTAACATATCCTTCTGTAACGGAGATAACACGGTCCCTAGGACCATGATGCCAAATGCAGTGATCGTGGCCGCCACCAGTTTGAGGACGTGCTGATAACGAACCTCCTGCCCCCTCATGGAAGGACTCATGGGTGCCCATATAGCTGGGTTCACCATTGGCACTTTTAATGAAGCACAGTTAACAGGTGTTTTATATTTGCTGCTTGTCTCCTGCATGACAGATAGTTGCAGCTGGTGAGAAACTAAGTAATTTACATTAGTTGCTAGGTATTCCTCCATGGCCTCACCAGTTCCCTCCGGAATAGCAAAAGACATTGCTATGTCCGGTACACCCGGAGCAAGGCTCTTGTGCTCTGGTGTTTGCACATAAGCAGGGACACCAGACATAGGGTCAGCTGCATCCTGCCCCGCATCTCCCATTTGATAGTCTAGGGAGGCATCCCCCAGTCCTATAACAGGCGCTGGAAGGAATTCACCACGGCGGTATTCCAGGTAATCCTCTTCACAGGATCCCTGCTGCTCAATTGTCTGAGAAGTCTCTGTGGCTTTAGCCCCTTGCTGTACCAAAAGCTGCAGCATGTGTTCCATCTGTTGCATTTTTCCCCACATCTCTTTAGCCCCTGGGGGAGAATCACCACCGTCATCTGAATCATCAGATAGTACTGGCCTGTTTGTTTTACTTGTGGCCTTGCTGTGCCTCTTAGCAGCCACAGCCTGTTGAGTTGCAGGCACTGGCCTGGAAGCACTTTCAACTGGTGGTAACGGTGAAACGGCCCCCGGTATCGGAACCGGAGGCCGGTTACTATCTCCCGATCCGATCGAGAATGCGACTCGTCGCTAGACACGCGCTTGGAGCGCACTCTCCGCCCAGACTAGTCCATGTTCCAACTCCAACTGACTTCGCGAGCCAGCTGTACGGAGCTAAATACCCTGCAGGAAAAGTTGTTTAACACTTACCTGCAAAGTTTCTACTTACCCGCTGGTGGAGCTGTGCCCTCCAGCCCGTTTGGTGCGACATGCGTGGACGTAATGACACGCATGCACCTGGCGGGCCTTCTTCACGTAGTCAGTCACGTGACTCCGAAGTAAAATTGCTGGTTTAAGGGAAGAAATAAAGCTGATGAATGTTGGTGAAGAAATAAAAAAAATCAAGGAGGAAATGAAGGACTTAAAGCTTGAAATTAATACCACGACTAAGAATACATCGGATGAATTGAAGAAAGAAATTGCAGAAATATTGATTGGCCTGACAAAGGAGACGAATGATAAAATCAGAAATGTGAAAACTGATTTTGAAGAAAGGCTGAATCCTGTGGAACAGGCACTGAACCAACAGACGGTTGCCAGAAAAGGACTTGAAGAACTAGCCGAAACAAGTGCTCAGACTACAGCAAAGCTTATCACAGAAAATCAACGTCTAACTGAATTACTGGGCAAAATAACCGAGAAATGTACTGAATTGGAAGGTCGCCAGAGAACCTAAGAAATGCGGATATTCCAGAAGGGGAAGAGAAAGATCAAGTTGTATCTCTGGAACAAAAGCCTTTACTAGCCCGAGCACATAGTGATGAGACGTCAGACAAGACAAGACAAAACGTTCCCCCAAGACAAATGATAATAAAAGTACAGTACGACCACGTCTTGGAGGAGATAATGCATAAAATATCAAGAAACAGAAGTCTTGCATTTGAAGGACACAGGATCAGTATTTATCGAGACAATCCAGCAGAGGTTTCCAGGAAACGAAAAGCGTTTAATGAGACTAAAAGTATCTTGAGGGAAGTGGAGAATTTGAAATATGGTCTGAGCTATCCAGCTACCCTAAGAGTCACTTACAACAACAAGGAACATTTTTTCACCAATCCTGTGGAAGCATTGGACTTTGCCCAGAAGATTAAGGCTTGAGAGGATGCTTGATGCCTCACCATTGAATAAACTGACTTTGCAGGACTGGATAGAATTGAAGTGGTGACTAAGGAAGCTGGAGAAAGATGTGGATCGGAAACTCTCCCATGGATACTAATAATTAGCATAACTGCACTACTAATACGAATAACTAATAAATACTAAAATTATACCGCGGCATCTTTACTAATCAGAGTTAATAATTATCACAAATGACTAATACTTACTTATAATGGAATGATTAGAGTCAAATATAGAGTTTGATTTAATTTGCCCTCTTTGGAAACCTTCTTTCTTTTTTACTAGTAATTTTCATTTTTATTTTCTTTTTTCCTTTCTTTTCGTTTTTTTAATTAGATTTTCAAACGTTTTAAATATATGTATCCTCACATTTCCGACTATTGGAACCCGAATATTTTAAAATTTAATATCCCCAATAAAATACTGCTATGGAATAAAAATTCCAAGAAACCAAGGAGCTGGTTAAGTTCGTAACATCAACTACGGAAGTCGGTAGATGGTTAGCCATGCTAGTATGGCTAGCACTAACTACACTAATACTAGATGTAGTTTTTTCCTTCTTTGTGCACAATACTAATTTCTTAACCGATCCTCTTTTCTTCTCTATTATAATCTTTCATTATTATTTTCAGTTTGAATGGAGTTACAAATTGGATCAAAGGAGATATACACGTGAGAGACATTCAAGGGTCTTAAAATTCGTCTATTCGGAGTTCGGGTGTAAGGTCGGGTCTGTCAAACTGAACCATTGGCACTATTATAGGCCCCCATAGACAAATGATGCAAGATTTAAAAATGAATACGGGGAATGAAGGAATAACGTTTTGCAGCTGGAACGTTAAAGGTATTAATGAACCAATTAAGAGAGGTAAAGTATTAGCACATTTAAAAGCAATTAAAGCTGATGTGATTTTCATTCAAGAAACACATTTAAAAAAAGATGCCGAGCATAGGCTGAAAGCTAAATGGATAGATAAAACGTATCATTCTTCTTTTACACACAAATCAAGAGGTGCAGCAATATTATTTCATAAAGGCATTTTATTCAAACATACATCAACTATAACTGATAATGATGGTAGATACATTATTGTAATAGGAGAATTAAATGCACAGAAAATGATTTTTGTCAATGTATATGGACCAAACTTTGATCACTGTTTTTTAAGAAAATATTTAACAACATCCCGGAAATAGCACAACATAACTTAATAATTGGAGGAGATTTAAATTGTACATTAGATTCTTATTTAGATAGATCCACAAGACAAAGAAAAACCAAGTCCCATTCCAGTGACTTATTAAATGCATATATGGATACTAGTAACATTAAAGATGTTTGGAGAGTAGAAAATCCAACTGGACGAGAATATTCATTTTATTCACCTGTACATAAAACCTATTCAAGAATAGATTATTTTTTGGTTGACGCTAAACTTATCTCACTCACTTATAATTCAAAATACCATAATATTACAATCTCAGATCATTCACCTTTAACATTTTTGATTAAAATAAATTAAATAAAATCAAACGGAAAAACAGGGACAATGGAGATTTAATCCACAAATTTTAAAAAACGAAGCAACTCAGGAATATATTATAGAACAGATCAAGATTTTCTTTGAAATAAATGATAAACCGGAAATATCTTCTTCCCTATTATGGGAAACTTTTAAAGCATATGCCCGTGGAATTATGATTTTTTTCTCAAGCATTTTATAATAAAGAGAATCGGAGGGAACAACAGGAATTGGAAAAGGAGATTAAACAATTAGACACGGAGAACGCTGCTAATCCATCCATACAACACATAATAAAATCGCTGCACTGAAATATAAATTAAATAAAATATACTCAGATCAAGTTGTAAAACTCTATCAATACACTAAACAATTACAATTTGAATTTGGAGATAAACCTCAAAAATTATTGGCTCGTCAATTAAGGAAGATGGAGGGAGAAAAAAATAATCCATAGGATTAAATCATATAATGGCGAACCATTAGTACAACCCAAAGATATTAATGAGAGATTTTTGCAATATTATAAAAATTTATATTCAGCTAAAACAACAGAAAACAGGATAGGAATAGAAGCATTAAAAAAAATGTAATCTGAATGGGTTGGATTCACAAAATAGAGAATCACTAAATGCTGAAATTTCAGTAAAAGAAATCGAAGAATCTATCAGATCATTAAAAAACGGTAAAGCACCGGGACCAGATGGTATTGGCTCAGAATTTTATAAAACATTTTATGATCTGATTGCACCACGTCTGAAGATACTCTATGAATACATTTATACCCACCAGAAACGTTAAATGAATCCATTATAACACTTATAGCTAAAATAGACAAAGACCTGGATGACCCAGAATCATATAGAGCTATAGCTCTTTTAAATACTGATCAAAAGATACTAACCAAAATATTAGCATAAATACTAAGTACAGTTATTAATAAATTAATTCACCCAGATCAAACAGGATTTATACCAAAACGATATTTCTCATATAACATGAGACGATTATTCAATGTTATATATTCGAAAAGAGGTATTAATAAAGACCTAGTAATTATATCGTTAGATGCGGAAAAAGCCTTTGACCAGGTGGAATGGTCTGACTTGTTTTCGGTTATGGAAACTTTTAAGTTGGGAGAGAAGTTTATTACTTGGGTTAAATTATTATACACTAATCCAACAGCCAGAATAATAACAAATCAAATACTATCAACTAAATTTAATCTATTTCGAGGCTGCAGACAAGGTTGTCCTTTATCCCCGCTACTGTTTGCACTTGTAATAGAACCATTAGCTCAACGTGTGAGATTACATCCTGAAATATATGGGTATGACACCAGAGATACTGAAAATAAAATCTCCTTATATGCGGATGATGTATTACTTTATATTACAAAGCCGGAAATTAGTATCCTAAATTTACTAAAATTAATAACTGAATTTATGCCAATAATGATAAATAACTTACATATATTACAACAATTTCCTTTTAAGATAGCAAACAAAAAAATTAAATATCTTGGAATTTATGTAATAAAAAGATTTGATTCTTTATTTAAATCTAATTTTCCACTTTTATTGAATAAATTAAATAAGAACATTTTATATTGGAAAATATTACCTATCTCAATGCTAGGTAGAATTCATGCAGTAAAAATGATTTTTCTCCCGCAATTACTATATCTTTTCCGATTGATTCCGATATATCTTCCTAAAACTTTCTTTAAGAAGGTGGATTCTATAGTCACCAACTTTATCTGGGATTATAAGAGCCATAGAATAAATAAAAAACATTTATGTAGTACATCAAAAATAAATGGAGGTCTAGCACTGCCAAACTTTATGTTTTATTACTCGGCAGTTAATATTAAAAATATGAATTTTTGGTTAGCAGAGATTGATAAACAACCAATCTGGTTAAAAATGGAAAAAGAAGATTGTTCGTCTTTTAAAATTAGTTTGATTTTATTCGCCAATATTAAACTAGGTAAGAAAACCTATAGTGAAAACCCTATAATAGAAAGTGGAATACGTATCTGGAAACAAATAAAGAAAACATCGGAATGTATACCACTAGCCTTTACCATTGTAAATATCGTTACATTTAAACCCTCAATGATGGACAAAGGTTTTTTACAATGGAAAAACTATGGAATTAATAAGATGGGCGATCTCTACAGGGAAAATTCTTTCCTTTCATTTCAAGAATTACAACAAATTTATGGATTACATTCAAAAGATTACTTTAGATATTTACAAATTAGAGACTATGTAAAAGCAAACACACAGGAAATTAGAAATAGAAAGACAGAAATTTTAGATGAATGTCTAAATAAACACCCGAACACAGAAAAGATTATATCATATATTTATAACATTTTATTGGAAAACGATGTCCCAATGACAGAAATATATAGGCAATCATGGGAAAACGAATTAGGTCAAATCATTAGACCAGAAGTATGGGATGAAAGTTTACAACATATACACCACTGCTCGTTAAATGCTAGACACTCTCTTATACAATTCATTTACAAATTGTGTAAAAATTACTACATTTTGGACAGAAATATTTAAGATAATTTCGAATGTTCTTAATATGAATCTGATCCCTGACTCAAAGTTAATAATATTGAGAAACAGATCAATTAATAACAACGAATCAGAGAATTTTAATTGATTATAGTTTAATAATTGGGAAAAAATTAATATTGAAATTCTGGAAAGGTCCTACCTCCCCCACAATCAAAATGTGGATTACAGGAACATTGGAGACACTTCATCTGGAAAGATTAAGGCTTGTCCTACTGGACAAGTTGGATCTTTTCAGAGGGATATGGTCTCCATTTATTGAATATCTAAAGATTCAAAATGGCACGGTACGAGAGCCTGACTGAAGCCTGAATAAAGGAATGGATGAAGAATCATATATAACAAATCATGGATATATCTCCAATGATGGATAACTTTTTTAATACTTCACTCATTTCTTTATTTTTGATTTCCTACTTTTACTTTATTTTTCTCTATCTTTTCCTACCTGCAAAAAAAATGTGTAGAAATACAACTAAGACATAATTGTTAATATTAATAATATTACGAATATATGTGAGAAGTATATTCTATTAATATGTACTTACATCTAATAAAATATTTAACAAAAAAAAAATAATTGTGCTTGCTTTCATTTATCTAAGTGTTTAGAAGTATGAGTACTGTTAAGTGTTTGAAACTTTAAGCTTTACTATTTTTTATAATTATTAACTATTTAAATATTTCTAACAATTTTTAGATGCTTCAGAGACAGAGGGGCACCTGACAATTTCTCAAAATGATGGTTCAATCGGTTGTCCTGGTATGTTAGTAGATTTTTTGTAGGCAGACCTTGTCCTGCTTCGCCTCACCATCCTGACCCCCCAGCACTGTCCTGGAGGTTGCTTTGCTACTGCACTGCTCTTCACTATTTTGGGCTAATGGCAACTTCACACTCCGATTTAACAGTAGAACCATAAGTAAGTCTTTGGTTGATGCATAAGTTAGCAATGAGATAGTTTGGTTTATTGATGGTGAAGGTGGTATAGGGTGGTGATAGTGATATGTGGTGGTGATGGTGAGCGTAGCTACCTTCTAAACAGTTGATCCAGGTTTGATTCGCGGTCATCTCTTGGGCGGCATAGTGTCACAATGGTAGAGTTGCTGCCTTACAGCACTAGGGAGCCGGGTTTGATCCTGACTACGGATGCTGTCTGCATGGAATTTGCACATTCTCCCTGTGAATGCATGAGTTTTCTCTGGGTGCTCCAGTTTGCTACCACATTCCAAACTCTTGCAGGTTTGGAGGTTAATTGGCTGGTGTTAATTGTCCCCAGTGTGTAGTGTAGGATAGAACTAGTGTACTGGTGCTCATTGGTCAGCGTGCACTCGGTGGGTTGAAGAGCTTGTTTCCACACTATATCTCCAAAAACTAAAAACTAAAATTGATCACTTGGAATAGAATGGAGATCAAAGAGATATGAGTCCCATACATTTTGTTACTAGCTAGTTGCCAGGTGCAAAATTGTAAAGACAATATTTTAATGAAATCTCTTTTTTTTTATCTCAATGCAATTTCCCATTGTCAAATTGTTTCAATGTGAAGCAGATTTACAGTTTTATAGAATGACTGATGCACAAATATTATTCTTTGGAGCTTTTGGATGAAAATTATTTGGAAGAAATTAGTTTAGTTTAGTTTAGAGATACAGCATGGAAACAGGCCCTTCGGCCCACCGAGTCCACACCGACCAGTGATCCCTGCACATTAACACTATCCTACTACTAGGGACAATTTTTACCAAGCCAATTAACCCACAAACCTTTGGAGTATGGGAGGAAACCGGAGTTCTCAAAGAAAACCCACGTGGTCATGGGGAGAATGTACAAACTCCGTACAAACAGCACCTGTAGTCCGGATCGAACCCGAGTCTCCCGCGCTGCAAGCACTAGCAACTCTAGCATTGCACCACCCTTTCTCTGGCTCAGTCATAAATTATATTATTTAAAAATGAAGGCTTACCTTTAATATTGTATAGGGCTTATAGATTGCACCTGACAGCCTTCCAAAATATATATTTTTTCATCTTTACAATATTATAAACAAAGGTGTAAAAAATCGACTTTTTTTATTCGTCTTCAGCGCCATAATTGATGTCAACATCCATGAACTAACAGACAAAATATAATTGACTCCCTGTATCTATGTTTGATTGCTTGCCAGAAACATATACCTAGAACATTCAAGCAGAGGGATATAGTAAGGAGAAATAGGCTTGTTTGTGTAAAACACCCTGGATAATAAGTAAGTAAGTTTATTGGCCAAGTATTCACATACAAGGAATTTGCCTTGGTGCTCCGCTCACAAGCAACAACATGACATACAGTGACAGTTACGAATGACTCAGAAAACATTAAACATTAATAACAATAAAACATTATTATTATTAATAATGGTGGTAAAGAATTCCAGAGACTCACCGCTCTCTGTGTGAAAAATGTTTTCCTCATCTCGGTCCCAAAGGAATTCCCCTTATCCTTAAACTGTGACCCCTTGTTCTGGACTTCCCCAACATCGGGAACAATCTTCCTGCATCTAACCTGTCCAACCGCTTAATAATTTTGTAAGTTTCTATAAGACCCCCCTCAATCTTGTAAATTCTAACGAGTACAAGCCGAGTCTATCCAGTCTTTCCTCATATGAAAGTCTTGACATCCCAGGAATCAGTCTGGTGAACCTTCTCTGTACCCCCTCTATCGCAAGAATGCCTTTCCTCAGATTTTGAGACCAAAACTGTACGCAATACTCCAGGTGTGGTCTCACCAAAACCCTGTACAACTGCAGTAGAACCTCCCTGCTCCTATACTCAAATCCTTTTGCTATGAATGCTAACATACCATTCGTTTTCTTCACTGCCTGCTGCACCTGCATGAGCTCTAGGTTGTTGCTACGGCACCAGGAAGCCAGCTGTGACACTTCCTGTCTGTAGGCAGATTCCTCCACATCTCCACATTTTGCCCCAAAGTTGCAGCAGCTCGATGTTCTCTGGGTCAGTGCTTCGTGTTTCTTGTGTATGTGTGCGTGTTGTTTTGTGCCCTGTGTACTCACTGTTGGGCGGACAGGATCTACGGCCGTCAGGATCTTCTTAGGATTGGTCGCCGAGTTTGTCCACTCATACAAGATCCCGGCGGACATAGCGAGGAGCCCCGACTCTCCGTGGATTACCATCCCCGCGGGGAGGAGGCGAAGACAGCGCAGAGAGAGAAGGCAAAAGCGAGGCTGCAGGGCCGGCGGTTTGGCCAGGCTACGGAGGCAGCCACTGAAACCACCGCTTCCCAGCCTGTTTCTCACAAACGCAAGATCCCTGGCTAACAAGATGGATGAACTGAGGCTACAGACTGCAGCTAACAACGGCGTGAAGGACAGCTGTATCCTGTTGATCACGGAGACCTGGCTTCATTCATCCATTCCGGAGTCTGCTATCGAGCTAGCAGGCTACACAGCACAGCGTCATGACAGGACAAGAGACTCTGGTAAGAGCAGAGGAGGAAGGCTCTGTGTGTACGTGAACAACACCTGGTGTACAAACACAGTGATTGTGGAGAGCCACTGCTCCCCGGACCTGGAGTATGTGACTGTTAAATGCAGGCCCATTTATCTCCCTAGAGAGTTTACTGTTGTCATGATAACTGCTGTGTACATACCACCGGATGCTAATGCTAACTCTGCTATAGGACATTTGTACGTAGCACTAGTAGTCAACAGAGCATATATCCGAACGGTGTTCATATCATAGCAGGGGACTTTAATCACGCGGACTTGAAGAAAATGCTCCCCAAATTCTACCAGCATGTTAAATGTGCTACAAGAGGAGCTAACACACTGGACAAGGTCTACTCCAACATCAAGCTGGGCTACAGGGCTAGACCATTATCTCACCTGCGTCAGTCGGACCATATGTTCCTGCTTTTAATTCCTGCATATGCCCCCCTCAGGAAAACCGCTCCTCCCATCTTAAAGACCATCACAACCAGGCCAGATGGTGCATCTCAGCAGCTGCAGGACTGCCTCGACAGGACCAACTGGGATGTGTTTGAACACCGGGACCTGGAGTTGTTCACAGACAGTGTACTGTGTTACATTAAAAACTGCATGGACATGGTCACAGTGGACAAACGCATCAGGGTCGACCCCAACCAGAAGCCCTGGATGACCCGGGAGGTCCAGCGGCTGTTAAAAAAGAGGAACACCGCATTTAGGTCTGGCGATAGGGCTTTATACAGCACGGCCCGAGCTAACCTGAAGAGAGACATCAGAGAGGCCAAGTCAGACTACAGGAGGAGGATAGAGGACCACCTGGACAGTAACAACAGCAGGCAGGTGTGGCAGGGGATCCAGTATCTCACCAACTATAAGACAAACCTTGGAGCTGCTGAAGGTGACGCCTCGTTGGCAGAGGAGCTGAACCTCTTCTTTGCTCGGTTTGAAGTGGAGCCACCCGAGACAGCCACATCACACCATATGGTCCACAGCAGCTTAACCCTCAAAATAGAGGAGCATGAGGTGAGGCGCAGGCTGCGGGCCATCAATCCAAGGAAGGCCACTGGACCAGACGGCGTCTCTGGACGCGTGCTGAAGGACTGCGCAGACCAGCTGGCTGGAGTCCGCACGAGGATTTTTTAACCAGTCTCTGGCCCAGTCCACTGTTCCACCCTGTCTGAAGTCTGCAACCATAGTCCCCTTGCCCAAATACCCCACATTTCCAGCCTCACCGACTACCGGTCAGTCGCACTCACACCAGTGGTGATGAAGTGTTTTGAAAAAACTGGTCCGGGGTCATATCACATCACTCCTGCCCCGAAGCTTTGACCCCCACCAGTTTGCGTACAGAGCGAATAGATCTACAGAGGACGCTGTAGCCACAGCTCTCCATGCTGCACTGTCCCACCTGGAGCAGTGGGGGAGCTACGTGCGGATGCTCTTTGTGGACTACAGCTCTGCTTTTAATACTATCCTTCCCCACAAACTGGTGGACAAACTGGGGGACTTGGGACTTCCACACCCCACCTGCATGTGGATAAATAGCTTCCTATCGGGTCGCAGCCAGAGAGTCAGAGTGGGCCATCACACATCCACGGCCCTCAGCCTCAGTACCGGCTCTCCACAGGGCTGCGTGCTGAGCCCCCTGCTCTACACCATCTACACACATGACTGCATCCCCACCCACCACAGCAACACCATTGTCCAATTTGCGGATGACACTACGGTGGTGGGACTCATCTCCGGGGGGGGACGGGTACGCCTATCGGGATGAGGCGGAACAGCTGACAATGTGGTATGGAGAAAATAACCTGCTCCTCAACACCTTAAAGTCCAAGGAGATAATAATAGACTTCAGGAAGAACAAAACAGACATGGTACCACTGATCATCAGAGGGGACTGTGTGGAGAGGGTGGCGGATTTCCGCTTCCTGGGAATCCATATGGAGGAGGACCTGACGTGGAGCGTGAACACTTCTGCGCTGCTGAAAAAGGTCCAGCAGAGACTGCACTTCCTGAGGGTGCTCAGGAAGAATAACATCACTCAGAGACTGCTGCTGTCCTTTTATCGGTGCTCCATTGAGAGCATCCTAACATACTGTGTATGCGTGTGGTACACCAGCTGCACAGCGGCTCCGAGGAAAGCGCTCCAGAGGGCCATTGACAACGCCCAGAGGATTGTCGGCTGCCCTCTCCCTACCTTGGAATACTTACACAGTTCCCGCGGCATCAAAAAAATCCCAGAATATTATAAAGGACATTTCCCACCCCGGACACTCCCTGTTTGAACTGTTGCCGTCAGGCAGACGGTACAGATCTACATGACAAGGACAAACAGACTTAAAAACAGTTTTTACCCCACTGCTATAAAGGCACTAAATGTAGCCACCAAGGAACGCAGGGACTAAGGGACTGTGGTTGGTACACTGTGAGATCAACAGAAGGATGTAGGGTTGGGTGTTTATGCGTACTATTTTCATATTTATTTTAGTTGTTTATCTTTTTTAATATTTGACCTTGTATGTATCGTTAGCTTTTAGAAATGTTTGAATGGTGCACTGACTGGCTGACATTTTTTTTATGTTATTTTTAATTTCGTTGTACATGGTTCATGTTACAATGACAATAAAAAAAACTATTCTATATTCTATCCTGGATCAGTCCAATCAGGATTGCATCGTCCGCAAACCTGAGAAGCTTGACAGAGGTGTCTGTGGAGGCGCAGTCGTTGGTGTAGGGAGAGTAGAGGAGAGGAGAGAGTACGCAGCCTTGCGGTGCTCCTATGCTGAGAGTTTGCGGGTTTGAGATGTTCTTTCCCAGCCTCACATGCTGCTTCCTGTCTGTCAGGAAGCTGGTGATCCACCGACAGAGGGGTTCAGGCACGGTCAACTTGGAAAGTTTGGAGTGTAGTAGCTCTGGCACAATGGTGTTGAATGCAGAGCTAAAATCAACAAACTGGATCCTCGCATAGGTCCCCTGGCGGTCTAGGTGCTGTAGGATGAAGTGCAGGCCCAAGTTGACTGCATCATCCACTGTTGACTTTGTGTGATGCTTGGCCACGTGTTAAACCCATCTCCCAATTTTTGTTTAAAATAAAGACAATTTGGATGCATTATAAGTATTTGCATCAGCCAGTTCTTTTAGAATAGTTGATATGGTAATGGAGGAGTTCAGTTTTGAGATAGAGTGCAGAAACACGCAGACCAGCGATCCCCGTACACTAGCACTATCTACACACTAGGGACAATTTACAATCTTTACCGAAGCCAATTAACCGTCAGACCTGTATGTATTTGAAGTGTGGGAGGAAACCAAAGCACCCTGGGAAAACCCACGCGGTCACAGGGAGAACGTACAAACTCTGTACAGACAGCACCTGTAGTCAGGTTCTAACCCTGGTCTCTGGCGGTGTAAGGCAGCAACTCACCTGCTGCACCGCCATGCTGCCCATGATCACCCTCTGTTAGAGTTGAGACAAAGACAAGAGCACAGTCCAGCAAAAGAAATTGGAAGATAAACTAAAATAAACATGCTTACTGAACTTCAGCTTAAAAACTTACTGTACTTTAAAAAAAAATTACAGCTTCTAACTTCTGGCATTGCTGCAGAAGCTATCAATTTGAGTTCTGTTTATACTATTTTTCGACTTTGAAGGATTGTTTTGAGTTTCATACAAATGCCTCAAGCATAAATGTTTGCACTGAAGGATTTAAACCCAAGACTACAAATGCTGAGAAACCTAAAACCATGCCCTTCTAAGGACTGTATTGGCAAAACACACACAGCCTAACAGACTTCATCAACCTTGTCTGATGATGGATTTCCCAAGTGTTTGTGAAACAGAATGAATGTAACACGAGTAGAATTTCAGTGCAACCCCTTAAATCATTTTGAGTTTCTCAAATACTTTTTCACTTTTGCCCTATACAAAGTGCTGTAAACATGCTCTTTTCTGTTTGTGAATGAAAAAAAAATGGTAGTGCTTTTTAATCTTTTGTGTTTGTGCAGTTACATTCTGATACACTGAAGTTCTTATAAAGTTTTCTCAACTTTCTTAGTTATTGATTCGAGGCATGTTTTTCTGCTCCTTTAGTATCAACCCCCCCCCCCCCCCCCATGGAAGGTAAGACCTTTTTTTCACCCAGTTTTATTCCACCAGGGAGGTCTTACGTTCCACTACCTGCAACCTATGGCAACCAGCTTCAACTAGCATCGCGACCGGCTTTGGCTAAAAAATTACTGATTTTTAAAACGGCAACCTATTTTTAGTCGCGGCCAGTTATGAATTTTTTGAAATAATCGCCGGCACATAGAAGAAGCGGAAACCACTTTCGACCATTAGGGAGACTGACAAAAACCACCGGGAACCGCACGGAAACCTTGGGTGGGGCGCAAAGTCTCCAGAGGTTTCCGTTCAGGTTTCCTAAGTGGGACAGGGGCATTAGGCAGCAACTCTATCGCTAACCAACCCTTTCGTTGTGCACTTGTTGTGATTGGTGTGCATTTTCTATATCACAACAATCCACATACCTGAAAAAATACTTTGTCTCCATGCATATTGGAGTTTATGAAAGTGGCACATCTTTTATGTATTTATTAGATAGGATTGTTGCATATATTAAATAAGGAAAAGAGAAGTAAATCCATTTTTGTTTCCTGTTGCGATCATAGGCTGCTAACAGCCGGGCTGCCGGACCCAGGAATCCAATGCTTGTTGATGATAGAAGAAATGCAAGAAAAGAGATGGCCGATGAGATTTCTACATGTTTGCAAGAACAGAAAGAAAAATAATTGCTAACCTTGCGATCTCACCTTTTAACAAATACACCACTCCTTTGTGCCCAGAATGGAAAATCTCGCATTGTTTCCCCATTATATTCAATCTGGCATGTTCTCCCCACTCACCCATATTGTCCATATTTAACCCAAGTCAAGTTGAGTTGAGTTTGCTGCATTATTCACATGCACGGTGATGTACAGGTACAATGAAAATCTTTCTTGCAGCAGCATCACAGACAACATACAAAACATATATCATACATCCGTATGACTATAACTTTCACATAAAATTATACATATAGTCAGTAAAAGAAAAAAACAAGACAGTGCTGCAAAACACAATTGATAAAACAAGTCTGCAATAGTGCAAGAGATGTTCTGTGTTCTGTGGCTGAGGTAGCATTAGGATTGTATAAGAACCTGATGACTAGGAAGGTAGAAAAATATCCATTTGTAGAAAGTAGAAAAATATAAAATGAAAGCTAAGTTAACAATTTTGTTTTCTCTCAATTGCTCTCATCTCAGGCACTACTGGTGGCGCTGTACCTGGCAGTCTTGCCAACAGCCTGTCTCGTCTTTTTCTTCTTTTGCTGGTTTGGTCTGCGTTTACTTGTATGTTTTTAGTGTACTTTTAGTTTTTGTATTATGCGGGGATGAGGGTGAGGGTTGGGGGAAAACCTTCTTTATCTCTTTCCTTGACGGAGATGCAACTTTTTCCATCGTATCTCCGTCTGCACTGCGGCTTTAACATCGTGGAGCTGGTGGCCCCTTTGTTAGGGATCGACTGCGGGAGCTCCAAGTGCAGGAGCTTCGACAGCCCCAATCGCGGGAGCTTCGATGGGCCCGATGCGGGAGCTTCAATCGCAGACCGCAGGAGCTTTGATCGCCCCAACTGTGGAGGTTTCGATTGCTCCAACCGTGGGAGAAAAGGAGGAAAGAAGGTAAAGGTTATTTGCCTTCCATCATAGTGGGGAATGTGAGGTCACCAAAAAAAACACGATGGACGTGCTGCCTGCATTGGTGAGGACTCGGAGGGAGTGCCCTGAGTGCAGTGATCTTGGTGTTTTGCAGGAACATGGCACGATGAGGACATCCCGGTGTCTTGTGCGAGTGTGGACGGCTTTCCGACAGTTCGGGCGGACAGGGACTGCAGAGAGTGTGACAGTGGTCGGTGCAGCTCTGGTCACATCACGGTGAAGGAGCGTGTGCGTGGTCCGCACATTGAACCGATGGATGTGTGTCTCCGCTTATGCTGTGTGGCCTGGGGATTCTGTCATGTCGTTGGGGTGACTGTTTAAGTCTATGTTTAATTTTTATGTGGTTATGATCTTGTTGTTTTTTTTGTATGACTGTTGGCAAATCAAATTCCTAGTATTTTTACATACTTGGCTAATAAATTAATTACAATTACAATTACAAATTACAATCTTGGCTCCGATTCCATGTTCTGTCTGTTAAGATTTAAGTCATTTTCAGCACCTTTTATTTGGATTAATGCAAAACACAGTTTATAGAATCATATGTAATAGAACATAACACAGTGGTTGTATTGTACCTGTGGCTAGCAGTCTATTTTGACTTAAATCATAAATGTCCCATAAAGACCTGATATTATATATACATTATGGACAGTGTATATTTCAACCAAATTATGATTTATTTGTGATGAGATAGGAATCATGGTGTTACACATTAAATAGGCAGATAATGTTAGCGGCACAATACTAAATTTCCATAACCAGGTCTACTGCACTGATGAAAGGTTCCAGACCTGAAGCATCAACTGTCTCTCTTTACACAGATGCTGACCGAGATTTTTCAGCATTTTTTGTTTTTACTCCAAATCAAAGAGCAAATTGGGAAATGATTTCCTAAAATGTGGACAAGAAACAATGTTCTTGATCATTTAGCTTCCAGCTCAACAAGGATGGATGAAATGATGGATCTAATACTTGGAAATAACATGGGTCGACAGAACATGTTTCTGTGAGGAAACATCTGGAGAACAATGATCATAACATTGAAACATGGACAAATGATAAAATATTAACTGAAGTAGGGATAAGGGACACCAGGGGAAGGGATAACTTCAGTGAGATAAATAAGGATTTACCTCATGTGCACTAGAAATAAAAATTGGTCAGTAAATGATAACTGTTAACAGTAAAGGGAGAAAGTTGTATATAGACACAACTTTCCACGAGGGTCAAAAGAGCTCCATATATAACTAGAGATGTAAATATTAAAGTATGATCATAAAAGGAAGTTCATGAAAAACGCAGTAGATTAGAGAATTAAACTGCATGTTAAGAGTTCAGAGGAGATCTTAAAAAAGGAATGGGGCAGAGAAAGAGTAGATCTGTCGCAAACATAGCTAAGAATCCAAAATTCCTTCAACTATATTCAAATTGTAAATGGGAAATCAAAAGAATGTTAGGACTAATCAGGGACAATAAGGGTTTTTTTTGTGTGGTCAGATAATAAATGAATACATTGCATCTTAGTTTAGTTTAGAGAATAAGCATGGAAACAGGTCCTTCAGCTCACCATGTCCTAGCGGACCCGCAATCTCCTCATCCTAACACTATCCTACATACACTAGGGACAATTTGCAAACCAATTAGCCTACAAACCTGTACATCTTTGGAGTGTGGGAGGAAAGTGGAGATCCTGGAGAATACCTGTGCAGGTCACAGGGAGAACATACAAACTCCGTACAGACAAGCACCCAGAGTAAGGATCGAACCCAGGTCTCTGATGCTATAAGGCACTGTGCCACATCTCACTTAACGACAGATGTAGATGCGGCTGTCACAATAGTGAGAGAGTTGGTAGAAGTAATATTATATAGAATAAACATGGATAAAGAGAAAATACTCTGAGATGTCCTCTTTCTTTAGTAAATGTGGTTCCTCCTCCTGCTGTACAGAGTATCTGTGTACAATACTTCCACTCTCACCTCCAGCTCCCCCAAGTCAGAAAAAGGATAGAGTTCCCCAGGTCCTAACACCCCACCAGCCTTCACATTCGACACATCATTCTCTGACAATTACACCACCTTTAATGTGATCCCACCAGCAGTCACATCATCCCACCCCACTCCTTACCACCTTCCTGAGACCCCTCCCTCTGCAACGTCTTGGATCACTCAATCCTTCCCGCTCAAACCACCCCCTCACTAGGTACTTTGCCCTGTAACCACTGGAGATGTAACGCCTACCCCTATACCTTCTCCCCCACATCCAAATGGGTACTCCAGTAGTCTTTCCAGGTGAGACAGAGGTTCACATGCACCTCCTCTAACCTCATCTATTGCATCCCAATGTGACTTCCTTTACTTCGGCGAGACAAGTGTAGACAGTGACATTCTTTGTTTAGTTTCGGGTTGTTTCGTTTCGGGAAACAAGTGCTTCGGCCCACGGAGTCCCCGCTGACCAGTGATCCCCGCATATTAACACTATACCACACACACTAGGGACAATTTTTACATTTATCAAGCCAATTTACCTACATACCTGTACGTCTTTGGGAGATTTGATTTGCTACAATTCAGTAAAATCATACTATATGTAAGCACAACCATAAATAAATTAAAAAGTGCAATGGTTGTAGTGCAAGATTAGTAGACTTCACCAAAGCAGTACACAAACAGTCGTTGTGCTTCCGCCGCCATCTTATACCACTGTGGCCCTTGTGGCTAAGGGGATCAGAGGGTATGGAGAGAAGGCAGGTACGGGATACTGAGTTGGATGATCAGCCATGATCATATTGAATGGCGGTGCAGGCTCGAAGGGCTGAATGGCCTACTCCTGCACCTAATTTCTATGTTTCTATGTTTCTATGTTAATTAAAATAAAATAGAGTCTTAAAGGCCTGTTGTCTGGCATCAGCACTGGGTCGGTGTTGCAGGGCTTGGTTTGGAAATCAGCATGGATTTGTTTAACTAACTTGCCTGCCATGCTTTTGATGTTGTGCAAATGGCATTTGTAAAAAAAGCTTGTATTAGACATGCTAAAAATGAAAATTCAAGTAATTAAACAGACTATAGCAGCACAGATGCAAGAAAATTGTTAAGGGACATTGTAGAGAGCAATGAAAGCAATTGTAGATGTTTCTTAATCTAAAGAGATGTCTGTACCAGTATTCCCCAAGGGCCCATATTAGTTCTGCTTCTTTCCTAAACATATCGCGATGAGCTGCACTTAGTTAGCTGTGTAGGATATAAACGTTAAAGTTCGCAGATGGTACAAAGCTCAGAAATGTAGTAAAGCATAGCAGGATAGCATTTGACATCGGGAGGATATAGACTGACTGGTGAAATTAGTGGGGTGCAGGAGCATCAAAATCCAGTGCTGGCCAGTGAGTTGTTTGTGCAGCAGGAAGGGAGAGGGTACTGTATCTCAATAAAGACAGGTGGTTCGAATGCAAACTGCAAAACGTTCAGAAATCCGTTCCTGTCATCAGGCAGAGAGTACATCCCTGGATCTGGTCTGGAAGATGCAAATAGTGACATGTCAATCACACAAAGGCAATTCATCTTTTTTTTCGTGCCTTCTAACCCAACTCCTGCCTAACTACCTCCAGTGGCAATCCCAAAGTCAATTCCTTGACAACAAAAGTTGAGTGAGGGAAGGAGGCTCCAAAAGTAACTCTCATCCCCAATGGAAACAGGTAACACCAAAATGCTCTTTGCATGGGGCAGCTTTTAATATTAAAACCATATTTCACAAGTTTACTTTTTCAAGGTCTAGGCACCAACCCAATTTGGATCCCTGGGTGAGCATAATTCGCTTTATTTGGGAGCCTGGTACATCTGGAATGACTGCCCTGGCTGAGAGGCCAGGAAACTTGTTAACTCCGACATTTAGAGTCTCCAGAGCTTGCTCTGTATTTTATCTTGCTACCCTTGTAAGGGATCCTGCAAAATTGTTGTGGAAAAAACACAGCTGGAAGGCTGATGAATTTTGGAGCCCAATCGTTCAGATTGAGATGAAGAATCAACTTTCAGCTGGGAGGCAGCTGTTTCCCATGGATTCACACCCCATCGAGAGACACACCAGGACTCACACGATTGATTGCAAGGACTCAGCACGGTGGATCAGATTGTCGAGCTGCTGTCTCACATTTCCAGTGAACCCAAATTTGCCCTGACCTCTAGTGCTGCCTCCGTGAAGTTTGCACTTTCTCCTTGTGAACTCAGGTTAATTGGTTGCTATAAACTGCTTCTGGTGTGTAGGTGTTAGAATCTGAGGAGAGTTGAGATGAATGTAGAGAGAATTAAAATGGGATTAGAGTAGTTTAATTGAGAATAAAATGGGATTAGAGTAGTTTGATTATCTCATAGTCTGGTTGCACGATGATCGACACTAACCTGGTGGCTGAAAGGCCTGTTTCCCATCTTTACGACTAAGATTCTATGACTCAGATCCTGTAAATTCCTATGTGTCTTTCCAAGGGGAGGGCAGAATACAGTGATATAGGATGACAAAAATCTAATTATCAATAACGTCCCCTCCCATTGATAACAAAAACTTGTTGTAACACAGTATATTATTGTTAAATGTCCCAGGGCCCTCGTAAAATGACATTGCTTGGTACAAAATGGATTGCAGCAGTCAGACAGCTGTGAATAAGAAGAAACATTGATCAATAATCAATAAAGATAAAGGTGTCTTCACCAGGTTGTCAATTGAATCATGTGCCGTAAAGGGCTTTAACAAGAGCTCAGGCACAAGAAGATGTACATTTCATCGTACCCCAAATTTCCTTCCATAGCATGGATTGTTTAGTAATTTTCCCATTCCCCCTGTGCTCCTGCATATTGTTTCATCTGAAAACAGACCCAGCTATGTAATAAGTCTGTGATATAATATCCTTGATATTTAGGGTGATAGAATATGTAGGTGGCACCCAGCATTTAGCAGTTTGTCACGATCAGGGTTAATTATTAGGTCTGAAACACATTAACTCACATACAGTGGAATAGACAGCCTCGGGCTACTTATGGAACAGTAATCAAGCTGCACAGATGAGGAAAAATGCCGAAACCATAAAAAGATTTATGGAGCAAGTTGCACTACAAATATTTTTGAATGGAAGATTGGATGAATAGCGGCTGTTTCACCATAGGAAGTGCAGCCTTGACCCTCTTCCCAAAACCAGAGAAGGATTCTTTTGTATCAAGTGGAAGAGCATCCGTCCCATTTACAATAATCCCCAGAGCCCATTGCATGAGGTACTAGAAATTTCCAAGCAACTCTAGCACTCAGTTAAGAAGGATGAGCCGATCCATGAAAGAAGGAGAATTTATTTTGAAATCAGATTTGTTGTAATTACATGCCTGGCAGGAATACAATCAATTATAGGCTTTGTGATGGTGGATTGCATGAGTGGCTACCGTATGCAGAAATACTTTTGCACAGGGCCAAGGGAGTTTGAAACTTCTCTGATGCCAACAGAATAACAAGATTCACTGTGGAAATTCCCCACTGCAAATAAAGAAGTATAGCACCAAGATTCACCCAAATTTTGGAGTACTCCAAAAGCCAAGATTATTTTATTGTTATATGTCTAATTAATATCTAGTAACCCTTGCATACCCTCTCTCTCCGTCGCTCCCCCAACCAAGTTGTCGTACTTGTTTAACTACCGTCCTGCTAAGTTTCACTGTTTGTATCCACTCGGTATCACCTCCTCCACAGCCAACAATGGACCATTGTGGGCTCCACCTTTCCTTGATCATCGTTGCTAGCTTTGCTTTGTTGTCATACGTTTCATTCATTTATTCTAGTTTCCCACTCTCCTGACTCTCAGTCTGAGGAAGGGTCTCGACCCAAAAAAAAATCACTTACTACTTTTCTCCAGAGATGCTGCCTGGCCCGCGGAGCTCCTCAGCATTTTGTTTCCAATATTTCTTCCAAACGCCTTTGTCAACTGACTGCAAGTTTTTCTCTTGACTTAATGAATCAGATGAAGAATAAAATGTATTCTTGTATTTGTGTAATGTATGACGAGTGTTTCACGACTCTTTGAGCTCGGATTCACTGGAGTTTAGAAGGATGAAGGGGAACCTCATTGAAACCTACTGAATAGTGAAAGGCCTGGATAGAGTGGGTGCGGAGAGGATGTTTCCACTAGTGGGAGGGTCTAAGGGCACAACTCCAAAATAAAAGGACGTACCTTTAGAAAGGAGAAGAGGAGGAATCTCTTTCGTCAGAGGATGATGCATCTGTGGAATGTATTGCCCCAGAAGGGTGTGGAGCCAAGTCATTGCTTGTTTTTAAAGCCAAGATTGGCAGAGTCTTGATTCATAAAAGCGACAAAGGTTATGGGCAGAAGGCAGGAGAATGGGGTTAAGAGGGAAAGATAGATCAGCCATGATTGAATGGCGGAGTAGATGCAATGGGCCAAATGGCCTAATTCTGCTCCATTAACTTATGAACTCATGGAACAATGACATTCCATGTAAGAACATGAGAAGGGAAGGGCGGGAGTAGGTTAGGCGGCCCTCAAGTCTGTACCGCCATTCAAAAATGTCTCCAAGCAGATAGGCAACAGTAAATGTTTTGATGTGCACTTTGATGTACTGTCATAGGTTGCCTATAATGTTTAGATCTTCAGTGAGGGACTTCAATCTTCCAATGTAATTATGGTACATAACATTTGGAAAAATTACATCCTAAAAATATCACTTATCCATATAACCATATAACCATATAACAATTACAGCACGGAAACAGGCCCTCTCGGCCCTTCCAGTCCGTGCCGACCATTTGTTTTCCCCTAGTCCCATCTACCTGCACTCAGACCATACCCCTCCATTCCCTTCACGTCCATATACCTATCCACTTTACTCTTAAATGTTAAAATCGATCTTGCCTCCACCACTTCTGCTGGAAGCTGATTCCACACAGCCACCACCCTCTGAGTAAAGAAGTTCCCCCTCACGTTACCCCGAAACCTCTGTCCCTTAATTCTCATGTCATGCCCTCTTGTTTGAATCTTCCCTACCCTCAATGGGAAAAACGTATCCACGTCAACTCTGTCTATCCCTTTCATCATTTTAAAGACCTCAATCAAGTCCCCCCTTAACCTTCTGCGCTCCAAAGAATAAAGACCTAACTTGTTCAATCTTTCTCTGTAACATAGTTGCTGGAACCCTGGCAACATTCTAGTAAATCTCCTCTTGAAATGAAAACTCCTGGAAATATTGTGATACAGAACATAGACACAAAGTTAGACACAAAGTGCTGGAGTAACTTAGGCTGCATCTCTGGAGTAAAAGGATGGGTGACGTTTCAGGTTAGGACCCTTCTTCAGACTGAAAGTAGGGGGTGTGGGGGGGTGGGGGGGGGGGGGGGGGGGTGAAGAGCTGGAGGTGAGAACATTTTTGGGTTGGGTAGCATATAACCCAGCAACATGAACATTTAATTCTCTAATTTTAAGTCACTTTTACTCCCACTCCCCTCCCCAGGTCCATTCCTCCACCTTAGATGTTTTACCAGTTGCATTTTTTATGTTGTATCCCTGCTGAGATCACAACTACCCTAGCCATCAATGGGCACCGCCCCACCTGAGGTTATTTGTGGTCGATCCTGATTAGTCTTTTCTCACCTCCAGCTCTTCAGAATGCCCCCACCCCCTATATTCAGTCTGAATACGGGTTTCGATCCGAAACATCACCCATCATTTTTCTCCAGAGATGCTGCTTGACCCGCTGAATTACTACAACACTTTGTATCTATCTTTGGTATAAGCCAGTGTAAGCAGGTCCTTGTTTCTACATTTACCATAACACAGTTTTTCCTCTTTACCTTTCCCATGGTGGAATCATACTAGGTTCACTTAGGTATGTAGCTAGATTCAGCTCCAACTCGATAATCAAGTTTGCTGATGACACCGTGGTGGTGGGCCTGATCTCAGACAACGATGAGAAGGCCTACCGGGAGGAGGTGGCTGATCTGGCACTCTGGTGTCAGGACAATAGCCTTCTCCTGAACATCAAAAAAAACGAAGGAGCCGATCGTGGACTTTAGGAGGGCACATCATCCGAGGACGTACACACCATTGAGGATAAATGGGGATACTGTGGATAGGGTGAGCTGTTTTAAATACCTGGGAGTCCACATCTCTGAGGATCTGACATGGACATCGCACGCTGCAGCACTCGTGAGTAAGGCAAGGCAGCGCCTTTACCACCTCAGGCAATTGAGGAAATTCAGAGTGTCTCCGAGGATCCTCCAGTGCTTCTACTCTGCGGCTGTGGAAAGCATCTTGTCCGGAAACATTACAATCTGGTTTGGGAACTGCTCTGCCCAGGACAGGAAGGCTCTGCAGAGAGTAGTGCATTCGGCCGAACGCACTATGGGAACTTCACTCGCCCCTCTGCAGGAACTATACATCAGGAGGTGCAACTCCAGAGCCAATAAGATAATGGGAGACCCCTTCCACCCCTGCAACGGACTGTTCCAGCTGCTACGGTCAGGCAAACGCCTCCGTTGCCATGCTGTGAGAACGGAGAGGATGAGAAGGAGTTTCTTCCCAGAGGCCATTCGGACTGTAAACTCCTATCTCACCAGGGACTAACTCTACTAACTTACTGTACCACAATACTGCCCACAATATTTAATATGAAAAAGAACATGTGATTCTGTTTTGTAGTTTGTTGGTTGTCTGTTTGTTTGTTTTTTGCACAAAGTCCACAGGCACTGCCATTTTTCATTTCACTGCACATCCCGTATGCGTATGTGACGAATAAACTTGACTTGACTTGACTTGACTTGACTTGAGCCACCAGCATTCTCTGGTACTCTGTCTGAGCATAGATCATGTCTGTGCTGTGGTAAAGGGCCTGTCCCACTTTCACGACCTAATTCACGACCTCTGCCGAGTTTGCCCTTGACTCATACTCGCAGCATGTTTGTCACGAGGTCGTGGGAGGTCATGATGCCAGTCGTAGGTACTCGTGGCATCAAGTAGGTCGGGGCTTTTTTCTAGCCTGATGAAAAATGTCCACGAGTAAAAAAGGTCATGAATTAGGTCGTGAAAGTGGGACAGGCCCTTAACATGATGTCTGTGGACTATTTGACTACAGGCATCACATTACTGCATCACACAACTCAGCAACCTGGTTGATTGTTTCCATTCAGCAGCTTACAGGAAATTATTGTCATCCAAAGCAGGATAAGCTAATACAGTCCAGAATGCTGATGCAACCCATATCCTTCCTGAACAACAGGACAATACTTAATTATAATGATTCATAACAGTTTTGCTTAAAATATCTGGTAGGATTAATTACATTGAAAACAATCTGAAGGTTAGGGCACTGTAAAATTAAATTTCATTTAGTGGTTTCTGATACCGGATGGAGCCATGTTTAAAATAATATTTGAGTGGTCATTCCCATTGTTGCAACGTGGGAGTCTGAACTCAATTACTTCAGTATCATTCTGCCGGTTTTGAATTTAACCCTTGCACTTCAGAATCTATGTCAGCCTGCGTCAGCTGGCAATGTTGTTAACCCTGAATATGTAAGTTATGGTTGCTACCTCATTGATGGTGGAAAATGGGATTTTGGCATCATGTGGCTTCAATGTTGACATAACACGGCAGGAGCACCAAGGGGTGGATGTGGAGCCTTGGAGGCTAACATCAACAATCTTGCCCAAAAACGCAAAAGTCGCAAAGTTGAACATAGCGTCCTTTTATGGAACCTCGTAATGGAAGGTAGAGAGGCAAAAAGGTTTGGGATGGGAAATCCAAGGTTTGGGCTCTCTAGCAAATGATGACACAAGTCTCAATGGTGGAGTCTTTGATATCAGAAATAAGCAAGAAGCCAGAATTTGAGCATAAGGGTATTTAGGCTGATTTTAAGATTCTTTAAAACTTGGATTAAGTGTATCATTGTCACGTATACCAAGGTACAGCGAAAAGCTTTGTTTTGCATGCTGTCCAAGATTCAGTAGGGAGTGCAAGGCCACTGAGGAATTTGAAAATAAGGATGAAAATTTTAAAAACAGAGTTGTTTAGTCGGAAGTCACTGCAGGTCAGCAAGCAGTAGTGTGGCAAGCAGCAGTTGTGTCCTCGCCAAGTTGTGACACAAGAGTTTATTTGAAAGCAGACTTGCTGTTATACAGAAAATGATTTATCCCACTATGTTTGTGCACTCGGCAGCAACAGCTGGAACCCAGCTCATTGTTAACCATGTGTCAATCAAAAACCCAAACAGCTACAAGGAATCTCCGGCTTGTTTTCCAGCAGCTGGAATGCCACTGTTAATTTATAATAAATAAGTCACTGAAAGAAAGGAATTGCGGTAAATGCAAAAAATGACCCCTTTTTTGCCACACTGGCACTTGTTCCAACAGTGGACTGAGCTTGAGGATTAACATGGGGAGTTATTAGCTCTCTCTGTAATTTTCATTGCTGTTCATTTATTTTTCATAATATCCATAACCAATCCATTGGTTCTTTTGTTTTCCAAACTAAAAATAAAGAGTTCCCAAAAGCAGCTTAGCGGTTTTACAAAGGAGTCAAATAAATATCTCAGAATCGGGGCTGCTGAGATGGATCAAATCCATCACATGAGCAATGGAGCATGGCGATTGCTGTTTAACAGAGGATAGTTTATGCTGAGGCGATGTTATATGCGAAGCACACAAGATCCGGGTTAAATAGTAACAAGAAGGAATTTATGGAAAGTTGCAGCGGAAAATGATGGATAAAGTGATGATTGGATGAACACTGCACAGCATTGTTCATCAAGGAAAACAAATGTATTCCCTCACATTCCCAATGAAGTGGTTTGGGGAGACAACAGCAGATCTAGGTGCACCACAGTTCAGAACACATTGCAGGCTTGATCTGAAAATGGACACAGAGCCAAATTTCAGAGGAGAGGCAAGGACAGCGAGGATGGCACAGTGGCACAGCTGGTAGAGCTGCTGCTCACAGTGCCAGAGACCCAGGTTCAATCCCGACCTTGGGTGCTGCCTGTGTGGAGTTTGCACGTTCTCCCTGTGACTTCATGGGTTCCCTCAGGGTGCTCTGCTTTCTTCCAACATCCCAAAGACATGTGGATTTGTACATTAATTGGCCTCTGTAAAATTGTGTGTAGGGAGTGGGTGAGAAAATGGGATAACATAGAACTTGGGTGAACGAGTGACGGATGGCCGGCGTGGTTCACACTGGGTCGAAGGGTCTGTTTGCGTGCTGTATCTTTATACTACACTCTAAACTAAAAATAAATTATTTCATCAACACCAGAGAAGGTACAGGACTCTTCTACTCTACAGTGCTTCTTAACTTGTTATGAAAGCATTGCACCACTTATCGCTGCAGCCCAAATATTTCAAAGGCAACTCTGTTGACATTCAAGAAAGATTCAAGGAGGAAAGTTCTCCTCAGTTTTAAATCTTTGGAGTTCTCTCCATCCGAGATCTGTGAAGATGGAGTCAATTAATGTTTTCCAAACTAAGAAAGAAATTTTTTCCCTATATGGAGGCAGGGGATATGGAAACAGGCAGGAAAGTACTGAGGCCAGGATTAGATCAGCCGTGTGCTTGTTGGAGTAAAACACTCAAGGAATTACATGCTCCCATTTTTTCACTCTCCTAATGCAGACAGTAGATTTTACCATCTCCAACAATTTCTACAATGGAGTTTTTCCAAAGTTCCTGATTTCAGTCTGTAGGTCATTGAGGGTCGCACTTTAAAGAGGACATATGGAAGGGATCATGTGGGACTTGCGTGAAATCAGTACTATTGCAAGGATTAATGTTATCATCACCCTACTTCAAACAGAGCAAAATCATTAATTTGGCACAGCTATGATTTTGGTTGTTCTGGAGAGGCAGATTTCCTGGATTATTGGATGTTATTCCTATTAATACTACAACACACCTTTTTGGGGAAGTTTGAGGAAAGCCTTGGAAATAGAACTGCAAGAATTTCAAGAGAGCATGGATAGGGGAAACAGAACCAGGCGAATTTCAAGGGAGCGTGAAAAACAGGGCCATTGTGAGTTGAAAGGCAGCGTAGGAACTGGGAACTTGCTGAGTTACAAAGTATGGGAAATAGAACCAGGTGAGTTTGAAAGGAGCGCGGGAATCAGGGCTCTGAAGTGTCAAAGGTAACATGGACATCAGCAACCAGAGAGCCAGAAGCTGAACCATCAGGATGTCCAATGACCAGTGAATCACTGGACTTTAACTGCATTGTGGGTTGAGGTAAAAATATACAATTTACATTCAACATTGAAAGCAAATTTTAACTCAAAACTTTGATAATTACTGTACAATTTCAACTTTCTATTTCAGACTCCTTTATGTAATATTTCATTTATTGCCATAAAGTACACGAGGACCTTGAAGTCCAAGATCATTGAACTGCTATTTAGTTTCTGAGCCACTAAAGCTGCAATATTGATAAATGTGAACAACACAGGGATATCATGTCCAGCACTTGCCAAAGATATAGAAACCAGCTTCACTTTCACTCAGCTGACCTTGGGTGTCAAAGCTAGATTTGAACTAATGTGAATGCTGTCAAACTCAATAACAAGCATGAAACAGACTGAGATCTAGGAGCTTTCTTGTTTGTTTTTTGAGTCTTTGTACAACAGAGAAATGTAATACTCCAGTGGAAATCCAAACCCTGGTTTTGTGAAACCAACCAAACTTGAACTGGCTCACTAGTCCACTCATACCCTTGTTCAATTTGTTCCCTGTACAGGACCCTACATCATACAAACACTATCAATGTTTCAGCCTCCTCACATTACAATTTATTTAAGGAGACTTATCATCTTAATGTTGAAATATGTCAGGATTGTTTAGCATTTTTTTCTCTGAATGAAATTTCAAAAGTGGTTAAAACAAATTAAAATAACTCATTGCATTATTGTCTTTCTTTGGTTGCACTAAGGACGTTGGGGTTTTGTTGCAATTTGCAGTATTCTGGGTTTTTTTTTGCATTTTTATTTATCTATGTGTGTTGTGTTTATGTCTTCTCATATTATGTATGTGTTGTGTTTATAGGCCTGTTATGCTGCTGTAATTGAGAATTTCGGTACATAGGACAACTAAGCATTCTTACTTCCCTTGACTAAAACAAATATAAATTATAATATGTGTTTTTGGGGACAGGTCTTTATTGCCATCTAATGGCGGCTATACAGAATAACATCAGAATCTGTAGTTCCATGTTTCTACTAATACACAATAGGACACAAAGTGCTGGAGTAACTCAGCAAGTCAGGCAGCAGCTCTGAAGAAGAGATATGGAAAATTATATTTCGGGTCAAGACCCCTTTTTCAGACCGATTTCTTCTCTCCCCTTACAATCAGTCTGAAGAAAGATCTCGACTGAACAATCAGTCAACTACCCATGTTCTCCAGCGATGCTGCCTGGCCTACTGAATTACTCCAGCACTTTGTGTCCTTTTATAGAATAACTATCAATTCAATTTATTAGCATCTTTCAAGAGTTACAGATTCAATCAGAAATTGCCAGTACATTTTTCATTTTGTTTGAAAATGGACACATGGCCTAGGAGGAACATGAAAAGCTGTAACTAAACATTAAAAAAAACTCCACCACAATAAAGGAAGCTCTGCAGTTTAAACAATAAAGGAGAATGTAAAGCTCCAAAAAACCTTTGGAAACAGTAAGAAGAAAATGAACATCAAATGAAGTATAGTGTCTAAGATCAGCTGTTTTTTAGATAACTGATCATGATGATCATGTAACTGAGGAGGAAAATAATTTTACCTTAACTGTAATATTTAATCAGTGCATGTTATCAACACACAGAATATGTTCTGCTGCTTACATTTATAGATGTGATGCTGAGAAGTTGAATCAAGGGGAATGCAACAAGTAAACACAAACTTTAATGTCATCCAAGCATTTACTATTAAGTACTTTTAGACAAAGATAACTTATTTTATTAGGTGGAGAAGCCCATAAAACCAATCCCTTTTTCATTGATCTTGATTATGTACGTTCACTGAATTCTCCAAGCTCTCTGACAAAAAACATCTAATCGCCTGTTGATATTGTCTGTGTCAATGATCTGACCTTGCAATTATGTCACAAGTCTATTACCACGAAGCGATTAATACATTTTGACTTTTGACTCAATTCCTAAATTCTAGAACCGCCACCACCAATCAGGGGATGAGAGAGTTGTCTCTGATGTTATTCCCTCCGTTGGCAAAATAACAATTCTGGCTGCTTTGTTTGCTTAAAAGTGCCAACAACGCCTGAAATAGACTTACTTGCAGCAGAGACTTCACTTCAAAAGTGCATCATGAGCTATAAAGCAATTGAGTTCTAAGCTAAATGGCAACAAAGAAATGCAAAATTATCTTCTCGCCTTCTTGTGCTTTCTAACAAAATGGTCAAATGAGATTCATGACATCTGCAATATAATTACCAAATGATCATCTGAATAAGACAAGAACTGCTTGTCCATGGCTTATCAGGAGAAAATAGTCAAATTTCCACGCACTCATGCAAATTAAAGCCTTTCCATGTTGAATTGATGTTGTGCAAGTGAGCTGATCCAGGAATTATACAAATTATCATTAACATTTTTTCAATTTTGCAATGCTGTGGAAATTCTGTATTTTTGTTTTCAAAAGAAGACACTATTGCAGAAATAATTATGTTTAGGTTTAGGTTTATCGTTGTCACATTATGCTAAGGTGTAGTGAAAAGCATGCTATTGGATCAAATCAGATAATAATATACATAAATACAATCACGCCAAGCTCAAGTACAATAGCTTGAGTGAAGGGAACGATACAGAGTGCAGCATATACTGTAGTTCCTGGCAATAAAGAGCACCATTTCCGCAGACCAATGTCTGTAATGAGGTGGAGGAGAATCAGACTGAACCCTAGCCCATGGAAAGACTATTCAGATGCCTGATAACAGAGCTATTTCTGATAGTGCTTTCAAGCCTCTGTATCTTTCGTCCAACGGGAGTGGGGAGAAGATGGAATAACCAGGGAGGGAAAGATCTTCAATTTGTTGGGTGCTTTCCCAAGGCAGCGTGGAGTGAATGGTGGTGAGTCTCGTCTGTGTGATGGATTGGGTTACATCCATACCTCTCTGCAATTTCCTGGGCAGAGCTATTCCAAAACCACGCTGTGAAGCAGCTCGACAGCACGATTGATGCTGATTGGGGCGCACACTCTACATACCAATCGTCTTCGTCTTGCTGGCATCGAGGAGCGGTTATTGGCCTGACACCAAATTATTAAGTTCTTTGTCTCCTTAGCAACCATCCCCTTAAGAAGACATTTTGAGGAAAAGGGTCCTTTCAAGATTAAACACTGCATCATTCTTGTATACCAATAGATGAATTGAAGAGTTAAATAATGAAGTAGAGGAGCCTGCGCATGACGCTGTTCTGAATACCAGGGCACAGGCAGGATCGCTGACATTACCCAGAAGTCAACTTGTGACGACCACAATTAATGCTGCTGAGAAGGGTCCTCTACCTCATTGGAGACCTTCGAACTATACTGGACTTTATCTTGTACTAAACCTTATACTCTTTGTCCTGAACCTCTTCACAGTGGATGACTTGATTGTAATCCCTCTCTCTTCTCTCCCCCCTCCCTCTCGCTCTCTCTCTCTCTCTCTCTCTCCTCTCCCCCTCCCCCCTCTCCCACCTCACTCTCCCCCTCTCTCTCCTTCCTTCTCTCTCTCCTCTCTCTTTTTGTTGACTGGTTAGCGTGCAATAAAAATGCTTTCACTGTACCTCGGTACACGTGACAATAATCCCGCCTGAGACAATGTCCCACTGAGTTACTCCAGCTTTTTGTGTCTTTCACCTAAACTAAACTATTTTAAGATCCCAGCAATCAATAGAAAATTGCAGATCCATACAAGTAGTTGCGAGGTATTGGATCTTGCCAGGAAGTTATTCATCATGTATGAAATTAGAGTCTACTCTAGGCCTGAGTGGAGTCATCCTGCTCCCTTTCCACAATTTACATAGAATGTTGCTATCTCTTTAGATGCTGTAGCTAAGTTCACAAACATGGAAATCCAAAATCTCTGGCATCCTTTAAGGAAATTAAAATGCTGTACCCTTTCAATAACCATATAACAATTACAGCACGGAAACAGTGCCGACCATGCTGCTAAGTTCACAAACATGGGAAAAACGTATCCACGTCAACTCTGTCTATCCCTTTCATAATTTTAAAGACAATCAAGTCCCCCTTTTCTGCGCTCATATATTGTAGAAGCCAAATGGCATCCTTTAAGGAAATTGGAAATGCTGTACCCTTTCAATAGGCAGATGTCTTTCTCATTGAGATTGGGGTAACATAGACATATCAGATTTGATAGCTCTACCTAAGGAAAACAAATTTGAAACTTATTTCTACCTGATTATATTGTTATGTTATCACACAGTGATGACCCCAGTGCACAAAAAACAACTGGAATGAACTCTTCGGCAAAATATTGCAATGCTCTGAACGGCATGAAGGCCGTGGTTATTTGAGACAGCTGGCCACAAGCATCTCCCAAATATCAGCAGACTTCCACCAACCCCGCTGAACCCAGTGACATTTCCTAAAAACACTCAATACTGAGAAAAGGCAAAAACACTCACTACGGATGAAAATATTCTGATAAAACTGTGAAAGCAAAAACAAAACACACAAATTTGAAACTTAGTTTGTTCAATAATAGGCAGTACAATGCAAATTGTGTTCACAATCTGGGAAGATCAGTGGCCTGTACAGGCATAAACATGTGTTTATATGAACGTGGACTATAGCATAGAGTAAGTGCAAAAGTTTAGGTTTTGATAGTTTCATTCACTAAAAGTACTGATCTATCACATGCAGGAGCTGCGGCAGCTTTTCCTGCTTTCTCTGCAGCCTGGGTGGGACTCTTTCTTCTCCAGTGGTATTTGTCCTTGGTTGAGTCATATCTCAGCATGTTTGCAATATCGTTTTTTCAGAATGCAGGAAATAACAGTATATGATTCCTCAATTTTATTTTGGGATCCAAGTTCTTACCACCACACTACAATAATTTGCACTATTAATGTCCTGTTACTCTCCAAGCATATAAAACTGTCTTTGATTAGTAGCAAACTATTTTATATTCTGAACTCACTCTCAGGAAAATAATTCTTACCATAGTCAATATGAAATTGGTTTTATTTTGCTTAAACAATAGTGAAAGTGAAATTTAATTCTGAACAATGAAAACCTGCTTTCGTTAATTTCTGTGACGTTCTGTACTGCATCTTGGTGGAACCAGTCTGTTGCTGAAGGTACTCCTCAGGTTGACCAGTGTGTCATGGAGGGGGTGAGCCTGTATTGTCCAAGATGCTCCGCAGTTAGAGGAGCATCCTCTCCTACAAGCGCACGTCACATGAATCCAACTACATCTCCAGGATGTAACAATGTTACAACATTTTGAGATTTCAAAAATCAAGTCTGCAATTTATCCCATCAGATAATACATAAAAAGAAGTTTAATTTGGCACCTAATTCACTGTCATATCTTCAGTATTATCAAAGTTGTGGCCATTTTTATACTCGGAAATTAGCTTCTTGTTCCCTATTGCTTTTCCATTGACTTAACACAAAAGCTGGGATCGAGGACAGTCAAAAGCCTATAACTTTCTTAAAAATTAAGAGAACTGAAAGAAATTTTCAGTTATTATAGATTGAAGCATTCTGAAACAAATATGAAACAATCTTACTTGGATGACCCGAAATTAAAGCATATAATTAGTTAGTTACCCAATTGTAGCTAATTACAAAATTCAATTACTAGATCTAAACATCTATCCATTTCTTAAGAAAAGATTAACATTTTTAAATAGCCTAAGTGTCCAAATAACATTCACACAAGAATTCACAATATAACATGATTTTTAAAATCTCATTGTCATGAATTTATAGGCCAAATGGAAGGAATTTAATGTTTAATTCCCGTACATTAATGGGCATTTTAATCATCTTGCGAGTGGGATTTTGTGGAACACGATCGATTGGAACGTTGCGGTTGCGGTGAATTTAAACCTTATATCGGCAGGAAAAATACTGTCTGTTCGTATGGGGCCTAAATCACCTTTTCACAACGTAACATTTGGATTAAAGGTATCCTAAGAAGCATGTTTATGTGTAAAATAAACGTCTTTCCTTTACCTGCCCCGTACGTGAAACCCATCCCCGTTGTCTGCGTTCATGGCATTAGAAGCAAATTTTTTATTTTATTCCAGCGCTGAAATTGTCGGGCGATTAAAAAAAGTTGGAACAAATCTTCAGCAAAAGCTCGCACCCCTGATCGTGATTCTACCTCAAATAAAACACTCAACAAGGAATTTAATTGCACGTTGATGTACATGACAACAAACTAATCTGATTCAGAATCATTGCTTTCAGCTGTGTTCTTTATCCTTATTCAAATCACTTTTTTTATAAGACGGGCGGGTTTTAAATTTTAGCTCTAAATTGGAATACTTCTTTAGAATTTGATAAAAAAATATAGAATCTGATGTTAGAATTTCATGTGGGCTGGAATCCATATGATCTGTGTGGAGAACCAGATATAGTCTTGGAGCCACTCACATATTGTTTTCATACATAGACCTCCTAAGGATTTAAGTAATTAAGGAATATCAATCGTATTTTTTTTGTACTTATGCCCTTAGTGATTTCAGGAATCTGATATCTCAGATGAAATTGAACTGTGTTAATTGACATCATGCCAACATTTCATTTAGAGGAGGTATAATTAAATGTAAGCATTGAAGTAAGTCAATGAGGTTTGGAATGAATGGCACCTCATACACGAGGCATCAATGATGCATGTCCTAAAATCCTGGATCACTCAAAATGCTTAGATATCCAGATTGCCAGTAGAGAATAGACAATAGACAATAGGTGCAAGAGTAGGCATTTTGGCCCTTTGAGCCAGCACCGCCATTCAATGTCATCATGGCTGATCATCCACAATCAGTACCCCTTCAGTATCCTGCCTTCTCCCCTGACTCCGCTATCTTTAAGAGCCCTATCTAGCTTTCTCTTGAAAGTATCCAGAGAACCGACCTCCACTGCCCTCTGAGGCAGAGACCCCCAACTCCCTGTGAGAAAAAGTGTTTCCTTGTCTCCGTTCTAAATGGCTTACTCCTTATTCTTAAACTGTGGCCCCTGGTTCTGGACTCCCCCAACAACGGGAACATATTTCCTGCCTCTAGAGTGTCCAATCCCTTAATAATCTTATATGTTTCAATAAGATCCCGTCTCATCCTTCTAAACTCCAGAGTACACAAGCCCAGCCACTCCATTCTCTCAGCATATTACAGGGAATTAACCTTGTAAACCTACGCTGCACTACCTCAGTAAGCCCTGAGATAATTAATATGGAAGGAGAGGGGTAAATCCCCAGGATAAATACTTTCTTGTGGTCACGGGTTTGGCATCAGAGATTGCTGAAGATACTCCTATCTAATCCATTGCCTCAAACTCACTGGCCTCTCATTCACAAAATGTTCTGCTTTTTAAATGTGCAGATAGTTTAAGCATATCTCTCTTATCTGCCTCCCTCCTATCACAACAACCATATCCTATGTTCCTTTTTCTTTTAGACATTAATGAAATACAAAAACTATAGGTCGCAGCTGATAAGCCAGAAAGGTCAGAAGAAGAAAGCATCACTTAACTGGGGTCGCCTATTCCATCGCTCCATAGATGCTACCTCACCCACTGAGTTCCTCCAGCATTTTTGTCCACCTTTCGATTTTTCCAGCATCTGCAGTTCTTTCTTAAACATAACACTGCCAGTCCTTCACATAGCTAGGATCTACACGAGTTTTCAGGCACGAATGGACTGCAGCCAGGTACCCACTGCAGTCAACGGGTAGCTCAACCCTCCAGAGGCTAGATCTGACCCCATGTACAGGTGAGGAATAGAATGGTGAAACCAGTTGACAAAGTATGATAATCATGCTACATATAGATTGGGTGAATCAAATGGACAGCGGTGCTGAGGAAGAGGATTTCTTGGAATGTATGCGGGATAGTTTTCTAAACCAACATGTAGAGGAACCGACGAGAGAGCAGGCTATTCTAGACTGGGTATTGAGTAATTAGGAAGGGTTAGTTAGCAGTCTTGTTGTGCGTGGCCCCTTGGGCAAGAGTGACCATAATATAGTTGAGTTCTTCATTAGGATGGAGAGTGATATAATTAAGTCAGAAACAAGGGTTCTGAACTTAAACAAAGCTAACTTTGAAGGTATGAGACGTGAATTGGCCAAGATAGACTGGCAAGTGATTCTTAAAGGGTTGACAGTGGATGTGCAATGGAAGGTATTTAAAGACTGCATGGATGAACTACAACAATTGTTCATAACTTCATTGTCTGAAGAAAGGTCTCGACCCGAAACGTCGCCTATCTCCTTCGCTCCTTAGAACCCGCTGAAGCTACCAACAATTGTTCATCCCAGTTTGGCAAAATAATAAATCAGGGAAGGTAGTGCATCCATGGATAACAAGGGAAATCAGGGATAGTATAAAAACAAAAGATGAAGCATACAAATTAGCCAGAAAAAGCAGCCTACCAGAGGACTGGGAGAAAATCAGAGTCCAGCAGAGGAGGACAAAGGGCTGAATTAGGAAAGGGAATACAGATTATAAAAGAAAACTGGCAGGAAACATAAAAACTGACTGAAAAAGTTTTTATAGATATGTGAAGAGAAAGAGATTAGTTAAAACAAATGTAGGTCCCTTGCAGTCAGAAACAGGTGAATTGATAATGGGGAACAAGGACATGGCAGATCAATTGAATAACTACTTTGGTTCTGTCTTCACTAAGGAAGACATAAATACTCTGCCAGAAATAGCAGGGGACCGGGGGTCAAATAAGGTGGAGGAACTGAGTGAAATCCAGGTTAGCCAGGAAGTGTGTTGGGTAAATTGAATGGATTAAAGGCCGATAAATCCCCAGGGCCAGATAGTCTGCATCCCAGAGTACTCAAGGAAGTAGCCACAGAAATAGTGGATGCATTCATGATAATTTTTCAAAACTCCTTAGATTCTGGAGTAGTTCCTGAGGATTGGAGGGTAGCTAATGTAACCCCACTTTTAAAAAAAGGAGGGAGAGAGAAAACGGGGAATTACAGACCAGTTAGTCTAACATCGGTAGTGGGGAAACTACTAGAGTCAGTTATTAAAGATGGGATAGCAGCACATTTGGAAAGTGGTGAAATCATAGGACAAAGTCAGCATGGATTTACGAAAGGTAAATCATGTCTGACGAATCTTATAGAATTTTTTCGAGGATGTAACTAGTAGAGTGGATAAGGGAGAACCAGTGGATGTGTTATATCTAGATTTTCAGAAGGCTTTCGACAAGGTCCCACCTAACAGATTAGTATACAAACTTAAAGCACACGGTATTGGGGGTTCAGTATTGATGTGGATAGAGAACTGGCTGGCAGACAGGAAGCAAAGGGTAGGAGTAAATGGTTATTTTCAGAATGGCAGGAAGTGTCCAGTGGGGTACCGCAAGGCTCAGTGCTGGGACCCCAGCTATTTACAATATATATTAATGATTTGGACGAGGGAATTGAATGCAACATCACCAAGTTTGCGGATGACACTAAGCTGGGAGGTAGTATTAGGTGTGAGGAGGATGCTAGGAGGCTGCAAGGTGACTTGGATAGGCTGGGTGAGTGGGCAAATGCATGGCAGATGCAGTATAATGTGGATAAATGTGAGGTTATCCACTTTGGTGGCAAAAACAGGAGGGTAGACTATTATCTGAATGGTGGCAAATTAGGTAAAGGGGAGATGCAACGAGACCTGGGTGTCATGGTACACCAATCATTGAAAGTAGGCATGCAGGTGCAGCAGGCAGTGAAGAAAGCAAATGATATGTTAGCATTCATAGTGAAAGGATTTGAGTATAGGAGCAGGGAGGTTCTACTGCAGTTGTACAGGGTTTTGGTGAGACCACACCTGGAGTATTGCGTACAGTTTTGGTCTCCAAATCTGAGGAAAGACATTCTTGCCATAGAGGGGGTACAGAGAAGGTTCACCAGACTGATTCCTGGGATGTCAGGACTTTCATATGAGGAAAGACTGGATAGACTTGGCTTGTACTCGCTAGAATTTAGAAGACTGAGGGGGGGGATCTTATAGAAACTTACAAAATTCTTAAGGGGTTGGATAGGCTAGATGCAGGAAGATTGTTCCCGATGTTGGGGAGGTCCAGAACAAGTGGTCACAGTCTAAGGATAAGGGGGAATTCCTTTAGGACCGAGATGAGGAAAACATTTTTCACGCAGAGAGTGGTGAGTCTCTGGAATGCTCTGCCACAGAAGGCAGAATTGAGGCCAGTTCATTGGCTATATTAAGAGGGAGTTAGATGTGGCCCTTGTGGCTAAAGGGATCAGGGGGTATGGAGAGAAGACAGACTGAGTTGGATGATCAGCCATGATCATATTGAATGGCGCTGCAGGCTCGAAGGGCCGAATGGCCTACTCCTGCACCTATTTTCTATGTTTCTATGAGATTTGAATTAGTAGCAGAAACCCCAAGCCCTGCTTCAAATGTGCAGCGCTCAGAGACCCATCCTTTCCCACATGGAAGAGGTGAACAATTGTAAAGTCAGCACTTACACATATGGTGTAGCATCTGAGTAGCTAATGTTACAGCATCCATTACAGGATGAGCAAGACTATGTAAAAAAAAATTCTGCAGTGAGAGCTCTGACTACTGCAGGGATCTAAGCTTGCATGGCAATGTGGAATCAGCTTACCACCATCATTAATCTTGCTTCAAATACATTTTGATGTGTTCCCAGTAGTTCAACAAACTGTCCTGCAACATTCTCTAGAATTGCTGATATCCAGTCCAGTGGGAATGACAGTAGCATTATGGAGTGTGAATCCATTGCCCTTTCCCATAATATAAGCATAATAATCCCACCTCTGCCACTCCAACAGTGACCTCATGGTAGCCCATTGACCGACAAATCCACCTGTTGCTGCTAAAGAGATCTTTCTGGCTCATACCAAGTTCCTGGAACCTTCTCCACTGTGCGTGGAAAACTATACGTTCGCAAGATTGTATCGGTAAAGAGAACAGTGTAATGGCAGTAGAAAAGGCAAAAGACAAACAGAACACGAAAATTGAGTCCTTGACCATATGGGGAAAAGTGTATTTGAGGAACAAAATCTCAAACCTGGCACAAAGCTCATGGTCATTGTTTGATTCCGAGTCATGGACTAACTAAAGCACATATCTTAAAATATTGGGAGACACCGCCAATGCAGACTGTACAGATCCTTCAAATCTTTTGGCAGGATAAGTAAATCAACATCTATGTCGCATCCCAGGCTACCATCCCCAGCTGGTTAGACTCAGTTGGCTCTGATGGTCAGACCACATCATTCACATGTTAACAACAAACTCTGAAAACTCACATTGTCAAAGATCAAAGAAGCCTTGAAGAATCTCTGGCCCATGTCTGCTCAAAATGGTGCAGAAGAATTTAGAATGACACCCAGAGACTCAGAGTGCACCATGAATGATGGGGAAAGAGTACACCACATCCTAAATCACTCACCTTCCTGGCCTCCTAAGAATTGCCTTCCGACTTGTGCCGGAGTTTGTACATCCTAATGACCCATTAGCCCTCAAAATTTAAAGAACTATAAAGTAAGATAATCATACTCAATCCCAATGAATTGATTAAGTGGATGATCTGTTGTAAAAGATCAGCAATTACTAATGATCCTCGGGTAATTGAAGGTGACATGCTGCAATGCTGTTATAGTGGTAGTTCAAAAATTACAAGAATAGGAAAATATTTCCAAATAAAGATAGCAAGCCTTGAGTCCCACACACTCACCACATGTCTGAATTATTGCCTACCAAGACATGTACAGTGCCCTCCATAATGTTTGGGACAAAGACCCATCATTTATTTATTTGCCTCTGTTCTCCACAATTTGAGATTTGTAATAGGAAAGAATCACATGTGGTTAAAATGCACATTGTCAGATTTTATTAATTTGGTTTCATCATGTAGAAATTACAGCTGTGTTTATACATAGTCGCCCCCCCATGTTTGGGACACAAAGTTTCACAGGTGTTTGTAATTGCTCGGGTGTGTTTAATTGCCTCCTTAATATAAGGAGGCAGGTATAAGTGAGCAGTCAGTACCTAGTCTTTCCATCACCTTTGGAAACTGTTATTGCTGTTTATCAATATGAGGACCACATTTGTGCCAATGAAAGTCAAAGAAGCCATTATGAGACTGAGAAACAAGAATAAAACTGTTAGAGACACCAGCCACACCTTAGGTTTACCAAAACCAACTATTTGGAACGTCATTAAGATGAAAGAGAGCACTGGTGGGCTTATTAATCGCAAAGGGACTGGCAGGCCAAGGAAGACCGCCACAGCTGATGACAGAAGAATTCTCTCGATAATAAAGACAAATCCGCAAACACCTGTCCGACAGGTCAGAAACACTCTTCAGGTGCAGGTGTGGATTTGTCAATGACCACTGTACACAGAAGACTTCATAAACAGAAATACAGAGGCTACACTGCAAGATGCAAACCACAAAAAAAGGATGGCCAGGATACAGTTTGCCAAGAAGTACTTAAAAGTGCAACACCAGTCCTGGAAAAAGATCTTGTTGTCAGATGAGACGAAGATTAACTGATATCAGAGTGATGGCAAGAGCAAAGTACGGAGGAGAGAAGGAACTGCCCAAGATCCAAAGCATACCACCTCATCTATGAAACACGGTGGTGGGGGTGTTATGGCCTGGGTATGTATGGATGCTGAAGGTACTGGCTCTCTTATCTTCATTGATGATACAACTGCTGATGGTAGTAGCATAATGACTTCTGAAGTGTATAGACACATCCTATCTGCTCAAGTTCAAACAAATGTCTCAAAACTCATTGGCCGGCGGTTCACTCTACAGCAAGACAATGATCCCAAACATACTGCTAAAGCAACAAAGGAGTTTTTCATAGCTAAAAAATGGTAAATTCTTGAGTGGCCAAGTCAATCACCCAATCTGAACCCAATTGAGCATGCCTTTTATATGCTGAAGAGAAAACGGAAGGGGACTAGCCCTCAAAAGCAAGATTAAGCTAAAGATGACTGCAATACAAGCCTGGTAGAGCATCATCAGACAAGACACCCTGATGATGCAACTGGTGATGTCCTTGAATCGCAGACTTCAAGCAGTCATTGCATGCAAAAGATATGCAACAATATACTAAACATGACTACTTTCATTTACATGTGACATTGCTGTGTCCCAAACATTATAGTGCCCTGAAATGGGTGGTCTATGTATAAACACAGCTGTAATTTCTACATGGTGAAACTAAAATGTATAAAATTTATTAAAATCTGACAATGTGCTCTTTAAACACATGTGAATTTTTTTCTATTACAAATCTCAAATTGTGGAGTACAGAGGCAAATAAATAAATGATTTGTCCCAAATATTATGGAGGGCATTGTACTGTCACTGTGTTGGTGTTAGATTGAAAGGTATGTAAAAAGAGGTTAGCACCTCAGTGAGGTTTCTCTAGGTGCATGTCAAAGCTATTTCCCGTTGGTTCACTCACAGACAAATGGACGGCATTCATTTTTAGCATGTAGGTTAATATCGAAGTTCTGTAACAAAGCTGTTGTGCTTTATAGAAATGATTTTACTAGTTTAGGAGTTGAGTCTTTGTGCTAAAGATCAGGTCTTGCAACAATGGTAATTAAGGCATAGCAATCTCTCAGAAGCTGTTGAACACAATGGATTGCAATAATTTCATGTGATATTAAGGGGAATAGTGAGAATTCTATCTGAAGGCAAAGGTAATTTCTGAGCAAATATTTAGCACAATATTTTCTTCCCTCTGATTTTACCAACTTCAACTGGTGCTAAGTTCCTGCTACATTTGGGAACAAATATATCTCTGCCTTAACTCACATTTGGTGTTGTCCCCATGAAGAGATTAGGTGTGCCCAGGCATCACGGAATCAGCCACCCTTTTTCCAATGTCTGCCCTGTTTATCCTGCTGCACAAAAGGCAGGGACATGTGCCCTCACTTCTATGGGTTTTGGAAAGACAGCAAATACAACAGAGCAGGGAACCATCTTTGAACAGCATCGAAGGATGTCCCTGACTTTTCCACATAACCATGTCATTGTGAGGACTCCAAAGGGAGTCATAAGACACATAGACCTGCAGCTGTAGTTCTAGTTCTGCTTTTCAGGACTCGGAAATTTGCAATAGGCGCAGTAGGCCATTCGGCCCTTTGAGCCAGCACTGCCATTCAATGTGATCATGGCTAAACTGAAAAGCATTGAGAAGGATTGAAGAAACTGCTTTTGTCTCCAGAACATGTCAGTCAGTCATGTATGGCGTTTGATAAAATGGCAGAATAGTGAATGGTTTTGTATCGTGCAAGCTTCCTAAAACCCAAAACATTGATTATTTATGATGATGGTCACAATGTACCTGCATCAACAACATTTCTTTGCTGAATAGAAATAAATTAACAAATTACATTTCTCTGATTTAAATAGGGATGAACTCTCCATTTGTCGATTTTTTGGAAGCATATGGTGCAACAAAACCGTAGAAGCTAATTGTTTCAGGATTGGGTGAGGGATGGTCAAGAATATAGATAACGATCTCCTTAATCTCTTACTTTCTACTCTTCTCTTTTTTTCTTTTTCATTCTCAACTTTCTTTTTTCACACTTTTCTTTCTCACACACTATATATCACATGTTTCTCTATCTTTTATTTTCTACTCTCTCTTTCTTTTTCATTATTAAAAAAATAAAAAAATAAGAAGCTGTACATAAAATGTAATATGTCAATATATGTTAGGCACCTTGGTGCCATATTGCTGTACTTCTAATAAAATAAAATAATAAAAAAATAAAAAATAAAAAAATAAAAATAAATAGAGATGAACACATAATGACTCTTGTAAGAATTCCCCCCCCCCCCCTCCCCATTAAAACAAGATGCACTATTTTGTTGATATTTGTTTACCTCACCTCAAAATGGTGCATGGTATCTTTTCATATTGCAACCAGAAACTTTGCAAATTGTAATACGGAAGTGGTATTGATATGGATTATTATAGTTATGAATGAAAATTAAATTTAGTTTTCGTTGAGGTTTGAAAAAATACATCAATGAAGAGTATATAATATATATTTAATGACATTTTCAATACATTTTTTTTACCAATGTTCATTTTTTCTTGAAAGGCTTTCCTCTCCATAATATTTGGAGAACAGTGCAAGATGATAGTTTAAAATCATATTTCACATTTTTTAGGTTCTTTTATTTTGTAGTTAATTCTTCTCCAATATTTTCTGATCTAATATTAGATATTTATGTGATCACAGTCGGCCTGGTGCGACCTGTTTTCTCATGAATCTGAGAAAACTTCAGAGCAATTTTTATTAGAGGGCTGAGCATTGTCTGTAATAGAAACAGAAATTAGACGTTAAAATGTGTGTCACATGCACATGCTCCATTTTTTATCCTTATACTTAGATCTCTCCCATCTCTGTACCATCGGTCGCAGACAGGGTTGCTTTCAGAACAGATGTTAGGAAATAGCCTTTTAGCTCTGCAGGAGAGCAAGTGGTCATGTACAAAGAGCCCGAAGGTGAGAGGTGTGTAAGGAGGCAGCAGAGTGAAAAGTATTGAGAAAGTAAGCAGCAATGTTTAACAAATTCAAAATTGTGTGTAAATGGTAGAATGGGAGGGTGAATATAAAGTTAAAGTAAAATTTATTATGAGGGAAAACCTACTTTGGAAGTTAAAATGTGATCTCTCAGAAGGGCTAGTAACTATCAAGTTTTTGTGTCTTTTCAAATTGAGACAGGGATTTAAATATAAAACACTAAAGTGACCAACTCGCCGATAAACATAGTTTGAATCAGGAATGGAAGAGTAAAGAAGAAAAAATATGATAATTCACTTGAAATTCAATTGAGGTAACAAATTAATAATGTACATCTAAAGAATGAAAAGATAAACAAATGAGTTTCGTAGATTATGGACAGTCAACTGAAACTTAATTCTTGGACCACATGTGCAGAAAGCACCTTCAGTTGATAAGATTTAAAATAAGGATTTTCAACCTTTAAGGACAGCTGGAAACACACTTGAACACAACAAAGGATGATCATATCCTTGATCAATGTGTACCAAGAGGCCATTTCCATTCAGAATTGCAAGTTGATGACAATCACAAAGTGAAGGAAAAGGAAGAATCTCCATGCTCTGCACCAGTCATTAATCAGTACTCCACATTAAGGGAGATGGGGTGATGATGCCCTGAACACACACAAACAACGGACAGTTGGAGACTGATGGGACAGACGGAGGATCGGGAATGATGAAAAGACCATAGCATTGCAATGCATTAGTCACTGGGAAATTTATGGCCTAGGAAAAAGTTATGGGCAATTGCATACCAAATGGTGTTCTGTTATCTCACTTTTGCATCCACTCCCTACCATCTAGGCAGCATTTTACAGAGGCCAATTAACCTACAAAGCTGCAAGTCTTTGGGATGTGTGAGGAAATCGGAGCACCCAGAGGAAACCCACATGGCCACAGGGAGAACGCGCAAACTCCACACAGACAGCACACAAAGTCAGGATTCTTATAGTCCTTTTCTCCTGATTCTGAATAGTTTTCCCAGCAATGTAGCTCAATGTTATCCTATCTAAGTGGCCAATCTTCCAGTGTGGATCAAAAAGCTATGTGATTTCCTGAGATGTATGGTGGGGTGAACATATAGAACAAAGAATAGGACAGTATAGGAACATGCCCTTTGGTGCACAACATTTGTGCCAAACACGATACTGGTTAAACTAATCTCAGCCTGCATGTGATCCGATTCCCTCCATTTCCTGCATTTCCATGTGCCTATATGAAAGACAATAAATACAGCTATTTAAGAGAGACACGAGAGACTGCAGATGCTGGAATCTTGAGCAAAAGACAAACTGCTAGGCAAGAATGTCCAGCATTGTATACGGTATTGACCACTGGGAAGTGTTTCTAGTACATGGAACATAGAAAAGTACAGCACAGGAATAGGTCCTTCGGCCCACAATGTCTGTGCTGAACATGATGCCAAGACTAACTCTTATCTGCATGCATGTAATCCTTATCCCTCGAACATTTGGGAGATTGGCAGAATGCTGCAGGGCTGCAGAAATCCTGGGTGGGAATTTAGTGCATGGCAGTATCTGAATGGTTAAATTAAATATTGTGGTTTAACTATATGTCGCCCTTGGTTAGCCGATGCTTTTTATTTAAATATATTGCCAGGCGCCTGCAATTCCGACTTGCAAACTGTTTGGGGTATGAGCTATTTTCAGGAACGGAACCCTGTCGTAAACTAAAGAGGACCTGTTCTTTAATTGCTGATGCCCTGCTGGTTATGTTTAGTTTGCTTTGAACAAACTTTTTAGGATGTCTTTTTTTTTCATCTGAAATATCTCCACACATAATTCTGCCCACATATAGTACTTCATAGTACATATGTGGGCAGTACATAATACATATATATAGTACTTCATAAATTTAATTGCAGACATAAACTAACATTACGGCAATAAGTCAAATTATATTTTTCTAAAGAAGTCAAAATCAAATCTTCAGTAACTATGAATTTCTCTGCTATTGTCCATAAAATCTCATGCTAAAAAAGTTTGAAACAGCGGTGCCTAATAGTAGGTCAAAATGTACAGTATTTAGATAAAAAAATAAAATTATAGCGATTAAAAGACACCTAACACAACAAAAACTTACCTGTGCATCTTTGAAGATTTTACAAGCATCTTTATAATAGCTATCAATATAAATTCTGATGGTCGCTCCAGCACTGCCAGTTCCACTTAATCTAAAGATAATGCGTGATCCATCTGTGAAAATGATTCTCAATCCCTGTCAACATAAGATTGATGAGAATTATTCAGGAGCTGACACTGATGCTGTGACCTGTTAATGATGTGGCTAATATTCTAAAAATATACACCCTGCTGCAATCCAGAGGTACTGGTGCATAAGAAATGTCAAAGTAGAACATTTGTAATACCTTGCAGCAGGAAATTAAAAAAAGGTATTCAAAACATTTCTGAAGATTTAATCCCAGTCTGTGATGAGTTATCAGATCTGCAATAGGGGATAACATGCACTGGGTGATAAGTGTGCACGAATGCTTGATTAATGCAGAATTTGTCTTTGGTTGATATCTTCCAGTTGTTCCAGTGGAGCATCTTGCCAACTGTTATTCAGGCGTATATAGTGGCTTCCATAATGTTTGGGCCAAAGACCCATCATTTATTTATTTGCCTCTGTACTCCACAATTTGAGATTTGTAATAGAAAAAAAATCACATGTGTTTAAAGTGCACATTTTCAGATTTTAATAAATTTTATACATTTTAGTTTCACCATGTAGAAATTACAGCTGTGTTTATACATAGTCCTCCCATTTCAGGGCACCATAATGTTGGGGCACAGCAATGTCATGTAAATAGAAATAGTCATGTTTTGTATATTATTACATATCCTTTGCATGCAATGACTGTTTGAAGTCTGCAATTTTACTTCGGAGTCACGTGAGTGACTACGTGAATAGAAGCCCGTACAGCCGTTGGTGCGTCATGACGTCAGACGCTGGTGCAGTCGGCCGGTTGGAGCAGCAGCGCTCCTCCGAGCGGTAAGTTTAAACCGCGGGTTATACGAAGAGCTGGAGAATTCGGCGGGTGCAGCAGCATCTAAGGAGCGAAGGAGATGGGCGACGTTGCGGGTCGAGACCCTTCTTCATACTTCACCCTCGATTCTCCAGCATTTGCAGTTCTTCGTTAAACAAGTTTAAAGAGGTAAGGTTTTTAAAAAATTTTACCGCATGTTCAATTTCTGCGACGGTTTGGGTAGAGAATGTTGCAGAAAGGGAAGAAGGTGTCGGCGAGGCGCTCCGGGGGTAGAAAGGAAAAGTGGCCAGGAGAGTGTTGAGAATGGAGGCCCGTCTGGTACACCTGGTCCGGTGCTGGCTACACAGCCAGTGGTTGCGGACCCACTGCCGGGGGGCAGTGGAGGCTTGTCAGTAGGGTGGAAGGCCACTGGCAAGTCTCTGTGGCCCGTAAATGAGTCGGGCCTGGAGGTTATACCCTCCATAGGAGAGTCTGTTTGCTCACGGCTCTCCCACGTCGAGATTCTATTTCAAAAGAATGCTCGACAGGGACCAGCTCCGTGGGGAGGAGTGGTGCCCAAGCCAGGCTGATGGAGAGCTTGTGCTAGCAGCACCTGTTTCAGGGCTGCAGAACTATCCTGCCTGTGAGGAGGATGTTCCAGCTCCGTGAGGAGGAGTGGTGCCCAAGCCAGGCTGATGGAGAGCTTGTGCTAGCAGCACCTGTTTCAGGGCTGCATAACTATCCTGCCTGTGAGGAGGATGTTCTATCAGGGCAGTTTGCTGACACTGTTTCTATGCTGGGGGAGAGCAGTAAAGGTGTTCGGTTGGAGGTAATTCCGAACATTGCTGGGAAGTTTGCTGAGTGTAGAGAGGCAGGAAAGGCGATTGATGTAGAATTGGCCGAAGCCATTCAGTATATGCTCTCCCACCAGTTACAGGAGCTAGCTATGGATGAAGTAGCAAAGAACTATAAAGCTCCTGTTAATTGTGATCTCCTGAAGGTACCGGTGGTTAATCACCAAATTTGCATAGATGGGTTTGCCTGCTAGGGCCCAGGAGATGAAGTTTTAAAAAAGTGCTTAAACTGTTGTCAGCAGGTATTACAACTGTGGTGAAAGTTATTGATACAAATGATATGGTTGAAGCACACCAGGATGAACTGGGACTCCTTTGTAATGCATTTTGAAATTAATAATATCGGGAGGGCCGCTATTAGGCCAGTGCTAACCCGAATTTGGCGAGTTGTGCAAACCGACCAGTGTACCACCACGAAATCTGTTGTTTGGTGGTAACCTTGCAAAAAGGGTCAAAGACTATTATGAGGTTGTTATAACCATGGCCCTCATTAAGCCAGCTGGAAGCAAGGCAAAAAAGGTTCTCTACAAGAAGTCGAGGACAACAAGGCCGCAAGGAAAGATGCTGGTAAGGAATATAACATTGACAGACGATGAATTAACTGATGTTCCTGTTTAAATTGGGGAAGGTTAAAATTGTTCTCAAACAATGGCAGCAGTTGACATCAGATTTGTTCATACTTAGTGTATTGAAGGGGTGAAAAATTGGATTTTACTATAAGGACAGTCTACCTAATCAACATTTTCCTAGTCGTAAACTTATTTTTCAGATGAGGAAAATGTGCTTATTCAAGCAGAGATTCAGTCGTTACATAAGAAGGGGTAATTGAGCTTTCTGTCTATCAAAGTCAACAATTTCTGTCAAGTATATTTCCCAGATCTAAAAAGACTGGGGGATGTAGAATTATTCTGGATTTATCGAACAAATTTGTTTGTTATAGGCATTTCAAAATGGAGACCTTTACCACGGGCAAACATCTAGTGTCCAAAGGGTATTATATGGCAACCATTGATTTAAAGAATGCGTATTACGCAGTGTCTATTCATGGTGATGATAGAAGATATTTGAAATTTATTTGGATGACTGAGCTGTGGCAATTCAGGACATTGCCGAATGGATTAAACTTCAGCTCCTAGGTTATTTACTAAATTGGTAAAACCTGTGTTAGCATTACTTAGAGCTCAGGGGCATGTGGTAATGGCCTATTTAGATGATATTCTGATTGGTGGAAAGACTCATGCTGAAACTCAATCATCAGTTTCAGTTGTTAAAATCACTTTTGAACAAATGGGATTTGTTATTCACCCAGATAAATCTAAATTATCACCAGTCCAAATTATTGATTATCTGGGATTTACCATTAATTCCAATCACATGTTGGTAACTTTGCCCAGGGATAAATTGAATCAGTTAATTGAGGACTGTGTTAATCTCGTTGGAGAACAACGGCCTTTGATTAGACATGTAGCCAGTTTTATTGGGAAGTTGTTGCAGCCTTTCCAGCTGTGCAGTATGGTCCTCTGCATTATCAACAATTACAACCATCAAAGGAACAGGCACTGAGAATACAAAGGGGCCATTTTTGATAGGCCTATGCAGTTGTCAGCTGGGGCGATTGCTGACATACAATGGTGGATAGTACATGTTTCAAAAAATTTAAGGAAGGTTTGGTGGAATCACCGTCACTGATATTACAGACTGATGTAAGTGCACTGGGTTGGGGTGCAACAGATATGTCTTCTAGTTGTGGAGGCAGATGGAATGTGGATGAGACATCGCTTCCTCAATTAAGAGGGATTAATTATTTAGAGTTGTTGGGCACCTGGTATGGGCTCAAAGCTTATTGTTCTACAAGGAGGGATCTGCATGTGCAGGTCAGATTGACAACACCACAGCAGTGGCATATGTAAACCACATGGGTGGAGTTAAGTCACAGTCTTGTGATAGACTGGCTAACCAGATTTGCAGCTGGTGTATTGACCAAAATATCTGGCTTTCAGCACTTTATTTGCCAGGAAGAGGTCACGTCAGTTTAATGACAACATTGAATGGATGTTAAATCAGGATGTATTTAACCAAATGATTGATCAGTATGCATTGCCAGATATTGACTTGTTTGCATCTCGATTAAATCATCAGTTACCTAGATATGTTTCATGGTAACCAGATTCTGGGGCAGTAGCAGTGGATGCATTTTCGCTGCATTGGGGGAGGAATGTTTGTGTATGTATTTCCTTCATTCTGTCTCATCAGCAGATGTTTGCAAAAGATCAAGGAGGACTCCGCTTCAGGGGTATTGGTAGTGCCAGATTGGCCTACACGAGCATGGTTTCCCGTTGTATTACAAATGGCTAGGGAGCCTTACATGCTTATGCCCAAGAATAAAAATCTACTGGTAAATCCAGTCACTGGGGATCAACATCCTTTATAGGATCGTATTGATCTGTTAATTTGCAGATTTTAAGGAGGCCATACCTGGGGAGAGGACTGTCTCATCGGACGGTGGATGTTCTCACGTCGGCCTGCAGGGATAGTACACAGCAGCAATATATCACCTATATAAGGAAGTGGGAGCAATTCTGCCTACAGCAGGATATTGTATATCACATTGCAGGGATCACGGATGTATTGGAGTTTGTCAACTCTTTATTTTGACCAAAAAATTAAGTTACAGTGCGATTAATTCAGCCAGAAGTGCTCTGTCTTCTTATTTACCTATGAATGCAGAATTGCATACAGTACGGACACATCCGTTAGTTTCACGATTCATGAAGGGAATTTTTCAATTTTAATCCTCCTAAACCCAGGTATGCCGGTATTTGGAATGTGAGTGAGGTTTTTATGGCTCTTCGCCAGTGGGCTCCGGTTACAAGCCTATCAGTAGCCAAATTATCTATGAAGGTGGTCATGCTTATGGCATTGGTTTCAGCTCAACGTGTATAAATGTTGCAAAAGCTACGGCTAGATAGAATGCATGTGTCGGCTGATGCCATTATATTTTATGTCTATGATTTGCTTAAACATAATAAAAGAGGCATGACAGGATGTAAGATTGTGTTTTCAGCATACCCCGCAGATGATCGCTTCTGTGTAGTCTCACATTTATCTCGTTACATTGAGATTACTAAACCTCTGAGAGGAACAGAGTTGGCTTTGTTTATTAGTCACAAAAAACCACACAGTAAGGTGTCGGTGCAAACGATTTCAAGGTCCTCGCGGCCGCAGGATGGTCCAGTGAGCTAACTTTTCAGAGGTTTTATCACAAGCCGATTTCAAGGCTCGGGGTGTTTGCTGATTCTGGTGTCAGTACTGTTACATTTTTCGCCTGAGTTAGAGGGGTTTGTTATGATTTGTTTGTAAATAAACTGTTATTTCATTTAACAAATGTATTACTGATGCATGATTGATTGTTAACGACTTTTGAGTCAATCCAGGCAGTGTGAACGTCGGATTTGAGTCTGCGGCGTGAATTCACAGTGCTTTGAAGTCTTCACGTAGTCACTCACGTGACTCCGAAGTAAAATAGTAAGATTAAACGAGAACTTACCAGTTTGAAGTTTGATCTTTATTTTATGAGGAGTCGAGTTGAGGGACTACGTGCCCTCCGCTCCCACCCTCATAGATCTCATCTGGTAGTTCTAGTTTTATCATCTTACCGTTATACTTCGGTCATTGTTAGCTGTGAATTCATTCCGCTGCTTTGAAGATTGACGCACCAACGGCTGTACGGGCTTCTATTCACGTAATCCCTCAACTCGACTCCTCATAAAATAAAGATCAAACTTCAAACTGGTAAGTTCTCGTTTAATCTTACTATTCATGGACATCACCAGTTGCTGGGTATCTTCTCTGATGATGCTCTGCCAGGCCATCTTTAGCTTATGCTTGTTTTGGGGCTAGTCCCCTTCAGTTTTCTCTTCAGCATATAAAAGGCATGCTCAATTGGGTTCAGATCGGGTGACTGACTTGGCCAATCAAGAATTGACCATTTTTTAGCTTTGAAAAACTCCTTTGTTGCTTTAGCAGTATGTTTTTTGGATCATTGTCTTGCTGTAGAATGAACCGCCGGCCAATGAATTTTGAGGCATTTGTTTGAACTTGAGCAGATCGGATGTGTCCCGATGTTGGCGAAGTCCAGGACAAGGGGTCACAGTTTAAGGATAAGGGGGAAGTCTTTTAGGACCGAGATGAGAAAATCGTTTTTCACACAGAGAGTGGTGAATCTGTGGAATTCTCTGCCACAGAAGGTAGTTGAGGCCAGTTCGTTGGCCATATTTAAGAGGGAGTTAGATGTGGCCCTTGTGGCTGAAGGGATCAGGGGGTATGGAGAGAAGGCAGGTACAGGATACTGAGTTGGATGATCAGCCATGATCATATTGAATGGCGGTGCAGGCTCGAAGAGCCTGCTCCTGCACGTAATTTCTATGTCTATGTTTCTATGTGTCTAAACACTTCAGAATTCATCATGCTACTACCATTAGCAGTTGTATCATCAATGAAGATAAGTGAGCCAGTACCTCCAGCAGCCGTACATGCCCAGGCCATAACACCCCCACCACCGTGTTTCACAGATGAGGTGGTATGCTTTGGATCTTGGGCAGTTCCTTCTCTCCTCCAGTCCCTTTGCGATTAGTAAGCTCGGCAGTGCTCTTTCTTCTTAATGATTCCTTTGATAAGCCTAAGGTTTGGCTGATGTCTCCAACAGTTGTCTCTAACAGTTTCTCAGTCTTATAATGGCTTCTATAACTTTAATTGGCACAACTTTGGTCCACATGTTGACAAATAGCAATAAAAGTTTCCAAAGGTGATGAAAAGACTGGAGGAAATACTAGGTTCTGAGCGCTCTATTATACCTGCATTAAGGAGGCAATTTTACTTCGGAGTCACGTGAGTGACTACGTGAAGAAGCCCCGCCAGGTGCATGCATGTCATCACGTCCGACGCATGGCGCACCGACGGGCTGGAGAGCGCAGCTCCACCAGCGGTAAGTAGTAAACCGGAGGGGAGTGATGTCAAAACTTTCTGCGGGTATTTAAACTCCGTGAGACTGGTTCAGGAGCCAGCGGGAGACGTTAGAAAATGGAGAAAGTTGCGAAAAAGTCTGCCGTCCTTAGCAGGAGTTTAACTCGCGGGGCCGCGATTTGTGCTCGCAGATCGTGTAGGGAGATACCGGCTGCGGTAACGCCGGCTCCGACGCCGACTGTAGAACTGCCGGCAGCTCAACTGCCTCCATTAACTCCAGTGCCTCAGGGCGCTGAGGCCACTGCAGCAGGGAGAAAGGCCAAACAAAAATCTGTCAGACCCGTTTTATCTGACGAGTCTGATGAAGAAGACTCCCCTCCTTCCAACAAGAAGGTCTGGGGGCGTCTAGATCAATTGGAAAGAATGCTTCAGACCATGATGAGCCATGAAGTGTTCCAATTGGGGTCACATGCCCCTAGGATTCCCCAAATAGCCTCAAGCAGAGGCCCATATGGCGAGGAGGACTTCACCACCTATGAGTATCAACGGGAATCGCCCTCACCAGCACCTTGTTTAGGGCTGGTAGAGACCTCCCTAGAGCAAGACTTGGGAGAGCCAGGGCAGGAGGAGTCTGACCCTGAAGTTGGTGTCACTGCTCTTTGGCGCACACCAAGGCACATGAGCCACGCTCCAGGTGTCCCGGATGTGGCTAGAAATGTTGCCATTCCTGAGGGTACTGGTGAAGCCATGGAGGAAAATCTGGCTTCTAATATTAACTACATGGCCTCTCACCAGCTACAGGATTCCATCGTGGAACAGACGACCACGCGTTACCGGACAGCTGTTAACTGTGCGTCGCTCAAGGTGCCCACCATGAACTCTGCTATCTGGGCACAAATGAGTGCAACGATGCGTGGACAAGAGCTTTGTTTCCAGCGAGTCCTTAAATTGGTGGGGGCAGGGATCACGGCTTTCGGGAAAATGGTCCAAGGGGTATCGATGTCTGTGACACAGCAGGATATGTTGGCCCTGCTGTGCAATGCCTACTTCGAGATCAACTGCATCCGAAAAGTTGCTATCAAGCCAACGTTGAACCCACGCTTCCCAGCTCTTTGTAGGTCCTCAAATATTCAAGCGCCAAATGTTCTATTTGGCAAAGACCTGCTGAAACAGGTCAAAGATCTGGAGGAAGAGGCCAAAACTATTGGCCTCATGAAAACTTACATACCTTCGGCCAGGATGCCACCTCGCAGGTTTTTCTCAACAAGACGGGCGTCGGATCCTGGGGCAGGCCCAAGCAGAGTGGTACCAGTTGGACACCGTCCTTATCCACCTGTCTACTCTAACTACAACCCCAGCATGGCAAGGTGAACAAGAAGTTCAAGGTCGACTATGGAGGTATGGGTAACTCTTTCAGTCCAGGATAAATCCTCTGGGGTAGGTTACAGTTATTGTATGATGAATGGTGCTGCATAACATCTGATCTGTTTATACTGGACACTGTCTCAGGGTCTCGAATAGAGTTTATGTCAGGAATACATCCACCTGCACAAAATATGCCTAGTCGGGTATTGTTTTTTTCTGGACCAGAAACTCTGCAGGTAAATAAATAAATTGGGGTTTTGTTCCAAAAAGGGGTAATTGAGGGGACAATATACCATCCTCAACAATTTGTGTCCAATATATTCCCCAGTCAGAAAAAAGATTGTGGGTGTCGAGTCATTCTGGACCTAACCCAGTTAAATTCCTATGTCCAGTATATGCATTTTAAAATGGACACTTTCAATACTGCTAAACAGCTGTTATCAAAAGGTTGTTATATGGCAACTATAGATCTAAAAGATGCATATTATTCAGTACCAATTCATCATCAGTACCGTAGATACTTGAAATTTAGTTGGATGGGACAGCTGTGGCAATTTAAAGCATTGCCCAATGGGTTAACCTCAGCTCCTAGGTTGTTCACAAAATTGTTAAAACCAGTTCTAGCGCTACTTCATGCCCAGAATCACATTGTGATGGCTTATCTAGATGATATTTTAATTATCAGCAACACTCAGGAAACAGCTGAGGAGTCGGTTTCGGCAACCAAACACCTGTTTGAGAGGTTAGGTGTTCTCGTCCATCCAACAAAATCCAAGCTGGAACCATCCCAAAAAATTAACTATTTGGGGTTTGTCATTGATTCAGTTGATATGTCAGTGACTTTGCCCAGGGCTAAGGCTGTTGAAATTACGGAGGTCTGTTCCAGTCTCGTAGAAAAACAACACCCTCCATCTGGCAAGTAGCCAGTGTTATTGGTAAATTGGTGGTTTGGACCTCTGTACTATCAAAGTTTGCAACGAGCTAGAGAACAAGCACTTAAAGAACATGCAGGTCATTTTGATAGACCAATGCAGTTGCCAGCCAAAGCCATCGCCGAATTACAATGGTGGATAATCAATATTGCACAAAGTACCAAAAACATTTTGACTCAACAACCTTCAGTGGTTTTGCAAACAGATGTTAGTGCTTTGGGATGGGGAGCCATGGACAGCGAATCTAGCTGTGGTGGTAGATGGAGTGTGCAAGAGGAATTAATCCTGCAAAGGCATGGTATAAATTACTTAAAATTGCTGGGTGCATTCTCTGGATTAAAAGCTTATTGTTCGGCAATGAATAATTTACATGTTCAGCTCCAGATTGACAATACCACGGCTGTTGCTTATATCAATCACGTGGGAGGAATAAGGTCAGTATCATGTGATAATCTGGCTAACCTCATTTGGGACTGGTGTATTTCCAGAAATATCTGGGTCTCAGCTATCTACCTACCAGGTAGAGATAATGTGGTGGCAGACAACAGCCCACGGATATTGAATGACAACATAGAATGGATGCTAAATCCTGATGTTTTTAAAATGATTGTCAGCCGCTATGGTTTGTCAGATATAGATCTGTTTGCATCCAGGCTAAATCACCAGTTGCCTAAATACGTTTCGTGGGAACCAGATCCAGGAGCAGTAGCGGTGGATACATTCTCGCTACATTGGGGACGTACGTTCTTTTACGCTTTTCCCCCATTCTGCCTCATCAGGCAATGCCTCACCAAAATAGAGCAGGACTCCGCCTCAGGCGTTTTGGTGGTTCCGGACTGGCCTACACAGCCATGGTTCCCATTGGTGCTGAGAATGATGACTCAGCCATTCATGGCTATCCCCAAGTGCAGTAATTTGTTAGTGCATCCAGTAACAGGAGAAAGTCATCCCGTTACATGATCGTATTAATCTGTTAATCTGCAGGTTCTGACCAGCTCGTTCCAAGGGCTTGGACTGTCGAGTAGGACCATGGATGTGATTACTGCAGCTTGGAGAGATAGCACTAAATAACAATATATGTTTCATATTAAGAAATGGGAGATGTTTTGCTTGTAGTCAGATGTATCTTATCATACTGCAAGCATACCGGATGTATTGGAGTTCCTTGCTACATTGCATTTTGATGAACACTTGAGCTATAGTGCCATTAATAGTGCTCAGAGTGCTTTGTCGTCCTATTTAGGGCAGTTTTCAGAAAAACAATCTATCGGGTCTTATCCGTTAGTGTCCCAATTCATGAGAGGCATCTTTAACAAGAACCCTCCTAAGCCTAGATATACAGAAATCTGGGATGTCAGTATAGGTCTCACACTGCTTCGGCAATGGGCTCCAATTACGTCACTGTCTTTTCAGAAGTTAACACTTAAAGTGGTTATGCTCATGGCGCTAGTATCAGCGCAACAAGTTCAAACATTGGAAAAGCTACAGCTAGATAGCATGTACTCTTCTGTAGATGACATTACGTTTTATGTATATGATTTAATCAAACAAAGCAGGCCAGGAATGGCCGGAACCAAAGTAAGCTTTAAAGCATACCCCGTTGACCAAACGCTATGTGTAGTCAAGCACCCGAGTCAATATATCGAGGTAACTAAGAGTCTCAGAGGCTCTGAGACAGCAATGCTCATCAGCCACAAAAAAACCTCATAAAAAGGTGTCAGTACAAACTATTTCTAGATGGTTAAAACAGGTTTTGGATTGCGCTGGAGTAGACACTCATGTGTTTAAATCTCACTCCACCAGGGCGGCATCAACATCCGCAGCGAAGGCACAGGACATGCCTCTAAATCAAATCCTCGGGGCTGCAGGATGGTCTAGGGAGGCGACCTTCTCAAAATTCTATGACAAACCTGTCCTGACAGTGCAAGGTTTTGGGCATGCTGTTTTGGGTTCGGTTTGATTTATTTTGAAAATTCATTTGTAATTTCCCCCTGGGATAGAGGGGTTATTACTGTTTTTGTTTATTATTAAAAAATGTTGATTGGATAATTCGAAGCAATATTCAATACGTTATTTATTCACTACTGTGTCAACTGAAGCAGTGTGTCGTATGGAATGGATCTATGGCATGAAATCACAGAGCTTTGAAATCTTCACGTAGTCACTCATGTGACCCCGAAGTAAAATAGTAAGATTAAACGAGAACTTACCAGTTTGAAGTTTGATCTTTATTTTATGAGGAGTTACGATGAGGGATTACGTGCCCTCCGCTCCTGGCCCTTATAATCGCAAAGATCATCTGGTAGTTCTAGTCTTCTGAGGCTTACTATATCACTTTGACTAAAGTTTCTGTGTTTTCACACCGCTGCTTTGAAGTATGACATGCATGCGCCTGGCGGGGCTTCTTCACGTAATCCCTCATTGTAACTCCTCATAAAATAAAGATCAAACTTCAAACTGGTAAGTTCTCATTTAATCTTACTATTAAACACACCTGAGCAATTACAAACACCTGTGAAGCCATGTGTCCATCACCTGTGAAGCCATGTGTCCATTGTGGTGCCCTGAAATGGGGGGGACTATGTATAAACACAGCTGTAATTTCTACATGGTGAAACCAAAATGTATAAAAATTGACTTTATTAAAATCTGACTATGTGCACTTTAACCACATGTGATATTTTTCTACTATAAATCTCAAATTGTGGAGTACAGAGGCAAATAAATAAATGATGGGTCTTTGTCCTAAACATTATGGAAGGCACTGTATGTGAGGATAATGTACTTCAGGGCAGTAGGCAAAAATACAAATTACAACATCAGCCTACAATCTGATGTTCAAACTTATAAAAAGCCAGAAATTAAAGAAAATATCTCTGGCTATTAATTTTAGCCTGAAAGGATATTGAACAGCTTTCAATTCTCATCCGTACTATTATCACCAATCAGGTTATATTTTGTTACTATTTAAATGGATTGCAGAAGCTACTGATTACATTTAAATATGTAATGTGAAGAGCAAAATAAAATCCAAAACTTTTCCAAAGCATTTTTGATCCTTTGTGAAAATCTTTATATTTGGACACTTTTATTCTGATTTGATTTTCTTTTGCAGCTTCAGGCATCTACGTTGATATTGCATGTTGCATATCAGAGATATGCCATACTCAATTTCAGACTATAAGCTCTGTACCAATATAAATGTTTTTGTTTGATCTTGTGACTTTGAATGAAGTTGAGCATTTTCAGCAAAAATTAATGGCATTTTGTGCTTTAGGTCTGTAGACATTTTAAATCATATTGATTTTGAAAATTTAGCTCACAAAGGAATTACACTGCCTGCAAAAAATAGGAGATTTGTGTTTCTGAACAGAAAATGATTAACGTTTAACCCTCCATAGCTCGATACACCATGTGATGCATTGAACCTCGATTGTTATACAACATGACCCTAGCTGATCATCTATTGAGATCAAATACATACTTGATCATCTACCTTTGATGGCTTTTGTATCCAGAAAGGAATCTACCTCCTTCTTAAATATATTCAACAATTTGGCCTCTGCTGTCCTCTAATGGTAATTAATTCCAAAGATTCACTACGATTTGAGTGAAGAAATTATTCATCTCATTGTAATCCCTTGTTATAGTCACCGCTGCCAGGGGAAACATCCTCCTTGTACTCAGTCTGAATTTTGAAAATTTAAGTGAGATCTCCTCTCATTCTTCCAAGTTCTAGCGAATATAAGCCATCCCAAGAAGCAGTTTGGTTAATCTAATCAAATTAGTTCTACCAATGTTTAAGAAAGAACTGCAGATGCTGGAAAAATCGAAGGTAGACAAAAAAGCTGGAGAAACTCAGCAGGTGAGGCAGCATCTATGGAGCGGTGACATGTCTGTAACTTAAACCTTAGAACAAAAAAGCTGGAGAAACTCAGCGGGTGAGGTTTCCATAGATGCTGCCTCCTTACCCACTGAGTTTCACCAGCTTTTTCGTTCTACCAATGTAACTCCTTAACTGATTATTTAAAATGCAGTCTCCTAATTTCTCATCATTTGGGTGGGTAAATACAGCTGCTCTCTATTTTAAGTTCTGCATTGTTATGTCAGCACCTGTACTTCTTTTTCAACCAATCCCCCATCCCCCAAGAGGTAGATTTAGGACCATTATCTTCTGTAGTCATGCAGGTTTAAGTTGCTGACATGCCACTTCTTAATATGTCTTTATGGAGAACTGGATATTGTGCTTGCATCACATCTACATCACCTACCTGGTTTCTGGAAATACTGCCATCAACAGGGTCACAGTATTCAAAATTATCAGCCTTTTCCACAAAGTATTCTTCATTGCACACTGTGAATTTATGGCCAACAAAAGCACGGTCTGTCATCACAGTCTCCATATTCTTCATTAACTTAGTTGCTGCTGCAGCATCTACTTCCTCATAATCATACCTGTTGCAGAAAAAGAGTAAATTATGTGCATACAGTGAGCTAAGAGATGTTTCAATTTAAGTATTCTAGATTATGAAGTAAACGTAGCAGTAGTAACTGTTTTTTTAAGATAATCACAAGAAATGCATGGTAGGTTAGAAATGTTGTAAATCACAACCAAATAAATCATTGTTGAAATCACTTATTTTAGAAGGGAATTAGGCATCTGTTCCTTATGGAATAACACTCGGAGGATGAGATTATGAGAATAAAAATATAAATACGAACTTGATGGAACAAATGCCGTATTTCTGTTCAATAATATTAACCACTTTATAAACCACAGGCAGCTAAATGTATGCTGTACTAAGATGTATGTGCAGTATTCCTTTGCCATTTTAAAATTCCAGTAAAATTGCATTTCCATCCCTGTTCTCCTGAAGGCATTGATTAGCATGAGAGAATACTTCATAAAAATATCATATCCTCTTGGTAATTCTCTCCAGAAATTATTCCTCATTAACAGACTTGGATTGTATGTTATTTGACTATTAGGTTCCCAACTGACCCCAATTCAGATCTTACTCAAAATCATACATAGATACTTTTGGAGAGCTTATTGTATAAAAATAATGATCAGGAAATAGGATATTTACCGAATACACTCTAAACCAAAGACCAATACTAAAGCCAATTAAAAGTCTACTGGACCTGAAAATAATTTCAGTTAATCTAAATTTGGCAAATTCTAGTCTGCATGGTTTGGCATCACACCATGCATTTTCAATGACAACATCTGAAGAGTTCAAACATTTCATGTCATTTAAACAAAATCCTGATAATGCAATTGTACTCCAGAGTTCCATGTTAAATGGTATATGAAGCCTGAAATAACAAAGCAAAGCTGTTCCTTCCAATTAACCAAGTTAAAATACATTTTCACCAACGATTTAACTGTGATTTTTCCTTCCATATTTGAGCCTAGATTAAATTTTTTGTCAAAACAAGATCTAATCGTTGATGTGAAATAAGTGTAGATCTTAGCCACTGTGATGACTATCCTACACTACCAGTTGTTTATTTTAAACAACTTATCCGAAATACAATAAGAACGCTGGAATTGCTTAAAGGTCAGGCAGCATTCTGAAGCATCTGTGATGCCTTTATTTGTGGGCCCAGGCTTCTTCTTGTTATTGTTGACAGAGCTCCAGTTTACATCTCAATTTATTCCTTGCTCTTCTGTGCTCACAATCTCCCCTCTTAGATAGTGCAAGAATAGAGTTCCCCTGGTACTCTACTTCCACCCCATCAGTCTTCACAGTTAACCTTTGCAAATTCTTAGCCTCGCCTCATAAGATATGTGCTCCTTGTCCTGTCTTTACTTCCCCTGCCAGATCTGCACTTATAAACTAACTTGTTTTCTCTCCTTCCCAAGGTGATACATAGTCTTCAACATAAAATGTTAATTCCATTTCTCTTTCATTGGATGCTGCCTTCTCTGCTGAGTCTTTCCAGCGTTTTCCATTTTTATTGCAGATTTACAGGATTTGCTGTTTGCTCATTTTCTACTCTTCTGATGTGTATTTTCTTAATGAAAAAAATATAAAATATAAACTAGGTCATCTTTTCATTTTAAATAATATTTTGGTCATTTTTGTAGATTTAGTCAGAAGGACTATGGGGCAACCCACAGATATTTGAAGCAGCATGGATTTGCTTAAATAAGAGTGTTTAAACAGAATTTTCCAGATCAATGCTAAAAAGAGCATTATCCCTCAAGCAAAAAGCATTACTTCTGAAGAAGGGTTACAATACAGTAGCTCATTCAGAAGACAATGCAAAAGAAACACACTGGAATGAAAGAAACAGAACACTGGAAGAACTCAGCAATCAAAGTTTCCCCCTCCCAAAATTAGACTTCATTAAATGTCAAATGAAACTCAACTTGTTTCTCGGAGAGTTTGATAGTGCAGCATACAAGATTGAAACAGAACGCTTGGAAATAATACCATCTACAACATTTTTTTCTCCTTTGAGGCAAAAATAAATTTCCTATTTCTTTCCTCTGCTGTATTTATAAGGATTATTTATACCTATGTGTTGGATCACTCTGTAGACTACTCAGAGAAAAGTATTTGTGGTTGTTCTGCCAGTTAAATTGGATATACACAGACTGTTCCTTTGGACCCAATTATGCTTCCCAATGTATGTATGGCATTTATTTTTAGACATTCCATAACTTGCAAGAGGCAATGAGAAAATAATCAACACGTTCTCCTTCAAAATGTTATCGCACTGGCAAATGACAATTAGGATTTTCCTTAATTTAAACACATACAGTGGCTTGCAAAAGTATTCATACCCCTTGAGCTTTTCCACATTTTGTCACGTTACAACCACAAACGTAAATGTATTTTATTGGGATTTTATGTGATAGACCAACACAAAGTGGTGCATAATTGTGAAGTGGAAAGAAAATTATACATGGTTTCCAAATTTTATTACAAATAAAAAACTGAAAAGTGTGGCGTGCAAAAGTATTCAGCCCCCCCGAGTCAATTCTTTGTAGAACCACCTTTCGCTGCAATTACAGCTGCAAGTGTTTTGGGGTATGTCTCTACCAGCTTTGCACATCTAGAGACTGACATTTTTGCCCATTCTTCTTTGCAAAATAGCTCAAGCTCAGTCGGATTGGATGGAGAGCGTCTGTGAACAGCAATTGTCAAGTCTTGCCAGAGATTCTCAATTGGATTTAGGTCTGGACTTTGACTGGGCCATTCTAACACATGAATATGCTTTGATCTAAACCATTCCATTGTAGCTCTGGCTGTATGTTTAGGGTTGTTGTCCTGCTGTAAGGTGAACCTCCGCCCCAGTATCAAGTCTTTTGCAGACTCTAACAGGTTTTCTTCCAAGATTGCCCTGTATTTGGCTCCATCCATCTTCCCATCAACTCTGACCAGCTTCCCTGTCCCTGCTGAAAAAAAGCATCCCCACAGCATAATGCTGCCACCACCATGTTTCACAGTGGGGATGGTGTGTTCAGGGTGATGTGCAGTGTTAGTTTTCCACCACACATAGCGTTTTGCATTTATGCCAAAAACTTCAATTTTGGTCTCATCAGACCAGAGCACCTTCCTCCACATGTTTGCTGTGTCCCCCACATGGCTTGTGGCAAACTGCAAATGGGACTTCTTATGGCTTTGTTTCAACAATGGCTTTCTTCTTGCCACTCTTCCATAAAGACCCGATTTGTGGAGTGCACGACTAATAGTTGTCCTGTGGACAGATTCTCCCACCTGAGCTGTGGATCTCTGCAGCTCCTCCAGAGTTACCATGGGCCTCATGGCTGCTTCTCTGATCAATGCTCTCCTTGCCCGGCCTGTCAGTTTAGGTGGACGGCCATGTCTTGGTAGGTTTGCAGTTGTGCCATACTCTTACCATTTTCGGATGATGGATTGAACAGTGCTCCTTGAGATGTTCAAAGCTTGGGATATTTTTTATAACCTAACCCTGCTTTAAACTTCTCCACAACTTTATCCCTGACCTGTCTGGTGTGTTCCTTGGGCTTCATGATGCCCAAGGAACATTGTTTGTTCACTAATGTTCTCTAACAAACCTCTGAGGGCTTCACAGAACAGCTGTATTTATACTGAGATTAGATTACACACAAGTGGACTCTATTTACTAATTAGGTGACTTCTGAAGGCAATTGGTTGCACTAGATTTTATTTAGGGGTATCAGAGTAAAGGGGGCTGAATACTTTTGCACGCCACACTTTTCAGTTTTTTATTTGTAAAAAGATTTGAAAACCATGTATCATTTTCCTTCCACTTAACAATTATGCGCCACTTTGTGTTGGTCTATCACATAAAAGCCTAATAAAATACATTTACGTTTGTGCTTGTAACGTGACAAAATGTGGAAAAGTTCAAGGGGTATGAATACTTTTGCAAGCCACTGTAGTGTGCACATGAACATGGGAATCAATTCTGGTACAAAATGTAGTATTTTCTGAAACCATGCATGTTAATGTTAAAATCAAAGGAAGTTTCTTGAACAAGATATCTGACCTGGTGAAAAAATTGCGACCATATTTCTGCCAGTGTTCCTGCATGATCACCTCCACGCTTTGTTTGCGTTTGGCAATAATAGACAGCCAGGCAAGCACAGCCCACAAACCATCTTTTTCACGAATGTGATCAGATCCTTAAGAGGCAATGAAAGTAACAGCTGCCATCAATTAAAGATTCAATTAAAAAAAACATTGAGAGCATCACGTCGTCCACAGAGAGCAAAAGATTATTGGGACACCACTACCAGCCTTGGAGGGCATCTACCACACACGGTGCCTTAGGAAGGCCGTCAGCATCCATAAAGACTCCTCTCACCCTTGTAATGGACTGTTTGAACTACTCCCTTCCGGCAGACGCTACAAGGCCTTCTACGCCCGCACCTCCAGAATCAGGAACAGCTTCATTCCCAGAGCTATGGCGGCTCTGAACCGGCCTTGCTGAGTGCCCCCTACCCCCATGGACTGTCTCCCTCGGATGGTCACGTTGCACAAACACATCTGCACTTTAGTCTGTTTTGGTTTTGGCTGTTCTAATGTTCTTTTCACAAACCTTGTTCTAAACCTAAATTTTATTAGTCATTTAAGTTATGACATCGGATGGAGTTGCAAACCAAATCTCGTTGCACTTATGTGTAATGACAATAAAATATATTATTATTATTACTATTATGGTGCAGCAATGCAGGCAGAAGGAACATTTTCCAATGTCTCATTAAATACTTCAAGGTTAGGTGAGATAAAGCTTTGCACCCAAAGTCATAGAGTGAGACAATGTGGAAACAGGCCCTTTGGCCCAACTTGCGCACACCGGCCAGCATGTCCCAGCTGCACTAGTCCCACCAGCCTGTGCTTGGTGCATATCCCTCCACTGTTTCTTAAACGATGGGATAGTGCCAGCCTCAACTACCTTATCTGGCAGCTTGTTCCATACACCCACCACCCTTTGTGTGAAGATGTTACCCCTTGGATTCCTATTAAATCTTTTCCCCTTCACCTTGAACTTATGTCCTCTGGTCCGCGATTCCCCTACTCTGGGCAAGAGACTGTGCATCGACCAGATCTATTCCTCTCATGATTTTGTACACCTCTATACATCCCTTGTCTTCCTGCGCTCCAAGGAATAGACCCAGCCTACTCAATCTTGCCCTACAGCTCACACCTTCTAATCCTGGCAACATCCTCGTAAATCTTTTCTGAACCGTTTTAAGCTTGATAATATTTCCTATAACATAGTGCCCAGAACTGAACACAATATTCTAAATGTTCTACATGCGGTCTCACCAACTTTTTATACAACTGCAACATGTCCTCCAAAAGTGTCTGGGAAGTGTTCAACGAATAAAGTTCCTTTTACGGTATTCTAACAATGGCTTTGCTGAATAATTAACAATAATGGCTAGTTTTCTCCTTCAAAGCAGAGGGAGACAAATTGTTAGCATGAATCATATCAGCTAACAGAGCAAAGATCAGGAACAAATCCTGGAAGTTTTTATAGGCATGTTTAGCATGACAAAAAGCAGTGTCTTTACTCATTGGTGGGGAAAAAAGAGAAGAAATAAGATCTGCCTTTCCAAAAGCCTGGCTTATGCTGAAAAAAAAGACCTTTAATATCCACCTACTTCAATCTCCATTGGCATATTCACAGTCACAATACCATTCATTACAATATTGTGAAGGTATGGTTATCCTTGACTGACTGATTGAATTGATTGATTGAAAGATACGAAATGGAAACAGGCCTACTTGCCTATTGAGTCCACTCCAAACAGTCGTTCACATTAGTTCTATGTATCCCTGATGCACATCCATTTCCAGCACCCCAGGGGTAATTCACACAGCCCAACTAACCCACAAACCCTCCTGTCTTTGGGATATGGGAGGAAACCCACATGGTCCCAAGGAGAAAATGCAAACTCCACACAGGCAACACCCAATGCAGGATCCAACCCATGTCTCTGATGCTGTGAGGCAACAGCTCTACCAGCTGCACCATTATGCTGCCCAACATGTCAAGTTATTTTGTGCACTTTCTGACACAAATTACGTAGACTTTGGAATGTCTGTAAAAACAGAACCTAACCGTAATACATGGTGGGACTGTATTACAAACTCTGGGTAGTAGCTTCTCTGTGTATGTTGTACCTTTTCAAGCAATCTATCTATATCTATATCATAACATATATAGTTAATAAAACTCTGATCTTGTACGTGTGTATATGTGGTTGTCTTTACATCTTCGCAAAAACACTACGCGGTAACAATTACATTTTTACATATTCTGATTGACATTTTTCCCCTCGAGGCCGAGATCACCTTCACTGAACATTTTATGCTTTATTTCTCGACTTATTACTGTTTAAAAGTAAAAGCTTAAAAAACATCAAAAGACTTTGAATTTAAAATGACCCCTTACACTGATGACATCACAATGGCTCGGCTAGCAATGATCAGCTTCACTTACATTCGGGAACGGCTTGAGTTGGAGGACCTCGCCTCCCGTGAGGGCTATGGTTAGGGAACAGGTGCGTTGGGGGAGCAGACCGAACGGGTCTGCACTTGGTCTCATACTTATTAAAACTCTGATCTTGTTTGTGTGCATATGTGTGTGTATATGTGTATGTATGTGGTTGTCTTTACATCTTCGTGGTAACGATTACATTTTTACATATTCTGATCGACATTTGTCCTCTCTAGGCAGAGATCACCTTCACTGAACATTTTATGCTTTATTTCTCGACTTATTACAGATTAAAAGTTTTTAAAAAATCAAAAGAATTTGAATTTAAAGCGACCAGCTTCAACTGATGACGTCACAATGGCTCGGCTAGCAGTGATCAGCTTCACTGAAGATTTCATCCTATATTTTGTGTTATTCACGATTAAAGTTTAAAAAATGCCAACTTTAACAAGATTTTTATTGTTAAAATCCTTCCTCACAGCTTCCAACACACTTCGATACAAAGTTGCAAGACAGAAACACTCTGAACTTGTCACCTCAATGGGATTTTTCAACAGGAGGGGACGGGCCAATTGGCATTCCAGTTGGAACTTCTGCGGCAGGCAGGGGAAGTGCAATTGGAATTTTTTTTTACGTCCACTGCTGAGGGAGGCCGGTGAGTGCTGGAATCTTACGTTCGGGATCTGGTTCGGGATCTGGTTCAGTTGCGTTGGGGGAACAGCTAAGTAGTGGAATATTGCGTTGGGAGGGGGGAGGGGCAGACATATTCTGATTCACACTTTCATTAAAATCATTCTTGCCAGCTTCCAACACACTTCCATACAATGTTGCAACACAGGAACACTCTGAACTTTTCACCTCATAGGAGGGGGAGGGCGATTTGCTATTCCAACAGGCAGGGGAGTGCAATTGGATTTTTTGTTAAAGCCCGTTGCTGAGAGAGGCAGGGGAGTGTTGGAATCTTACATTCGGGAATGGCTTGAGTTGGATGACCACACCTCCAATGGGGGCTATGGGTATGGAACGGGTGCATTGGGGGAGCAGACCCATTTGTCTTGTATACTATTGGGGGGGGGGGGGGGGGGGGGGGGGGGGGGTGTGTGTGTGTGTGTGTGTGTGTGTGTGTGTGTGTGTGTGTGTGTGTGTGTGTGTGTGTGTGTGTGTGTGTGTGTGTGTGTGTGTGTGTGTGTGTGTGTGTGTGTGTGTGTGTGTGTGTGTGTGTGTGTGTGTGTGTGTGTGATGGTATTTTCGCCAAATCAGTTCATGGTAGCTGTAACATTTTTGCACAACCTTACTCAGCTTTTTCCCGTCGTCGATCTAATCAAGTTTCCTTCACATTGATGTTATATTTCACATCAATAATTTCGCAGCTATTTGGCATCCAAATCCCTGCTGCCTCTCCTTGCAACATTGTTGCCATCCAAGAACATTGTCCTCCAAGCAAGTTTTAAAAGACAGGAGTGTGCTTGTGGTGTCTAAAGTCACAGTACACATTTTTTTTATTCAGTTTAAAATGAGGAAGGGTGAATAAGGCAAAATGAGCAGCCACTGTGCAGTTGGGGGCTATGGGTGAGTGCTGGAATATTGCGTTGGGGGAACAGCTTTCATTGGGGGAACGGGTGAGTGGTGGAATATTGCTTTGGGGAACGGGTTGTTGGGGAACGGGTTGCATTGTGTGACAGGGAACCCAATGGGTCTCAGTTGGTCTACTATCTATCTATACATAACTAAAGCTCTGATCTTGTGCTCTTCCGGTTTGCGCAGTTTTCTATTTGCGCAAAAACGGTAAGCGATAGCGCTACGATTTTCAGCAGCTCACTCACCGTTCTCCTGTGCTGCGAATGCACCAAGTTTCGTTCCGATCGGTGGTATAATGTAAAAGTCACCGAGGTTTAAAAATCGTAAAAACTGCATGTGCACAGATCGATCTCCTCTCCTGCCAGTCAGCGTCGCACGGATTAGTCTCTTTTCCTGTCACTCTGCGGGACGGTCCACCCATTCCTGCGCCATTGCGTCTTTACTGGAGCTGAGGATGGCCAGCGGAGGTTTCCAACCGGACACAATTTTCGGAGGGACTGGAAGCGGCGTGGCGATGTCGCCAAACAGAAAGTGGTGAATCTGCTCCCGGCGGAGAACGTCTAAACCGCATCACCATCACAACGCCCCGCAGCTCCAACCCCTCCCCTCTGGTCCCCCTCGCTGGCTCCTGCCACCTCCCCCATGATACCCCCCCTCCCCCCTGGCTCTTCCCCCGTCTTTTCTCCGAGCTCTCCCCACACACCCCCACCCCCGCCCTCACGCTGGCGCGACCATATCTGCTGGTGCTTCCGGGCTGATCCAAGGCCTTGCTCTGAGGGCGCCGAAGGCTGATGCCCCTCCTGGGCACGCAAGAAGGGAGAGGAGCGGCAACCTCATGATCCTGGAGCGGGAGAGTGGGGGAGGAGAGGGGATAGAGGGAGTGGAGGGGAGTAGGGAGGGAAGAGGAGTAATGGAGGGAGGGAGTGACTGACGGTAGGGGAAAGGAGATGTGAGGGAGGGATTGGGGGAGTGTAGGAGGAGAGGGAAAAGAAGAGGGAGGAGGTGAGGAGGGAGAGTGGGGGAGGAGGGTAAATAGAGGGAGAGGAGGGGGGGAGTAGAGGAGGGGGGAATAGAGGGTGAGAAGAGCAGTGCGGGAGGTGAGCAAGAGGGAGGGGGGGAGATAGGGGAAGGTGGGGGATAGAGGGATAGGATGGGGGTAGGGAGGGGAGAGGAGTTATGGAGGGAGGGAGGGAGTGACTGAGGGTAGGGGAAAAGAGAGGGAGAGAAAGTTGAGAGAGGGATTGGGGTGGGGAGGAGAGGGGAAAGAAGAGGAGGGGGAGAGAGTGCTAGGGATGAGGGGAAATGAGCTGCGCCTATGCAGTTGGGGGCTATGGGTGAGTGGTGGAATATTGCGTTGGGGGACCAAGGCTCCTGTGTGACATGGACCCAATGGGTCCCACTTAGTTTAGTATATATGACTAAAACTCTTTTCTTGTTTGTTTCTATGCGTGCGTGTGCACGTGTATCTGTAAATGTGCTCTCGGAACTACGCCAAAACGATACACAATAGCACTAAAATTTGTTGCACCACCTTACTCACCATTGTCCTGTGGTGGTTTGTACCAAGTTTTGTTGAGATTTATGTTATATTTTACAAGTTATTCACATTTTCAAATTTTTTAAATCCAAATTTGAGAAAAAATTATTTTGCAGCTCTGACTTCACAATGGGATTGTAACCCTACTCGTTCTACTTTACAAATGGCTCCACGGGTCCTCTATTCATATTATTAATTTAATTTATGCCATCAACGGCATAACTTTGAACGCGGCAGTCACGCCTGCACAGTGCGGGTCCGTCAGCTGCGCATGCGTGATTTGGTGGAATATTGCGTTGGGGGAACGGGACCCAACGGGTCCGCGCTTGGTCTAATTGATGCTAAATCCCACATAAGACTCAATTGGTAGCTCCTCTGTGAATCATAGATGTGTAATTAATGTTCAGGGTGGATTACACACAGGAAAGCAATGTTTAACACCAAACTCCCATTATCTCCATAAAGCAGAAATTTGACCATTTCCCATTGATATGCAATAGTATTATCATTGTCAGCTGCCCGCTAAAGAACCACTTTGGAAATCAGAAAAAAAATTGAACAAAGTACAAAATTCCGAGGCAATGCAGCATGGTTTAGGTGTCAGCATAATGGTGAAGATAAGCTGCCTGAAAGGTTTGGGGTGATACATTTAAAATACCTTGTTGAACACAAAGAAAATAGCTGAACGTAAGCTTGACAAGCTGGAATGGGCAATTAACCCAAAGTCAGTTATTTGCCAAAGGAGGAACTTCGGGAAAATGTCCTTTGATGCTGCATTTTTTTAAAAAGATTCCGTGCCCCGTGCCCTCCGTTCTTTTAGTTTAGTTTAGAGATACAGCACGGTCTGCACCGACAAGCGTTCCCCACACATTAACACTATCCTACACACACTGGAGACAATTTACACATATACCAAGCCAATTAACCTACAAACCTGTATATTTTTGGAATGTTGGAGGAAACCCAATTTCTCGGAGAAAACCCACGTGGTCATGGGGAGAACATACAAACTCTGTAGAGACAGCACCCATAGTCAGGATCGAATCCAGGTCTACTGACGTTGTAAGGCAGCAACTCTACCGCTACCCAAGTGCTGCCTTAAAAATCTTCTTCTCAAAATCATCCTGGAGCTCAAGTATGTTTTGCAGATTAAGTCACTTGAAGCTCCAAGGGCAATGGGAAAATGTATGTATTTTACCTAGAATATGGCATGGCTTGACCAAACCCCAGAAAACAATACATTTTCCACTGTGAGGACAACCCAAAAACAGCCTAGCCTCCTTCAGGATAATGTTTCCTGAGCATTGCCAAACCCCAAGTCAGAGAAATACTCTGGCCTATCACTGTGTTCTAGTACTGGCTCAACTCAGTAGCAGTTTACAATCAATGAGTACAAGCTCCCGAAAAGCTTCCTCCCCATCACAAAGGGGCAGCTGTCCGTTGGGTAATTTGAAATTCAAAGATGTACTTTTTTCCTCCTTGTGCACTTACTAATTCCCTGTGATTGTCCAAGCCCCAAAATAGCAATGTCAGAATTATTTCTGCAGTGTCTAAAAACCTTCACCGACCACAGGGAAAAAGTGCTTGCTCAAAAAACCCACCAATTTGATGAACAAGAGCTTCCTGTGCCCACAAGAAAAAAATACAATATCTAATGGCTCTGTTCCCATGTTGCTGTTACTCACATCAAAGTCATTACAGTATCTCCTGCACAGATCATGAAGAAAACATTCCCACATAAACAAAGTGTCTTATCGATCCATGATAAGACAATCATTGTCTAAGCAACCCTGTGCATTTACTCGGTACTCTTTCCAACATCTATGTCTGCTTGTTACTTCTCTACAATGATTTTATGTATTTCTAGGTAAGAAGCTGGCAGGTTGCTCTTATGGAGTGGAAGAACTTACAATCATCCACAAGGGTGACTGCAAGTTGTTCCGAGCTGATGTCGATTTATTTGATGAAAATTGAGGGTATGTTTATATTGATATTGTCCCAAGCACCCTACAAGACCAGAGGGAGATGGCAATTTTCTTTTATCTCAATGGCATTTCTTCTGCTAGAAGACACATGGTATTAATTACCAAAATGACATGGCTACTGATTTTCATTTCTCTGAAAAATCAACCATTTCACAGTGTTTGGAATTAAGACAAACAGCTCTGCCAAATCATCATAATTAAGTGGGGTCAAGGAAAGAGCGTTCACTGTCATGACCCTGTTTCCACCAATCTTTCCACAACAACCACAAGAAGCACAAGAAGCGCAAGACAGACACCATTGTATGCAGATCTCGAGAAATCAGCTCTGGCTGAACAATTTCTAATCTTGTGATGTGGACTCGATAAGAAGATAATTAAGTTACCATGTACTGGAACTTTTTTCTAGTTTTAGACTATACCTTAATGTTGAAAGCAACAATTAAAGAAAAATCTCAGGATAACAAACCACAATGACAAACTATAATAGTGAAAGTGATTCCTAGGTCCCTTAATTTGCATGCAGTGCATTGCACATAGTATTTATTATTCATGAAAAAAAAATTAAACAGGCAGCAGAGAAATTTAGAGATACAAGTCAATAGGTCATTCTTCTCCCAAACTAGGAAATTAAACACCTTACCTGTTCCAAAGCTTTCTTCTCCACAAAGGGAAAGTTTATTGGCATCCATCAAATTTCCAAAGAATTTCCAGCCAGTAGGTGTTTCATACAAAGCTATTTTTGTAGCTTTGGCAACCCTTCAGAGACAAATTCAGGTCTAATTTTCAATTTTGTTCAACACATCCAAAAAAGCACATAATTTATTGCAGAATTTAATCTCACAACTTTGATCCATTTGTGTAAACAGAATGAACATAGAACAGCACAAGAGCAGGTCCTTTGGTATTGATTACCCAAGCAAAACATGATGCCAAGGTAAACTAATCTTCTATACCAGCACATGATCCTCTTAAATGTTACTATTGTGTCTGCCTTCACCACCATCCCAGGCAATGTGTTCCAGGCACCCACAACGCTTGTTTAAAAATGCATGCCCTGCTTATCTCTATTATTATTATTATTATTATTATTATTATTATTATTATTATAAAACTCTGATCTTGGATGTGGATGTATTTATTTGTGTGTGTCTTGTTTGTCTGTGATTCACATCTCCTCGAAAATTTGATTCATTATTTCTTGAGCTTTTTATTAAAATTGTTCCAAAATCTGAGATTTGTTCTAAAGCTAACGAGCTGATGACGTCACAATGGCTCTGCTCCTCGCGGCCAGCTGTGCAGTTTTCAAAGCGGAGCCTGCTGGCCACTGTTGTTGCACGTGCTGCAAGTTACATTAACACCCCCCCCCCCCCCGACTCGCAGTCAACTCGCACTTAGGCCAGTCGTCTGCAGCGCCCCGCCCGCCTAGCTGCCCCCCCCCCCCCCCCCCCCCCCCCGGCTCTGGATTGAAGCCACTGAACACACAGTAATTTGGTTGGGCTTAAGAGGTCCCGCGAGGTCCCGAGGCCCGCCACCTGCTCGCCAAGATCCAGCCGCCCTCTCCCTCTCTCTCACCCTCTGCCCCCTCCGCTCTCCCCCTCCTCTACCCATCCCCCTTCTCTCCCCCCTCCTGTGCCCCACTCCCCCCTCCTCTCCCCCTTCCCCAAACTCCCCCTCTCTCTTTTTCTCTGCCCCACTCTCTCTGCCCCTCGAGATAGGGCGGGGAGCCAATGAATAAAATTAATATATCAAAGGGGGTGTTGTGTGTGGGTGTGGAGGGGTTAGTGTGTGTGTGTGTGGGGGGGGGGTGGTTAGTATGTGTGTGATGCAGGCCGCCGCCCCCCCCCTCCCTCCCCGCATTGAGGGGACGGGACCCAACAGGTCCCCCTTGGTCGTTTTCTATAAAATTAGCCACTTACATCTTAAAGCTGTGCATTCCAGTCTTTTACATTTCTACCCTGGGTAAAAGGCTCTATCTGCTCCTCTCATTTTACACACTTCTACCAGGTCTCCCTGATGCCTCAGATGCTCCACAGAAAACACTCCAAGATTATCCATCCTCTACTTACAGCTAATACCCTGTAATCCAAGTAGTTTCCTGGTAAATTCTTCTGCCCCCTCTCCAAACCATCCACATCCTTCCTGTAATGGGGTGACCAGAACTATGCACATTATTCCAAACTTGGCCAAACCAAAGTGCTATAAATTTGCAACATGACTTCTTGACTCTTATGAAGGCAAACATATCATGCATCTACTTTACTGCCAACAATAAAGCTAAGGATACATTCTTGGTAGTTCCAGAGATACAGGACCAAGAAGAGAAACCAAAGCTGAAGATAAACTTGTTACAATAGCACAATAAGAATCAATCAAAACAAGAACAATTCATTGAACAGGACTGTTGAAAATGGTGTCATCTATTGTGTTAAAGATTATAGAGAACTCCACCAATATCTTTCTGGAGGAAGTGGAAGGTTTGACAGACATCAAGAAAATGCATCATGGTCACAGTCATAAGGATATTATTTGGATTTAAAAGTGTGTCGGTGGTATGCCAGACCCTGATACACAAATGGAGAAATGTAAACAAATTTTGCAGATAGCAGACAAAAGGTTCAATAAAATAAAGAGAAAGCATAATTGAAAACCAAATGGTTATGGAATCCAAAACGGTGGGACTTAAATTATACATGTTATTACATAGATGAGCTTTGCTGTAAATTTCACTTATGCATAATATTTAGACATTATAAACTTCAGTTAGATCAATAATATTGTGCAACACTTGAGAGCAAACAATCTTTTGGAGCATCTTATTTAATAATCATTCTAAAGATTCTGTGGAGTTGATCGTAGGTTTCTCAAATATGTTTTCATTAACAAAAATACTAGAAAGCGATGAAGAAAGAATCAGTATGCTCAATGTACTTCTTCCTGAAAGGGGACCAAAAGGCATGGATTCCCCTTTAAGAAAACTAAAAGGAAATCAGGATGCTTTCACTGTTAATTTCCATGCAGCAAGTAAATCGTGCTCACCGATCCAGTGCTGCACTCGTGGGCATGCTTCGAGCAAATCCTCGAACACCAGTTTGTTGGAAATACGGAATAGTGAAGATGTTCGCAGCAATCACAGCCACAGAGTCAGATGGATTTACAAAGAATCCATGTTTTCCAAGGATCATATTCCTATCCTAAAGAAATACAAGTATATTTTCATTTATGTGATCATGTAATTTAAAAGACTGCTTAGCAATCAAAGTAAAATTCATTTGTGCTCATCTTTGAGAAATTAAATGCGTACTACACATAATTTGGGGAATTTTTCTCCCCGCAATGTTAGCGCACATTTTAAAGTGAAATGCAACCCATCAAAAAAATGTTGTCCAGGTACTTAAGAGAGTCACATAGAAAATAGCATGGAGATAAGCCTTTTAGTCAGGGTCCCACTGACCATCAATCACTCATTTTTTATTAACCCTATATTAATCCCATTTTATTCTCCTTACATGCTCATTTCTGTTCCAATCTCATCTACACACCAAGGGCAATTTACAGTGGCCAATTAACCTATCAACCAGCATGTCTTTGGGATGTTGGAGGAACTGAAGCACCTAGAGGAATCCCAAGTGTTCACAGGGAAAATGAACACATTTCATACACACACAGCACCTAAGGTGAGGATCAGAGTACAGATTGCTGACATTAGTGCCAATTGTACAATTGGCTGCGCCACCATGCCTCCCATTGCTACGTATCATTTTGTACATTGATTACATAATTATGAGTGAACAGTGTATTTATTTGATTTAAAGCAGAAATTGGATTAAAGATGAATTACCTATGTTAGTATATAGTTGAACAGGGGACATATCATGCTGAAAGTAGTGTAATCTGTGTGATTAAAGGGACACAGCTGAAGTGTTTTTTTTATAACGAATAAAGCAATCACTATCAATTAAGCACTATTTTAATAAAAATGGTAGCCGACTGCATGGGGCGGGATTGCAGTTTTGCCTCCAGTTAATCATTGGCTTGTTCATTGGCAGTTTGATTGCAACTGATCAAAACATTTAACTCCGCACCCAATCCTTTCCTGCGATATGAGAGCTGCATAGATGAGGACCAACGCCACTTAAAATGACCCAATTTTTCTCTCCGTCTGAATACCCACCACAATTCTCTCCGTTTTCCTTCCCCCATCGCCATCAGCATAATTGCCCACTCTATGGCAGAGCATGTGCCTGCCTTGGAAAGATCTTATAAACAGCATTACTCACAACTGGAACAGTAGTCATATGAGTCACACATGAATATTGTTATAGTTGCAAGTCCAGGAACCAGCAGTGTAACATGCACAGGTTTGATTTGCCCGCTTCTCATATATTCAAATTGTATTAATGTTTCTTGAAACTGCAGAGTTTTAGTGATCCATTCAGTTTTTGGAAACTTCCAATTTCATTGATCTATCTGGGTCATATGACAATAAAACCATCTTGACTTGGCTGCAATGGTAACTTTAACACAACAAACATATTAATTTTTTTATGTATAACATTTATTATCTTTAGTTAAAAGATGTGCCAAACAAATTGGTATGACGATAGATACACTAATGCAGTAACATTCTATTAATCCTGCATGCTCAAGACATGGAGCTTTGAGGACCTGAAGGACTTGGGGTATGCATATTTAAAACAGAAAATATTATTTACAAAACTACTTAAAATATTGTTGAAAACTTTGAAGCAATATGCAAGGAATTATAATAAATGTAACTGCTGCCCTCTTATTCCAGCATTTGACTCTGTAAAACAAAAATTACAATGTTGGAAGCACCCAGTGCATCAATCAGTTAGAGAGTGATTAATTGCCTGCAAGATTAACCCTTTATTACTGTTTTTTCCAAGTGCTATTCATTTGCCTTGGATAAATTTAGCAAGCATCAACTTCCAAATGAAACCGTGTCAAATTGTAAAATCTAACTGGGCATTTTCTGTCGATTCATATTTCTGTATCTTGCAAACGCATTCACGTATTTTCGTAAATGCACATTTCCACCTGCATCCAGTGGACTAACAGTATCTTCTACTTTCCAAGATCCCCACACTATTTTGGACTTCCAGCCACAGCAGCCAAGGGCAGATGCAATGACAGTCATGCAAGTACCCAAATCATTGTGAAAACTGCACTGATTCTATTGCCTTCATCAGCTGGAGTACATCACAACATATGCTAACAAGATGACTCTTGATTCTTACTCTGAGTCTAACAGAGTCAAGAGTGTTTAGTGTCATATGTCCCAGATAGAACAATGAAATTCTTACCTGCAGCAGCACAGCAGAATACACCACATAAACGGGCTTTTGGACCCAACAGCCTATTGCAACCATCTACACCAATACCATTTACCTGCATTTGATCTGTAGCTTTCTATGTACTTGTCTAGCTTCTCAAAGTATACGCCTCCACCACATCCTCAGACAGCACATTCTATTCCTGAGAAAAACCTGTGTGTGATAATATTCTCCCAAGATCCCCATTAAACCATAAACCTCTCACTCATGCCCTTTTGTCTTTGACACCCAACCATGGGGAAAAGATTGTTTTTATCAATCATGTGTACCCCCCTCATTATTTTGTATACCTTTGATAAGTCACCCCTCAGCCTCCTCACTCCAGCTTTCTCCTTAAAGTAGTAATGGTCAAATCCAGGCAACAATCTGGTGAATTTCCTTTGCACCCTTTCCTGTGCAATGACATCTTCACAATATGGAGACTTCAATTCTGTGCCCCATGCTACATAATCTAGCCAACAAAAATACAATAGCAACATACAGACTTTGAGACTAACGGACATGAGGCACAGCATGAAGAACTATGGATCATAGATGAACTGTGTTGATGTTAAGGATTGTAATGTAGAATGGGTAATTGGGCATGATGATTTAACAGGCTCCTGTAAACACATCTTATGTAAGGAAATGTTACAGATGATGCCTCCCATCTATTATCTGCTGAAAGACAAGGCAGTCAATGTTCAAATTGAGATTTTAAAATCATATTTAATTATATCCCACATCCCCACCTGCACTGAATCTAACAGATCAAAACCAGATTCCCTGATAACATCATTTAAATGGCTTGGTCCATCAGCTCTGTACTTCCCAATGATTGGTCCTCTTGCTGAAATGATTATGAGCTCTGCATGAAAAATCTAATTGGAGTGAGTTCCACTGTGCAAGTCTAAACATCGGTCAAGATATTAAATATTTGGACTGGTGCTTACTATCAATTGTAAATAGCGAACATGATAACCAATGCAACTAAGAGTAATGCACATAGCAGCACTTTGATCAGATTGACCGATAGAGAGTTGCATTTCAAACCAACAAAATCCCCAATCATTCAATGGGAAATCCCTCAGACGACTCATTACGTTCATTCAAGCTAATGAACCAACTGATCATTTGTGTGCGCAATTCGGCTGAACCAAACATCACTGCTAGAAGCATCACAATTAATTCTGGTTACAACAGATGGACCCAATCAATGTAGTATTCTGCTGTCCCTCACTTATTGCTATCATTTTCAATCACCTACATAATAGGACATTCCTAGAAAATGGGCATTTTGACATAGAAACATAGAAATTAGGTGCAGGAGTAGGCCATTTGGCCCTTCGAGCCTGCACCGCCATTCAATATGATCATGGCTGATCATCCAACTCAGTACCCTGTACCTGCCTTCTCTCCATACCCCCTGATCCCTTTAGCCCACATCTAACTCCCTCTTAAATATAGCCAACGAACTGGCATCATCTCCTTCTGTGGCAGAGAATTCCACAGATTCACCACTCTCTGTGTGAAAAAATATTCTCTCATCTCGGTCCTAAAAGACTTCCCCCTTATCCTTAAACTGTGACCACTTGTCCTGGACTTCCTGGACTTGACAAACAGGTTATGAGCTGAATTGAATGTTCTCCACCTGTGCACTAGGTCAGAGCACAGGGAATTTAATCAACAAATGAGCAAATTTACTGCTGGGACCCCAGACTATATTACCATTGTTTCATTCTCCAGACTCGAAGGTGAACTGGATGAGCGAGTTGGTGCTCTACACAACCTGAGAAGAACTCTGCTTACGCCAAAGTGGCTGGGTAAAGGGGAGGGGTCAAGGTTGGAGTGCAGGAGGCCATGATTGACGACGTGGAGAATGATGTGGGGTAAAACTTTTGAAAATGACAGGGGCTCTGTGTGCCATATCTGTGCTCTGTAGAAGATCAACATGCTCATTCATAATATCACAAGATATTCATGCAGGATAACGATCTACTTGTTTGTATTTCTCTCTGTTATCGCTACTGCAAATGGTTCTTCGGTCAATTGGGTGGTTGGGCTTGTTTCATGAATACGTACAAGAGACTAGGTTACAGGAAATCGCTCTGAGCTGAAATACTGATAGAAATACAAATGCTTTTTCTTACACCATCGCCATCAAATGCAGCTCCAAAATCATAGTCTCCTGTTTCCATGGTCTCCACTAGGTCAGCAGCATAAGTTAAGTTTGGATCAGGATGGTGACCGCCAAAGTCTTCAAGAGGTGTGCAGTTCACTGCTGAATTTGCAGGTGACCCCAGTTCTTCACACAAAATCTTCTTAACATAAGGACCCATCACTAATTAAAATAATAAAATGAATGAAACATACAAAAATATTCTGATGGCAAGTGCAACTAATGACAGTGAAATACTTTAAATCCTAAACTTAATAAATTGGACATCATGCAAAATATCACCAAACTCAAAATAAGCCAATGTTTCAAAATCTGAAATAAAATAAAAAATGCTGGAACTACTCAGCAAATCAAGCAGCCTCTGTGGAAAGGGAAACAGAATTAACTGCTAGTTCAATGATTAGTGTAGACGGTAAAAATGTGGACAGGGATGTGGTGGGCCACAGGGCTTGTTTCTGAACCGTACATCTAAGACACAATAACTTTGACTCTTCATCAGAAATGAAAAAGGTTAGAGCTAAAATAAGTTTGATACTTAGGAGAAAGAGAAAAGGAAAGAAACAATAAGGAAGACCTGTGTTGATCAGAAACAGACCGTACCCTTGTTTGCTCTCCATCTTAAAAACTATTTTACCTCCATCTTTTCCCAGTTCTGATTAAATCTATCGACACAAAGCTTCAATTGTTTTTCTCTTTCCACACGCATAAAGGAAGATGTCAAGACTAAATTAAATTTAAACCCAAAAATACAGGGCTCTCGCTTAACTTTTTTTCCCTGTTGCCAGCCGGGCAACCTTGACAGCTTTTTAGGTTGTCAAATGACAGTTTAGGTGGTCATTGAAGACGGTTTGCATGACGCGTGCGATAATGTGCTCGGACGAAGTGCGTAGTTACCAGTTGGAATTATGCTCAATATTCACATATTATGTTCCAGAAGGAACTGCAGATGCTGGAAAATCGAAGGTAGACAAAAGTGCTGGAGAAACTCAGCGGATGCAGCAGCATCTATGGAGCGAAAGAAATAGGCAACGTTTCAGGCCGAAACCCATCAGTCTGAAGAAGGGTTTCGGCCGAAACGTTGCCCATTTCCATCGCTCCATAGATACTGCCGCATCCGCTGAGTTTCTCCTGCACTTTTGTCTACATTCACATATTACTTCTGCTTCAAGTAACTCACAAACTAAACATATTTACCAATCAAGACATGATATATACCACAATGACATGCAGCAAAATTATAACACATTATCTCAACTCTTTTTACATATTGCAATTAATGCAATTTCTATTAGTTCTTTTAACTTCCAAACAAAAATGTGGTTCAGGATGCAAAAGGCGACAAAAATTAAAAACGGCAAAAGCGACGTCAATTCAGGATGTGAAAAGCACAAAATTTCAGGACGCATAAAGCAGCAAAATTTCAGGACGCGAAAAGTGACAAAACTTCAGCACATGAAAAGGAATTAATATTCAGCACGCGAAAAGCGACACCATTTCTGGACAAAAAGAGCAACGACATTTCAGCACGCGAAAAGCAACAGAAATTAAGCACGTGAAAAGCGACGAAAATTCATCACTCGAAAAGCACCAAACTTTCAGGACGCAAAAAACGACGAAATTTCAGGAAGCATAAAGCGATGACAATTCATCTCGCGAAAAGCAACGAACCTTCAGGATGCGAAAAGCAATGAAAATTCTGCACGCGAAAAGCGACGAAAATTCAGCACACTAAAAGTGATGTTAAATCAGGACGAGAAAGGCGATGAAAATTCAAAAAGCCAAAAGCGGCGTAAATTCAGGACACAAAAAGCCACAAAATTTCAGGACGCATTAAGCGACGAAATTTCAGCACATGAAAAGCGATGCAATTTGAGCACGTGAAATGCGACTGAAATTCAGCACGTGAAAAGTGACGAAAATTCAGCATGCTAAAAGCGACAAACCTTCAGGACGCGAAACGCGACGAAAATCAGCACTCAAAAAGCAATGTCAATTGAGGATGCGAAAAGTGATGACATTTTAAGACGCATAAAGTCATGACATTTCAGGGTGCGAAAAGCGATGACATTTCAGCACACAAAATGCGACCAACCTTCAGGACGGGATAAGCAATGAAAATTCAGCACGAGATAAGTGACAAAAATTCAGGACATGAAATACGATGAAAATTCAGGTCGCAGAAGGCGTTAAAAATTCAAAACGCCAAAACCGACATAAATTCAGCATGCGAAGAGCGACGAAAATTCAGCACATAAAAATTGACAAAAATTCAGGACATTAAAAGCGATGAAATTTCAGGATGTGAAAAGCGACGGAAATTCAGAATGCAAAACGTGACAAAAATTCACGACATGAAAAGTGATGAAAATTCAGCACGCAAAAAGCGACAAAACATCAGGACGTGAAAAGATACAAAAATTCTGGACTCAAAAGGCGACAAAAATTGAAAACGCCAAAAGCAATGTCAATTCAGAATGCGAAAAGCGACAAAATTTCGGGACGCATAAAGCGCCGAAATTTCAGGACGCAAAAAAAGATCAGCACATGAAAAGGAACGAATATTCAGCAAGCGAAAAGCGACAAAATTTCTGGACATGATAAGCGACGACATTTCAACACACGAAAAGCGACAAAATTTCAGGACGCATTAAGCGACGACATTTCAGCACATGAAAAGCGATGCAATTTGAGCACATGAAAAGCGACAGAAATTCAGCACGTGAAAAGCGACGAAAATTCAGCATGCGAAAAGCGACAAACCTTCAGGATGCGAAAAGCGACAAAAATCAGCTCTCAATGTCAATTGAGGATGCGAAAAGTGACGACATTTTAGGACGCATATAGTGATGATATTTCAGGATGCGAAAAGCGATGACATTTCAGCACACGAAAAGCGATGAACCTTCAGGACACGATAAGCGATGAAAATTCTGCACGCGATAAGCAACGAAAATTCAGGACATGAAATGCGATGAAAATTCAGGACGCAGAAGGCGTCAAAAATTCAATACGCCAAAACCGACGAAAATTCAGCATGAGAAAAGCGATGAAAATTCAGCACGTAAAAATTGACAAAAATTCAGGACACGAAAAGCGACAAAATTTCAGGGGGAGGGGGGGGAGGGGGAGGGGAGGGGGAGGGGGAGGGGGAGGGGGAGGGGGAGGGGGAGGGGGAGGGGGAGGGGGAGGGGGAGGGGGGAGGGGGAGGGGGAGAGGGAGAGGGAGAGGGAGAGAGAGAGCAACATCGCCCCGCTGCCTTGGCCGTCCCTGTCCAACGCCAAAGTGCCGCCACCTCCACGCCACCGCCTCCCCTCCTCCGCCAGCCGACAGGAAGGTGCTGGGGCGAGCGGTGCAGCTCAAAGATCCTATAGTTATAGTTATAGGATCTTTGGTGCAGCTGCTTCAGGCGGCGGTAGGAGGCCTCCCTCTCCCTCCCTCCCTCCCGCCCTCTCCCAGCCTCGGAGTGCGAGAGGGGTTGTTTTGAAAGCGTGGATTTGTAAGCAGCGACCGTTATCAGGGTGATAGCAGCCGCTGATGACAAACCCGCAAAAGGCGCTTTCAAAACAACCTCTCGCACGGCGAGGGGGGGAGGGAGAGGGAGGCCTCCTTCCACCATGCGGGGTGCGGGAGGAGGCAGTGGAGCCGCTGTTGCAGCCACTGTTGCCGCTGTTCGGGGCCCGTCATTCGCTTCGACCTTTCGTCACCACGCACCTAGTATCTTTGGCCCGCAATCAAAGATACTAGAGGAATACAGCCGCCGACATGAAACGTCAGTTCCTATTCGCCAGAGGTGCTGCCTGACCCGCGGAGTTACTCCAGTTTTTTGCGTCTACCGGTATAAACCAGTATTTGGGTGCCAAGACGGGCAAAATGACTCGGCGTTTAGGTTGCCCAACGTCACTTTCTGTGGTCGATGGCACCCGGGCAACCGCTAATTTTGAGCCCTGAAATATACAATTTACCACCACCAGTTTCTTATTAAATATTCTCTTTTGAATGTGAAGCACTGCTAACACGGTCTGTCAGATTTATTTTCCTTTCTCAAATATCAAACCATGTCTTCCAAATGAGTTGCATTGTTGCCAACCATTTACCGGCAAATCTGCAAATATTATATATTGATTATACCTTGTTTTTATTTTAGCAGTTTTCACTGTAGAAATTCTGTTGCTAACGTTTAGTTAATCTGGACTTTTCAGCTTTCATTTCTTGCTCATATATCTAAATAAGTTGTTTGGTGAGAAATCTGGACATGTAAAGTTGGCAATGGTGAGCTACAGCACCAAACAAAGACCCTAATAACTGGGTATCCTGTGAAAGAAACTTACCCACTGACACTTGGGCCTTTCCAGTCACCAAGGTACAAATTGGTGGTATGTTGAAATATTGCCCTGGTTGGATGGAATACTGAAAACTCTTAAAAGACTCAACACTACCCATGTCAAAGGTCTGCTCGTTTCGGCTTTGTGGTTGTGTGTTCCAACAAGATGCTGTGCACACAATGCTGGCCCTGCTAATAATGCAAATACTGAAAATGAATATTCAGTATTGAACCTTGTTGACAATTTTGGGAGACTGGACCTAGCGTCTTATTGGTTAGCATTTGGAAGGGGAGAGAGGGGAATATGGTAGACAGTAGAGGATCTGTAAATTTTATTATCCCATGGAAGCATTCCTACTTTGCCAAAGCTTAAAGGAATAAAAATTGAAATTTTTAAATGACTCTTTTTTTGAATTGTTGCTAATGATCTCGGATTGATGGTAGAGAACTCTGTAATTGGCAAAATTAGATATTGGTGTTCTTCAATGGGGGTAAGGCTCCAGGTTTCATATACATGGAACAACATTTGTTTTGTTCACAATAGTGAATAACCAGAAATTCTGAGCCTATGTGGTGTCTTGTATACTTTCAATGCAGCTTTGTTAAAAACATTGCCACTGTCCACCACCTCCCTCTCCCACACAAGTCTGATTGCTATCTTCAGGTGTACAGCAATATTGATTGCAATCCTATTGTGATTCTGGACCTTTATCACCCAGTTCCAACTTCCAGATCTCCTTTACCAATTGCCTACTTCTCTACCTCTCCGTGACTGACACAAGTCACGGTGGCGCAGCTGGTAAAGCTGGTGCTTCGCACGCCAGAGACCTGGGTTCAATCCAGACTTTGGATGTTGTCTGTGTTTTCACATTCTCCCTGTGACCGCGGGGTTTCCCCCATGTGCCATAATTATCAGAGGTTGTAGGTTAATTAGTTTCTATTATATACATTTCCCAAATGTGTAGGGGTTAGATGAGAAAGTGGAATAACATAGAATTGGTGTTAATGGACGATCAATGGTCAACATGGGCTTGGTGGGCCTAAGGGCCTGTTTCCATGCTATATCACCAAACACACTCTACAATGTTGTACTCTCCTTACAGCCTTTTGCGTTGTTGCTAAATGAATTGGCCACAAAATATCAATGTAATCCTGACTTGAGCTTTGACAGAATCTCTGCATTTATCTTGCTGGTTTCTTTAGATGTTTTTAGTCACTTGCTCTCCATAATTATCAGAGGTTGTATGCATGAGATTTGAATTAGCCTTAAATCTACAGCCTCTTAGTACTACAAGTAAGGTTGACATTTTGTAAGTAATCTGCAAACATTCTCTACTCAAGATTCACAGAGAACATTTCATGTTTGTAATACCATATCCCCAATCTAATCTGGATTTGAGAGAAAGTAAAGTCAGGAATGGGTAAAGTTATTGCCCCTTTAGCCATCGTGTCCACTCTGATCATCAGGCCCTGTCTACACTAATCCCACTGACCAGCAGCTGGCCGGTCGTCAACTATGCCTTGGTGTTTCAAGTGCTATTCCGGGTGCTGCTTAAATGTTGTCAGAGAATGCCTCCACCAACCTATCAAGCAGTATGTCCTGGATTGCAACCACCATCTGGGTAAAAATATTCTTCCTCTGAACACCCCTAGACTTCTTATTCTTCACTTTAAAACAATGCCTGTTCATATTGGACACCTCTGCCATTGAGAGAAGCTTTTTACTAGCCACTCTATCTACGCTTCATAATTTTGTACACTTCTATTAGTTTCACCCTACAGCCTCCTCTGCGTCAAAGGTAACAAATCCAGCCTTCCAATTTCTTTCCATAACTGAAATTATGGTATTCTCTATACTCTATCCAGTACAATCCTTCAAACTACAAATTAAATTTTACTGAAACTTTCTCAAAAGTTAAAAAAAATCTTTAAAATCTGTAATGCAAGTTTATTTATATAGCTGCAATGTAGACATACAGTTATCCTCCCTCCCCATTAGGGAGTTTCAGTGAACCAGCTGTCAGAGATATAACACCGGAAATGTTTATCATGCTGAAAAATATATTTTATGAACCGGTAAATGGTTGGCACCAATGCAACTCATTTGGAAGACATGGCTTGATATTTGAGAAAGGAAAATAAATTTGACAGACCGTATTAGCAGTGCTTCACGTTCAAAAGAAAATATTTAATAAGAAACTGTTGGTGATAAATTCTATATTTCAGGGCTCGAAATTAGCGGTTACCCGGGTGCCATTGACCACAGAAAGTGCCGCCGGGCAAAGTAACGACGAGTCATTTTGCCCGGCTTTGCACCCAAAGACAGGTTTATACCGGTAGACGCATAAAACTGGAGTAACTCCGCGGGTCAGGCAGCACCTCTGGCCGCGGGACTTACCATCACCCGCCGGGGGCTTTAATATCGGGAGTCCCAGTCGCCTCGACGTTGCAGTTGGACTGCTGGACCGCGGGAGAAGAACAAAGGGAAGAGATAAGACTTTTGCCTTCCATTACAGTGAGGAGGTGTTGGAGATTCACTGTGATGGATGTTTGTGTAAATTGTGTTAAGTGTGGGTCTTGTTTTTTTGTTGTAATGTTAAGACTGTAGAAATGCAATTTCGTTCAAACCAAGCTGTTTGAATGACAATAAAAGGCATTCTATTCTATATAGACACACTGAACTGTTCTGTATTTATGCTTACTTTATGTTCTGTTGTGCTGCAGTAAGCAAGAATTTAATTGTCCTATCTGGGACACATGACAACAAACTCACTTGACTTGACTTGATAAAAATTAACCATGTTAACAAACTCATGGAGTCCCTTCACTGTCGAGGGTTTGGGAAATTGGCGAATGGCCTCAACCTTGGACGGGAGTACGACCGCACCGTGCTGATCGATGTGGCCAAGAAAACGGATGGTACCGGTCAGCCGTTGTGACGTCGTTGAGACGGCGGTAGTCCCTACAGGGTCTCCAGCCCCCAGACGCTTTGGGGACCATGTGCAACGTTGAGGCGACTGAGGCTCCCGATATTAAAGCCCCCGGCGGGTGATGGTAAGTCCCGCGGCCGTTTAAACTGTGGCGGGCGATGTTAGGCGCCGATCCGAGTCCTTTAAACCCCGCGATTCCAGCGGGAGACATTGCCATTGTGGAAGCTCCGAAAAGCAGTCTCGCACCAGGGACCTGCAAGCTCCCGATGTTCCTGTCCACCAGGCCTGCGGCCGGAGCCTCCGAAGCACAGAAGTCGGGTCGCAGCTGCACGCCACCACAGCTCTCCCCGCTCCAAAGTTGGCCAGCTCCACGATGGCGAGTCCACAGGTTCCGCGACTGGAGCCCTCAGGATGGTTCTGGCCGGAGGCCGCCGCTGGCTCCACAATGTTAGGCCCAACAACATTGGGGACCCGACAGAGAAAAAGTCGGGTTCCCTGTCCAGGGAAGAAATTAAACTTTGTTTCCCCCACCCACCCCCCACATAAACACAGCTAAAAAATAATAAACTAGAATCAAAAACATACATTTAACGAGACAAAAATAAAAAAGACAGATGGACTGTCGAGCCGCTGCCGTTAGGCGCCGCCACACTGACCACCTATAGCATTGACCATATATATATATACATAAATAAACAGATAAAGTGCACTAGGCTGTTATAGTTCAGAGTTTGTTTGATGGAAGGTTATTGTGCTGGCACCATTTGGTTTGTGCCGTGCCAGCAGCACCGTTTTGTGCCAGCAGCCACGAGGATCATGCAACTGCTATTCAAGGACATGGCCAGCAACCAGAGAGATCTTGTTTGGGACGACGCATCCACAACCGCTTTTAACAATGCCAAAGAGGTGCTGGAAAAGGCAACTATGGTGGTCCATCCACACACCGACTGTGCTCATGGTGGACGCATCTGGCACAGCTGTGGGCGGAGTGCTGGAACAACTGATCGATGGAAGCCGAGACCCGAGACCTCCCGAGCAGAAGTACAGCGCTTTCGACCAACAGCTCTTCGTGCTCTACCTGGCCATCCGGCATTTCCGCTACTTCCTTGAGGGCAGGTGTTTCACAGCTTTCACCGATCACAAGCCACTCACGTTTGCCTTTGCAAAGGTGTCTGATCCCTGGTCATCCCGGCAGCAGCGTCACTTGGCCTACTTCTCTGAGGACACAACTTGTGTTCAGCACATCGCAGGGAAGAGCAACCTGGTTGCAGATACGTTGTCCCGCACCACCATCAAAGCCATCCACGTTTTGGCCCCAGGTGTCGACTACACAGCCCTTGCGGCCGCACAGCGCGAGGATGAGGAGATGCTCGCCTACCGCACCGCCATCTCAGGCCTGTTGTTGGAGGATGTGCGAATCGGGCCCGCTGACACCACACTCATGTGCGACGTGTCTACCGGACAGCTGAGACCCATCATCCCCGCAGCTTGGCGCCACTGGATATTCGACATGGTTCATGGTTTGGCTCACCCTTCCATCCGGGCAACAACGGCTCTGGTGGCAGCCAAGTTCTTGTGGCACGGGTTGCGCAAACAGGTTGGCAATGGGCCAGAGCATGCATCCCCTGTCAAACTTCAAAGGTTCAGCGTCACATCAAGGTGCCGCTGCAGAATTTTGCCCTGCCACACAGGCTTTCGACCATATCCACGTCGACATCATGGGACAGCTGCCTCCATCCAGATGTGTCACCCACCTTCTCACCATCGTGGAGATGGCCGGAAGCCGTCCCGCTCTCAGATACCTCCGCTGCAACGTATGCATGCGCCCTCACTGCCCACTGGATAGCTGGGTTTGGTGTGCCGGTGGACATCTGCTCCGACAGAGGTGCGTAATTCACCTCCGAATTGTGGTCACCAATGGCCCGGCTGCTTGGCGCTCAGCTGCACCACACTATGGCTTACCACCCGCAAGCCAACAGCATCTTTAAAGGCACGGCTCACAGGCCCGGACTGGATGGATGAGTTGCCGCGGGTCCTGCTGGGCATACGCACAACCCTGAAGGAGGACCTGGCAATTTCCTCAGCCGAGCTGGTGTACGGCGCCCCGCTTACGGTCCCAGGGGACTTCATCCAGGCGGCACGTGGACGTCAGGAACTGCCCACGACCATGCTGACGAGCCTCCAGGAGAAGGTGGGCACGCTCTCTCCCATCCCGACATCCTGCCATGGACTCACTCCCACGTACATCCCACCCGCCCTCAAAGACTGCCAGTATTTACGTCGCGATTCTCACCGTACGCCACTGCAAAGGCCTTACAAGGGACCTTTCCAGGTGCTGCACCTCGACTTTCGTCATCAACATGGGCGGTAGGCACGAGACCGTTTCCGTGGACCGTCTTAAGCCGGCGCATTTGGACATTAATCAGCCAGTGCAAGTGGCACAGCCTCGCCGTAGAGGGTGTCCACCGTTACGACCGCACCCGCCCTCAATTCCGTCAGTTGTGACCCTGAGCACAGGAGACATATACACGAGATCAGGCCTCCTCACTCATAAACCTACTCGCCTCCATTACTCCGGATCTGGGGGGGGGGGGGGGGGGGGGGGGGGGGGGCGGGGGGGGGGGGGGGTTCATGTGGCGCCATCTTGTGGTCAAGCCACTTATATCCCGAACCTTCGATGGTCGGGCTCGAACTCTCACGTGAACCAGGCGCAATCTGGGCCGACCAATCACGATGCCAGGAGGGCGGGCCTAGGCGGTTGGAATTCGAAGGATTAGCAGATGGAATTCAAAGAGATGGAGTTGAACTGGAGTTTCCGCTCGTGAGCAATGGGGCTGTATCGTTTATTTTTTAAATAGAGTGTTTACCAATAAGTGGACCTCTACAATTTACAGCTTTTAAAAACAAAAGATTAAAATTAATCTTTTTTCCCCCCACAATTCTTTTGAAACAGAAAAATAGTTGCAGGAGTTGGCCATTTGGCCCTTCGAGCCAGCACTGCCATTCAATATGATCATGGCTGATCATCTAAAGTCAGTACCGCATTCCTGCTTTTTCCTCATATCCCTTGATTCATTTAGCCCTACGAGCTAAATCTAACTCTCTCTTAAAATGGAAAATAGCCAAGTCAAATCTGAATGTGACATAGACATGTAAAACAACGGTTCATTGTAAAATGGCCTTATAGAGGAGGGCATTCAGCTCATTGTGTCTATAACTCAATTCCTCCTTTTGAAAGTTTGGATAGAAAATAGATTTTATAAAAGAGTGATCATTCATGGGCTAATTGACAACAAAATTATAGCTTATTTGGCAAGTCTTCTGTTCCTTGAATTTCTTCATTATCATTATTATTAAGAAAGAAATCTATTCCCACCTTCCAGCTATAGCTACATCACTCTGCACCACATGGCTCTTCAACTACACATACGGACTTTTTTAATGTGCTGAGGATGTCTGCTATTATCATCCTTTCAGTTGCCAATTCCACACTTTAACCATCCTCTAGGTGTAAAAAAGTTTCCTCACTTCCCTGTGAATACAATGGTTTGGCTTAAATTGAAGAATTGGTAATAGTAGTTTAAAATCTTAAAGTTAAAGAGGTACTAGCTTTGCAAACGGTTATTTCATCAGACATTGATTTATCTCCAAAGAATTCAATTATGCAAATCACAATAAAATAGAGTAATTTAAGTGAACTCTATTTGTCAAGCATATTTTTATGAACAAGATTCATTTTTGCTAATTAAATTTTATATCAAGAATCTTCAGCAAGACTATAAAACATGTTCTAACATTAATATAATAATAACTAATTCTTTCACCGTAGTTCATACCTCCATGCATGGCATCTAGTCTTATCTTCAAGTGCTCTGAACCAGAAAGTAGCTCCTTCAAAGCATTAAAATCGAAGATGTTTCGTAGCATGTTCACGTAAGCCTCCACCGAATCCACAATTTCCACTAGAAGATAATCACATTTATAGGTATTGCTCTGGTATTTATTGTTATTTGAGATAATAGCACATGTGATAGAAAAGGCTAGTTGTTACAAAAAGTTGGTGTTAATAGGGGAAAGGGAATCTGTGTTCTACTTCAAATGAAAATATTAAAGTTGATAAATCAATAAATTAAAGAACAAATGGAATACCTGGGGAGAAGTTAAAGTTGATTTGTTGCTTCATATCATTATGAGGAGTAAAAGAGCTTCATTTTTGGAATGAAATGAAAAGTGGACATTTTTTCCATGTGCAGACAAAAAACCCTATTATACCCATAAAACTAATTTCAGTAGACTGAAGCTACTGCCTCAAAAGGTACCTCAATTTCTTATTTTGAAAGTTTGGTTAGAAAATAGATTCTACAAAAAAATGATAATTCATGGGCCAATTGACAACAAAATTATAGTTCAAATGGTAAGTCTTCTGTTCCTTGAACTTCTTCATTATTACAATTATAAATAATACTGGTTTTTGTGTAATTAATGGCATCACTTCATGCAATAGCCGGACAACATGAATACTCCTATCTTGCTCTTAATTAGCTTGTCACAACTGGAGTACTGGATAGTAGCCTTATGCCTTATTGAGTTAAAGTGGAAAAGTAAAATCTAATGAGATTATTCTTCTAAACTGTTATTCAAGGATCCTAGCTGGAAGAAACTCTGAGTGAATTATCAGATAACAGAAGACTCAGCTTGATTTTGATTAATTCTATTCTATTATTTGATTCACTGCCAAGTCCAGTAAAGCTCGTGTTTAAAATATGGATTTGATACTGGCCAGGCGTTTACTTTAGAATGAATAGCAGTTCCAGGAGAGAAGGAAAAGAAAATTGGAATGCTTCACATCCAATACTGCAGTCAGCTGATTTTCAGTTCGAAACTACATTTCTGCAAGGAACAGGGGCAGAATTATTACACAGCCCACTGTTACATGATCTTATAGGCAAATAGTATAGCATTATCATGCCCAGGGACAAGGCACTATGCATTAATGAGGAGACAGCAATAGACTTAATATAAATTTTTTTTTTAAAGTTTAGTTTTGGTCAATGGTTTTGAATAAGAGGAAGGAATGAGATACCTGAAAATGGTTTAAACTTGTTCTCCAAGTCGAACTGTTGTTTTCCAATTGTGCTTAAGTCAACTTTCAGATCAGGACAAATAGCATATTCTTCAATCGTTTTGCTGAGCTGAAAAATCTTCTCTGTGACAGCCTCAGGAGCTGGACCTGAAAGAGGCAAGATATACTCAAGATTCTGTGAGTGAGATAAATCAGCACAGATAGTTATTCATTAAATATATTACTTTCTTGCATAGTGGTGCCTTTTACTTCAAAATATCCACTTGAATGAAGCTTACAGGATTTCTCCCAAATCGTTTCCACAAAGTCAAATTGAAATCTAAATATCTGCTGTTTGTAGAAATTGATCCAAAATTGAAATGCAATTTGAAAACCGTAAGCAATTAAAATGTTTACAAAGTTAATCTTCAAACTGCAAAGATTCTAGGAAGTGGGTCTTAGAAACATTCATTTTGTAAACTCTTTGATTCCTAAAGATTTTCAAATTGGATTTGATATAGAAGACTACAAATTTCAGTGAATTCTTGGGGCTAAACCAAGATTTGGTCAGGGCTGTTATTCATGATCATAACTTTGCAGCTTATCAGGCGCAGACAAAATTGAGATTGTCCATTATGCACTCAAGACGTGCGGGTTCGTAGGTTAATTGGCCTCTGTAAATTGCCCCTAATATGGACTAGTATGAACAGGTGATTGAAGGTCAGTGTTTCCATGCTGTGTCTCTAAACTAAAATAATTATGCCTCCATTTTAACAATTTAGGACCCCACATGCATTTTATTTAAAAAAATGTTTTCTCAAATTGCCCTGCAATTTTTAAAGTACATGTACAACTCCATATCCTTCTTTTCTTGCACCCTTTTAGAACTGTGCCCTCTAATGTATATTGCTTCTCTTTGTTACTCTTATTGAAATGTAACAATTTACATTTATCTGCACATTTATTTATTCCAGAAACGTGCCTATATCCTCTGTCCACTGAAAGTAAGCTTGCAGGTACAGCAGGCAGTGAAGAAAGCCAATGGCATGCTGGCCTTTGGCCTTTTTTTTGTTGCGTGCTATTCAATTAGGGTTTATCAGCAGACCTCAATCAGTATAGATTGGAAATGATACCTCCCCCTCATTGACCATCAGCATAGAAGCACCAGAGGGCTGCATGCTCAGTCCCCCGCACTACTCTCTCTATTCCCATAACTGTTGTCAGAAACAGCTCCAACACCACCTTTAAATTCCACCATTGATGGAATAAACACGTAACAAGAAGTCAGACTAAGAGTAAAGGAATAAAATTGACAATCTGATTGAGCAGAACAATAACTTTGCTCTCAACACTCGCAAGAACAATAACTTTGCTCTCAACACTCGCAAAAACAATAACTTTGCTCTCAACACTCGCAAGATCAAATACTTTTTAGTTTATCATTATTGCCGCGAATACCAAGATACAATGGAAAATTTTATTTTGCATGCTATCTAGGTAAATTATTCATAAATGAGCACAATCATCACCAGATGCTAGTACATCAGATACTGCAAAAGAGAAAATAAACAAGAGTGTGGAATATCGTGTTACAGCTACAATGAAAGAATATTTTTTTAAATGTAGATTGGGAGATCAGGAATTCATTCTTAGCATACGAGAGGTCCATTCAAGAGTTTAATAACAACGTTTTAGTTTAGTTTATTATTGTCATGTGTACCAGCTCTGCTTCTCAGCAAATTTGCTCAGCACGACCTCATCATCACGAACACCCTCTTTCGCCAGAAAAACAAACTTAAGGCATCTTGGAGACACCCACGCTCCAAACAGTAGCATCTCATTGACTATGTCATTGTACGAGCCAGGGACCGCCGTGACATGAACACCACAAGGGCCATGATCGATGCAGACGACTGCTGGACAGATTATCGGATCATCCGCTCCATAATTGTCATCAAACTCAAGAGGAAGAGGATGCTTCAAACAAAGCAGATCTGGCCAAGGCTGACCTTGAAAGCCTGGAGAAAATTGCCACTCCGCAGCGACTTCAGGCTTCTCTTGGGGAAAGCCTCCAACAGGAATATCCTGATGTCATTGAAGGGCGCTGGAGCCGGCTCAAATCCACCATCCTTGATACCTGTAAAAACATCCTCGGGTGCAAGTCCAGAGAACGACAGAGATAGAACGGCACATCTACAAGAAAAGGAAAGCCTTTTGTGCCTGGCAAAATGATGTAACCTGCAAGGCCAAAAGAGCAGTTCACACCACAGCCAAGGCGGATGTCCAGAGTCGGGTGAGGGAGCTTAAGAATTGGTGGACAGATAAGGCTCTGGAAATCTAGAGACTGGCAGACTCGGTTGACACCAGAGGCTTCCTCAGTGCTACTAAGGCCGTCTATGGTCCAAGCTACCGCGGTTTAACCCCCCTGCACTCAAAAGACGGACAAGAACTGCTGAAGGACAATGAGTCCATTAACGCCCGATGAAAGAGCACTTTCAGGAACTCCTCAACCGTGACTGCACAACAGAACCAGACATTATCCACCGCATCCCATCAGACAAGACATGGGAGAACATCCCATTATGACAGAAGTTCAAGATGCCATCAAGAGCCTTAAGAACAACAAGGCCACCGGTCCAGATGGGAACCCAGCTGAGATTTAAAGGAAGGTGGACCGGAGCTCCTGTACCACATCCACGCCCTACTCCTCAAGGTCTGGGGAAAAGAACTTCCCTCAGAACTCAGGGATGCTCTAATAGTGTCCATTTTTAAGAAGGGGGATAAGGCTGAATGTGGAAACTACAGGGGCATCTCACTCCTGTCAACAACAGGCAAGGTCTTCGCTCGTGTCCCCGCAAACCGACTTCTACTACTGTCTGCGAAGGTACTCCCAGAGGTACAGCAGACATGATATTCACAGCACGCCAACTCCTGGAAAAATGCCATGAACAAAGGTAGCCTTTGTACATGGCCCTCACAAACCTGACAAAGGCTTTTGACTCGGTAGACCGCCAGGCCCTTTGGAACATACTATCAAGGTACGGTTGCCACAAGTACATCAGAATATTGAGGCTTCTACATGATGGCATGTCAGTCACTGTGATCAGCAACTGCGGCTCTGAGTCTGAGCCCTTCACTGTGGAAACGGGGGTCAAACGCGGATGCATCAACACACCCACCCTGTTTGTCGTCTTCATTGCTGCCAGACTTCACCTCATTGGTGAAGAGCTGCCACAGGGCATCCCAATCCTCTACAGAACTGATGGTGGGCTCTTCAACCTTAATAGGTTGAAGGCCAAGAGCAAAGTCAGTAACACCGCCATCATGGAGCTTCCCTACGCGGAAGACTGCGCCATTGCAGCATGCTCTGCAGAAGACCACCAGGGCATCCTGAATGTCTTTGCCAAGGCATACAGAGCCATGGGCCTAGCCTTAAATATCAAGAAGACACAGGTCCAACATCAACCTCAACCCAACCAGCCGTCTACCCAGCTCATAAAAGTGGACAACACCACTTATATACTTATAAAAGTGGACGACACCACTCTTGAAAACGTTGACCACTTCCCCTACCTTGGCAGCATTCTTTCCTCAAAAGCTAACATCGACTCTGAGGTCAACTATCACCTGAGTTGTGCCAGTGGAGCCTACACCAGACTCAGGAAAAGAGTCCTGGAAGACCGAGACCTAAAGGCTCGAACAACACTGCTGGTCTACAGAGCCGTTGTCCTCCCCACCCTGTTGTATGGAGCCGAGTCATGGACCATCTACAGCAGGCACCCGAGAGCCCAGGAACAATACCATCAAAGATCCTTACAAACGATTCTGAGGATCAGCCAGGAGGACAAACACCATCATCAGCGTTTTGGAGTTTTGGAGGAAGCCATCATGACCAGCATCACCACCACAATAATGCAGCACCAACTTCGATGGACTGCCCGTGTCATCCGCATGTCCAACACACGTCTCCCTAAACAGATCCTGTACTCTCTATGGAAGGAAGGTCGGCGAGCCCCCGACGGGCCAAAGAAATGGTTCAAGGAAAACATCAAGAACAGTCTGGAGAAATTCTGCATCACATTGAGCAACTGGGAGCACATTGCACTGTACAGGCCCCCTTGGAGGAAATCCGTGCAGGAAGGAGCTGAATGTCACAAAATGGAACTACACCGTGACAAAGCAACAGCATCGTAAGGAGAGAGAGAAGGGGGCTTGACAACTACCACTCGCCGCCAGTCTCCACTGCCCACGCTGCACCAAGGTGTGTGGATTGCAGATCGGCCTCTATAGACATCTGCAGACCCACAAATAGATGACCCTATGGAGAGGAGAGGACAGACATACGCGTTTCGAGTGATCGCCGATGATGACCAAGGTACAGTGGAAAGCATTTTTGTTGCATGCTATCCAGTCAATGAGAAGACTGGAAAAGTATTACAATCAAGCCATCCTCAGTTCACAGATACAGGATAAAGGATATATTGTTGAATACAAGATCAAGTCTAATTAAAGATAGTTCAAATGGCTCCAATGAGGTGGATGGTAGGTTGGGACTGCACTCTAGCTGGTGAGAGGATGGTTCAGTTGCCTGATAACAGCTGGGAAGAAACTGTCCCTGAATCTGGAGGTATGAGTTTTCAAACTTCTGTACCTCTTGCCTGATGCGAGAGGCGAGAAGAGGAAGCGACTGGGGTGAGACTGGTCCTTGATTATGCTGGTACCTTGTCAAGGCAGCACAGTGTAGATGGAATCAATTAAAGGGAGGTTGGTTTGCGTGATGTTCTACCCTATGCCCACGACTCCCTGCAATTTCTTGCGGTCTTGGATGGAGCTGTTCCCAAACCATGCTGTGATGCATCCCCATAAAATGCTTTCTACTGCACAACAGCAGAAGTTGCTGAAAGTTGATGGGGACATGCTGAACTTCCTAAGCCTTCTTAGGAAATAGATGTGTTGGTGTGCTTTCTTAGCCTTTGTTCGATGTGGCTAGTCCAGGGCAAATTGCAAGTCATTTTTACTCCTTAAGAAAATTGAAGATTTTGACCATCTCTGCTTCAACGGCATCAATGTATACAAGTGCGTGTACTGCTTTGGTTCCTGAAATCAGTCATGATAACCTTTGATTTGCTGACATTGAAGGAGAATGTGTTAGTTTTGGCACTAGGTTATGAGGTTCTCAATCTCCTTCCTGTACTCCGTCTCGTCATTCTTTGATATTCGGCCCACTATGGTGTTCTCATCTGTGCACTGATAAACTGAGTTGGATTGGTATTTGGCTGCACAGTCATGAGTCTATAAAGAGTAAAGTACGGGCCAACAACACATCCTTTCAGGGCACCCGTGTTGAGGATTATCATAGATGATGATTTGTCACATACTCTCACTGGTCGTGGCCTGTTGTCGATGATCCAGTTGCAGAGGGGAGTGCAGAATCCAAGTTTCACTCATTTGGAGATGAGCTTGGTCGGACTAATGATATTGAAAGCAGAGTTGTAGTCTATGAAGAGGAGAATCACGTAGATGTCCTTCTTATCTAGGCATTCCAGGGAGGCGTGTCGGCTCGTAGAGATGGCATCAGCCATGGACCTGTTGTGGCGGTAAGCGAACTGCAGTGGATCAACGTTTCTTGACAGGCTGGCCATAACCAGTCTCTCAAAGCATTTCATGTTGGTGGATGTCAAGGTCACTGGATGGTGGCCGTTAAAGCACGAGATCTTACTTCTCTTTGGCACTGAGATAATAGTGGTCGTCTTGAAGCTGGTGGGTACCTCAGAACGTAGTAGGGAGAGATTAACGATGTCCGTGATCACTCCCGCTAGTTGGTCTGTGCAGTTCCTAAGGATAATGGAGAATAGACAATACACAATAGGTGCAGGAGTAGGCTATTCAGTCCTTTGAGCCAGCACCGCAATTCACTGTGATCATGGCTGATCATCCACATTCAGTACCCCGTTCCTGTCTTCTCACCATATCCCGGTATCTTTAAGAGCTCTATCTAACTCTCTCTTGAAAGCATCCACAGAATTGGCCTCCACTGTTTTCTGAGGCAGAGAATGCCACAGATTCACAACTCTCAGGGTAAAAAAGTTTTTCCTCATCTCCGTTCTAAATGGCCTACCCCTTACTCTTAAACTGTGGTCCCTGGTTCTGGACTCCCCCAACATCGGGAACACGTTTCCTGCCTCTAGCCTGTCCAATCCCTTAATAATCTTGTATGTTTTGATAAGATATCCTCTCATCCTTCTAAATTCCAGAGTATACAAGCCCAGCCGCTCTATTCTATCAACATATGACAGTGCTGCCATCCCGAGAATTAACCTTGCTGCACTCCCTTAATAACAAGAATGTCCTTCCTCAAATTTGGAGACCAAAACTGCACACAGTACTACAGGTGTGGTCTCACTAGGGCACTGTACAACTGTGGTCTCACTTGGGCACTGTACAACTGCAGAAGGACCTCTTTGCTCCTGTACTGAACTCCTCGTGTTATGAAGGCCCACGTGCCATTAGCTTTCTTCACTGCCTGCTGTACCTGCATGCTTACTTTCAGTGAGTGATGAACAAGGACCCCCAGATCTCTTTGTACTTCCCCTTTTTCCAACTTGACACCATTCAGATAATAATCTGCCTTCCTGTTTTTGCCACCAAAGTGGATAACCTCACATTTATCCACACTAAACTGCATCTGCCATGCATCCGCCCACTCACCCAACCTGTCCAAGATGCCCTGCATTCTCATAGCATCCTCCTCACAGTTCACACTGTCACCCAGCTTTGTCTCATCTGCAAATTTGCTGATGTTACTTTGAATCCCTTCATCTAAATCATTGATGTATATTGTAAATAGCTGCGGTCCCAGCACCGAGCCCTGCGGTGTCCCACTAGTCACTGCTTGTCATTCCGAAAGATACCCGTTAATCCCTACTCTTTGTTTCCTGTCTGCCAACCAATTTTCTATCCATGTCAGTACCCTACCCCAATACCATGGGGGCTGACTAGGACCGATCCTGTTACTGCTTTCCAAATGTGCCGCTATTTCATCTTTTTATAATTGACTCCAGCATCTTCCCCACCACCGATATTAGGCTAACTGGTTTATAATTCCCTGTTTTCTCTCTCCTGCCTTTCTTAAAAAGTGGGATAACATTAGCTACCCTCCAATCCACAGGAACTGATCCTGAATCTATAGAACATTGGAAAATGATCACCAATGCATCCACGATTTCTAGAGCCACTTCCTTAAGTCAAATCAAGTCAATTTTATTTCTACAGCACATTTAAAAACAACTTTTGTTGGCCAAAGTGCTTTACATTGGTGCAGGTACTAACGTGCTACAAACAGTGGTACATAGATCAACAATACATACATAGATACATACATAGATAACAATCAGCACGGGAGCACCTCAAGGCTGCGTGCTCAGCCCCCTGCTGTACTCACTCTACACTCATGACTGCGTAGTCGGTCACAGTGCGAACTCCATCATCAAGTTCGCTGACGACACCACTGTAGTGGGATGTATCACTGATGGGGATGAGTCCGAGTACAGAAGAGAGATCGAGCAACTGTCCATATGGTGCCAGCACAATAACCTGGCCCTCAACACCAGCAAAACCAAGGAACTGATTGTGGACTTTGGAAGGAGTAGGATGGGGACCCACAGTCCCATTTATATCAACGGGTCGATGGTTGAAATGGTCAAGAGCTTCAAATTCCTGGTCGTGCACATCTCTGAAGATCTCTCCTGGTCCGAGAACACTGATGCAATTATCAAGAAAGCACATCAATGCCTCTACTTCCTGAGAAGATTACGGAGAGTAGGTTTGTCAAGGAGGACTCTAACTTCTACAGGTGCACAGTAGAGAGCTTGCTGACCGGTTGCATCGTGGCTTGGTTCGGCAACTTGAATGCCCTGGAGAGGAAAAGACTACAAAAAGTAGTAAGCACTGCCCAGTCCATCATCGGCTCTGACCTTCCTTCCATCGAGGGGATTTACTGCAGTCGCTGCCTCAAAAAAGCTGGCAGTATCATCAAAGACCCACACCATCCTGGCCACACACTCATCTCCCTGCTACCTTCAGGTAGAAGGTACAGGAGCCTGAAGACTGCAACAACCAGGTTCAGGAATAGCTACTTCCCCACAGCATCAGGCTATTAAACCTGGCTCGGACAAAACTCTGATAACTAATAACCCATTATCTGTTATTTGCACTTTATTAGTTTATTTATTCATGTGTGTATATATTTATATATGGTATATGGACACACTGATCTGTTTTGTAGTAAATGCCTTCTATGTTCTGTGTGCTGATGCAAAGCAAGAATTTCATTGTCCTACCAGGGACACATGACAATAAACTCACTTGAACTTGAACATACATACAGCACTCCCTCAGAGGAACTCAAGAGAGGCTTGAGAGTAGAAATAAGTTTTAAGTCTAGACTTAAAAGAGTTGATGGACTTAAAAGTTCTGATGGGAAGGGATGCTGTTCCATAGTCTAGGTGCTGCAACCGCAAAAGCGCGGTCGCCCCTGAGCTTAGGCCTAGACCACGGGATGGTCAGTAACCCCCAAGTCAGCCGATCTGAGGGACCTGGAAGTGGTATGGTGGATAAACAGATTTTTGATGTAGGTCGGGGCAAGCCAGAAGGAGCTTGAAATTGATTTGGAACCACATTGGGAGCCAGTGGAGAGAGGCCAGAATCGGGGTGATGTGGTCCCTTTTTCGGGTGCCCGTCAGGAGTCTTGCTGCAGTTTTTTGGACCAATTGCAGGAGGGACAGGGATAATTGGCTGATGCCAGTGTAAAGGGAGTGTCAGTAATCAAGGCGGGAGGAGATAAATGAGTCGATGATCTTTTCGAGGTCGTCAAATTGGAGGAATTGTTATATTTTAGCTATCGTCCGAAGCTGGAAGAAACAAGCTTTTATCACGGGAATGAATTGTTTGTCAAATTTCTACGTGGAGTCAAATATCACGCCAAGGTTTTTGACGTGAGATTTGAGTAATGGGGTAAGGCGTCCAAGGCTGCCTGCTATCGTTTTGATTGAGTCCGAGAGGCCAAGTAGGATCTCAGACTTACTCTTGTTTAGTTGGAGGAAGTACCTCTGCAATGAAGTACCCAATGACGTACCTACTACAATGAAGTACCCTGGGATGCAGACCATCAGGCCCCAGAGATTTATCAGCCTGGGATCATGTGGCCAGAGATTCGGCATGGGCCAAATGCTTTCTGTGGGAAAGGCCTTGCCACAGTCAATGGGTGACAGAGTTTAATGGTCCTTGAATATGTTGGTTGCTTTCCCAAGACAGTTGATGGAGTCAGTGGAGGTTGTGTTGGGGAACGAGGCTGGTTTGTGCAACGGACTAGGCTACATTCACACCTCTCCACAGTTTCTACTGCTCTAGTCTAGGCCAGAGCAGTTGCTATACCAAGCTGTGATGCATCTGGATAGGTTGCTTTCTAAAGTGCATCTACAGTGCATGTAGTTGGATCATCACAAAATTATTGTCGACATTTACATCTATGAAGCTGTTGATCATATGAACATCAGCACCTTTAATGCAGACTGGGGAATGTACTCCACCCTGCTGCTTGATGTTGATGACCAGATCTGGACTGAGGATTCAACACCTCTCTCTACAACTGGATCCTTGACTATGATATCACCATAGTGGACCTGATCCCAAACAATGATGAGACTGAATGGTGATAATAGCATGGTGGTGTCATTGCAAAGTTGTAAATTGAGTTAGAACAGAATTTGGCCACACAGTCTTGAGCCTGAGTTTAATAAGGGTGAAGATCGCAGTCTTGCAGGGTACCAGTGTTGAAACTTATCATGGAGAATGGTTAGTCGTCATGCAGAATCCACAGTCCAAGAGTATGGAGGTGAGTTTGTTGACCTCGGGAAAGGGAAAGCCAAGGGACCATGCACCTGTCTTCATTGGTGATAATCAACTGTTTGAAGTACTTGAACATAATCTCTGCTGATTTGTCCTGGGCCCTGCATATTGGTACAATCATAAGGAAAGCTCTATTTCCAGCTTTCATGAGAAAATTGCCTTGACCATCATGAATTCTGACTGCCCTACCACCATAGGGATCCACAGGAACCCCGGTCTCAAAAACATCGTGGACCCATACCATACTGGCCATGCTCTATTCACGCTGTTACCATCAGGAGGAAGGTACATAAGACTGAAAACCAGACTCAATCACACTTAAGATAGACATAAAAAACTGGAGTAACTGGAGAAACAGGCAGCGTCTCTGGAGAAAAGTAGGTGGTGATATTTTGGGTTGAGAGCCTTGAATAGGTGACGTTTTGGGTCAAGACCCTCTTCCTTTCAACCAACATGTTCTTAAACCACCTTACACAACCCTAACCACAACCCTACCACTGTGGACTTTGCAATACTATTATTCCCCTGCAGACTTTGGTGTTTGTATTATCATGGTTTAGTTTATTTAGAAACATAGAAACATAGAAAATAGGTGCAGGAGTAGGCCATTCGGCCCTTCGAGCCTGCACCGCCATTCAATATGATCATGGCTGATCATCCAACTCAGTATCCTGTAGCTGCCTTTTCTCCATACCCCTGATCCCTATAGCCACAAGGGCCACATGTAACTCCCTCTTAAATATAGCCAATGAACTGGCCTCAACTACCTTCTGTGGCAGAGAATTCCACAGATTCACCACTGTGTGAAAAATGATTTTCTCATCTCGGTCCTAAAAGACTTCCCCCTTATCCTTAAACTGTGACCCCTTGTTCTGGACTTCCCCAACATCGGGAACAATCTTCCTGCATCTAGCCTGTCCAACCCCTTAAGAATTTAGTACGTTTCTATAAGATTCCCCCTCAATCTTCTAAATTCTAGCGAGTACAAGCCGAGTCTATCCAGTCTTTCTTCATATGAAAGTGTTGCCATCCCGGGAATCAGTCTGGTGAACCTTCTCTGTACTCTGTCTATGGCAAGAATGTCTTTCCTCAGATTAGGAGACCAAAACTATACGCAATACTCCAGATGTGGCCTCAACAAGACCCTGTACAACTGCAGTAGAACCTCCCTGCTCTTATACTCAAATCCTTTTGCTATGAATGCTTACATACCATTCGTTTTCTTCACAGCCTGCTGCACCTACATGCCTACTTTCAATGACTGGTGTACCATGACACCCAGGTCCCGTTGCATCTCCCCTTTTCCTAATCGGCCACCATTCAGATAATAGTCTACTTTCCTGTTTTTGCCACCAAAGTGGATAACCTCACATTTATCCATGTTATACTGCATCTGCCATGCATTTGCCCACTCACCCAGCCTATCCAAGTCACCTTGTAGCCTCCTAGCATCATCCTCACAGATAACACTGCCCCCCAGCTTCATGTCATCCGCAAACTTGGAGATGTTGCATTCAACTCCCCCATCCAGATCATTAATATATATTGTAAATAGCTGGGATCCCAGCACTAAGCCTTGCGGTACCCCTCTAGTCACTGCCTGCCATTCTGAAAAGGACCCGTTTACTCCTACTTTTTGCTTCCTGTCTGCCAGCCAGTTCTCTATCCACATCAATATTGAACCCCCAATACTGTATGCTTTAAGTTTGCATACTGATCTCTTATGTGGGACCTTGTCGAAAGCCTTCTGAAAGTCCAGATATAACACATCCTCTGGTTCTCCCTTATCCACTCTCCTAGTTTTGACTACTAGTTTACTAATTTAGAATAACAAATACATGTATTGTCTTTGGTGAATATCACAAATAAACACTCTTGCCTTGAATCTTTGAAAATTAGTTACATTTCCCAAAGATGCTGACTGAATTAGCGCATACACAAAGATCAATAGCTGGAGGAATGATTCTGGAACACTATCAGAAACTATATAACTATACCCATGCTTTGGGCTACTCAGAGAAAAATTAGTACAATAAGTAAATACCTTTCAATATTATTACTTCACTTTTAATTGAACACATTTATAATTTAAAGGCCAACTCCTTCTTTGGCAGTGCATCAGGACTGAGAATTACTTGCTTGTATTCCAGTTTTGCAACTTCCTAGTTGACTGATGTGGCCAATTGGAAATTTCCAATGGAGCATTTGAAAAACTGTACAGACAATGCTTTTAATCGACTTAATCTATAATATTAGATATAATGCCACACTACATATGCAATGTAAGTATTTTTCCAAGTTTGCTTCGCTTTCTGATCTATAGATTCCAACCAAAAAATGTCCAGCCAATGCTCAAATCAACATGGAACCTCAGTCAAGGAATCAGTATGAACAGACTGTGCCACAACTATAAAAGGGAGTTCAGAATTATTTTTTTAATAGAGGGTTATTAGAATATGGAGGCATTCCATTAAATAGAAAGCAGAGTAAATTGATATTTTAATGAGAATTAAATATTTTGAAGGGCAAATTATTCAAAAAAGTAGATTGAAAGGATGGAGATAAAGGATCAAAGCGGACAGCTGTAACACCTACCTTGAACAGATATGATATGGCAAGAAGTTTATTTCTGTATTGAAACTTCAGTAATTATGTGTGGCAATTACATTCAATTTATATTAATAGTGTGGTGTGTAATATTAACAAACCTTCTGGAAAAACTAAAATTACTACAACATTTGGACAGAAATGGCTCAAGATACAATTAAAATAACAAAGCCAATGGAAGAACATTGTGAATTCTACAAAGGCACATTACTTTATGATCAAATAGCAATTATAATCTCCTCAGAAGTGAAATGTAATGCCTCATATTTCCAACAGTCATGCCATCTGAAACATGCTGTATATTTGTAAATTTCAGTTCTTCATGACTGGTCTAAAATAGCAAAGGAAAGGGAAGGGCAGAGAATTGCTATATTTATGTAATGCACTGGTTTATTTTACTGTAAAGTGTAGAGCAAATGAAAAATTAATAACATTTGGCCTGTCTAAATACATGTATCATCAATACCCAATTCTTGTCTAAGTATCATTCCATATTAAAAGCAGATGAGTGGAAATAATTGGATAGTTCTTTCAAAGAATGAATGGGTAGTGATTTACATAATAGCCTCTTACAGTGCTATTAAACTCAATCATAAAATGGAAAAGTAGAACAATTACATTTGGGATGTGATGTGTAGATAACAAAAAACATCTATTTCACAAAGAGATGTTTTTTGCTTGAAGCACAAGCAAACCTCTGATATAATATCTGGCCTATTCATATACCACATCAAGGTGGTGCTGTTGAGCTGAGGAGGTCTCCCATCTTCTTAACCCCACTGCTATCCGAGGGTCTCAGTAGTTGAATTGACACCAGAACCTAGATTTGGTAAAGTACCTAACCCAAGTAATCTAAAAGCACCTATTACAGCTTTCTATGCAGACCATTCTATTTTACTTGCCAGAGATGAAAAATAACAAATCCGATGGTTGCAAGTGTACATAAAATGGCCAGTCTGTATCTAGATGGGCTAGTCACCCCATCCATACTCTCAATATTAGCAAATGAAATGGTGCACAGAAACTCAACTTGGGAAGTTCTATTGGTTGATGGTTTTGGTCTTGCTGGAGAGCTGCATCAGAAATAATTATTTAAAAAAGCAGCTGAAAATTAGCTAGGCCTAAATGATGACAGAGAGACACAAGAGACTGCGGCCTGAATTATGTCTGCTCTAAGGTGAAATTATGTGAAAATAATTACTGCCATTCAAACCATCCAAAAAATATCAAATGGAATGATACAGGTTTAGGAAACTCAGTTAATCAGACCCATTTTTGTATCATTACTAACCTCCATTGCAAATGTTGTATTTGATTCCAAAATCTCCATCGGGTCCACCAGGGTTGTGGCTTGCTGTCAGAATAATTCCTCCAATTGCTTTGATTTTTCTGATTATGCAAGATACAGCTGGAGTTGAAAGAATTCCATTTTGTCCAATTACTAAACGTCCAATCTGTTTAAAAAAAAAAAAAAATTGTTAAGCATTCTGAAACATTGATAGCTTTCTTTAAGTGAAGTCCACTCCAGAAATAGATGAAGAAATGCTAGTTATGTGGAATTAAAATATTTTTCTCACCAAAATCAGCATCCAGAATTGACTAGCTGGGATATAACATAACGTTTGTTAAAAGTTTTATTCTCATTGTACCATCAAAATACACTCCGATTCCAATCTCAAGAGTATCTTTATTCTTTCAGTGTATCCACATTGTCAGCCGTTTGTGTGATCTTTCTAAAGGGGCTGTCCCACTTGGGTGACCTAATCCGCGAGGTCTGGTGAGTTTGCCCTCGACTCATACTCGCAACATGGTCGACGCAAGGTCATAGGAGGTCTTTGTAACGCTCCTTCATGCTCGAGAGTAGTCCCCGTGTACTTGAGGCCTCAGCTAGGTCGCGCCGTATTTTTCAATATGTTGAAAAATGCCCGCGAGTAAAAAAAGGTCGCCATAGGAAAAATCTATATTTTTTTACTCGTAGGTTTAGTCGTAGTAGGTCGGCATGTTAGTCGTAGGTAATCAAGAGTAGTCGATGGTAGTCGTAGATAGTCTTCATTATAGTCGAAGGGAGGTCGAAGGAGATCGAAGGAGGTCGTCTTCACTCTCCACTATTTGGTGTTCAATTTTCCCGAAGTTAGTCGTAGCTAGTCTTCAACATAGTCAAAGGAGGTCTTCTATATAGTCGGAGTAGTTCTTCAACATGACATTTTTTTCAAACTCTCCTAAACTCTTCTAAACTTGCCAATTAGGTCACCCAAGTGGGACAGCCCCTTTAAAATTCAATGAATACCAATTTTATTCACCACTGCAAGGAATCAAATTAAAGATTGATTTCACTTAAGAGCTCCTCAACAGGAAGCAAAATAATTATGTCCAAGTCAATAGCAAGTAATTGCAGGTGTACATAAATTAATAATCATAATTATAGATAACTCAACTTAAAAAGGTAGTACAGAATCAGTTTCCTGATTAAAAAGGCCAAAAAAATTCGATTCACCACCAGTGAGCACCTTTGACATTAGTCAAAGTAATCTGGAGGTAATGCATTTCATTATTTGTTACAAATATATTATTAGAGCTATAATTTATTGTGAAAGAATTGTTGCAATCATTTCCAAAATACAACATTAACCATGAACGAATTTGGAATAGCAAGGCAAATGTTCTCTTCATCACTGGAGTATTGATTCAGAGGATCATAAATGGTAGAGAAGGGTTTTCAAATGAAATGTAGAATCAACTTTTTATTTCTACATCAATAGGCAGGAAGGTATGACAGTTATGGAATTGGAGGGCAAAACAATTAAGAACAAACTAGGGGGATTAGGCCAACTGCTTAAGGCTTAAATTTGGAGATAGCAGGTAGCAGAAGTGGGTAGCCATTAATGCAGACGGGGATAACAGTAGGCTTTGTAGAGGAACTCCCAACACAGAGATAGAGAAATGTATTGCAGAAAACTCCAACAATTCTGATAAGGCCTCATTTTAAAATCTTGATCCACCTTTTCCAGTCCCATCCTGCTTTCCTTATTCACCTTAATTATTACACAATTCTGACTCCCTATTCCTCCAGCCTCAAAAGTTACTGCACTTCACCAAATTCCATGCACTGTGCATTCCCAATTTTAATTGCTTCATCATGGGTGTCCATTTCTTAACATAACCTTATTCTGTTCTGAATTGTCTCCAAATTCTCCGTTGCTCATCCTTGAAGATGCTCATTAAAATATGTCTTTGATGTGACTAAGACTTTGCTAAACTTTTCCTCAGTTTCTTACCTTGTCGGAGATGCGATTGTTTTCCAGTCGCATCTCCGGTCGCTCGGCAGCCTACCATCGATGGAGCTGGAGGCCTCCTCGGACTGACTTGAGACCCACTGTGGGGTGTGAACTTAACATCGGAGCTGATCCCTTGCCTGGGATCGCTCCAACCGCGGCCTGCGGACTTACCATCAAGACCTCGCAGTCTCGGGGGAGGCCAAGTCGGGAAGCTCCAATGACGCAGAGGCTCGACCAGCCCCGACCTTGGGTCCAATCGCCTGCTTAAGTGAGCTGACATGCCCCCGATGCAGGAGCTGATCGCCCCGATGCGGAGGGAGTCAAGAGGCCCCCGACAGTGAGAGAGCATAGAAGGGAAGAGATTTTAACTTTTTCTCGCCTTCCATCACAGGGAGGAATGTGGAGGAGTCACTGTGGTGGATGTTTACGCTAATATGTATTTTGTGTGTTCCGTTGCTTTTTATTTGTATGACTGACTTGGCAAATGAAATTCCTCGTATGTTGCAAAACATACTTTGCTAATAAAGTATTATTGTGATTGTGATAAATAAGTCTTTGCTGCTAATGTCAATTTTTAAAAAAATTGGTAATATATCATAATGAGCAACTCTTTATCCTAATGGTTTAACATTGACTTTGTCATTTAGCTAACCAATCTTTAGAACACAGCTAGATTTGAAATGTGATTAAGTTGAATGAACATGCTTACAAGAAGTAAAGATTGAGAAATATTTCACATGCTTACCTGCAACGCATGGTCAGAAATTTGTTTGTTTACTGGTGAGATAAATAATTGAATAGTCAAGTCAAAACATAGGTGATACTTTAATGTAAAGCGTGGAAGAGTGAGGGGAGGAGTTACATCTTAAATAGCAGAAACGTAGGGAAATGAGCAGGCAGACTTCAATTGGCATCAGGAGATGGCAATGAGCTGAACTGTGATACTATCTTCAAATATGCAGGTGAGAGAACTGAATGGAACCCAAAATATGATAAAACATTGTGATGGAAAATTAAAGGATGGTCAGAAGTGATGCACCAAAATAATGAAAAAGGCAACAATGGCATTTTAAATAATTGAAAGAATTGTGCTTCACATGTAAAATTGCTCATTTATATGTAGCAGCCCTATGATGATATTACTTTTACTGAATTAGAAATTGTGCAGTATTACAACCTTGGATGCATTATGCACAAATCATATTCAGAGATTTATGGTGATGGAATCAGCCAAATTATAGCCAAATCAAATTATGATGAATCAATCATCATCACAATGAGAAAGCCATTAGATCACATCTGTCAGGAAATGTTTCAGCACTATGATATTGAAAATCAATTTAACATGGAATAAATTACACTTGTGACGATTTCCAGCTCAAATCGCACCAATCCAAAAAAATTCTCAACTGGGCACTTCTAGTCACAAATTATTCTTGCAACCCTGATGATTGTGATACTGTCAATTGTCACAGTGTTCCTTTTCAAGCAGAATAATTTGGATTATGTTGCCTTGAGGATGTCAACAGGAATTTCTAATCTGTCACCAGTTGTTTCTGTGGAATTCTCTGCCTCAGAGGGCAGTGGAGGCAGGTTCTCTGGATGCTTTCAAGACAGAGCTAAATAGGGCTCTTAAAAATAGCGGAGTCAGGGGATATGGGGAGAAGGCAGGAAAGGGGTACTGATTGGGGATGATCAGCCATGATCACATTGAATGGCGGTACTGGCTCGAAGGGCCGAATGGCCTACTGCTGCACCTATTGTCTCTTTTCATTTTAATCCCTCAACACCAGAGCAGGATACCTGCAGGTAAATCAGAAAAGTATCTGATTCCTTAGGCCACAGCCCTTTCCAAAACTCTCCACACTCTCCCCCGTCCCTGACATAGCCTCCTTCTATATCTTCATGTCAGCCTCTCAAATCACCTAACCAATTCCCCACCCAACACTCAGATTTCCTCACCACGTCACATTCATATTGCCCTTCGTGATCTGGTAATCCCCATCGCTCACACAAAATTTCCATTCCCCAATTCAACCTGAACCTGGTACCCAAAGATTTCTTGTGAGAACCTCTCCCCAGACAATGTTAGCCTCCATATATATACCTCATCCTTATGCATGTGGTGTTCCAAACTTCTACCCCAAAATTCTAAGCCCAGCCTCAGGAGAATACGGAGCAGTACACTCAAGCACAGAAAAGCCCAATGTCTGGTAACTTGCAAGCAAGGCCATAAATGCAAGTAAATGTTGAAGTCATGAGGCAATGAGCAAAATAGTTGTTCTAGGGAATTAATGTTTCTCCAGTAAACCTCTGGGAAATTTTCCTTCAACACCAAAGGAAACACCAACACCAAATAGAATAATTCATATTAATTAATAATAATAAACCTCAATGTTTGATAGGAATTTCAAATAATAATTTAACTAGCTCCTCGAATATGCTCCATAATTAAGGTCAGGGCCAATCCGATCTTACCCTCAATTCGCTCCCTAGATCCATCTATCCTATCCACGTGCCTGTCAATCTTTTATTCAAATGACCCGGCCTCACAGCTGTCGGAAGCAAAATATTTCATGATTCATACCCTCCGAGAAGAAAACCCACCATCTCCATCTGACATAGTGAAACCTTCTTCTGATACACTCCACCCACTCTAGTTCTGTATACCCTCACTAGAAGAAACATCCTCTCAACATCTACTTGTTAATACTCTCAGTTTCAAAAGGGTGAAAAGTAGTTAGCGGGATGGGATAGATGCTGATCTTGGGTCTTGTCTGTGTGGAGTTAACATGCTCTATGCAACCATAGGTTTCCGCAGATGCTCTAGTTTCTTCCCACAACAGTGCCAGTAACTTCAATGAATACCTTAAATTGGAGAATCAGGGAATTAATGGGCACACAAAAGCATAGGTTAAGGAAAATGAATAAGGAAATGGAAGTGAGGGGAATGCTCTGAGTCAGCATATACTCAATGGGACCAATTGCGTCCTATCCCTTTTGAGAATATGAACCAGAGATGATTTTTCAGAATGGCCTAATCTCTGAATCGGACATCTTGAACAATAAATATATTTGTATCCAAAATGCATACATTTTGGGCAACTAAACCATTTAAAGGTAAAGTGTTTGCAAAAATACAATCTAAATTGCGAAGGCAGCAAAGTCAAAGATCATGTCTAAAAATGTTAACACTTGAAGGATACCAGAGAGTAAGGCCAAAATGTAACAGAGCTTTACCCACTTGTTTAGCAACATGAAGAAACCTTATATCCAGAGGAACGAAAGAAAACTCAAGAGTCAAGAGTGTTTTATTGTCATATGTCCCAGATAAAACAATGAAACTCTTGACTGGCCAAAAGTAATCATTTTGGAACTGTTCTACAAGAACCATGACACTGTGATAGTTTGTGCACCTGTAATACAGTAACTGTTGATGAATACAAAGGAGAATCATTAGCTAGGAGGCAGGTTGGCACAATGACAGTAATCATTAATTTTAAATTAATGCAGAGGGATTCATGCAAAATAATTGAATTGAATTCTTTGTCATTCAAAAACAAGTTTGAACAAAATTTTGTTTCCACAGTCATAACAATAATAAAAAGCAACAAAACACACAATTACATAAATTTAACATAAACATCCATCACAGTGACTCTCCTCCAGGCACCTCCTCACTGTGATGGAAAATAAAAAAAGTCTTATCTCTTCTTTGCTTCTTCTCCCGCAGTCAGCTAGTCAAACTGCTGCTTCGAGGCGAACGACGCTCCCGATATTGAACCCCCGCCGGGCGATGTAAGATTCTGCGGCCGAAAGGCCCTGCGAACGGGCCGACTCAAGCCTTGCGATTCGGGGCGGACAAAGCTGCTATTGCTGGATTTCCCAAAAAATCGGTCATCAACCAGGGACCTGCGAGCACCCAATGTTACAGACCACAAGGCCTGCGGCCGAAGCCTTCGAGAGTTGAATCGCAGCCACAATCGCAGCGCCACCACAGCCTCTGAAAGTCAGCCACCTCTCCAATAGTAAGTCCACAGGCTCTGCGACCGGAGCCCTCAAGGTCATATCCAGTTGGAGGCCGCGAGCTCCTCGATGTTAGGCCGCAGCGCGAACGGAGATACGACATGGAAAAACGTTGCATCTGCGTTGAAGTAGGAGATTTTAAAAAGTATCCTCCACCCCACCCCCCCCCCCCCCATAATACACAACTAAAAATAGACTATAACATACATCTAACATTAACGATATGACAAAAAAGGAAGAAATACAAGACGGACTAAAGGTGAGCCTTGCGATTCGGGGCGGACAAAGCTGCTGTTGCTGGATTTCCCAAAAAATTGGTCACCAACCAGGGACCTGCGAGCACCCAATGTTACAGACCACAGGGCCTGCAGCCGAAGCCTTCGAGAGTTGAATCGCAGCCACAATCGCAGCGCCACCTATAACATATATCTAACATTAACAATATGACAAAAAAGGAAGAAATGCAAGACGGACTAAAGGTGAGCCACACGCCGCCACCAAATAAGCCTTCAGCTTTATCAAAAGATAGTAACGTGAAAGAATATGTTGTTAGATGACAACTGGAAAAAAGTTTCCAGAGACATTCACCCAGTGTGGAAATATGCCCTGCAGCCTAACTCATCCACTCTGAGCAAGATGCCCATCTACGCTAGCTTGATTTGCCCGCATCTGAACTATATCCCTCTAAATCAATCCTCTCCATGTAACTGGCCAAATGTCTTTTAACTATTGGAGGTGCCCCAACCACTTTCTCTGGTAGCGAGTTCCATATGCAAGTCAACCCCTCATGTCCTGGCAACACCATAAATTTTCTCTGCACTCTTTCCAGCTTTATGGCATCATTCTAACAGCAGAGTGACCAATACTGAACACAATACCTCATCAAAGTCATGTGCGATGGAAATATAACGTCCCCACTTCTATGCTCAATGGCCTTACTAATGAAGGCCAGCATATCAAAAGCCTTCTTCACCACTCTGTCCATCTGTGACACCACTTTCAGGGAACTATATAACCTTACTCTTAGGTACCCCCATTCTACTACACTCACCCAGCTTCCTACTTGAAAGATTTTGTTTGAAGTGTAAACCAAATAATATCCATCCTGTTGTAATTTATTATTCTATCGACACTGTTTGGCACAAATATTTTAATGCCGTCATGTTGCAACTTCATTCTCATTTTACATCCAAATTGCTATTTTATTACATACTAGACCAAGTGCAGACCGTTGGGTCTGCTCTCCAAATGCAAATTTCTACCACTCATCCATTCCTCCAATGCAAGCATTTCCCCCGACGCAATATTGCACCACTCATGCATAGCATGGGCCCGTCCCTGACCCTAGACCCAGGCTTGTCCTTGGTTCCAGCAGCAGCTTCTTTCTCGCCCCCGGTTACGGCCCCATCCCAAGCCCCGGGCTCGGCCCTCACTCCAGCTCCAGCACGAGGTTTGGCTCCAGCCCAGGCCTAGGCCCCAGGCTCAGCCCGCGGCACCACCCTCCCCACCAGCTGGAAGCCGCCGCCACTCCTCGTTCATTGCGAGCGCTGGAGTGCTTTTCCCTTCCATCCTGCCTTGCGAGTACATTGTGGCGTCACTCTGATTTTTTTTCCCCTTTTGGGGCTATTTTTTAAATTTCAAGGATTAATAACTTCGGAAATATAGGTGGGAATGCAACGGGAAGATGCGTATCGCCAGGACGGGAAAAATATGAGTAGGATGTGTGAAAATGGGAGTGTGGCCTAGCATTTGGAAGAAGATAGAAAAAGCAGAATGACACATCATGGGCACAATCAAGATGAAGACTTTTAGTTATATAGAGATATTTGAAAGCAAACAGGAATCCAGATCACTATAGTTTTCCAATCTCTTCCTCCAGAATCATTAAGGACATTGAAAAATATGCAGTACATTATTATAGAATAAATTGTATTCTTCACTCAAAATATCATGATACCACTTGTACCTTTTGCGTTCTAGTGTTATATTATATCCGTTTGAATAATATGGAAAAAATAAACAAGCATATCAAGATTTTGGCAAAACATTTAAAAAACATCTCATTACAAACTCAACAGTTTAGTTTTTAGATCAATCCATCCATATGTTAATGTATTACCACCTGGTTAAAGATTTCTTGATTCATCTAACATATTAAGAGAGATTCAGATAAAATCTAAATAAAATTAAAATGTTACTCAAATAAATATGTTTTAGTTTGCAGTAACAAAAATAAACGTATTGCTGTTATAAAGACATTTATATTTTAAAATCTTGCAGAAAAAAAAACGTTATTTTGTTATTGAGAGTCTGAAACTCTCCAGCCCCAAACCCCTTTCCCCAATCTAACACAATTGTAATTCTAACACAATTTTCAATAACAGGAGGCCTCTTAGGAACTTGTGATAGATTTAGTTAGGATACTAGCTGTAGGTGTGGGGTCAAATCAAGGATCAAAATACACTCTTCCTGGTTTTTTGGGAAATTTTATGAACATTTTCAATAAGTACTACAAATATTTGAAGCAACGCAGAGAAATTAGGAAAGTGGAATCACTCTTGGCTATCCGATTTTGGGTCCAGCCCAAACGGGTAGCTTCTTCCTGTTCTCAGCAACAGTCTCAAACAATGAGTTGAGTTAGTCTCTAATCACATCCTAGCATAGAGCAAAGGAATGGAAATAATGGATAATTTGAAGAGGCAAGGACAAATGTGTGAAATATATAAAAACATTTGTGTGTGCATTTAAATAGGAATAAAAAGGCATCAGCCAAGTAAAATAGAACCATTTCATCTTCATGCATGAACCACATGCACATTTTACTAACCAGATATGGCTCCTAAAATAGGAAAATATTCCACATTCTACACTAGTGTGTGTTTTCTTCTATTGAACATCTAAAGTTCAAAACAAATGAAACATTATTAAAATGAATATGTATCCCTGGAATTATCACAATGTCATTCTGTGTTAGGTAAAAAGAAAAGCAAAGAAATAAGATAGAACATTTTAAAGTTTCGAATAACTGGCTATGCACCATCTCATTGAAAGCAGAGCAAAAGGCAAGAAATAACTCTTCCCTTAGAAAAAAGAAAGACACTTTAGATAGGCAAAAATGAGCATCAAGTAATACAACCAAGACAGACTAATCTGTACATGCTATCAAAGGCAAAAGGTGAATGGGGATGAATTGGATGTGTATAGTGTTTCTTTCACTTCCACCTTTGGGTTTGAATCAAATCTACTCGCTATGAAGATGTTAGCTGTAATGTTACCATATACCCAGGTCCAGAGACTTAACTCTCCTCCCCCATCCCCACCAAAGCATATTCCCAATGAACTTTAAAAATCCTTCAGTTGTTCATTACTTCCTCATAAAAAATGTTTAGCAGGCTCTTCTGACAAAGCAGGCCAGAACAGCAATGTGTTATTTCCTGCAAATGATACCAGAAAATGAATGCCCTTTACAACCGAAAGATGCTTTTTTGCAGCGTTGTAATGTGGGAAATGCCGCATCCGATTTAAACCGGCAATTACAACGATAAAAGGAGCAGATAATCTGCTAAATTGAATTCCTGCTTATTTTCGCAGAGAACCGTGCAACTTTCTAACTTTCTTTGAAAAGCATTCGAAGTCTCTACGACTTTAATCATTGGTGTTCTTTGGATTGTTCAGCACGCTTTTAGGATTGCAGTGAAGAGTCAGTCAGGATGTGGGCCTTAAGTCTCAGGTGTTGGATTTGAACCCTCAACCGTCAGTGAGTGCTGCCTCTTAGCCAAGACAAACACCAATCAGTCGCTGCGCAAACGTATATTCAGATGTTACCCTTCTAAAAATGTATCCACATACGCGTGGATTTTTTTGTTCTTTATCGAATAAAATGGTGGGAACTATCGACTCAATGCACATATCAAAACACATGCTTCAGAATCCAGTTAAATATTATTTGCGCTTCTTTACAATTCAACCGAGTTCTCCCACTACCGGGTGTGATACTTAAGAGCGTTTACGGCGTTTTAACGTTTTCACATCGCACCTGCTCATTTTAGTCCCATTCCCCAACAGATCGATGGCATAGCAAAAACACACGCAAAAAAATATTCCTCAGTGAAAATACCTACTAAAATTAGTGAAACTCAATCGCAATTCTGGCCGATAATGTGCGGGGAGCAACATACCCCATTGGCAGCAGCCATTTGAACTATGATTTCTATGGCAGCTTTATTGTAGTACCGACCATCGCCTCCGACCACCATAGTAGACCCCTGGCGATCCCTCAAGTCAATTGAAGTATAGATGCATTGAATGAAGTTCTCAAGGTATTGCTGCTTGAACTGAACAATTTTTGTTTTCTTCCGGAGCCCGCTAGTTCCCGGTTTCTGAGCATCATAAGGAGCTGTCAGCACAGTCACTATAGGCAGTGGACTCCCATCCATAACGAGCTTCACGTCGATGGATCATAAACCACTGTCGGAATATAGGAATGAATGAAAAGTAGGAAAGAACAGAATTTCTTCCGAAAATTACACGGCGAAATCGGTCAGTGAAGGGCCGGGTTACGCTGCCGAGAGATTTAGATGTTCAGAAACAGCAAAACAGCGCCTAGAAATAGCTCCCTCAAACAGAGACAGCATTTTCTGTAATTGAAGAAGCGTTGCCACACTTGCTCCAAAAGATCACTGTCAAAAAGGCAGCATGAAAAAAAGAAATAGCCCGTTGCAAATCAATGATAGAAAAATTGAATTGTTCAACTTATTATTTGGCAGCAAACTTTCTTCGGGTGACCGATTTTGACAGAGAGGCTCCCCAGCCAAAATATCTCTCCGGCTTGCTGCTTTCCGTTGACAGCTAGATCCGATGGACGAAGAACTGTGAAACACGTCATGAACTTGGAGCGCTGGTGTATTAACTTCTCATTACTGTACAAACATCTTGTATTGTACTTAATGCGCTGCGATAACAAAAACGGTGTATTCATTATACCCCTGCTGTGATAACAACAACAAAAATATTCCTAATCAACTACGTCCTCCTGCTTTATTTGTAAAGCTATTATTGTTTTACGCGATATTGCGTCCAGTCGTCGTTTAAGGGCAGAAGCTCGCCTCATAACTTTTAGATATGACCATCTACACAAGAAATAAAATAAAATCTGATTTCGATCGTTCTTGAACCGGTCCACGTCGCTTGACATAATAAGCTGGAACGTGGAAAACACACTATTAACACAGTATATTTGCTGCGTCCAAGGGTTGTTCTATGGTAAGGGAATACATTCTGATTTAAATTATAATTTTCGCGATGGAAACAAAAAATCCACGAAAATTATGCGAACTGCACACGATAAATCGTCCATTTTTTCGTGACAGTAAACTAATTAAACTGAATATTGTTTTGTTCGCTATTCCACCCCTCCCCACACCTTTATAAATATGTCGAATAAATTTAGCCGGAGAAATATTAACGCAGGAATCATTGCTAAAGGTTTAAAAGACAGGTCCACGATCACCTGCGGCATGATATGCAGCGTAGGGTTGCAGCAACCTTAAGAACCCACAGATGTGGAGACAAGTCATCATCGACCGAGAGGTGAATTTAGCACTTCCAGCACCTAGTCTCAAGAACTTTATACAAAAAGTAGACACATTCTAACGTTAACATGGTGTAACAAGTTAATTCGTTTTAATTTCGCATTCTCATTCCAACTAGGCAACTATGGAACTGTTATGAAGGTATTCATCCAATGCAGTCACTATCGTGCGTAAACATTTTACTTTTTATTCATGCGAAATATATGATAAATTGAGAGACACAAAATATTGTCGGACTTAATATCAATTCAAAGAATACATCAGACACATTTGTATAAATGGACACTGGGGTTAATTATCTGCATTCAAAAATGTGGAGAACGGGTATTTTGTGTGTAGGAGCAGCTAGTAAATGTATCATGTGCAGGAAGGAACTGCAGTTGCTGGTTTAAACCGAAGATAGACACAAATGCTCAGCGGGACAGGCAGCATCTCTGGAGAGAAGGAATGGGTGACGTTTCGGGTAGAGACCCTTCGTCAGACATAGTAAATAGATAGTAGAGAGTATCAAATCAGTCTTTCCCTCCAGAGGACTGGATGGTGGCTGAACATAGAAGCCTCACACGCAGTTAAAGGCGATGTCAAAGCATGTTTGAACGACAGAATATAAAAAAATGAAATAATATTACTTGGCAGCAATGATTGCTGCAAAACAGTGGCAGCCTTTCTAGCTGGGTCTGTGTGTTACTGTTGCTGCCTGGCGTATATATCTGTTTTAACAGTTGTGGTATTGTGCCTGGTGCACAGTACTTCATGTTTACACAATAATCTCTAATTGGGACAACAACCAAAGAACATTTGAACAAGAATCTTCTATGCTCCCTTTATTCGATTTGAAAGGGCCAATGTGATTTCGGAAGAACGGTCTAGAGAAAGGCACAGAAACAGGCTCTTCAACCCAACTCATCCATATTTCATCTAAATTTGTCCCATTTGCCCACATTTGGCCCATAGCCCTAAACATATTTCCAAATGTCATTATTTTACTTGCCTCAATTACTTCCTCTCGCAGCATGTTCCATATAACCACTACACTCTGTGTAGAAATATGCCCCTCAGGTCCCTATTAATTATTTTCCCCTCTCAATTTAATGCATGCCCTCGAATTCATGATTCCCCTACTCTTGCATTCACTTTGTCTATTCCCCATTAATTTAGACTCTATAAGATTACCCCCTCCCCCCTCATTATTTTAGGCATCTCTATAAGATTATCTCGCCTCCCCCCACCCCAACTGCAATATGGACTGTCCTCAATAAATCTCAATCAATTGTCCCAAGATCTTTAGTCTTTATGTCTTTTTACACAGTAAAAACAGAGGAGAAATATTCATTGGAAACTTTACCCACATGCTGCAGCTCCATACAAACTTGACCATTTTGGTTTCTGACGGCCCCTATTCTCTCTACTTTAATTAATGTTGAAAATCGCCTTAATCCTATCTACCAGAGCTATGCCATGCCATCTTTTTGCTCCCTGATTTCATTCTTAAGTAACTCAAATTTCACTGTACATGTGATAATAAACTGATCTTGAAACCTTGAAATATGGTCCTCAATCTGTTATACTCCTCTAGGGTTGCACTTGATTCCAGCTGCTTACACATGACCTATGCCTTTTTCTTGCAAGAACCTCCATTTCTCTCGTCATCCAGGGTTCCTTACTCCTCCTACCTGCCTTACTCTTCAATTTAACTGGAACATGCTTAGAAATAATTGAATTGTGGTTGCCTGTCCCAAAAGGTTTGCTCACTGAATGATCTGCCTTGCCTAATTCTCTGAAAGTAAATCAAGCCAAAAGTATGTCGCCAAACGGAAACCGGTGAATCTATCTTATCTAATCCTGGCGAAGGAGAGCATCCAGCGCCCGCTGTGAGTCCCAAATGTACCGCCATCGCAACGACCCGTAGCTCCAGCCCCTTCTCCTCTGGTCCCCCTCGTTGGCTCCGGCCCCCTCCCCCGTGATACCCTCTCCCTCATGGATTTGCCCCCGTCTTTTCTCCGAGCTCTCTCCCCGCGCCACACCCGCTGATTTAAGTTTAGAGGGTTAAGGCCCGCTGACTGCGTTTAGAGGATAAAGATGCCAGCTGGTGCACGTTTAATGGGTCCAACCGCCGATGGGATTCGTGTTGAGGGCCCGTTGGATGCATTTAGAGGCTCACTAGGACATTTGGTTTGCGTTTAGACGGTACAAAAACTCCCGCCGCCGGGTAACGTTTAGAGGGTGCAAACTTCTGCTGACAAGGTGGGACGGGCCAAACCTCTCTGGGAGCGCCTGAACGCCCGTGGGACGCGATCAGAGAATCCCAGAGATCACTAGACTGCGTTCTGACCGTCAAGAAACGTTGAGATATTCCTAACGAGTTTAGAGGCTTCTAACATCACTCGGGGATGGGTCTAGAGTCCCATCTCGAGCTGGGATGGGGTTCGAGAATCTAAACGCCCCTTGTGTGGGCTTAGAGGATCACAACGAGTTTACAACGTCCAAACACCCCATTTGTGTTCACAGCCTCCCAATGAGTGTCTAAATGACTGATGCACCGCTGGGGATGGGGAGGAGAGGCGATGGAAGAGGAAAAGGGAGGGGGAAGGGGCAGGGTAAAGAGACACAGTGAGAAACTGGGGTAGGGTGGGAGAGGGGTCACAGACTCTCATTATACACTGATACACCCCTCACCCTCCCTCTCTCCCACCCCTCCACTCTTCCCCCCCTCTCCCTCCCTATTCACTGTACAACTGATACACCCCTCTCCCACCCTCCTTCTCTCTACGCACCCTCCTACTCTCTCCTCCCCCGTCCCTCTCTTCATTCCTCCCTCCTGCTCCCTCTCCCTCCAACTCTATATCTCCCTCCCACTTTCTCTCCCCTCTTCCCCCTCCTCCTTCTTCATCCCTCCATCCCTCTGTTCGTCCTTCCCCCCTCTCTACCTTCCTCCCCTCTCTCTCTCCCTCCTCCCCCCCGTGACACTAATAACACCTCTCACTGTAACACAACACACTCCAGTAACTCTGTTCTGCACCCACAAGCTGTTCACTGATTCGCCGTTCTCGATGGATTGATGTTGGGTCAGTTAATAAAAGCCCTCTTTCCCCCCTCCTTCACTCTGCCTCCTCTCGCCACACTATCACCAATTTACAAACAGTCCCCCCCCCCCCCCCCCCCCCGACTGCCCCCGCCTCAAGCCCTCCCACGGATCCTGGATGCTCACCCCACAACCCCCGCCTCAAGTACATCGCCTTCCTGGGGAGATGAGGGGGGAGACTGGGGGGATTGAGGGAGAGGAGGGGGTAGGGAGGGGGAAGTAGAGGAGGTGAGGAGGGAGAGTGGGGGAGGAGGGGAGATAGAGGGAGAGGAGGGGGTAGGGAGGGGAGGGGAGAGGACATGGATGGAGGGAGTGACTGAGTGTAGGGGCAAGGAGAGGAAGGGAGACGAGAGGGAGTGGGGGAGGGTCAAGAAGAAGGGGACGGAGTGCTGGGGGATGAGGGGGATGGAGGAGGGTAGAAGTCGGAAGAGGGATGGTGAGGTCATGGAAATATTAAATGCAAAGTTATTAACTTCAACTTAACGTCTGCCATTAGTGCAGGACCATGAGCCGATCATGCGCAGTTGGGGGCTATGGCTTGGTGGTGGAATATTGCGTTGGGGGACCAGGCCTCCCATGTGACGAAGGGACCCAACGGGTCCCACTTAGTCTAGTAGTCTTTATAAATTACTTAAACAATGATATTTTACCTTAATATGTGGTATTTAATGTTTTAACGATTTAACTAAAGACCTACATAAATTCTGATGTTCCATCAATATGGCAATAATGTGCCACTGCCTTGCATAGTTTTGATGTTGTTGATAAGCAAACAGAAAATAATGCTTGGCTATCCTTCCATAGGACAAGAGACAGCCTCTTCTGCTCACCAGAAAACTTTGATATGGGGATTAATTCCGTGCATGTCTGAGGTGCAAAATGTTATCCCCGCAGCATGTTATAATGTCTCTGCCTATAATCTTAATTTCCAGAAAATTTCCAAGATGAAAATGTCCACTCTTAAAGAAATCAAATCTAATGGTCTGATAAAAATATTGAAATTAACTATCAGATTCTAAATGAACACTTGCTGGACAGTGCTGATCTGAAGGACAAAATACGGTTGATTCTGTAAGAATCTGACAGGAGGTCACCTTCTCAGTTACAGGTGCGTTCTTAGATATGGACATACATTTGTTTCTTTAATAACTCGCTGTTATCCATCATCCATAACTCAGCTATATGGAATTGATTTCCATCAAGGTGATAAATTAGTGTTTTTGATAGCGAACAATGTAAGAGTGACTCACTTAATTCTATGCAGGTAACGCATTATGAATTATCAGAATTCTAATATACCTGATGAAGTATTGTGATCTTCTTATGGTCTGCAATGACCTTTCCAAACTTCAAGGGGAAATAAACAATGGTGGAACGATTAAGTTAAATTAGTAACTTTTGATCAGTTTCACCTACATAGATCTTGTGCGCATTCAATTGTTTTGGTATTAATGTCCATCATTTTAATTTTACATCAGTATAGAATACATTTAGAATTCCAGACTCGTCTAAATTCACAAATCATTCCCCTTCTTGCTAAATGTGCTCCACCTGTAATTCAGAATGTTTAAATGTGCTCCATCAATAATTCAAAATTAATTTTTCAAATGAAAGATGCAAATTTACCGTTCAAAATGTATTTTGTGGCCGTGAGAACCCAGCCAGTATGCCTTTTGATAATGTAAATCAAAGGCACATCAGACCCAAGACGGCATTTCCATGACAACTTACATTGGACGGAGCAGGTTTACTTTGCTACTGTTGACACTCCAATTGTTAGCATCCAATGAAATGCAAGGATGAATGTGACAGAATTGTACAGTACAAGAAAACGTCTGTGTGTTCAAGAGACTCATGAAATTTGAAGGAGATAATTACTCTGACTTTATTGCTGAAGTACACTAACTGGCTTGCTTTGCTTTCCAGTATCTTGTGTTATCCAAATTAAAGAATACAGTGCCCACCATAATGTTTGGGACAAAGACCCATCATTTATTTATTTGTCTCTGTACTCCACAATTTGAGATTTGTAATAGAAAAAAAATCACATGTGGTTAAAGTGCACATTGTCAGATTTTAATAAAGGCCATTTTTATACATTTTGGTTTCATCATGTAGAAATTACAGCAGTGTTTATACAGTCCCAACATTTCAGAGCACCATAATGTTTGGGACACAGCAATGTCATGTAAATGAAAGTAGTCATGTTTAGTATTTTGTTGCACATCCTTTGCATGCAATGACTGCTTGATGTCTGCAATTCATGGACATCACCAGTTGCTGGGTGTCTTCTCTGGTGATGCTCTGCCAAGCCTGTATTGAGCCATCTTTAGCTTATGCTTGTTTTGGGGGCTAGTCCCTTTCAGTTTTCTCTTTAGCATGTAAAAGGCATGCTCAATTAGGTTCAAATCGGGTGATTGACTTTGCCACTCAAGAATTGACCATTTTTTAGCTTAAAAAACTCCTTTGTTGCTTTAGCAGTATGTTTGGGATCATTGTCTTGCTGTAGAATGAACCGCCAGCCAATAGGTTTTGTGGTATTTATTTTAACTTGAGCAGATAGGATGTGACTATACACTTCAGAATTCATTATGCTACTGCCATCAGCAGTTGTATCATCAATGAAGATAAGTGAGCCAGTGCCTTCAGCAGTCATGCATGTCCAGGCCATAACACCCCCACCACCATGTTTCACAGATGATGTGGTATGCTTTGGATCTTGGGCAGCTCCTTCTCTCCTCCATACCTTTCTCTTGCCATCACTCTGACATACCGTATTTCCCGGCAATGAAGACGCAACTGCGTCGAAGATGCACCCCCATTTTGAGTTGCTAAATTTAGAAAAAAGGCTGGCGGGAGAGGATCAAGGGTTTGGTTTAGTCCAGGGGTCGGCAACCCTTTTTGCATAGGGGCCAGGACTCATGTTTGTGTGCGGATTGTGGGCCACATCTATCGCCATAGTTAATAAATAGAGGTAATAATACATACTAACTAAATTAGTAATTAGTAATAATACACTATTAATACATAAATTAGTAATAATACATACTAAATATACATAGTTTTCAAATTAGTTTTTGGAGTTTCCAGATCACCTGCGTGCCCCAGGACTGGCTGCAGTTCCCAGATCCCTCGTGTCCCCGGGACTAGCCGCAGTTCCCAGGTCGCCTGCCCCAGTACTGGCTGTAGCACCCAGGGCGCCTGCGAGCCCCGGGACTAGCTGCAGTTCCCAGGTCGCCTGCAAGCCCTGGGTCTAGCTGCAGTTCTGCTGTCTGGTCCCGGCGGCCGCTCGCAGCCACCCGAGCTACTGAGTGAGTTGCTGGCATGATCCCCGACCCCCTCCTTCTCAACTCACCTGCCCTCCCCGCAACTTTACCCCTGGCGGCCTAGCAATTACAAAGACCTGTGAAGCCATGTGACCCAACCATTATGGTGCCCTGAAATGGCACTCCGCCCCTTACTATGCTCCCTATATATAAACGCTGCTGTAATTTCTACATGGTGAAACCAAAATGTATACAAATGGCCTTTAATAAAATCTGACAATGTGCACTTTAACCACACATGATTTTTTTTCTATTACAAATCTTAAATTGTGGAGTACAGAGGCAAATAAATAAATGACGGGTCTTTGCCCCAAACATTATAGAGGGCACTGTAACTTAATTTTAAATCGTGTAATTAAAAAAATTAAAAACACATTCTTAAATTATACTTTACCCTGCCTCAAAATGTAATTTAAAAATTGCTATTATGACTGGAATAACTGTTTCCGCACAGGCACTAAAGCATGAGGTTCCAGTCCAGAAAGTTGCGTAGAGCTGTTTTGAGGAAACAGGTGAGATTCTACATATTTGCTTTGAGTTGGTGGACCATTCCATATTCCAGAACTCATAGGCCAACCTAAAAGAATATGACATTGCTATCACAGATTTCAATTGGTAAAAGTGGAGAGGACTCCTTGCCAAAGAAGACAATCCAAGTGTTCCCCAAAGAGAGACCTTGGATGAACCACAAGATCCACTCCTGATGATGGCCAAGTCTGTGGTATTCGTCTAGGCAATCTTGACCTGTACAAGAAATCCAGATAGGACGTTCATTAAGTCATCAGGGATGGCAAAAGAAAATTCTAGAGCAAGCCAGAGCTCCAGAACAACCACAACTCTACAATTGGATCCATCACTTCCTCACCCATTGAGCACAATCATTGATAATAGGCAACAAACCATTCTCCACACCAGCACCCTGCATGGCTGTGCTCTCTGCCCCTTACTATACTCCCTATACAATCATGATTGCACAGCCAAATCCTGCTGTAACCACACTTACAAGTTTGCATATGACACAACCATAGCAGGCTGGATCCCCAAAGGCAAGGTGGAGTACAGGAAGGAGATTGAAAGCTTAGTAACATAGTGTCAAGGCAACAGCCTCTTAGTATCATAGTGTCAAGGTAACAACAGATAATCCTCCAACATTTTTGCCACCTCCAACGGGATCCCACCACTGGTCACATCTTCTTCCCTTTCCGCTTTCTGCAGAGACCACTCCCTCCGTAATTCCCTGGTCAATTTGTCCCTTCCCACCCAAACCACCCTCTCCCCTGGTACTTTTCCTTGCAACCACAGGAAATGCTACACTTGTCGCTTTACCTCCCCCCTTGACTCCATCCAAGGACCTAAGCAGTCTTTTCAGGTGCGGCAGAGGTTCACCTGCACCTCCTCCAGCCTCATCTATTGCATCCACTGCTCTTGGTGTCAGCTGCTCTACATTGGTGAGACCAAGCGTAGGTTTGGCGATCGCTTCGCCCAACATTTCCGCTCGGTTTGCAATAACCAACCTGATCTCCCGGTGGCTCAGCTCTTCAACGCCCCCTCCCATTCCGAATCCGATCTTTCTGTCCTGGACCTCCTCCATGGCCAGTTTGAGTCCCACCTCAAATTGGAGGAGCAGCACCTCATATTTCACTTGGGTAGTTTACACCCCAGCGGTAAGAACTTACTTTCAGGTAGTCCTTGCTTTCTCTGTCTTTCCCCTCCCCTACCCAGCTCTTCCACAGCCCACTGTCTCTGCCTCTTTCTTTCTTCTTTCTAACCCCCACCCCAACATCAGTCGGAAGAAGGATCTCGACCCGAAACGTCACCTATTCCTTCGCGCCATAAATGCTGCCTCACCCGCTGAGTTTCTCCAGCATTTTTGTCAACCTCTCCCTCAATATCAGTAAAATGAAGGAGCTGGTTGATGACTTCAGAAACTAGGGTGAAGTACACCCCCCCAGTCTATGTTGATAGAAAACTATGTTGAGTACTAAAGTGGATAGAGATAGTCAAGAGTTTTAAGTTCCTTTGTGCAAATATCACTAAACATTTGTCCAATCACATTGGTGCTATAGCCAAGAAAGCCTCAATTTCTTCATAAATATAAGAATGTTCAGCAGGTCTCAAATGACACAACAAATTCAATGATGCACCTTAGAAATAATTCTTCCAGTTAACCATCATTTTACCAGTGCCTATCCATTCCTTTCTCATCATCTCTGCAACTTAAAACTAATGTGTTTCTCCCTTTCCCAGTTCTAATGGAGGTGCATCTGACCTGAAATGTTTACTTTGCTTCTATTAGCATGTTTTTTTTAGGACGTTATTTTAGGAAGGAGATGAGGAGGAATTTCTTTAGTCAGAGGGTGGTGAATCTGTGGAATTCTTGGCCACAGAAGGCTGTCAGTGGATATATTTAAGGCACAGATAGATTCTTGATTAGTACGGGTGTCAGAGGTTATGAGGGGGTAGACAGAAAATGCTGGAGAGAAGGCAGGAGAATAGGGTAGGGAGGGAGGGATAAATCAGCCATGATTGAATGGCGGAGTAGAATTAATGAGGCCGTATGGCCTAATGCTGCTCCTATCACATATGATTTTCAAAGGTTACTCGGAAGAAATATTTTGCTACATCTTTTGTCAACAATACATTGTCTATTTTCGTGGAAGGAAATTGCCATGGTTGGGGTGGTGGGGTGGATGAAAATGTAGCCTCTAAGTGTCTTGCCAAAGTGGTTTTGCATAAACCTGCTATCTTATCATTTGCTAATATTGTCACTGAGTTTCACAATTCCATACATTCCTCCAACATGGATAACAAGATAAGAACAGAATGGAACTGCTGATGATTGCACTTTGTTAGCTTTGATCAATATTTAGTTTTTCTCCATCTCTTTTGGATTTTAAGGTAAACACTCTGAAGGTAAACACTTGAAGGTAAGACTTAAAACTATGCTCCCCCGAATCCAGCCATCTCTCCCCAACGTAATAACTAACTTTTACCTAAACATTCTGACAAACCATTTTCCCATGACCCAAATACGTGGGTAGGTCCTTGCTTTGAAACATTTTTATTCTTGTTGAATTGTAATGCCTTAACATGGCACTCATCTTTAGCCTAGATTACATGCAACCTTGAATTTACCTGGTAACCACAACCCCTAAATGTTGTAAAAATGCCACTAGAATGATATTAATTATAATTAACAAATTTTATTATAAAGAGAAAAAAATTATAATTAGAACTTTAGCCATTATGTCTTCAAGTCAACCAAATGCATTTCATATACAATTTAAGAGCAGGTGCGAAAACATGGCAGCATTTTATACTCAGTCTATATCACCAATTAAAGACTTTTGGTAATTTTGAATGAGAACTCGCCAATAATTTTTTTTCTTCAAACATGTGCAGACTTGTAATACTTCACTTTAGGTCTCACCAAAAAATGGCACCCCCCACAATGCATCATTAGGGTACTACTGCAGAGAAGTACCTCTAAAAAAAAAATTCAGGGGATGTTCGCTTCACACGCTGAGCCAGCATTTAATTCCCCATTCTGAAATGTCCTTTAGAAGGTGGTGATGAGTTGCCTTCTTGAACTGCTGCAGTCTTTGAGGTGTGGGTATACCCACTATCCTGTCAGAAAGAGTTTCAGGATTCCAATGACAGTGAAGGAATGATGATATATATCCAAGTTAGTATGTTATGTGGCAATTTTCAAGTGATGGTGTTCCCTTGCCTTTACTGTCCTTGCTGGTCGAGTTTGGAAGGTAATATCAAAGGTGCCTTGTTGAGTTGCTGCAAAGAATCCTGTGGATGGTACAAACTGATGCTATGGTGCTATGCCAGTCGGTTGGGGGCGCTGCAAGTCGGCTGCCCTGCCAGAAGCGTGTTCGTTATTTCGACTTTTTTTGTATTGTCTAAGTGTTTGTTTTGGGTGTTTATTGGTGTGTCTTGTGTGGGGGAAAAAGGCGGAAACCGTTCTTCAGTCACCCTCAACGGAGAGGCGACTTTTTCTATGTCGCTTCTCCGCCTCCCCTGCCACGATCTAACACCTTGGATTGGAGCGGCCTTTCCCCGAGTCGGGCCCAAGAGCTTCAGCAGCGGGCGCAGCGTGGACTTTTCCATCGCGGAGCGGACAAACCCTTGCCGGGGGTCGCCAGAAAGGAGGGCTGGCCTGGTGACTTTGTCACCATGGGGCTGTGGTCTGCGGAGCTTCTAGCCGCGGGCGTGGTGTGGACTGACCATCTGGAGCCTGGGATCCCTTGTCGGGGATCGCCGGAGAAGAGCTCCGACCACCGGCCTATAACATTCTGAAGCCGCGGTCTCCGGTAGGAAAGTGCCGATTCAGGCACGCCAAGTCGCAGAGTGTGTTCGACCGTCCCGACGTCGGAGGTTTGATCGTCCCGACGAGAGGGCCTGTACGAGAGGGCCGTCTGTAGCGACGACTACGGAAGGTTTGTGGACCCGACCATGAGTGAACAGGGGAGGAGGACTGGCTGAACTTTGTTGCCTTCCACCACAGTGAAGAATGCTGTGGTGGATGTTTGTGTTAAATTCTATTGTGTATTGTGTGTTTTTTTTTAAAGTGTATCGCTGCTGGCAAATTAATTTAATTGCACCTTTGGGTGCCTGTGACAAATAAATTTGACTTTGGTTTTGAGGGAGTGAATAATTGTGAATATGTAGTGTTGAGCTTCCCGAGAGTTGTTGAAGCTTCCAGTCAAATGGAGAGAATGCCGTTATGTTCCTGGATATTGATAGCACAGGATACCATGATGGCAGTGCCACTGAATGTAAAGATTGGATTTCCTCTGGTTGAGTTTTCTCTTGTTGGATATGATCATAGCCTGGCACTTGCGTGGCACAAATGTTATTTGCCACCGGATACTGTCCAGGTTTTATTCTGTTTGCAATGTGGACTGCTTCATTATCTGAGAAGCTGTGAATAGTGCTGAAAATTGTGTAATCAACAGCGATGATTGGATCATCCACTTGGCATTTCTGGCTAAAGATTCTTGATAATGCTTCAGCTTCTTCTTTTGCACTGATGTGCTGGGCTCCCCCATCATTCAATATGGGGATATTTATTAAGGCTCTTTCTCTTATGTGTTGTTTAATTGTCCACCACCATTGACAACTGGACGTGGTAGGACTGCAGAGCTGAAATCTGATGCATTGGTCGTGGGACAACTCTGTCTATTGCATGCTGTTTATGATGCAAGTGGTCCAGATCTGATGCAAGTGGTCCATATCAATTCACAGTTTGCTCCATTTAACATGGTGGTGATGCCACATGGCTCAATTAAATGCATTTTCAATATTAAAACAGGTTTTGTCTCGACAAGAACCTGCGCAATAGTCTCTCCAACCGATACTGCAGTGAACAGATGCATCTGCAACACGTATATTGGTGAAGACAAGATCGCATTGATTTTTCCCTCTTGTTGATTCCCTCACCACCAACTTCAGAATGAATCAAGCAGCAACAACCTTGCATCAACTGAATCATCCTATCATCAACTAGACAACAGTCCTGGCCAACCATCTACCTCATTGGAAGCTCTCGGACTGTCTGTAATCGGACTTTATCTTGTAACTGTACACTGTGGACAACTTGATTGTAACCATGTATAGTCTTTCCGCTGACCAGATAAGATCCCTGTGCAGAGTATATTCTACCCCTTGCCACTCTCAGCACTCCAAGTTGTGTTCTTCTTGTAGTAGTACTGATTAATCAGGTGAGATGGACCAGCAGGAGGTCATCAACAGAAGGTCTCCTTGCCCAGGCTTAACTTGATACCATGAGATTTGATAGGATCCAGAGTCACTGTCGAGGACTCCCTGGCCAGTTCCCTGCTAATTGTATAACACTATGCCATCACCTCTGCTGGTCTGGAGTATTGCAGAATAGTGTATAACAGCGAGTCTGGAGGTGTTGGGAAAAGAACATTCGGAATGAAAAATAGCACAGTGGAGACAAGAGAAAACGTACAAAATTCCCTCTTAAATAAATGCAGTGCGTGTTTGCCAGTTTATGAATAACCAGTGGAATGTCACAAGAATCACCACCTGGGCCACTGAGAATCTACTTTCATGAGTTAGACAAAAGGGCTAAACGTATTGCAACCAAATTTGCTGACAATACACACTTTGCTGCAAAGGAACAAGTTAAGTGAATGGACAAGAATATGGCAGATCAAAACCAGGGAATTACAAGTTTATCCATTCTGATAGGAAGAATAGAAATGCACAATATTATGCAAATTAAAACTGCAGAATGCCACTGTAAAGAGAGCTCCAAGCGTCCTTATACTTGAAAGACAGGGAGCTATCACAGGCACCAAGAGGCAGCAGAATCTTGGCTTTTATTGCAGGAGAGATGTAATCTAAAAATACAACTGAGTCCTGCATAGAATTGTATTCTCCATTTTTGAAGAGACATATACTTACAATGAAAGCTCATAAAGATTACGTTTGTCTCCTGGAATTAAGACATTTTCTTAGAGGATAGGTTGAGCCAATTGAACCAATATTCATTACAATTTAGAGAATTGGGAGGGATCTTAGTGATGCATAAGATTCAGAGGGTAGTTAACTAACAAATATTTCCCCTCACGGGGAATCAAGACTAGGACAGTTTCAGAATATCAAGTCGCACCTTTAAGATAGAAGTAAAAATCAAGGTGGGGAGAGTGGTGGGGGAAAACAGATAGAAAAATGAAGATGAGGCCAAGGTCAGATCAGCCATTATCCCGTTGAATAGTGAAGCAGGCTCAGTAGCAATACAGCTAATTATAAAAAATATAAATATTGAAAAAATCCAGTCAGTCAGGATCATCTGTGGAAAAAGAACTTGTTCAATGTTTTGGGTCAGTGACCTTTCCAAAGGTGCACAAGCAATGGCCATTAGAAAAACATTTAAACTGATGGGATGAGAAAGGGACCCAAATATTTATAGGAGGAAACGAGCAGTTTATCAGAAGCTGGAAAATTCAATGTTCATTCCAGAGGGTTATTAAGCATCTAGGCAGAAGATAATATGTTGCTCTTTGAATTTACATTGGGCCTCGCTATTGTGGTGGAGGAGGCCACAGACAAGTCAGAATGGGAGTTGGAACTAGAATGGCAGGCAACAGTAAACTTAGGATCAACCTTGCGAACTGAGTGTACGTGCTTCGCAACATTCGTCCTCTCATTAGCTTGTGTGTGAGAGGATAAGCTGCAGGGGTACAGCAATAAAAGAGAGAATGGAGGAGATTTACAAGAAAGATCCCAGGATGATTGGGTTAATGTACGAGAAATGTTTTAAGGCTTTGGGCCTCGTTGGACTTTAGAAGGATGGGGGTTGGGGCGGATCTCATTGAAACCTATTGGATAATGAAAGGTCTTGATAGAGTGGATGTGGAAAGGATGTTTCCAGTAATGGGAGAGTAGAACCACAGGGCACAGCCTCAGAATAAAGGGATATACCTTCAGAATGGAAATGAGGATGATTTATTTTAGCCAGGGGGTGATGAATCTGTATAATTCATTGCCACGGATGGCTGTGGAGGCCAAGACATTGGGTATTTTTAAGGTGGCGATTGATAAGTTCTTGATTAGGAAGGGCATCAAAGATTACGGGGAGAAGTCAGGAGAATGGGGTTGAAAGGAAAATATAGATCAGCCATGTTTGTACGACAGAGTAGAAACTATGCATTGAATGACCTAATTCTGCTCCTATGTCTTATGGTCTAAGTGACCACACAGTTTACAATAAAGGCATTGTAAAGTTTCCCAGGATCATAACTTCTTTAATCTATTAAAGTGCATAAAAAGGCAGAAGCCATTCAAATACAGTATTTCAAATTTCATACCACACAGGAGCCATTTATCCCAGAGTCTAGGTATCTGTTAAAGAATACCAATAACATTTCCCACAATTTCTCTGTAATATTTTCTCTCACATGCTCCTCAATTAACCTACTGCACATTTATGGTAAATGGGTGGAAACTGGAGTACATGTGAAAAACCAATGAAGAAATACGAAGCATGTATAAACGCCACGCAGACAGCATTCGAGATCAAGATTGAACCTAGGTCGCTTGAGCTGTGGACCAACAGCATAATCTGCTGCTCCATTGCATAATAAAAAAATACCGTAGACATTGGAAGTAGGAGATGAAAAAAAAGAAAATCTTGGACATGCACAGCAGGTCAGGCATTTTCAAGGAGGGGAAAAAAGGATTAATGTTTCAGGTCATCCACCCAAAATATTAAACTTAGAGAATGTGATTAAGATTAAGGGAGAGAGGGTGCACAAAAGATTCACAAGGATGTTGCCTTGATTGCAGGAGGGGGCTCGAGTGATAAGGAAAGATTGGATAGGCAGGGGCTGTTTTTCTTAAGAGTGAAGGAGGCTGAAAAGCGACATGATAGAGAACATAACATTGAAAGGCCTGGATAGGGTAAACCAAAGATCTTAGAGCGGAGCAAGATAGATCACTCCTGCAAAATCCAATGGACTGACGTGTAGTACGCAACGGAGCGTAACTTCCGCTCTAAGATCTTTGGGGTACGCAGCCAAAGTATGTTTCCCTTGTCAGTGACATCTAAAACTAGAAAACCTTGGTTGAAGGTGACAGGGAGGGTTTGAAATGGATCGGAGGGGTAATTTTCCCCCACACACAAAGAGTAGTTAGTACCTGGAAAGAACTGCCAGAGGAGGAATAGGTGACAAGAATAGTAACAACATTTGAGAAATATCTTGACAGCTATGTGAATGAGAAAGGCATAGAGGAGGGATAGGGCATTAATGCAGATAAGTGGGATTAGTATAGATCGACATAGTGATCGGCATAGATGTATTGGGCCGAACGGCCCATTTCTATGCTGTCCAATTCTATTGTAGTGTACTAGATGTAGTGTACTAGATGTAGTGTACCTTGACCCTTGAATACAGAAAAGGGTGAATTTATTATGGAACAAAGAACAGGTACTTTGGATCCGTCTTCACTAAGGAGGCCACAAACAATTTTCCTGATGTACTAGTGATCAGAGAATCTGGTGTGACGGAGGAACTGAAGGCAATCCACATTTGGCAGGAAATGGTGTTGGGTAGACTGATGGGACTGAAGGCTGATAAATCCCCAGGGCATGATGGTCTGCATCCCAGGGTACTTAAGAAAGTGGCTCTAGAAACCGTGGATGCATTGGTGATCATTTTCCAATGTTCTATAGATTCAGGATCAGTTCCTGTGGATTGGAGGGTAGCTAATGTTATCCCACTTTTTAAGAAGGGCGGGAGAGAGAAGATGCTGGAGTTAATTAAAAAAAAAAAAGTGGCATATTTGCATAGTATTAACAGGATCGGTCCTAGTCAGCATGAATTTACGAAGGGGAAATCATGCTTGATTAATCTTCTGGAATTTTTTGAGGATCCAGTGGATGTAGTGTACCTGGACTTTCAGAAAGCATTTAATAGGGTCCCACTTAGATTAGTGGGCTAAATTAGGGCACATGGTATTGGGTTAGAGTGTTGACATGGATAGAAAATTGGTTGGAGATATATATATATATATATATATATATATATATATATATAATATATTAATGATTTAGATGAAGGGATTACAAGTAACATTAGCAAATTTGCCGATGACACAAAGTTGGGTGGCAGTGTGAACTGTGAGGAGGATGCAATGAGAATGCAGGGTGACTTGGACAGGTTGGGTGAGTGGCAGATGCGTGGCAGATGCAGTTTAATGTGGATAAATGTGAGGTTATTCACTTTGGTAGCAACAACAGGAAGGCAGATTATTATCTAAATTGTGTCAAGTTGGGAAAAGGCGAAGTACAACGGGATCTGGGGGTCCTTGTTCATCAGTCAATGCATGCAGTAAGCATGCAGGAAGCCTGCAGGAACAGCAGAGTGAAGAAAGCAAATGGCATGTTGGCTATAATAAGAGGAGTTGAGTATAGGAGCAAAGAGGTCCTTCTGCAGTTGTACAGTGCCCTAGTGAGACCACACCTGGAGTATTGTGTGCAGTTTTGGTCTCCAAATTTGAGGAAGGACATTCTTGCTATTGAGGGTGTGCAGCGCAGTTTCATAAGGTTAATTCCCGGGATGGCGGGACTGTCATATGCTGAGAGAATGGAGCGGCTGGGCTTGTATACTCTGGAATTTAGAAGGATGAGAGGGGATCTTATTGAAACATATAAGATTATTCAGGGTTTGGACACGCTAGAGGCAGGAAACATGTTCCCGATGTAGGGGGAGTCCAAAACCAGGGGGGCACAGTTAAGAATAAGGGGTAAGCCATTTAAAACGGAGATGAGGAAACACTTTTTCACACAGAGGGTTGTGAGTCTGTGGAATTCTCTGCCTCAGAGGGCAGTGGAGGCCGGTTCTCTGGATACTTTCATTGCGGAGATAGCGGAGTCAGGGGATATGGGGAGAAGGCATGAACGGGGTACTGATGATTGGGGATGATCAGCCATGATCACATTGAATGGCGGTGCTGGCTCGAAGGGCCGAATGGCCTACTCCTGCACCTATTGTGTATTGTGCTTGACCTGCTTGGTATTTTTTTATCATAACTGTGGATGAACTATGTCAACATCCCAGTTCCAGAACCAAGATATAAAGGGGTTGCCTTGAAACTGAATATACACCTATTAGCCCCAAATACAGGCCCATATGCATAGAAACTTCATTCCTTTTGCAGTTTTCAACCCCAAGGTGTCAAAATTACATCCCGAAAACAAGTCGTTACCCTGCAGAATTATCACAGTCCCTGTCGAAGAAAAGGCATCACCTGCACCCATTTTGGGTCATGTCTTGAGGGTGAAGAGAGACACGATCAGTCCAGCAATGGGGAAAGTTAATCAAATCAACTTTGTCTCTAACCTAACCCTAACCCTTGTCTCTAAATGCTTCTGTAAATCCAATTAGTGGTTTCCTTTCCCTCAGCAGGAGCTTAGTTCCATTGTTTCTGGCGAATGCCGTTATGAAAGAAAGTGCATTAAACATTAAAGGAGGTTTTCAGCTAATTCCATGCATGGTGTTTCCTGACACCCTGTGAAAATAGCATTAAACTCAGAGAGCTGTGGTAGTTTCAAATCCCTCAAGAAAACAGTCATGACGTTGAAAGACATCTTAAAATTAACTTGATAACATTAACAAAGATGTCTTCTGGCCATTAGATTCACTTCAAGATACTCTCACATACAAAATCATCCCATCAAGAAGCTGATCGAGGCATCATTTGCTTATGTTACGATTTCAGCAGATGAGCTCAGCCAGCACTAATATATGCAATGTTACAAGAGATGGGAATTGACAAGAAAGAAGGGTCAAAGGCTTGGCTCAGGAATAAATTTGGTTCCACAGCTGCACATTGCTGACCTTCAGATAACAGCCATGAAAGATGGAATCATTAGATTAGTAATGAATAAAAAAAACAAACAAAACATGACACTGCAAAAACTCGGTTTAGCAACCTTAATGGAAACAAACCTTGCATCGAGACTGAGGGGGCTAAAAGGGAAAAGGAAAGATTGTGAGTATACAGCAGCATGATGGGTTGGACAGAGGTTGAAAGGTGAGAGGCGAACCAGATATTTTTTGGGAGGGAAGGAAGGGCACAATGGCCCTCGGGGGGGGGGGGGGGGGGGGGGGGGGGGGGGGGGGGGGGAGGAGCGGGAATGATGAACAATGGGATAATAAAACCAATAGACAGGTGACTGTGTGTGGGAGAAGAGCATCAGGACATGAGTTACTTAAAAAAATGAAATTTAAATGTTCATACCATTTGAGAGTAAGCTACCATGGAAATACAAGAGATTGTTCTTCCAATTTGCATTTGGCCTCACAAAAACAATGGAGAAGGACAAGGGCAGCAATGTTGGTGTGGGAGGAGAGTTGAAATGATCAGTAGCCAGAGACTCAAGATGGTTTTTGCAAACAGCGCTCAGGCACTTCACAAAACTGTTGCCTGGTTTTTGCTTGCTTAGTTTCACCAATGCAGAGCAGGCGGTATTATAATCACCAAATGCAGTAGAGGAGGTTGGAGGCACAGCCGAATCTTTGACTCACTTAGAGAGGCTGTTTATGGATTCTGCATGGTGGCGAGGGAAGAAATGAAGGGCCAAGTGTTGCACTTGATATAGTTGAAGAGGAAAGTGCAGGTGATGGAGAGGAGCAAACCAGAATCATGAAGAATGGTCGCCAACAGTCATTTCAATTTTCCTTCCCACCCACACAGTCCCGTCTGTCCTTCACCTTCTCCAATGCTATGGCAAGGCCAAGCACAAATTAGAAGAATAAAATCTCATGTTCCGCTGAGGTAGCTTACAATCTAATGGTAGGAGTACTGAATTTTCCAATGCTCAGACCACTGGATTCTCCCACACACTCACCAGTTCTGCTGGGTTTAGTACCCCTTTGTTACCTTCCCCCCTTCCCTTATTTGGTTTTGTCTATCATCTACCAGCCACTGGCCTACCTTCCATATGCTGCTGCATACCTAAAATGTTTCCTCTTCCTTCTCAGTCCTGATACAGGATCCTGAAGGAAGACAACGAAGTACTCTTTTTACCTTCTCAGATGCTGCCTAACCTGTTAAGTTTTTCCAGTGTTCTATTTTTTGTTCCAGTCTCTGCTGTTACCTTTTGTCTTCATTGGTAAAGAATTTTGAGGTCATAACCAAAGATTGCAGTTTTTGATTTGAAAATTAATCAACTGCAGATGTTGGCTTACCAAAAAACCACACAAAGTGCCGGAGTGACAGCCAGTCATGGAGCATCTCCGGAGAACGTGGATAGGTGACATTTCAGGTTAGGGCCTTTCTGCAGACAGGATAGTATGTTTCTGGTCAAGATCCTTTTTCAGAACAAATGTCCAACACATCACCTATCCATGGTCTCCAGGGATGCTGCCTGACCCGCTGAGTTACTCCAACATGTTATGACATTTTTTTTTAAAGCAATTTTTGAATGATTGAATTGACTGAAAGATATTGCATTTAAACAGGGCTTTTGGCCCACAGAGTCCATGTTAACCATTGGTCGCCCAATCACACTTCTATGTATCCCACTGTCGCATCCACTCTCTCCACACTAGGGGCAATTGACAGAGGCAAATTAGCTTACAAACCTGCACATTTTTGAGATGTAGGAAACTGGAACACCCAGTGAAAACCCACGTGGTCACAGGGAGAATGTGCAAACTCCATGCAGACAGCACCCGACATCAGGATCCAACTCAGGTCATTGGCGCTGTGAGATAGCAGCACTACCACCCACTTTTTCTCTTTCCATTTGGAAGATCTGAGCATCCAAAAATAGATGTGGGACAAACTATTTGCAGTGTGAAGGTCAACCAATATCATGGCAAGGTAAAGCTGGATCCACGTTTTTATTCCCCCATTAAGCACCAGAGCACCAACTGCTCAAAGTTCTTCGCAAAGAATTAAGATAGTTCATCCTCCTTTCCGCTAGATATACAGGGGCAATACATTTTGTTAACTTTATGAAAGTTCCAACAGTCATTTATTTGAAGTTATTCTTCCTCTCCTTGCAACATGTGGTGCTTTCCAAATGGCAGCTAGGTCTGTGTTAAATTTCAGCCCTCGGACTGAGACTTGAACAACAGTGGAATTTTAGTTTTAAACTTCATTATTCATCTCCCCACTTTTCGTTGCTTATATATTTTTTCTGACAAATCTCCTTTCACAATTTTTGCACAGAGTTGTTCAATATTAGTCCCTTGTGCAATAGTTATCTCCCTCGCTATATAGACAACCCCCTCCCACCCGTAACCATAGTAACCGGGCCTGCACAACCAAGGCAGCCTGGCAAGAGGAACCTCGAGACAAGTAAATTAACACAACCCCGAAACAAAACAAAAGCATTACAAGTATTTTTAATTCCTGTCACACACTAAGTGGCCGAAAAACATGGCCGAAAAACTCACCAGTATCCTGTTACAAATAGGAAAATGTCAGAAGTCAAACGGTCAGGGGATGAAAAGTCATCAAGCTGCAAAGGGCAGCAAAGAGAAAAAAAATCAAACGAACCAACCAAAAAAACCCCTCTAAATTACCCTTTAAAACATAAACTTTCGACTTTCATTCATTCGTGCACTCAACAATTACAAAGCCGTGACTAAAAAGCAAGACCTGCACAAAAGTCCTTCACTCTATATAATTCGAGTTGCAATGTTATCGAAACCGCGCTCAATGCCCAGACCATTGAGACCCTCGATCTTTGTGTAAAGGTATAAAATGAAACGACCACTGAGGGTTTAAACGGCAAGAGGCCCGTGTGTGTGTGTGTGGGAGCGGTGCTGGTGCTCGGGGACTTGTCGCCAGGCCCTGCCCTGCCCGGCCCGGCCCTGCCCTGTCTCCCGTAAACACCCGCCCGCTTCTCCCGGCTACCGTGTGCGTGCGATTTACCCCGTTGGCCGCTGACATCTGGATGATGAGCTGGATGATCTGCTTATTGTAGTAGCGGCCGTCGCCGCCGACCACCAGCACAGCGTCCTGCCGCTGGGCCGGATCCGCGGCCGCTGACAGGATGGACTGGATGAAGTTCTCCGCATAGTTCGCCTTGGACTCGAACACGGAGACTCGCTTCCTCAGGCCGCTTGTGCCCGCCTTCTGGTCGTCGAAGGCGCTGGTCTTCACCGCCAGAATCCTGCTCATTTTCAGCCCTTTTACTTTATCTACGAACAAAGTTTGTTATTGTTGTCGTTGACGGCCCTGTCCTCAAACGCCCCTTTACTCTTCCTCTCTCCTCGTCCTTGCCGGCGCCTTCGCCTTTTGACAGCTCGCTGCTCCTCCCAGGCTGCCGGGCCGGGCCGCGCCGCGCACACGTACGCCGCGCCGCGCCGCGCACCCTGGCTGGCACCCTCCGCAACCTTCTCCAGCGCAGAGAAGCTGCTGATCAAGTTATCCATTCCGCCCTGGAAGGCATCACAACCAAGTCTTTGTGTGCGTGTGATTCTACATGTGCATGGTTTTCTACAATCCAACACCTGGCTGGAGAGTTGGGTCAAATTATCCCACTCTGGAAGGAGACATACCCTAGCTCTAATTCTCCCTTATAATTAAGTGCATGCCGCACAATTTGTATGAGAAAAAAATGCCTATGCTGGAAATCTTAAATACATCTTCCAGAGGTCTGAGCATACTATGTGGCTCTGAGTGTACTACAAAACCCCCAAATAGTCAAGGAGAATTAGAAGAGCAAATTTGCCAGGAGGTTGTAGGCAGCTGCAGGACTAATAAGACTGTGGTGGTGGGGGATTTAAATGTTTCCCATATTGAATGGGAATGGTTTAGATGGGGCAGAATTTGTCAAGTTTGCTCAGGAAAGTTTCCTCAGGCAGGGCTGCCAACTCTCACGTATTGAGCGTGAGAATCGCGCATTTCGCCAAATTCTCACGCTTACGAAAATGTCAAAACTCATATTTGGAGTGGAGTGGAGGGAGGGATGGAAGCGGAAGCAGCGGCGGGGACAGATGCAGACGGGGAGCCAAGGCTGGCAAGTGTTTACCGGGCTGGTGAGTGTTTGCCAGGCCGACGAGTCATGGAGCAGTCTCAGTGCAAGAGTCCCGGGCCATCGGAGGCGTCGGAAGCGTTGCGCCTCTAACATGAGAGTCTCTGTGCCGATTTCGCCTAGGTGACCGGCATGGATCAGGCTGCGGCTCGGTGCATCCTGGAGGACAACCAGTGGCTCAGCACTTCAACTCCCCCTCCCATTCCACATCCGACCTCTCGGTCCTGGGCCTCCTCCACGGCCAGAGTGAGCAACACCGCAAGCTGGAGGAACAGCACCTCATATTCCGCTTGGGGAGTCTGCATCCTTTGGGCTTGAATATTGAATTTTCTCAATTCTGTTAACCCTTGCTGTCTCCTCCCCTTCCCACCTCTCCCTCAGCCCTCGGGCCCTGGCATTCCCTCTATCTCTATCTCCCTCCCCCACCCCAGTCGCACCAGCTTCTCATTTTCACACCACAAACAGCTTACAATGGCTTGTTCCCTTCATCACCGATACTTTTTTGCATATCTTTCACTCATTGTTCCTTATCTCTCCACATCACCGTCTATATCTCTCGTTTCCCTGATCCCTGACCAGTCTGAAGAAGGGTCTCGACCCGAAACGTCGCCTATCTCCTTCGCTCCTTAGATGCTGCTGCACCCGCTGAGTTTCTCCAGCCTTTTGTGTACCCTCGATTCTCCAGCATCTGCAGTTCCTTCTTTAAAACAGTGGCTGCTGGAAGTAGGTACCAAGCACTTCCTGTGGAAGTGTGGAAGATAGTGGCCTTCAAATGGGAGTGGTTGGAGAAAGCATCCTGCTTGCCTGCTAGATTTTCACTTACTGTAACTGCAGGAAAAAATGTTCCGGATGTTGGGGAAGTTCTGAACCAGGGGTCACAGTTTAAGAATAAATGGTAGGCCAGTTAGGACTGAGATGAGGATAAACTTTCTTCACCCAGAGAGTTGTGAATCTGTGGAATTCTCTGCCACAGAAGGCAGTGGAGGCCAATTCACTGGATGCTTTCAAGAGTTACATTTAGCTCTTGGGGCTAGCGAAATCAAGGGTTATGGGGGAAAAAACAGGAAAGAGGTAATGATTTTAGATGAACAGCCATGATCATATTGAATGGCAGTGCTGGCTCGTGGGGCCGAATGGGCCATTCCTGCACCTATTTTCTATGTTTCTATGCTTGGGTATATGGCAATAAAACGCGACCAATTGATTTTGAAGCATTCATGCATGGTGGAGGTATAATGCAGTCATAGAGTGATACAGTGTGAAAAAGGGGTGGGAGATTGCAACCTTCACGTGGTCCGCCCTGTTTCGACGAATGCAATCAATCTGGCGTGCACAATCAAGTAAGATCAAATAGAACAAGTTGTCCTACAACTTTAGGCTGTGCACGCCATATGCAAGAAGAAAAAGAAGGAGACAATGTGAAAACAGGCCCTTCGGCGCAACTTGCCCACACCCGCCAACGTGTTCCTGCTACACTACCTGCTTTTGGTCCATATCCCTCCAAACCTGTCCTATCCATGTATCAGTCTAACTGTTTTTTATATGTTGGAATGCCTCAACTACCTCCTCTGGTAGCTTGTTCCATACACCCATCACCCTTTGTGTGGAAAAAGTTACCCCTTAAAAAGTTACCTCTTAAAAATACTTAAAACAAAAAACATTGAAATCATACTTCTACAATGCATTAAAACATGATTTTAATACATCAAATTTCAAAAAGTCCCTACCTTGGGACACCCCCTCCCACAAGTCAGTTGCTCCACTCCCTTGCTGGGTACCCCCAAGGCCAGTGATCAGTGATGATCGCTCAGCCTCCCCACTTTCAAAGACGCTCCGTGGCCCCTGTTCAGACAGAGACCACTGCCAGATGTGAACTGGGAACTGGGGCCAGTTATCCATGATGTCTGGATCCCAATGCTCAGCGCTTCGTGTTTCGGAGTTGGCTAATGTTATTGATTTGTGATTAGCCTGATTCATAATTAGTTGACAAAACCTTAATTTATTAATCCGGAATATCCAGGGGGATGGGATAAGTGTAATATTAAAATTACATGTGAGATGTCAGGCTGTCTGTCACAACATACAGCCCCGATAACCCATTATTTCCTTCAGTTAAATATTGGGAAGGTAGCACTATTGTCATTTGCCACTCAACTATAATGTTTGTTTACCTCATTGACTATTTCTAAACAACGCCCCCCTCCCCCCCAAATTTATTTGACAGGTTGAATAGAAATGTCCCCAATCGTTGTTTTATTAAATGAACACGTAGATGAACATCCTCAAGGAGTGTAATCAGATTGAAACTGATTCAGATACGATGTTTAAGAGCTTGTTCAAAGAAGGGGCATATCTTAAAGGAATGACAGAGATACTTGCAGGGGAATGTGTGAGGAGGTTATTATTTGTCTTTAGTTTTAACTTGAACCAGGATATCTGAAGATTCAAAGTTTAATATAGTAATTGTGCTGATACTGACTCCAACCAACCACGTAATGAATGTCATCCATTCCAGGGGTTTTATTTTTCTGATGCCATTTAAACTTCATTTGGATTTCAATCATTTAAATGTAAAAGTAATTGCGAATGTGGAGCATTGGAACAAATATTTACCCTCGGTACATATTGACTGTAATATAAAAATGTATCCATGTTGGTAGGTGCAATCAAAACAAAGATCTTTTTATCATTGTTGCATTATGAATACCACAGAAAATATTATGTACTCTCAGGTTCACATTTAATAGAATAATATTGCTTAAATATATAGTTACTGGACTTTGCATTTCGGAAAAGTCCCAGCTGAGAGGAAGACAGCATAATACTGAAAATATTGGGGGTGAAAATGACTTCAGGGCAGTTTGTTAGGAAAATTAAGGAAATGGTAACAGAATACTTATACAGCTGGGTGTGTATAATTTTATGGATGAGAAATTGTGTTCAACCAATTGATGACTTTTTTGACAAAGTAACCAGCATGTTAGATAACAAGCCAATGGATGTAGCAAAAAATTTGGTCTGCGAAGTGCCCCATAAAAGATTACTGCATTAGATAAACACCTGTGGACTTGAACATCCAGGGGGTCAGATATGGGGCTTTATGTGTGGGCCAGATATATTGTCAGTGCAGAGGGGCTAGGAGCAAGGACAAGTGTGCATCCAGAGTCAAGGTCTGGAATAGTACTGGGTGTGCAGTCAAAGCTGGGACAATGAGAGTGTTCAGCACTGAGAACCTAAGCAGGTAAGCAGCTACGATCAGGGTAAAACAGGGGGCCAGGTGTAAGGCTGGGTCAGGAATGAGAGAAGGTATGCAACTGGAGTCCGGGTCAGGAGTAGTTCCAGGTGTGCAGTGAGACCCAGGTTGGTCAACATGGGCCAAGTGTTTGATTATAATCTGATTTCCATACATGAATATACTAAGATCATTCATGTGCTGCACCTGTTGATAAGAGCTTGGCTCTACTGTGGAATGTATAAGTGTAAGTTAAAAGACTCGCCATAGCATGAACCTGATTGCACAATTTCAAGCTGAAAAATGCAAAAGCTCCGTACCCACAGTCGCTACGCTCCCTCTGGCTTGGTCTCTCGCAATTTCTCACTCCCAACTCTCACCCAAAGTTGGCAGCCCTGCCTCAGGCAATATGCAGGGATTCATACACAGGAGGGGCAACACCTGATCTAGTCTTAGGAAATTGGGAGGGGCAAGTGGATGACGTGTTTGTGGATGAGCATTTTAGGACAAGCTACCACTGTTCTCTATTAGGTTTAAGATAGTTATGGATAGAGACAGGGTGGGCCCACAAGTTAAAATATGAAATTGGGGCAAGGCCAACTCTGAAGGTATTACACAGCAACTCACTCAAGTTGATTGGAGTAAGTTGTTTGAAGGAAAAGGAAGTCCAGAAAGTAGGATGTTTTTAAAAGTGTGCTCACAAGAGTCCAGAACCTGTATGTTCCTTTTAGAGTGAAGGGCAAAGCAGGTGGTTGTAGGAAGCTTGGATGACGAGTGAAATTGAGGCTCTCTGATCAAGAATAAGAAGGAGATATGGGATCAAGTGTAGCCCTGGAGAAATGTCAGAAACTGAGGAGCACACGAAAAAAGGAAATTAGGGGGGCATTAAGGGAACAGGAGATAGCTCTGGCAGATAATATTAAGGATAATCCCAAGATATTTTCTAAGTACATAAAGAGAAAAGAGATAACAAGAGAGAATGGAGCCCCTCAGGAATCAAAGCGATTAACACAGGAGAGGCACAGGAGATGGGAACGGTGGTAAATCAGTATTTCTATTCTGTTTTACTGTGGATAAAAAGACATGAGGACCAGGGAACGTGGGGCAGTTAATGGAGGTGTCTTGAGGGCAGTCAGTATTACAGTTGAGGAGGTGCTGAAGATCCTAATACATATGAAGGTAGACATATGTACCACACTTGATCAGATATATCCGAGGACATTGTGGGAAACTAGAAAAGAAATTGCAGGTGCTCTGGCTGAGATTTATGAGTCAATCATTAAATACTGGGTGAGGCACCGGCAGACTGGAGGGTGGCAAATGTTGGGGCTCTATTTAAGAAGGGCTGCTGGGAAAAGTCTGGGAACTACATGCCACGGAACCTCACATCTGTGGTCGGAAAGTTTCAAGAGAGCATTCTGAGAGATAAAATATAAATGCATTTAGATGGACAAGGGCAGATTAGGAATAGTCAGCATGGTTTTGTATGTGGGAGATTGTGTCTCACGATTCTTATTGAGTTTTTGAAGATGTAACCTACAAGTTGATGAGGGCAGAGCTGTAGACATCCATATGGATTTCAGCAAGGCACTTGACAAGGTTCCGCATGGTAGGCTGCTCTGGAAGGTTAGATCGCATGAGATCTAAGGAGAAATAGCTGACTGGATAGGCAGAATTGGCTTCCAGAAGGCAGTAGAGGGTGATGGTGTAAGGTTTTTTGGACTGGAGGCCTGTGGTGTGCCTTAGGGTTTGGTGCTGAGCCCATTGCTGTTTGTCATCTACATCAACGATTTGGATAAGAACGTGCAAGGCATGATTAGCAAGTTTGCAGTTGACACTAAAGTGGGTGGTATTGTAGATAAAGATGGTTGTCAAAAATTGCAACAAGGTCTTGATTGGTTGGACAGATGGGCTGAGGAGTGGTTGATGTAATTTAATGCAGAGAAGTGCAAAGCATTGAATTTTTCGAAGTCTAACCAGGGCAGTACTTACATAGTAAATGGTAGGTCTCTGGGGAATGTTGAATAGCAGAGTGACCTGTTTGGAGTACAAGTACATAGTTTATTGAAAGTGGCATCGCAGGTAGATAGGATGGTTAAGAAGGCTTTTGATACATTGGCCTTCATCAGTCAGAGCATTGAGTAGAGAAGTTGGGATATTATGTTACAGTTGTAAAAGACATTGGTGAGATCACAATTGGAGTACTGTGTTGAGTTTAGGTCACCCTGTTATAGGAAAGATGGTGTTGAATTGGAAAGGTTGCAGAGATTTACGAGGATGTTGCCAAAACTGGAGGACCTGAGCGATTGGCAGAGGCTGAGCAGGCTAGGACTTTATTCCTCCGAGCGCAGGAGGATGAGGGGTAACCTTATAGAGGTGTATAAGATCATGAGAGGAATAGATAAGGTAAATGCAAAGAGTCTTCTACCCAAAGTAGGGGAATTGAGAATCTGAAGTCGTAGGTTTAAGGTGAGGGGGGATTTAATAAGAACCTGAGGAGTAACCTTTTTCACACAAAGGGTGGTGGGTGTGTGGAACGAGCTGCTGGAGGAGGTATTCGAGGCAGGTACTATTACATGTTTAAAAAACGTTTGGACAGGTACGTGGATAGGATAGGTTTAGAGTGATATGGCCCAAACGCAGGTAGGTGGGACTAGTGTAGATGGGGCACGTTGGTCAGCATGGGCAAGTTGGGCCTGTTTCCAAGCTGAATGACTCTATGCATCTAGGTCAGATAAATTACCTAGATTAAAGACTTTAGAATTGGTTGGTCAAAAGGAACACGAAGGACTGGCTATGAGTTAAGCATTTTGGGGGATCCAGAAGGTGGTGTTGCGGCCTCACCTATTGATGCTCTTGCAGCCAGTGGATGAATGCAAAGACTGCAGGGTGAATGAGCAGACAGAAAACCTCAGATGCTGGAATCTTGAGCAAAGCACAAAGTGCTGGAGGAACTCAAACGGTCAGACAGGTGGGTGGAATGGACAAACGATGTTTGGGATCAGGATCCTTCTTCAGACATGGTGAATATACCAAACTGACCACTGCTTTATGGTTCAAAGACCATTCAAATTGGGTGAGTGAATAGGAATGTAATTGTAATACATTGTTAATTAGGAATACATACTGTATAGCACAGTGTCCATATGTAGACACATATGTCAAGGTTAATGACATATACCATCTGCTACATAGGTTGGGATGTTTAGAAGTTGCATAAACACCAGGTTCAGGAACAGATACTTTTCTACAACTATCAAGTTCTTAAACCAATCTTCACAAACCTGCATCTATGTTGACTGCGGAACATTATGGACCACCTTGTGCACTTGTTTTCATTTTAATTTTGATTTGCATTAATGTTTTGTATTTTGCAGGTATTTATTTCTTTTTACTATCTTGTAGAATGTGTAATGTATGTATAATTTATGTTTTTTACAAGTTTGTCTGGGTCTATGTACCTGCGATGCTGCAGCAAACAAGATTTTAATTGTACCTGCACCTCACTGTACTTGTGCATGCAACAATAAACTTGATTTGACATAAGCTGAAAGGTAAAGAGTCAACTTGGAGTGGAAGGGAAATATCCAGTTTCCATTGTCCTTGGTGTTACAAATAACATAAAGAGGCAGCATGTAAATAGGAATAAAAGGACATGGTCATAATGTGGGCAAATGGAATTGGTATAGATGGGGGAAAAAAGGTTGGCATAGTCATGGTGGGCTCCTTGAGACTACAGCATTCAATAAGATCATGGCAGACAGCCACCTCAACCCAGCATTCCCATCTATCCTCAATATATATGTTGGAGTTTATATATATATGTTGGAGATATATATAGATCTATAAAACCTGTCCTAACTTTCTACCTTCTATTAACCTTAGAATATAAAACAGTACAGCACAGGACAGACCCTTCATCTCCTAATGTCCGTGCCGAACATAATACCAAGTTAAACTAAACTCCTCCACCTGCATGTGATCCATATGCCTCAATTCCCTGCATATCCATGTGCCTTCCAAAAGCTTCTTAAATGTCACAATCATATCTTCCTCTACTACCTGTGTACAAAAAATGCCCCACACATATCCTTTTAACTTTATCCCCTCACACCTTAAAGCTATGCCCACGACTTTGAAATTTATACCCCGAGAAAAGGCTTTGTCTACCAAAGCTAGGCTTCTCATAATGTCGTAACTAGGGTTGGTTCTTTGATAGAATGAGGAAAAAAAGCTATAATGTTACAGCTGATAATCCGAAGAATCTTTCCTTGCTTGTGATTCACCTGATTTCATAAGAAATGAACCATAGTCACTGTCCTTTTGTGGTGATTGTCTTGATGACGGAACAAACTATATCTGTAGTCCAATGCATGGAAAGGCAAGAGGCTGCAGAGAATGGTGGACTCAGCCTAGTCCTTTACTGGCACGGCCCTCCGCACCATCAAATACATCCATATGAAATGCCACCCCAAGAAAGCAGCATCTATCATCAAGAATCCCAACTATCCGAGCAATATCCTCTTCTTGGTGGTACCATCTGGCAGGAGATTCGGAGGCCTTGTTCCACACCGCCTGATCGAGGAGCAGCTACTTTCCGACAATTAGCAGGTTCCTGAATTGACTAGCATAACCGTAATCTTACCACAGGAACCTCTTGCACTGCCATGGGCCTGTTTATTATGTATTTTTGCACTAATATCTTATTTTTTAATGGATGTCTTTCTTTTCACTGCCTTGTATAAATTATACATTAACCACACATAAATTATGTTTTAGTCTGTTGCTGAGTCTGTATGCCTATGATGCTGCTGCAAGCAAGAATTTCATTGTTTCTGCACCTCACTAGACTTATGCATATGATAATAAACTTGACTTTAGTTTGCATGTCTCAGCAACTGCTTGGCTGGGCTATGGAACAACTCCCCCAATTTATTTGTGAAGAATGGCAGGGCTGAATGCACCCTTGTCATGTCCAGATCCATTATCCAGGTAGATAATAAATGGTCCATCTGATTTTACTGTGTTTTGTCATAGTAGTTTATTTCAATGGAGTGGCTTGCTCAGCCATTTCAAAGAACAGTTAAGAATCATATCTGACTAGAATCACAAATAGGCTATAAAGATAAGGAAAGCAGTTCTTTGAAGGACATAAGTGAAGCAGGGTTTTTACAACAATTTGGTAATTTCATGATCACCAATGGTGATACACTTTCATTACAGGTGTTTTAATCAATTAATTTTAAATTGCTCAGCTTCTGCAGTCAGATTTGAACATGTTTTGGCTCATCAGTCCAATATCTGAATTACAAGGCCAACAGCCTAACCATTGTACTATCATTCCCTAAAGGAATATGCTGTTGAAATTATAACAAATAAAAGTGCGATCAATGGTCCTGGATGAATATAAGTATTATGGAATAAAAATTGGCTTTCACAGACACATAAATAATAAAAGGAAAATTACAATCGGGATAGAGTCACTAAGAAATAAAATGTTAAAATTACAAATGCTACTAAAAAGACTGATATATTTGTAAATAATTACTTTGCCACTGCTTTTATCAGGGAATCCACATTGTGAACAGGGTATTATAATAAAGGATGGAAATATCTATAAGGATATACACATTGAAAAAGGTAAATAATTGATAAATTAATCATATTTATAAAGGACAAAACCTCTGATCTAGCTGGATAGTTTGCATTCAGCATGTTAAAAGAGATTAGATTGTGTAACAGGGTAATTGCCCCTCAATTATTTGTCACTCTCATAATCCAAGATTACACAGTCACAAATGCTTTTGGATTGGAGGTCAGTGACTCTTTGAGAAAGACCAAGTTCATGTAATGATAGATCAAGTTTAGTTTAATGGTAAAATGAAAATGAAATCCTCAAGAATGTCATAGATATGCATGTAGAGACAAAAAATACAGTAGGATGTAATCAACATGGATTTCAAAAGGGAAGGTTATGCTTGAACCAACTTTACTAAATGATTTAAAGTAACAGGAAAGGGAGCTGTTGGTAGGAAGGTAGATAGATTTCCAAAAAGCCTCTGAAAAGTCACTGCAGGATACACTCAAAGTCAATTTTATTCATCACAAAGTCAAAAAGAAGAAATGGAATGTGAGAGCAAGTAAATAAATGTGTAAAAACCACAAAAAATAGAATGCTTGAAATAGATGCTGGAATAGGTTATTTAGCCCTTTGAGGCAGCTTCACTGATCTTATACAAGTCTAGTTTCTCCTAAAGCCCATATCCCTTGATTCTGTATCTAAAATCTAGTCTCTTTAATCCCAACGTGTAAAGTAACATCAAATTCATAAGCTTATGTAATGTATCGGGGTCTTGTACTTGGGGAAATTGGCTTATAGAACAAACTGAATAAATGCACAAAAGGAAATACACCCCGGATTAAGCCAATCAGTCTATTGAAAAATAATGTGTGAGAGTTTAGAGCTGCTGATAAAGTAGCACTGGATCACAGCCACACGTACTGATATGTTCATGTAGCTATCTATTCATACACTTATTGAGCTGCATGTGGCCAAGTGCAAAGGAGTGACAGCAAACCCATGATACACTCACACAAAGCACAAAGCGAGCTATATGTCCACATGCTTAATTATGGGCTACACATCAAATAAACCAGAGAAAAGGTATTAAAGAACAAACATATGGGATAAGCGCAGCAAATATTCCCTTCTAAACATGGTTAAAATTGAAAGATCAAGATTATAGTACTAAATGGACAATCCATAAGTTTAACATTTAAATCCCAGCACTTAAAATTTTTTAATTGAATTTAGATTAAGTCCCTTCAGAGTTGTGCTGTGAAGAAAAAAAGAATGGTAACATAAGGACCTATTAGTGGCTAGTTATTTCTGTGCTGGACTCTCGATAACTTCAGTGTTGTGTTATGGGAAAGAGGAGATTTGTGGTGTTCAGAATAATTTACGAACAATTTGATTGATCATATGATAGAGTGGACACTGATAGCATTCAAGGAAGTACTCCATCTCTATGTGGCCTTCAACTCCATATCCATTGTTCACTCCGAATCCTCTTCAGGTTTTACAAGGGCATGGGAGGGAAGAGGGGTTGCAAAATGTAAGCTAGTATTACAATACCGATTCAGAAGTCCATTACTGCAGTAATGAGGGAGAATATACTCAAAGGCTCTTCTAGTGAAGCAAGACTGGTAGAGCTTAGAAACCAATAGAGAGCAATCACCTTGCTGGGAATGTTCCTCAGATATTCTAACATTTAAGCAAAAGACAGAGGAGCTGATTTATAGACAAGTCACATAGAGTTACAAGAATAATAGTATTTTAGCATTATGGGATCTCAACTTCCTTAATATTAATGGTGATCACCTTAGTGTAAAATAATTAGAGGAGATGGAATTTTTAATAAGCATCAAGAGAATGTTTTAAGCCAGTGCAGATAGTACTACAGAGAAGGGATTAGTACTGGATCTAATCTTAGTCAATGGAGCTGGTCGATAGGATATAGTGTCATTGAGAAAGCACTTTGGATATAGTGACCATTAGTAAGTTTCAAAGTAGTTATGGAAAAAGATAAAGAAAGACCAAAAAGTAAGGTATTGAATTGGGAAAATATTGTAAGATAGGATTTGATGAAGGTAGACGGGAAGCAGTAATTTGCAGAAAAGTCTACATCGAGTAAGTGGAAGTTATCAAAATGAAATAAAGTTCAGTACCGACGTGTTCAAGTAAGGGTGAAAAGTAAGGGCAGCATCCAAGAATGCTGGAGATCAAGTGATATTGAAGGTTGAATAAAGAAATAAAAGCATATGACAGATATAGAGAACAGGAAATGGGGCAGCCTGTGAGAGTATGCACAGTGTAAGTTGGGTAATTAAACAAAATCAGGGGAGCGGAGCAAGCACAAAATATAATTGGTGGCTACGATTATGGTAAATCCCAAGCATTTTACAACTGTATTAAGGGTAAGATGATAACCAGGATTAAGGCCAATTAGGCCAAAAGTGCAATATGAGCCAGAGAACTGAATCCCTTCTATCTATTTAAGGAGAAAGACGTTGTAATTGAACAATTCTAGGGGGAGGGAAAGTGAAATTCTAAATTCTATTCTAAAAGGAGGTATTAGCTTTCTTTAGAGGCTAAGAAGTAAATCTGTGACATCCTTGACCCTGGCATTAGGAGCTAGCACACCATCCAGAATTCTCATCAAATCCAGATTTGTATTTCTATTCTCCTATCAGATCTTCTATCGCAATTGCTCTCGGACTCTTAGTCCTCCACACTTGGGCACCTGAGCCATGTCCTTTGCTCTAGGTGGACTCTGCAGAGATACACTTAGTCCCTTTTTCCAACATAGAGAAATAGTTTGAGTGGGATGCACATTGAGGTTTCCCTACCTATCTCCCTTGCTTACTGGGACAATACCGAGACAAACTTGAGTCTTTGTATAATCATTCGGTCACCTGCAAAATGTGGCAAGGTCTGAATACTATAACTGGCTGCAAAGTGAAGTCAGGCAACTTAATATATTCTACATTCGCATTGATCAGAAGGCCAATGGGACGATGACATCCGTCCCATCAGACTCCAGTGTGTGCCTCTTCCCAGGGTCAATGTTGCAGACGCTAGATCATTCTTCCTGTGGGTGAACCCACATAAAGCAACTGGCCTGGACGGAGTCCCTGGCTGTACCTTTAGAAAGTGCGGGAATTGATTATGGGAGTAGTCATGGACATCTTTAATCACTCCTTACTCTGTTCTGAGGTACCCACTGCTTCAAGAAGACCCCGATCATCTGGTGCCAAAGAAAAGCAAGATCTCGTGTATCAATGACTACCATCCAGTGGCCTTGACATGCACCATCATTAAGTGTTTGGAGAGGCTGGTTATGTAACACATTAAACCCAGTCTACCAAGTAGCTTTGACCTACTGCAGTTCGCCTACTGCCGCAACAGGTCCACAATTGATGCCATCTCCCTAGTCCTGCACTTATTCCTGGAACACCTGGACAGGAGAGACACCTACATCAGACTTCTATTCATAGATTACAGCTCTGCTTTTAAGACCAATATCCCATCCAAGCTCATCACCCATCTCTTGGAACTTGGTGTCAGCACTCATCTCTGCAACTGGATCCTTGAGTTCCTGACCAATAGACCACAATCAGTGAGGATAGGGGACTAATCATCCTCTATGATAATCCTCAACATGGGGTGCTCCACCAGGATGTGTTCTTAGCCCTTCGTTCATCCTTATAAACCCACGACTGTGCAGCCAAGTACAATTCCAAATTAATTAACAAATTTGTGACTAACACCATCGTAGTGGATCTGATATCAAATAATGACAGGACAGAGTACAGGAAGGAGATTGTGGACCTCGTGGCCTGATGTCAAGACAATAACCTTTCTCTCAATATCAGCAAGACAAAGGATATAGTGGTCGATTTCAGGTAGCGATGCAGTAGACATACCCCGGTATACATTGACGGTGCCAAAGTGGAGATGAAAGATTCAAGGTCCTTGGTATAAATATCACCATCAACTTGTCCTGAACTAGCCACATCGAAGCAATGGCCAAGAAAGCATACAAACACCTCTACTTCCTTCTTAGGATATTCGGCATGTCCCCAACAATTCTCACCAAGCTCTACAGCTATGCCGAGGAAAGCATATTATCGGGATGCATCACGGCATGGTTTAGGAACAGCTCCATCCAAGACCGCAAAAAATTACAGAGAGTTGTGGACGCAGCCCAGACTATCACACAAGTCAACCTCCCTTTTATTGACTCCGTCTGCACTTCATGTTGCCGATAACTCCCTTTTCTCCCCTCTCCCATCAGGCAAGAGGTACAGAAGTGTGAAAACACATACCTCCAGATTCAGGTACAGTTTCTTCCCAGCTGTTATCAGGCAACTGGAGCATCTTATCAACAACTAGAGAATGGTCCTGAGCTGCTATCTACCTCACTGGAGACCCTTGGACTATCTTTAATCTGATTTACTGAACTTTATCTTGCACTAAACATTGTTCTGTAAATCATGTATCTGTACACTGTGGATGACTCGATTGTAGTTGTGTATAGTCTTTCCTGACTCGCTAGCACGCAACAAAAAAGTTTTTCACTGTACCTCAGTACATGTGACACTAAACTACCCTGCCTGATGGGCATTCATCCCTTCTTTAAACATCTTTCCTTAGCTACGCACTGAACACTGCTTATAAGTGTGTTGTCCTTATAACTGTCTCATGGACACACTGCGTCATTGTATGAGAAACTATTGAAGAGACAATGCGTTCACCCGCTGGTTTTCAGTGATTTCATTGAAACATACAACATCTGAAAAGGCTTGACAGACTGAATGCTGTGGCGGCTTGCTCTGGTGGTGGAATTTAGAATTGAAGGCCAGAGTCTCAGGTTTAGAAGTCAGCCATTTAAGGGAGGATGAGGTGGAAGAATTTAGTATGTTCAAAGCTGCAACAGGCAGAAACTAAAAAAAAGGACATATGTTCAGGCCAGCACAATTTTATTGATTTGAGGGGGCACGTGGCCTATTCATGCTCCCATTTTTTGTATAAGGTTCTCAACAAAGGTTGACCAGAATACTGCAAGACCAAATTATCAAGCATGTTTCCATGACAAGTGGCAGGTAACATTCTTGCCACAGGCCTTTCAAGTTATGAATTTCTGTGACAAGAATCCCCAACCACCTTCACTGGACTATCAGCATTGCCATCTTTGCTGAGCGCTGCCATTAAAAGCTTGCTGTGAGGAGTTGGGGTGGAGCCTACCAATAACCAGAAGCTCACTTGAAGCAAGCATATTAACGATGTGGATTCAGGTTTTGATGGTGGATTGCCTTAAATGATTGGCTCACTTCCTTACCCCAACAAGGATTTTTGTAATCTACAAATCTTGAGGCTGAAGTGCTGTCATTCATTTATCGGTATTTACATTGGAACTAAAAGTTATACTTGGCCTTCACTTGGTATCTCACCTGTGGTACTGTGGAGATCACATTGCAATACCAAATTGGTGCAGTGAAAAGTAAGACATTGAGTCATGCTGTCCTTTGCATATTTAAAAACAACTTCCATTTATAAAAATATATTCAATAAAGGAATATCGAAAAGTATTTCACACACAAACTTACAGACTTGAGGACAGAATTGCTATTCAGTGAAATTAAGAAAGTAAAGTAGTGGAAATCAGTGAGATAAAAGCAATGTAGCCTTTCTAGTGAATATTCTAATACAATCTTGACTTGAGGCTAATAGATACTGCAGGGGCATTCAGGGGATCCAGAATTGAGCTACACATGATAAGAAAATCAAAAAAGTATTTTGTTTCTTGAGAGATAAAGTCAACTGATTATAAACCCATTCAAAACAGGGTTTACCCGACTCCCCTTTCAAAATACTTCCATACAATTTGAAAATGTGTCTTAATTAAATATATAGTACAGCAGAAACTTTGTACAAATTTTAAAAAATAGGACATTTCTATGTTTAGATTCAAACTAAAAGTGGGTCCTTGTAAGAGCAGTACGGGTTATATGTTAGCTGACATTTACTGTACTGGGTTACAATTACAGAGCAAAAAGTCATAGAGCAAAGGAATCACTAGTAGGTTAAAGATAGCCTTTGAAGACTTCTTGCTGCCAACATGTCTCAGGCAATTAAAGCATACTTTAAAATAACCTACACTAAGTCTGTTATAGTTCTATGTATAACATAATGTGATCATCTGTTAAATGACAAGATCTTAAACGAGTTGGACAAAGGTCACTTGTTTTAAATCTAAAAGCGTGAAATTTGTTTGAAATCCGGACAATCTTTAAGAGAATTCAGATTCTTGATTTCCCTCCAACTATTTCAAAATGTATTAACAATCTTCCCTGATGTCTCAGTCAGTAAATGTATCATGTGGTGCGGTGCGGCAGTGAGCCATATAAAGCAGATTCCATTTCTGATCCCTGCTTTGTGCTGAATCAGCTGGTCCCTGCTGAGGTGCTAGGTACTCAAACCGATCTCATTGCCCCCATACTAGGTAAGGGGGAAAAATTGATCTTGTTGATAAGATACATAAATACGAATCAGTGGTAATTCTCAGTCGCCAGATGCATAACTCTAGAGTTAAATAATATGCTGATGCTCCATAAAATGTCATCTAGCGCCAGAGACTCAGGTTTGATCCTGACTATGGGTGCTGTCTGTACAGAATTTTATGTTATCCCTGTGACCACATGGGTTTTCTCCAGGTGCTCCAGTTTCCTCACACACTCCAAAGTTGTACAGGTTTGTAGGTTAATTTGGCTTCTGTAAAAGAAAGTGGAAATTGTCCCTAGTGTGTAGGATAGTGCTAGTGTAGGGAGATCGCTGTCAGCGCAGACTCGGTGGTTCGAAGGGCCTGTTTTCGCGCTGTATCTCTAAACTAAACTGAAGAAAGGGAGCTTGGAATTGAAAGCAGAGGGCCTCTTCAACAACAGGATTGGAACCCCCAATCAGTATCAGAAGGTGAGATTAGAATCAAATTATGATCAAACATTGGAACAACTGAGTATTGCACAGTGAATTTACTACTTACACATTTAGGCAAAGAGCCTCCTATTCTTTAGGTTCTTTAAATGAAGTGTGCCTTCTTAAAATGTGTATGTAGTTCCAGCACCTGCTTGACAAAATGCACAGTAATCCAACGGTTAATTCTGTGTAGCTTCTAGAAAAGTAAAGCTGTCATTTAAGTATCAGTAGAACTGAGATATTCAAAGATGGCCTTTTGTTGATAATCATACCTTGTATTGATTGTGAAGGGTTGGTATTGTGAAATTTTGTGTTATTCAGATTCCAAGTGATGGAACGAATGCAACAAAAACTCAAGATCTTGCAGACACGGATAGTTGGCTTTAGGCCAGCAAGTACACACGAGCTAAACGTTTCCACAAGCCATCCATCACCACCTCACATACCAGCTCTTGTAAAAGTGCTTCCATTGTCCAGATCATAATTCCTCTCTCTCAACACATGAACATTCTAAGTTCCCTCTTTTTCCGACTGGCTACCGCTCCTTCCCGTGTAATTGCTTCCTTCACTCATTTCCTGCTACTGCCAACCCTCCTCAACACTTTCTCCTATCCCCGTCACACACCAGCTTCCCAGACTTTCTCCAGCCTACACATACTATAATGCTGGCTCCAAACCTGCTGCCTACCATAGAAATAAAAAAGACAAATGAAAGTTAAGTCAAACATTAAAAATAAATACTTAATCACCAGATTGGGAGATGTCGAGGGAAGAATTAGTTTTGAGGTGAAAAACAAATCAAGAGCGAGATCAACAACTAGATCCAAACATCACAATGAGAAATGCCCCAGAGCCGTAACACAAATTAAAGAGAAAACATAAAGTCAAATGTATCATCAAAATGAAATCAACATTCAAAAGAATCGAAATTTCTTATTATAATAGAGAATCAGATTACTTTACAAATATAATTTTCGGGTGAATTTATGTTCTGTTTTTGATAGAACTTACTATTATGCAAAAAATGTGATGAATTATATGAAAGGAAGCCCTTGCTTGAAATGCACTCATAACATTCTGATTGGTAGTAATGAAATCCAGCACCGACAGGCCCACCGTGCTTGATGACAGAGCAAAACCACATAGCTGCAGTCACAGAGGAGGTAATTTGTGACTATGGCAAGGATTGATCCAGTGTTCCAAGGCAGTTTAAAGGGATTGCATAAGGATGTTCTGGGAGTGATGATGACACCATGAAAGCATTTTAAAAGGAACTGGAGGTGGGGATGAAGGTGGTAGATGAAAAAGACAACAGCAGCTATATGTTTAGGAATGTGTATATGTTGCTCAATATCTAATTATATTATACTATAGTATCACCGATGGTGTAACAATAGCACCCTCTTGTGATCTGAACCTATTATGTCCCCCAGAAAACCTTTGCACTTTTCTAGGGTGAAATAAAACCAGATCAGCCACAAATCATTAAAAGTGTCATCTCACAAGGAACATTACATTTCAGAGTAATATGTAATCAGTTCTCACCTTGATACACATAATTTGGCATGAATAAGAAAACTCATTGCTAGAATGTTTAAGATTGCACTACCGAATCAAGCTTTTCTTGCCAGTTTTTAGTCTACAGTAGTTTTTCTTGTTTTGCCCATTTCAGGTTTTAATAGTTAACTGTTTCAGTCTTCTCTGTAGATAGGAGATTCATCCCTCAGGTTTCTTCCACATTCACTGCAGCTTTTCAAGAAAGATGGCTACATTTCCCATCATTGGGAATGTGGAAATAAATAACTTGTGCCTTATTATTTGTAATAATAGCGGCTAAATTAATGTAGCAGGCCTTCAGTGAAACAAAGAAATCGCATCTCTGTTTGTGGTAAGTTTTCATAATCTTAAGCATTTAGATTTGATATTCATCTTTAATATCTAGTACATTCGTAACAAAATTTCCTTGTGTTTTCATCCTGTGGCATTTTAAATGCCAACAAACCTTATTTTGAGTCTGAAGAAGGGTCTCGACCCAAAACGCACCTATTCCTTTTCTTCAAAAATGCTGTCTGACTAGCATTTTGTGTCTATTTTTGGTTGCAACCGGCATCTGCAGTTCCTTCCTATACAAACCTTTATATTCCCCAACAGAAGACATACAAACCTCATATGAATCTCCAATGGTTGGGTTGCCTGGAGTCCAAGGTTCACCGTTTCAAAATGACGGAGCATTCATACAGGATTGAGACAAGATGAGATTTCACAGAGTAGTGAATCTTCGGAATTCTCCGAGAGCTCTAGAGATACACAGCTCGAGAGATTTTTAAGTATTAAAGTAATTGAGTGATATAAGATTAGTGCAGGAAAGTGGCAATGAGGTATAAGATCAGTTCTTATCTTGCTGAGTGCAGAACAGGTACATTGGCATACCGGCCTTCCTCTATTTCTTATGTTCATATGTTATATTCACAAATCCTTACTAAAATCTCAAATAATGATTACAAAAATACAAAGTGGTCAGAGGTTGAAACTTGAGATGCAGCGATGGCTGCCAAGATAATGAATTTTAGCAAGGAAACAGATGGAAGAGTTTATAGCAAGGGTGATTTTTGAGGAAAACAGTGGTCTGCCTGGTGAAGTCAAAGGACATGGGGAGCTAAGGTGCAGAATAAAATCACCCAGAATGCAGAAACTGGGGAATATGTTATGATGGAACCTCTCAGTAATAAAGTAGACCTAGAGCATAATTGGGTTAATATGTTTTAAGACTTTAAAAGATTGCTGTAAGTAGTGGATTACTCAAACTGGGGCAGGTGCCAGAGAAATAGAGTGAGAGACCAAGTGGAAATTCATGAAAAACATGCATCTTCATGTTATTTGAAAGTACTAATAATGAATGCAGAAACCAGCCAGTAAAGCAAATGGAAGAGTCTCCGGCAAGAGTCACCAAAACATCAATGCATCATAGATATTGGAAAAGGCCTTGTTCTTGAATATGTTTATGAATATTACAATATTAAAGAGATTTTGTCAGTTGCTGACTTTAATAGTTGACCATTGCTGTGTCCTCTGTTGAGAGGAGACTCGTCCCTCAGGTTTCCTTCACATTCTCTAAGCCTTTTAAGAAAACTAGCTATATCTCCCATCGATGGAAGTGTGGAATGAAATAACTCTTTTTATTACTAGTGATAATAGGGGCTAAATTATTGTAGCAGGCCTTCAGTGAAACAAATAAATCTCATCTCAGTTTGTGAGTGATAAGTTCTTATAATCTTAAGAATTTAGATTTGATATTCACATGTTATGTTTACAAAGAGGGCGAATGAGCACCGATCCTCTAGGGCATGGAAAGTTTGAATGAGATGGGTAGGAGGTTGGAGAGATTACCTTCTAAGCATTTAATGCTCAGTGCAAATTAATTCTATGTTTTGATATTGAAAATACCAAAACCAACAAAGCTATTTTCAAAAATAGTATAAAGATTGTTAATGTATTCGGTAGTTACATTTCAAGTACATTAAAAATAAAATGCGCGATGTAGAATTTGGTCAAAATGTATACTTTCATTCCACAAGACGAATGATGTTAGGGTTAAGCATTGGAACACATTCCATTTTAGGTACATGTGTCGGTATCAAATACACTAGAGTTAAGTATGACAAGATGACATTCTTTGGTGTAACCTTTGGTGTATCCGTTACCAGAGCAGTCCGATACTTTTGCATCTTTCACACCAGTCAGGTGATGCCCTAGACTGACGCAGACAAATTACATATGATAATTGAGATTAGGCAATGTCCATATGAATTAAGTTAAATTGTCTTGTTTACACAAACTCTGTTTAATAATCAAATAACTCATCTAGAAAGCAAAGTTCTGGGGGTTTAAACATCCTGCACTTGTAAAGAAAATGCTTCCAAGGCAGCGCAACCACAATGGCGTAAAATGGTAAAAAATTAAACTCTGATAATCCAGCTCCATCTGGACTTTGGTGGTGTTGGCACGATAAAGAAAAGGTGGGAACCAAGGCCACAGTAAGTTTAAAATGAGTATGGAAACAGTGCAGGGAATACAGTAACCGGAGCTTTGATGTGCACAAGGGAATGCAGGAATTGGTTTTTACTGCCTGAAAGACATTTACATAACTGTTTTTCGTATTGCATATATGAATTACTTTATTTTATTATGCCACATTGAAAACCACATCAGTTCGTTTGTAAAGATTATGAACCAGAATTCTATGACATTATTTTAAGTTAATAATTAAAGACGATGCTGATCTTATCACACACATATTTTAACTTTATATTCAATATGTTTAATCTCTAAACATCATTTTTCAGTATGTCTTTAATGTCTAACATTCATTATATATCTGCTCGCTACCCCAGTTCTCTTGCCCCATCCCCATCCCCCCCACATTAAAAACACAATGCTGAAATATAACTTGCTTCCCGTGTAATAGTCATAGAAAAGTACCGCATTGAAACATGCCTTTCAGCCAGAGTCTGTGCCAACCATCAACCATTTTTTAGACTTTTAGACTTTAGAGGTACTGCGTGGAAACAGGCCTTTTGGCCCACCAAGTCTGCGCCAACCAGCAATCTCCCTGTACACAATCCTACACACACTAGGTACAATTTTACAACTTACCGAAGCCAATTAACGTACAAACCTGTAATCTTTATAATGTGTGAAGAAACCGGTGCACCTAGAGAAAACCTACGCGGTCACAGGGAGAACGTATTCAAATTCTGTACAGACAGAACCCATAGTCAAGATTGAACCCATGTCTCTGGCACTGAGGCAGCAACGCTACTGTTGTGCCACCCATTCATTTACACTAATTCTACATTAACCCCATTTTATTCTCCCCACATTCTCCATCAACTTCACCCAGACTCTACCTCTCACCTGCACATTGAGGGAAATTTAACTATCAACCCACGTAAGTTTGGAAGGTGGAAGGAAATCGGAGAACTAGAGGATCCACACAGAGACAAGATTGAACTTGGGCTGTTTTATATCAGGCTGCCATGATTACATAGAGTTATATTGCTGGAGAAAAAGGCCCAACTCTTCCTTGCCAACCAAGATGCCCCATCTAAGCTAGTCCATTTGCCTGTTTGGCCCATATCTATCCAAGACCTTTTTTTATTCATGACACCTCTAAACTTTTCATATCCATATACCTGTCCAAATGTTCCTTTTAAATATGGCACTGCCTCACCCATTTGCACCTGAGAAGAAGCTATGTTGTGTGACATAATGGAATATTTGTTTCAGTTTTGGTATGACAAGTGCTTTGCAAACACGAAATACTGCATCTGGTGGCCTGGACACAATCCCGATAAAATATATTTTAGCAGTAGCAGATGGGCTGGATTGATGGACGGCTGGGAGACCATCTGGTTGCGAGTTATGCTCCAATGTCGCTCTCCAATGCCTATGCTTTTTGGCTACTTAGTTCAAATTCATTTTTGTAGGTCTTGTGCGTCTGTAATTAAGATAGCTCTCACAAACACACATAATGAAAACAATATATCATATGCAGTGATTTCTCATAGCCTCCCTAAAAAAAAGTATTTTTTGCACAGCATGATTTCACAAATCAACATCAATAATTCCCCTTCACTTATAAATGGATATTCCATAGAACTAGATTATAAAAAACATTTAGCCAGCAAATAAATTAGATCAATTAAAAATACATTAAAAGGCACAAAATAGCGACAATTTGACTTGAACACTTTGCATAAAAGAACATTGGCACCCAGATGCGTTCTAATGCAGCTCAATAATGCAGCTCTTTTCCTGCACATTGTTTCAGGTCACAATGCTTTCTGTACAGCTGTAAATCCACTCTTGCCTTTCATCAACGGGCATCACATGTTGACAAACCTACATATAACAGAAATACTAACATTAATAATCCCATTTTATTCTGTTATAATGACATAGGGATGGACACAAAAAATACTGTAAATAATTTCTCCACAATCCTTCCAATGTTAATCTTTCTACGCTCCATTGCATATTGGCTGATCCCAGCCAACATATCATTTAAAACATTGGAATTGCTCTCTTCATTCTATCTGAATAAGAGAGAGGAAAACTAACCCAGTTATTATATTAATCAATATGCAATAATCAGAGTTTGAAATGTTCAATTAGAGATATTGATGTGAGCAAAGTTTGAAATCACAATGATAAAGGAATTGATATTTATACATATAACAATTTACAGAACCTTGGGTTGGGGATTCTTTGTTGCAAAAGGCAGTTTTAATGGGGCAAGACAACACTAACAAAACAAAGAAATCCTGCTGTGTCTTCTACACTATTAAAAATAAAGCTTGTTATTAATATATAGTGACTGTTAGCCTCTCCTGTCATTTGAATGGGTTGCTCAAAGCCACTGCAGCTAAAAGGTTTAAATCTTCCCAATTGATAAATAGAAAGCAAAACACTCCTCTGTTTATTGAAGATTAATCGTTACTTTCCAGGGTGATTCACATCACATATTCTCAATTTTGTAACCACCGAGTAAACTGTGAGACTTAGTGGATGGTCTTATATTAAATCAGTTATCTGAATATAATCATAATTTTGTAATTTGGACACCTAAGATATAGCAATATACCACTTGCCACATAGGCTGGTTTTAGTAACCTGTTTATCACAACAGCTGTGAGTTTGATTGAAATAACACAAGTATTAGTTTTCCCAGCCATCTGTACAGCATTTTGTAAATACAAAAACTGACATAGATACAGTTAAAATTATATTATGCAATTATCATCACAAATGATTTTGAGAGAAAATTAAATATTTGAATTATGTGATTTATGAATGCATGATGTAGGGCTGGAAAATTAATCCACGTTACAGTGGCTTGCAAAAGTTTTCATACCCTTTGAACTTTTCCACATTTTATCACGTTACAACCACAAATGTAAATGTATTTTATTGGGATTTTATGTGATAGACCAACACAAAGTGGCGCATAATTGTGAAGTGGAAGGAAAATGATACATGGTTTTCAATTTTTTTTCAAATAGGAATATTCTTCTTCCTATTTAGTCCTTTAAATTGTCACAATTTAGTCTATAATAGGAGACTTGCAATCCTCTATTATCACATCTCCACACTTCTTGCTCCTCGCTTTAATTTCCCAACAAATGTACTCTTCCAGTTGTTAACAGCCTATAAAGTATATATAGTATTGTAATGGCACGTATTCTTTCTTAGTTCCCACCATGTAGATTTGGCACTTTAGTTATTGTTATTTAGTGTATAATGTAATATTAATATCACAATAAGTGCATAATTAACTGATTCTTTTGAAGAAATTACCCGTGTGAGACAAAAATTAGATTACTAAAGTCTCAGGATAGTTTGAAATAGTTCACTTCAAATAAATAATTTTCAAGAGCAATCAATATCATTGCATAGACAATATACCAACAACTTCCATAAATATTGAAATTAAATGATCAATCATCTGTTTGTTTGTCCATAAAAGGAAATAATACATCAAATTGCATGATTATAGACAATAGGTGCAGGAGTAGGCCATTCGGCCCTTCGAGCCAGCACCGCCATTCAATGTGATCATGGCTGATCATCCCCAATCAGTACCCCGTTCCTGCTTTCTCCCTATATCCCCTGACCACTATCTTTAAGAGCCCTATCTAGCTCTCTCTTCAAAGTATCCAGAGAACCGGCCTCCACTGCCCTCTGAGGCAGAGAATTCCACAGATTCACAACTCTCTGTGAGAAAAAGTGTTTCCTCGTCTCCGTTCTAAATGGCTTACCCCTTATTCTTGAACTGTGGCCCCTGGTTCTGGACTCCCCCAACATCGGGAACATGTTTCCTGCCTCTAGCGTGTCCAAACCCTTGACAATCTTATATGTTTCAATAAGATCTCCTCTCATCCTTCTAAACTCCAGAGTGTACAAGCCCAGCCGCTCCATTCTCTCAGCATATGACAGTCCCGCCATGCCGGGAATTAACCTTGTAAACCTACGCTGCACTCCCTCAATAGCAAGAATGTCCGTCCTCAAATTAGGGGACCAAAACTGCACACAATACTCCAGGTGTGGTCCTACTAGGGCTCTGTACAACTGCAGAAGGGCCTATTTGCTCCTATACTCGACTCCTCTTGTTATAAAGGCCAACATGCTATTCGCTTTCTTCACTGCCTGCTGTACCTGCATGCTTACTTTCATAGACTGATGAACAAGGACATCCAGATCCCGTTGTCCTTCCCCTTTTCCCAACTTGACGCCATTTAGATAGTAATCTGCTTTCCTGTTTTCGATACCAAAGTGGATAACCTCACATTTATCCACATTAAACTTCATCTGCCATGCATCTGCCCACTCCCCCAACCCGTCCAAGTCACCCTGCATTCTCATAGCATCCCCCTCACAGTTCACACCGCCACTAGATTTTGTGTCATCTGCAAATTTGCTAATGCTACTTTGAATCCCTTCATCCAGATCATTTATGTATATTGTAAATAGCTGCGGTCCCAGCACAGAGCCTTGCAGTACCCCACTAGTCACTGCCTGCCATTGTGAAAGGGACCCGTTAATCCCTACTCTTTGTTTCCTGTCTGCCAACCAATTTTCTATGCATGTCAGCACTCTACCCCTAATACCATGTGCCTAATTTTGCCCACTAATCTCCTATTTGGGACCTTATCAAATGCTTTCTGAAAGTCCAGGTATAATACATCCACTGGCTCTCCCTTGTCCATTTTCCTAGTTACATCCTCAAGAAATTCCAGAAGATTAGTCAAGCATGATTTCCCCTTCGTAAATCCATGCTGACTCAGATCGATCCTGTTACTGCTATCCAAATGTGCGGCTAACTCATCTTTTATAATTGACTCCAGCATCTTCCCCACCACTGATGTCAGGCTAACTGGTCTATTATTCCATGTTTTCTCTCTCCCGTCTTTCTTAAAAAGTGGGATATGATAACATTAGCTACCCTCCAATCCACAGGAACTGATCCTGAGTCTATAGAACATTGGAAAATTATCACCAATGCATCCACGATTTCTAGAGCCACTTCCTTAAGTACCCTGGGATGCAGACCATCAGGCCCTGGGGATTTATCAGCCTTCAGTCCCATCAGTCTACCCAACACCATTTCCTGCCTAATGTGGATTTCCTTCTGTTCCTCCGTCACCCCAGATCCTCTGGCCACTACTTTGTCAGGAAGATTGTTTGTGTCCTCCTTAGTGAAGACGGATCCAAAGTACCTGTTTAATTAATATCAGCCTTATCCCTGGTTCTTAACCCTGTATTTTTTAATATTATTTATACAGCTCTCTCTATGTATGGGAATTATGTTATTTATCTAACTGGTGCCAGGAACAGAGGAATTACAGACAGTTTGATTTGATGATATGTTACAGAACTACAAACTCTATGTGTACTCTCTGCTTCCAATTGTGCACATTCAACCGACCGTAGTTGTCCTTGGTGATACTTCCATTGCAAAAGTACGAAGTCCCCGACTACTGACACAGTTCTTACTATTCTCATTATTGATATGAATGATGACTTTGTTTTCAGACTGTAAAAAAAGTACAAAAGGACTAAGTGTTATCAAAAATGAACAAAATGAAATAAATTAATGGATTTATGAAATAAATAGCGAAAATGCTGAAAAATTTTGGCAATTCAAGTTAATGACTTTAGACTTTAGAGATACAGTGTGGAAACAGGCCCTTCGGTCCATCGTCTGACAAACGATCACCTCATACAATACCTCAATCATACACACCAGGGATATTTTACAATGATACCAAAGTCATTTAAACTACAAACCTGTACGTCTTTGGAGTGTGGGAGATAACCAACACGGTCACAGGGAGAACGTACAAACTCCGTACATACAACACCCGTTGTCATGATCGAACCCGGGTCTCCAGCGCACCAGCTTTACCGTTGTGTCACAGTGCTGCATCTTAATGATTGACGGTTAACCAGAAGGGGGTGTGGGGGTGTAATTGAATCAGTCCAGCTTGCCTTGGTAGGGAAGCTTGCAAGAGTTGAAATCTTCTAGCTTTTGAATGGGGAAATTGGCCATGTCCTTGGCGGTAATGGTGATTGTGTGCCTGCACATTCACAATCTCAATTTGTATTTGTGTCAACATTTCAGAAATTGAATTTGTTATCCTTCTTCCCAGAGAACTTTAACACCCCCCCTCCTCACCTCCCAGTCCCACTTCAGACTCCCCTGAACCGTGACAATCGTCCTCTTTGTTGGGATAACATCATTGGTACATCTGTACTTAAGCAGCTTAGCCAAAGCACAGCTAACTCTGGAGCATGCCGCGCCTTTACTGTATTCAATGCCCACAGCTGTTTTGTGATACTAAGAGGAGTAAATCAGCTTGGCAGGTGGGGTCTTCAACCAGTAAATCGGGGCATTCGCTACCTACCTAAGCAAGCTGTAAGTGATGGTGGGCTGTGTTTTGGAATATAGGAGGACACAGTATTTTACCTTAAGCAAACAGGATTTGGGATTGCATTCTCCAAAATAAACATGGACCTAAAAGTTTCTATAATTTCAATTTGAATTAAACACGGTCATGCTATAAATTAACAGAAATTGTTACAATTAGTTTAAAAATATACATACCTTATTTTCAATAACTGAAGTGATCAGTGTTTCAGTCTTGTAAGTGTACATCACTAAAGGGTTGTAACCTTTCATAGCTTTTGGTTCACCTTTTCTCATGACAGTTTTGCAAATAAGTGAATCGAGGAGACTTCCAGTCGGTTCCAGACCGATTGGTGTCAGCTTAAGTTTGCAATCCTCTGCATAGATATCAACAATAAATGGGCAAGCCTATACAGACAAAATTACATATTTTAATGAGAAATAAGATAGATAACACCAATTTACTGAAGTAAAACAATTTATATAATGCTTTAATATCAGAAAACATCCAAACGTCTCTTAACAGGACAAAGGACAAAGGACATTTATTATCACACACACCAATTGGTGTAGTGAAATTTGACTTGCCAATGCAGCACATGAATTAAGTTAATAATCAACATTAAAGAATTTAACAATAAACATAAAAACATCCCCCCACAATGGTTCCCACTATGGGGGAAGGCAGCAAAGTCCAGTCCCATCCCCAGTTCACCCATAGTCGGGTCTATTGAGGCCTCTGCAGTCGCCGCTACGGCAGCCCGATGCTTCAGGCCCTCTCACCGGATGATGAAGTTCTGGTGACGGGTGAACACTCTCAGCGGCCCAGAGTGTCTGGAGCGGCCGCTTCCTCCCCGGAGTTCGCAGGTCCCGTAGTCCACGGGCTGCGCCGGTCGGAGCTCCGACTCTGGCGATCTCGGCGTGAGATCCCAGGCTCCGCGGTTTTTAAAGCTCACCGCCGCCCGCCCGCGGCTGGAAGCTTCAGACTGCAGACCGCAGCTCCGCGATGTTGCAGTCGGCGGTCCCAGCCCTCTGGAGCCCACCGCACGGCGACCCGGGCAAGGCATAGCCTGCTCCACGATGGCGCCCCAGCGCTGTGTACCGCCACCGAAGCTGAAGTCCCGGCAGGAAACGCCGCTCCAGATTGCCAGTAGGCCGCGAGGAAGGGGCGAAGATACGGCCTGGAGAAAAGCTGCATCCCCGACCAGGTAGGTACTGAGAAAATAGTTTCCCCCTCCCCCCCCCCCCCTACATAAAAAGACAAAAATACCTCCAAAAACAAACACTTTAACTAACTAAAAATAATAAAAAGAATGAAAAGACTAACAGCTGCTGGCAGGGCAGCCATACTCGACGGCTCGACTCTGCCTGTCCCACCGGGTTAACCTACAGCCCTGCCTGACAGAAGCTTAATTATAGAAATTGAAACTGACCCACAGGAGGAGATATTAAAGAAGGAGGCCAAAAGCTTGGCTGGATCTAGATTTTAAGAAAGAAGGAGAAAAGAAAGTGTGTTGATGAAGAGAATCACAGAGCAACGACATAATTGGATGAAAGCACAGGCACAAACAGGTGTAGAACTGGAGACAAAACATAATTTGAAGATTGGGTTCATTTGTAGATGAGATTCTATGAAGGGGGAGGGGAAGATGATATTAGTTACAAGCTATGATCATGAAAATATACATATTGGAAATCTGAATAAACAACTGATAGGACAATAAGACAATATGTTTTTTTAGTTGCAGTTGAGGCTGGACTGGAAGCTCAGCATAAATGTGCCTGTATTTGTTAGGGGCACATAGTTGAATGTTTGAATTAAGAAAATACATCAGCACATTGCCAAACAACAAAATACAAGAAGTACTCAGCAGAACAGGTAGTAGCATCCAGAGGCACAGAGGAAGATTCTCTGGAAAATCGGAGGTTGAGGGGAGACTTGATAGAAGTATATAACATTATGAGAGGCATAGATAGGGGAGATAGTCAGAACCTTTTCCCAGTGTGGAAATGTCGCATACTAGAGAGCCGAGTTATACGGTGAGAAGGGGAAACATTAATGGAGATGTGTGGGGCAAGTGTTTGTTCACAGAGAGAGGAGTCGGAGCTTGGAACACATTGCTAGAAGAGGCAGATACGATAATGGTTTTTAAATAGGTTTTTAGATAGGCACATGGAAGTGCAGGGAATAGAGGGATATGGATCATGGACAGGTAGATGAGATCAGTTGGCATCATGGACGGCACAAACATTCCCATTGTCGTACTGTCTTGCTCTATGTTTAACATTTCAGGCCAATAACCCTTCCGCAGTACAAGTACATCATAACCTGAAATACATTTTATAAATAAAAAAGATTTCTTCTTGCATAAACCTAGCAACAGCTGATTCCAGAATCAGTATATACCTAACGTATTTGAGGTAAAATGTATATACCTCAAATGTTCTACATTTATAATTTCCTCATTCTGTTAGGAACTTACTGTAATTAATCAAAATGAACATCTATACCTCTTGCATTTCCAATGCTCTGTTGTAACCCATTGATTCAAGTGTTACCCAGAGATCTGTTGGATCACCTTCCTGATCATTAGCTTCCATCAAGTTCAATTCCATGAAACCCTGGCGGGTTAGTTGGTTCTTCTTCGTGTCAAAGTTTTCTGTGCAGAATATGTAAGTACAAAGTGAATTAATATTTAATCATACCCTTTGAGGATTTTTAAAGAACATTCATTCCAAGGGCAACTCATACTTTTAACCAGATTTAACCCAGTCACTTGTGAGTAATTTGAAGAGGGGTGGTAGTAATAGTGGAATAATTCATTTTCATTGATAATCATGAAATAAAATGATGAAATAAAATTACATTAAAAATGCTCTTCGCTTTCTCTGTCCCATGAAAATAAGCGAGTTCGGTATTCCGACTGCGCATGCCCAGGTCATAGATCACAAGCGAAAAACACTCTCGGCAGTCTTGCCTGCGCCTCATCCGCAGCCAGGACCAAACCGGGGTCTCCGGCGCCGCAATTACTGCCGAACCGCCACTCAACCATCCCCGTCCCCTCCCGAGTGCCCCACTGCCCCCACCCCGTCCGGGGGCGGCCAGAGACTTCGGGAATCAGACGGGAGCGGTGCCCCCAGGCCCACAGCCAGCCCGGAGAAGCAGCGCTAAATCCAGCTCAACTCTACCTGTCCCACCGGGTTAACCTACAGCCCTGCCTGGACTTACGGGAACGACAGCTCAGGCTTACAGTCAGCGAGAAGAAGCTGCACTAACTCCACGGTTCCGGGCTGGTGTCCCGTCAGTCCAGGCAGGGCTGTAGGTTAACCCGGCGAGACAAGCAGAGTTGAGCTGGATTTAGCGCTGCTTCTCCGCGCTGGCTGTGGGCGCCGCTCCCGTCTGCCTCCCGAAATCTCTGGCCTTCCCCGGACAGGGGGGGAGGCCTACTTGGGAGGGGACGGGGATGGTCCAGTGGCGGCTCGGCAGCGGTTGCGGCGCCGGAGACCCGGGTTCGGTCCCGGCTGCAGATGAGGCGCAGGTCCGTGTACATGGCTGCCGAGAGTTTTTATCGCTTGTGATCTGTGACCAATGATTCCTTGCGTTTTTCGGAATACCAAACTCGCTTATTGTCCTTGAATTTCAATTCTCTCATCAATACCAATTTATCTTTGTGGCTTCCTAATGAATCTGTGAACCCTTTTATGTAAGCTTACTGTGGCATTCAACTAACTTCCTCAGCCCAACTCAGTGTTTCCTAAACTTGCTCTGGCTCATCAGCAAATTGTGAACTTGTGCTTCCTAAAGCCATGTAGAGATATGGAAAAAATAAGAGTATTAAAATGTGGGAATAGTTCTAATTATTCTCTGGTCTAAGCAACACCCATTTAGTCACATTTTTGCTCATCATGTTCTCATTTGCTTCAAGGAAACCTCAAACATACCAGTCTCCACAAAATATAATGTAACCTATCTCAATGCCTTTGCCCGGTAGCTCTAACATAACCATCATGAAGAGCTTTGGTATATTAGTAATTGACCACATCTTGCCGGTCTTTTGGGCAATCTAGACTCCTTGGAATGTGCATGCAGGAAAATCAGGTTTACAAAGGATTCCATCTCCCTAGAGTACATTCAGCTCTGGATCACCTTGACAGTGAGAAAACCTATATCAGGATGCTATTCGTTGACTAAAGCTCAGCCTTCAGCAGCATAATGCTGAATAAGCTCATCCTTAAACCTCAGTACCTCGGCTGTGGGGCCTTTATCGGTAACTGGCTTCTGACCGGTGGATCTCAGTCATTTAAAGTTGATCATAACATTTCCTCTACGCTGACCTTCAACACTGGTGTTCCTCAGGATTGAGTGCTCATTCCCTTGCTCTACTTCCCATATGCCCAGGACTGCATGGCCAAGTACAATACCTATTTTATCTTTAAATTCACCGATGATATCATTGTTGTCAGCCAGATCACCAACAACTTTGAGATGAAGTACAGGAAAGATATCAAGAACCTTGTGTCACGGCATCAGAACAACAAACTAGCCCTTAATGTCAACATGTTGAAAGAGTTGGCATTGATTTAAGGAAACCAGAGAGTGAACCCCGTCATCGTAATTTCAGGTTCCGAGGCATCCACATCACCAACAGCCAAATGTGGTCCCTTCACATTGACGTGGTAATCAAGAAATTGCATCGTCATATTCACTTTTGTTGGCATCCGAGAAGATTCAGCATGTCCACAAGTATTCTCTCAACCTTTTCCAGGCGCACGATAGAAGGTATCTTGATGGGTGCACCCCAGCCTGGTATAGGAACTGCTTTACTCTTGGCCACCTGAACCTGCGGAGAGTGGCGAACACATCCCAGTCCAAATCATTACTTCCTTCCATACAGACGATCTTCATGGTGTGTTGTATCAGGAAGGCTGTAAGTGACACCAAGGATGCCTAGCACCCTATCCATTCCCGTATCTCTCCTCTAGCTTCTGTGAGAAGTGGCAGAAGTTTGAAAGAGTGGATGACCAGACTTAGGAACGGTTTCTTCCCTATTACTATCAGATTTCTGAACAAATAACCTCTTTCGCATCTACTTTCGGAAGATGCTGCCACAATCTCTTATTCTCAATGCGACCTCATTCCATTACTGTATCATATAAACATATAACAATTACAGCACGGAGACAGGCCCTCTCGGCCCTTCCAGTCCGTGCCGATCATTTGTTTCCCCCTAGTCCCATCTACCTGCACTCAGACCATACCCCTCCATTCCCTTCCCGTCCATATACCTATCCTCTTTACTTTTAAATGTTAAAATCGATCCTGCCTCCACCACTTCTGACGGAAGCTCATTCCACACAGTCACCACCCTCTGAGTAAAGACGTTCCCCCTCACGTTACCCCTAAACTTCCGTCCCTTAATTCGCATGTCATGTCCTCTTGTTTGAATCTTCCCTGCCCTCAATGAGAAAAGCTTATTCACGTCAACCATAAGCCCTCCCCTATACCTTCTTGCCCCCTCCCCTCCATCCACCCTCCCCTCCATCCACCCTCCCACTCCCCTTCCCATCTCCCTCCCCCTCAGCCCCCCCTCCACCTCGCCTCTCTCCTCCCATCTCTCGCTCCCCTCCTCCCCCACCCTCTCCCTCTCTCCTCCACCCCCCACCCGTCCCCCTGTCTCTTGCCCTTTTGTCTCTGCCTCTCTCACTGTCTCTCCCCATTCTCTCTCTGCCCTCACTCTCTACCCCTCTCTCCCTCTCTAGACGCGCCTGCAGGTTGGGGGCTATGCGTCAGTGAATAGGACAGTTATGGGGTAAAAGGATCTAATTAATAATATTAAAATAATATCAAGGGGGCAGTTAGTGTGGGGGTGGTTAGTGTGTGTGACACCGCCAGCCCCCCCACCGCACATTGGGGGAACTGGCCCATTGCGTCTATACTTGGTCTAGTATCTATTAAAACTGTGTGTGTGTGTGGATGTACCTTAATGTTTTTTTTGCACTACTTGGATTGCACTACATTCTTGCATCATTCTGCTGTTTTGCACTCATCGTATTTATTGTAGTGTTTATCCTGACTGTTTTCATTCTATTTTCCCTGAACTTCATATGAAGAAGGAATTTCACTGCACCTTGGTGTATATGACAATAAACTTATCCGCTTTTATCCGAATCGGATACGTTTAACCATTATCATGACTATAACAGATTAGTTGGGAATTTAGATTTGGACTCAGAGATACATAGCTCAATTTTACTTGCATGATAAAATTCACTTCAAAATTATGTCCCTCTGGATCTTCTTTTTAACCAAACATACTGTATTTCACATAATCATCGACTGTACTTATTCTTCTGTATCACTTAATAGCCATTTTATTTTCCACCTAATCTCTACAAGATTGAATTTTGTAACCTATGATTATTGGTTCTGATCAATCTTGTGCATCCATAACTAAACTTTAATTATCTTTTCAAATTAATGCTGGTGATATCACTAATGGCTGCACAATCCAGTTATTTTCATGATTCTACAGATTTTCCATTGAAAGATTTACCTGGTTTAATAGATTAAAATAGAGCTCATAGTTTTGAAGGTTTAATATAGTGCAAATGCAAATATTATTTGTACTGAATCACTTCTCACACTCGGAGACACTGTAATTGAAAAATAAGGAGTATTCTTTGAAACACTTTGAAACTTTAGTATGCTTGTTTTCTCTGCTACTTCTACAATTTCTTCCTGATGTTTTGTGCAGTATTCTTCTGAAAATCCAGAGCCCTCATTGTCTCTTGATGCAGTACAAGTTGGAGGGAACATCTATTCTCAGAATCACTTTATTTTACATCAATATACAAATATGATTAAAACAGAATTCAAGGTTTAGTATATTTCTGCCAGTTTACATTGATTCAACTGCCAAATGTTTCCCTCTGTGCTATAATTATTCCATAAAACACTATTGGTTAAAATTACAAAATAAATGAATATACTAAGTGCATTTTGCTGCTTCTCATTGACATCTATGCATAATTTTGAATTGCAGGAACTGTTGCTGAAAGTGCTAGAACAAAGGACAAAGGACTATGCATGAAGACAGAGAAAGAGGGCAAGGTACTAAACAAGTACCTTTCATCAGTATTCACCGAATGCAAGGATTTGAGAATAGGAAAATCAGGGAGGGGTATACTAATATCCTAGGGCATTTTGTTATCAACAACGAGGTGTTGGTATCTTAAAGAACATTAAAGTGGATGAGGAACCCCCCCCCCCCTTGAAGAGACAAGAAAACTGATTGCTGTGGTCTTGACAGAGATCTTTCTATCTAATTTAGCCAGAGGCAAGGTCCCAGAGGACAAGAAAATAACCAGTGTTGTGCCTCTATTTAAAAAGGACAATATAGATAAACCAGGAAATTATAAACTGATGTGTTTGGTAGGAATATTACTGGAAAATAATCTTAGGATAGGATTGACCCTGGAAAATCAAAGAGGCATATTAGGGATAGTCAGCATGGCTTTGTATGGGGGAAGGTCATATTTTACAACCTTGATGATGTTTGCTTGAAGTGACAAAGATGACTGATAGGGCAGTGGATGTTGTATTCATATACTTTAGCAAAGATTTTGCCATAGTCTCCCAGGGTAAACTAATCCAGAAGATTAGGGCACATGGAGACTTGGTAGATTGGATTGAAAATGGGCCCTGCCATTGAAGACAGAAGATAGTTATGGAGTGTTATTTTGATTAGAGGTCCCGTGATCAATGGTGTTCCACGAGGATCATCTTTGGATGAAAATGTTTGTTTGTACACGAAGCCCATAAAATGAGATAACTGTCACACAAAAGATAGACACAAAATGCTGGAGTAACTCAGCTTAACAGGCAGCATCTCTGGAGAGAAGGAATGGGTGGCGTTTCGGGTCGAGACCCTTCAGACGCACTCTGAAGAATGGTCTTGGCATGAAATGTCACCCATTCCTTCTCTCCAGAGATGCTGCCTGTTTTGTGCGTGGGAGCCTGGGTGCGTTCCGCAAACACCGAGATGATAATAAACAAAACGTCTGTCGCCGCGGCTGGGATGTCAAATTCTGGGGGTTTATTAGTGTTTAATAAATGTTGAAATTCTCTCTCCTGAATGCCACGCCCCTTCTGGAGGGACTATAAAACCAGGAGGTGTTGAGTGCCTCAGTCAGTCTCTGCAAGATGGGGAGCGAGAGGGTCACGTCTCTGTTTGAGCTGTGAATAACACTGAATGTATGTGTACTAAACTGTGAGTGGTTTTACTGACCTGTCAGTGCCCTTAATGTGGTTTGAAAATATAGTTTGGAAATGCTAAAGCTGTGTTGCCTTTGGTTTGGAAATGCTAAAGCTGTGTTGCCTTTGGTTTGGAAATGCTAAAGCTGTGTTGCCTTTCGTTTGGAAATGCTAAAGCTGTGTTGGCTATGGTTTGGAAATCCTAAAGCTGTGTTGCCTATGGTTCTGAAATGCGAAAGCTGTGTTGTCTAATTAAAGTTGCCTTGCCTAATTAAAGTTGCCTTGCATTCAATATAATTAAAAGTCTAATCTTGACCACTTCCTGTTTGCGCTTTATATTGATTTTAGAAAAAATGCTACCATGACGACTGTGATTTTTGGCCATCTTGCTCAGAGTCCCCTCCGCTCACCAGGTGCCGAGGATTTTTCCCATCGATTAAAAATAAGAGTTATTAGTATTTAAAAAATGTTGAGATTCTCTTTCCTGTCAATCACGCCTTGAAGGCCACGCCCCTTTTGGTAGGAGGGGAGGGGCTGTAAAACCCAGAAGTGTGGGCGTGGCTCAGTCTCTGCAAGATGGAGGAGGGAGAAGTCACGACTCGCTGCCTTTAGTGGCCTTGCACCCTGCTTGAAATGGTATGAAACTGCACTTGAATTTGGTGGTGAGTGAGTGAGCTGCCAGCACAACAGGCTTGAGTGACTGAGCCGCCAACCCAAGAATCCATTCGGCCCACAATGTCCATACTAGTCCCCTGGAAACCAGTCCTTTCAGCCCACAACACCCATACTAGCGCTCCAGAAAGCCCCCCCCCCCCCCCCCCCCCCCCCCCCCCTCTGCCTTCCCCCACTGGCCACCAATATTGGAATTGGTGGTGAGGTGGAATATTGCGTTGGGGGACCAGCCCTCCCGTGTGATGCTGGGACCCAACGGGGCCCACTTAGGCTAGTTATTTATAAATTTCCTTTATTTTGCCATTTTTTACATTTGTATCTTCATCTACAATATTTTAGGGGGGGGGAGATAATAAACTTAAACTTTATCATATGCACGAGAAGTGAGGTACAGGTACAATGGAAAAAAAATGGAATATGGAAATATGAATACAATTAGTTTATTCTTCTTAGAAAACATTCCAATGTAAGTGTTCCTACACATCAATCTGGCTCATAAAAGCATTATTTCAAACCAGATTTGATAATAGGTTTTTATAATGATTTCATGACATAATGAGTATGATGGCCCAATATTTCATTTTTCAAATATCTAATTAGAAATATGTTTTCTTAAATAAAGATATTAAAACATTTTTGAAGTTATAAAACATTGCCTGAGAAATAGGAAATTTAAGGTCCAAGGATAGGGAAAACAGAAACAGATTCAAACAGAGTAAATTTACAAAAAAAAAGCAAAATATTAAAGTCATCCAAGAAAAGCTGTGAAAACAAAAGCACTATAGTGAAAATAATCCTTTCATTGTGGTCACTAACACGAGATGTAATAACACGAGTACAGTGTTCCTTTCCTCTGAAGAAGGGTATCGACCCGAAACGTCACCTATTCCTACGCTCCATAGATGCTGCCTCACCCGCTGAGTATCTCCAGCATTTTTATCTCCCTTCGAGATGTAATAAAGCTCACACGTTGAACTTCACTTCTGAAATTTGGTTCCAGTGACTTCAATGGAAGTAAATCTAAGAAGCAGCGTTCAATAACATTTAGTGCATACTGTACAAAAGAGGAGGAATTTCTTCCCCTATATGTTTTTTAGAAATAATTAGCTGTTGAAATACAGGTCTTTCCAGAAGAATGATTGAAGACAGTTTAAACTACCTTCCTCCTCATAATTATCTTGAGAATATTGATCACTTGATTCTGAGTTTAATGCTGTTTTTTGTGATTTGATCTTTGCTTTTCAATTAGTCACTGATTTAATCTAGTTAAAAACATTGCTGTTTTCTCTTTTTTTTTGGAGATACAGCGCGAAAACAGGCCCTTCGGCCCACTGAGTCTGCACCGACCGGCGATCCCCGCACATTAAAGCTATCCTACACAAACTAGGCACAATTTACACTTAAACCAAGCCAATTTACCTACATACCTGTACGTCTTTGGAGTGTGGGAGGAAACCGAAGATCTCGGAGAAGACCCACGCGGCCACGGGGAGAACATAAACTACATACAGACAACATCTGTAGTCGGGGTCAAACCCGGATCTCCGGCGTTGTAGCTCTGTAAGGCAGCAACTCTACTGCTGCGCCATGCCACCCCAACATACAACAGAGGAGGAATTTTGTCCCCTCTATGTTTTTTTTAGAAATAATTAGCTATTGAAATACTAGACTGGGCAACATTCATTCAACAATATCTTGCAGCAATATGCTATGATAATTGATTTGTTACTATAAGATACTTGTATATTCACTGTATCCAAGATTTTTTTTTAAACACAAAGTACTTGGCTATCAAATCACTCAGCCAACAGCCACTCGTCAAAGTAGGTATAAAAATCTGCCATGATTTGTAGATGGATACTGTGCCACATTAAATCACTTGCCCTACATGCAGGCTATAGCATTTACTTATGAGACAAAATCTCTTTTACCATTTGCTATTCATCATGGATCTGTCTTCAAAATCATTTGTAGACATTTACTTCTTTACAAGGTTGGATTAAACAAAATGATATTCATCGAAACCACCACGAGCCCTTATTAAATATTCAAAGTAGAATAATAAGTAATGATTACAAATATTTTCAAACTTTTAGCATCTAACTGGGAGATTACTTTAGTACTCATTCAAGAATCGAATAGAAAATTAGGAAGACGTACAAGACAATATATTTAAATGCAAAATATGTAGAATGTTTACTATTGTATCCTTAGAAGATTATACATTTCCATGCAGAATTTAAACACTGGTAAAGTAATGGCAAACAATGTTTAGGCCAGTTAATTAGAGTCTGCATTAATACAAAATGAGTAATATGCATGTTTAATATAACTCAAGAATGTCAATCAAATTTTGGCAGGTATGGATCACTTCAAAATTTTTGTACATTGTTCCTTCTTGATGCTTAATTTATAATTATAACTGTTGCAGAGTACAGTTAAATGTATTTCCAAGCATGGATGCATTATCTTTTTCTAAAATTAATGAAAATGGAACTTTCTTCCATATGCCTGAATTTCCAATGTTCATGATAGGCAGCAACATGAATCCACCACCATAAGGCTGACAATCTCGCATGACTCTCACATGCACTCAACTCCCACTCATAAATGTTGTGTAACTACAGTGCCCTCCATAATGTTTGGGACAAAGACCCATCATTTATTTATTTGCCTCTGTACTCCACAATTCGAGACTTCTAATAGAAAACATCACATGTGGTTAAAGTGCACATTGTCAGATTTTAATAAAGGCCATTTTTATACATTTTGGTTTCATCATGTAGAAATTACAGCAGTGTTTATACAGTCCCCACATTTCAGGGCACCATGTTTGGGACTCAGCAATGTCATGTAAATTAAAGTAGTCATGTTTAGTATTTTGTTTCATATCCTTTGCAAGCAATGACTGCTTGAAGTCTGCGATTCATGGACATCACCAGTTGCTCAGTGCCTTCTCTAGTGATGCTCTGCCAAGCCCGTATTGCAGCCATCTTTTGCTTATGTTTGTTTTGGGGGCTAGTCCGCATCAGTTTTCTCTTTAGCATATAAAAGGCATGCTCAATTGCGTTCAGATGAGGTGATTAACTTGGCCACTCAAGAATTGACCATTTTTTAGCTTTGAAAAACTCCTTTGTTGCTTTAGCAGTATGTTTGGGATCATTGATTGATATGTTGCTTTAGCAGTATGTTTGGGATCTTGCTGTAGAATGAACCGCCGGCCAATAAGTTTTGAGGCATTTATTTGAACTTGAGCAGATAGGATGTGTCTATACATTTCAGAATTAATTATGCTACTACCATCAGCAGTTGTATCATCAATGAAGATTATTGAGCCAGTACTTTCAGCAGCCATACATGCCCAGGCCATAACACCCCCACCACTGTGTTTCACAGATGAGGTGGTATGCTTTGGATCTTGGGCAGTTCCTTCTCTCCTCCATACTTTGCTCTTGCCATCACTCTGGTATGTTAATCTTCGTCTCATCTGTCCACATGACATTTTTCCAGAACTGTGGTTGCTCTTAAGTACTTATTGGCAAACTGTAACCTGGCCATCCTATTTTTGCAGCTAACCAGTGGTTTGCATCTTGCAGTGTAGCCTCTGTATTTCTGTTCATGAAGGCTTCTGCGGACAGTGGTCATTTACAAATCCACACCTGACTCCTGAAGAGTGTTTCTGATCTGTCGGACGGATGTTTGGGGATTTTTCTTTATTATAGAAATAATTCTTCTGTCATCAGCTGTGGAGGTCTTCCTTGGCCTGTCAGTCCCTTTGCGATTAGTAAGCTCACCAGTGCTCTTTCTTCTTAATTATGTTCCTTTGGTAAGCCTAAGGTTTGGCTGATGTCTCTAACAGTTTTATTCTTGTTTCTCAGCCTCATAATGGATTCTTTAACTTTCATTGGCACAACTTTGGTCCTCATGTTGATAAACAGGTGAAACAGGTGAATTTATTATGGGGAACAAGGAAATGGCAGACGAGTTGAACAGGTACTTTGGATCCATCTTCACTAAAGAAGACACAAACAATCCCCCTGATGCACTAGTGGCCAAAGGATCTGGGGCAACGGAAGAACTGAAGGAAATTCACATTAGGCAGGAAATGGTGTTGGGATTGAAGACGTCATGACAAGAGGAGTTGAGTATAGGAGCAAAGAGGTCGTACAGTTGTACAGGGCCCTACTGAGACCACACCTGGAGCGCATGCGGACAGGACGTCAAAGTACAAGAAGCCAAAGCCAAGAAGTGGAAGCCAAGATGCCGAACGAACATCACGCCGAACAGCCAAGATACCGAATGGTTACGAACCCAACTGGACATCACGCCGGAAGACTATCACAGCAGCTTGGAGTCACTGCCGCCAATTTAGAAATGCAAGCTCAAGCTCTTCCCCACCCTCCCGTCCCCCCCCCACCCCGGCCAATGATGTGATGGACGTGAGGGTCTGGACCAATCGCTGGCAAGGTCTCGGACAAATCCCGTTTGCCGGTTTTTCGACATCATGTACGTTCTGCGTTTGTCCTTTCGGCATGGTGTCCGTTCGGCTTTGTATCCTTTCAGCCTGGCGACCATTCGGCTTCGTATTCTTTCACCGTTGTGTCCGTTCGGCTTTGTATCCTTTCGGCGTTGTGCCCGTTCGGTATCTTGGTTTTTCAGCGTCGTTTCCGTTCGGTATCTTGGCTTCCACTTCTTGGCTTCCGCTTCTCATCCTTCGCCGTCCCGTCCGGGTACCCACCTGGATAATTGTGTGCAGTTTTGGTCTCCAAATTTGAGGAAGGACATTCTTGCTATTGAGGGAGTGCAGCATAGGTTCACGAGGTTAATTCCCGAAATGGCGGGACTGTCATATGTTGATAGAATGGAGCGGCTGGGCTTGTATACTCTGGAATTTAGAAGGATGAGAGGGGATCTTGTTGAAACATATAAGATTATTAAGGGATTGGACATGCTAGAGGCAGGGAACATGTTCCCGATGTTGGGGGAGTTCAGAACCATGGACCACAGTTTAAGAATAAGAGGTTGGCCATTTAGAACGGATATGAGGAAAAACCTTTTCACCCAGAGAGTTTTGAATCTGTGGAACTCTCTGCCTCAGAAGGCAGTGGAGGCCAATTCTCTGGATGCTTTCAAGAGAGCGTTATGGGCCTGTCCCACTTAGGCGACTTTTTAGGCAACTGCAGGAGACTTTGCAGACGCCACATGTTCGCAGGTGGTTGCCGGGGAGTCGCTTTCATGGTTGTGAGGCGTTCCCACATTCTGGGAACTAGTCGTGGCCTCATTATGGTCACCGTGAATTTTTCAACATGTTGAAAAATTAGCGACAAATAGAATAAAGCCGCCATGGAGAGTAGAGAGAATTCTCAAGCTGTAGGTGGGACGCAAGGAGGTCCTAATGGGTTGCCAGGAGGTCGTACATTCTCGAAGGCTGTAGCCAGTGCTGACCGGTGAATTTCATTGCCTCATTGGGGAAAACAAATGTAAGCAGTAGTTTTCAGAACCAAGGATAACTGACCGATTAATGTTAAATGTCCGCCGAACTTCTCAGCCGTGTATCTCAGGCTTCTTAAATGTTGTCTGGCTTCTTAACAGTTGTCTCCACTCCTTCTCCCTCCCCCTCCCTCTTTTAAAGGACTTACCATACACTGTGCTTAGCCATCTTAATTACAGCGCCAACCTTCATGTTCATTGCGTTGTGTGTCTGTATGACCTTGAGACAGCGCTTGCCCCCCCCCCTTGCCCTGGCCCCCGCGTGTGCGTGTGTGTGTGTGTGTGTGTGTGTGTGTGTGTGTGTGTGCGCGTGTGCGCGCGTGTGTGTGTGTGTGTGTGTGTGTGTGTGTACCACTCTGACAGACGCCGTTCCAGTTGCCGGTTTTTCAGGCAACTGCGGGCAACTTAACAGTTGCCGGCAGACGCCTGAAAAATTGCCTAAATGGGACAGGCCAATTAGATAGAGCTCTTAAAGATAGCTGATTATGGTGAGAAGGCAGGAACGGGGTAATAATGTGGATGATCGGCCATGATCACAGTGAATGGCGGTGCTGGCTCAAAGGGCCGAATGGCCTACTCCTGCACCTATTATTTATTGTCTAAACATTAATAAAAGTTTCCAAAGGTGATGGAAAGACTGGAGGAAAGACTAGGTACTGAGAGCACTTTTATACCTGCATTAAGGAGGCATTTAAGCACACCTGAGCAAATACAAACTGTGAAGCCATGTGTCCCAAGCATTATGGTGCCCTGAAATGGTAGAATTATGTATGAACACAGATGTAATTTCTACATGGTGAAATCAAAATATATAAAAATACCCTTTAATAGAATCTGACAATGTGCACTTCAACCACATGTGATTTTTTCTATTACAAATCTCAAACTGTGGAGTACAGTGGCAAATAAATAAATTAAGGGTCTTTGTCCCAAACATTATGGAGGGCATTGTATATCCAATTTTCGGCAATGATATAATAACCCAAAGATCCATTTGTTGGTCATAGCTCATAGCTAATGTCTGAGAAAGTTAGGAGGAAAAATCTACAAATCACTGGAATGTTTTACTGTAGAAAAATCTTACTTCACATGGCAAGTGGCAGATTTTTAAACACTTTATACACTATATGTTACTTTTAGGAAAACTATTCTAAAAATATTTGATATGGCCTACACTTTTACTTGACCTGCCTGTAGTTCTCCGGCTCGTTCCTTGTTCTTTGGATAAATTTTGCAGTTTATTTAAATGCAGCAATGTTCAAATGCCATAACTACTACATTAAATTAAATTCATCCTTCAAATGATCATAGATGAATACAGAAAAATAATCTACCTCCCCAACCCATGTAAAAATGAAGAAATCTCATGTACTGGATCTAATAAATGGGAGATATCTGTTTTTCATTTATAGAAACAGAAAATAGGTGCAGGAGTAGGCCATTCGGCCCTTCGCGCCTGCACCGCCATTCAATATGATCATGGCTGATCATCCAACTCAGTATCCTGTACCTGCCTTCTCTCCATACCCCCTGATCCCTTTAGCCACAAGGGACACATCTAACTCCCTCTTAAATATAGCCAATGAACTGGCCTCAACTACCTTCTGTGGCAGAGAACTCACCACTCTCTGTGTGAAAAATGTTTTCCTCATCTCGGTCCTAAAGGAATTCCCCCTTATCCTTAGACTGTGACCCCTTGTTCTGGACCTCCCCAACACCGGGAACAATCTTCCTGCATTTAGCCTATCCAACCCCTTAAGAATTTTGTAAGTTTCTATAAGATCCCCCCTCAGTCTTCTAAATTCTAGCGAGTACAAGCCAAGTCTATCCAGTCTTTCCTCATATGAAAGTCCTGACATCCCAGGAATCAGTCTGGTGAACCTTCTCTGTACCCCCTCTATGGCAAGAATGTCTTTTCTCAGATTTGGAGACCAAAACTGTACGCAATACTCCAGGTGTGGTCTCACCAAAACCCTGTACAACTGCAGTAGAACCTCCCTGCTACTATACTCAAATCCTTTCGCTATGAATGCTAACATACCATTTTCCATACCATGCTTTCTTCACTGCCTGCTGCACCTGCATGCCTACTTTCAATGATTGGTGTACCATGACACCCAGGTCTCATTGCATCTCCCCTTTTCCTAATTTGCCACCATTCAGATAATAGTCGACCCTCCTGTTTTTGCCACCAAAGTGGATAACCTCACATTTATCCACATTATACTGCATCTGCTATGCATTTGCCCACTCACCCAGCCTATCCAAGTCACCATGCAGCCTCCTAGCATCCTCCTTACACCTAATACTACCTCCCAGCTTAGTGTCATCCGCAAACGTGGAGATGTTCCATTCAATTCCCTCGTCCAAATCATTAATATATATTGTAAATAGCTAGGGTCCCAGCACTGTGCCTTGCGGTACCCCACTAGTCACTGCCTGCCATTCTGTAAAGAACCCGTTTACTCCTACCCTTTGCTTCCTGTCTGCCAGCCAGTTCTCTATCCACACCAATACCGTGTGCTTTAAGTTTGTATACTAATCTCTTATGTGGGACCTTGTCAAAAGCCTTCTGAAAGTCTAGATATAATACATCCACTGGTTCTCCCTTATCCACTCTGCTAGTTACATCCTCGAAAAATTCTATAAGATTCGTCAGACATGATTTACCTTTCGTAAATCCATGCTGACTTTGTCTAATGATTTCACCACTTTCCAAATGTACTGCTATCCCATCTTTAATAACTGACTCTAGCAGTTTCCCCACTACTGATGTTAGACTAACTGGTCTGGAATTCCCCCTTTTCTCTCTCCCTCCTTTTTTTAAAAGTGGGGTTGCATTAGCTACCCTCCAATCCTCTGGAACTACTCCAGAAATTGAAATATTATCACTAATGCATCCACTATTTCTGTGGCTACTTCCTTGAGTACTCTGGGATGCAGACTATCTGGCCCTGGGGATTTATTGGCCTTTAATCTTTTCAATTTACCCAACACCACTTCCCGGCTAACCAGGATTTCACTCAGTTCCTCCACCTTATTTGACCCCCGGTCCCCTGCTATTTCCGGCAGATTATTTATGTCTTCCTTAGTGAAGACAGAACCAAAGTAGTTATTCAATTGGTCTGCCATGTCCTTTTTCCCCATGATCAATTCACCTGTTTCTGACTGCAAGCGACCTACATTTGTTTTAACTAATCTCTTTCACATATCTATAAAAACGTTTGCAGTCAGTTTATGTTCCCTGCCAGTTTTCTTTCATAATCTATTTTCTCTTTCCTAATTAAGCCCTTTGTCCTCCTCTGCTGGACTCTGAAATTCTCCCAGTCCTCTGGTTGGCTGCTTTTTCTGGCTAATTTGTATGCTTCATCTTTCGTTTTCCCTGATCCCTGATTTCCCTTATTATCCATGGATGCACTACTTTCCCTGATTTATTCTTTTGCCAAACTGGGATGAACAATTGTTGTAGTTCATCCATGCAGTCTTTAAATACCTTCCATTGCACATCCACTGTCAACCCTTGGCCAGTTCACGTCTCATACCTTCAAAGTTACCTTTGTTTACGTTCAGAACCCTTGTTTCTGACTTAATTCTGACTTAATTATGTCACATATATTTCGAAGCCACTGAAAATATGCAGCTCACTTTGGTACACAGCCATTCTTATTGTCTCATTTCTTTTTCCTAGTCTACTCGGCCCATCCATATGATCTTCTTTCAATGTGGCCCTGAAACTACCCATTATACAGTACAGACTTCTTGTTTTAACTCTTCATAATGCTTTTTCCATTTAAAAATATTGTGATTCAGTATTTAAACATACCAACAATGAAAAACTTGCACAAACAAAAAGACTCTTATTTAAAACAGAGTACACAGGAATTATTAATCTACAAATTAAATTGTTCATCTCACCTCGGCACATAGCCCAGGCCTCACTGTCACATTTCTCTCCACTGCTTCTCAACTCAAAGAAGTTGTACTCTTCAAAGCTCAAAAGGCCATTGCCATCTAAATCAATGACTTCAAAGATGTCTGACAGAGCAGTCCTGATCAAAGGAAAGAGTCAAAATTGAGAGTTTGCATCGTCGATATACAGAGGAACACCCAATAACACAATAGATTTTACCCTGCAAGTCCCTAATCGTATATGGTTTTCTAAGCCTCTTGTTACCAAATCCCTAAAAGGTAGGAACTGTAAAATACAGGCAGTCCCTGACTTATGTAATAGGCGAATTATATAAGCTCGGACATGCAAACAATTCACTTGGCCAATCCAGCATAAGTGCGGTATGCTGACCAAGAAGGGCTAAACCTATTCTCTTCCACAAACGGTGTGACCTGCTTTGTATATCCAACAGTTTCAATGTTCTTGATTTCTAACACAGATTATTTTTCGATATTTTGCAAAAGACACAATTATAAAAGGACATATTTTAAGCTTCACTTTCATTTAAATTCTCACCTGAATTCCTTGGTGAGCATTAAGTCACCATTTTCCCTGTAGACTAGCTTGGTCTCTCGAATCATTGATTTATTCCTCTTCTTTAATCTGCAGCCAGTAGTGAATGGGATGAGGTGATAAACTCCTGAACGAAGCTCTCCCTTCCATCCAAATCTCTGTTGTATGGTATTAAAAGATAAATCAAATACCTTGTTTCATTTTGTTAAACAGCTTTTCTTTTTATACCACTAAAATGTAGTCCTGGGTGTTAGTACAAAACTTTCTTTCTTACATCCAGGGGTTCCCAATGCAAATCTAAACTAGTTGATAGGTTCTTTAAATCTGGTATTAAGCTTCAACATAAAATAATTAAATCTGGTTCCAGTTTTTAATCTACATCAAGAAATTGTAAAGTGTAACACTCCTGGACAACTTAATTGGAAAGAGTTGTCGGAATTTTGCATTGGTCAATGTGGGAAAAGGCAAATTGTTCGAACAGCACAAAGTAAGCCACCAAATGCTTAATCTAGGGCTTCATATATAAGGAAATATGAATCTCATTTATTTTCTCACAACTAGGTATGTGTGGATCAGAGTCATTCCTCACTAAAACAATTTTCTCTGACACTTTAGATCTATCTCACAGCGGCAACCTGTATCTTGCACAGAATATCTACTGCAGGTCATGTTGTAGACAGCATAATTGTGAGCAGCAGCAGGTTGTGGCACACATGAAGTGGTACTGAATGGGTTGTCCACATTAAGGGCCATTAACTGCACCCAATAAGGTTACCAACCTGCACATTTTTGGAAACTGGGAACAAACCAGAGCATCTGGAAGAAACCCATTCAAGTTGCTAACCCAGCAGCATTTTAGTCAAAAAGGTATTGGATTCTAAGCATTTACTATACTTTAAAAAATGAAAAAATATGAAACTGCAAAGCACAACCACATTGATGGTAAGGAAAATTGTTAAATTTAATATTAAGTCCTGAGGGCTGTAGCATGTCCAGATAAAATACGGCATACTGTTCTATGAGCTTACATTGGTCTGCAGTGAAGGAAACAGAGGACAGATAGGTGAGAATAGGACAGCCGTTCATATCGGGAACATGCTCCAACAGGTGATGGTGGAATCAGATACAATAACTACATTTAAGAGGCAATTAGACAAACACAAACAGGCAGAGCCCAGAAGGAAACTGTTCTAACGTAGCCAACTAAGATTAGATGGGGAAATAGGTTGGATTAACACAGTGAGCTGAAAGGCCCATTTCAGTCCAATGACAATGACAGAAAATTAAAGTGACAGGAGACTGGAAGCTCAGGGTCACTTTTGTAGACTGAATTGAGTAGTGCACAAAGATGTCGCCAAATCTGCATGCGTTCCTTTTGGCCCTCTATGGCTTTAGTTAAATAACAATTTCTCTAGGTTTGCCACTTATTTTGGCTTTGGCCTAGTGCACTCAGAGAGATTTCTGAAATATTTTCACTTCAGAAAGGCAGTTACTTTCTCACTTGAACATCAAGCTACTTGGTTCTTTTAGTTTAGTTTAGAGATACAGCGCAGGATCAGGCTCTTTAGTTCACCGAGTCTGCACTGAATAGCAATCCTCATACACTAGCACTATCCCACACACTCGGGACAATTTTACCGGTCAATTAACCTACAATCCTCCACATTTTTGGAGTGTGGGAGGAAACTGGTGCACCTGGAGAAAACTCAAGTGGTCACAGGGAGAACGTACAAACTCCGTACAGAGAGCACCCGTGGTCAGGATCGAACCTGGGTCTCTGGCACTGTAAGGCAGCAATTGTACCGCTGTGCCTGGTTCTGTAGGCAGATTTTTTCCCAAAGATAAGTTTAATAATTTAAAACAACTTTTACTAAATAACGGTTACAGGTGAAAGCACAAATTCCAATTCGTGCCTCAGCTCATAAATCCATTGACTGATCCAGGAACCTTACACTTGTGCAATCTGTGGTTCATACAAAGATGGATTACATTTTTATTATCCTGCTGGGTGGAAGGGGAGAAATTCAACCAAGGTTGCTATTTCACATGCTTAAGAAGGTGCCCAAGATCTCAAAAGAAGATAAGACTATACTTGTGTTTTCTGGGACACCTCCCAGCCATGACCATATGAAATGCTACTTACCACAATTAGACATTATTGGATACCTAGATAAATAAAACCCAGTAAGAACAAAAATGGTGCAAGGAAAAGGCAAAATGTACCCAGGTGAAGAACAATTCCCTTGATAACTTGGCTTTTGTGCATTTAATGTTGCTGCCATACACATGTCAAATATATATAGACCACATACACACAACAACCCTTTACCTCTCTATGCAACAATTCATTATTCTTTATTTCTGTTAATAATTCGTACCTCCTTTTCCCGTAATTCTGTGACACACACAACTTCCACAGCTTCAGGATCACCAACGTTCCTCACAACATATAGTGCAGTATCCACATTCATCCAGGATGATAATTTTTCTGAGCAGTAGGAACAAATGTAGTTACTGAGACTTAAAGGCTGCAACTAAAAAGGTATAGTGTATAAAAAGTATTTTTTCTTCTGCTGAAATTTGTATTGGAAGTATGTCATTTTACAGTTACTAAATGAATAAAGATATATTGTGTTGGAGAGAAGTTGTTTAGAATTCAAATAATCTAGTTACAGCATGTTGAATAAAACATTTAAAAATCAATACGGTGTTCAAAATGGTTGGGGAATCATTTAAACATACTTTACATGGGAATTATGAGCCAAAATTAGTCTGCTTCCATTTCATATCATAAATTGTCCTGTCTGAAATTCTGCAACCATACCAGGCTAAATTCATAAAAACCTGATGAAACTACAGAACACACATTTCTCATATTGTGAATGATTGAACTAGATGATTGATGTGCTGCCATTACAATGATTTGTGAGGCTGCACCTGTCAAACAGGAGGGAACTTCCTTAGGATTAGTAAAATATGTATTAAAAACTACATTTTTAAAGGTAACAAAATGTATTGCTCTGCACTATTTTATGCTATTAAATAATACATTCACATTCATTTCATGCATTTTCCAACTAGAACAGTAAAACGAAAAAAAGATAAAATACATATTAGACAGTGCAACATTATGTAGCTACTAAACTTGCAGTTACAAACTTTTTAAAAATAGTTACAAGTTGATAATTTGATTTCCTCTCAGCTAGATATCAGCACCCATGTTCTACCTCACTTAAATGATCATTCTTCAAGTATGAGACTAGGACACAAGTATTAACAATCGTTTGACTATTTGTGGCGCCATAACCCAGTGCGATCATTTGTGTGAAAAGGCATGATTTGTTTGAAATCTAATGTATAAGAAAATCTTGCGTAATTTTATAATTTTTACCATACGGTTTACCATAATATGGGTATTTCTATCTTTGTTCTCACATAAGTATTTCTGGCTTTAGAAGAATGGATATTAATCAGAAACATCAATCAAGCTGATATTTTCCCTCCTTGAAGTCAGAGTGATGAGTTAAAAGAAAGCGGCGATTACCAAGAAGGAAGAAAATGACTTTTCTGAATTATGAACACAGATGTAACATACGAGGTGTGCTGCACAGACCAAAAGGACTCATCTCATTCTTGCATTATGTTCTTTACAAGGAAGAAACAACAGGGAGTAAGGGAGATGATAAAAGGTTGATGGTGAAATGAGATGTACATTTCCTTGTTTCTGTTTCAGAATTTACATCTTGTTGCAAATAGGAAAACAGAAACACTGTAATTACACAGTAGCAAGAAAATTACATGTGGTAAAAGCTATTCAGCCTATTTGTATTCATCCATCCATATAAATCAGAGATTTTGCCTCCATTACTCCGAACCATCTTTTTTACTCATTTGAAGCAGTTTCTTTAACTATTATTCCTTTGATTAAATAGAGGGAGAAAATATTGTCCATCTATGAATATTTAGTGTACATGCCAGACCAGGTCATTTTTGATAAAACTATGATTGCATATACAAAACAAATGAAACATGCAGTAGGTCAGGTCGCATCAACATAATTTGTAATATTTCTGATCAATGATGTGAGCTCATTAACTCCAAAATTGTAACGGCTTCTCTCTCTCTGAGACACAAGGGACCATAGATATTGGAATCTGGAGCAACAATCTGCTGGAGAAACTCAACCTTTGTGTTCCTTCTTATCACATTCTAGCAGCAACTGTCTCCCCCTTCACTTCCCCTCACCTCACTACTTCTGATGCAAACTAGAGAAACACAATCTCATATTTTACCTGAGTATTTCACAACCCATTGAAATAAACAGTGAATTTTCTAATTTTAGGTAACCCTCCTGTCCAATCTGTTTCTCCCTCTCCTCTCTCTCTTTCTCCCCAGGTACTCCCATTTTTTGTCCCCTTTCCCCATGTTCTCCCCTTCCCCCAACTTTTCGGTCTATCTACATCCATTATTTACCTGCCTCTGCCTCACAACTCCATCTCACCCTCCTCTAATCCCAGCTTCTTTATCCATATCAGTTTGTCTTACCACTCCTCCTCTCCTCCTTATATTAGCTATATTCACTCTTTATTCTGCGTCAGACCTTCCATCCACAGATGCTATTCGACCCGCTGAGTTCCTCCAGCAGATTGTTTGTTGCTCTTGCTCCATTGTGTTGCTAAATCAGCTAAACATTTCCAGCACTCATGATAGTTTGTTTTTACTCGAAATATCATTATCATAAAGATAGCATACTGCACATGATTTCTCTTGTGAATAGTTGAGATAATAGCTAAACAGAATATTTAATATTTTATGCTTGTTTGCAGTTTCAAGCTGGTGGTTTTTACCTCATGTCTAAATGCACCCTTATTATTGCAATACTTAAGGCTGTTTTTAGTTATTCCGAGAATACTGCAATGCTATTTTCCTCTCTCAATTTCCACCTGAACTCTCCATTTACTCACATTGATCCAGTCGTTTATCATCTGCTTCCTCTTTGCATGTCCTGATTATCTGGATTTTGCAGCAACATATAGAATTGACACCCATTTTCCTGCATGTGCTAGCTGATATGAAATTTCCATGTACGAGTATGTGAATATCCAAATCCCAAAGGACTGGCAACTGGACATCAATGATTTCCAGACTTTACCCCTTGCAGCAAGTTTTCAATTGAAGATGATTAAAAAAGTGTGATTGTTTTCATAGATGAGCAGAAGGCTGGGTAGCTCATTATTGAAGGACCATTTGCAATGATTTTCATTTTGCTCCTTAAGAATCATTGATGAAATAGCCTTTCCATATTTCACTTAACATGATACTGTTAAAGATATATATCCACTTCTTGGTTCCTGGCTATATAAAATTCCTGGATGATTTTTAATGTTATCCTTTTGTGATTACTGTGCTACAAGTGTGTTCCCTGGGCCATTTACAGATACCTGATCAAGGTACACTCACCCCCCCCCCTCCATTATAAAGGGTTTGCCTAAAAACCCATCTATATCACAATTTTCCATAACCTTTTTTTATTGAATCCCATGCTGTAAGTGGAGATGCAATCCTCTGGGAAGTTATTCACTCAATAGCAAAGTCCCTGCAGGTGAGCACTCCGTAGGTAAGGGATTTCTGATTGCATTGTCAGAAGAGAAAGGGTTGTCATTTTAATTAACTAAAAGTTTGACTTGACGAAGTATCATTGTACAAATGTCAATGGAAGAGATTGACTTTCCAGTTTCCACACTGCACACATTGTGCTTGGCAAACTAATTCAGACAAGAAATAGTCATACATTATGGCTTTGTTTCTAAACCTCTTATATTGACTGAATATTTAACTAGAATATCTTTCCTTATTTTACTTACATGTTGTAAATTGTCCTTCTCCTCAAACAAGCCAACTGGGAGAGCAGATTTTTATTGTTAGTTTAAGTAAACTGTTTTCAATGTTAAATATATCAACCCACAGTAATTACATTGTTGCAGAACATTTGATATATTATACCTTCAGTTTGGCTGAGGTTTAATGGTGCGATGGTAAGAAAAATATTAGTTGTTTGCTGCAATTCCAGTCTATACCGATGACCAACAATTCCACCATCATCTTCCAGGAAAAAGCATCCTTTTGACCATACATGTTGCCAGTTCTAAAATGAAAGGGCATAAATATGAAGCAGAGACCACTTGAACGATCATCGATTAACATAGATGTACACTAAATAATCATTTTAATTTGAAAATAATGAAATATATTGAGTGTGGAATCTTGCAATTGTTTAGTTATTAACCGATCAGGAATTTGATTCACTTAAAATCATGCAAATCTATAGAAGCATAGAAAAATAGGTGCAGGAGTAGGCCATTCGGCCCTTCGAGCTATTCAATATGATCATGGCTGATCAGTTAAAATCAGTACCCCATTCCTGCTTTTTCCCCATATCCCTTCATTAATGCCTTTTCCCCATATGGCTTGATTCATGCTTTTTCCCCATATGGCTTGAAAATGCTAAGGAAAGAATTGAGACATGCTACTGTGAAGATTTGAGCTAATTTCTAAGCAGGTGCAAATGACTATTTAAAATCTCATGGATACAACAAATCTATTGGCCTATCATTCAAAACATGTAAACTTGCATGTAATTTACACATAAAAATGCTTTAAAATTAGTTATTAACACAGGTTGATCTTGAGACATTACATTTTCTGAGGAAATTAACCATCTTCATTTTTAATAAGTATACGTGCATATTTTGAAATATCCACTCAAATGTTTATCGAGCAATACTCAACAGCTTCGAGGAAGCCTGACTGAAATTGGGAGATAAATGATACGAATGCAACGTTCTAGGGCCAATTTTTCCAATTGGACAACTGGAATGTTTCGGTGTCTCCTGCATTTTGGGGAGCCCTTTTAGAAAAAACCCATATCATGATTTTCCATAACGCAGAGCTGCATCATCTGCATGTATTGAGAAATGCGACTTGAAAAAATGTAGTTATTTATTTACCTTTTTTTTACCCCCTCATAAATTTAGAGAGTGAATTTTATTCTGTGTCTAAGATTTTTTGGGTGGTAATTTGTGAACACTGTTAGGGTGAATTTATATAACCTGAACAGATGCAATGCAGGGTTTCCCTGTAAATTTACAAAGCCTTCCAATGGCAATGCACCAGATGGCGCTCCAGACCTAAATTTCCACTCAGAAATTCATGTGACTGGAGTCAGTAGCCTGCAGATATTTAAACCCAAGTCTCCAAGTCCTACACGAATGTAACTGAATAAGTAAATCCAAGACATCCTACCCACATTCCAGTGACTAAACTCAGCTTTGCTGGGGAACACTCCCCTCAAATGCTAAATCTGGTGCAAGACTGGAGTCCACATTTATTCAAATGGGGATTCGCAGCCAAGTAATTTGGAGGTAAAAGTCACTTGAATTTATACACATATTTCTTTATGTTTTAATGAATTTTATTTATTTCAATTCTTTTTTAATGTTTCTGAAAACGTTTAAATTACAGTTCTGGTTTTGAGAAGAAGTAAATCTCTGTTAATCAATCCATGGTGTTCCAGAGATGGGGGCTCAGAATTACACTTCTGAAACTTACTTGCCTGAATTTGTTGCCCGGCCATCAGATGCAGAGTGTTGGTGAAGTCAGCCTACAACTGGAACCAGTCAGCACAGGTGGGTGGAGAACTTGATTTAAGTTACATGAAAAGCAGCACTGCATTCTTTCCACTGAAAAATGTTTTGAATGCAGTACATAACAGAAGCTGTTCTATGTCCTATAGGTCTCACGAGTTATTTTCAAAGTCAACAATGCACTATCTGGGGTAGTAGTGCAAGCAGATTCAATCATAGCATTCAAAATATTCTGCAAGGAAAGTTTGATAGAGGGTGCAAGGGGAGGTAGGGGAGTGAGACCAGGTAGATTGATCTTACCAAGGGATTGATGGACTAAAGATTGCCTTTAATGCTGTAGCCATTCTATAATTTTCTGAACAATGCACTCCTGTGCAGAATTTTATGGAAACAAAAATTAGATGCTCTCTTTTTGGGTATGTGCCTATATTCATGATTTGCCTAGATACTGCAGAAGGATGCTCAGAATCTTTCCACCATTATTCCTCAAAGATTGCAACCTTGAGATTCACCAGTTACCTTTGATGCCATCTTTTTTTTTGAGAAAAACATTTATTCTTCTACTCCTATCCTTCAAGTAATAGCAAATCTGACAAAACCCCAGCTTAACAGAGGCACATTCCAATCCAACATGTCTAGGTCCAAACATATTGGTTTAACAACATACTTCTTTAAACAGAAATCCTTCATGGTGATAGTCATTGGTGCAACAAATCTACCATTTTGTTGTAGATTTTATTCTTACTGTTTGACTTATTAACCACATCCTTCGAACTCTTGCCTTCATATAAATGCATCAAATTGGTGTTCGAACACACTGTCAGACCCTGTCAGTCAATAGCTGTTCCAGGCCAGTAATACTTCTTGATTTTGAATATTTCATCTTAATACATCTAACAATTAACTTTTTTTAAACTTGGTCTCTTTGGAATTTGTACTTCACCATGGTGAACAACTTTCCAGATATACTTCTATTGAAGCTATTAAATGTCAATAGTTCTGGGAAAGCTAACTAATAGTGTGGTGAAACAAATACATTCTTAAAACTCTTTTTCTTTCATTTCACGTGACATTTTCATGACTGTAACGACACATCCCTGAACCCCTACCTTTTCTTTAAAATAAATGTTCAAATCAAATGATAATGTGTATATATACCTCAGATACCATGTACATGTAATGTGCCAACCAAAGTAGAGAACATTACCAGCTTGCTCAAAGATGGAACACTATACAGCCAAGGTGAAATATATTCTTACCCAGAATATGAGGACTCACCTTCCAGCAGGGGTCACTGGATAACCAATATGTGCATAGATTCCAGAAGATGTTTTTACTTCTCTAGCCCAAAAACTCAGGACTATTAGTGCAGAGACCAATTGCCCCAGTATTGAATGGAATTGAATCCATGGTCTGCAGTTCTAATTAACCAAGAACTACATTAGCCCTTGTCCTATTTAGTAACCAAATTAATGTGAAGGCAAACCACTTGGAATAACAATCTAACCAAGTCATGGAAACATCTGAGTAGTATCAGGATGTTCAAGTCAATATTCTCCCTAGTGATCAAGACATTTTCCGTAATCTCACTTGTGTAAGAATTGCTACAACAGTGCATCAGCCATGTGATATTCTCCACACAGTTAACAGCAATGAGGTGTGATTGATGAAGTCACCTCACCACTTTCATCATAATTTACAAGTAAAATGTAATCTGTTTTAACTCTGCTGAACAGATAATATCTTGTAAGATCGATACATTATAAATGTCTGTTTTATTTTTTAAATTTCAGCATCAGAGACAAAAGATTAAAAACAAGACAGACCTACTGATCACAAAGAACAGAGTGAGGCAGGGCTGTAATATATTATGACATCACCATGCCCCAGGCATAATATACAGTTCGGTTAGCAAATGAGTAAAGGGGTGCACAGATTTTAAATGTGGTTGCAGCTGTTTTCTTTAAAAACTTAATTTGGTTATTGTACTAAGATGTTCATTTTTAAAGGAGTTTTTCATCCCCAGTGATAAACATCAATTAATGTTGTGTTATTTTAACCAAGCTTTGCTTAACAAAGTTAATGGGAGTAGGTTTGCATTTACTCAAGAAAGGAATACTTCTGCCTGTGTACCCATAACTATTTATGTTCTTCTCAAAAATGTTTAACCAGCCAGGTAATCTCATATTTCATATGAAATTAAAATGTAATTCTTTAACAAGCTCAACTATATTCTGCAATAAATTTACTACATTCTGCCATATTGTTTAAATAAAACAAGGTTTCAAAATAAAACAACATCAGGGTCTTTCTTGCATCAGATGTCTTTTTTTGGTAGAAGCTATTAATGGGGTAGAATTATCTCCAAAAGAGCCTAAAGGGCATAATTACTTGTAAAGAGAAAGTGAAATACGGTCCCATTGAGACCCTGCATTCAGACATTTAATATAGAAAGGCATGACATCTTTTCTGTTTCATCATATATTTATGCTGCCTTTGTGTTTTGGAGTTGAAAGGTATGGGGGGAAAAGGTGTCAAGTGAGATGTGGCTCTGTTATTTCTCTACTCTACAGCACAAAAATCATCAATGTACAATTTTTACAGTAGGTCTCCAGGCTCCCATTCACAACCAGAGCAGTAGCGTTTTCCAATTTTCTCTCCAAGCATTTACAACTGTTATTGTATTGAACGTCGAAACGAAAATATAACCAAAGTTAAGAGATGAAAGGAAGAAAGAAAATGGAAAAAAAAAAAATCAACATTAACACTACACAAATATTGACTTTACAAAGTCAATATCATGTTCTCTTTACCCCTTAGGAACTAAAATTGAAAGAGGCTGCTTCGAGTTTTGTAACAACCAACTAGTATGTGCAAACAGTCAATATTTCTTTTCTGGAATATTTCATTTTGATCATATGGATCAAAAATGAAAAGAAAAAGCAACATTCTCTGATATGCAAAAAGGAGTCAATGAATACAATTAATTTATCTGCAGAATTCCCAACAACTTATAAAAATACTTTTATCTACCCTCATTGTGTGGCCTACGATTTAATTTTTCCATTATATCATACAGTATATCCACTGGTAAATATATAATACATAATTGCCTGAAACAGATTTATTTTTTCACTTTCATTCTTTTTTTTTTGGTTTTTAATTTTTGCCCAAAAGCTGCTAAAATATCATGCGGCTTTGTGTATACCAACAGGACCATTATTACAATGTTTCCTGGTGTAATCAGTGAAAAGATGAGAAGAAATATATTCAATAACTATTCTCACTGTGAAAGAACAATAAAAATGTTACACCTTCTTAATGGGTATTAATGTGTGGCAAGCCTTTGCTACTTCACTTCTCTGGCCCCTCAATAATACAATACGTACTTTGTCATTCCCTCTGATAATCATCTCAAAATAAAAATTAACTAAATGTATTCTTAAGTTTATAATTGAGCCTTCTACCAGCAAAGACCACCAGGGGCGCCAGGGAGATCGCCAACCCTGCCGGCAGTCTATTCGTTTTTTCACCTTTTTGTTATTTTTAGCGCCTGTTAAAAGTTTGTTTTTATGTTCTTCGGTTTGTTTTATATGTGGGGGGGGGGGAAACTTTTTTTCAAATTCTTACCTTCCCGGAGATGTGATCAATTTTCGGATCACATTCTCCGGGCTCTGCGGCCTTCCATCACTGGAGCTGGGAGCCGCCTCGGACTGTTGTGAGCCCCACCGCGGGATGCGGACTTAACATCGGAGCAGATCCCTTGCCTGGGATCGTTCCCACTGCGGCCTGCGGACTTACCATCATGGGCTCGCAGTCTCGGGAGAGGCCGAGTCGGGAGCTCCAATGCCGCAGAAGGTTCGTCCAGCCCCGACGTGAGGTTCGATCGCCCGGCACGGGGGAGCTGACATCCCCCCCGATGTGGAAGCTGATCACCTCGACGGGGAGGGCTCGAACGCCGCCGGCTACGGGAGTCAAGACCATCCCGTCAACGGAGGGCTCGAGGCCCCCGACCGAGGAAGAACAAAAGGAAGAGACTTGAACTTTATTTCGCCTTCCATCACAATGAGGAATGTGTAGGAGTCCCTGTGTTGGATGTTCATGTTGAAATGAATTTTTGAGTCTGTTGCTTTTAATTGTATGATTGACGGCAGTGAAATTCCTCGTATGTTGCAAAACATACTTGGCGAATAAAATCTGATTCTATCTTAATATCCCACTTCTTAGTCTTTATTTTTGCTACAATTTAGCATGTCTTTTCTTTTTTTGTCTCATGTGCTGAACTGCTCTTCCTGATTGATAACATCATTGTTGCTAGACAATAGAGATCTCACAAGAACGCAAGAAAATACCTTTCATAATACCATGTTGACCAAGTATAATTATGTTTAGCTTTCTTAAATGGTTAGTACTTTTCTCTTTGATTATTGACTCTGGCATTTCACCAAAAAAGGTGTTACATTAACTGGCCTATAGTTTCACGCTTTTTTGAAGAAGGGAGTTACATTGGTGTTTTCAAATCAGCTGGAGCTCTCCTAAAATACAGCAAGTTTTGAAAAATTTCAACTAATAGGTCCACTATCACCACAGCCACCTCATTTGAAACCTTGGATGCAGGCCATCAGATCAGGGTTATTTTTCTGCCTTTTGCCTAGGGACTTTCTCCAATACTTTATCCATTGTGATTGGAATTTTTACAAGTTTCTCGATATTATTTGACATTAACCCATGTGTTATCTTGGGCATATTTGCAGTGTGACTAAAAACAAAACATAGCTTTAACATTCATGCACTACCTAATTTCACTTGGCTTTGTGGCAAATTAATATTTTTGCAATTGACTACTTCACAAAATATTTTTTTTCCATGTTTAGATTTTAAAAGCTCCAAGACTGCAATACACCAAAAAGTTCAAATGATCACCAGGATAAATCTTGAGTATATTATGAAGTGAATCAAGATGCTCAGGAGCATTCTCAAATATATATACACATAAATACAGCATTTTTACTATAGTTTATCACCTTTGTGATTTTGTTAAATGGAGGTGCTATATTTATTATTTCTGTACCGACAGTTTCACACCAGCGTACAGCAATTCATGACATTGAATATTTAGCTGCAGAGAATTAGGATCAGCGACACCTGTTAATATCATTCAAAATAGCGTGTCACCACATACTATCTGTACTTAATTTAAAGAATGGACACTTCGGTATGGTACCCAAGGTCAGCCAGCACCGTTATATTATGTAGGCTTGATACGTTGAGACAAAAAGTAGGGTAATGTTATCAAATTAATATCACTTGCTGACTGCCTCAGTACTGCCATTTGTCTTTTTGTTTCAGATTTTCAGCATTTACGGTTTTTTGCTTTTTTTAAAAAATTGATATATTTCATTGATCTTATAACCTTTATTGGAAAGTATTTTCAAAATTCATAGCATATGTACTACAATAAGAAAATAATGTCTATTCAATTTTAATACAAATATTGCATGTTAAAGTAACCAGTAATCAATAATATCACTACAACAGCTTGAGATGTACTGCAAACGATGTCCTAAGGGACATTTTGCTGTTCCTATGCTTCTTTAAATGGAGCCAATGGATCCAAATAACATTTCATTCATTATGTGGCTATTATTTTGAGTATTGACTCACAAATCTATAGCTAGATAACATTTTTGCACTCAGACTATTTATTTGAAGGATACATCAAGCAATGAAACAGCTTCTTCGGATTAAAAACAGTTTCAATGAAATAATGAATAATTTCATTCCATTTATTTCATTACCATTTTATTCGGAGGAATCTTTCCAAAGCTCCATTATTACCTTTACTACTTGGCCAAAGATAACACAAACAATGCTGAATTTGGATTTTTAACCGAACAGACAACCTGAATGTGTATTTCTCCCACCTAAATTTTATTTATGCACTTACCCAACTTTAAAAAAAATTCTAACTATATGAAAGGATGTGCTTTATAGATCCAAAATCAGAAACTTTGAAAATTACCTTTATCGCTTTGGGTTCTGGCAATTTAAGATTCTTTGTAATGGTAGCTCCCATATTAATGACTGAAGAAACAGAGGTCCTATGACTTCGAGGAGTTGAAGGTTTTGATGAAAATCTGGCATCACCTGGAATAAAATTAGGAATGCAGTGAGAATCTGCATGAACATTATTATTCTAACAATCACAGAACATAGAGCAACATAAAGGTGCAGCTGCACTACAAATACAATTTTTAACCCGATTATTGCAAATCTATCCCCAGGTATATTCCTTATCTCTCCAATCCAAAAAGGATGCTTCCTTTAGGTATACTTGCATCCATTCACAAAGTATTAAAATAATCCTGCCAATTAGAAAATCCTCAGGAGTTAAACTGACATTTTTCATTTCACATTTGTGCCATCTGCCAAATAATTAACGTGAGATTTGGTTTTAATAAAAATGTCAGAATTGTTTTAAACTTGAATATTAACGTAATTGCATCATAGATATTTCAGTCTGAAGAAGGGTCACGACCCGAAACGTCACCTATTCCTTCGCTCCATAGATGCTGCCTCACCCACTGAGTTTCTCCAGCATTTTTGTCCAGCATAGATATTTTGGAAGTTACACATTAAGGAATGCATAATAAAGGTACAAACTGCTGTTTCAAAACAGAAAGGTTACCTGATTAAGTTTACTTAAAATATTTCTCTGACATGTTATTTAATATTTTCAAGACATAACAGTAAATTACAATTGAATTTATATTGAATAAATGTGTGTACTGGCATTTGCTGTAATTCCAAAGGTTACACTGTCTAACATAGATTTTAAATCGGAATTTGTAATTTAAACTCATTGAAATCTTCAAAATGAAAGTACTGATTTTTGTAGTATGTCACAGATGATACAAATAAATATTGTGGCTGTGTTTACCTTTTCTGGGAATTGTTTCAGTCTCTGGATTTTGAGAAGATTCCACCAGTGATTTTCTTGAAGGCAAGGATAAACATTCAAGTGAAGTCAAACTTCCAAACTGTTGTTGTTTCATCTTGGCATCAGCATCTAATCTTGCGACTGCGTACTTCTGACTTTTTTCAATTGTCATCAGAAATAATCTACAAAACTGAAGTGTAACATAGTTTTCCTTGCCAAATCAGTGTAATGAACAAATTCCAGAAAACTTAAAATGGAAAATAATATCTACTCCTCCATACCCTTGCAGAAAATAATTACCCTTGTATTCTCTATTAAAATGAAAATGTGCTAATTTGGATTCACATGACACGTTCAAACTCCACTTGTAAATGCAAATTGCTCGGTTTTATAAAAATTGGTCGTCCCATAGAAGAAAATAATACCAAGATTTTAAAAAACAGGTTGGAGAAAAGTAAAAATCAGTGTATTAAGCTAAGTTACTGCAATTGTGCATTTTAGAAGTGTATAGATAGTCGCACAAAATCAATAAGATTATAGTTTTAATAAACTGCAAGGAGAATGAGAATGTATTATTTCAATGGATATCAATAAGGACTTGAAGGTGTGTCTATGCTTGTACAAAAGATGTCATTCCCATGTGGGACCAAAAATGGCAGACCATGCCCATACGTGCCTTCAAAGTACATCCAAACATGATCGATCTCTTTTAAATAATATACAAAGTTGCAATGGTATTGCTAAGAAGATTCACTCCAATTGCAACATTTTGATCACTTGGCTTTTGAGTTTCAACAAATGTTTTTACCATTTACAATTCTATGCCACATATAATGCAAAATGTCTGAAGTCACTTAACAAGAGCCATACAAAATGTTATTTGTCAGATGGTGAAAAGTTCAGTAGTGGATTTTAGGGTTAGGGTTCCAGCAGTGATTTTGTTGAAGGCAAGGATAAACATTTAAGGAGTGTCTTAAAGAAGAGAAGAGGGATAGAGAGGTCAAGAGGTTCTGGCAGTGAATTCCAGAGCTTAGGGCCATGGCAGCTGAAGGCACAGCTGCCAAAGGCAAGTGATTAAATTTGGGGATGAACAAGAGGCCGGAGTTAAAGGAGCACAGATAGCTTGAAGGGTTACAAGCCTGGATGAAATTACAGAAATAGAGAAGGATGAGACCATTGAGGGATTTGAAAATGAATGAGAATGGTAAAATTGTGGCTTTGTTTAACCAAGAGTTAAAAATGATCAACAAGCAAGGAAGTGAGGTGTAATTAACAGCAATCAAAATCTGTTTTGGGCTGCTAAATCTAATTAGTGCCACTATTGAACTCCAGTGTCATCTGCTTTTAGTTCATGTTATATACATAGCTGAATGAAGAGGAATTAAAAAAACAGGAACATAACAGATATTTTAGAATGGGGCTGAATACAAATCTGAACTAATTGGCCAAAATGATGGTCTCTCTGCTATAACTTCAACTTAGTTTATTGCTACAGTGCTGAGATTTTGATTCCCCCTAATGTGCAGTTAAAAATTACATTGAGAAGTGCAGGAGAGCAGGTAATTTGTTCTCTGTTTTGCACTAGAAAGAGAAAATATAGTCAAGGCCTATATTAAAATAGAACCAAATCTCCTGGGTTAAATTGATCGATTTGGAAGCCTCGTCATCACTAAATTCATTTCAATACAAATGGACATCAGCATTTGAATATAATGCTCCAGATGTTGCAGTTAAAGACAAATGTGATGAACTTCTTGTCCGCACTTTCCAGTGGTGTCTGCAGGGAGACGCAAGAGACTGCAGATGCTGGAATTTTGAGAAAAAAAACAAAGTACTGGAATAGCTCAGCTGGAGGGAAATGAACAAAATGTTGCGGGCTGGGATCCTTTCATAAACTGAAGCTGCATGGCCCACTGCGTATCTGCAAAGGATTTTGGCTCTTTGCTACAAAGCATAGAATTATATTTCTGCATAACCGATCAGAACACAGAATTAATATAAACAGTATGAACTGAGTGTTAGTGAATTCAATACAAAATCATGTCCAGAAAGCTAAATAAGAGGGGAAATAGTTGATAAGGAGGAACAGAAAAGGCAAGTAAAAATATCTTATTTTTTATAAAATCTTCACCAATAATTAAAACCTGAACAATTGAGACCCTATTGAACATAATTATAAAATCTATTAAAATACATTTAAATTACATTAAAATCCTAACTTCTCTGGCATGTTTAATGGGTAACCAAGTACTGCCATCTCGTGACATACAATGTAGTTGAATGGTAGATCGACCAGCAAAGCAAGGAATTGGAAGACAGACAACAACTTCCCGATTTCCACTTTTATCTTTATATGTGCAGTCGCAGGGAATTATTTCTGCTTTAATAATGGTGAACACAAAGAGCTAAACTATTGTTTTAAAATCACAAAACCCAGTTCAACACTGATGTCCCATTATTTCACAATATAGCTTCAGGTAGTAGTAATTCTTTAATATGCTGCACTGTACATATTACGCTGCACATACAGAATAGTGGATTCCACAGCATCAGTAACTGCACAATTCTAATTCATTTCTGGTCACTATGGAGAAATCATTCTGCTGCCTTTTAGAGACATAGTTAAATGAATCGCCCAAAGCTATTATTTACAGCACTGGTGTCTCTAGAGAAACATCACCTTGATGTGTTTCTTCCTTGACCAGGAGAAATTCCATCATATTTATATTACACCAATCGTGCTGCTATTTTCTATACTAAATTAAAGGGAGGATAATCTTGTACTCTCATTTAGAAGGATAATGTTCTGATTTTGAATTCCTGGCAGGTATCTCTGCTTACTGGAAAAAAAAAATCAGGAATTCAAATTATTGTTATTATTTTTAATTATTACATTCTAATTATTTTAATATATTCTCTGTATTTGCAAAATGCATATCCTATCTTTAATGTCTATATTTCAAGTAATGTCACAGACATCAAAAAAACTAATATTTAACCATTAGAGCTAGAAATTTCTAATTTGTAGAATATCGGAAAAAATAATCCCACATGCACTTCAGGTAACAAAAAAACATTTACAGCCTGTTTACTAATTTTCCACACAAAACACTGAATAAGATTCATGTTCTTCCAGTCGATGTTCAGCTTGCATTCTGTTTTTTTAAATTTTAGGTTTTGCTGAGGAATGTGCTTTTTTTGTGCGTTTGGAAAATTAGAACATTCTTCATTCAGAAAAACCTCAAACAAATGCATTTGTTTTATAAATATTTCTATCATTGATTGCAGGTAAATTGGTAAATATATTAAATAATGCCTGCACATTCAAAGCAATCCATTGATACTTATTTTCTAACCCAGGTTTATCTCACTACCTTAAGGTATGAGTCACTTCACTGATGAGGATGCACAATACTATTGATCAGTGGCATACCTGCATCTCAGAAGCTGCAATCTTCAGGCAAAATGCATGGCTGGTGGAATAAATAACATGTTTTCAACAAAGAACATAGAATGGCTGATGCACACTAGTACCGTATGGACTCAACAGAGTACGGTCTTGGTCAAATGGTAAGGAGGTCCAAAATGATTCAAGACCAGACTCTATTAACATGGATTTACTAATGAATATATACACATCATTTTTCCAGTAATTTTGTTTTCTCTTTGCTTCTCCCCTTCACTGAACTATCTTAATTGTGTCCTCCAACCGTCAGTTTCCCTTCTTCCATCTCCTAAATACATTGCTGGGCTTCCCCCATCCCACCACAATTGTGATAATATGCTTTGTGGGCTCTTGCAAAATCTCTTTAAACAAAATAGAACTACACTATCCCTCAAACAAAATAAATATTAGTTGACCATTTGATAATTCATGTCTGCTAAACGATTCAAGAAGAGACATCAGTGGTCTAATGGTACTTTATATTGTCACATGTACAGAGGTACAGTGACACTTTTTTTGGCATACAGTTCAGTTAAAGTATTGCTGTACATAAACACATCTTAGGTTCAGTACAAGTGTATAAGGTTAGGGCACTGAGATAGTACAAAGTAGTGCCAGATTGTGGCACCATCTTCAGGTCTCACTTGATGTAAATGCAGAGTTTTTAACCTGGCCACGTAGGACAACTATCCTGGCATTGCAGGACCAGCCTGGCCAAACATAGCTATGTATCCTCCACTGCTGCTCCACCGCTTCAGGCAGCTGTCGCATCTTGTCTGCGCGCTTGGCCTCTTAGAGCTGCACCTAGTCCAGCCGCACCCTAGGCTGCTGTAGACCTTCCTGTGTCCCATTCCTCCACCGTAGAAGTGCACTGCACTGCCACCCACAGCTGGTTCATCCACTGGCCCTTTGTTCCTTGCGTCCGCCACTGCCGCCATCTTGGATCTCTTTACCCATCCTTCTATCTGAGCTTTGGTGATGAGCAGGGCTGGGTGATTTGCCCCTTGAGGACAGTGGGCGAGCCAGGCCTGTGGTCAGAGGATATGCGTGACACCACAGTCTGCCGTGTGGCACCGTGGTCATATCTGACCTTGTACCTTTGCAGCACATTATTTTTCTATTTGAAGCAATGTAATGTGAGATGGATGAGAGGATATCCATGAATATGGTTGAAAGGTTGACATGGAAGCAAATGTCCAAAAAGGCTGGATAGCAGAGAAATTAGATGAGAATGGAGAAGCTGAATTTAAAGGGAGACATAAGAAAACAAATTGAGGATTTGGTTAATTCAAAGGTTGTAAAATGAAATGTGGAAAGATACAATCACAATAGGCAAATGAAGATGGGTCATTTGAGAGAGAATTTAAATAAGGTATGGTGAAGTAATTTCAGAAGCTAGAAGGAGACAATACCAGAGGAGAAGGAGGATCAAGGCATATTTCACAATTAGGCCAGGACACTCTAGTCTTGATCAAGAGGATTTTGTTGCTGTGAAGCAACATTGATATATTCAGCAAATGAGTCCAGCTGCAATAACCTCAATATACGTTAGGAGGCAAGATAAATGCAAGAACTACCCTATGTAAAAACTATGTTACATTTCTATACCTCATTATAGTCCAATTTTCCATCATTATTACTATCAGCTTCATCCATAATCATTTTCACTTCTCCACGTGTCATTCTCTCACCTTTCTGCAAATAAAACAACAGCACAATTGGTCATGCGCAACCAGGATGTTATGTAAAAAAAAAAAAAAAAATCACTGACTTTTCAAAAGTACTTTTCAACTAAAAAAATTACATAGCAAAAATAAATACTGAGAAGAACTCATTGAGTTTATACAAGATTATCTGGAAAAATAGCAAATCTGCTCCAGTCAAATTGTTATTTTTCATGAAGGACTCGGGTATCAGGAAATACAAAATTCAAACTCTGGAAGTTAGGAGTACAGAAGGAATTCAAGGGCAACTTTTCCGAAGCAAAAGATTAATCAAAATGAAATCAATCACTAAGAAAACAAATTAGAACAAAAGGAGTTTAAAAAAAATCCAAGATGGTAGTATGGTGGTACTGGAATCTATGTTTTGTAATCTGGCATGTTAAGCCTAATGTTCCTTTCCTGATCTTAAAATCTCTGCTCCTTTAATGTAAACAAGTCAGGAAAGTTTCATGAAGGAAAAGTTAAGTTAGGTACCTTCGAATCAATATATAGTCTTCAACCCTATAAAATAATAAAGCTCATATATACCTCTTTAATGAGTTTAGAAAAACAGCTTAAAGATGAACTGCTTCCATGCCTTGCTCAAAGAAAATGAATATTAATTACAATAACATGGCATCTTACAGAACATCCAAAAGCAGTTTCTGCTATTTGATAATTAAAATAACAGCCAATGTGCCTACAGCATGGCCCCTTAAATAGCAATGTAATAATGACCCACCATTCAGACATAAATATTGCCAGAACACTGGGAACAAAGTTCTCCTTGCATAAACCATGGGAAGATTCATCTGAGAGGGAGGACAGAACATGACTCAACATATTTTCTGAAATACCATGCTTTATCAGCAATACAATGGGCTGTCAGTTTTAATTCTATGATTAAGTCTCAGCAAGATAGCAATAATTTTGCTCTCATGCAATTCTTGACCTAGAATTTTAAATCCACAATTGGTGCACTGTGGAGTGTCATCCTGGTGGTTTACACAACTCCCCAATACACAAACTTCATTTTCATTTTGGCAGGTAGACTTTGTGGCTTGAGAAAAATGATTCCACAATTTCTCAGGCTTGTGTTCTTCAACAGTAAAACTCAAGTTAGGCAGCATCTGTAGAAGCAAATGCACGGTCAAGCCCCTGCATTATAGCATTTGTAGTCTTTTGTGTCTCTCTTGTATTTCTCCACCTTCCCTTCCTCAAATATACTATTAACATGAGAGAAAAAAAATGAAAAATTGAAAAAAACTGTATGCACTGTGCAGAAACAGCGTGGAGCAGTGGTGCAGGTGTAGAGGTGCTGCCTTACAGCACCAGAGACCCGGGTTCAATCCTGTGCTGGCTGTATGGAGTTTGTACGTTCTCCCTGTATCCACGTGGGTTATCTCTGGGTGCTCTGGTTTCCTCCGGCACTCCAAAATCATACTGGTTTGTCAGTTAATCGACTACTGTAAATTGCAAGTTGTTCTTAGTGTGCACAATAATGCCAGTGTATAGGGTGATCATTGGTCGCTGTGGGCTCGTTGGGCTAAATGGCCTACTTCCACGGTGCATCTTTAAAGTCTAATGTCTTAAAGTCTAAAATCAACACATAGTGTGTGCACAGGGATTCAAGTTAGAACCATAATGATTTCAACACCATAATCCCAACCAAACTCATCTCTAAATTTCTGGGTGTTAACGAAGAAACTGCAGATGCTGGAGATTCGAGGGTTACACAAAAAGCTGGAGAAACTCAGCGGGTGCAGCAGCATCTAAGGAGCGAAGGAGATAGGTGACGTTTCGGGTCGAGACCCTTCTTCAGACTGGTCAGGGAAACGACAGATATAGACGGTGATGTGGAGAGATAAAGAACAATGAATGAAAGATATGCAAAAAAGTATCGATGATAAAGGGACAAGCCATTGTAAGCTGTTTGTGGTGTGAAAATGAGAAGCTAGTGCGACTAGGGTGGAGGAGGGAGATAGAGATAGAGGGAATGCCAGGGCCCGAGGGCTGAGGGAGAGGTGGGAAGGGGAGGAGACAGCAGGGGTTAACAGAATTGAGAAAATTCAATGTTCAAGCCCAAAGGATGCAGACTCCCCAAGCGGAACATGAGGTGCTGTTCCTCCAACTTGCGGTGTTGCTCACTCTGGCCGTGGAGGAGACCCAGGACCGAGAGGTCGGATACGGAATGGGAGGGGGAGTTGAAGTGCTGAGCGACCGGGAGGTCGGGTTGGTTTTTGCGGACCGAGCGGAGGTGTTCGGCGAAACGATTGCCAAGCCCCCGCTTGGTCTCACCGATATAGATCACCTGGCATCTGGAGCAGCGGATGCAGTAGATGAGGTTGGAGGAGGTGGAGGTGAACCTCTGTCGGACCTGGAAGGACTGCTTGGGTCCCTGAAAGGAGTGGAGGGGGGAGGTGCAGGGACAAGTGTTGCATTTCTTGCGGTTGCAAGGGAAAGTGCCCGGGGAAGGAGTAGAGCGGGAGGGGAGGGAAGAATTGACAAGGGAGTTGCGGAGGGAGCGGTCTTTGCGGAAGGCAGACGGGGGGGAGATGGGAAGATGTGGCGGGTGGAGGGGTCACGTTGGAGGTGGCGAAACTGGCGGAGGGCTATCTGTTGTATTTGCCAGCTAGTGGGGTGAAAGGTGAGGACCAGGGGGACTCTGCCCTGTTTGCGAGTGGGGGAATGGGGAGAGAGGGCAGTGTTGCAGGGTATGGAGGAGACCCTGTTGCGAGCCTCATCAATAGTGGGGGAGGGGAATCCCCGTTCTCTGAAGAATGAGGCCATTTGTGATGACCTGGTGTGAAACACCTCATCCTGGAAGCAGATGCGGCGTAGACGAAGGAATTGGGAATAGGGGATGCAGTCCTTACAGGAAGCAGGGTGGGAGGAAGAGTAGTCCAGGTAGCTGTGGGAGTCAGTGGGTTTGTAGTGGATGTCGGTCAGGAGTGTATCACCTGCAATAGAGATGGTGAGGTCAAGGAATGGTAGGGAAATGTCGGAAATGGTCCAAGTGTATTTGAGTGCCGGATGGAAGTTGGTGGTGAAATGAATGAAGTCAGTCAGTTGTGTGTGGGTGCAGGAGGTGACACCAAAGCAGTCATCGATGTAACGGAGGTAGAGGTCGGGGATGGGGCCCTGGTATGCCGAGAACAAGGATTGTCCAACAAAGAGGCAAGCGTAGCTGGGGCCCATGCGTGTGCCCATAGCTACGCCTTGTGTTTGGAGGAAATGGGAGGAATCAAAAGAGAAGTTATTGAGGGTAAGGACCAACTCCGCTAGGCGGAGGAGGGTGTCAGTGGACGGGTATGGGTTGCTCCTCTGGTCTAGTTTTCTGGACTAGTCAGTAGCCCATTCAGCTCCTGGATCCTCTGCTTCCTGATCCATAGACCACAATCAGCGAGGATACGCAACAAAACATCTTCCACAATAGTTCTCACCGCAGTGCCCCTTCAGAATGTCTTCTCATCCTTTTACTCCATTCACACTCATGACAGCAATACAAAGGAGTTAGTTATTGACTTCATGAAGTCAATGGTGCTGAAACGGGTATGGTAAAGAGTTTCAAATTCCAACAATTTGTCCTGGACCAACCACATTGAAGATGTGGCCAAGTTGCTTATCTTATGTAGTCTTGGTGTATGAAGACGGAGCATTGTCACGAGTCCTTAGACTTCTACAACGATTGAGACTACAGATGATGCCAGGAACATTGATCAGATCAGTTTTTGTTCAAGTAGAATCGTGGAAGGGCAGAAGTGTGCGACCCATTATTTTAGCTTTTGTTAAACCCTTTCCTAAATGTTTTTATTTTGTTAATAGAGTAGTTATAGTTACTATGGGGGCCCATTGTCTTATTTAACATGCTCCCAAACCTAAAACAATTTCTGAATTAGAACATTTTGGGTTAGGCAACAGGATATGGGCAGAATTTTTTCGATATTCTAGGATGGACTAGTGCCTCAGATGGACTTGGACTATTGGCAAGTATATTAGCAAAAGTGATATTTCCATGGCTTTGGGATACCACATTGAAAGAAAAGAATCTGCCAGCAGCCAAAAAGGGCTGATAGACAGAAGTCAAGCACAATGAAAGTGTGCCCCAGATACGTTGGATCAAGTTAACAGCATTACAAATGGCACATGCAGATTTCAACAAATTAGTTTAGTTTCGAAATACAGCATGGAACCTTCAACTCTGACAGTTGATCACCCATGCACACTAACTCCATGTTATTCAACTTTCTCATCCATTTCCTTCACACTAGGGGCAAATTACAGAGTAATTGCCCCGTAATTCCACACATTTTTGGAATGTGGGAGGAAACCGGAACACCTGGAGGAAATCCACGTGGTCACATGGGGAATGAGCAAACTCCACACGAACAGTACCCGAGGGCTTGATTAAACCTTGGTCTTTAGGGTTGTGAGGTAGAAGCAATACCAATTGCACCACTGTGCTGCCCAATGTAAAATAAAAATTAGGACATGCAAAAGCAAGTGGCTGCTGTTGCCATGTCTGAAAAACAAAATGTAATACAAACAATGGAGACCAAATAAGACTAATTAATGTACTGAAAGACAGCCAGTCATTGTGAAATTGTACCACTCCCCGAGAGTTGGCATTTTCATGAAAGGAAGAACGGAACATTAAAAAAAATCTATAACATTTGAGAAAAAGAAATGAGACCTTCCTTTGTATATTGGACTACGATTGCAGTAATTTTGGTGCTTGATACAGAGGTCCCTCATGTGAATTAATAAGTTCATGTTTATTGGCCAAGTATGTACACATACAAGGAATTTGCCTTGGTGCTCCGCTCGCAAGTAACAACACGATATACAGTAACAATTAAGAATGACACATAAAACATTAATAATAAAACATTACAATTTAAACATGTGAATGAAATAAAATACCAAAGCAAAATGAAGCTACAGAGTTTTGGTTATTGAGCGGAGCTACTACTCGTGGAAAAAAGCTGTTTTTATGTCTGGTTAACAGTCCGGAGTCGCCTTCCAGAGGGAAGTGCTTCAAAGAGTTTGTGGCCAGGGTGAGAGGGGTTAGAGATTATCTTACCTGCTCGCTTCCTGGCCCTTGCAGTGTACAGTTTGTCATTGGGGGAAAGGTTGCAGCCAACAACCTTCTCAGCTGATCGGACGATTCGCTGCAGCCTCCGGATGTCGTGCTTGGTGGCTGAGCGAAACCAGACCATGATGCAGAAGGTGAGAACAGACTCTACGATGGCGGTATGGAATTGGACCATCATTGCCGGTGGCAGATTGTGTTTCCTCCGCTGCCCCAGATGTGACTGTGGTGTTGTTGATGGTGAGTGGGGGGAGGGGAGGGGGAGCTCTCCTAAAGTCTACTATCAATTCCACTATCTTAAGAGCATTGAGCTTCAGGTTGTTACGAAGGCACCAGGACGCCAGGTCTGTCAATACCATCCGCTATTCAGAAGCAAGTCCACAAATCAACACAACCATGTCAAAATTATGTGGAATAGTGGTCCAAGTACCGAGTTAAAATAATGTTGGAATATCGATATCATACTTTGTGACCTTACATTCTCAGGTATAGCACTGGTTCGATTCTTGAAGACATCGCTGAAAAGTTCAATTTCTAACTTGGGTTCATTTTGAAATAAACAATGTTTGTTTTAAACAAGGGAAGAAGAAAATACTTACAGTGGTGAGTACTTTGTAAAGTTCTTCCTGTGTAATGGAGCCATCATTATTTAAATCTATTTTCCTGAAAGCTTTCATCAATTCATTTTTGTCGATGGGTTTCTCTTTTTTCAAGATCTCACAAAAATCATCAAAATTTAACTTCTTGGTATGCTGAGTCCAGTATTTGCCAAGTGTCCTTCTGGTAGGATTCCTTCCAGCTTGCTGGAGAGCTACAATGTAAGCACATCAGCAAATAATAAAAAGAAAGAAAGAGAGATGGGGAGACTAAATAATCTTTTGCAATCCCATCATCACAAAGCACCAGAAATCTAATAACGGGAAGTGCTTTTGAGATAGTCACTTTTAAGTTAAAAGTTGCATCCAATTTGCACATAGCAAACTTCCTCAAAAATCCAATATTAAATGCGGAAAATAGAAAATAGAAAAAAAAAAACTCTATTCTTACCCAAATGCATAATCTCACATTTTCCCCACATTAAATTCTACCTGCCATTTATCTCTTCGTAATACCTGACAACATTCATCTGTATTGCAGAACTAAAGTAGTATTTAATTGTTAGAGAGGCGGGCCGAGCATCGAAAATGTGTCTAGAATTTAACTTTCATAACCCATGTCTGGGAACTACTTGAAATTTTGCACAGATTTAGATAATAGATAATTGAGAAGGTAGTCATAACTCGTCAGTGCCAAAAGTTGTACATTAATTAATTAAGCTAATTAGAAAATGAGATCGAAAAAGTAAGTGCCATCTAGTGTTCAATGCTCATATTACTCCATGGGGAGCCTTCTTCTTGTGTTTGAGGCAGCAATTTCGTGCTGCTGTCTATTTAAACCATATTATTATAATATATATATGGTTTAAATATATATATATATATATACACACACACAAACACACACACACACACACACACACCAAGCACGTGCCGTGAGTAATCAGCCAGGGTAGGCAGTGGCTTTTAAAAATCTTGAAAACCGCACATGCGCAGATTATTATCTCCCCGGTGAACTGTCAGTCGGTTTTTTAATCTTGAAACTGCGCATGCGCACATTGTTCCCTCCCCGGTGAACTGTCATTCGGCTATTTTTAAATCGTGGAAACCGCGCATGCGCAGATTGCTCCCTCGACTTTTATCATGTAATTTGTTTTCAATAGGTCCTATCACTTAATAAAGTATTTAAAAAACATATAGCTAAAAAAAAAAATTACTTACCATATTATTTGTGCACAAAATCCATTCTGCAGCAAAAATATCCATGAGGTTGCATCGTGAAACGCTTCAGGTAATCACTATCCACCCTTGAAAATCCCGCTAAGAAACTTGCGCATGCGCAGTGCGCAACGCAGCACATGCATGCATTCACAGTGTAAAGGCAGAGTTCCAGCTGCTTTTTTGGACCGTTCCCACTGATGACTTGAAGCAGCGTCGACGGCACGTGAGTACATCATACTTCCGCGTCTAAAACGTACTACTGATGAAAGGCACGGGAGAATTATGCCTCCCTAAGAGATTGATCTATTAGGGAGGCATAATTCTCCTGTGCTTTTACTATTTATGACCATTTTATATATGTTTTATATATATTTTATGTATATTATATTTATATATAAAATAATTACTATTTTATAATTTTAGTCAGGGTAGGCACTGCCTACCTTGCCTACCCTGACGGCACGTGCCTGACACACACACACACACACACACACACACACACACACACACACACACACACACACACACGCACACGCACACACGCACACACGAATATCACTGTAATTATATATAATTATATAATATAAAAATAATAATTAATATAATTGTGTGTATTTTGAATGAGTGCCGCACAAGTCTGGCTCCTGAACCCGCCTAATTAATGGGCGAGAGCTTTTCCTATCGGTTCCCCCCCGTTTACTGAACCTCACTGACTGCCAGTGTGCAGAGTGGGGGTCACGGCAGTGGTGGGATTGGGGCAGTGCCAGGCTGGGGGAAGGCTAAGGCATCTTCCACTGAGAGGAAAATGCCTAACCCTCACACTAACTCGCACCCCTTCCAGAGCTGCCCACGGCTGGAGCTGGAGCCGCTTTGAGACTGGCTGCGGGCTCCATACGTATGGTCGCTCAGTGCGGGCTCCATACGTGTGGTCGCCAGCATGCCCATCTGGATCATCATGGTGATGATGGTGGGGAGCAGCACTGCCCTGCACGCCGCCTGGGCCGCCTTCAGCACCCCCATAGCGCCAGCTCTGTCAGTCCGCCCGCTCGCTCGCTGCAACTCCGGCCGTCCGACAGCCCAACCGACCCCTCGCAGCACCCACCGGCGACCTGACTGGCCACTCGCAGTACCCACCTGTGGTCCGACAGCCCAACTGACCACCAGCACCCACCGGCCATCTGACAGCCCAACCGACCACTCGTAGCACCCACCGACGGCCAGACAGCCTGACCGACCACTCACAGCACCCACCAACCATCCGACAGCCCGACTGACCACACTCAGCACCCACCGGTGGCCCGACAGCTTGACAGACCACTCGCAGCATCCACCGGCCGGCCCGACAGCCCGACCGACCCTTCACAGCATCCACCTGCCTACCAACAGGCCGATCGATCCTTCACAGCATCCATCAGCCCACCTACAGACTGATTGACTGACCGACCCTAATCCTAGCTCTACATTTGTTATTTGTCATTTTTTATTTAACAGTTCACATCATAACTTTACAAAGATAAATCAATTGTAAAACAAAATTATCAGCAAGGTTAGCATAACCTTTATTTCTTCGAAACCTTGCTATTGTTTTGATGTAATTAGGAGGCAGCGATGATCCCAGAGTGCTCGCTGCCTAGCTGTTAGTCCTGGCCAAATTGGAGAGGCTAGGACTTTAAAATGGGGTAAAAGCTTCAGGGCTGCTGGGAGATTTGGGCAATTTGGAAATTTGGTCTCTCTGTAGAATTGGGACAAGCTGCGAAGTGATGCCAGTGTGTCTAGAGCCTAGATACAAGCTGCAGGAAAAGAATGAGAACATCTGCAGACCCTGTGAATTAGGTGCAGAATGCATAGAATGGATTGGATGACTGCAAACCAGACATACACCTTGTAAATAATGTTGCAGAGTTCTACTTTGCCGGTGTTGATTGGATGAGGTATTGAGCCTTGTCTGGGTTTCTTGCAGATCAGAGTAAATGTTGCTAAGTTGGCTTCCTTGAGAAGTCCTGTTTGAATACAATGTATCAGCTGCTGTATTATTGGGTTAGGGAAATGTATGTAATGTATGGGGTTAATCGATATCTGTAATTGGATTGTTCAGAGACCACCCCCATGTGGTTCAGCCCCTTAAGGTCCCGGGACCTGTAAAAGTGCGCTTGGGACCTTCTGGAGTGTTTCTGTTTGAGCGAAGCCTAGATGGCCTGATCAGGCAGATATGAGGATCAAACCCGCGGTGCGATAGGTACAGTAGTTGAACTGTAATTGTGTTTTGTTAAAATAAAGATTTTTTTTTGTTCAAGTGCTATATTCAGTGATTTTTGACTGAAACTAGGCTGGGGGAAGCTTAGAACGAGCAATTTACATAGCTCCCATGAAGTGCGCGTTTGGTCAATTGGCGTCCGACACAATGTCAAACGAGCATTGATTGGACAATTACTACTCTGAAAATATTTTTTAAATATGTGCAGGTTTTGTTCTTGACGAGTTTCAGGTGTGATTTTGATAATATTTTTACACAACATGTTAAAAATTCAGGTAGTTACGTGATTTGGGTCACAAACTTAAACAAAAAAGCACCTCAGTCCACAGCCCAATTACACATTAACTCACGTGTACTGTTCTGATGAAAGATCATTGTTGGACTTTCAACAAGTCTGATTCATCCCAAAATTTCAAAGAATTGCTATTATTACAAATTTTCCACATTCATCGTTGCTCTGATACTATCAGAAATTCATAATGAAGGCCTTGGCCATTTAGTTTACCAATCATATATTTCACTCACAAACAATCCATGCAATTTCTATATTGGTCAAATAAATGAAGCAACAACAGTTATCGCCCTTTCATTCATCTAACATCCTTCCCACAAGGCAATGCTGTTAATATATTTTGCCTCTTTGACAGTCAAGCACCAATGTAAAAGCAAAATATATAACCTTGATTAACTAATATTTACCCAGGCAGAGTTGATCTTTGGAAGTGATACTCTCCAAACTGGTACCAAATACAGCCAGGTAAGCTGCTCTACAGTTTCTGTAAAAAGTTTCTTCTTCATTATACTGAGATCTGCTAGCTTCAGATTGTGCTGATTTTCTTGTATTAGGTGTGATCCGTCCTTGCCAACTAGACATTCTGGAAAATTCACAAAGAATGGTGTAATTTTTTAATTTTCAGTCGTTAAGTGTTAAGTCAAACAGGAAATTGCAGATGCTGGTTTACAACAAAAAAAAGTAGTACTGGAGCAACTCAGTGGAGAACATGGATAAATAACGAAAGCTGGAAGAGAGGAGGGGCAGGACAAAGCCTGGGAAATTATAGGTGGATACAGATGAGGGGGATTTTGATATACAGATGGTTGGACAAAGGCCAGAGATGAAAGGGCAAACAGTGTGACATAAGGAAAGAAGAGTTGCAAATTTTGAAGACAGAGGAAGGAACGTAGGTGGAAGGGAATGGTTATGGTTGTAATAAAATACAGACTAGTGAACCAAGCCAATTGGATATTGTGAAGATACCAGTTTAAATTGGTTAACTAATGATTCAACAAAACTTAACCAGATAGCAGCAGGGATACAATAGCTTTTATTAACAGATAAAGTGGACACATATTACAAGTTGCACAAAGACCCTTTGGGAAGGCAAACAAATGTCCATTGACAAACATGATTTCGAGCCTGGATGGATTGCTCACTGTGATTGAACAACTTGACCAAACTTGATGCATGCAGGAGACATGATCTTGGACATATAAAGAAATTGGGATTGTTTTCATCCTTGTCTTTTTATTGATAGTTCAGAACTAACCGTTACTTAGCAAGAACTTAATACGATATTTTCGCGAGTTGTAAATTAACAGATTTGTGTTAATGGATGTGAAGCTCACAATACGGTTTCCCACGCATGGAACGCTACGTATTATCGGTGAAATACGTCTCACTCGTGGCATTTCCACTGCCCCTAATATTTATCCAATGTTTCTCAAAATTTGGAAAAGTCTCTATTTCACTATTGGCGTATTGAAAACCACTCACAAATCCAAGCCCAAAATAATTCCAAACTTTTGAGCGGGTTAAAAGCGATTTCGCAGGTTTTCACATTCACGTTTCCAAAACGATTAAGATTGTTTTATATAAATCTGCTAAACTTCCTCCTACCGCGACTCAGGACAGTACCTCGAAACTCCACTCGTAACTTCTGTTGCTCCGGCTTATTTAACAGCTAAACAAAACAGATGGGCTCTAGTATCCTGTTAAGCTATTTTCATCAAAGCTTAGGGCTGTGTGTTTTTTTCGTTTATGAACATATAGGTTTATGAGCTGGGCGTTGCTGCCCTCTCAGCCGACCGCCGGCGGCCTAGGCCCACTCTGCAACCATGGCGACCGCGGCAGCCAGCACAAGCCCACGGTGCCTCCGCGGGAAGGACTCGGCCCCGACAATGGTTCCGCCTATTCCCCACTCTGCTGCAGGCGAAGAATCTTTACTCTTTCAGTCACTGCAACACACAAATTATACATCCAATGTATTATTCATCATACTGATATGTAGTTTATACTTTGACGATATATCGCCCGATTTAGATTTCGAGCCCGCGACTGTTTTCATGTTTTCGCTTTTTGATCACTCGCGGATACAAATTACATACATTAGTTCAAACGTTGTTTAAACTTGGGACTGCAAATCAATATTCACCTTAAATCCACGATACGAGAGACCCTCACTTTGAGCGGATGGGAACTAGCTGAGACGAAGTGCGACCGGAACACCAACTGTGCTGATGTCAAATTACCTCCTCGATGACTTTAAAATGTGAAATGAACGTGGACAACGTGAATGAACACTCGGTTCGCCAAAAGTATGAGGTCTGAAGAAGGGTCTCGACACGTTACCCAATCCTTCTCTCCAGAGATGCTGCCTGTCCCGCTGAGTTACTCCAGCTTGTTGTGTCTACTACCTTCGCCAAAAGTATGGACAGTGTGTGTGCGCTGACTCTAAACTGTGCTGTTTTCCCCCGGGCTCACAAGAGTGCAACACGAAGCGGCAAAGCCAAGGATGGAGCAGAAACGCCAGTGAGTCGAGGGAGCAGGAGTGAGGGAGGGAGGGAGTGTGGAGGGGAGAGGTTGCCAGGGGGCAAGGAGGGACAAGCATGCAGGGGAGGAGAGGCTTGGCAGGCAGGCAGGGAGGGCAGGCAGAGAAGAAGGGGAAGAGAGGGCATATGCAGGGGTGGAGGGAGGGGTCTGTAGGGAATGAGGGGAAGGTATTCGGGGAAGGGGGGAGAAGTGGGTGTGCAGGGAATGAGGGCGTTATGCAGTGAGTGGAGGGTGCGTTCTGATAAGGTGGGGATTGGTGTGGAGGGGCGTATGTAAGGAAGGAGGTCGGAGGGGAGGGGGTATGTTAGGAGGGGAGGAGAATGGTGTGTGTGTGTACCGGGGGGGGGGGGGGTAGGGGGTAGTGGAGTTACAGAGGAGGAGGGCAGGTGTGGAAGGGGAGATTGTATGTAGGGGAGGAAGGGATGGGAGGGAGTTCGGGGAGGTAGTTTTAGTTTAGTTTTTATATTTTAGATATACACCACGGAGACGGGTTCTTCCGCCCACCGAGTCAACATCAACCAGTGATCCCTGCACATTAACAATATCCTACACTAAGGACATTTTTTATATATATACCAAGCAAAGTAACCCACAAACCTGTATGTCTTTGGATTACACAAAAAGCTGGAGAAACTCAGCGGGTGCAGCAGCATCTAAGGAGCGAAGGAGATAGGCGACGTTTCGGGTCGAGACCCTTCTTCAGACTGATCAGGGAAACGAGAGATATAGACGGTGATGTGGAGAGATAAGGAACAATGAGTGAAAGATATGCAAAAAAGTATCGATGATAAAGGGTACAAGCCATTGTTAGCTGTTTGTGGTGTGAAAATGAGAAGCTGGTGCGACTGGGGTGGGGGAGAGATAGAGAGAGAGGGAATGCCAGGGCCCGAGGGCTGAGGGGGAGGAGACAGCAAGGGTTAACAGAATTGAGAAAATTCAATGTTCAAGCCCAAAGGATGCAGACTCCCCAAGCGGAATATGAGGTGCTGTTCCTCCAGCTTGCGGTGTTGCTCACTCTGGCCGTGGAGGAGGCCCAGGACCGAGAGGTCGGATGCGGAATGGGAGGGGGAGTTGAAGTGCTGAGCCACCGGGAGGTCGGGTTGGTTATTGCGGACCGAGCGGAGGTGTTCGGCGAAGCGATCGCCAAGCCTCCGCTTGGTCTCACCGATATAGATCATCTGGCATCTGGAGCAGCGGATGCAGTAGATGAGGTTGGAGGAGGTGCAGGTGAACCTCTGTCGGACCTGGAAGGACTGCTTGGGTCCCTGAAAGGAGTGGAGGGGGGAGGTGAAGGGACAAGTGTTGCATTTCTTGCGGTTGCAAGGGAAAGTGCCCGGGGAAGGGGTAGAGCGGGAGGGGAGGGAAGAATTGACAAGGTTGCGGAGGGAGCGGTCTTTGCGGAAGGCAGACAGGGGGGGAAATGGGAAGATGTGGCGGGTGGAGGGGTCACGTTGGAGGTGGCGAAACTGGCGGAGGACTATATGTTGTATTTGCCGGCTGGTGGGGTGAAAGGTGAGGACCAGGGGGACTCTGCCCTGTTTGCGAGTGGGGGAATGGGGAGCGAGGGCAGTGTTGCGGGGTATGGAGGAGACCGTGGTGTGAGCCTCATCAATAGTGGGGGAGGGGAATCCCCGTTCTCTGAAGAATGAGGCCATTTGTGATGACTCTCTGAAGAATGAGGCCATTTGTGATGACCTCTGAAGAATGAGGCCATTTGTGATGACCTCTGAAGAATGAGTTTCTCCAGCCCTCGATTCTCCAGCATCTGCAGTTCCTTCTTTAACAAACTGTATGTCTTTGGAGTTTGGGAGGATGCCGAAGTTGTCGAAGAAAACCCACGCGGTCATGGGGAAAGCTCCATCTGCTATTTCTCCGCCCATTTCTGCATCTGATCTATATCCCGCTGTATCTTCTGACAGCCTTCCTCATTGTCTGTAAATCTGCCAATTTAGGTGTTGTCAGCAAACTTACTCACCAACCCATCTACAGTTACGCCGAGGTAATTTATATATAGCCTTTGTTTGCCTGCTATCCAGTCCAAGAAAATAATATACATGAATACAATCTAGCTGCACATTTAGTGCAAGAAGTCCAACACAGAGAAGTCATTGAAGTTTGACACAGCACGGAAAGTTAATTCAGAGGTCTAGATGTGAGGTCAGGATCAGTCTAGCTGATAAGAGAACCTGCCTGATAACAGTTAGGAAGAAATTGTCCCTGAATCATTTTTATTCTAGTTGGAAATGTCACAGACTAGTGAGCATAGTGTTAAGCTCAGAGTGGAATAGTTTAAAGGAGATATGTACAGCATGTTTGTTTTTCCACAGAGAGTAAAGGGTGCCTGGAATGTTCTGCCAGGGGTGCTGCTAGAAGTAAATTGATAGTGACATGTAAAGATGCTTGAGTCTCATTTTTGGGTGAGCTGTGGCTTTCATCAATAATTTTCTCATTCTCAGTGTTTTCCCAACTCTCTCCCAACAATATTATTTAACATTATTTGCTCACAGAGCTCCAGCACAGTAACCTACATTGGTTCCCAGTCTCTCAAATTAAACTCATTCATGTGTGTCAATTCCTCCAGCTTTGACCATTCTTATTTGTAATATTTTAATGCTAAACCTATAAGAACCATTCACTTGCCTGCCTTTTTCTATCTCTAACCTGCCACTAGCATACATGGCTTCAGCCAAATGATTTGGAATTCCGCTGTCTTCCCAACTCCATTTAACAGATAATGCACTGCTTAAAAGCCACCTCACTGATCAGGCAATTTAAGCTAGTCTTTGTCTAGATTTTACTTTACCTTGCAAGATTGTGGATTATGTAGTAAAGTCAATCTTTGTTAAAGGTGTCTACGGAAACATGAACACACACAGGAGAATAAATTAAGAGCAAGAGTAAGCCACTCGGTCCCTCAAGCCTTCTCTGCCACTTAATAAGATCAAATCTAATCTAATTGTAGTATTGATTCTGCATTTCCACAGACCTGCAATAAACAATCCAAGAAAAAAATGGTTTTGTTATTGCAACAATGTTGCTGATGTGAAGTGAAACAGGGTCATTAAATGACAAGGCCAGATTTGATGCCGATGGATCAATGAGAGGTCAATTAATTAATTTTAAACATAAGAAAAAATCTTAAATGAATCAGCTGGAATTGATTGTTCATCAGAGTCCTAATAGATCACTTAACCAATAATTTAACTCAATTATTCATGTGTAAAACAGGCCTCATCGTTCTGTACATGGAAGTATTCGTTTACTGTTAATTATTAATTCTTGCGAGGAAACAAAGTTGATTTGCAATGGTGTTCCTTGAGCTACCGAGACGGGGACATTAGTCAGCGTGCTTGCTTTGTATACATTAATGATCATTCGAACAAAACAGATGATTTATATACAAACCCTAGCACTCAGATGGAGTGTTAATACATCGTTTGGTTTTGTGTATGAACTATATTTATTTGGGAAAAGTTTCAAAATATTTCTCAGTGGATATTGGATGAATTTACTCAAGATATAAAGTGTGGAATGGATTTTAAAAGGTGTCCAAGAAAGAGCATCTAATGCAGCAGAATTTTTTGAAAGTAGAAAATGGGGTGATATTAGTATCTGTTGCTTAGTGGGTTTTTTTTTTAATCCTGTTTTTTTTAATGTTTCAGAGTCAAACGGTCACTCCAGTTAGAAAAAGGGGTAAGTGTTACAGAAGTGAAGGTCTGAAAATACTTGTATTATTGAAACAAAAATGAATGCTATGTCTAGAGGATATTTTATTTTTTATTTCTATAGGAAGTAGAGGTAACGCCACGTAAGAAGAAATCCAAAGTCTCCAAGGAGAGATTTTCTCCAATTACTGGAACAAAATGTCTTAGCCCTTTTACTCCCAAGGATGATCATTTTAGGGCAAACTCCGGTACACTAATAACAATGTATTTTTACATTTATTTTGCTTAATGTATTATCTAGTGATGGTGACAATTTTACTGTTTACTCAATTTTGCAGCTTTCTATTGGGTACAATTGTGGTAGTTTTGCAGTTTAATTTCGATACAAACAAAATTGTGTTACAAATATAGCAGCAAAATATTTTGTCCATGATCATTTCAGAAATATTCATGGTGGGAAATGCTCAAAGGTAATTGAAACATGCTTGAAATATGAAATATGCTTGAAACATATAAGATTGTTAAGGGCTTGGACACGTTAGAGGCAGGAAACATGTTCCCGATGTTGGGGGAGTCCAGAACCAGGGGCCACTGTTTAAGAATAAGGAGTAAGCCATTTAGAATGGAGACGAGGAAACACTTTTTCTCACAGAGAGTGGTGGGTCTGTGGAATTCTCTGCTTCAGAAGGCGGTGGAGGCAGGTTCTCTGGATGCTTTCAAGAGAGAGCTAGATGGGGCTCTTAAATATAGCGGAGTCAGGGGATATGAGGAGAAGGCAGGAATGGGGTACTGATTGAGGATGCCATTGATCACATTGATTCAGCCATGATCACATTGAATGGCGGTGCTGGCTCGAAGGGCCAAATGGCCTACTCCTGCACCTATTGCCTTTTGTCTATTACAGTAACTTAATGGTATCAATAAATGTAAGGAAGGTTGCAAGAGTAAGTGATGTTTATTAAACATACAAATGCAAGCTCATTTTTTTCTGTATGATGAGTGTAAATAAGTGATTTAATGTCAAAATGCCATGGCGTGGAAGAGATAGACATATACCGATAGTTTAATTTTCTACCCACCTAATATCTTAACCACCACTGCTTGTATACGACTTTCTGATTTTAACAGTGTCCTCAAAGTCATAGATTGATTCATACAGCATGGAAACAGACCATTCAGCCCACCACATTCATGCCATCCAGTTAACACTATCAATATTAATCCTACATTCCAACACTTGGCCATAGCTTTAATGCTATTCAAGTGTTCTTCTAGACACATCTTAAATGCTGTCTGTAACCCTGCCTCCACCACTCTGACTAGGTGTGGCCTAGGTACTTGCCACGCTTGTGTGAAGAAGATCCCAGTCAGAATCCCCAGTAAATTTCTTGCCCCCTCATTTTTAAGAAAATTTGTCAATTAATGATGGTCAGCATGGCTTTGTCCAAGCACGTCATGTCTTAGCAAGTTGCTTCAATGGTTTGAGGAGTTAACAAAAGTGATTGATGAGGAGGGGGGGGGGGCAGTCGACATTGTCTACAAGGACTTTAGTAAGGCATTTGATAAAGGTATTTGATTTGTAGAAGGTACAGATGAGGTTTGCCAGAATGCTACCTGGACTAGAGGCTATTATCTATAAGGAGAAGTTGGACAACCTTGAATTGTTTTCTCTGGAGTGTTGGAGGCTGAAATGAGAACTAATACAAGTAAATAAAATTATCAGAGGGATAGATGGAGTAGACAGTTAGAACCTTTTTCCCAGAGTGTAAATTTCAAAGACTAGAGGGTATAGCTTAAGATGCGAGGAGAAAGTTTAAAGGAGATGAGCAGGACAAGTTTTTGCATGGAGAGTAGTGGGAGCCAGGAATGTGCTACCAGGGGTGGTGGTTGAGGCAGGTAGAATAGTGATGTTTAAGAGACGTTTGGATAGATGTGGATATGCAGGGAATAGAAGAATATGGATCAGATGCAGACAGATGAAATTAGTTTAATATGGCATCATGTTGCCACAGACACGTTGTGGGCCGAAGATCTTCTTTCTTTGCTGTATTGTTGTATGCACTCTACTTTAATTCACTTCTAATATGGGGATACTGCAGTCTATAATATGCCTTATAATTTAATACACTAGCATCATGTTCACTCTTGGCCTCCTCTGCTCGAGGAAAAACAGACCTAGTCTCTCCTCATAACCAAAAATGCTCCATCTAGGTGAATTTCCTCTGCAACCTTTCTAGTGCTATTACACTATGGAGAATAACAATGGGAGACAACTGGAGACTCATTTAGTCTTGGTCTCATATAAGACAAAGGAGAATCCAGAAGGATTCTACATATAATAAGGGATAAAGCATAACCAGGGAGCGGTAGAGACCGTTAAAGATAACCAAGTCTATGTGTGGAGTCACAGGAGATGGCTTTTGTTAGTTTACTTTAATTTAGTTTATTGTCACGTTACCGTACAGTGAAAAGCTTTTATTGCGTGCTAACCAGTCAGCGGGAAGACAATACATGATTACAATCGAGCCATTTACAGTGTGTACATGAAAAGGGAATAACGTTTAGTGCAAGGTACAGCCAGTAAAGTCTGATCAAAGATAGTCCGAGGGTCACCAATGAGGTAAACAGTAGTTCAGGACCGCTCTCTGGTTGTGGTAGGATGATTCAGTTGCCTGATAATAGCTGGAAAGAAACTGTCCCTGAATCTGGAGGTGTGTGTTTTCACACTTTTATACCTTTTACTCGATGGGAGAAGGGAGAGGAGGGAGTGGCAGGGTGCGACTCGTCCTTGATTATGCTACCGGCCTTGCCGAGGCAGCCGTGGAAGGGAGGTTGGTTTGTGTGATGGTCTGGGCTGCATCTACAATTCGCTGCAATTTCTTGCAGTCTTGGATGGAGCTGTTTGCAAACTGTGGGAACACCTTTCCCAAGCTGTGATGCAATAGACAATAGGTACAGGAGTAGACCATTCGGGCCTTCGAGCCAGCACCGCCATTCAATGCGATCATGGCTGACCATCCCCAATCAGTACCCCATTCCTGCTTTCTCCCCATATCCCCTGACTCTGCTATCCACTATGCATCCTGATAAAAGGTGTTAAATGAATATTTGTCATCTGTATTTACCATGGAGAAAGACATGGATGCCAGGGGATTCGGGGAAGTAATACTGATGTCTTGAAGAGAGTGCATTTTATAGAAGAGGAGGTGCAGGAGGTCATAAAGGTAGATGAATCCCCAGGACATCATCAGTCAGAGTATTTAATATAGAAGTTGGGATAAGTTGTATAAGACGTCAGTGAGGACGCATTTAGAGTATTGTGTTCAGTTCTGGGCACCACGTTATAGGAAATATGTTGTCAAGTTTGTAAGGGTACAGAGAAAATTTACAAGGATAATGCCAGGGTTCATGGGTCTGAGCTTTCGGGAGAGGTTGAACAGGCTTAGTCTCTATTCCTTGGAGCGCAGGGGGATGAGGGGTGATTTTATAGAGGTGTATAAAATTCTGAGAGGAAATGGATCAGTAGACACAGAGTATCTCGCCCAGAATAGGAGAATCAAGAACTAGAGGGCATAGGTTTACGGTGAAGGGGGAAAGATTTTATCGGAATCTTGAGAGGTAACATTTTCACAGAAAAGGTGGTGGGTGTATGGAACGAGCTCCCGGAGGAGGTAGTTGAGGCAGGGACTATTGCAACATTTAAGAAGCAATTAGACAGGTACATCGATAGGACAGGTTTAGAGCGATATGGGTCAAACGCAGGCAAGTGGGACTGGAGTAAATAGGACATGTTGGTCGGTGTGGGCAAGTTGGTCCGAAGGGCCTCTTTCCACACTATATGACTCTAAAACATGATCAAGTGTATCCCAGAACACTGTAGGAATCTAAGGAAGAAATTACAAGACACTTAGCAGAGTGAGTTGCGAGTAGATTTAAAAGGGACCTGAATGGCAAATGTTTCACAAAGGAGAGTGGTGCTTGTATGGAACAAGCTGTCAGAGGAAGTGGTACAATTATGACAATTAAGACACTGTGACAGGTACATGGATCAGAAAATTTGAAAGCATATGGACCAGGCGCAGGCAAATGAGACTAGCTACATTAAACAGCTTGGTTGGCATGGATGTTGGGCCAAAAGGTCTGTTTCTGTGCTGTGCCAATTATAATTTTTAAGCGTTTATCAAAGAGTTTCTTAACTGGACATGGATTTGTTGTTTACCCAATCTTCCTATCGCAGGGGATGTGTCAATCAAACAGGAAGAACATTTAAGAGATTTTTCAAAATATTAAAATTAAATGTTGCTATTCTCTGTTATCTTTCAGAGTTAAATGCAGAAAAGAGAATGATGACCACAAGAGGGCAGCTGAATTCAGACCAAATAGAGTGAGTCATGGAATTGCCAGGAAGCTTTGCGTTTCAGGGAACAGAGGCAATGCTTAACAATACAATACAACACAATACAGTTTTATTCGTCACATTGCACATAAAGTGCAAGTGAAATAAATTTGTCAGCAGCATACAATAATAAAGAATAAAGAACACACAAATACGCAATAAAAATGTAACATAAGCATCCACCACAGCATTAGTCACTGTGGTGGAAGGCACAAACATTTGGCCAGTCCTCCTCCACTTTCCCCCATGGTCGGGACCTCAACCCTCCGCAGCCGTCGCTGCAGGCGTCCAGATGTGCAAACAAGGTAAGTCCAGGGTCAGCTCTTCCCCACCGGAGACCGTGGCTTCAAGTTGGTATAGACCGCAGGCCAGCAGTTGAAGATTTAAAGTTCCCGCCGCGGCCAGAAGCACGGCAGACCGCAGGGCCGACGGTTGAAGCTCCCCTCCGAGGGTGATGGTAAATCCACGCCGGACCCGCAGTAGAAGTAGGCCTCGGGCCGGCGGTGGTAGCTACTTCCTCCACCGGGTCCCCCACGAGGAATGCCGGGCTGCCGACGCCGCTCCGCGCTGGAGCTCTGCAGACCACGGCTTCAGGCTGCGGACTGCTGCGGGCCAGCGAAACGAAGCGCCCCCTCCGGCGAGCCCCAGCGAGGGCTCGCCTGCTCCCCACCAAGTGTCCACGCTGCACCCGCTGCTGAAATCCCGGGTGCGTCTCTGGAAAAGGCCACACCGATCCTTGTTGTTAGGCCTCGGGGGAGGCGACATGGAAAAAGTCGCCTCTCCTTGGAGGAGGCGGCCAAAACGGTTTCCCCCTTACCCCCCCCCCACACACAAGACACACCAAGAAACATTTAAACAGTACACTAAAACACTAAAAACAAAGTAGAAAAAAAGACGGACAGCTGCTAACAGGGCTGCCGGCTTGCAGCGCCCCCACCGTCACTGTAACAATACAACACTGAAAAATAATGAATATACCATTTAAATATACTTTTAAAATGGCACGTATTAATAATTTGTGGTATTCATAGCTTAAAAGAATACGCTGATAAGGATAGCCAAAATGTGACTAAGTGATCATTATGTAAATGTAAATGTGCACAATTTCAAATATGCTATTTATAAAATTACAAATAATACAACTTAAGGAAATTATGTCAGGTTATAACTAGACTCGTGTAACTTTTCTACCCTTCCCTATATCTTAATATATTCTTCCTTTTCAAAAATCATCCTTATTTCCACTTATGAAATATAATGAAATATAAATATGAAATAGAAATATACTCAAGCTGCTTTGAATGAAGTTTTATACATGTTCTAATTGGAATCCTTTCATTTCAAATAGATTTGATATATTAAGGTCAAAGGTGGAAAAGTCTGTCTTGGTTATCCAGTCAATCAGAGAGAAGCTGAGTGCTTTGAAGGTCAGTGTGGATTACGTGATTAAAAATAATGGTATTTCAGAATAGCTAGTTCAAAATGCTGCCTTATTTCACCAAATGTTTCTTCCCAATTGATCTTAGAGTGGCAATGATAATCATTCACGATCGAGTTAGATTTTCTGCAAAACACAGTTTCTTAGACTAAATGTTACTACCCTGTTTCCTATTTTCTAAATTTCCAATCTTTTTTGTAAAGTAGAGGTGATTTAATCTATGTGTTCACAACATGGTATCTATTAGCCAATTACTTCTACAAGACTCAATTCAACTACCACTACTTTTATCTTTTAGAGAGCCTCATGTATCTGTCTGACATTAAGTTTTTCAAAGTCTTATTCAAATGCTGATTTTTTTCCCGAACAATAAACACTATGCCATCTCAATTTCTAACCCAGTTCTTGCAGAGCTACACAATCCATCTATTATGTCCATGCAAATATCTTTGGACTGATTTTAGTTCAACTTTGACAAGCAATCTATTATCTTTTTAGGAGTTATTCAGTAAAACAACAGAAGCTAAGAATAATTGTGTGATTTCTGAAATGGGTCTTCTGCTGAATTTGAAAATGCCTATTGTTGCTAGAAGTATGTAGTTTAAATCCCATGTCAAATTTGTGCCTCCTGAGAGTTTGGTTTTAGGAGGTAAACATCCTTACTGGATATAACAGTTGCTGTCTTATAGTGCTACACTGGGGTGGCACAGTGACGAGTGGTAGTGTTGTTGCCTTACAGCTCCAGAGACCCAGGTTCAATCCTGACCTAGGGTGCTGTCTGTATGGAGTTAGTACGTTCTCCCCGAGATCTACGGACATACAGGTTTGAAGGTTAATTGGCTTGGTATAATTGTAAATTGTCCTTAGTGTGTGTAGGATAGTGTTAGTTTGCAGGAATCACCGGCCGGTGCGGACTCGGTGGGCCAAAGGGCCTGTTTCCACACTTTCTAAACTAAACTAAAAATGACCTGACAGGGTCTAGGAACCTGCTAACTTCTTACAGAGGATACACAAAAGGCTGGAGAAACTCAGCGGGTGCAGCAGCATCTAAGGAGCGAAGGAGATAGGCGATGTTTCTGGTCGAGACCCTTCTTCAGACTGGTTAGGGATCAGCTTTCTGTCCAAGATCGAATGGTGAAATTTGGCATCTGACTATGCCTTATTCTGCACCTCTACAATGAAAGTCTGGATCAACCATTGTGTGCAGAAGTCAGAACATTGCACTTCCTTATGGTCTGAGTCAGTATATACATAGACCTGGCCAAGTCTGCAGAAGAGCGACAAATCTCTATGCCAACCAGTGTAGATTATAAACCAAGCAAGAACAATAATAGACATCATTATACGAGATATTATTTTCGTTAAAAAAATTCCACGTTATTTATAGGCTTTGTTGGTTATATAACAAGTGTATCACTTGATATTATTTCAGGCCTTGGAGAGCAATAAAGAGCTTGGATATTTCATTGGTGCCTGGAACAATTCAGGGGACCTGGCCACTGAGCTCCAAAGAAACAGAGAACTCAGTAAGTATCAGAATTTTCTTTTCAAAATTTCAAAATCCTATGTTGTCGGAAAGCTTGTGCTACTTGCATCCGACTTGCTGATAAATATCTAATTCCTGAGAGTAAAAATGATTTATTGTTCAAATGAATTGGAAAGGTATAGTTAAAAAGTCAAGTGTGCTTTCTGTGCATACGTTGCATTATATGCAAGGTGATGCATTTCATGTCTCAATGTTTTTCGATTATTTTTGAAAAAAAAGTCGCTTATTGCACAAGGTGATATAATAGTGGTAAATATGAGCATAATTTCATGCAGTGGGCACAGGATTGGCCCCTCTTACACCTAATGTTATAATCTTGATTTCAGTAACATTACTGGTTAAAGTTCGGACAAGAATGCAAGATAGTGGAAGTAAAGGAGGGGAGGTATCCTCCGTACTATTTTCATAAAGAGTATGTACAATTGATTAGAGTAACATTCATCGGACTTGAGCGTATGGTATGGTCCTGATCCATAAATTAGAGTGGTATGGATGGAAAGTATAAAAACATGCATTTCCCCAAATGGCTCAACGAAATCTACATTTGTTCCAAATGTTTGGGCACTCCCCAACTTACGTAAGGGTTACGTTCTGTGAACCCTTGCATAAATTGGATTTTACATGTTGGAATCACCATCCCCTATCTGAAGAACAGTCTCAACCCAAAATATGACCAGTCCATGCTCACCCGAGCTGCTGCCTGGCCTGCTGAGGTACTCCCGCACATTGTTCCTTCTCTGAGAGTATTAACTATACAAGACGTTGGTGAGGCTGCATTTAGAGCGTTGTCTTCAGTTTTGGGCACCATGTTATAGGAAAGATGTAGTCAAGCTGGAAAAGGTGCAGAGAAGGATTACGAGGATGTGGCCAGACTTGAAGGCCTGAACTATCGAGTGAGGTTGAGCAGGCTAGGACTCTATTCCTTGGAGCACAGGAGGGTGAGGGGTGATCTTATCGAGGTGTACAAAATCATGAGGGGAATAGATTGGGTAGGCGCACAAAGTCCCTTGCCCAGAGCAGGGGAATCAAGAACCAGAGGACATGAGTTTGTGATGGGGGAAAGATTTAAAAAGAACCCGAGGGGTAACATTTTCATGCAAAGGGTGGTGAGTGTTTGGACGAGATGGTCGAGGAGTTAGTTGGGGCAGGTACTAACGCATAATTAAATAAACATTTAGACAGGCGCATTGATAGGGCAGGTTTGGAGGGATATGAGTCCAATGCAGGTATATGGGACTAGTGTAAATGGGCTCTGTGGCTGGTGTGGACAAGTTGGGCCGAAGGGCCTGTTTCCGTGCTGTAGGACTCTATGTAGGTCTATGACTCCAAGACTCTGAGCTGCGTCCGGAGCACTTTCTGCGGCATTGCCTTCTGGGTAAGCACTGCTGCCATTGCTGGCCTGTTTTTGATGCAAACTTGAATAATCGTACAGTGTTGTGGAAATTACAAACTGCCTTGATTGCCTTGAGTACAGAATTGTTTGTGTAGTACAATTTCACGCGTCGACTATTATGTAAGTCAGGCAATGTGTGTATTGATCTTGGAGTGCAGCATGGTTAAACCTCTATATTTATGTTTTGAAATTCTTAATTAAGGAAAAAAAATCTGATCTTGTGATCTGATCTGATTAATCTGATCTTGTGATCATAAAAGTGAAGATGAAATTGGGATCAGTACCATTGGACATCCATAGATTGGTTTCCTGCACTTGCCATAGTCGAAAAAGCTGGAGATCCATTGGGCATTTGAAGCATAATTTCACAGGCAGCAAATAAATCATCCTTGTAATCAGTGCTGCTTTCATGGGAAAATTAGAATTTCCTGTGCAAATTATAATTGTACATTATTGTTTTTGTTGCAGTGGCACAAGTTGAAAGAAACAGCAAAACTGGTAAAGTTCAGGAGAACTGAAGGTGTTACTCTTTGAATACATTTTCACTGGGTCATTTGTGGCTACATAACTGTTCTTAGTCATGTACTATTAGTCTTTTCTTCAAGTGTAATTTCTTCAAGTGTAATTTGCTCAAATGTTTATAGTAATATGAATTTCAACTGTCTCCAAAGATATAATCCTTAAAGAACTTTGATTAATAACTAAATTAAACTATGGATTAAATATTAACTAAAGGTGCAACTAAATTTTGTCAGTTGTGGGACAACATTTGCTACATCTTGTTTAATTAGCATTCAGATTAATTCCAAAAATACCACAGAAAACATTGGAAATACGCAGAGAATCAGGCATCTGTGGAGAGAGAATCAGAGTTAACATTTAAAAATTGACAAGGGGTTTTTCAACCTGAAATTGTAAATGTTTCTCATTCCACAGATGTAGCCAGACCCATGTGAATCATTTTTCCTTTCCTAATGATCTTGCATACATTGTTTGCTGTAAATGCAATTGTTATGGTTCACTCCTGTGTTATAAGATAAAGCTGTTTTACTCTGAGGTGAGCTACATCCAAGTATCTCTGCCCTTGGTAATATGCAGATGTACTTCTCAGTGGTATTTATTCCACAGGCATCAATAATAGGATTGCTTAAATTTATTTCCTCTCCACAAGTCCAATAATTGCAGCAGTTATTACCTGACTGACCAGGCCTCTTATTATTTTAACATAGTTTAGCTATGTTAATATTAACTATCTTAATCCACAAATGCAAGTATTTACTATAATGATAGATTTATTTTGGCACAGAACAAGACCATTTGGCTCGTACCAATGCAGGCCAAACATGGACTCTAGGTTAATCTATAGCCATGCCCATGTCTTCATGGCTTTTTATGTTCATCCATGCATCAAATATGTGTGGAGAGGTTAGTTAGGCCATAGCTAGAACGCCATGCACAACTCTGTTTATCGAGTTACATAAAAACTGTGTTAGCACTAAAGAAGGTGCAGCAAAAATATATGCATTCATTGCCAGGGCTAGAGAGGGTTTCTGCTTCCATCACCTTTTTGGCTATGAGTTCCAGTCTCCCCAAAGTCATTGAGTGATATATTATTTCTCAATTCCCTACCAATTCTTAATCAATTGCATCTCAGTTCCTGAGTTACTGAATCCTCTGATGCTTGGAAATACAGTTTTCAGTTCATCTTATCTAGGTTCTTCAATTTTATGCTCCTTTATTAATCTCCCCTCACGCTCCTTTGTTCCAAAGAAAACAACCTCAGTCTCTCATTACTCTAATCCTCCACTGGTGGCAAAATCTGAGTATGTTTCATGTACACCCTCTCTTGTGCTATCTTTGCTTATCATTTACATTCTCCCTCAGTCAAAGTCTGAATGTTCACCTTATGAAGATGTATGCAGTGTGTTCATTAGCACTTTACGCATTTTCTGCATCCATACTTGGACACCGGCTTTGGCTGCCAAAAGGATCTAATTTCTCCTTTTCAAATCTCTCTTTTCATGTATCTATAGAATATATTAATGTTTTCCTTGACATTTATCTACCAATATTACTTTCATATACCTCTATGCTTTTCTAACTTTGATTTCACCTATGGATCTTCCATAAATCAAATGTTCTGTAGTGCTGTGTTCATTGTCTACCTTATTTTGCATTACCCCATCCCTCACCATCCATGAGGATCTAGACTGTAAACTTCCTTTATAATGATTACGTTTGTTCTGACTCCCAACTACTTTCTGCTTGATTTCCGACTGGCGTGACAATTACTTACTTCAAGCAGCTTTCAGTATACTTTTGCCAAATCGTTGTCTACCTTATTTTGCATTACCCCATCCCTCACCATCCATGAGGATCTAGAACTGTAAACTTCCTTTATAATGATTACGTTTGTTCTGACTCCCAACTACTTTCTGCTTGATTTCCGACTGGCCTGACAATTACTTACTTCAAGCAGCTTTCAGTATATTTTTGCCAAATCAGTCTAGTAAAATTGGCTCTGACCAACTTAGACCTTTTACTGCTGATCTATCTTTGTCCTTTTCCATGATTCTACTAAATGTAATTGAATTTTTATCACTGCTACTCACTGTTATGTTTTTCACTTGCCCAGATTCAGTCCTTTTTTTCATTTTTGTTCTTTAGTTCAAATTATGACCCCATTTTGCTGATCGGTGTTGGATAATTGCCCTTCTTTTTGTTTCAGAAGACATGAGCAAAAATAGGATTTCGACCCTGAATCCTTTGTACATTCAAGATTCAAAAAGGTCAACTAGTTTATTGTTCGTCAGGGATGCTGCCTGACCCGCTGAGTTACTCCTGCACTTTCTGGTTTATTTTAGTTTATTGTTAAAATTGATTCTTTTTTTTGGTAGAGCCATCAGGATTTAAATCTTGTGTAGGAAAGAACTGCAGATGCTGGTTTGAATCAAAGGTAGATACAAAATGCTGGAGTAACTCAGCGGGTCAGGCAGCATCTCTGGAGAGAAGGAATGGGTGACGTTTTGGGTCGAGACCCTTCTTGATGCAACATTTGAAAGATTAAAAAAAACAATTTCAGATATTATCAGTTGCCTGTTGTAACTGAGTTGCTGAGAGTAAGTCATTTTTTTCCACAGCTTCTTATGATATTAATGTCATAACTTGTTTGCCTGACAGCATCCAAAAAATTGTTTGGAGTTCAAGACTGAAAAATTTGAGTTTTCTTTGAATTTTTCAGGCAGCTTCAGTAATCTATTGATCACAGTATATACAGTAGTTTATTTGTTGACCATTAGTGACTGACAAAACTAAGTTCCATGATGCAGTAAATCAATGTGTTGTGGTCTCAGCATTTTTCGAAAGGTGCATATTTATCATCTCACTTGGATTGAAGAATGCCAACTTACATTTTCAAACCTTTCAAACCTTTTTCCAACATTGCAGAATTACAATGCAATTATAATGGTCATTTATAATTTGTCTTTGATTATTTTTTGAGAGACACAATACTAGGAGAATCTTCTGTTCTTGCAATAACCAAGAGAGCAACTAATATCCTGTTAAAACACCAGAACAGGAACACCAAGTTTTAGTTTTAAGATCCACAGAAATACACACTTTGCGTTGCACTGAAATAGCAGCCTAGATTTATGAAAGTGTAAAATCTGTTCAATCTATCAAATCCAACCTTTCCATGGACCATTTAATCTCCTAACAACTTGGTGTTAGTGTCCCAAAGGCTATCAAGTGGTTCTCAAAGTATTTATTCGTCACTTCATAACTCAACCCGGATATGCTACTTTATCAATGGAACTATGAGATCTTACATTCGAACTGCTTCACTGGGAGAGAAATATTTTGTTACAAGATCCATCAAAATAAAATTACAAATCGTTTACATATTTTACTCATGGTAAGTTATCCATGGAAAGCTGTCTTTAAGAAAGCAACTAACTATATTTGAAATTATTGAACATTGTTCAACATTTTGTCATGCATCTTTTTTCCTTATTTTTTAAAGTTAAATGATAGTGAAATTAAATCTCTCACTGAGCAGCTTACTATTTCTATGCGATGCATTAATTACATATGGCTACATTGCATATAATAAACATTAGGACAATGCTTTATCTCTATGGGCTATCATTGAATTTTGGTGCAATATTTTATGTACTTCAATTTGTTAAATATGGATTTTTTTTTGCAGTAGTGAATGCACTTTTTGAATTTAGTATCTATAAACCAACCTTAATTCACTTTCCATCATAACCATTTTACTCAATTCAATTTCCAGGACATTCACAATTTGTGGGATTAATAAAATAGTAAGATTAAATGAGAACTTACCAGTTTGAAGTTTGATCTTTATTTTATGAGGAGATGCGATGAGGGATTTCGTGAAGACCCTGCCAGCACGCATGCGCGACATTCTTCAAAGCAGCGGTGTGGAATTACAGATAACAACAATGACTGAAGATAGTAAGATTCAAGAGACTCTATATACCAGTTGACCTTATAGTAGAGGGTTTGGAGCAGAGGGCACGAAATCCCTCATCGCAACTCCTCATAAAATAAAGATCAAACTTCAAACTGGTAAGTTCTCATTTAATCTTACTATTTTACTTCGATGTCACATGAGTGACTTTGTGAAGATTTCAAAGCTCTGTGATTTCATGCCCTGGACCACGTCCATGCTCACACACTGTCGCAATTACTGATGGAGGAAGTATGTTAACGTATTTCAGACTTGAACAAGCTGAAAAATAATAACGTATTTATTAAATACAAACAATAAAACCCCTAACTCGGGGATAAACGTTTTATGGAACAGTACTTAAAACTGACTCCGCAAACGTTGCGGGAGCGGCCACAGGCTTATTATAAAACTGCTGAAAGGTTGTTTCACTGGCCCAGCCCGTGGTTGCGGGGACATGATCCATGGGTACCTCCATGGTCCTCGCCGCTGATGTGGATGCAGCCCTGGTAGAATGAGATTTTAAAATGCAGGTATATTGGGTGTATCTATACCTGCTGCACCCAATACCACCCTGAGCCACCTGGAGATAATCTGCACCGTCACCCTGTGATGTGGGTTCTTGTGGCTGATAAACAGACCCTTCTCCATCTTCCTGATGGTGTGTGTGACCTTAATATAATGTCGGATATGGGTGGCTATACAGAGAATACGCTCGGAATTCCAATTGCAGCCCTGTAGTTCCAGGTCTGTGCTGCTTAAGCAACTCCTCTATGAAGAAAGTTACTTTGTCGGGAGTCGAGACCATTCTGCCCAATCTCAGTTTCTGCAAAGTCTGGACCGGTTGTGCAGTGATCGGTGCCATTAACAACACCACTTTGAAGGTGAGTTTATCCAGTGGTAACCCCGTCATAGGCGCACAGCTCCTGAGTAGGGTCAACACCACCCCTATATCCCAGGTAATATTATATCTTGGTCGAGGAGGGTTAGTATTGAAAATACCCTCATTAGTTTGGATACCAGCTGGTGCGATCCCACTCCTATATTGAGATAGGACGACAGTGCACTCCTGGCACTATTTATGGCACTGTAGCTGAGTCCCTCGTCAAAATGAAGGCCCGTGAGGAACTCCAGCACGTTGGGTGTCGTGGCAGAGTTATAAGTGGTCTTGGTCCGACTGCAGTAGGCCTCCCATTTCCTGATGTGGGTGAGGTACTGCTTCCTAGTGGACTCTCCGCACGATGCGGTTATGATGTCCATGGTCCTGGATGACAGCCTGAACTCCAGTAGTGGCCTCTTCAGAACCTGCAAGCCAACAGGTTCAGATGACCATGGCACGGATGATTTTCCCCTGTTATGGGATTGGTGACCAAATTTGGGCATTTGGTAATTTGTGCCCATGGTTCTTTTAGCATATTGAGGACCACTGGGTACCATGGTTGTGTAGGCCTGTAGGGTATTGTCAGAATACCTGTTGCAGAATCCAGTTGAATTTTCTGCAATACCTGACTGATGAGGCAGAATGGGGGAAATGCATAGAAAAACCATTTCCCCCAATGTAGCGAGAATGCGTCCATCGCCACTGCCCCAGGATCTGGTTCCCAAGATACATATGTTGGTATCTGATGATTCAACCTGGCCCAAAAAGGTCGATATCTGGTGTTCCAAATTTGGCTATAATTTTAGCAAATATTTGGGGGTTCAACATCCATTCGATGTTGTCATTGAATAATCGTGACCTGGTGTTCGCCACTGTATTGAGCTTACCCGGAAGGTACGTAGCTGGTATCCAAATATTTCTTTCAATACACCAGAGCCAAATTGTGTTTGCCAATTCATCACAAGATATTAACTTGATACCACCGATATGGTTTAAATATGCCACCACAGTGGTATTATCTATTTGAAGACAGACATGCATATGATGTAAATTAGTGCAGTAAGCCCGCAGCCCGTGAATGCTCCCAGCATTTCCAAATAGTTTATACCTTGTGACTGAAGAAGAGTAGACTCATGCGAATCCCATCTGCCGCCACAACTAGAAGTAGTGTCGGTAGCTCCCCAGCCTTGGGTGCTTGCGTCGGTTTGTAACACGACTGATGGGTTTGATATAATGATGGGATTAAAACAATCACTAACATTGCTAACCCACCGTTGTAGCTCATTTTTTGCCTTATTCGGCAGCTGCATAGGCCTGTCAAAATGTCCAGCATTTGCTTTTAATGCTGAGATTTTTGCTCTTTGCAAGTTTTGATAGTGTAATGGGCCAAATCGTGCAGCTGGAAATGTAGCTACAAGCTTTCCAATTACCTTAGCAGCATGCCTAATAGTCGGCACAAGCAAGGCTGTTACATGCCTCTATTATGTCTGTTGCTTTGCTACCTGAGATAGTGACAATCATATGATTGGTGTTAATTGTGAATCCCAGATAGTCCATAACCACAGAAGGGTTGAACTTAGATTTGTCTGGATGGATGACAAACCCTAGTTTCTCGAATAATGTTTTGGTAGCTGTTACTGCGAGTTCAGCTATTTCCAGAGTTTTTCCCACAATTAAGATGTCATCTAGATATGCCATGACTATGTGATTTTGTCATCTGAGAGATGCCAATACTGGTTTTAAAATTTTGGTAAATAACCTAGGGGCTGTGGTAAGCCCATTAGGTAGGGCTTTGTATTGCCATAGTTGCCCCATTCAGACAAATTTTAAGAATTTTCAGTGATGTTCCCTTATAGGTACTGAATAGTATGCATCTTTTAAATCGATGCAGGCCATGAAGCACCCTCTGAAAATCAGTTGCTTAGCCGTTTCAAATGTCTCCATTTTGAAATGGGTATATTGTACAAAGATATTCAAGTGGGTTAAATCAATGATAATGCGACATCCGCCATCTTTTTTGGTGTTGGTAAAGATGTTAGACTCAAGCTCAAGAGGTTCATGTGTTGTTTTTTCTATCACCCCCTTGGCATATAGCCTTAGTATTTCTCCATGTCCTTCCACTTTTTCTTTGTGAGAAAATGCAAATTTCCAGTCAGGTACATGTCGAGGTGGGGGAAGATGCCCATTTATGAATTCAATCTCATAACCCTGAATACTTTGTAATATAAATGTATCCGAAGTTATAGTACCCCATGCATCCCAGAATGTACGCAATCTCCCTCCTACTTGTGAGGTTATACATGCAGCACTCTCAAGAGAACCAGACCCCCCTTACCTCCATGGTTACCGGCGGGGCTTGACGTTCTTGGCTTTCGTGGGTTGTTGTGTTGCTGGGGTGGAGGGGTTGGCGCATCTTCCACGCTAGTCGCTGTTGGCCCTGCCCTAAAAAAGGCTTCTGCTGGTAGGGTGCAGCCGGAGGATAGGCTCTCGTTGCCCTGTCGGGTTGTCCCCGAGGCCTGGTAGATACGTACGGATGGTGCCTCTGATACGCCAGTGGCCTGCTTGAGGATGGTGGTTTCATTAAGCCAACTGCTTTCGCCTTTTCATCCAGGCCCTGTTTAGGCAGGTCTTCCCCGAACAGCTGTCTCGGTGGCGGCGTAGCAGAAGCTTTGCACCCAGTGTGGGGCGGATGGAGCTTTTGTGGAAACAGTTGATCTCATACTGTGTGTTACACTGTAGTGCCAGTGCATCCTGTTGCTCCTCCGTCATCTCTGTCCCGTCTATGGTTCTGGCAAAGGCCGTGATGCCTGATGTCAACAATTTTAGGATTTTTTGAATTTTCAATTCCTGGGCCCTGATCCCAGGACTGATGTTACCCCAGATGGGCTTGTTGACGGTCGGGACATTAAGCGACACACAATTACCCGGGGCTTTGTACTTGTTGATAGCCTCCGTCAGCACCTGTTCCTGCAGCTGGTGAGTAGTAAGGTAATTACTGCTGGCCGCTAGTTTGGGCTGAAGCGGTTGCCCTGAATGCCCTGGTTGGGTGAATTTAGATACTACCTCCAGTAGTTCTTCCTCAGGTATTTCTGGCAACTGTGGTTCTTGAGCCAGCCCCTCTTCAAAGTCAGCTAACTGCTGACTCCTGGCACTCCCCACGGACGAAGGAGAAATACACGGTGGACCTGCTGCGTGCCTCCTAGATCCTAGGGACACCCGTTCTTGTTGGAGCAGGTCCCGCTCGAGCAGCTGCTCCATCATACGCTCCATTCGGGCCATGCGACCGCCGCCGCTATCTGCGGACGGCAAGTCGACTTCCCCAGGTTCTGGAGAACTACTGGGGCTTCTACCGTCGGTCCGCACCTCGTCGAGGTGATGTCTCGGGTACCTAGGTAGGTAGTCGCTGCTGCCGCTCTTGCGAAGCTACACGACTCCCGCGCGGACATGCCGCTAGTCCGCCGTCTTCCGGACTGAAGCGGTCCGCCTGTCTGGTACGACAGTAGCGGTGACGAGTCGGTGCCGGCCGCTGCAGCGGGGCTGCCTGACTTCCGCGCGGGCTTACCGCCAGTCCCGGTTATACGGGACTGAAGCGGCGCAAAGTCGTTGCCAGCCGCCTCAGCGGGGCCACACGACCTGTATATACTGCCACCAGCCTGCGATCTGGCAGCCTGCCCCGGTGGTGAGTCGGTGCCTGCCGCTCCTGCGGGGATCCCCGACTTCTTGTAGGTACGTCACCGGTCCACGATCTGGCAGACTTCTCCGGTGGTGAGTCGATGCCGGCTGCTGCAGCGGGGCTTCTCGACCTCGGTGCGGTTTTTCCCCGGTTCGCCCTCTGGTGACCTGTAACAGAGGGGAAACAGAACGTGCCGTTGAACGAGGCACGGGTTTACGCACCTGTTTTCCGCTGGCCCGGTGATGTTTGGGCGATAGCGGCAGGGAGTCAGGGTCCTGCCCACCCTGCTCCCGCGCGGTGCTCCGACCAACGTGCAGCTCCCTGGCCTGCTGTGGTGGAGAGTCGGGCCCTGCCAACTGATCAGGGCTCCCCGACTTCCGCGTTCTTTTCCCGGCCCGTGGAGTGGGTCTGCCGGCGTTGCGGGCAGCTCCGGGGATGGCGGCTGCTGACTCCCGTCCGAAGTCCTGCGGCCCTTGGAGGCACGTTTCGATGCCTTCACTCTCTTTCCTTCCATCGTTCCTGTAATTAAAACAGGTTTCCTACAGGAACTAACCAACTCAAGGTTAGTTTAACTTACCTTGAGGCCTTTTTGAAGGTGCCTTTGGAGGAGCGCACTCCCCCCTCCAGCTGTCGACTGCAAATGCGAGCGACGATATGTCGCGCATGCGTGCTGGCGGGGTCTTCACGAAGTCACTCACGTGACTCCGAAGTAAAATACAATAGTGCGATGCTTTGCTACTATTTTAACTGAAATGAACAAGACAAACTTTTAACTGGCAATGTCTAATTCCATGAATGAATAATTTAAAGATAATATTCCTAACTTTGTTCAGGATTCAAGTAATCCAAACATGCCAAATATGTGAAGATTTCTGTTTGCCTGTTCAGTTAATTTGAAGTAAAATTAGGGGGGAAATCATTCAAAGTAAATTTGAAACTAAAGTATGAAACAGCGCTGACAACAGAACTGGATATGTTGTACGCATACATAAGGCATAAGCATTAGAAAAATATTGCCCATTTTTCCCCTCTACTCGAGGATATCCAAACAAAAGAATTGAAACTGGCTAAATTCCTGAAAAAATGAACGTGACATAAATTAGTTTAATCGATCCTATTATTATTTATTTTTTTCAAATTTTTACTTGCTGCAATCCATTAATTTAAATTTGAAAATAATTGGAATATAGAATTATGATTTTTTTTGATAAGCAAGGGGGTCAAAGGTTACTGTGGTCAGATCAAATTCAAATGAGCTATAATCTCTTAAATGGCAGATCAAGCTTTAGGGCATAAAAGGAGGTCATTTGCCCATTATGCCTGTGATGGCTTTTTCAAAGGACTATCCAGTTGGTTCCGTTTCCTGTCATTTAACCATAATCTAATAACGTAATATTTTTGCTCAAGGTAAAGGAACCGCTAGGAGGTAGTGACCATAATATGATATGTTTTAATGTGCAATTTGAGAGGGAGAAGGTTAAATCAGAAGTGTAAAAGTGGTGAACAAAGCGGACTATGAAGGCATGAGAGAGGAGCGGGCCAAGGTCGACTGGAAAATAATCCTAGCAGGAATGATGGTGGAACAGCAATGGCAGGAATTTCTGGGCATAATCCAGAAGATGCAGGATCATTTCATTCCAAAGAGGAAGAACAATTCTAAGTGGAGTAAGAGGCAACCATGGCTGACAAGGAAAGTTAGGGACGGTATAAAACTAAAAGAAAAGGTGTATAACACAGCAAAGAGTAGCGGGAAGCCAGAGGATTGGGAAACTTTCAAAATGCATCAGAAGGTAACAAAAAGGGCAATACGGGGTGAAAAGATGAAGTACGAAGGTAAGCTAGCCAAGAATATAAAGAAGGATAATAAAAGCTTATTTAAGAGTTAAGAGAAAAAGATTAGTAAAGACAAATGTGGGTCTCTCGAAGGCAGAAACAGGTGAAATTATTATGGGGAACAAGGAAATGGCAGAGAATTGAACAGGTACAGTGCATTCAGAAAGTATTCAGACCCCTTCACTTTTTCCACATTTTGTTATATGACAGCTTTATTCTAAAATGGATTAAATTCTTTTTTTTCATCATCAATCTACACACAATACCCATAATAAAAAAGCAAAAACAGGTGTTTAGAATTTTTTGCAAAGTAATTAAAAAGGAATAGCTGAAATATCACATTTACATAAGTATTCAAACCCTTTACTCAGTACTTTGTTGATGCACCTTTGGCAGTGATTACAGCCTCAAGTCTACTTGGGTATGACACTACATGCTTGGCACACTTGGATTTGAGTAATTTCTCCCATTCATCTCTGCAGATGCTCTCAAGCTCTGTTAGGTTGGATGGGGAGTGTCGATGCACAGCTATTTTCAGGTCCCTCCAGAGATGTTCGATCGGGTTCAAGTCCAGGTTCTGGCTGGGCCACTCAAGGACATTCACAGACTTGTAATGAAGCCACTCCTGCGTTGTCTTGACTGTGTGCTTAGGGTCGTTGTCCTGTTGGAAAGTGAACCTCCGCCCCAGTCTGAGGTCCAGAACGCTCTGGAGCAGGTTTTCATCAAGGATCTCTCTGTACTTTGCTCCGTTTATCTTTCCCTCCATCCTGACTAGTCTTCCAGTTCCTACCGCTGAAAAACATCCCCACAGCATGATGCTGCCACCACCATGCTTCACCGTAGGTTTGGTGTTGGCCAGGTGATGGGCAGTGCCTGGTTTCCTCCAGACGTGATGCTTGGCATTCAGGCCAAAGAGTTCAATCTTGCTTTCATCAGAAACATAGAATCTTGTTTCTCATGCTTTTTGGCAAACTCCTAGCGGGCTGTCATGTGCCGTTTACTGAGGAGTGGCTTCTGTCTGGCCACTCTACCATTAATTAGAGCACATGGTATTGGGGGTAGGGTATGGACATGGATGGAGAATTGGTTGGCAGACAGGAAACAAATGGTAGGAATAAACAGGTCCCTGTCAAAATGGCAGGCTGTGGCGAGTGGAGTGCCGCAAGGCTCGGTGCTGGGGCCGCAACTATTTACAATATATATTAATGATTTAGATGATGGGATCAAAAGTAACACGATCATATTTGCAGATGACACGAAGCTGGGTGGCGGTGTGAACTCCGAAGAGGATGCTGGGAGGTTGCAGGCTGACTTGGACAGGTTGAGTGAGTGGGCAGATGTATGGCAGATGCAGTATAAAGGCCTGATTGGTGGAGTGCTGCAGAGATTCTGTCCTTCTGGAAGATTCTCCCATCTCCACAAAGGAACTCTGGAGCTCTGTGAGAGTGACCATCGGGTTCTTGGTCACCTCCCTGACCAAGGCCCTTCACCCCGATTGCTCAGTTTGGCCAGGCGGCCAGTTCTATGAAGAGTCCTGTGGGTTCCAAAGTTCTTCCATTTAAGAATGACGGAGGCCACTGTGCTCTTCGGGACCTGCAATGCTGCAGAAATTGTTTTATACCCTTCCTCAGATCTGTGTCTCGACACAATCCTGTCTCGGAGGTCTACAGATAATTCCTTTGTTTTCATGGTTTGGTTTTTGCTCTGACATGCACTGTCAACTGTGGGACCTTATATAGATAGGTGTGTGTCTTTCCAAACCATGTACAATTAATTTAATTTACCACTGGTGGACTCCAATCAAGTTGTAGAAACATCTCAAGGATAGACAATGGAAACAGGGTGAACCTAAGCTCAATTTTGAGTGTTATAGCAAAGGGTCTGAATACCTATGTAAATGTGATATTTCAATTATTTCTTTTTAATTACTTTGCAAAAATTTCTAAACACCTGTTTTTTGCTTCTTTGTTCTGGGGTATTGTGTGTAGATTGATTTTTAAAAAATGAATATAATCTATTTTAAAATGAGTATCGTAACAAAATGTGGAAAAAGTGAAGGGATCTGAATACTTTCTGAATGCACTGTACTTTGGTTCTGTCTTCACTAAGGAAGACACAAACAATCTCCCAGAAGTGCTAGAGGAAAGAGGATCTCGGGAGACAGGAACTGAAAGAAATTTGCATTAGACGAGAAATAGAATTGGGTAGACTGATGGGACTGAAGGCTGATAAATCCGCAGGGCCTGATGGTCTGCAATCCCAGGTTACCCAAGGAGGTGGCTCTAGAAATCGTGGACGTATTGGAGACCATTTTCCAATGTTCTATAGATTCAGGATCAGTTCCTATGGATTGGAGGGCAGCTAATGTTATCACACTTTTCAAGAAAGGAGCGAGAGAAAACGGGGAATTATAGACCAGTTAGCCTGACATCGGTGGTGGAGAAGTTGCAGGAGTCAATTATTAAAGAAGTAATAACGGCGCATTTGGATAGCAGTAAAAGGATTGGTTCAAGTCAGCATGGATTTATGAAGGGAAATCCTGCTTGACTAATCTTCTGGAATTTTTTGAGGATGTGACAAGTAAATTGGATGAAGGAGAGCCAGTGGATGTAGTGTATCTTGACTTTCATATAAGGTCCAACACAGGAGATCAGTGGGCAAAATTAGAGCACATGGTATTGGGGGTAGGATATGGACATGGATGGAGAATTGGTTGGCAGACAGGAAACAAAGGGTAGGAATAAACAGGTCCCTGTCAGAATGGCAGGCAGTGGCGAGTGAAGTGCCGCAAGGCTCGGTGCTGGGGCCGCAACTATTTACAATATATATTAATGATTTAGATGATGGGATCAAAAGTAACACGATCATATTTGCAGATGACACGAAGCTGGGTGGCGGTGTGAACTCCGAAGAGGATGCTGGGAGGTTGCAGGCTGATTTGGACAGGTTGAGTGAGTGGGCAGATGTATGGCAGATGCAGTATAATGCAGATAAAAGTGAAGTTACCCACTTTGGCGGCAAGAACAAGGAGGCAGATTATTATCACAACGGTGTCAGATTAGGAAAAAGGGAAGTGCAACGAGACCTGGGTGTCCTTGTACACCACACACTGAAAGTAAACATGCAGGTGCAGCAGGCAGTGAAGAAAGCTAATGACATGTTGACCTTCATAACGAGCGAATTTGAGTATAGGAGTAAAGAGGTCCTTCAGTTGTACAGGGCCCTGGTGAGACCACATCTGGTGTATTGTTTGTAGTTTTGGTCTCCTAATTTAAGGAAGGACCTCCTTGCTATTGAGGGAGCACAGCGTATGTTCACGAAGTTAATCGCCGGGATGGCGAGACTGTCATTGGAGGAAAGATTGGAAAGACTGGGCTTGTATTCACTGGAATTTGGAAGGATGAAAGGGGATTTTATAGAAACCTAAAATTATAAAAGGACTGGACAAGCTAGATGCAGGAAAATTGTTCCCAATGTTTGAGGAAGTCCAGAACTGGAGAATAAGAATAAAGGGGGGAGCACTTAAAACTGAGATGAGAAAAAACTTTTTCACCCAGAGAGTTGTGAATTTGTGGAATTCTCTTCCACAGATGGCAGTGGAGGCTAATTAACTAGATGAATTTTAAAGAGAGTTAGATAGAGCTTTTGGGGCTAGGGTGAATCAAAGGGTATGGGGAGAAGGCAGGCACTGGTTACTGATTGTGGATGTTCAGCCATGATCACAATGAATGGCAGTGCTGGCTCGAAGGGCTGAATGGCCTCCGCCTGCACCTATTTTCTATGTTTCTCGTTTGCTACATGGCACTGGCAAAATTACAGTTCATTATTACATCAGCATTCATAGAAATCCTGTAGAATACAACTATTGGGGAAATTAAAACCTCCCTTCAATTGGCATGTAGTGGGAGCTGGAAGGCTTCGCCATCTAAGTGACCCAATTTAATCTATGGGGAAATCTAACACATAAAAATAAGCCCAGCTACATGATGGACACATTTACACCAAATACAAATTGCATTTACATATTGGTTGCTTAGAAATTTAATTTTGAACTGAGACTTTCTGTAAAAAATTAACAATACTTGGGGAACACACAAGGAAACCTGCATCTTAACTCTCGGTTTTTTCTCTCAGTAGCATTACCAAAATGTATATGGAGGGTGGTGCAATGATTGGCAAAGAGGTAATAATGAACCAAGGCCAAGCTTAAAGTGACAGGGACCAGTAAGCAGTATCTGATGCGGAGTTTGACTAGTTGCATTCCGCAAGCATCAGGATAGAGATGTACATGCAAGACTTCTCTTTAATCTGTGCTGTTAATTGATCTCAGTCAGTGGAGCATTACATTACATAGATAGATAGCATACCGTGATTGGTACTTTCAAGTTAGTGCAAGGAATTAAAAAAACAACCAAAGCTTCTACTCCTAATTGCTACCCAATGAGGTGCTATAAAATACACTTGAGGACAAGTGAACACAGCATTTAGTTGTGTTGGTATTAGGTAGGATTAAATATGAACTAACCATAGCTAACTGCAGTTTCTAATAATAATGTATGATGTTATCATGATTCTGTAGCTGCAAATCATCCTTAATTGGGTAAGCTAGAGTTTTCAACGTACTCTGTCCTGTTACAATGCCGTGAACGTATCTTGGCAAAATCTGCTGGGATATATCATCAAAGAATGGCTCTAAGGGACCAAGGTGTCATTAGATCTGCGCTGGCTGTTCAAGACATACGTGTCAGCATTTGGCAGATTGTTAATTGCTATGATACTTTCGGATGAAGGAGATTCTGGGCTGGGAAGAACAGTACTGCGACAGAAAGAGGGGAAGGCAGCAGCTTCCATTCATATCGAAGCGGAAATTATGCAAGAGACTGTAGGATCTAGGCCATGTGTCAACACTGCAACTGTTGCTCCTAGTCTCCAACAATGGCACACATTCACAGTGTTGCTACAGGCAGCCTCTCAGCACCAAGCCATGGAACAATTAATTGCCGCAAGATCAGCAACAGAGGGCAGGGATTTAAACTGTGAGCAGTTTGTGCCCCATGTCTGAGGAAGGATGTGCTGGCATTGGAGAGGGTCGTGAGTGGTTTACGAGAATGATCCTGGGGATTATTGGGTGAAGCTATTGATGAGCGTCAGTACTCGCTGTTGGAAGTTTGGAAGGATGTGGGGGGACACCTCATTGAAACTTACTGAATAGTGAAAGGCCTGGATAGAGTGTATGTGGAGATGATGTTTCCACTGGGGAGAGAATCTCGGACCAGAGGGCATAACCTCAGAATAAAAGGACGGACCTTTGGAAAGGAGATAAAGGAATGGTTTTAGTCAGAGGGTGGTGAATCTGTGGAGTTCATTGCCACAGACAGCTGAGGAGGCCAAGTCATTAGGTATTTTTAAAGCAGAGATTGACGATTCTTGATTAGTTAGGGCGAGATGGCAGGCGAATGGGGTTGAGAGGGAAAGGTAGATCAGCCATGATTGAAAGGCGGAGCTGACTCGATGGACCAAATGGCCTAATCTTGCTCCTATAATTTATGAATATAAGAACATCAGGTACCTTGTACACCAACGAGCAGGGCAGTGTTTGTGCTGGTTCCTCTTGCAGCAACATTCAAAGTAAGCAGGTGCCTTTCTTCAAGTCCAGACAATAGAAACTTGTAAGTGTTGCACTGGAGGACTAGGAACCCTAGAACAAATCAATGCTCTGCAGGATAGCACTAACCAGGTGCCAGTATAGTCATGCCCGTCTACATTTAAAACATTGTCTTTGTCTCAAATGTACATTATAACAATCTGAAATTTTTAATTTTAGCCAGGGATTCTCCATCGTATGCTCGTGTCAAATGAATAAAGACTTATTGCATTGATATCTCCAGACTCCGAGTGGTAATCGATCCATAACAAGCTATGGTTGCATTTCCTCTCACATTTCAAAAGATATTCAGAAATGAAAATATTCCTTTTGATAAATTATGAAGGGGGAACCTAACACCTGTGCATAATGTTAGAAAAAATCAATACAGTGAAGAAAGGTGGGAGAATAATTGTGGAAAATGTAAATATTATACCATACCCACTAAATGTTCAAACCAGCCAGAGCACAGTCTGACCCATTGTGTTAAAAGTTATCATTCAGACATGAACATACAGAGATTAATACTTAGGAATGGATATAAGGAGGCTTTGTGTAGATTAAGTGAATTGTATGAATATTTCCCAACCTACAAGCCAAAATGCAGCTAATGAGAATTCGGGATAATGCCAAAGTATTTAATGGTTTGAAAATGCTCCTTTGTGCAATTTCATACCATCAATAAACATTTTTGTTTGCCTAATATAGACCAACCTTCAGCACAGTGTTGTTTCTTTTCACCCCAAGTAATAAGAAGGAATGTTTATGATGTAGAATAATACAACCATTGAGTAAAGCAGGCAGTGTGTACTGTTCTTTAAGTAAAGGTTATTTTTCTCAAGTACATGTTTTACAGCTTGGACCATGTGATGACAATGTGACTCCTCATCTGTAAGGCAGCACAGACCAGTCATAGTTCAATTCAGATCAACCACTATGATTCAATATTTAAAAGGATGACCAGAACTGAAATACTGAGAAAATGTACCACAATACTTAAATCATCATACTGATTCAGTGAATAGTTTGTTTGCACAGTGAAGGGATTATGTGATTCAATCACAAGAGCATAATGGCAGTGTTTGTACAGCATTTCACAATTTCAGAAGAGCTGTAATGCAAACAGACATTGCAAAAATTATGCTTTTTTAATCCATTTACTGGAAATGTAAGCATTTGCTACATGTAAAGAACAATTTCCCTCAAAAAGATTACTTCAATGCTGATATGGATTAAAAAAAAACATATGAGTATACATTTTCTGAGAATTAATACTTTATTTCCTCTTGTTTCCATTCTCCGAAACCCATCCCAATTATCTATTTCCTTTATCTTAAGCAGAATTTCATAACTAGTACTTTACCAAATGATGTTTCCGCATGGCAATGTCTGGGAGGTGACAGGTGGCATTTTGTAAGATTAATGAAGTTATTGAAGCTGAGGTCAATCATTTACAGCATCATGGTTCCCAACATGGAATTTTGGATTAAGGAGCAGAAACTCTGACAGCTCCATCACCCAAACAATGGCTGCTGACATCTATTGTGTTGTCCCAACCATGATACTGACTACGAATTGAGATCAACTAACTAATTTTAGGTCAAAGATACAATTTTAAATTTTACTAGTCTGTATAGTTTATTGCATTCATCCATACAACTTAAATGTGAGTTTTTTGCCTCCTTTAAACCATTAAGAAAGATCATAGGTCTTATCTCCTGTCAACTGATTTTTAACAATACATGTCAAGTAGTACAGACTCTTGAATGTTTGGGTCAAAAAATATTATGCCACCTCACTTTGAGCTACCAATTCTATTAAAAAGCGAATATATTTAATTTACACATCACTATCAAATAACCTATCAATTCTAATTATCTTGGCACATTCATGAAGAATAGTCACATGGATGCGCAACAACTGAACAAGCATTGGTCTAAATATCATCTTGAGTTAAGTCTCTGGCTGTAATTGACTGTTAAACTTTATGGGCTAAATGTTCCTTCTCACTGAGTCATGATAGTGCCAGGACTGAATTTTCATAGCTCCTAGTGATGCTATTATGAATCCATCAAGATTTCCTCGATTAAATCTTTTAAACAATTTGGAAGCCTTCCTAATAGTTTCTTCATTCCCTTTTAATTGGTAGATAACCTCTGGATGTGAATCATGTCCTATGAAGTCACAGCAGAAGAAGAGAGAGAAATGTTGACGTACATTTTTCCAGCTCCGGCCTCAGGAAAGAAGGCTCCAAAGTTTAGACAGTCAAAGATAAAGGTATCATTTTCTGAGAGAGGAAGCTGAAAACTCCTTTGACACACAGAATAGAAAACTGGGTCTATAGCACAGGTCCTACGGCAGGATGACTTTCCCTTATTCATTTGTTGGAAATGAACTTTGCTGACAAGGGCAAAATTATCCATCACCAGTTGGGCCTTGGTAGGAATGTGGTGAGCATATTCCAGTACTGTTGCAGTCCAACAGCTGAAACTACTCCTGTAATATTGCTGGATAATGAACTGCAGTATGTAGAGCCAGCAATAATAAACGGACAGCAATCGAGATGCACGTTATGAATGTGTAAAACTTGAATAGGGACTAGGGCCTTGTTCCCATGTACCTGCTGCTGTTGCCCTAGGTAGAACTGGTTGGGTGGTTTGGATGTGTCGTTGAAGACATCAGAACCCTGCACACGTCAAATGAATGTCAGAAATTTTAATGACTTCAACTCAATCACAAATTCCAGCATTCGTCATATTCTATTTTTACGTATTGCATGAAAATTAGCAACATTCATCTCCCAAGATTCCGTATCATACCATTCCTGGGATATTATTTCTTATCCTCTCTCATTATATTTAAATGTCACTTAACTTCCTTCCCTGCAGATGAAAATAAAGTGGACATTTCAAAAATAGAACTGTCAATAGTAAGTCAGTCGAGCTATATAGAATACAATAATCCAACATAGCTTGAAAATAATTTGTATTATGAATGTACAGTTTGCCACAGTCATTTTAACTGGCATACTTGATTCTATGGGAAAGTAGGCAGCACAGTGGCACAGCTTGTGCAGCATAGTAGTGCAGCTGGTAAAGCTGCTGCCTCACAGTGCCAGAGAGCCAGGCTTGATCCTGACCTTGGGTGCTGTGTGTGGGGGGTATGCACATTCTCCCTGCGACTGCGTGGATTTCCTCCAGCTGTTTGGGTTTCTTCCCCCATCCCAAAGACGTGCAGATTTGTAAGTTAATTGGCCTCTGTAAATTGCCCGTGTATCGAATGGGATAACACAGAAGTCGTGTGAACGGGTGACCAATGGTCAGTGTGGACGCGGTAGACTGAAAGGTCTGATTCCAAGCTGTATCTCTTAACTAAGCTAAACTATGTTCTGTAAAACGCTTAAGAAAATGTAGTCTTAATGCATGACATCTTGACAGTTTATGAATGAGTGCACTGACATTATTTTATGAAGCAATAGATATTTGCAGAATACCATTCTATATGACTGTTTCTTTAAAACAAATGTATTATTCTGGATTTGCTCCACATTCTTATCAACCCTCTTCCATTTCAAAACAAATGTATACTGGAGTTTTTAGGGAGAGGGGTCACATTACTAGCGAAATGATCTGTGGAAAAACCTAGCACAACCGACAATTCTGTCGCCCCAAGACCGAGTCCTTCAATCTTTGACGCCAAGAATTTACCGATTAACAGTTTAAATTAATCAAACATCTATTTGGACTCATCACTCAGTGGAATGATTTTGCTACTTCCTCTATCGATGAGGAATTATTATTTTTATGTTAGATTTTGCAAGGCAGGAAATTATGTTTATTACGCCAAGTTTTAATGCTGAGGGCTAGTTTTGATGGTTTGGATGTGTAAGCTTTGTGAAAAGTTAAGAGCAGGAATAAAGTGGCAAAATGCTTGAATAATCTGGTTAAGACTTGAGTTTGAAGTTGATGGGTTAGGTATCGATTAATTAAGGTGCTTAATTTAAGAACAGGAACATCTAATCTATTGACAAAATATGGCCAGTGGCATCTGTCCAATTTCCCCCATTGAAGGACTGAGATTTTACTGAGCAGGAAACTTAACGTACATGGCATATATAGTAAAACAGCTCTTCCTCACCCCATCACCCATCATTACCGAGGTCAGAGCAGAACCGAGTCGGGACAAGAATCCCACGATGCTCAGGTGGAGATGGGGGCTATGGTTTGCAAACTGAGCAAATGAAGGGAAGGACTGAGGATGGTGACAGTGAGAGAAATGGCTGGTTAGAATGGAGGAGGAAGAATACAAGCAACTGCGTGGAGTTTCCCAGGTAAAATGGAGGCGCAACTAATGTCAAAACAGAACTCAGTGCTGTAAAGGATATGCATCAGTCCTCCTACAGAACTTGCACACATAATATAATTTCACTGTATGCCATTTGAGGTCACTATGCAAGCTCTGCAATCCCCCCTGCACAACTGCCTTACATACACAAAAGTTCCATGAACAATTTCAGCCCCCCACCCCAGTCTATGTTCCAACCTCGAAATGGCTCGAAAAGCCCAAATGTTTGGACATTCCTGTCAGAAGGAACACATAACATAGTTAGATGGGGGTGGGAGTTGGTTGTGATGGAGTAAGGAGGTTATTGACTTCAGGATGCATGGTGGAATACATGCCACAATCAGCATCAGTGGTGCCACAGTGGAAATGGTTGGAAGCTTCAAATTCCTTGGTGTTAATATCACCAACGATCTGTTGTTGAACAATCACATTGATGTGATACCCAAAAAGGCACACCAACACCTCTACTTCTTGAGGAATCTGAGGAAATGTGGCATGTCTCCAATGAATCATATACTTCTACAGATACACCAAAGAAAGCATACGGTTGGGTTGCATCGCAGCTCGGTTTGGGAACAGCTGTGCTCAAATTGCAGAGAGTTGTAGATGTAGCCCAGTTGATCACACCGACCAGGCCTCCCACCATTGATTCCATGTGCACTTCATGCTGCCTCAGACAAGCAGCCTACATAATCAGACGTTTGCCCCACCGCTAGGCTCAAGAACAGCTTCTTCCCTGCTGTTATCAAGCTTCTAAATGGTTCCTCCACAGGCTGGGTTACTCCCCGATTCACCTGTACACCATTGTTGACATTGGACTTTGTCTGTAGAACTGATGTGGTACAATGCTGAGAACGATATTCTATCCTCTGAACACATTCTACGTAAATTAAGGACAAAAGAGTAATTTGGGAGAGAACATGATCAACAAGGTTGTCTATGTGTGGAGTCACAGGAGAGGGGCAAGGTGTTAAATGAATATTTTTCATCTATATTCACATTGGAGAAAGTAATGGACAAAGACATATCCCTACTATACTCCCTATACACTCACGACTTTACATACAAATTTGGCTCTAACTCCATCTACAAGTTTACACATGAAACCACTGCTGGTGGCCGGATCATGGACAGTGACAAGACAGAGCACAGGAAGGAGATAGAGAACCTAATAACAGTGTTAGGACAATAACCTCTCGCTCAATGTCAGCATGATGAAGGAGCTAGTTATCAACTTCGGGAGCATGGAGCACATGCTGCAATCAGGATCAATGGTACCAAAATGGAAATAAAAACATAGAAACATAGAAAATAGGTGCAGGAGTAGGCCATTCGGCCCTTGGCAGCAATACGATCATGGGCATTCACTGTAACCTGCAACTCCCTCTTAATATAGCCAATGAACTGGAGCAGAGAATTCCAGGTCTGTGTGAAAAATGTTTTCCTCATCTCGGTCCTAAAGGAATTCCCCCTTATCCTTAAACTGTGACCCCCCCAACATTCTTGTTCTGGACCTCCCCAACAGGGAACAATCTTCCTGCATCTAGCCTGTCCAACCCCTTAAGAATCTTGTAAGTTTCTATAAGATTCCCCCCTCAATCTTCTAAATTCTAGCGAGTACAAGCCGAGTCTATCCAGTCTTTCCTCATATGAAAGTCCTGCCATCCCAGCAATCAGTCTGGTGAACCTTCTCTGTACCCCCTCAATGGCAAGAATCTCTTTCCTCAGATTTGGAAACCAAAACTGTATGCAATACTCCAGGTGTGGTCTCACCAAAACACTGTACAACTGCAGTAAAATCTCCCTGCTCCTATACTCAAATCCTTTCGCTATGATTGCTAACATACCATTCACATTCTTCACTGCCTGCTGCACCTGCATGCCTACTTTCAATGACTGGTGTACCATGACACCCAGGTCTCGTTGCATCTTCCCTTTTCCTAATCGGCCACCATTCAGATAATAGTCTACCCTCCTGTTTTTGCCACCAAAATGGATAACCTTACATTTATCCACATTATACTGCATCTGCCGTGCATTTGCCCACTCACCCAGCCTATCCAAGTCACCTTGCAGCCTCCTAGCATCCTCCTCACACCTAACACTGCCCCCCAGCTTCGTGTCATCCGCAAACTTGGAGATGTTGCATTCAATTCCCTTGTCCAAATCATTAATATATATTGTAAATAGCTGAGGTCCCAGCACTGAGCCTTACGGTACCCCACTGCCTGCCATTCTGATAAGGACCCGTTTACTCCTACCCTTTGCTTCATGTCTGCTAGCCAGTTCTCTATCCACATCAATACTGAACCCCCAATACCGTGTGCTTTAAGTTTGTATACTAATCTCTTATGTGGGACCTTGTCGAAAGCCTTCTGAAAGTCCAGATATAACACATCCACTGGTTCTCCCTTATCCACTCTACTAGTTACATCCTCGAAAAATTCTATAAGATTCGTCAGACATGATTTACCTTTCGTAAATCCATGCTCACTTTGTCCAATGATTTCACCACTTTCCAAATGTGCAGCTATCCCATTTGGAAAGTGGTGAAATCATTGGTGAAATGGTTGAGAGCTTCAAGTTTCTTGCCGTCAATATTACCACTGTAATACTATTCAATGTACCTCAGTACAGGTGACAATAATGAACTTAAACCAAAACATGGATGCCAGGGAACTCTCAGAGGTTAACACTGATGTCTTAAAGAGATTCCTCATTACAGAACAGGAGGCACCAGTGTTTTTTTCTTTTGAAGATATAGCATGGCAACAGGCCGTTCAGCCCGACGAAGTCCACGCCAAACGTAAATCACCCATGCCCCCTAGTTCTACGTTATCCCACTTTTGTATGCTCTCCTTACTCACTGGGGGCAATTTTCAGAAGCCTACAAACCCAACGTCTTTGGGGTGCGAGAGGAAACTGGAGCACCCTGAGGACACCGACATGGTCACAGGGAGAACATGTGAACTCCATACTGACAGCACCCAAGATCAGGATCAAACCTGGGTCTGGTGCTATGAGGCTGCAGTTCTACCAGCTGCGCCACTGTGCTGCACCAAGGTAGATATATCTCCGGGACCTAATCAAGTACATCCTACAACTTTGTGGGAAGCTAGGGAAGAAATGACAGGGCTATACTTTAGACATATATGAATTGCTGGAAGACTGGAAGGTGGCCTACATTGTTTCCTGCAGAAAGGCTACATGTATAACCTGGGAACTATAGACAGGTGAACCTAACATTAATGGTGGGTAAGTTATTGGCGGGGATTCTGAGAGACAGGATTTGCATGAATTTCAAAAGGCATTAACTAATTAGGGAAAGTCAGCATGGCTACATGTGTGGAAAATCATCTCACAATTTTAATGAGTTGGCATGGTGGACAACATAGGAGGTTATCAAAGATTACAATGGATACTGGATCAAATGGGCCAATGGGCCGAGATATGGCTAATGGAGTTTAATTCAGACCTACACGTCCTCAGAATATTAGCAGACCAGATCAATTTTGACATTAGACAGATGTGGGTGAATTACATACACTAAATCTATTTCCCAACACAATATGTGCAAATGACAAATATTTATGTCAAGAGGCAAAAAAAAAAACTGCATTGACTGGAAATCTGAAATAAAAACAGAAAATGCTGGAAAATACTGAAGTGTTTCTTTTGTCCTCGGGTGCTGCTTGGCAAACATTTATTTTTTTTGTGGATGAAGTAAACATTGTAATCCAAAGCAAGAATAATTAGAACAGGTGACAAAAGAGACTGCTGGAATCAGGAGCAAGAAACCACCTGTGGGAGGAACTCAGTAGATTGAGCAGCAACTATGGGTGATGAGAAATTGTCGACATTTTGGGTCAAACTCCTGCCCCAGTCCTGCTGCAGAGATTTGACCCGAAACATCAACTATAATTAGAGCAAGATACTTCATTAATTCATCAAGCGTTATTTCTTTCATTTCTCTTTCAACATGTGAACTGTTCCAATTTAAGAACAGGACAAATTCACAAGTTATAGGAGTAGAAATTAGGCCATTCGGCCCATCGGGTCCACTCAGCCATTCAATCATGGCTGATCTCTGCCTCCTAATCCCATTTTCCTGCCTTCTCCCCATAATCCTTGACACCCGTTCTAATCAGGAATTTGTCTATCTCTGCCTTAAAAATATCAACTGACTTGGCCTCCATAGCCCTCTGTGGCAATGAGTTCCACAGATTTAAGGGCCTGTCCCACTGATGCGACTTTACAGCGACTGTCTTCGACCTTCAAGCTCGAGGGCATTTGCCTGGAAAACCTTGGGCTGGATCGACCGTCAGTGATGAAACCGCAAGCTGGATCGACCGACTGCACACACACACGCACAAACACATTGCAAAGGCGGGGGCCAGGGAAAGCGGGGGAGCGCTGTCTGAAATTCACACCCGCGATGAACAGGAAGGTAAAAGACGGCTGCATAGTGTACGGTAAGTCCTTTAGAAAGCGCGGAGGATGTTGGGGGGAGACAAGGGGAAAAGGGGGGGGGGAGAGGTGTGGAGAACTGGGGGAGAAGGAGTGGAGACACTTTTAAGAACCCAGACAACTTATAATAAAGTTTAGCGGGCATTTAAATTACCGGTCGGTTATCCTTGGTCCTGAAAACACCAATGAGTCAATTAAAATGCCCGGTCAGCGAAGGAGATTGCCTACGGCTGCCCTCGACTGCCTATAATTACATAGCGACAGCACTCCACTGCACTACGAGTTCAAAAGAACCATGCCCACCAAATTTTACTCGCGGAAACATTTTCAACACGCTGAAAATGTTTCCTCGACCAAACTGAGGGTGCGAGTATGCGGGAACGTTCCTCGTGCATGAAGGAGAGTTCCAGTGACCTTATAGGACCTCCTAGGACCACGTGTCAACCATACTGCGAGTTTGAGTCGAGGGCAAACTCTTCTAAACTCGCAGATTAGGTCACCGCAGTGGGACGGCCCTTAACTACCCTCTGAGTAAAGAAGTTCCTCCTCACCGCCTTTCTAAAAGTGTGCTCTTTAATCCTGACCTCAAGAACCCTGCAATACCTTGGGGAGAACCTTGAGAACCTAGATTCTTCCCTCTATGCTAACCTCCAACATAACAATTATTGTTGCATTTCAGAACTTAAGTTCATCCTAACCTACAAATATACAATTTTTATACATTCTCTCTCAATCCTACATTTGATACTTCATACCGCTCTCCCGCATTTGGCTTCATTTCCTCAGCACTTTGACATTATGGAATACTCTACCTCCGGAGGGTGTTGCTTATTCTTGCAATCAACGGGCTTTTAAAGCCTGGAGTTATTTTTTAAAAAGCTTAATACTCTTTACCCCCCCCCCCCCCCCCCCCCCCACAACGGATCTGTATCTTCCAACCAAGTGTCTCAATGAAATAGAGAAAAAAATGGGTATTTAGGATCTGACATATCTGCTGCTATGAAAAGTTAATTTTTTCTAGTTTTTTTTTGTCAGAGTATCTCAAAGGAACAATAGTTTATGAGGTTAATATAAATTATTTGTCAAAACATTACAGATATCTAAGTGCTCTTCTATGTGCTGATGACAACAAAATTGGAAAGAAAGCCAGTCCTTTTCCTGACGCAGAAGGATATTGATTATTTGTGTGTGGTGAGAGATTTGGAAAATTCAATTAAAGGATTTGAGCAAAGGTTTCATAAATTTTTTTCCTCCTACAGTATTGTTGTGATTTAATCAATATTTTATTTTTCTATAGATTTTTTCTGAACATGAAAATAAATAACATTTAAACAATTCTGCTTACTGCAGAAACAAATTTAACAATCTCTGAAGAGCTTGATCAGATGTTGTTACTGAGTTGCCCATACGTTTGCTGGCTGTAACTCACTTAATTATGAATTTTATTGGTATTTTGTCCAAGGAGATCTTATTTACTGTGACTTGGACAGAAAAAAAGACCTCAGCATTAGGAAGAAATTGATAGGCAAGGTCCAATTATAAATAAACCTTGTGGCTGGAGTTGGAGGTGGGTGCCTTTACACTGCTTTGAACATGATTCAGAGAAAACTGTTTAATTCTCTTTTGATGCTTAACTATTAGAGGACACTTTATGAGTTGTATTCTGGTTCCAGCTGTTTGCAAAAGGGACAATAGTTCAACCTTTTGCTTGCCATTTGATTTGATATTTACAACTGTGAAAGAATCAAATCTGAGAATATACTGGCGTGGCAGGGAATTCTCAGCTTTGCAAACTAGAAACTAAAAATACAATGTCCAATAAAAATTAATTAAGTACTGTGAATAAGGAAACGTATAAATCATGACTTTATCCACTCCAAAAATAACATTTGTAAATTTATCACTGCAGGTCCTCCCCGGGTTACAACAGGATTCCATTCCTGAATACTGTTTGTAACCCGAACAGTTTGCAAGTCAGAAATGTGGCTGCCCGGCAGTATATTTAAATAAAAAACATATGCCAATCAAGGGCCACGTGCAGTTGAACCAGGGTATTAACTCAAACATTCTGATATTTCTACAAACTGAGTTCCCACACAGCAGAACATTTCTGCAGATGGCGGCAAATCGATTCCACCAGTCTTCCAAACACTCGTTCATAAGTCGCATGTTCATAATCTGGGGAGGAGCAGTATTCATAAACACTTCAATGCGTTATTTAAAAAAAAAATCAATTTAATCCCTTCTCTTCTAATCTATTACTTCTGTATCTGCCAGCTACTCTCCCATCTGCTGACAACAATGAATATAGGAATTTATAAAATTAAACAAAAGATCATTTAACTTTAAAGTCCCATTCAAATATTTTCTACAGATCCTCCATCCTTCTCTCTGATTCGTTGCTTCTTGAACCTTTCATTTTATCCATCACAAAATCTTCCCCAAATATGCGACCTTTTAAATGGCATTCTGACTTCTTAATTTCACAATTTTTAAATCTGTGCCTTTGACAAATCTTAAAATGAATTATTTTTCTTGCAATGTTAAGAATTCTCTTGATAATAAATACATATTTCACATAATTGACATCATCCAGTATTCCATATTTCTTGCTTTTTCTATATAAATTCATGATTGGTGTGTTCCTTCGTTCAACTTTGACTCAATGTCATTATAGAAAGCCCTCATTTGATCATCCTGGTTTCAGGGGTGGAGCTATTAGATTTACTATTAAAACTATTAGATTGCTATTGACGGGTAACAACTGGTTGCTAGTAGCTCTGTGGGAAACTAAAATTGAGTCTTGGATCTGTCAAAACATTGCCCTGCCCAGTTCTGAATAGTGCAATCTCAACAGCTGATTTTTCCACAGCCTTTGCCAAAACAGTGTCACTTATCAAATCATCTTTACATATGTTTTAAAAAGGGAGATAAATTAAATGTGCAAGATTTGTAACAAAATAAAGCCACTAGATACACATCATCTCAATGCCTTCCTCATCGCAAGATACCATAGTCAAGGCACAAATACGAATACTTGGGTGAAATATTAGTTAGTAGGCAAAGAGATACCCGACTCCAGTCTTACCCAAATGTCATCAGGAGACAAGAAAGAAATCAAAGAAAGCACAAATTACTGTTATTTTAATCTCCCATCTAACAATAACTGGACACAATATAAAAAGCAGGACTAATTAGGCATGACCTGATAAAACAGACATGCGTGTATTTTAATTATCAGCATCTTAATTTTATAATTTCTATTCCCAGGGGACTGTCCCTTAGGAGTCTAGTGTGAATATGAAAGGGCAGATCATTGCAGCTGCCCACTCATATAAATATATGACAGAAATGTCACTAAGCAAATCAATCTGTCCACTAAAATGCCTGCAGGGAACTGCTCCCACAGGTGCACACCAAGATTCAGTTTCTAGCACCTAATTTAAATGTCATTTACCCTGACACACAGCACTCTCTCAGCAACCCCCTCTCATGCTAAAGAAAATCAAGGAATGTCTGTTGACTCTGTTAACTCGGTTATGTGTACCATATTATTAAAAATCTAAAAATACTAATATGTTATGCCAGCATAATATTGCAAGAACAAGCTTATAATGTTGCTACTGGTTTTGGCAAACCAAAGGAAACCTTAGATCAACCAGATCATTGGGGGGAAAATATTGGGACAGTTGAATAAATAGATCCAAACACAGATCCATTTCCTCTGATCCAACCAAGGCCAATCCTAAGTTGTCCAACCCTTTCAATGTCCTCACAGCCTGGCTCAAAGGCTCCTGTGACACCACAGCCGCTCTTCATGTCCTACCTTCATCGTTCCTCTTCTCCTCTTTCCCTTTTGGCTCCAAGTCTGTTTTTGCCAATGTTTGTTTCTTTGCTCCACGATCTGGCTCTTGAGTTGGAGATAACGAACAAGGGTCCAGTAAATGATCACTGCCTGTTTTATTTCGGAGAAGAGTTTAAGGACAAGCTGATAGAAATCAGCAGTACAGCTAAGCAATGTTTTCAAATATTGAACAACCTTCCTCTTTCAACCAAGATGCATCATTTCTCTAACCTGCATGCCTACCGGAAGTTCCTAATCAAGTCAGTATTTGTCAAGATCAAGAAGGCAAACCCATTTTACCATCATAAGAGTCAGAACATGTGTGTAAGGCTAAGAATACCATTACTTCATCAGACCTGTCTTGAGTATTTCTGAACCCAAGGATAAAGAAACTGGGGCAATTGAAAAGTTCAAGACAAATCAACAGTATTTTATTAGTCAACGTTACTGATGGAAAAAGAGAAACAGATACTGTAAATGGGTTAAATTACAGTTTAATCATGATTGGAGAAAACACTGGAACTTAATTGTGGGATGAATGCCCCACAGTTCAGTACCCGTTGCAGGCTTCTGACTGAAAGACCATTTCATAGTTCAAATACCCATCTCTGACCAAAATCATGGACCCAATTTGATTGTTTTAAAACATTTTTAAAAATCGTTTTTTTCTATAAATAAAATACAAATTGAGCAACCATTTCTGAGTTTTTGTTATATTATTTATTACGATTACATATTCTGTTGTGCTGCAGCAAGTAAGAATGTAATTGTTCTATCTGGGACATATAACAATAAAACACTCTGGACTCTTGAAAGGTAGACACAGTGGTAAAAATGCAGAAGGGAATAACGGAAGGGGCAGCACAAGAGGAGCAAGGGGAAAAATCCAACTTCGGAAGAGTTTAAAAAAGGGAATTTTAATTAATGATTGTGATCAGTGCCATGGATCAACAATATGCATTAGAACTCTGACAGAAGAAATCAGCTCTAATATTATTTGAGATAAAATTTAGTTTTAAGCTGGAAGGAAAATCTCAGATGGAAATTAATGGCATTCCAGCATATGACAATATTTTAAAAATAGTAGAAATAATTAAACACTTTTTATTCTTTTTAAGTTTGATGTAAAATTGAACCAGCAGCAAAAATACTGATGGGAAGGTGTAATGTGGGCTGAATGTACGTTTTCAGTAGCCTCCCCCGAGGCAAGAATTTGTTTCTAATATCACCTATTTTTACTTGCACCCACTATCCTATTTTTCTCCCCTCCGTCACATGCAACATAGTGACCACGATCATCATAGTCAATGAATGGTTAATGCGGGAGATTTCTGTCCATTCGACAGCTGGTGCTTCTAGGATCTATTTTCCAGTTGTGCACCAGGTAGATCATATAACTCTCACTTTCTCACCCCGTGAAGCAATTTTTTAAAAAATAGAGAAGAGACGAGGGGCACAGGGTGGGGGTGAAAAACTATTCCAAACATAAAACCAATATTTTTATACTGCAGTAATAACCAAGAATGGACAGTCTGCATCAATTTGACAGAATGAGCCACTGACATGAGAGATCGCTGCTATTTCTTTTGAGCATTCTTGAGCTCTTGGCAGCCGTGACCCTTACCAAGCACATGATTAAACAGAGATTTTCATTGCATTGCCCTCGAGGTGTCCCATTCAATGTTCTGGGTCGGTCATTCGCTCAGAATGTCATGAATGTCATTTTCCAGTGCAGCTGGAGGGAGAAAAGAATCTTGCCCACCTCATGCTTATGCTGCTTTCCAAATTCCAAAACCCATTAAAACACAAATAAACCCAGAAGAGACGAGAAAGCAGGTGGGAATGTATGGCCTGCAGTAGGTCACGACATCTTAATTTTGTTAAATATTTGCTAATAGCTTTGCTGCTTTCACTGTTAGAAATGAATACAAAATCTAATGCTCTGTTCACAGTATATATTATAACAAGCATTAGATTCAAGGTAATTGAAGTCTGGTATATTTTATATATAATACTAAATGAACATTTTAGTCATTTATAAATGTATAAAACATAAAATCTGACAATAACAAAAATGTTCTACTTCAACTTGTGTGGAAACTTTTGAAATAAAAATTAAAATTAATTTTAAACCAGTGTTCATCAGTTAGTATAACCAACTTTTGCACAACTCTCACATCACACCTTTGCAACGCTTTTCCTTTGTGCTACAGCAAAGCATAAATAACCTCCTTACATCAACATTAAGTCATCCTGATCAAGTACAGAACAACACTGATCAGGTACAGAACAAAATTTGTCTCTAGTCATGGCGAGGTCCCGGAGGATTTAACAGTGACCACTTGTGGATCTTTTGTTTAATAAAGGAATTAATGAGAATCCTTGAAATTACATGCTGGTGAGCCTCACATTATTAGCAGGGAAGCTATCGGAGAGAATTCTGTGGGATAGGGTTTACTCCATTTGGAAGGAGAAAAATGATAATTAGGGAGAGTTGCATGGTTTTGTCCACACAGGTCACGTTTTCTGAACATTAATTCATTTTTTGAGGAGGTAACGAAGGTGATTGATGCAGTAGGATACTGGATGTTGTCTGCATGAATTTTAGTAGGACATTTGATAAAGTTCCTATGGTAGGCTGATCCAGATGATCATACTCTATGGATCCATGATGATATGGTTACTTAAACTCAGAACTGGCTGATCCATTAAAGTCAGAAGATAGTGGAGAAGGGCATTATTCTGGCTGGAAAAATGTGATCTGGAAATCTATTATCTATATTACTAAAAGTCTGATCTTGACCACTTCCTGTTGTTCTGTATATTGATTTTAGAGAAATCGTTGCCACTTATGGCTGTGGTTTTTGGCCATCTTACTCAGAGTCCCCCTCCGCTGCGCAGGACAAGAGGATTTTTCCCATCGATTAAAAATAAAGAGTTATTAGTGTTTAAAAAATGTTGAGATTCTCTCTCCTGAAGGCCACGCCCCTTCCGGAGGGAATATAAAATCCGGAAGTGTTGAATGCCTCAGTCAGTCTTTGCAAGATGGGGGAGCGAGAGGGTCACGTCTCTCAGTCCGACCTGTGAATAACACTGAACACATGTCTACTAAACTGTGAGTGGTTTTACTGACCTGTCAGTGCCTTAATGTGGTTTGAAAATATAGTTTGGAAATGCTAAAGCTGTGTTGCGTTTGGTTTGGAAATGCTAAAGCTGTGTTGCCTTTGGTTTGGAAATGCTAAAGCTGTGTTGCCTAATTAAAGTTGCCTTGCCTAATTAAAGTTGCCTTGCCTTCTATATAATTAGTCTAATCTTGACCACTTCCTGTTTGCGCTTATATTGATTTTAGAGAAAACGCTCCCACGAACGGCTCTGATTTTTGGCCATCTTACTCAGAGTCCCCCTCCGCTCATCAGGTGCCGAGGACATTTCCCATTGACGAAAAATAAAAGAGTTATTAGTGTTTAAAAAAATGTTGAGATTCTCTCTCCTGTCAATCATGCCATGAAGGCCACGCCCCTTCTGGTGGGAGGAGGGAGAGGGACTATAAAACCCATAAGTGTGGGCATGGCATAGTCTCTGCAAGATGGAGGAGGGAGAGGTCACGACTCGCTGTCTTTAGTGGCCTTGCACCCTGCTTGAAATGGTATGAAACTGCACTTGAATTTGGTGGCATTGCACCCTGCTTGAAGTGATATGAAACTGCACTTGAATTTGGTGGCCTTGCACCCTGCTTGAAACGGAATTTCAAAGAATAGCCGTGAGTGAACTGCCAGCCCACCAGCCATGAGTGAGTGAGCTGTCAGCACAACAGGCTTGAGTGACTGAGCTGCCAGCCCAAAATATCCATTCAGCGCACAATGTCCATACTAGCCCTCTGGAAACTGTCCCTTCAGCCCACAACACCCAAACTAGCGCTCCAGAAAGCCCCCCCCCCCCCCCCCCCCCCACATTGGCCTCCAATATTGGAATTGGTGGAGACATGGAATATTGCGTTGGGGGACCAGCCCTCCCGTTTGATGCTTGGACCCAACGGGTCCCACTTAGTCTAGTATATATATATACTAGACACGGTCATAAACGTGTAGGCAGGAACTGCAGGTGCTGGTTCAAACCGAAGATAGACACAAAATGCTGGAGTAACTCAGTGGGACAGGCAGCATCACTAGAGAGAAGAAATGGGGAATGTTTCAAATCGAGACCCTTCTTCAGACTGTGGATGGCTTAGTTAGTAAGGTTGCCAATCACACCTAAGTTAGTGGAGTTATTTGACTGTGAGGAAGTCCGTAAAATGACAGAGCGGGATTTTGATTAATTAGAGATATAGGTAGAGAAACAGTAGATGGAGCTTAACCTGATCAAGTGTGAGGTGTGGCACTTTAGGAGGTGAATGCAAGAGGAAAGTATAGTTAATAGCTAAGATGGACACAAAATGCTGGAGTAGCTCAGAGGGACATGCAGCATCTCTGGAGAAAAGGAATGGGTAACATTTTGGGTCGAGACCCTTCTTCAGATAGGGTATTATACCCTTATAGCTATCCCCCTGTAGCATGAATGTACAGAGGGGCTTGGGTACAGAGGGTCCAAGTCCACAGCATCCTAAAAGTAGCAACACAAGTGTACAGAATAGTAATGACGGCATAGGGGTTGAGGTCATTGGTCGAGGTATTAAATATAAGTGTTAAGAAGTCATGATGCAGCTTTAGAAGACTTTGCTTAGGCTGCATTTGAAATATTTTGCGCAGCTCTAATGGCCCCATTACAGGAAAGATGTGATGGCTTTAGAGAGGGTGCGGAAGAGGTTTACCAAAATTAGAGGATATTATTTGTAAGGAGAGGTTGGACAAACTTGGGATTGTTTCCTCTGGAGTTTCTCAGAGCACGAGCAGAAATGTTTTGGATGTATATAAAATTGTGAGACATATATAGGATAGACAGAACCATTTTCTCAGGGAGCAAATGTCAAAGACTAGAGGGAATAACTTTAAGGTTGTTGGGGGAAAGTTTAAAAGAGATTTTTACAGAGTGGTGGGTGCTTGGAACATGCTCCCAGGGCTGGTGATAGTAGCAAATACTATAGTAGTGTTTAAGAGACTTTTAGATAGCCACGGATGTGAAATGAATGGTGAGACAGGGATCGTATGCAGGCATGGTCGAATGGATTAAACTTGGCATCATTTGGCCAAAGGGCTTGTTCCTGCATTGTACTGTTCTACATTCAGCTCCAGCTTTCTTCTTCATTTCAGATGGGGATGTCCAAGTTCTGATTTCTAGTCTAATCCTGAGCACATATTCATGGAGAAAGTCAGTTCTGTATCTGTAAGCTAAAGTATAAAAATGTGAGCACCCAAACTATTGCCAATGCTACTCTTTCTTAATGCTCTCTTTACAATCATGAAACAGCATCATCATTCTTCCCCCCCACCTCCCCTCTCTCAAAGGCAGTGGCTGATGCCAGGTTGTGGTCATCACAATGTCATTTGGGCTTTGTTATCTTGCACAAGTATAAAAGCGACATTAGTACATTAACCATCGGAAAAATCATATGCAAATTTGATCCTTGCCTCGACGAATTTTCAAATTGTTGCACCTTTAAAATCAAAGTTCACTTGATAGGAGTAACAAACGTAACTGATTTCTCACCTATTTAAAAATCATAGATACCAAGGTCATATGAAGCATCCAAATTGTTAGCCTGGCTGAGATCAACTAGAACCACATTCCTTAACTAAGCCTCATTACTCATTGTGCATTCTTCAACGTATACTGATCCATTGTGGCGGATACAGAATATGTACTTAATAAAAATGATTTTTGCAATTAGGATTAGAATAATATTTATTGACTGTAATATACAGTAGAACAGATTGCTGGTTTGCAGTGGAATCCAACAAATTGTGCTTTACTTCACTTTCCATAGTTGCCTCTGGACCACAGGCTCCCACAGGTGCAGAATGTTGAAGTACATCAGGAACATCAAGAAGTGAATGCAGGAAAACAGAGACACCAAGACAGGAAACAAGTGTGGCAGTTGTGGTGGAGGATTCAGTGCAACACTTATTAAACTAAGAGTAGCCATGGCAATCACTGATAGCAGGAACTGTAAGAATTAAAAAAAAGTTTCTCTACGTTATATATTTAGTAACATTTTTTAGTCCATTTGTCTATGGACAAATACAAATATTGTAACATATTTAAGCATACTAAACTATAAACATAACATAAATTCTTCCATCTTCCTGTAACCCAAGCCCCGCCTATATAGTTTTGTTTTTAGTTTGGAGATACAGCACGGAAACAGGCCCTTTGGCCCACGCCGACCAGTGATCACCCCATACACTAGTTCCATCCTACACACTAGGGACTATTTACAAAAGCCAATTAACCTACAAACCTGCACGTCTTTGGAGCGTGGGAGGAAGCCAGAGCACCGGGAGATAGCCCACACTGTCACAGGAAGATTGTGCGAAGTCTATACAGAGAGCACCCATAATCAAGATCAAACCCAGTCTCTGGTGCTGTAAAGCTACTGCTGCACCACTTTGATATAGGATCCCATGATGTCAACATTATAAAACAAACGGCCCAGTTTTCTCCCATTTCCAGGCCGTTAAAATTTAAATTTGCTACTACCTAAGGATTGTCAATTTATGTTCTCTTCTTTACTACAGATTTTCAATCTTGGTAATGCACTCTGCCAAATTGCTTGCTTCCTTCATCTATATTCCTTGTTGCAAGAGAAAATATAACAAATAAAATCAGCTCTCCAGTTTCAATCTGTTCTTTGATTAGAGGTCTTCAATAGCATGTCAAAAGGTTGTGATCTCATGTTGCACTCCACCATCATAATAATCTTAGCAGGGATTCCCAACCTTTTTCGTCCCGTTTACCCCAGGCAACTTTAATAGCACATAACAATGTTATTTCACGTATTTATGAACTAATGATGAACAGATACCGGTATACCAGAACCGAACACAGTCAGTCAATGAGAAAAAATATGTCCAAATCCAGAATCAACAAATTTACCACCTGGGGGTAAATTCACCCAAGGTTGGGAACCCTTGATCTAGGCTCATATTGCAGTGTTTTCCTAAGAGAGTGTACTGGACTATCAGAGGAGCTGTTTCATATAAGATATTATACAGCTGAGCCTGTTTGCTCCGTCAGTAAGAAATTCCATGGCATTATTTCAGAAAGCAGATATCATGAGCATATGTTGAATAGGCCAGTAAGAAGAATTAAGCTGAATCCAGAAATTAAATGTTTGCATTCATTTGTTAGCTGGTGTCAACATTTGTGCAATTCACCATTAAATATGACATGGATTGTATATGTAACGCACTCTTCTTGTTCACTGCCACTTCCAATTTAGAAAAGTACTGCTGTGAATGTTTCCATTTCTTGCACTTGCCTTGTGGTTACTTTAGGAATAATTAACAGTCTGAAGTGGATTGTAACCCAGATTCTAACACTGATGGGCTATGGTAAACATGTATTATACTCATGCTTTACAACATTAAAAACAAATATAAACCAATTTTATAATGAACCATTCTTTCAAAAGTGCCAAGTTACTTACTGCAGATTTAGCAACACGTGGCAATTGTGGGATGTACGTACTCCACCTCTGGAGCAGCAGATCCTCCACAGACACTTTTTCAAATGCTGATAACAACTTTGTTGTGACGAGAAGGAAGGCCAAAGATGTGCAGATGTAAGGAAGGAGTAGCCCATCCTTTAACAGCAGAGGTAACATGCTGCAAGAACACAAAGAATGCCAGAGCAGGAGGCTTTATTCGAACTTGGTAGAACGATAAATGTAAAACAAATTAAATTAAACCCGTTTAAATTAAATCTTGGATATGATACCGGCAATTCAAGATTAACAACAGTGACAATCATCATGTATTTGGTGGACACATTGTGATGACAATAGGATGGATTAATCAATAAATTCAGTGGAGGCCAATAGGGTGGATTGATGAATAAATTATTGTTAGGCTTGTTGGCATTTCCACAAAACATTGTCTGATTCCCAAAGCAGAAAAAAGAAATGTATTTAAGGACAATGACTAGAAACAGAGTCCCAAGTATTTGATCAATGTTTAAAGGGATAATAATGTCAGTGTTGATTACAAAAATTATACAAGAAACAAAAAAGATTTACAACGTTTTTGTTCCGGAATCGTGAGTTAGCTCTCAGTTAAAAGGGAAGGCAATGAAGAAATATTGAGAGGTAAAACCAACGCAGAATATGTTACACAACTTCCATATGATGATCAGTCATGCAAAATCATTGACCTTACCTAAAAGTTGACACCAGTAAAAACCAAGTTGCCATGAAGGGGAGTTCATGTAGAATCAGCAGTACAGGTCTGCAAATCAGCAAAATAAATGTTGAATAAACAAAAACTTCCACAGAATTGAACTGAAAATATGAGCACGGGCATACACACAGCTTTGTATGGTGTGGAACTGCTCGGACAAATGTGATCAGAGGTTCAATCCCAGTCTGCGTTCCTTTCACTGGTCTCAGTCAGCACTGTTGTAAGATATTACAAACAGTCTGAAAACATTCTGCAATGGCGGGTGGGCAACCTGCACATTTTCACACAAACCCTTGATGATTGTATTGGTTGATGAATTCATCAGGCACTGGTATTGTTGACAAAAAATACCTTGATCTATTTGACCACCTGACAAATAATCTGACATCCTATATCAGATGACCAACCACACAATTATTTTCAAGGACGAGAAAACATGAAGAATGGACATCTGGAAGTTACTGAAAAGCCGCATCAGTATTAAATCAAGTATATAACAGTCACAGCCCATGTTCTTGGGAAAGAAGAGGAAATGATTTGTTGCTTCCTTCTCATTATGCTCCTTTGGCTCATCTTTGGCCCACCAGCTGATAAGATCATAAGTGATAAGAGCAGAATTAGGCCATTTGGCCCATCAGTGGTGTCAACAGAAGTATAAACCAAGAAGGTTCAATGCCTTCAGAAAAGGAGAGAGGATATTTTAACAAAAATTCTATACTTTTAAAATAAGAAACTGAGTCAGGAAGACAAGTCTGTAGCCAAGGCAAGTCTAAAACATTCCCATCAAGTGTCCTTTGAAGACTGTGTGTGTAACAAAGACATGGACAGATATGTTAACTAACAGGAAAAAAAATATAATCAGATTAGTCAGTAACTGAGGAATAATTATTTAATCGCTAGTTATTTTTGCCCAGTTTAGCAATAGACATTTTATTCATGAATACTTTGTTCAATTCAACCGCTTCATTTAGTCTTGCATAATATATCCTGTTTGAAACAAGTTTGATACAAGTTTATTCATGGATAACCCCTTGAGATGAACAGTCATCTCGTTTTCGAGGGGGTCCAACATAGAACATATAGCACAGGACATAACATACATAGAGGCTCTCATTGACACACCTACCCACACACCAATCCCAAAACCCCTCCATCCCCACTTGTTATAGTTTATGACAATTGTTAATTTACTTTACATATCCAATAATAATAAGTTATCTGTTACAGCATAATGTTGATGCATAATACCGTATACCACCTATCATACATCGTACATTAGGTGGTACGTTGGACCCCTCGTTTTCGAGGGGGTCCAACATTATCACATGATATACTATTTCATAGTATTGTGACATAATACAATATGACCTTGTTACACTATGCAATACAATAATACATAAGTGTAATGGCAATGCATATACAATAGCAATGCCAAATGATCACACACAAAGCAAGCTAGATAAAGGAGCTTGAAGACTCTAATACTAGAAACTGGTACATGGTTTTATAAGGAAGGGTAAAAGTGTATTTTTAAATAGACGAAATGAGCTAATAGTTCTTATGGGACTAGGCAGAGTGTTCCAGTCAGAAGGAGCTTTGAATTTAAATGCACGTCTCCCAATTTCTTTGTTAGTTCTTGGAATGAAAAAGAAGGGTTGCTGAATATGTCTTAGTGAATATGGATTTAAAGATGAACTGGAACGACATTAAAATTGGATAATTTCTCACTTTCGCTCCCTATTGCAGATAACCCTTCATTTAAGCCTTCGGTATTGGATAAAAAGATGGGGCATCTTTATAGAAAAGGTGTGTTCCTCTCGTTTCTGGAGGTACAACAGAATTATGGATTACATTCAAATAGTTTTTTTAGATATTTACAATTGAAAGATTATGTTAAATCACATACACAATACAGAATTAGAGAGCCAGAAATTCTAGATGAATGTTTGAATAAACATCCCAACACAGTCAAATTAATATCATATATTTATAATATTCTGTTAGATAGCGAGAATCCGTCGACGGAATCACATAGACAAGCATGGGAAAATGAATTAGTTCAACCCATAACGAAAGATATTTGGGACGAAAGTCTACAACATATACATCAATGTTCGTTAAACGCCAGACATTCTTTAATACAATTTAAAATATTACACAGATTGCATTATTCTAAAACAAAATTAAATAGAATTTTTCCTAATATCTCTCCTATCTGCGATAAATGTCAATACTCTGAGGCTAATTTAACCCATACCTTTGTAAATTGCATAAAAATTAAAACATTTTGGGTAGATATTTTTAAAATTATTTCCGTAGTGGTTAACATTCAACTGGATCCCGATCCTAAATTAATAATATTGGACATATCTGAAAAATACCTAAAACTGACAATAAACCAAAGAAATTTCCTGGATTATAGTATAATAACTGGGAAAAAACTAATATTAAAATTTTGGAAAAACCCTGCATCCCCTACAATTAAAATATGGATTTTGGAGATGTCGGAGACCTTAAATCTGGAAAAAAATAGATTTGTCTTAATTGACAAACCAGAATTATTTATTAGAATATGGTCACCGTTCATAGAAGGGGTAGAATGGGCCAGCGCTGAGGCTTGACGGAAGCTTGAACCCAGGACTAGACGAATAGTTTTGTGTTCTTACCTACGGACCCATCTCCTAAATTGTATTATGGATAGTTTATTTTATGTTTCTAAGTTTTATTTTTTTTTCTTTCTTTATTTTTTCTATCTATTAAAAAAAAAAAAAAAAAAAAATGAACTGGAACCAGTGGTAGCATCTTCGAGCGTGGGGGGATAACCAGTTTAGAGTTTCGTACATAGAACAGTGGTGAGTTAGGTATGGACACCTTAAAATAAATCTGCAGAGACTATTATAAACTACATTGAGGGGTTGAAGATGTGTATCATAGAAACATAGAAATTAGGTGCAGGAGTAGGCCATTCGGCCCTTCGAGCCTGCATAGCCATTCAATATGATCATGGCTGATCATCCAACTCAGTATCCCGTACCTGCCTTCTCTCCATACCCTCTGATCCCCTTAGCCACAAGGGCCACATCTAACTCCCTCTTAAATATAGCCAATGAACTGGCCTCTACTACCCTCTGTGGCAGAGAGTTCCAGAGACCCACCACTGTCTGTGTGAAAAAAGTCCTTCTCATCTCGGTCCTAAAGGATTTCCCCCTTATCCTTAAGCTGTGACCCCTTGTCCTGGACTTCCCCAACATCGGGAACAATCTTCCTGCATCTAGCCTGTCCAACCTCTTAAGAATGTTGTAAGTTTCTATAAGATCCCCTCTCAATCTCCTAAATTCTAGAGAGTATAAACCAAGTCTATCCAGTCTTTCTTCATAAGACAGTCCTGACATCCCAAGAATCAGTCTGGTGAACCTTCTCTGCACTCCCTCTATGGCAATAATGTCCTTCCTCAGATTTGGAGACCAGAACTGTACGCAATACTCCAGATGCGGTCTCACCTAGACCTATACAACTGAAGTAGAACCTCCCTGCTCCTATACTCAAATCCTTTTGCTATGAAAGCTAACATACCATTCGCTTTCTTCACTGCCTGCTGCACCTGCATTCTAACCTACTTTCAATGACTGGTGTACCATGACACCCAGGTCGTACTGCATCTCCCCTTTTCCTAATCGGCCACCATTTAGATAATAGTCTGCTTTCCTGTTTTTGCCACCAAAGTGGATAACCTCACATTTATCCACATTATACAGCATCTGCCAAACATTTGCCCACTCACCCAGCCTAAAGAGTGAGTTGGATGTGGCCCTTGTGGCTAAGGGGATCAGAGGGTATGGAGAGAAGGCAGGTACGGGATACTGAGTTGGATGATCAGCCATGATCATATTGAATGGCGGTGCAGGCTCGAAGGGCTGAATGGCCTACTCCTGCACCTAATTTCTATGTTTCTATGTTTCTATCCAAGTCACCTTGCAGTCTCCTACCATCCTCTTCACAGCTAACATTGCCCCCCAGCTTAGTGTAATCCGCAAACTTGGAGATATTGCCTTCAATTCCCTCATCCAGATCATTAATGTATATTGTAAATAGCTGGGGTCCCAGCACTGAGCCTTGCGGTACCCCACTAGTCACTGCTGCCATTGTGAAAAAGATCCGTTGTATCAAATGTATTCTGATAGACAATATCAGCATAATCCAGTGTTGGTAATAGTTGTTGAGAGACAATTCTTTTTCTCATCTGAAAGGTGAAACAATTTATATGGCGGTAAAGAATAGCTAGATTACAGCTAAGTTTTTTAGTAATCGTCTCACTATGCTGCGTAAATGAAAGCGTTGGGTCAAGCCAAACACCAAGATATTTGAAGTTCAATACTTGTTCTAATGGTGATCCTTCATTAAATTATATAGTTAGATCTACAGAATTACCAAGGCCTTGTCTGGTACCAAATAACATACTGCATGATTTATTTTTAATTTAAAATTAATTTGTTAAATAATAGCCATTTCTGAACAGAAGTAAGATCTGATTGAAGGGATCTTTCAATTTCAGACTTGTTAGTACTAGATGTATATAGCACTGCATCATCAGCATATAGTTGTGTTTGACAGTCAGAACAAATATTAGGGAGGTCGTTTATGAAAATAGAGAAAGAGTGGTCCCAAAGACGAAACCCCCTTCTCAACAATTAAGGAATTGGATTGACTTCCATTAAAGATAACACATTGGCATCTGTTATAAAGGTATGAGTTAAACCACAGTAGATTGTTTTGAGAAAGACAAATTGAGTAAAGTTTATCAAACAGTAGGTAGTGGTCAACAACATCAAAGGCCTTGGTTAAATCAAGAAAGATGGCACCGGTGAGTTTACCATCCTCAGAAGCAGTGAACACATCGCTGGTGAGTTTTAATAGAGCTGTAGTTGTGGAGTGATTAGGTCTGAACCCAGACTGGCATGGAGATAGATGTAGAATGTTGAAAGTTGAGACATAATGTGATAGCTGGTTGAACACTAGTTTCTCGAGGATTTTAGCCACCGAGTTGATAATTGAGATGGGGCGGTAATTGTTAATATCGTGTGGGTCGCCTCCCTTATGCAGTGGAGTAATATTGGCACACTTCCACGCGGAAGGGAGGGTACAAATTGAGAAGGACAAATTAAACAGGTCGCATAGTGGCTGTGTGTGTAACAAAAATTGTGTGTAACAAAGTCATGGACAGATATGTTAACTAACATAATCAGATTAGTCAGTAACTGAGGAATAATTATTTAATCGCTATTTATTTTTGCCCAGTTTAGCAATAGACATTTTATTCATGAATACTTTGTTCAATTCAGCCGCTTCATTTAGTCTTGCATAATATATCCTGTCCAATTCCTTTTTATTTATATGTAACAGATTCAATTCAATTGAAAAAAATAAATCTATTCCAGACTGCTTTCTGGAAGGTCCAATACTCTGCTACACAATGGTTTTTAGGACAGATCGATGAATTTGTAGACATTTACCCAATATTTGCCACAAATCCACCACAATCTTAATGCAGCAGCTTTGTTAAATTGGTAACAAGTGAGTCAGCAATATGAGCACAAATCTGATTGATTATGGAATTTATAATTTTTACTTGGAATTTTTTTCAATGCAGAAATTATTTAAAACTAGTATCATGGCAATATTAAAAAAAATAAAAAGTCTTAAACTAGTCAACATGTTTTAAAATACATTCAACATACAATAGTGGATAGAGAATAAAATGCAATAACTTAATTTGTAAATTCTGTTCCTTGCTAATGTAAATTGAATGTATTGTAATAGGTTTCTGTGTAAGTACTGTGCACAATGTTTATTGTTCTGTCTTCAACCATATGCTCATAGTTCAAGTGCCTAATTCTTAAAGCATTGATTGCTATGATCACCACAAAATTGGATTGGATTCACATTGACCATAGATCAGTGTGTCAGGTACAAGGAAAATATCTTCCATTTTCAAGTAAAGCTTCTCTCGCAAGATAAAAGGAGGCTTTAGAATAAGCTAAACAAATAACATTTTAAAATTTGAAGTTTGATAATGTAACTAACTAAATTGAAGACAAATACTTTATTCAGAAGGTCAAGTGCCAAGGGTCGTTAGAAATTAATATGATGGGCTAAAAGGTTAAGCAAAATAGTGTCAATAGATCTATACAAAAATTGCTGGGACGGATCTTTGAACCAGATAATACATGAAGCCTATTTCTGAAGGAGTACGGACTGGGGAATAGAGGTTGGTACAACCAAAGAGGAATAATTTTACTGCGTTTGATGCATCCTAACAATTTCCTCGTCTTTTTCGTAAATAACCTAATTGTCTATATTACTGCAAACATTGTAATCACTCAAAGAATGGGGAAAAAATAGATTGAGCTTACTTACGTAAAAATTTACATTTGCTTTAAGCTAAAATATCGCAACGCCTAGCATAAAAGGAGCAGTGCTTGTAATGTAATACTGGGAACCAGCTACGAAACATGTCGGCTTCTGGGTTATTTATCTTCACCATCTACTCATCAATGTTTGGACGCCACCATAGCACAACTGATAGAATCGTTACTTCATATCTCCAGCAACCTAGGTTAAATACTGACTTCCGATGCTGTCTGTCTAGAGTTTGCACGTTCTCCCCGTGACTGCATACATTTTATCCGAGTGCTTTGGTTTCCTCCCACATTCCAAAGATGTGTGGTCAGTCTGTTAATGGTCTGCTGTACACTGCCTCTCATGTGTAGGCAAAGAGTGGAATGTGGTGGGAGTTACTGGGAGCGTGGGGAGAATAAAATGGGATTAGTATGGGATTAGTGGAAGTGGGTGCTTGATGATCAGCACAAACTTTGTGGATCAAAGGATCCGTTTCTGTGCTGTCTAACTTCCAGTTTACTTAACAGCATCAACATCAGTTGAGTTATACTTCTCCATCCAATTAATCTTTCATTATGTGTGAGCATACATTATATTTGGACTATCCTGCTACATCATTACACCATGCGAGTTATTGCAAACATATCCTTTCTAGCAAGATGAACTGCCTAACGAGGGGCAAGGATTCACTTGATCTGTATTTTTCCCCACTTTCTAACCTGTGAAAGGGCCGATTTTGCCAGCATCAACCAGCACATTAAAATCAAGATAATTTGGGAGATCCCCGATCTATTTTATCCCTTTAATACATCAGGCTGAATATTTAACTATTCCAAAAACCTGGTCAATCACAATAGGTAGCAAGAGACTATATGGGATCTAACTTTTCTTTAATTAAGTATTTGTAGAATCTAATCTTTCTTTAATTAAATATTTCAAAACAATTTGAAAAGTTGCGAAAGACACTTTTAATATGCTGCTACTTCTCATAATTGCAATATATAAAAGATTAAGTGCCACATAACTCAATTAATATAAAATGTTCTCTTTGCAAATCAGCTGACTGTTTTCAAAGTCTGATTTCATTAAATTTAATACCGCAACTAACTAATTTGAACAGTAAGCAGAAGCACATGACAATCTGAAGATTTGAACTCACAGTATTGCTTAGACAGCATAAGTGACTCGAGGAACTTAAAGAGGCTTTCTCAATGTGTCAGTATTAAAATATAAGTTATTCACACATTTTCTCCTTTGTTACTGGAAACAAATACTTGTACCTATCGATGATTGTGTATGCATTTATAATCACAGGAATAGAACATGTAAAATGAGAGTTAACTATTGAACTGGGAAACAAAGTAATAACTGAAAAATAAAAATAAAAATAAAAATTATAACACTGCATCAAGATCAAAAGTATGGAAAATGTCTGAAGAGATAATAGGACAATGCAGAGCAAGGTCACAGATTCAATCCCACATCCATGTTTTCAATAGTCTGATGTGAAATAGCCAATCCAATGTTAAATAGACCATGCTTGACAAAAGGAAGGTTATTTAACATAGAAACATAGAAATTAGGTGCAGGAGTAGGCCATTCAGCCCTTCGAGCCTGCACCGCCATTCAATATGATCATGGTCATTTAAAGAAAAGGTTTCTCCCTCCAGTGAACCCAGGAAACAGAGGGAATGGATGAAATCATTCAGAGGACACCCACTTGATGAGGCAGAGGACCACTCATCGTGTGGGTGACAAAAATGCTGGAGAAACTCAGCGGGTGAGGCAGCACCTATGGAGGAAGAAATAGGTGACGGTTCGGGTTGAGACCCTTCTTCAGACTGATGTGGGGGCGGGGTGGGGGAGGGGGCGGGAAGAAGAGAGGAAGAGGCGGAGACAGTAGGTTGTGGGGGAGCTGGGAAGGGGAGGGGAAGGAGGGAGAAAGCTGACTACAAGGACTACCTGAAATTGCAGAAGTCAATGATCATACCATTGTAAACAACTCAAACAAAATATTAATTGTGTGGTTTATCAGTTTATCTCAGAGGATATTAAAATTACAGATTTCCAAAACTTACATCGCTGCCAGAAGTATAGACTTTTCATGAACGTGGAATGAAAACAGGAAGAATGCCAAGGAACAATTTATCTATAAATTGCAAAAGTGTAAAGAAAATTTTGCATTAGTTTGTGCCACTTACATTTTGCAAGAGATTATCAATGTGTTATTCTAATTCTAACGCCTCTCTCTTCCACAGAATCATAAAAGGGTGCAGTTTCACAAATGCCAGCAACCCTCAAACTTAAGTGTGGCCATTGGTCCATTACTCAGTTGTGAATTCATCCTTGGGAATGAATCAAGGGAGAAAGATGTGATCCAGGGCTTTTCCTGTGTGTTTACACATACAAATTTCTTGATTTTAGATATACGTGGGACAATTGCCGAATGGAATCCAAAAACTTTCAACATTATTTAAATGTGATTTTTAAAAAAAAACTTAATAAATGGTAGGTAGAATAACAATGCTACCTCACAAAGGTAACTTGAATGATTTTATGGATGGGGTCATCAATAAAGTCCCACCACAGTACAATATCTATAAAGATGGCAGTATCACAATGAACACCCAAGACAGGTGGTCTTTGGTGAAAGGGAAGAGGGATGTAAATAACTCCCAGAAAATATTGAAAATGCAATTCAAGGTAAACAGCCAGTATTAATGCATTTATATGTTATGACAATGAGTTGAGTCTGTCTGGTTTTTCTTAAAAGAGCACAGTGCTGGAGTAACTCAGACAGCATTTCTGGCCAACAGAGACAGGTGACGTTCCAGACTGACGTTTCACCCACAAAATCGCCTGTCGCCATGTTCTCCAAATATGCTGCCTGATCCTCGGAGTCACTCCAGCACTTTGTGTCTATCGTTGGTGTAAACCAGCATCTGCTGTTCCTTCCCACGCAAAGGTTTCAAAAACTTGCTTCTACACGCAGTTCTCAAATTATTGATTGTTTGGTTGGCCAAAGTAGTATTGACCAAAGTTGGACAAAACAGTCCACCCCAACATCCTTCCAGAGCAAGAGTTTAATTAAAAGGCCAATTACTGTTCCTTCTTCCTGGAGTAAAGTGCTTAGCAGGTGCCGACAACAGCATGAGGAGAATTAAGAAAAAGACCGATTGCATTAAATAGCCCACGTTAAAAAGATGTAGAAATCCCAATCAAATTACTGTACATCATCCATGTCTCTAACTTCTAAGCAAGCCAATAGACAATAGACAATAGGTGCAGGAGTAAGCCATTCGGCCCTTCGAGCCAGCACCGCCATTCAATGCGATCATGGCTGATCATCCCCAATCAGTACCCCGTTCCTGCCTTTTCCCCATATCCCCTGACTCCGCTATCTTTAGGAGCCCTATCCAGCTCTCTCTTAAAAGCATCCAGAGAACCTGCCTCCACCGCCTTCCGAGGCAGAAAATTCCACACACTCACAACTCTCTGTTAGAAAAAGTGTTTCCTCATCTCCGTTCTAAATAGCTTACCCCTTATTCTTAAACGGTGGCCCCTGGTTCTGGACTCCCCCAACATCGGGAACATGTTTCCTGCCTCCAGCGTGTCCAAACCCTTAACAATCTTATATGTTTCAATGAGATTCCCTCTCATCCTTCTAAACTCCAGAGTGTACAAGCCCAGCTGCTTCATTCTCCCGCCATTCCGGGAATTAACCTTGTAAACCTACGCTGCACTCCCTCAATAGCAAGAATGTCCTTCCTCAAATTAGGGGACCAAAACTGCACACACTACCCCATGTGTGGTCTCACTAGGGCTCTGTACAACTGCAGAAGGACCTCTTTGCTCCTATACTCGACTTGCCTTATTATAAAAGCCAACATGCCATTCGCTTTCTTCACTGCCTGCTGTAACTGTATTCTTAAACAACACGATGTTGGTTAAGAATATGGCCCTTAGTAATTTAGTGCACACACTGCTTGAATGTGTTTAGATTGTTGGCTAATGTATGATTAAGTAAAAATAATTACACATTGCAAACCTAAATCTACGTATCCAATCCACACAAAGCTGTCAGAATTGTAATGATTCACGGACTTCGTAGAGCATTTTTGTGTCAATTACTGCTGCATTTTTAAATCTTACTAGTGGAGAGTTCATTTGTGAATCTTTGTAGCACTAACTCTTAGAGAAAATAATTATTTGAATATTAAGTTATAAGCAAGTCGCAAAAACAAACTGGTTGAATTTATACTTGCTCTTTCAAGGTTATTCTCACACCTATTTTTCCTCTCCTTTCCTGCCGGCACCAACCCGCATTTGAGATCTGCAGCAGCTGCCTGCCATCTGGAATTTCATCCAGGCCATCAATCTTGACTTAACAATGAGTGCTGGTGGACTAGCTATCCAGCAGGCAGTCAGCAAGAATCGGTTGACAACAGTGAAGAGTGGGAGCACTTGATTTTTGCTCTTTAGAGACAGGGTGATGCCAATTATATTGGGTTGTGCCCTTCATCTTTATCAGGCCAATGAAGAGGGCAGTTAGCATGATGTGTAGGAAGGAACTACAGATGCTGGTTTCTTGATTAGTACGGGTGTCAGAGTTATGGAGAGAAGGCATGGGCATCTCTGGAGAAGGAATCAGTGACCTCAGATCTGAAACCTCACCCGTTCCTTCTCTCCAGAGATGCTGCCTGTCCCGCTGAGAATTTTGTGTCTAACTACAGTTAGCATGATGTTTTCCAAAGCAATGTTTGCAGAATGGCCCACTCTGTGCCATCATGGAGGGACCTTATGACATCCACCTTTATTTTCTCTGCTTATACTACATTATATTCCCTTAATAAATCCCAGGCTGCAGAAGATTAATATAAATAGGTGAAGATTAAAATGCTCTTTGCATCAACATTAATCTTATCATTTACCATCAAAGGACAAACACTTAAAACAATTATTTTCCTTTCATTAATCTATGTAATGCATAAGTAAGTGAACTGCACAATGTTGGTAACACAGAGCAGGAAAACTATAGCTCAGAGGTAGACAATCCATTGTGATGTGACTATGCTAGTGCAGTAGGAAGGGGGAAATCAAGCATACCACAGCTCCAATGTTCAAGCATATCGCCTCTGTTCCTTTTCACTGTTCAGTGATCTTTGCCAGAAGGGAAACAAATATAAACAACAAGATCTTGGACAGTGTGTTGACACCAAATTAGATGCCATTCCCCAGGTGACCAATGCCCACACTTCAAACCAATTGACTATTCTTCATGCAAAGTGAAAAAGTGAGTATTTAATTCTCCGGATGTTAACTACAACTATCTACAAAAATAGACACCACAAAAATAAAGTTCAAAACCACACTTCTTGTTCAGTAAGAAAGGCCATTTTGACTCTAGCCACGAGCAGCCTGTTTAAATAGGGCAATACGGCACAGAATTAAAGGACAATCCTGATTTGTGCATCTCAGTTCCCTGTCGGCCTGTATTGCCAAAGGAAAATGAATGCCAGAAAAATTGCATGCAATAAATATCAATCAATTTCAAATTAAAAAAAATAAGACTTACCAGTGCAAATTTAAATCCCTTTATTGTGGGATCAATGGTCAACTTCACGCACGTAGGTAAAATTGTCAAAAGTGTTGCAGCAAAACTGACAAACATAAACAATTGTTAAACTGCCAGATAATGAAATACTTTCATGTCAAATGCAAAAAAGAGACACTTTTGGAATGAATATAAACATTTTTCTCAAGATCAGGAAATTTGGATGTAGAGAATCATTGATCATAGACAAAGACTTAGCATTATAGAATCATAGAGTCATACAGTATGGACACAGGCCCTTTGGCCCAACTTGATGTTAAACACTAATCTAAGAATACTGGAGAAACTCAGCGGGCGAGGCAGCATCTATGGCGAGAAGGAATAGGCGACGTTCGGGTCGAGACCCTTCTTCAGACTGACCCCTTTTCAGTCTGAAGAAGGGTCTTGACCCAAAATGTTGCCTATTCCTTCTCTCCATAGATGCTGCCTCACCTGCTGAGTTTCTCCAGCATTTTTGTCCACATTCGATTTTTCCAGCATTTGCAGTTACATCTTAAACACCTAAGAAAACTGGGTATCTTTGCCTTCCCACCTGATGAAAGCAACTTGGAATATCTATCCAATTTAACATTCAATTAGAAATAATGCATTTTCTCTAAATGTTTGGGTTAAGTGTAGGACATAAGGATGCACCAATTGCAGGTCCAAAAGACAACAGCCTGTGTTTACCCACCCACTAATCAACCTCTGCCCGCAATTGCTTTTATTATCTTTTTGAATAATTTAAACCAAACTACTTGTGCATATATTGTGTGTAATTCTAGTTATCCCACTAAAGGAAGGGTGTGATTGGACTGGAGAGAGCATAGGGAAAGTTCACTAGGATGTTGCCTAGATTCATTATAAGATGAGACTGGATTATGAGAGGCATTAGTACAGATAATCAAAATAATGTTCTCATCGTAGGGTCATCAAAATCATGAGGCACAGGGTTAAGATGAGAGGACGTCGTTTTAAAGGAGATCTGAGAAGTGAGTTTCTTTTATGTAGACAGTAATTAATATTTGGAACATGTTGGCAGAGGAGGTGGTAGAATCACATACAACCAATACCTTTAAGAGTCATTTAGAAAGGCATGGAAGAATACGATCATTATGTGGGCAAAAGAGACTAGTGTAGATAATGGACATAGGAGACTGAAGGGCATGGTTGAATGCAATATTAATCTATGACACCATCTTCCCACATTTAAGAATCTTGCTCATAACCTCAAAACCATAGATGTGACAACCTCTCCTTATAGCTGTCAGTACTTAACATAGTTTATTGGTCTAGATGTCCTTTGCCCACTGGTATCAATGCCCTTGTACCTTTGCAGTGGCCAGAACAGTAGGCAGCATGGTTACATCTGTGCAATGCATCCTGGCAATTGTGCTCTATTACTCTTGCACAGTTGATTGGCATGTTGCATGCAATGTCCTCAAAATCCATCTTCTGGTGTATTGCCAAAGCAAGAGGTTTTTTTACTGCATAGGCTCAGTAAATTCCTCCTGTCTTAGTCCCTGCATCCATCTCTTTTAAATGTTGTTTGCCATAATTAGACCACCTACCTACATTTTTTATTTGCGTTTCCTCTAGCTTGTTCTTTAAATCTTACCCTAATTTCATATTGCCTAAAAATTAAATTTTGTATCCATGTTAAGATCACCATTGTACATGCAGCTAATATGCAGAGTTGATGGATGACAAATACACACAATTATTCTTAACTTAATCTCCAGAATACTACCACATACAACATTACTACAACAATTTTCCAACCCAGCTGTCTCAGAGTGAGATTGCTAGATAGTTGTAATATTAAATTGTGGGAATTTTATGCATGGACACATGCCTAGCAAAAAACAAATTGAAAATCAAAAAGCTGGAGCTCCTGGAAATCGGGCACAAGAATAGAAAATGCTGATACAGTCAAGTCAGGCAGTGGAAAATAAAACAGAATTTTAGTTTGAGGTCATAGGAACCAGGAGAGTGAAGAAACAACTTTTAAGCGCTATCGATAGGATGGTAGAACACTTAGTACACAAACTCATCAGTTATATTAGTTATGGATAAATGTTGGATAAAAAATCTCCAAGTGGAAATTAACCAGAATACTGTAGAAACAAAAATCTTGGGCTTTGAACATTTGATGTGGTTTATGCATGTTGTGGATATCAAAACTTCAGTGCGTCATAGAGTCCTACAGCCCAACTTGCCCACACTGACCATGTTCCATCTACACTGGTCTCACCTGCCCGAGTTTGGCTCATATCCCTCTAAACCTGTACTTATATCTATCCATGTACTTGTCTAAATGTTTTTTAAATGTTGCGATAGTACCAGGCACAACTGCCTCCTCTGGTAGCTTGCTTCACACACCCACCACCCTTTGAATGAAAATGTTACCCTTCATGTTCCATATTAAATCGTTCCCCCCTCACCTTAAACCTATCTCCTCTGGTTCTCGATTCTCCCACTCTGGGCAAAAGACCCTGTGCGTCTACCCAATTTATTCCTTTCATGATTTTGTATGTTTCATGATTGTGCGCTTTTAAATTCAATTCAGTTTTCTACACATTTCCTCCACTTCAGCTGGGATGGATTTCAAAAACTGTTGTCACAGTCATGACAGGATTACCATTCTTCAGATGTGACCAGAAATGAAAATGTTAGAATACTGTTCCGCTACACACTCAGTCAGAATCATAAATGGATTGTTCAAAATTTTGTTTTAAGAGTCTAATAAGTATGAAACTACATTTGGTCCTTTCTTCACCAAGTACCGTCCATTTGGGCGAAACGGTTGACATGGATGTGTTGGGCTGAAGGGCCTATTTCTGTGCTGTACAACTCCACGCCACCAAATTCATATTGAATGTGTTATTTTATCCTCGAAAGTTTTGATTCCACTGTTTTCCTATCGTTGGCCAGGTGACCTAAATATCTCAATTGATGCCCATTTTCAAAGCCCCAGATTGCTACAGGGCAGTTTCAACTGAATACATAAAATTAACTGATCTCAATAGTGTCATAAGTAGCCATACAGTGGAAGAAAAATAAACCATCTTCCAATGAAAAAGAAACAGAGCTTTTAAAATTAAATTAATATTATTTGCGATTACTTTAAAAATATCAACTCATAATTTGCTGAGGTAACAACTGTGAAATGTTTAAACAACGCAAAATTGTTCAACGGAAACAAAAGGACTACCTGAGCCAAATCTGTGTCTGTTGTGACAGTATCTCCTTCACCTTCAGGATTACAGATAAACTGCACCACACATTTCCAACTTTATCCTATTTAGAAACACATATAGCAATTTATTAGACACAAAATCTTGTAGATCATCAATTTGTATCAATCAAAAACTGGATTGGTTTAAAAAATTTTAAACTAAGCATTAGTCAAATTTACCAGATGCAACGAGAACCATTTATTCAATCAGTTCCTCGCTCTAGCAATGTACCAAGATGAAATGTGGGACCACATGATCCATGCAGATTGTGATTAGTGCATGAACTTGCAAGTCAATTAGACCAAGGGCAGAGGAACAAGACTTGCTAGATTGCTTGCAAGCAGGTGGTACAGATTCAACAGACTGAATGGCCTTCTACCACATTTTAACTATTCTAAAATTCTGTGAATTTTCGTATCCTTTAGCAGGAAATACTCATTAGAAATGGCTACTGAGATCAGGGCTTCTGACAAGTACTAAAGATATTCCAGGGGATTTGAAAACAAGGTTCAAAAGTGTCCATTCAAAAGAATAACACTGGAAAGCATGAAATGAGTAAAGACGACAAATCCATCAATCATGTAATACGTGGAGTGGAGCCTTGGAGTTTATTGCCCCCTTCAAATTGAGGGAAACAAACATTCTGTAAACTTATCAATTTTCCTATTCTCCACTTGCAATACACTTTTCCCACTATTCCCCTGCCCAAAGAACCACTGTAGTAAGTTATTGATTCCTAGATATTTATCTGGATCCTGTATGAAGGAGTTATTTTACTCTGCCTCAAGAGCATTTGTTGAATCTTTTCCACGTGATGGAAAAGTATTGATAAACAAATTATTTGGATCAAATTGAGTGTACCAAAGAAAACTTGTAAATTATAAGTATTTTCTTACCCAGCAAATTGAGAACAAATGCAGAACATTCAACAGAATTATTTTTTGAAAAGAAAGTTGAATAATTTTCAGTCAAATCAAATTGAGATTTGATCTCAATTTGTCAATCAAATTGAGATTGACAAAAAACACTACAAGCATTGAACAAGATGAACAAATGTTGCACAAAATATAATATTTCCTATACAGTTCAGATCTCTGTGGTCAATGTTACTTATGCAATTAGGCAAAACTGACTAAAATTGTTGCAATATACTAAATACATCCTTATTCAATATCTTTTGGAGATTTTAGAATTTCCTGGAGAGGTCTTGTTTGTAATCACATCAACTCAGATTAAATTAGCAATGTACCTGGTTTTTTTTGTACTTTCAAGTTCTGTTGCTTTAATTTTTCTGAATATTTATGGAAGTTCAGTACCCCTGCTGTGCAAACTGAAGAACCGTGCTTATATTTTTTCCTTTAACGTCTTAGTCACTCAGCACAATTCTGCAATACGACACTCTATCATGTGGTGTGACCTTACCGATATATTAAGAGACAAACTCGGGAAACAGCTAACAACCCAAAAATAGGTCATAAATTAGGCAATGGATTCTACACGACCAAGAAATGTACGACGCCACACTCTGCAACTTCACCGTCCACCTCAAGTTACCTCTTCTCTATCTGTTACTATTTCCCTGGACATGGGCAAATTTGGGATTTCTACTGGTGCACAAAAACACAAATGCAGAATCTCTTGATAGCTGATTGCCTTTTTTAGCAGAGTCATGGAGTGTAGTGGCAGAACCATGACATTCTCTAATTTCCCAGCTGAACCTATGCCAGGTTAAGTCTTGCACAGGAACCACAACTCCATTCATGTTAATAGGGGGAACCAGCTGCAAGAAAACAAGCTAAGTATTAAATCTTTTTTTTTGTTAAATCTAGTTATTTAAATTTCATTATATTGTTTTGTATTTTAAATAGTTTCAAGTACTAGAAAACTGATAAAATTCTAAAGTTTGGAATGTTTCTAAATATCAGAGACATTTAGAAACTTTCAAGGTTGTGACAGTTGACTAAGAGAGGGAATGTGACTAATTCAGCAGCCTAGTTTATATCAGCATTATGATTGATCCAACCATATGCTGGCATATACACCTCAAATGCACTCAGAGATCTTTGCCAATATGTAGTAGGGTGGTTTGGACAAGAAGGCTGCTGAGAAATAGGCTGAAAGTTAAGTGAAATATTAGTTGCCAAGTAATGTCAAATCCAAAGAGCCCTACCATTGTCATAGAGTCACAGTGATACAGCGTGGAAACAGGCCTTTTGCCCATACTGGCCAACATGTCTCAGCTACATTAGTCCCACCTACCTGTGTTTGGTCCATATCCCTCCAACCTGTCCTACCTATGTACCTGTCTAACTGCTTCTTACTCGTTGAAAGTCCCAGCATCAACTACCTCCTCCAGCTACTTGTTCCATTCACTCACAACCCTTTGCGTGATAAAGTTACCCCTCAGATTCCTATTAAGTATTTTCCCCTTCACCTTAAACCTATGTGCTCTGGTCCTCGATTCACCTACTCTGGGCAAGAGATTCTGCATCCTGCCATCCAACTGAAATTATGCAATGGTCTAGGGTGCAGCCATCTTCAGGTAGGCTGCTGAAGTGAACAGTGGTCACACTCACTCCTCATCAATGAATTGGCACAGCAAAATATTCCACCTGCATGTACAGCAACAATCAACAACGCTGGTGCACCAAATCTGTAATTCTGACTCAGGTTTTCAAAATTCAACTTTAACTTCATACCACTGGAGCAACAATACTTCAATTGCTAATACTGGACAAAAGTGTAAATCATACAAGTGCCAATAAAGTTGCCAACTTGCATTTTCGAGTATGAAAGTCATCGCTAAACTATACAATAGCACAGACTAGTGGTCGTTCACAGAATGTGTGTTGGAATATCAAATTGGGACATAAAAAGTCAAATCTGTCATTTAAAAAAAATAAAAAACAAAAAAGCCAAAGCCTAATCCTTATACCTTTGCAGCATTGAAACTTAAATAAAGTATAAATTACAGTTTACTGTGTAACAATTTTCATTTCAACATGGTGTGGAATATTGGGAGGAATTAGAGCAGGTGACATTTTGGGAATTTAGGAAAATTGATTAAGAAATAGTATCAACAAAATTTAATGGTTATGTGATGGGGAAAACAGTTTGAAAATTGGAAGTGAGAAGACTTTGTGATTATAAGTGTAAATCAAAGGAAACATACTCTGTGGAAATAGTCATTGCCCACCAATTCTGCACCAGTTGTAAAACAACCCTTAACATTAAACCTTTGCTCAGGATATTTTATTTTTTATTCCCTCATTTGCATCACCTCTCCCCTGATTCTACCATTCACCTACACAAAAGAGATACTTTACAGTGGTCAATTAATCCATATGTATTTGATTAACTATGATATGTGGGAGGAAAACAGCACCAGAAAGAAACCCATATGGTCACGGGGAGAACATGCAGACTTCATGAAACAGCATTGGAGGTTCTTTTTTTACTGTGGGGAAAGGCATGAAGACTGGGGAACTTGGGACAGTTAATAAAAATGTTTTGAGGACAGTCAGTATTACAATCGTGGTAGTATTGAATAAGGCATATAAAGTCGACAAACCTCCTGGGCCTGATCAGATATGTCTGACACTGTGGGAAGCTAGAAAATAGATAGGCAGGCACCCTGGCTGAGATACGTGAATCGTCATTAGATACGGGTGAGGTGCCAGGAAGCTGGAGGATGGCTAATGTTGTGTTTAAGAAGGACTACTAGGAAAAGCCTGGAAACTATGGACCAGTGAGCCTAACATCTGTGGTGGGCAAGATACTGGAGAGTATTCTGAGGGATAAGATAATATATACATTTGGTTAGACAGGGGTTGATTGGGGATAGTCAGTATGGTTTTGTTTGCGAGAAATTAGGTCTCACAAAGCTGATTGAGTTTTTGAAGTAAATGTTGATGAGGTCAGAGCTATATTCGTTGAAAATATGGACCTCACCAAGGCATTTAATAAGGTTCTGCATAGTTGGCTTCTATGGTAGGTTAGATCGCATGGGATCCAGGGAGATCTAGCCGACCATGGATAGAAAATCAGCTTCATGGAAAGAGGTAGAGGGTGATGGCGAAAAGTTGTTTTCATACTGAATGCCTGTGACTAGTGTGTGACTCAGGGATTGGTGTGGGGTCCATTGCTGTTTATGGGGAAGTCAAATCAGGGTAGGAATTTCACAGTGAACAGGAGGACTCTCGGGAATGTTGTACAGCAGTGGGATCTGGGAGTACACGTACACAAGTCACTGAAAGTGACATCACAGGATCATAGGATGGTCAAGAAGCGATTCACTGCACTGACCTTCATCGGTCCGGGTCGTGAGTATAGAGGTTGGGATGTTATGTTATAGAGGTACAATACTTTGGTGAGGATACATTTGGAGTACTGATTTACAGGGCTCGAGGCCTGAGCTAAAGGGAGAGTTTCCACAGGCTAGAACTTTATTCCTTGGAGTGGAGGAGGATAAGGGATGATCATCAGAGGTGTATTAATTCATGAGGGAAATAGATAGGGTAGATGCACGGTCTTTTAACCAGAGTAGGGGAATCAAGAACCCCCAGAGATCATCGGATTACGGTGAGGGGGAAAGATTTAATAGCGTCCTGAGAGGCAACTGGTTCACACAAGGTGGGTATATGGATTGAGCTGCTGGGGGTAGTTGAGACAGATACTATAACAACATTTAAGAGACATTTGGACAGGTACATGCATAAGAATGATTTAGAGAGATATTAACCCAACACAGTATCGGCAGATCACTGCTGATGGGCATCTTGGTCAGCATGGGCTGAAGGGCCTGATGCCATGCTGTATGGCTATGAATCTGCTAGCTGCACTACTGTGTCTCTCCTAGATTTGATCTTGAACATGAAATCTATCATAAAACATTTTTCCGCTAACACGTGGAAAATGGCCCAAAGACCAAAATTTTCTTGTCCCACAGTGGTAGATTTCCAATTTTGCTATGCATATATTTTGTCATTTGGAGCAGTTTATTAAGGGGCTTTCAGGTTTATACTGTAGCTATTATGCAGCTGGTTTTCTTGATCCACAGTAAAGTCCAGCAGTTTTCTCTGACATACGCAGACATTGCATCATCAACATCTGGCAAAACACAAATCGAATAACTGCCAAGTAATTCTGACCAAGTCCCGAGAATAAAGGGCTGAAAAGAAGGAGAAAAAAAACCCAAAAGATGTGTCTGTACAGATTGCAAGGAGCACAGGATTCTTTGTAGGCAAGGTTTATTGGATTCTGCAATCTAGTCAGCTGGTGCTGTACTGACCAAGAACTGATATTTAGTTAACAGCGCTATCCCCTCCAATCGTTCCATTGACTATGAAGCGTCTTTGAATACAAGTAGTGTTAATATCTGTTGCAAAATTCTTTCCAAATCAAAACAATGAAAACATTACTGAACATTTATCTAACATTCATGTATTTTTTCTGCACACAACATCATGCTACATTTTCCTAAATAACCTTCATTCACATGATATGGAAATCCCTACAACTCCCCCGAGGTCAATTGTACGTCACTCCATGAGATGAATTTACTGCTGTGTAGACTGACCACAAAGCAGCCCTGCACATTCCTTCTCGCTAACATTTGGAGCATGGCAAAATCTGGAGGCGCCGCCCTGCTGGCTAGTCAACCACATAGCTGGGGCTTGGAGTCACAGTTAAGTCAAGGTGGACATCAGCGGTGTGATGGTTTCTTTTGAGAATAATCAGTCGATTCAATACCACATTACTAACATCAGCTTGTTGTATTCCAGTTCTACCTCCCTAATTAACTATATTTTAATTTGAACTATCACTGGATCAATAATCCAAGACTATGTATTATTAGCCTATTAACATGAACCTTTAGTGACAGTGGCCAATGAACTTCAGAGTAATTATATGCAAAGCACTTTTGAAGATCTACAAGAGATGTGATAAAAAAGATTTGCAGTGGCATAACAACATATCTTTCTTCCAGAGCACTGGCATTTAATTCTTGGTTGAATCTGCACACTTCTCCAAAGCCTGCTACATGAAACTTAAACACAACTGAAGTTCATTAAAATATATTCCTGCAAATACTTAGCAAACGGTATCTGATTAAACCAAGAGCAGAAGAAAGCTGTAACAAGTTATGATATTTTACTACTGAACAAAGCAATTGAACATATACTAACCATTACAATAGATTTATTTAATTACCATTTTTATTGCATACTGCCACAAGTTGGTGTGTGAAGAAATAACAAAGCTACCCCTTGTGGAATAAATACTGTTTTCCCTCCACATAGTTCTAGACCAGGCAGACATGAAAGCTGCAGATTTCATTCTTCATCTGTGCTGAATTAGAAAAGGCAACTGCAGAGATTTGTTTGTGCATCCAGAAAAGGAAATGTTGCTTCCAATTGTTTTGATGGACATTTGGGATGAAGAAAAGAGAATGCCTGCTTCTTATGTTTTTCAGTGAATCAAGTGCAAAGTACTTATATATCCTAGAGAATGGCCATCGATTCAGTATCACAAGTAGAGTGGTGATTTTTTAGTGTCTGGATGGGGCCAGCATCTGCGATGCCACAAATACATGGAACCCCCGACAGCTGCACCACTTCCACTCGAACATGCAAACAACATCAGAATCAAAATAAATTAACAACTACTAAGACTTTAACACAGGTTTCATGTTCCATAGGCATTTCATTCATTCTGTTGAATTAAAAAGCATTTGTAAACGAGCACTTGACCAGAACAACCAAGTTGTGGTCAAGTGCTCTATCACTAATTTGTTTGCTGTTAAGTCCAGCAAAGTTACTGCTCGCAGCACACCAAACACCAAAATGGCAGAATAATGTGTGGCACTAACATTCACAGGCCTGACTGAGTCAACAGAATCTGTGGTGTTTACGATACAAGTGCACGCCAATATCAAGGGTTACGTTTGAGCCAAATTGGTTCTATAAATGGGCTATCTGTGGAAGGCTATGATATCAGTATCAAGAATGCAATATCTGATACCTCTATTCAAGACAGGAAATAGAAACGGCAGAGACAGTTGTCAGTGTCACAACTGGAGGGGACATAACTTCACAGGCAAGCTGGCCACGCCTCAGACTGATGGAATAATTTCCCTCATACATGGCACAGATAGAATATCGGCCCCGAATTTGATGAGGACACGGAGAAAGGTTAGAAGGTTAACGCTTGACGCATTCTACAAACAAACTGAGCAGATATCAATTTTATGGCTGAACGTGTAATTTACACATCAGCATATTTTTAAACAGCAATTGGAGATGCCTAACTTGTCACTAACTTGCTAACGCTAACAATTTCTCAAGTTCGTCCTCACCATGTCCAAATAAGTATTTCACGTATGACTTTTACACCGTTGCTGAGCTAATATTATCATTGAAATGTTAATCATGGAGATTTTATGATGAACCTGTTGTCAGATGAGGATAGTGGGCTTTGCACCTTGGGTTTAGTTGGATAATTGGGCTCATAAGCATGGTTCATTTTGTTGATCTGGTAAAAGATCTTTTTTCAACATTCCCAGTGCTTCTGCAACATGAGGAAGAATACCAAAGTGGCATCTTGAGCATTATTTCCGAGTTACACTCTGGCTTGAAATTACACAAGTGCCGCTACAATCTCCAAGTTCTGTAAATGGTAAACAACTATAATAAAACATACAGTTACCAATAATCTCCTGAACGCACCTCAAACAAACCTCTATCCACTGGGAAAATCCTTCGAACCACCTGCAGAGACTGTTCGAAACTGGTGAGGAAGGGTAGCCAGCAACAAGCAAATGAAATCAACACCACAAGGGTAATTTTGATCAATTGTTTTAACCTACAATAGAAGAGAAAAAAATGGTTCCTGGTATAATTAAAGTTTATTTCCATCTCTTGGGTACCAATACCCACAATGAGAAAAAAACCCATAATGCATCTTCTCCCCAGATTGAATTGCACAGCATAGGTTTCATATTATTTATATCTGAAAAGAATGTCACAGTGGCTTCACTTTGTCTATATTGCCCCAGCCCACAACATTATGCACCCCCCCACCCCTAAAAAACAACAAAAAACTGTTTCCTACCTATGCTCCAACACTCTTTGTACAGTTATGTTCTATAATGAGTAGACTATGACAGGGTTTGACAATCATGTTTACATATTGGCTGAAATATTTGCATATCAGCAGCCTTATCTTTCCTTATCCCTGCAACACCAAGCCAAATTATATAAAAGCATAGGTTTATTATTAAGCATTAATAATTTAGCAATTAATAATAATTAAGCAATTACTGTATCCTATGACAACTTAAATGACAAATAAAATTAAAAACAGTCAATATCTTATTTCATTCTTGTGCTTTATTAGTAATATCAACATGTTTACCTTTGCCTAATTTCCTATGAACTGAGTTGCTCCGCCATCTCACAGGGTTATTAGTCAAATACACACGTATATGTCCTGTGTCGCACTAGGCCAAATCACATAAGGACACATTTCCATCCTGACATTGGTGAACCAAATGTGTTTATATAACGATCTGAAGCTACATCATCATTACTGATTGCAGCTTCTTTATCTTTACCCATTTAATTAATTAAATTTAAATTCTACAGCTGTCCATGTTGGAATTGAAACTCAAGATCATTAGTTCAGATCGATGGATTGGTCACCCAATAGCAAAACTGCTACGCAATCGTTCACCGTTCATGGTGTTTAGATGCAACATGAAACAATGTAATTGAATGCATTAATGGAACTTTAAGTTGTTTTGGACAATTTTTCCACAAATACTTCTCAACATTTATAATTAAATTACTTTATTGATAACATCTAACCAATCAGAAAGCTGTAGATTTAAAACTACTTCTGGACTTCAGTACAATCTAAGCTTACAGTCCAGTGCAGAACCAAGGGGTGCTAAGTTATTATAGGTGCTGTCTCTTTGAATTAGGCCCATCTCTGATGTCCAGTGCCCTGAATGATATTCATTCTTCAGCCAAACAAATGGAATAAGTTCTTTATCTCAGTTACTTGTGGAAGCTTATATGTTATTTCTATGTTGTAATGTGGCTTGAAACCTACTCGGTTAATATTTTATATAAACTGGCCGTTAGGCTTCCCCAATATAACAACATTTTAAAAGTATTTTGTGGCTATGAATTACTTCTGGAGATCACAGAGTCGTGACAGGAATTACATAAGGCAAGGTTAATACTTTACAATGAATCACTATATAACGCTCTCATTTTCTCCCCAACACTTCAGAATACATTGACTCAAGATGGGTTATAGTTCTGAAAAATATCACCAGCTTTCCAATATCTTGTACATGGTCATTGTACATATCCATGGTTTCAGAATGAGTGACAACTTTGTGTTATATCAGGCAAGTCCATTTCTGTTCTTGTGCTATTCACCCCTCCCTGCTCCCTCCATCCCTGGAGTAGTTTAACTCTATTCTGTGTTACAGAATTTATATCATTGTTTCATCAGAGATAATAACACACAGATCTGAGACTGTCCAATCTACAGCCTATTGCACAAACTGTGTAAGTCACAATTAAAATCCTTTTTGGCTGGCATTATACAACTCTAAGACACCACAAAATGACTCCTATTGTCCACTGAAGACTTATTTAAATAATAACTAATATTCTAAAATGCCTTTGTATTTAAGCTATTTACAGAACAATGGCAAAATAGAAACATTTGCAAACCTTAAAAAGTCCTTACTTGATCCATTTGACACAGCACAAACTAAAATACTGCTCCCTTTCAGTTACTCACCCTCCATTTTTCAGGTTTCTTAAACAGTTTCCAAAGAGATAACAGAAGAAAGGCAGTGCGTGGTATAGCTCCATTTGCTTATAATTAAGGGCCGTGCAAAATGCCACTGACCCTAAGAAGACCCGGTCATTCAAAAGGCCCAGCACCCCCCACAGGGTGAGGCCCAAGCTGATGCAGTTGTATGTGTTGTCATGATAAGGTTTACACACAAGTATTGACGAAGACCAAATATGGAATCAAACCAAAGTCCCCAGCTTTCACAATAGAAAAGTTTCCAGAAGAATATCATTCAACATTTTCAGAATTAATTATATAAATAGGACTTAGGTAAAGTGTGAGGACAGATTAACTGAATTACTTTTACAAAATGGCCTGAAAACCAACCAAATAAAAACAATTAGGTTACAATCATGAGGTGGTATTTTGCTTCAGTTTTATTACTGTTGTATTAGCCCCTCTGCAGTGTTGTCAGACAGTACATTTTTGATCCATTAGGTCATGGAGTCAGAATTATCCAGCACATCAACAGGCCCTTCAGCATCCATGCTGACCAGGAAGCACCCACCATACTACTTCTATTCTATTTTCACCCACCTGCAAAAGGAGCAATTTACAGTAGCCAATTAACTTACCATTCAGCATGTCTTTGGCACATTGGAGAAACCAGAACACTTGGAGGGAGCCTGTGCAGAAACAGGAACAACACGCAAGCTCCACAAAGATTGCACCAGGTTTCTGAAGCCATGAGGCTGGTGTGGGACACTGTTGCCTTCCCAGAGTGAAAATGGCAAGAAAACTAATCTGTCCTCAACCATCACATATATTTCCCTAGAAGTCCATGATGGGCAATTGGTAGCTAAAACCACTATCAATTTGTTTCCCCTAAATCATAAGATCATAAGCGATAGGAGTAGAATTAGGCCATTTGGTCCATCAATACTCCACCATTCAATCATGGCTGATCTATCTCTCCCTTCTATCCCCATTCTCCTGCCTTCTCCCCATAAACTCTGACACCCATACTAATCAAGAATCTATCTATCTCTGCCTTAAATATATCTGCTGCCTTCTGTGGCAAAGAATTCCACAGATTCACCACCGTCTGACTAAAGAAATTCCTCAACTCCTTCCTAAAAGAAAATCTTTTAATTCTGATGCTATAACCTCTAGTCCCAAACTCTCCCAATAGTGGAAACATCCTCTCCATATCCACTCGATCCAAGCTCTCGATTACCAATTTCAACCCATAAACTCATTAAAGGCGAGGAACTGAGCCCGAGATCAGCTGACCCCATATGGCCTAGTGCCACATCATGTTGGACACCTGCCAATGAAGCACAGGGAAGCTGTTCATGTTACCGCATTTCTTTTTAAATCTGTAAGGATATTGAAAGTGGCCATGGTCAATAAGAATGAGTCCAGGGTACAATAAGGCACACAGCAAAAACGATACCTGTAAAATAGGAAAAGTAGAGCTTATAGGTTTGACATTTTTCACATATTAAGTTAGCATCAAGTGTGTATTTAGATTCAGTGGCACAGAATCATGGCTCAGGATAAGCAATTGATTTCACTTTTCCCCACGCAAACAATTTTCTCTCCATTTCTTCTTACGATTTGAAAACGTTCAGCAAACATTTTTTTATCACCCAAGAACTCATGTTTCACATGGCATAATTAGTTTGAAACTACAGAAAACGGTTGAGTTTAATCTACATTTACCAGTGAACATATGACCAATTCGAAAAGGGCCACTGATATTGATCATGAGTTGGGAACCTTGACTCATTTTAGCCACATGCAAAGGCTTTTTTTTTTGTCAAAATGTACCTGCTATATGGTTTAATTTGCTTCATGTTACATTAAGGCACCAAATCATACAGGTATCTCACGTCTCGGTGCTCATTCGTCCCAAGTTAGGTCTAATAACAGGTGTAATTAAGTTAATTAGCCATGGCAGCCACCTTAGTTAAGACTGCACCTGATGTGGTTTTCTGACCACAGGGTGCTTGTCTAAACCTCAAGATATAAACTGATATTACTACTGTGGTGCTCATCTGAAATCGATTAGCAATTAAATTGAAGGAACCATTCAGTCCCTCAAATCTATCCTATTATTCATCTGTAATGTATCTGTTATTTATCTACATTGTCTAATTGCAAATTCAGACACAAATTTGAAGTTTGATTTATTTGGCTCTGTATCATCTTGTATGATGCAGTTAAACTAAAGAGGGTGCTAGACAAAACCATGTGATAAACCCAATGTATCTTCTACTCAACAGTGCAAGTGGCCATGAATGCCATAAATCAGCAAACAGAAGCTGCCACCTGATTGCATGTGGAATACATTTCTCCATGCAAAATGCAAAAATAAAAGTAACATTACAATGTTTTTTGCAAGAACTTTGCACTGTACTTCATTGAGAACTCAATACGCATTGATGCAGATATTGTGGAAAGCTCCAAGTTCCATTCGTGGAATGTGTAAACGGATCTCAACTGAACTTCTACGAACGGCATTAACTCTGCCCTTGAGTAGAGGAAGGGGTGAGAGTCATAGGGTCAAATCAAACAGGGCACCTGCAAATAAATATTTAACGTTTGTTGGCAAAGGATAAGGTTAACAGCAACACCAGGACAAAATTAGAATCAACCATTATGCGCTCCACGGTCAAACATGCTGCTGTTTATTTGCGTTGGAAAAAGTGACCCTTGTTTGAGGTAGTGCAGATCATCGAGGATTAGAGAGAGCCTTCAGGAGAAAGTGGTGAAATGAAATATTCAAAGATTTAAAAAAACATTTGCGTTCTATATTTTGGTAAGGAATATCATAAGCTTGCCTGGGATTTGTGCCCCATGACATGGTACGAAGCGGTATTGTGTGATTTTAGACACACAACGCAGATGCTAATTTAGGAACACTTACTCACTGCGCACGGCGAAGAGCGTGAGGCAGTCAATGCACAATTGCAGCTGTTACCTTTATATGAACAACTCTGATAATTACATGGAATGAACAGTAAATAAATATCATTACTGCTCCCTCAGCTGTTGATTGCCTTGGTTGTCTCCACCTCCAACATCCACCCCCCCTTCCTTCCCCACCCCCAACCAGTTCTCCTGCATGCTTCTCAGGAAACGATTTCAAAAATTGTTTACCAGCCAAGCAGATCTGGTTTCATGGCATATCTAGTTTGCTTGTTATCTTGAAGCACCCACCATAGATCAAGGAAGCCTTCACCTTGACTTTTATCAGCATTTAGAGCATGTTAATGATTTGGTTATGTTGTTTCAGTACACAAAAATACCAGTAAATCTAATGATGATTCTGTAATGTGACAGAATTTAAAACCTCAAGGCAGTTTCAAATGATATTATCCTCAAGTCAAGCAAGCCAGTGTTGCCGAGAATGATCTTCACTTGTTCCGCAGCCACGTTCCAGAGGATTTAGCTGAAACTCTCCACCCATGTCCAAATCAGTCACCTTCACACAAAACCATATTAAATAATTTGTTTGAATCAAAACTGCATGGTAGTCAATCCATAAAAATTATTCTGTTTGTTTTCCCACACACCCTCCTTCACCGAACAACGCGTTTCCTCCCTCCTCTAAGACTAACCACTGTTTTTTTTTAAATATATGCTTCCATAAGTGTCCTTGGACCATATAGGCATTCATCACTTGAGCCTACATAGTGTCAACATGCTATTTCCCTTACAGGAAGCTGGCTCATCACTCTGGAGTGCTAACCTCCCTTCACCCAACACATGTCCATAAATGCATAAATAAACACACACAGATAGAGATTTGGAATGAGAGCTTCTCTCTTGGCAAATCCGTCTTCGCTGTCAACCGGTAGAACAAGGAACTGCAGGAGCACAGTCAGAGATGTTCCACTCAAAGACATTGTGGACAATATAATCTTCTCCGATAGTCACCGGACATGGGACAAGGATTCAATCTTATTCTCAGTATCCTCTTGTGACCTCTTCCTTATTTATTTACTGTGCATCTACCACTCTCTTTAGATGTATTTGGGAACATTATGCTTTGTGAAAGGAGCAACAAAGCGCTGAGTTGAATGCACTAAAACATTTCACAGACTTTTATTTAAATGCATGTCAAACACACTGCTGCATATTTTGATACTTCAGTCCATTGTGCACTGAATTTACTGATGCAAGTTCTGAATAAGGGTCCTGACCTAAAGTCAGGGATGCTGCCTGACTGCTGAGTTCCTCCAGCATTTTTTCTTTCCTTCACTATCAACTTGCAGCGCACAGAATGTTGATTCCCACCAGCATATATCTGCAGACAACCAACCCCATCCCCGCACACAGTTAAGACCAAATACTTGAAGCGGAGATTAATCATCTCAGTTCAATCTAGGCTTGTTGAATTTGGAAAAAGCCTCGATTCAGCAATGCACTTAATTCAATTACCCCATTACACTATCAATATCTTGAATTAGTGATAATTTTAAAGGACTGGAGTATCAAAGTATACAGTAGTGAGTTTGACAAGGGTTTAAATAAAAGCCTGTGCGAAATGTTGTAGCGCATTCAACTTCATGCTTTGTTGCTCCGTTCAGAAGGCATAACGTTCCCAAATACATCACAAGAGAGCTGTTGTTGCCCAGTGAATAAATAAGGGAGAGGTCACAGGAGGATACTGATGATAAAATTGAATCCTCCTCCCAAATCAAAATGACTATTGGAGAATATAATATTATACATTGAATGGAACATCTCACTCTGTACTTTGGTTAGATTTTCTCCCGTAGTTTTTATGGGTAGAATCTTTTTATCTATGAGACTAACAAAAGTGAATAACAGTGAAGGTGAGAGCCATCTTGGACAACAGGCTAAATGGTTAAGAAATGTGTAGAGGAATAAAGGAAAGTGAATTAAATTAATGGCAAGTATTAAGGAAATAAAGAGAGATGAAAGAAAAATCTAATTAAGGATTTTTTTTAATGAAAAGAAAAAAAGGTAAAGAAAATATCAAGTTTTAATTGAAGTCTCCATAATTCACAGTTAGAAGGAACAAAGGCTCTGTAATTTAATTGTTCACTTTCTGGACAAGCAAAGTTGTCTGGCTGTCATTAATGGTTATGATGTTATTAAAGGGTACTTACACTGTTAATTACTAGATTAACTTTCTGTGGTGAGTTTAATAGCTGCTTAATGTGCAAATGTAGCAATTTGAAATTCACATGGTAGGTCAAGGCAAGATGCTTCTTATATGAAGCTAACAGCAGTGTGGTGGAAATTGTTCAGTGGAGTGTGGCTATTTGCAATTCAAAGGATCTCTCTTATTCACATGAACATCTAAAACAGAAGCGACAGACCATACACAAGCGCGTTCTACCATTTGATAAGACCATGGTTGATCCTGCATCGCATCAAGGTTCCTCCCAGATCCTCATCTCTTTTCATTCTCTTAGTTACCAAAAATTTACCAGAGTATTCAATATACTCAACAACTGCCTCCACAACTATCTGAGGTTGAGAATCCAGAAGTCTCATGATCCTAAGTTAAAAAAACTCATTTTAGACAGGCCCAAATGGGCAATGAAAATTGCTGGACAACTTTTACATTAAAAGCCTGGTGCATCGTTCATTTTCTGTTACGTTGTTTTCACAATAGAGCCCCTTGCTTTCACAAAGACAGGAGAGAGCGCCACTAATGTTTTGAGTTTGCAATTGCCAGAGTAACATGGAGTATAATGCCTACCTTTGTAGCCCATGGACCTTCGCAGAGATGCATGTAGTATAGGATCGCTGGAACATATATAATGATGTCTGCAACAACCACTGAACAAAATCGACAGCATGTCAGTACTGTATACAAGGATCTTTAAGATTAAAAACATCAAGACCCAAATGTGTGTGGCACAGTGATGCAACCGGTAGAGCTGCTGCCTCACAGCGCCAGAGACCAGGGTTCGATCCTTATCCCAGGTGCTGTGTGGAGTTTGCAGGCTCACCCTGTGACCCCGTGGGTTTCCTACAGGAGCTCCAATTTCCTTCCACATCCCAAAGACGTGCGAGTTTGTAAGTTAACTGGCCTCTGTCAATGCCCCTAGTGTGTACGGACTGTGTGCAAGTGGGATAACGTAGCACTAGCGTGAATGGGTGGGCCAAAGGGCTCAGTGGTCGGTGTGGACTCAGCGAGCCAAAGGGCTTGTTTCCATGCTGGATCACTAAACTAAATTAAAATAGGGCAACCACATTCCACAAGCACAACCTTTGATGATATTCTTCAAATACTGAACCCACATCTTGTCTGCTTTAGCAAGTTCCATAATAATTTGCTCAATATCTTAACACCATTCCAAAGGTGCTAGTCATTGTATTGTACCTCCTAAAATGGCCACTGAATTCATCATGTTTGCTCTACACAACCAATGGAAGCACAACAACATACTTTCATCACTGGGAGCGGTTTGTCCAATTAATAATACCTGGGATCAATGATCAGGACACATCAATCATTTTGATGCTTTCCCTTTCCTCCTCCAAAAATTCCAGCAACATTCCCACCCTGACCAAAGCCATCCAACCATGCACAGGCAACCCGTACCACTGAGTATATTTTGGCTTGGATGGAGTGTGGATTCATAAACTTTCAACCCAGTTCTCTTCTGGGCTCCATTTGTTTGCCTTTGCTGCATCTTCCATAAACTTATTTTTAAAATTCTCATTTTCATTTGTGAATTATATGATTAACTCAACATCCAAAACCACATGGCAAAGGGTTTTCCTTATTTTCACCTCTATTTATGTTAAAACACTTTCTGATTTCACTCCTATATGATCACAAACTTGGTCTACCAAAGAGACAGGGAACCCAACCCATTTACTTGTGTATCAAAATTCCTGGTCATGTAATAGTGAATGTGAAAATGGTATAGCAGGCGGCAGCAACCTAATGTAGAAATGTAGAAACAAAGAACTGTAGAGGCTGGTTTATACCATAGATACAAATTGCTGGAGTAACTCAGTGGGTAAGGCACCCTCTCTGGAGAAAAAGGATGAAGAAGTGTCCTGACCCAAAACGTCACCCATCCTTTTTCTCCAGACACACTGTTTGGTCGGCATTTGGAGTTACTCCAACATTTTGTGTCTATCTTTCACAGCAACGTAATATTCAGTAAGGTGACCTTGAGGAATGACATAGCAGCACTATGGGTCAAGCTGCTGCAGATACCATTTCTTTCACTCCTGGTGCTTTGGTCTCTCTCAGGTTAAATGCTTACAGGTGAGAGTGTGTGCAGGTGAGGAGGGGAGAGTTCATTTTGATCTTAATAGTCAAGTACAAGGACAATCCAGAAATTCAGAACTAACTGGAATCGTAACTGGCTCTCTCAGATGTCACAAGGAGAAATGGGAAAATCCCTGTTGGCGCAGTAAGTGATATTTATTGCAGTATGTCCAATATGCCACGTTTCTTTTAGATTTCTGAAGGCTGTTTTAATTTTTTTGTTCTACTATGGGTTGAGTCCACTATTTCATATCATGGGGGCAGTTTATCTCATAACAGCTCAATATATTCAATCCATTACTGTGTCCTCCAATCAGTCCTTTGCTCCATCTCTACACAAATGCAAAATATCTTAACATCAATGTTCAAGGAACTGTCTTTTGCTTCCTTCTATTTATGCACACTACGGCTAAAAGTGTCGAACTCTGGGTCTATATCGTATTGTGGTTCACTTATTGTGGATGGGATTCATTGTGTCCAAATCAAAGGCTAAAGCAACTTGTGGAAATCTAGAGGTTCCCTGCTTCATGCACTGGTTGGAAACCAGTAATACGAGTCATTTGCACTCTCGTGTAGGAAGGAATTATCACCTCACTCACAGGCATCCTTAGATATTTCAGATTGGCCTTTAATCGACTAGTTAAACTTTTCACATGTGGAACAGGGAAAAAAAATAACATTTGTTTTCCAGCCAGTTAGTCCACATGACCTGTGGAATTCTCAAGGTCACCAAGTGAACAGGTGTAAATAACTGCTGACCTAGTCCACAGGGCTGAGTGTACTACAGCACAATGCTCAGAAGGCGATTCCCAGAAACAAAGTTAATTTATTCTTCCTCCAGTCTTTAAAAAAAGCTGCACAAGAATCAACATCACATAAATTGATCCACAACCATCATAAATGTATACCTTCCAAAAAAGTTATATTGTTTATTCCTTATTATAATGAAGATATGTTTGTGTGATTTTCCCCATGTATTTAATGTTAATGTCTCAATGTTTGTCATTCCTACCCACATGTTCAAACCATAAGCTGCCTTAGTAATGCTGCCACAGGTGCTGTACAAATTTGTGCATATTGGATACTCCATTTCTGGCATCAACAGTCTGAGTATCCACCTTCTTCACTACCCTCACTGTAAAGATGCTGATTATGGGTGTTTAAGTAAAGATTATGGGTCAATGATAACCCATAGAAGATGGTGGAGCTCTCAACAAGAGTGGTGTAGACAATCAGGATATATGGCTCATGGACACAAAATGCTGGAGTAACTCAGTGGGACAGGTAACTTCGCTGGAGAGAAGGAAAGGGTGATGTTTCCAGTCCAGACCCAAGGGGTCTTTCTTTCCATCCACCACCCCACCCCACTGCCCCAACAAGATTTGAAGTTATCTCTGAAATTTTTAATTACCTGTTGCTCTCATGAAGAGTTTGTGCTGTGGGCTCTCATACCCCTGGGATGTAAAAAGAGCAATCCACTCAGGATCTATGAATTCAGCTCTAGGTTAAATTTAAAAAAAAAGGTCATTCTACAATTTAAATAATGTACACCTTCAGGAAAAACATCCAAATATTAATATTTTCTTTTTGCCCACCTGTTTTCCTCTTCTGCCCCAAAATAAATAACTTTTGATATGAAGGCATACAATGATTTAACCAATTGCACAACCTATAAATAGGAGTCTAAATGGATCAACCTCTGAGCTCCAACCATGGGTGCTTGCGGACTTTAACATCACGGAGCCCGCAGTCTCCAGTCAGAGACCGACTTGGGGAACTCCAAGGCACGGGAGTATCGACCGCCCCGACGCGGGAGTTATGTTCACCCCGACGCGGGGGTTTCAATCTCCCTGACGTGGGGGCTTTGACCGCCGGCTGCAGGAGCTTCGATCGCCCCGACAGATGGTTCGACTGCCCAGACCACGGGAGAATAAAGAGGAAGCAGATTGGACTTTTTCGCCTTCCATCACAATCAGGAATGTGGGGAATCCGCTGTGGTGGATGGTCATGTTAACTTTTATGTAGTTGTGAGTCTTGTTGCTTTTTTTTCGTATGGCTGTATGATAATTCGCATACCACTGTATCTTAATTGGTACGTAACAATAAAAGGCCTTTGAAGCCTTTGAATGGGAGAGCCTGAAATGCCCTCAACCATTGAATAACTCAATCAAGCTGCTTGCTCTCTGAGATTCATGGCTAATTAATAATGTACAAGATGTACGTAAAATTTCACTCAAGAGTTTTGCGTGCAAAATTAAAGTACTCATGACTGGGTAGCATCATACTGGCATCAATTGAAAATTGGTTGACATAGAGGAAACAGAGCAGTGGCAGTAAACATGCTGTTTGGGGTGACTGGTAACAACAAGTGGAGTACTGCAGGAATCAGTGATTGTGCCCAGCTCTGGGTCTTACTACAATTTTTTTTAATTCTCGGTTGTGAAGTGACCAATTTAAAGTACACATGTAGGTTTGGTCTCCCTATCTAAGACATCATATACTTGCCACAGAGACAGAACAACAAAGCAACGGTTCACTAGACTAATTTCGGGGATGGCGGGGCAGTCATATCAGCATTGAATCAAGTTTAGAAGAACAAAAAGGGATTTCATTGGAACATACATAATTCTGCCTGAGCCCGACAGAATAGATGTACAAGGATGTTTCCAATGACTCAGGGGACTAAAACAAGGGGTCATAGATTAAGGGTGCAGGGAAAGGTACTTAGGACTGCAATTAAGATAAATGTATTTAAGGATGGTGGACCTGTATAATTCTCAATAACAAAAGACTCGTGGAAGTCAAGTCACTGGATCTATTCAAGAAGGAGGTGGAGATTTCTAGACACCTTGTGGGGTACAGGAATATGGCATTGGGGGTTTAGCCATGATTGTATTGAACAATAGAGCAGGCTCAAGAGGTCGAGTGGTCTTCTTCCATTCTTGCTTTTCTGTTAGAGCTGTTCGTTTAAGTGGGTTGAACAATCCCAGAACCCCATGGACAAGTCCTTCACCACAACATATCATTTGTAGTATACAGTGGGGCTCATTTTTAATGCCATTGATGACTATTCTTCATCTACAAATTTGGAGAAAAGCATTAACATCAAAGCTTGCATATAAAGACTGAACAAGGCTATGAATTATCCTATTCTCTACCAAGTTTATGCTTTTGCACTTACCCATGAAAGGAGCTGGAAGAGGTCAGCCACTGATCAAGAGCTCAAAACTTCACTTATTTGGCATTAAAGATTTCCGATGAATAATTAAAAATACCAAATTGTCCTACCATTAACAGAATGAACTTACACATATGCACAAAGCAAACTGTGATAAGCAGTAAAAGGTGGATAATCAAGGCCCCAGTACTCGAGATCATTGTTGCTTGTATTGAAATACCTGAAGAGAGAAACAAATCAATGTTAAAGTCAATATATTCATTAATAGCCGATACTCGGATTGCTTATAAAGCATATATTACAGCAAATTAATTTATTAAATTACAATATTTTAAATGTACTGTCAGAGGATATGTAGGTAATGCCACACAATCACAATTCTCTCAGATTAAGTAACAGCTTTCTTTCTTAGCAGGGCACCTCTAATGGTTCAGCAAGTAAGATCATGTTGTAGTCTGGTAGAGAGAAAGTCAGAGATCACAAACGTGCACAATTGCCAGTAACTCCTTCTGGTAAGTGAGATTATGATTATGGTGCTTTCTAAAGGTATAATAGCCCCTCAACATCCCCCATCTGAGCTTGTATACAAAGGACTTAATTGAAATATGAAAAAAGTAACATAATTGTTGGGGTGTTAAAGAAGGAACTGCAGATGCTGGAGAATCGAGAGTACACAAAAGGCTGGAGAAACTCAGTGGGTGCAGCAGCATCTAAGGAGCGAAGGAGATAGGCGATGTTTTGGGTCGAGACCCTTCTTCAGACTGGTCAGCAATAAGGGAAAAGAGAGATATAGACGGTGATGTGGAGAGATAAAGAACAATGAATGAAAGATATGCAAAAAAGTATCGATGATAAAGGGAACAAGCCATTGTAAGCTGTTTGTAGTGTGAAAATGAGAAGCTAGTGCGACTAGGGTGGGGGAGAGAGATAGAGAGAGAGGGAATGCCAGGGCCCGAGGGCTGAGGGAGAGGTGGGAAGGGGAGGAGACAGCAAGGGTTAACAGAATTGAGAGAATTAAATGTTCAAGCCCAGAGGATGCAGACTCCCCAAGCGGAATATGAGGTGCTGTTCCTCCAACTTGCGGTGTTGCTCACTCTGGCCGTGGAGGAGGCCCAGGACCGAGAGGTCGGATACGGAATGGGAGGGGGAGTTGAAGTGCTGAGCCACTGGGAGGTCGGGTTGGTAATTGCGGACCGAGCGGAGGTGTTCGGCGAAACGATCGCCAAGCCTCCGCTTGGTCTCACCGATATAGATCATCTGGCATCTGGAGCAGCGGATGCAGTAGATGAGGTTGGAGGAGATGCAGGTGAACCTCTGTTGGACCTGGAAGGACTGCTTGGGTCCCTGAAAGGAGTGGAGGGGGGAGGTGAAGGGACAAGTGTAGTATTTCTTGCGGTTGCAAGGGAAAGTGCCCGGGGAAGGGGTAGAGCGGGAGGGAAGGGAAGAATTGACAAGGGAGTTGCGGAGGGAGCGGTCTTTGCGGAAGGCAGACGGGGGGGAGATGGGAAGATGTGGCGAGTGGAAGGGTCACATTGGAGGTGGCGAAACTGGCGGAGGACTATGTGTTGTATTTGCCGGCTGGTGGGGTGAAAGGTGAGGACCAGGGGGACTCTGCCCTTGTTGCGAGTGGGGGAATGGGGGGAGAGAGGGCAGTGTTGCGGGGTATGGAGGAGGTATTGCATTCATGTACGAAGTGAAAAATGCAGAAAAGGAAGTAAATTAAATTACTTGAAGTAAATTAATGAATTTTCTCAATTGTTGGGGTAGTGTGGAAGAGAGAAAGAGTTGGGGGAGGAGGGGGAAAACATTTTTCTTTCTTCATTATATCATCTATTCTAGAGAAAATCCTCAACTACGATTGTAACATGTTAGTTAATTGCATTGAGGTTACAAACCATTCATCGATGGGTAAATTGAATGTTATCTCCTGCCAGTGTCTCTGTGCTTCATAATCGCCGTACATAGGTGGTTTACCAGCACCTGATGATGGAAAAACAATGTAGAGATAACATCAAAAGGTGTTCTTGGCCAAATGTACTCTTCTGAACTGTTTTGCATTCATGTACGAAGTGAAAAATGCAGAAAAGGAAGTAAATTAAATTACTTGAAGTAAATTAATGAATTTTCTCAAAATAGTTAGTGTAATTCAGTAGAGAGGAGAAAACACTGGCCAAGTTTCTTGGCTCTTTAAGTACACATGGTATTAAGTGCATAGACTAGGTTCTTCAACGGTACACATTCTCCTATTGTGTCAAAATGACACGTAAAAATTTGATGATGTCAACATGCGTTTTGTTTCAGGACAAAGAACCAACAATGTTAAAAAATGGGAAAAGGTGCAATCAAACCCCAACGACAACTTACATAATAATTTAGAGAGATGACTAAGAATGTGGTCTTGGTTCATAAATAACGAGAAGTTAAATAAATAAGAAGCAACAAACTGCTAATATGATGAATTTCAAAACCATGGACCATGGGAGATTAAGTGAGAAAGGTGGCGGAGGTGGTGAGAAGAACACTATGTTGTAAAAACATAGATGCTGGTCTATAAAAATTTAAAAAGTATACAGGTAGATATGCTAATTTTAAGCAGCAGTGTTGCAGTAAAGCAGCATTCAGCAGTTGGAGGATCAGAAAAGGCAAGTTAACGCCAACAATTTGAAAATTGCTTGTGGAACATTTTAGGAAGTATTGGGAAAGATGTACGAGCTATATTTACAGAACCATGGCAAACAAGCAATTTTAGTGAATTTTTAATCGTCCAATCGTTTATTGTCATAGGCAATAGCACAGGTACAGTGAAAATCCTGCTTGCAGCAGCATTATGGGCACAGACTCAAGACAACATACAAAGCTAATTATACAAGACAGTGAAAAGACAGCAAAAACAAGCTATTAGAGGAATACAGAGTTCAAAAAACAAGTCCGTGATAAGTACAGGAGATGGTCCATAGTGCTCCATTGTTGAGGTAGAATTAGAGTTGTGCAGGTCGGTTCAAGAAGTTGATGGTTGTCGGTAAATAGCTATTCCTGAACTTTGTGGCATTGGATGGCAAGACTCTATACCTCCCGCTCAATGCTATCAGCGAGAAATTAGTGGAGATCATAGATGTTTTTGTTGGTGGGGAGGGCCATGCATGTGATGGACTGGGCTGACTCCACCACTCCCTGCAGAGTCTTGCGTCCCTGTGTGTTGGAATTTCTCTGCCAGGCCATGATGCAACCAGTCAGAATACCTTCTGTAGTGCAACTGTAAAGATTTGTTAAAGTATTTTGTGACTTGAAGTATTGATTTAAATTGTTTTTATTTTTTTTATCTGTGTGTTGCATTTACAGATCTGTTAAAGTACTGCAAGTAATAATTTAATTGTTCTGTTGTCAGTACATATGACATTTGATTCTCTTGCTGAATCTCTTCCAAACGACTAAAAAACTAGAGGAGCTGCCACGTCTTCGTAATTCCACCTATGGCTAGTCCCAGGATGGGTCATCTGAGATGTTAACACCCAGTAATTTGAAACTGCTAACAACTCCACTGTCGGCCGCCAAGGAAAAATGCTGCAAGGTCTGACTACTCTTTTCTGAAGTCAACAATGAAGAAGGGTCTCGACCCTAAACATCACCCATTCATTCTCTCCAGAGATGCCGCCTGTCCCGCTGAGATACTCTAGCATTTTGTGTCTATCTTCAATTAGTTTTTTTGGTTTTGTTGATGTTGCACGACAGATTGCTGATGTGGCACCATTCAACCAGCTGCTCTATCTCCCTTTAGCAACAAGGAGCTTCCGTCTGAAGAAGGAACCCAACCCGAAATGCCACCCATTCCTTCACACCAGAGATGCTGCCTTTCTCGCTGAGTTAGTCCAGCATTTTGTGACTATCTTTGATGCAAACCAGCATCTGCAGTTGCTTCCTACACATTTGTTAACAATGCGCATTGATTGAGATCAACCGTTGAGAAAGTCAAGGATCCATTTTCAAAGGGAGGTGTAGAGACCTCGTTCTTGGAGCTTGCTGATAAGTTTGAAGGGGACGATTGTGTTAAACACTGAGTTACAAACAATAAACAAACAAACAATAACGTTTGACGTACATGATCGCCTTGTCCATGGCAACCAGAGCAGAGTGGAGAGCCACTGAAAAAAGGATCTGGACCTGTAGATCCAGGTAATTCCTAGGTAGGAGTTGATTTGCGTCACAACCAACCTCTTGAAGCACTTAATTTCAGTGGATGCAAATACTACCAGATTCTAGTCATTGAGGCAGGTGGGAACACCAGGCCACAGAAGGGAGAGGTTGAAGAAGTCCTTGAATACTTTAGCAAGCTGGTCTGCACAGGTCTTTAGCACTTGGCCAGGTAAACTGCCTGGACTGGCGGCTTTGCATGGCTTCAGATGCTCAGAAGGCAGATTCTGAAACAGAAATCTGATGCAGGATCTCGACCTGAAACATCCACAATCCAAAAAGTAAAGACCGTGTTTCGCCTTCCCAGCCTATGCACTACGACCATTTTCATCCTCCCACCCCTCTGGCTGAACAACAGAGTCAGGACTCTCTCAGCACTTACCTGAGTATGGGTTCAGAGACACTGCCCAGCGCACTATGAAGCTGACCATGAGTACTAGGGCAACCATACTCCATCTCTCCATGTTAAAACGAGCAGTCCCTCTCCCTCACCCTCTGCCCAGCGGCCGTTCTGCTTCCCTCTCCTCTCTCGCCCCGCTCTGCCTAGCAACCGCTTCCTTCTGCCCCTCTCTCCTCTCCTCCTTGGCCTCTCCTCTCCTCCCCTCCCCTCCGTCCTTCTCGTCTCCCTCTCCTCCTTGATCTCTCCCCTCTCCCTTCCCTCTCCCTCTTTCTCCCTCTTCCCTCTCCCTCTCCCTTCCCTCTCTCTCTCCCTCTTTCTCCCTCTTCCCTCTCCCACTCCTCTCTTCTCTGCCCAGCGCTTCCTGAAGGCCGCGCATGCGCCGCGAGCCGCTCTGCAGCCGTGCGGCCGGCGCCGGGCGATGACGTCGGGCTGAGCCCTGAGTCCCAGGGAGATGTTGCTCTGCAGTGAGGGAGCCATTCCCTTTCATTTCTGTCAGCCTGATCTCATTTAAATTCTGTAGAAGACACCTCGTGTCACTTTCAAAGATAAACTTTAAAACGGTTTAAATTATAATCGGATAACTACAATTCTTGCATTTTATAAAACTTTGTGAAGCTGCAATTGACAGCTGTAACTATTTCAGAAGCTGGTCCAATTCCAACTGCAGTAACCTGCATTTTAAATATCGCATTAGAGTTTTCTTTCACATTGACGCATTTAGTAAAATTCGTGGTTATATTAAATGGATAAATAAGATATTTAAATTGTCATTGGTGACGTGGTATGATTTTATAAATGTGCTGTGTTATAATTGTATGTCGCCCTTTGCACTTAAAGGCGTGTTAATGACTACCAATACTGATGAAGAACGGACGAAGAAAAACTGGGAGAGAAGCTATAAAAATAGACGGTGGAGTGAACCACGCCGATTATAGAACTGCATGTGTTTCATACATTATACCAGACATTTATTAATGTGAGCAATGAGATCAGGTAGTTCAGGAAAACAGGATTTACCTACACTCATAAAAGTTCACTTAGCCATAACGCCAACCAAATGGTGGGAAAAAGACGTAATTCTGCAACAATCGTTTGTGACAATGAGTTGAGTTCTATCGCCAGGTTGTTTTTAAACTTTCTGCAAGGCTTTCTTGTATTGCTGCCAAAATTAATATTATTTTAACCTCATTTGTCATCATACGTTATAATGGAACCGGTTGAGGCAATTAGTTTTATCTAATTAGATGTCTCATACATAACCTCGAATATATTTAAGTTGAACTGGATATTGACAAGATTTGAGAATGATATTTAATTGAATTTCCTAGCTTTAATACAAAAGTAGAACAATTTAATTGGATTCGTTTTCATTTATTCTGATGAGACTATCGTTGCTGATTACTTTTCGTCTTTTCCATCTTATGATAATTCCTCGCGTACAGAATTGTTCTAGCGCACAATATAGCTCGTTTGTAAGTTTTAGTGAATTATTAAAATTATTTTAAAAATCATTTCATGAAAATGTTCAAGAGTTTTGCTTCCGTGAGTGTGCTGACCTAAAGTCCAACGCCAGACGACGTCTATGTTTGGTTTGTTTAGAAGTTGAAGTGAAATGTAACTCTTCTCGCTATTAGTATGAATTTCATTGAATATTAACGTCAGCCTCTGACAGTTCAAATGATTCTTTATATTTCAATGTCGTCAGCTACACTATATCGACTGACATATTTATCAAGACCCATACATTAAAAATAGTTGTTAATGTCCAGCAGTCATAGTTGCCATGTATAACGCGCACAGACCGTGTGTACTTGCTTGTGTGTAAAATAGATACATCGTGATCATTCATTTGAAATTCGCTCGGTGAAATAAGTTAATTCGGACATGTTTTAATAATAATAATAATAATAATAATAATAATAATAAACTTTATTTCGGACTCAAGGTCCAGACAAGGGACATTACATAAAAATGCATTGCATTGCATATTAAAAAAACATCATAAAGTACATATAAAACTTAGTATATCACTTATAAAAGCATCATAAATTATATATTTAAAAAAACACAATCCATGAATTAAAATCCAGAATAAAAATAATGATCAATGTCCTAGAACGAGACAGCGATACCAGTGTCTCCACAACTGAGATTCGTAACGTGCAGTGTTAAATCTTATGTTTGACAAGGCCACAATAATTACATTTTTAGAGTCATTTATCCTGCAGATGAATTTATACATATGATTTCTTAGGATAGCTTCTAAAGTACTGACTCCTGCAGCCACAAACATGTTACCAGCACTGCACCATCTAGGGTTCCTGAGCAGTGTTCTCATGGCATCATTATATGACACCTTTAGTCTCTGCAAACTTGTCTTTCCATAGTCCAACACTATCAGATCTATCAGATAAATCACTCCCAGGTTCATATGTTTCACTGACAATATTTTAAAATACACCCTTTTTCCCACTGCCGCCAAATAATTGTAAATAGTACTCTCGAAATGCATTTAGAATGGGGAGAGATATTCCTGCCACTTGGTGGATAAGTGTCTAAGAACGCAACAGCCATAAGCAGCACACCTTGGCTCAAGGGTTGAACGGCGTGAATTATCCTGTTGGTTATTCACAACTGAACTCAAAGGTATTTGAAATACAGAAACTGGGATCAACATTTTAATTAAATTGCTTTTCTGGGCATAGGTACGAGCTAACGAGGAAAGTGCAGGTAAAAGTGGTGGTAAAATAACCCCAAATAATGACTTATTTAGGTTAACAAAGAGAGTTGGTTCTATTTGAAGTCTCTTCTTGACTTTGTGTGGTCGCTGATTTATCTCCCAAAGATAGCGCTTAACTTTTTACGTTGATGTATTTTAAACCCCGGTGCCAGTGGATGGAATTGGGAATGGATTTTGCTCAGCTATCGCTTCATTTACGAGCTCGCCCTGCAGTAGATGTGGTCAGCCACTGGCTGCAGGGTCGCCTACTCTTCCAATCCCACCACCCAGCAAAGGGTCGGCGGATGTTTGAAACAAAATCATATTGATTTCCTCACATTGAAACCTCCTGGTCATAGGGCCCGCTGAGTAAAGGTTTCATTCACGTGTTAAATGCAGAAGTAGTTGGGACCCGGGCAAAGGAGGCCACCGCCTTTCTCAAGACTCACTCCGAAAATAACCTCCCGAAAATACCTACTAAATTAGATGTTACTTCTGTTTACAATCACGGTCAACTCTTCAGAAAATTCGAAACACAATTCTAACACAGACTAATGTGCACATTTACGATTTGCCTGCATATTTGGACGGCACGAGTTAAACTTTTTATTTGCTCTTCTGTTGAAAGTACCTCTCGGACAGTTGTTAACATTTCAGACATTTCAAGCACATTCCGTAAGTGCCATCTAGTGCTCCGCTGTGGTACCACACACCCCCGTCCAAATCAAATCCCGAGCTTCCAAATGGAACGAGATTTGGTTAAGCTGCAATAATTATTATGGTGTTGCTCACATCATTATCAACACTGCTCTGAGGTCTAAACTCTGACTAAAACGAAATTTTTGGTTGCCAATACTCGTGTCGTGGCATGTCTGAGCTTCAACTTGTCCTTTCTCCTTCGGGGTTCAATGACATTAAGCATTTGCTCCAGATGAGAGATTCTATCGTTTAAAAACAAATGATTTTGAGCAGGTGGGTTCGAAACGGGTAAATACCCATCTGCCCCGCGTTTATGCAGAAGCCTGCGAAGTTCATATTCACGTCGTTTCGTTGCGCCAAAATCCATGACAAATAAATCACTTGAACATCATAGTTGACCGGAAGGTGACTCAAAAGTTACAACTGGAGAGAAATACGAATGGGCAAAAGTTGGAGGCAACAAAGGATCAGTGTTGGAATGAGCGCTGTCATTTCGGAATGGTTATATCAGCAGGTTTCTGAGACGGACAGTGATTTTTAGGAGTCGCTTTCTACTTTCCCAGGGGTATCAGTCAAATATAGAACTAATGCTCATGTTTCACGACCCATCCGCCATTTGCTTGATTTGTGTAAACTCAACTCATAAGTAGGGTCGCAAATGCCTAACATCTTGTTACGTTTATAGAAACAAGAGGCACAACATTTTTAGATCAGTTTCAATTTCCTTGTAAAAGGATTACTTGCGGAGATTCAGTTTAGGGACAGGATCTGCTGTTATTATGTTGCCCTTCAAATAAAGTTGGAGGCGGACATTTCTGCCCGTGTCAAATGGTTATCAAATATATGTCCCTGGTGTTCAGACCACACCCCGGCGAGCGGGGCGGCTCGCTTCATTTGGTGTTTCTATACGGACGTACAAATGTTAGCTCACTGTAAAATAATATTTACGGTTACAGAAAGAAATCGAGCCTTGGCCCGGACGCAAATGTTGTTCAACTTGGACGGGGTCAGTCATCTAGCAACTCTCTTTAAGCACGGAGTGTGAAGTAAATATGGACATTCAATACCAGAAGCGACACCTAAGCCGCGACACATCGACAAACAGCCGAGGGAGAAGAGAAGCGCCAGCGATCTCAACGCAATCTCGTCGCCCGCGATCACTTACAAAATAAAACGAATACTATCTGCTTCGACTTATTTACCCCTCCGCTCTGGTTTAAAAGAAAGACTTGACAGAATTGTCCCAGAACCCCAGCTTTCTTTTTTTCTCTCCCCATACACAGAATGTAGGGTCAGTGCGGTGCGTTGTATTTGATTGAATTCATATTACACAAGTTGGAAGAACTACATCTCCAGCTTTCACGGTATTATGTTCCATTCTAGAGAGGGTCTAGCTTCCGAACTGGGACAATTCCAATGGTATTTAAATTACAATTGAATAATATTTATTGAACATTCGTTCAAACACAATACCTCTCAGCTGAATATAAAACATGTCTGCAACTGGGAGGTACAGAGGAATGATAAGATTGCCAACTGTCAAAATATCTCCAGAACCCTTAGATCTTCTCTTCAGAGTACCTTTCCCCCCTTTAATTGCCTATTTTCTTTTTATACAAAATCCCACAATGTACTCTATAATTAATTCCCATTCATATTATTTACATTGCTTCATGAAACTTGCAAGCTCCCGATTACTGGTGCGCCCTTGTGCCTCATTTGAACTTGTGTATTATTATTCCAGTGATAATGTAGGAGTTACGGGGAAATTGTGCAAAGAAATATACGCCGTAACTCCAGGTAGATCGTCAAACCTGGTTCCTTTACTGAAAACTAGATCTGCTCGAACTACATCTCTCCAACAAATTTTAAGTAATAGACGTTAATATTTTGCTATACTATCAATAGTGCAATCTATGGAGATTCCACATTTAAAAAGATCACCACTTACAATCGGAATTACGTTTATTTAGATATAAAATATATATTTCATGATAACGCGCCTTGATTAGAATTTTTTCTAAGCGCGGCCTTTTAAAATGGTAAAATTTCTCCCAAGTCAAACGATTTCGCGACATGACTAAAATGGAAAAAGAACGAGATTTCAGTCGAGCCGTGCTTATTTTGCCTTTGCGAACCTCTCTTCCATTAAGTTGTACAGTAGATGCTGTCAGCTCAAATTTCACCCCTCATATCTACAGCAAAGTGCCCACTGATTAATTGGCTTTTACTTTTATTTTTAAAGGCAATTACCTCAATGTCGTCGCTCCAAATATATTTTTTTAATTGATAAGAACAAGCTGAGCTGCCATGTTGCTTATCTTTAGCAGGTTCCAGCCATGGCAATGAATTTGACCCGGCAGTGTGTGTGTCTTCCCGCGCACAGTACATTTAAGACAGAAATAAACTTTGAAATTGTCAGCCAATAGCATATTTTTTTTGAGAAATGAATAAAAACATGAATGTTTGCAATTTGTAAAATTTATTTATAAAGTTTAATTCCCATTGTACAACACGACGGCGGCGCTACATAGAATACATATATTTAATTCTTATAAAGGGCTTTAAGCTTTTGTAGTCGTATACAATATTGACAGTTTTCTCCTGTTGGATTAATTCTTTAGAATGATTCAGTCTTCCTTAATATCTGTACATGTTCATCAATAAACTACTGGCAATGAACCTTTCAAAAAGACATTAAGTGTGAAAGCCCAAAGCTCTATACTACAACTGTGAAATCGTCTAATTAAAAAATAAAACTCAATGACTATGAACCGATAGGTTCTTTATACAAATATTTACAAACGTATTTACCTGTACAGAAAGCATTCCTTTTTTTTATATATAGATAAGATTATAGTCTATCATTTGCAGTCAAGTTCAGTGCAACTCACTACCACAGGAGCAAAAAAAAAGGTCTGGTGTGTGAGCGTTTGGAAGCGGGGAAGGTATTAAGATGGCCATTTGGTCACTGCGGCGGCCGAAGCCGCTGACTGTAGGAATTGTCCGGAGATGATATTCGTGGGGACGCTGATGATCGGGGTGATTGCGGCCGTGGTTCGCGCTAAAGAAAAGGGCTGAGGGCTGACCAACGCGGACTGAGTGGTCGCGGGCGGCCGCAGGAAAGTTTGTGAGCCGCCCGACGTGCTCGTCACCCCGATGATATTCTCGATGCTGAACGAGGGTCTGATGGAGGGCTCCGTTTTGACGATGGACGCGGAGCTCAGGCTGCTGAGTTGCAGCTGGAGGCTGGGGCTGAGCTGAGAATTGAAGGCTTTCCTGTTGAGTTCGCTGGACGGGATGAGCGGGACGACCGGGGGTAACATGGGACCCACAGGAGGGATGTAGGGATATTGAAGAGCAGCGGGGTGAGAGTAGGAGGCGGGATGTAGAGCATAGGGACGCCCGTAAGGGCCGCTCAGACTATATGCTCCGAAACTCTGCATCATGAGGGCAGTCTGCTCTCTCAGATGGTCCGCCGGCTGCCTCTTGAACCTTTTCCGCCGACGGAGAAAGCTCCCGTTGTCAAACATATCTTCTGACTGTGGATCCAGCGTCCAGTAGTTCCCTTTACCGGGATTACCAGGTTCCCTGGGAATCTTCACAAAGCAGTCATTCAGCGACAAGTTGTGGCGGATAGAGTTCTGCCAGGCAGGGAATTTCTCCCTGTAGTAAGGGAAACGGTTGCTGATGAACTCGCAGATTCCACTAAGGGTTAACTTTTTCTGGGGACTTTGCAGAATAGACATGGTGATGAGAGCAATGTACGAATAAGGTGGCTTCACCAGGCTGTTCTTGGGTTTGGAAACGTTGTTGCCGCTCGAAGAGCCACTTTCCTGAGTTTCCGATTTGGCTAATTCTCCCTCCGAGGAAGGCTGGCAGAGAGCGGAAGGGCTTTCCGCGATTTCCCTCGCCCCGATCTCCTCCACCTCTTCCCCCTGGTCGTGGGTGGCGTGGCTCTCCGAGTCGCTGTCCTTTCCCATGCCCTCGTCTCCTTCTCCTACCACATCAATATCGACATCCTCTGCCGTGAGCACCGTGTGCCCTGACATGTCGTTCGCACTGCCGCTGCCTGACAGGGTCATCACGCTCCCCTTTCACAAATCACCAAAAAAAGGTAAGGGCTTGGCTTCTTTTCTGATGAAACTTATTTCCTCTCTCTCCCTCTCTCTCTCTCTCACTCACTCACTCTCTCTCTCTCTCTCTCTCTCTCTCTCTCTCTCTCTCTCTCACTCTCTCTCTCTCTCCAGCCTGTCGTCTCTCTCACATACACACTGTCTCAGCTGGCAGTCCCTTGCAGATCAGATGACAACGCTTTTTTAATGCAGGTCAAGGGGCTGTCAATAGCACTCACATTTAACTTTTTGACAGCCTATTTCAATTTGCCCATTGCAACGTTTTAACTTTTCCTATCATTCCTGGCAATGTTTTTAAAACGTTTGCAGGCACGCAGCTCTTTAGCTTTTTATGCCTCCTTTATATATATATAAAGACTGGTGATTGTCTCAGTTAAAGATATACTCTCAGGATTGTCACGTGAGGGGCTAACGTCAGACTTCCCTCTGTTAAGCCATGCAAAACTCGAGTTATTTCATGTAATCGTCAACATAGATCCGGCCTCGACAACAGTAGCACCACTCATTCCTACAAGCACCATTTCACCAGGGTGATCAAAGCATTCTTTATCAATAAACCTGCTGGCGGAATGGAGCAATACGAGACCTCAAATTATTCAACTGGGGCTTTTATTTTTGCAATTTCACTTTTTTTTTGGGGGGGGGGGAGCAAATGTAGAAATATGCCATGCAAGATATTTTGTGCATTTACTGATTTTGCTTTATTTCAGGGCATTTTCCAGTCCCTATCAAAACAGTAATATGCTAATTAGATTTTAAACTTAATATAACTATATTAATGAACGTGACGCTATTTATTTAGTTTAGAAATGTTTATGCGGACTGACGTGTCACAGGCTTTCTTTATAAATACAGTGATCGGTTTATATTTTTTTACATTGACTTACAGTCAGGCATCAGCGTCTGAACGACATTTTTTGTAAGAAAGACGCACATACAGTAAAATGGTTATTGATTAATCTATTAGGTTTAGAGAAGAGGGGACGAAAAGGGCAGGGGTGGGGAGGAGGTGGTAGCTATTGGGGGAGACAGCGGTAACAATAGAGAAGCCTCAAATAAAGAAAATTGGACCAGGATGTGCAGAGGTGTTAACGAGCTAATCATCCCGTTTGTTAGCATATGAAAAACGAGGAAATGGGAGAGTGTGGGTGAATGTGAACAAGCCATTCACAACACTGAAGGTAAGGGTTTGTCTCAATACAGTTCTCAGGAAAAAAGATTTTTAAACTACAGAGTGGACACTATACTTTTCCAAATAAGTTTGACAGGAACTGACACAGTCCTTTGAACAAAAGCCTAATTTCAGCGCAATAATCCCTTCCCAAAAGCAATGCCTTCGTGCAGGACTAAAGTTATGCGTGTAAATACTAGCTTTATTTTTTTTGTTTTGTTTTAGTGTTAGGTTATTTTCGAATTGATTTGTCCTCCCAATTCCTCCTACTCAAATCAGAATATCTTTAAGTGACAAAAGAATCAATTATTCTTTGCACCCTCCTATTAAGACTAACAAAACCATGTGAATGGGTTTACGACATGTTTTCGATGGGAGGAATGAATAACCATTTAAACTTGACAGGGCTTCCCTGTGACACAAAATGATATTATAAATCGTAAGCCTTTCCCCCACAGAGCTAAGCTCTGTACAGTCAACACTAGATCTACACTTCCCATTTTCGTGCTTGGTTGCTATGTTGCGTTATTATTTTATTTTTCTCAAAATTGATTTTAAACTATTAATATTATCGGGCAGGTCTATAAGCAAAAACGACAATATTTCGTCGAGGCATCCGGTTGTACATTTTGTTGAAATTAGATACTATTTACTTCAATTAGCAAACTTCAATTGAGATATATAGCTTTGTGTTTTTCTTTTAACAAGTGCGGAATCCAAGCGAATGAAGAGATGTTAAGCAATCATCATGGACAAGATGAAAAAAAAAATGAATCAAGCCTGGAGGGGAGGGGGTGGGGGGAACCAACACTGTGCGGTTGTAAATTGGTTATAAATGAGTGTTTGTTGGTTGTTGTTTTCATTTGTGTAAATACGGCAGAACATCTCAGTTTACAAAGCACTTAGTTTTCGTACTTGTTTACGTCTTCCTGGGCCAGCTGCCACTATCATCTTATTTTTTTTTAAACGCTTTCATTGATTCTATCAAACGCGAAGCAAAATCAAATTTGGGATGAAACGGATCAGAAATGCACAGCTATATATACACATTGTAACAAGTTTTCGTTTTTATTCGTTACAATTACGTCATCGACGTCCAGTATATCATATTTGAATAAAACTGCATGCATTTTGCGGCTGAAAGTGATGGGATTTTAATTATTGAAGCAAAATACTGATTTTAGTGTAATGTGGGAGCAGGAGAGGTTACTGTAACCAAGGGTTCCATAATCGCTCGTCATTTAAAATAGCCTGCCTTGTAGGCTAGCTAACCTTATTGGTAGTCAACATTTCCCACACAAAGTCTCTCTTTTTCCAATTTTCTTCCTATGTGTCCCTCTTCCTGTTTGAAACTGGGTTCGAAAAGTTGCATATTTCAAGATTGTAGTTTCTTTGTTTGGCTTCAAGTGGAATTAAAATGTGCCCAGAGCCTGGAATGTAGCAGCAAAATAACATCAATGATTTCATTTTTGAGCAATATTTGATTAAAAAAAAAACTATTATATGCGACCATCTGGGCTGTTGCTTTCAATTGCGATCAGCTTCGTGGTCGGAAGAGCATCGTTAAGAGAAGCATAAAATGCCGTCTTTGTTCCACAAGCATCATCCTATTTATTTCCGATGATCTTCTTAACTCTCAGAGGAGTTTGGCAGAGAATTAAAACAACAACTACTGAACGCATGTCCCTTTGATGCCTATTTCTTAAACACAATAAAAGTCAAATTAATTAAATCATACCATTAATTATGACCCTTAGCGTGAAAAGGATGGTTTCCCCTCGATTAGGGATGTATTGTGCTAATCCCCGTGTTGATTCAGAGAACTCTGCTCGGCAATCATTTCTGTAGAAAGGCTTTCAGTTCAGGATCAATTTAGCAAATCTTAATCAGGTATATTTAGGATGAAATAATGATCTGGGTATCACCGCCACTGTGAAGAGACAAACGAGATGTTCACGTTTGCTCAGGTCATCGTGAAAGAGGCACACGGCCCTCAGGAGGGACCAAGCGAACTGGCTGTCAATTCTGAAACTATTCGGCAAAACCAATAAACTTTAAAAGTCAACTGTTTTTTTAAAACGTAAAAACTTCATCACTGCACAGAAAATTAGAATTAAAAAAGCGACGCATTGCTTTCTCGCACTAAACGACCGGACCTGTATCTCCTACCGTCCATAATCTAATTTAATGTGGTGCTGCTAATGAGAAAGAGCAAATCTCTAAGCAGCGCTGGGTATCACAGGCCCGTTGAAAATAATAACAGGATCCTCAGCGAATCTTCCTAATAGGAACCGGCACCTAATCCATCCAAGACAGTTTACTGTGATGGGGAAGGTAAGAGAAGGAAGGAACGAAGGGGCGAAAAGAAAAAGCTACAAATGTAAAATGAATGACAAGGACTAGCGTGGGGAGGGGGGGGGGGGGGGGGTGGAGGAGAATAGAAAACATAAGATACATTTATATGGAATTATGGAGGGAGCGAAAGTGTAAAGGGGATTTTTAATGCGATACAGTTATTGTTTGATCTTGACCCCCCCCCCCCCCCCCCCCCTCCGCTCCCGTTTTAAATTAGGTCTAAATGCACTTGTTAGTGTTTACTAATTTCTCAGTTAAATATAGCTGAGATTTGGATCCATCAGACGCGGTCATTCAGATGTCATTCGGACTCCACAACCCGAAGGCTGTGGCTTCGAGAAATACACTTGCCAGCATCCAGTCGTCTTCAACAAAACAGAGGAAGGCTATCAAATACATCCTATTTCTGCTCCTTAAACCCTACTAGCCTCTCCGATGAATTATGTAAAATCACGCCACACTCGGATTATGAAAGGAGAAATCCCATTATGATGTGCACTGCGTGGAGGGAAAATGAGCTGAGGGGGAAATGTTCCATCAGCTTCTAACGTGTGGGCTGACTCTTAACTTCGGCAACACCACACCGAGCAACAGTGAAGAATAAGAAATATATTTTGCATCCACATAAAATAGCGACCCCCAGATTTATTATGGAAACGTTAACGGTAATACTATTAACCATACACCGACGTGAGAAACCGCAGATTGTTACCTGTGGCATATACTCTTCCCAATCCTTGTACATCTAGCAACATTAATACATTTACTAGCCGTCTAACTGAAACCAGCAACAGCATCAAACCTTTTTACCCATTATGTACCGTGTCTGAGTGTCTGCTAAAATAATTCCCACGCCATTAAGAATACCTTCACCGATACTTCTCTACTCTATTAAGAGAGAGCTGGGACATCTCCGCGACGGCTGATTTAATTGCTTTTAAAAATATTTTCTTTTTTGAAATATCAATTTCCGGCTAACGCAAGGCGTTAACGCTGCGATTTCACATGTTTGGATACAGTCGTCCAAACAAGGTGGTCGTGTCATCCGAAAACAACCTCCTCAGTAATCGCTCGGCTCCTTTCACAGTTATTTTAACATTCTTTAAACGTATTCCAATCATCAATTAGCTACAATAATGTGGGGAAATTGAAAAAAAAAACCCAAATCTTTATTTCTACGATGTAAGTTACTCAGTGAAAGAGACGCGAAAGGAGAGGGGGCGCAAACTCGGGTGTGATAATGGACAGGAAGAAAAGTAGGATAACTCCAATTTGTACAAATCAAACAGCGTTTAATAAAAAGGCAACTCGTTTAATTAAAGGTTCAAAGAAATCGGATACAGCATTTGGACAGCATTTAGAATGCGAATAAAATTCGTGATGAATTAATGGCATTGTTGGCGCGCTCTTAATTACACTTATTATGTTAATTATTTTACATTAGCATGAAGTTATCAGCATGTCAGGTTTAATCAGAATGCATCGTTCTGCAGAAACTGTTCTTTCATTCCGCGGTGCGAGATTCTGCATCATGCCGGTTCATTGTTCAAAGACATAAAAAAAATGACTTTTTATTGAAAGAAATGTTTAATCTGGTTTTGTACGGTCAAGTCACGTGCACCCTGCAGGCTCAAGCTCCTAAAAGGGCTGGATTCGCCATTATCACCCCCTTTAGGAAGCTACTCCATCAACGTGTAACTCTGTCAAACAACATGAAGTTGCTCGTTTTTATCTGTTGATATTTTTTTGCAAATACGACGCGTGCAGCCCTGCTTTCAAATCCAGGGAGAAGTGGTGGGAACAAAAGAGATATTCACTGGCACTGTCAGTGTGTTCTCAAGGTCCGCTTACAAAGCGTCAAGGCAGATTTTAATATCCAGCCTCGGCTCCTACTGCATCCAACAGCATTTCACGTGCAATTAAGAGGGGGAAAAGATTGACCAGGCAAAAACAACATTTCTCCTTCACCACCACCCCCCCCCCCTCCCCCAAAATAAAATCTAAATGCCATCCCTCCAGTTACTGGCATATTCACCCAATTGTATAGATTTGTGTACAGAAGCAGCTACGCGCGCCGTTCTAAACCACACTGAAATATGAGGCCATCGTCTTATCTCTGCATTATCGGCGCCCATAAAAAGAAGTCATAAATAATTTTAAATAGCAATGCATATTATAATCAATCTAAACCTTATGGCCTTCTGTTTTCAATTGTGCAATAGTTTCACGCATATTCCTAATATGTCATCATTTTTTTTTTTTTTGCATTTGTTTCTCAGCTGCCTCTGAATGAACTGCAAAGGTCCCGAAGAGAGAGTGGTGAAGGTGACAAGATCACCAGGAAAGGGTCACCCACTGAGAACGGTCCCAAGCAGTATTAACCGAGGAGTCTGGAATTTGAGCAGATGAATTCCAGCCCAGAAAGCACGGTTTTTTTTTTGCATGGTACAGTTTGCCTCCTGAGACTCAAACAAATATAGCTATTCGCTTACAGGAGTTGCGGTTTGTATTTACGTCTTGGCTTATTCCGTCGCGTTCGAGTCCAAATTCAAGCGTTGTTCAAATAATTTACTGCGCTCTGGGCTGCTCCTAAAATGTAGTCCTATGAAATACCTCCATCGATAATATTTTTACATATAAATACATGTAGCGGTGTAATCATTTGAAAATTGTTACTGTTTGGACAATTCGCGCTATTTCTGCAATCATTAAAAAAAAGACAACCTTCGAAAACCCTTTAATTATAACAACAAAAAGGAAATGACATTTGCTTTAAGCATGATGTGCATGTTCGACTTTCATCCGTTATCTGTATTCTGTGCTGCTTCAACTTGAAATAAATAGCCCAGCGAATTCAGAACAATTACCTCTCAAAATGCTGCATTTCTCTTTTGGATTTAGATGTTGGAAACCTGAAATTAAAAAAAAGAAAATAATGGAAGGATTTAGCAGGTCGGACAACATCTGCAGAAAGACTAATCCTTTTCATCTGAGGGGAAAAAAAATAATAAGTTTGTCTGAATCTTACATGTAAAGTTTTGACACAGGTTGGATGCAGTAAGTAACTATACTCTGGGTCCCATCAAGTTTAAACGCAATTGGTATGAAATAACACGAGACACCAAATGGTATAACATCTCAGCGTTGTATTTACAAATCGATGTGTCTTATCCTTGTGTTGTGTTGCTATTTATATATGTTTTTTCTAAATGTTTTAATTCCAATTGAAGGCAAGCCACGCGCAAAGAGAAAACAAAACTGACGGAAAGTTCTGTTTTCCGACTCTCCAATTATTACATTGTCGAGTCGCCGAAGAAATTAAGAACGATCGCTTCGATCCTTTGTCTCGGGAACAACACAATATCGAACTAGCCTTGAGGCAGTACCTGGCTTTAATTGCTTTAACTGGTGTGATTTCGAAGTGACGAGGAGAAACACTGCTTCCCTGCGCCGCTATCTGCCGAGGTAAAGCAGAGGACTGCGCAGAATGGCTGGACTGCTGCTCCGATCACCCAGCTGACGGTGAAATGTTTAACCTTTTAATGACACAACATGGGTGACTTTCCTACCAGCACTTTTATATCCGTGAGATTATTCAGCAGCACCACCGTGACTTCGACAATGTTAAAAATGCAAGTTTATTTATGTGCTTAAGGACTTGTATGTTTGACCCAGACGACCACCCCTTTTCAAACACAGCATCCGTCCAAAAACAATCACCTGTGTTATATTTCCACAGCCTATTGCGCTGACACGTTCAACAGGTGCATCCTATTTTCTGTTTGAGCCATATATATCTATCCAAATGCGAGGGAAAACACTTTAATATTGTACAATAATAACAGACCGTTATGGACAGCATGTAAGTATATAATTACACAGAGGAGGGTGACAGGGACGTCGGGATTACCGAAGCAACCTACATTCAACGCCGCGGAGTTTCTCCAGCATTTTCTGTCTACATTCAATGCCAACTATTTTCTGGAACACTCAAATTAAATAGCGGGTTGACCCGTGCAATTGTGCAGCATTTTTTTTACCTTCGAGAATTTTTCCGCCACCTTGAATTCAGCCAAGTAATAACACCCTTGTCATTGCAAAACCACCGTGTTCTCTCGCTGTTGTAAAACTACAGGTGGTCTGTGTTACGCGTTGATCCGGCATTCACTTTGAAGTCACTTAAAGTAAATGTCTAATACCGTCCTCTGTGTCAATATATAGAAAAGATTGTCCATATAAAATAAGTGTGACCAACGTACCTTTTGAGCGATGAGTTAAATACTTTAATGAAAGGTTTGTGTTTAGTTCATGTTATCCCCGCCTCTGGACAGAGGACGGTCACTCACACCTATGTTCAACGTTAAATCCACTTGGATATATCAGCAGGGCTAAACTTACTGGTTAAAATTATTTGCCTCTTTTGCTAATTAATTTGATTTGGTAATTAATTTGGATTGTATAGGTTCTTTGGGACTTTCAAGAAGCCCCCACTGCTCTGACCATTTACTTAATGCGGATCAGTGGAAGAATTTCCAGTTGGTCAACGCCACGTTGTCATGTAGCAGACCAGAGCCCATCAGGATGCAACCGGCCCACGCACACCCCTTCTAACCCACATAAGCAAATTATCATGTCATCGCTCCTTTGCTTTTTGCGGTATATTGCTTGATGCATATTACACACGAGATCACACGTCAAGCTTCTCATTACATGGCACTTTGGAACATCATAATAAGGTGCTTCATAACGGAAGCTTCGTTCTATACGCCTAGCACATTTTCGATGCCGGTTTAGTACACCGATATAAATACCATTATCACACAATTTAAAGTCAGCAACAAAAGACTGGTGTACATACTACTGACCTCACATGATCAAGTAGGCGTTGTCACAAGGGTTCCCAATTTACCAAATTGAATTGGATAGCTATATATAGAAAACCTGATGCATTCAGAATCAGTGTTTTCAGGAGTCTAGACACAAAGTGCTGGAGTAACTCAGCGGGTCGGGCAGCAAGGGGGGTTTCGGCCCGAAACGTTGCCTATTTCCTTCGCTCCTCAGATGCTGCTGCTGCACCCGCTGAGTTTCTCCAGCACTTTTGTCTACCTAAGGGTCGGGCAGCGTCTCTGGAGGAAAGGTTTGGGTGTTATTTCGTGGATCGTTTCAGGGACCCTTCTTTGGACATCTTGTCAGGAGTCTAAGTGACTAAACAGGTTGAATATTTCTCACAGAAAGCAAAGCAGGAGGTTAAACATGTATTTTTTTAAAAATAATTTTTAAACATGGGATTGAGAAGTAGTTCTAATGTTAGTGCCAGAGCTGCGGTCACGTGGCAATTATATCCAGCACACTGTCAAAAGTTCAGATGAACCGCATTTTAATGTCTTCCGTGGATTTACTTTAGGGGTACTATTAGAAAAATAAAGTTCACGTCAGATCATGGGTTCAATGTTGATTTACTTCTGTAAATACTCAACAGAGAAGCTGGTGAAAGAGCAATTATCATTGACAGCAACTTCTGGATTCTTAGTTTACCAATTGGATCAATTAGCACCCATTTTGTGGGTGGTTAATAACTGCAAAATACACTTTGCCCCGAATATAGCATGAAAGTGACAATGAAGATAGACAAAACAAGCTGGAACAACTCGGCGGGTCAGACAGCATCTCTGGAGAAAAGGAAGAGGTGACGTTTCGGGATCGAGACCCTTCTACAGACACGAACTGACACCTATTCCTTTTCTCCAGTGATGCTGTCTGACCCACTGAGTTACTCCAGCTCTTTGTGTCTATCTTCAGTTTAAACCAGCATCTGCAGTCCCTTCCCACACATGAATGTGACAATTTTGAGGTAAAATGCTACCCACTGGGAACTGGATCAGCATCTCATCTTATGGCATTGGATCAAAACGTAATCACCATGAATGCAGATAGCCACTGACAGCACTCGGGTATTTTAAGTGGTCTCCTTGATATCCTGGGCATTTTATGGAAAGGAATGGCCTCTGTTCCTTCAATTTCCAGATTAGTGTTGATCATTATGGATAGGACAGGTTTGGAGGGATATGGTCCAACAGGTGGGACTAGTGTAGCTGAGACATGTTGGCCGATATGGGCAAATTGGGCTGAAGGACCTGTTTCCACACTGTTTCACTCTATGACTTTATTACAAACATTTTCCAACAATCAATCCCATATACGATGCTAGACATTCTCAGTAGCTGCTCTGGATCCTAAGACAGGACTCTCTGCCTCCTAGGCTCAACATCCCAATGTGCTCTCCAGCTATACCAACTGAATACAGATACATGGATCATCAAATAGTAAAGACAGCGACAGAGAGCATCAAAGCACTCATGAAAATGATATTAGTAAACCAATCTCAAGAAGGGTCCTGACCCGAAACATCATTAATCCTTTTCCCTGAGCCTGTTGAGCTCCTCTGGCAGTTTGACTTTTACTCAAGATTCCAACATCTGCAGATTTGAGTGTCTCCAAAGATGAGGTTCTGTTGCCTTGCACCATTCTGGAGAGATAGTACAAACCAAGCAAGCAAGCAAGGTAACCTTTCATATTTCTTTGGTGCAGCTCTCACTGACTGGCCACTGTTCCATCCGTTCCCTCCCCTCGTTTCCCAACCATCTCCCCTCTCCACTGTAAGTTCTAATGTTGCATCTTTATCCAATTGGTAACAATTCCTCCCCCCCCCCCCCCCCCCCCCCCCCTTCCCCTCAAACTGTTTACTTTTTTGCTCAAAATTCCAGCAGCTGTAGTCAGGGGTCTCTAAGAAAACATTATATTTGGTGAGTAATCAAGCAAAATGCTGGCAAGAACAAGTACCAGAGGAAGAGGGGGAAGAAGACCCGGAACCCAAGATCCATAAGATTGAGCCTATAGGATAGTAGGAACAGTAGGATGAAGAGGAAGAGGTCTACCCAGGGATTGTTTCGCTCAGCATTCAGACTTCTTGCAAATGAGAAGAGGAACCAAGCGCTGTCCTCATGGGATACAAAGAACTTGATAGAGATATTTGTCATAAGTTTGCAAAAAGATCGTCCATAAACAAATCAAGTAAACCTCTTCACAGTGCAATGATTAACAACAACATCATACACTAATAGTCAGATAAGGGAGCTTAGGAGATATTGCTGCTTTTCAGATTCAACTGCAATGATTATGAGACATGAATAAACCATAAATGAATATTTTTCATCTGTTTTTATTGAGGAAAAGATCAAGGAAACTAAGGAATTGTGGCACATAAATTGTGATGTCTGAGATGACATGAATTCCAAACTGGAGGTATTGGTGGTTTTAAAACACACCAATGCCTAACCAAGTGTATCCTCCGACCTTGCGGAAAGCTTGGGAAGAAATGTGGAGGTTTAACAGAAATACTTGCATCATCTATAGTCACAGGTGATAGGTGAAGTACCGGAAGACTGGAGGGGAAATAAAGTTGAACATATATATAGGAAGGGCAGCAAAGACAAGCCAGGAACCTACAGGCTGGAGAGCCTGATGGCAGTGGAGGGAAAGTTGTTGGAAGGTATTCTGAGGGACAGGATCCACCAGTATTTGTAAAGGCAAATAATATTTAGGGATAGTCAGCATGGCTTTGTGCGTGGGAAATCGTGTCTTACAAATCTGATAGTTTTTTGAGGAGGTCACCAAGAAGATTGATGAGAGCAGGGTAGTTGACGTTGTCTATATAGACTCTAGTACGGCCTTGGTCAAGTTACTGCATTGTAAGCTGTTCTGGAAGGTTAGATCATAAGGAATCCAAGATGAGCTTGCCAAATAGATTCAAAATTGACAGAGGAAGAAGTCAGAGTAGTTGTGGTTTGGTTATCTGACTGGAGACCTGTGACCAGGACATGCAGCAGGGCACAGTGCTAGGTCCACTGTTGCTTGTTATGTACATAATGGATATAGTTAATGTGACATTGTAGATAACACTGTTAGTAAATTAGCAGGTGATACTACAATTGGTGGTACAGTGGACAGTGAGGAAGGATTTGTAAGTTTACAAACATAATTTAGATCAGTCGGGAATATGGGCCAAGGAAAGGAAAAATAATTCAACTCCGACAAGTGTGAGGTGTTGCACTTTGCTACATCAAACCAGGGCAAGACCTACACAGCAAATGGTACAATTTTGAAGAGTATTGTGAACAGGTTGATGTAGGTGTAGAGGTATACTGTGGGAAAGGGACACAGTGGAGTGGGTAAATTGAAATTGGAAAATATACAGGCGACCCAAATGGAATATGAGGTGCTGGTCTTCTAGTTCATGCTTGGCCTCACCATGGCAGTGGAGAATGCTGAACATAGACAGATCAACAGAGGAATTCAAAGCAGAGTTGAAATTAGTTCAAGACGGTCGTCGCAGGCAGGGTACAGATGCTTTGCAAAATGGTCACCAAAACCAAGCTTGGTCATGCTGATATTCAGGAAAACTTACAGGTCTTCTTTTGAAGCTTGCTAAAAGCAATCCTGGTGATGCTATGGGTTAATTTTATGATATTTATGGCAATGAAGCTTAATTTTCATTAATACTAAATAGTGGTTTAACAGGTGAAACTCAACTTCTGGGTGCATATACAGACATAAAGTAAAGGAATCAATCAATGATAATCTCTTCATCATAAAACTACATTCTAGGCCTTTGATGTTCATTAATTTAATAAATGTTACATTTAATAATCTTCAAAGAATGTTTCAACTATATAAGTATTAAACAATACCATGGCAGATACTAGGTTTACTGAAGCACACCTACTGTTCATATCAGAATTCATATTATTTCTATGAGGCTTTGGTATCAGAATGGTGTTGAGTTCAATCCGTACTGGATTAGATAAATTCTATCAGAGACGGCTTTAGCATCCTTGCAGATTGGTACAAAAATGACGTTTCCTGTAGGTCTCCCTAGGCTCCCTGTCTTCCAGAGGTTTGTACTGCAATTGGCAGGTCACATACATATCCAGCATTCCATTGGAGTCTGAGTTTGTCTCTGACTTCCTTAAAAACTCCATCACCAATACCATCTACATCTGCCATATTCTCTTTAGCCCACACTTTGATGAAACCTTGAACCTTCCCTTCTTTAACTCTGGACTTTACTTGTTCAATGGTCACCTGGTTAGAACTCACCTTGTACCCTACATAACCTTACACTAATCCAACAACCTGCTGTTCATGTCCTTACTCATATCATGTCCTGTTCACTCAGTCGGAGTTTGGTCGGTGGGGGCGCTGCGAGTCGGCTGCCCTGCCAGCAGCATGTCCGTTATTTCGAGTTTTTACATTTTTTTTGGTTTGACTATGAGTTTGTTTTAGGTGTTTCTCGGTGTGTCATGTGTGTGGGTGGTGGGGTGGTGGTGGTGGGGTGGGGGGGGGGGGGGGAGAAAGGGGGTAACCATTCTTCAGTCACCCTCGAAGGAGAGGCGACTTTTTTCATGTCGCTTCTCTGCCTCCCCTCTCGCAGCCTAACAGCATGGATTGGAGCGGCCTTTCTTGGAGACGGGCCTGGAGCATCAGCAGCGGGCACAGCGTGGACGTTTTCCATCGCGGCGCAGGCGAACCCTTGCCGGGGGATGCCGGAGAGGAGTGCTCCGATCGTTGGCCCGCGGACTACGACATCCTGAAGCCGCGGTTTGTGGAGCTACCAACCGTGGGCACGGTGTGGACTTTCCATTACGGAGTCCGGGATCCGTTGCCGGGGATCGCCGGAGAAGAGCTCCGACTGCCGGCCTGCGGCCTATAACATCCTGAAGCCGTGGTCTCCGATAAGGAAGTGCTGATTCGGGCACTCCAAGCCATGGAGTGTATTCGACCGTCCCGATGTCGGAGTTTGGATCATCCCGACGACAGGGCCTGTACATCGGGCCGTCCATAGCGGCGACTACGGAGGGTTCATGGCCCCGACCACGGGTGAACAAGGGAAGAGGACTGGCTGAACTGTGTGCCTTCCACTACAGTGAAGAATGCTGTGGTGGATGTTTGTATCAAATCTTATTGTGTATTGTGTGTTCTTTTTAAGTGTATTGCTGCTGGCAAATTCATTTCACTGCACCTTCAGGTGCACGTGACGAATAAAATTGACTTTGACTTTGACATACTCAATATTGACTCCGGATTAAGACGAAACATCCCTTTCAAATTTCTCATCCTTGTTTTCATTCCAACTATAATCTTGCCTCTCCTCATCTCCATAGCCTTCTGCAACCCTCCAACCCTTTGAGGTTCTCCATTTCTCCAATTCTGCACCATTAAATTTCTCTGAATATTAACGCTCCACCAATGGTCATCATGCCTTCAGCAGCCACAGCCTCAGACATACAATTCATGTTATGCTTCACTATCTGTGTCAATTAACTTTTAATGTGCCCCATAAAATATACCTCTGACACAATTTTTGGTTACTTTTCCCAATAACTCCTTATGTACTTGCTTCATGGCATTATTGTGCCACTCTTTGTGATGCTTTATTACCTCAAATGTGCTACAGAAATTAAAGATGTTGTTATGTTATCAGCTGAAACTGAAAATATTTATTTTTTACCATCAACATTTTCCCCATAGTCGGATAAACCATCAAGTTAATGGTCTGTGGTCTTAATCTCTGCAAAGTCTACTGATAGTAAGAAATAATGGAAAGATGGAGGCCCCTCTCTGTTCCGCATAAACACAAAGACAATATTCACATTACCAGCAATTTCCAGTGCATACTTCACTAAAATATTGCCTGCGGGCTTCAATGATTATTATAATGCAGTTTTTCTCTTTGGTGTGATTGCATCCTGATTCAAGAACTTCATTCAAAGAATGCATAAAGAGGTAGTAGTCTGAAAGACCTTATTGTATAAAGGGTCAATTGAAGGAATCTCTGGTTCTAGGATTTAGTTGACTGAGAACAAACTATAAAGAAATAATAATGTAAGAGTGGAGTAGTTGACTGTTTGTGACATCAAGCTGCGCATCCTTCGTTGCAAGAAGTAGGGATGTTTACTTCTTCATCTTCTAGCGTGTGGCGTGAGCGGCCTAAAGTTGCAGGACAACTTGTTCTATTTGATTTTCTGTTTGTGCACGTCGAGTTGATTGCATTAGTCGAAACAGGGCGGACCACACGAAGGTTGCAATCTTCCACCCCGTTTACTGATACAACGTTTAATATCATTTGTAATTCCTCAGCAAATAAACAGCCTACTTGCATGCAGGATAGACCCATACTACATTGAAGCATGAGCTGCTAATGTGCAAGAAATGTTCACAAAAGTGCTAGCAATGACCATCTGAAACAGGTGAGAGTCCAATCACTTGTTCAGACAATCTTGAATGTCACCTACCTTGACCACGATTGCTGAGGTTTGCATCAATAACGTGGCGTCTGCATTGGAGAGAAACACAATTGGACCAGTCACATAAATACCATGGCTACAAGAGCAGATCAGAGGTTGGCTATCCTGAGGCAAGTGGCGCACCTACTGTAATTCCAAAGTCTTTCCATCTTCTACAAAGCACAAATAAGGAGTGTGTTGGAATACTCTGCAATTGACTGAATGACTTCAGCTCCAACAACTCTCAAAATCCTCGACACCATTCAGGGCATTCAGCGTGTACCACATACTGCACCCCAAATTCTCTCCATTTCCAACTGTACTGTGTACCAGCAGCAATAATCACTGTTCTTGCTCCTTAAACTACTTTGAAAGTATCTCCCAAAACTGCAATCTTTACCTTCCAAGAAGTACAAGGGCTTCAGATACAGAGGATCACCATCACATCAATGTCCCAACTTGACTTGAACATTTGTCTCCGTTGTTTTACTGCTGCAGAGTCTAAATCCTTGAACTCCCTTAGTAACAGCACTTTAGAAGTATCTTCACCAGAATAACTGCAACAGTTCAAGAAGTTAATTCACCATCATCTTTTGAAGACAACTGGGTGTGAGCAAATCAATTCTGCCACTGCCACTAACAACTTGTTCCTTAAAAAAAAAAAAAAAATAAGAAAAGAATCTTACTTAGCAGTACTGTAAAAACCCCAAATCAAATTGAGTGCGATTTCTAATGGGTGATGTATGGTAAGGCCAGTCAACTTGAAGCATTGCGAGTGACTATTACAGAGCTGTCAACATTGTGGAGGAGCAACATTGGGTAAGTTAGACATGTGAAATGTAGTAATCTGGAAATTTCTTTGAGAAATCCACTTATTGTTTTCTTTTCAAATTTTCTCACTGCTATTTTGCTTGCAGTGTTATCCAGTTAGTTTTAAATGGGTTAATAACTCTAATACATTTGACAAAAAAAATTGTCTGGCAAACATATGCATCATAATATCATTCATTTTAATTTCTCCTTTATTATGACAAGAATGAGACCTATAGCATTTACTTTCTTGATGTATCTTTTGGGAAGAAATATTGGGAAACCATGGATGAGTTCTCCATGACTTTCTGTCCATTAACTTTATTGGTTGTAAATTGTGGGAAATGTGAAATCCAGTGGATGTGATGTACTTAGATTTCCAGAAAGCCTCTGATAATGTCCCACTGAGAAGGCTAGTGTGTAAAATTAAAGCTTATGGCATCTTAGATAATGCATAAACGTGGATTGAAAATTGGTTGTCAAGAAACACAGTTTTTTAGGGGTGGCTCCGGGTAACTTGTGGGGTAACTTCACACATCAGAGCCTGGAGCTCAGCTATTTATAAAACATATCCACGATTTTGTTGAGGGAATGAAATGTAATAGGTTGAACATTGATGATGACAGCAAACTGAGTAGGATACGAAAAGTTTTCAAGGCAATTAGACAATAAACAATAGACAATAGGTGCAGGAGTAGGCCATTCAGCCATTCGAGCCAGCACCATCACTCAATGTGATCATGGCTGATCATCTACAATCAGTACCCCGTTCCTGCCTTCACCCCATATCCCCTGACTCTGCTATATTTAAGAGCTCTATCTAACTCTCTCTTGAAAGCATCCAGAGAACCGGCCTCCACCACCTTCTGAGGCAGAGAATTCCACAGACTCACAACTCACTGTGTGTAAGTTTTTCTTCCTCTCCATTCTAAATGGCTTACCCCTTATTCTTAAACTGTGGCCCGTGGTTCTGGACTTCCCCAACATCGGAACATGTTTCCTGCCTCTAGCGTGTCCAAACCCTTAATAATCTTATATGTTTCAATAAGACCCCTCTCATCCTACTAAATTCCAGGGTATACAAGCCCAGCTGTTCTATCAACATATGACAGTCCCGCCATCCTGGGAATTAACTTGGTGAACCTACGCTGCACTCCCTCAATAGCAAGAATGTCCTTCCTCAAATATGGAGACCAAAACTGCAAACAATACTCCAGGCGTGGTCTCACTAGGGCCCTGTACAACGGCAGAAGGACCTCTTTGCTCCTTTACTCAACTCCTCTTGTTGTGTAGGCCAACATGCCATTCGCTTTCTTCACTGCCTGCTGCACTGCATGCTTACTTTCAGTGACTGATGAACAAGGACCCCCAGATCCAGTTGTACTCCTTTTCCCAACTTGACACCATTTAGATAAAAATCTGCCTTCCTGCTTTTGCCACCAAAGTGGATAACCTCACATTTATCCACATTAAACTGCATCTGCCATGCATCTGCCACTCACCCAACCTGTCTACGTTAGCCTGTATCCTCAGCATCCTCTTCACGGTTCACATTGCCATGCCACCCAGCTTTGTGTCATCTGCAAATTTGCTAATGTTACTTTGAATCGCTTCATCTAGATCATTAATGTATATTGTAAATAGCTGTGGTCCCAGCACTGAGCCTTGCGGTACCCCACCAGTTACTTAGATAGAGTGGGAGGCAAAAAGTAAGCTAATGCAGTGTAACGTGGATGAACATGAAGATAGGAAAGCTAGAAAGGCAGCATTAACTCTAATTAATATACTTTATACTTCCATACCCCATAACTCTGCTCTCACTCCCCATCCTCCCACTCGTAACAAGGGTAGAGTCCCCCTTGTCCTCACTTTCCACCCTACCAGCCATCACATGCAACAGATAATCCTCCAACATTTTCGCCACCTCCAACGGGATCCCACCAGTGTCTACATCTTCCCATCTCCTCCCCTGTTGGCTTTCCGCAGAGACCGCTCCCTCCGTAACTCTCCCCTCCCCTGGTACAATCTCCTACACTTGTCGCTTTACCTCCCCTTGACTCCTTCCAGGTTCGGCAGAGGTTCACCTGCACCTCCTCCAACCTCATCTATTGCATCCGCTGCTCTCGGTGTCAGCTGCTCTACATCGGTGAGACCAAGCGCAGGCTTGGCGATCGCTTCGCCCAACACCTCAGCTCAGTTCACAATAACCAACCTGATCTCCCGGAGGCTCAGCACTTCAACTCCCCCTCCCATTTCGAATCTGACCTTTCTGTCCTGGGCCTCCTCCATGGCCAGAGTGAGTCCCACCGTTTACAACTAAGCTGTATGAGCATTGACCTCCAATTTCAGGTAATCCTTGCTTTCTCCCTCTTTCCCCTCCCCTTCCCAGCCCACTGTCTCCGCCTTGTCCTTTCTTCTTCCCGCCCCGCCCCCCCATCCCCTCATCAGTCTGAAGAAGGATCTAGACCCGAAACGCCACCCATTCCTTAGATGCTGCCTCACCCGCTGAGTTTCTCCAGCATTTATGTCTACCTTCAATTGTTCCAGCATCTGCAGTTCCTTCTTAAACATGAATTCTAATTATGTTAGAATGGAAAGTGTGTGTTCTTATACAACCATCAATAAAAGCAAATGTGCAAGAGCAGCAGGCAACTAAAAAGGCACATGGTATGTTGACTTTTATAGCATGAACACGTGGGGACAGAAGCAAACATGTTTTGCTGCAGTTATACAGGGTGTTGCTGAGATACGCGTGGAATATTCCGTGCTATTTCAGTTTCCTTCCTTCAGAAATAATATACTTGCCATAGAGCGAGTATAACAAAGAATGGGACTGATTCCCAGGGCAGTACCATTGCCAAATGAGGATAAATTAGTTTGTATGAACAGATTTTAGAAGAATGAAAAGGGATCTAGATGAAACATACAAAATTCTAGAAGACTGACTGGAGGGAGGATGATTCCCCTGGTCGTTGTGTCCAGAACAGGAGGAAACAGTTTCAGGTCAGTATCAGACAAATCTCATACACCAAGAGAGTTGGGATGATGATGAGGAAAAATCTCTTCATTCACAAGATGATGTACTTGTAGAATTCTCTACCACTAAGTTTCAGTTGCAGTTTAGTTTAATGTCACGTGTACCGAGGTACAGTGAAAAGCTTTTGCTGCGTGGTAACCAGACAGCGGAAAGACAACACATGATCAATACATGATCAAGAAGGGGATTTAAGAAGGGAATAAGTATTATTTTTAGATTTGAAAGACATCAAAGGGTATGGAGAGCAGCAATATAATTTTGAGAAAGATGATCCGCCATGATTTGTTTTTAATAGGTTGAAAGAGTCAATTTACTCCTGCTTTTATTTCTTATGTTTCTCCATGTTTCCCAATGTATGATCTGAACAATTAAAGATCAGGATTGAATTTTTGGAAAGTCATCACTCTGAGCCCACCATTTTATACCTTTTTGGTTTAAACTACACGCTCAGGTTACACTAAAACAGAATAGATGAGAGCTGGTAACTTTTACTTTAAAAGGTAACATATTTTGTTATTTTGATTTGATGTAGAGCTGAGGCAAGAATGATTCCCAGAACGAGTGGGTTAGCATATGATGAGTGATTGACAACACTGGGCCTTTACTCGCTGGAGTTTAGAAGGTTGAGGGGGGACCTCACTGAAACTTATAGCATAATGAATAATGAATATAGCATAAATAGAGTGGATGTGGAAAGGATATTTCCACTGGTGGGAGAGTCTAGGGCCAGAGGTCATAGCCTCAAAATTAAAGGGGGCTTGTTTAGAAAGGTGAGGAGGAACTTCTTTAGTCAGAGGGTAGTTAATCTGTGGAACTCTTTGCACAGAGGGCTGTGGAGGCCAAGTCAGTGGATATTTTTAAGGCAGAGATAGACAAATTCTTGATTAGAGCGGGTGTCAAGGGTTATGGGGAGAAGGCAGGAAAATGGGATTAGGAGACAGATCAGCCATGATTGAAAGGCAGAGTGGACTCGATGGGCCGAATGGCCTAATTCTACTCCTATAACTTGTGAACTTGTGATATATGTCTTAAAATTAAGTACAATTCCACGTGTTTAAATCTATGTTGCTCTCACCGATCATAAATGTTGCTCTTAGCACTCACTCCAGATTAACAGAGTATAGCAGGCAGATATTGTAAGGGTTGTTAAACTATTTTGAATACAGTAGCCTCTGTCGTGCAGTGTATTTATTCGTCTGTATAATAGCTCATTGAAGGATATTATTATATAGAAAGTAATTTGGGCTTCCTTAGAGACACGAAAAGATACAAAATAAATGGAAAGCTTTGTATAGGTCAGAGCAAAGCTGCAAATCCAGGCTGAAAAATATGTAAGAGATGTAAGGGACATAGATTCCATATGAATGCATCCTGGAATTAATTATTTGGCTGATGGAGTTGAAAGGGATGCATCATGAAGGAAAATACTTAAGAATAATTCCAGGTTGGTTCAGGAAGTAACAATACCTTTAAGTGTAGAATTAAAAATAAAGTATTATGTTTTCTCATTGAATTACTTGTCTACATTGAGAAAATTGATCTAAGCCAATTGACAACAGAGGTGCTGGTGAATTGGAGGGAACATTTTAGCCAGTATATAGTTCCTGACCAATATCCAGTGATTGCTAATAGGAAACAAATGTGTGTGGATGCTGGAAAAGGCCCACAATAAATTTCCTGCGACTCCGCTTTGATTGAAAACCAGTCAGCTTTAGGGTTTAAACATGAATGCCTAACTAGATAAGGTACATGATTCTCAAATCCTGGGAGAATCGTACTCTACTTTGAGGGTGCCGTAAGCAAAGAGGGAAATATTTAAAAAACAAATATTTTTTCTATATTTTCACGTTAAAAAAATATTTTTCTTCACCGAATGACGATGTGTGTTTTATCCACGTTAAACTAGGCAAGCTAATTTAGATAATGATGATAATAATAATAATAATCTTGGCCTAACTTTGCAGCCTGTGTTTGAAGAATTCAACATCAGCAGCATCTGCAAGAATTGACATTGTCATTCCCAAGGTTGCATGAAATTACTTTTTAATTGCAGGTTATAATGGACCATTTTTTCCTGTAGTTATAATTTATTGGTTTTTTTCCCAGAGTTTAAGATAATGTAGTTGGTGACCTGAAGAGAATATGCAGATCAACACTGACAGCCACTATTTTATACCCATTGTTTTTTCCTTGGCCATTTCCACCCATCTCTTTTGATGGCATTATGGTCGATTTTAATCTATGCAGCCAAGTGCTATGCTGTACCCAAGGTAGAACACAGTAAGAAAACTCAGGCAGGATAGCTCGCAATTTGATAGCAGAAACCACTGGACCTTACTTGCATTGACAGTGTCAGCAGGCTATGTGACATTGGGGGAAATGAATGCCGTATGGTCCTGTCTGAACTTCACATTCATAAATCCATATGTTTTTAGTAGGGTCCAGATTATCCCCCTTGACTGAGTTTTGAAACCACAGCACCCTCATAGGCTTTGCAGCTCAGGGTAACTAGTTTGGGAATAGGACTGGGGCTCACTGTTTCACTTGGCTCAGTTAATCAATAAGCAGGGGAAATGAACCATTGATACAACTTGTGCTGATGTATTTGGAAACAATCTGATTAAGACATTTAAGGCTGGATCGTAGTAATAGATAAAATGTAGTATTAACATTTACTTCAGGAATTTTATTGTTAAAATGGAATGAATTCTGGAGAGGCAGAGTGGCAGCCTCAGAATAAAAGGACATAACTTCAGAAAGGAGATGAGGAAGTAAATCTTTAGCTAGAGCGTGGGGTATCTGTGGGTATCAAAGTCGTCATTGAGTATTTCTATAGCAGGGATTTATAGGTTCTTGATTAGTAAGAGTGTCAGGGGTTGCGGGGAGAAGGCAAGAGAATGGGGATGAGGGGGGAAAGAAAGATTAGCCATGATTGAATGGCAGAGTAGACTCGATGGGCCAAATGGTGTAATCCTGCTCACATGACTTTGAATTTATGGATTACTTTTGCACCTAAACAATGCAATCTAATATGAGGAAAGTGAGCATGTTGTCAGATGTTGGGGACAGTAGAGTATTATTCTAGACTGGACTGCTATCTCATCATTGAATAACTGAAGATTTATCGGTCAAGGAGTCAAAGGCAACAGATGGCTATTTAGGTGAGGGCATGAAAGTGCGTCAAAATGCTGGATTCTGATCTCTGGAGTCATTCAGATTCCTCAAGAGCAAAAGGGAGAAAATTAAAATTAGTAGGTGGTGGTGGGCGGGGGTGGGGGAGGGGGTGAAAACAGCCTTGCATTTGTGGAACCAATAAAGGTCATCAGGGGTCAGAAATCAACTATCTTTATTCAAGCCTTATTGTCACCTCGGTTTGCTAGATTGAGAGGCTGTCCACTGGCCTTCTTCAACAACACCTCACAACTGCTACTGCTGAGTAGGACACAGGCTGTAAATGCAAAGGAAACGCCATCACCAGCAGTTATCCACCCAGGTCACACACTATTTAGACTTTAGACTTTAGAGATACAGTGTGGAAACTGACCCTTTGGCCCACCGGGTCTGTGCCGACCGGCAACCACTGTGTACACCAACACTATCTTACACACTAGGGTCAATTTACAAAGCCAATTAACCTAGAAACCTGTACATCTTTGAAGTGCTGGAGGAAACCGAAGCACCCGGAGAAAACCCATACAGTGACAGGGAGAAAGTCCAAGCTCCATACAGAGAGTACCCATAGGCAGGATCGAACCCGGGTCTCTGGCGCTGTAAGGCAGCAACATAAGATATGCCACATCATCAATACTTTAGTCAATCTTTCTCATCCCATCATTGCACCTCACCTCCAACAAGCTTCTCGTTAGAGTGACGCTAATATGCAGGTCAAGAAAGAAGCTGTTCTATCTATATTATCTCCTTTTTCTGAACACAGGATACTCCAACTCTAGTCATCAAGCTCTGATATGCAGACAATATTTGTAAATGTGCATGTTGAAAGGTAGATCCCCATGGCATCATTGACTTATTCACTGAATTATATGAGAGAGAATAGATCTGACTCAAAACATCCACAAAACAGAGATCGTCCACCAACCTGTCCCAGTCACACAACAACGCTCCCCACTCCGAAAAAATGTCCCAAGCCAAAACATCATCTGTCTATTCCAATCCCAGATGCTGCTGGACCTGCTGCGATCCCCCAGTACTTATAGTACAATTTTTTCTCAAGATTCCAGCATCTGCAGTTTCTCGTGTCAACAGTAGAGTTAATGTTGTTCATAAAATGATACTACATGAAGCAGTAAGAACTTAAAAATAAAGAAATCCCTTTGCTCCTGTGAAGACTGTTCATGGAGAGCTGTCTGGGGAGCTTCCTAAACCAGATGTTTGTGAATTTCAAGCTTCAAACATTCAACACATTCAGGTATCCAAAAAATTGACACTAGATAACATTGAATCCATTTTGCTTTATGTTACCTACGATGAATTGCAACGGCTGGCATTTCCATTAGCAACTGGAAATCCTGACTAACTGACACTTAATTACTATATATCTTGCAGCTGACATGCCATTTATTGGTTCTATAGCGCACTAATCTCCTAAATGATCTTGGTTACCTGCTATTCCTCTTCCCTCTATCCATAAGGACTTTGTCCAGAGTGTTTGGTATTGCACATTTCTCCTCTTCAAATATCTTTTCAACGTTTGGTGTGCGTTTTTGTAACTTTGCATTCATAGTGTAACCCAGCGTTTGGTCAGGTCATTCATTGCTGCCCCTTTCTTTCACAAATTAACTTATTTGTCTCCTTTTCTGTCCAGTGGAGGTTAAATGTTTGGTGAAAACATCAGATGGTAAAAGTGTTTGTTTATTCTCCGAAGCTTTTGGCCATCTTTTAATGCTGATTACTGCCATGTAGTATAACCTTTACGACAAAGGATGGTTGAGCATTTCTCTAACTGATATTCCATTTAATAAATGCCTTTGCTGCTTTTCCAATCCTATCTTCTAACATGAGTCCAACATGAGCATTGCAGCATATTATACTTTCAGCACTGATGAAAAATCTCTATTCTGTTTTCTTTTGGAGTTTATGTTACCATTAACTTGTGTTTTACTGTGAGAGACCTTTATTCTCTTCTCAACTGATTTTGTTCAAAAGAGTTACTTGTCTTTGCATTTCTTCTTTTCTGTCCACATCATCCGTGAACTGAAGTGTTTTCTGTCCCCTCTGTCTGGGCCCTGCAGTCGTCCGCCACTTTGTTTGTGTTCAGATTTATCGGCAAAATATAAACAAGAGTAGCATGACAATGTTAGCCTTGCATTCGTTTTAACTTTGAACCGTTCCATTGTTCTACATGTCATTATAACATCACATTTCACTAAATCATTGTTCCCGAACTATACTTAAACAGCGAGGAATTCCAGAATAGTTTGAATATAACATTATTTTGAATGTTAAAACGCCTTTCAAATTATTTAACCTAGATGAAGCTGTCGTCTTGTTTATGCAAAACTTTCTCAGTGTTGCCATGTTGCTCAAAGATCCTATTATTGCAGGTTTTCATTGCTAAATCCATCCTGTTATTCAGACATTCTCTTGTGTGCAGCATCACTAATCGTATTAATGTTAAAAAATATTTCCTGAGATTGATAATAAATATTTTGTCAGTGCTCAGTTCCTTCCCATAGCTTCCATTACCTCTTCAAGTTCTAATAATTATTTTCACCTTAATTTTTGTTATTGTTTTTGAGATTTGGGTTAGTAATGATTTTTTCAAATTTTACTAATTCTCTGAAATTAATGAAAACATCTCTTCCATTGGTCTATCTTAGTGAGATACCTGTTTTTTTTTTAGGTGTGATGCATAAGTTAATTTGTACCCTGCTTCTTGTTTCCATTATTGTTTTTCTTGTTAATTCCCACATCTGATTTGATGTTTTCATCTAACTTTCTCTACCCATATGCCATTTTGCTGTTCCTACTGGATATTGGATTTCTTCATCTTCATCCTGCATCTGTCAGCCTCCTCCCAGATATCTTTGTACCTCAAACTAAATACCCTAGTTGTCAGCCCTGGTCAGTAGTTAGCCTTTTGTGAGACCCATGAAGAGTCCAATCATGAGGTGCAGGAGCTTCAAATGACAAACAATGTGAAATTGAACAGGTCATCGACATGCTGAAGATGCATTTCCGGTATCTAGACAGTTTTGGAGACACCCTTGAAAAGCACCAATAATGGCCTTTGGTATGTTTGTGCTTTATGCACTTGTTTTGTAATCATGCTTGAAGCCACCTATAGATGAACATTCCTTCCACAGGAGGAAACATCATTACAAATGCCCTCAAAAAACATTCTGCAAAGTTATATTATGCAATTGGCCTGCCTGCCTGCAGTTCCAACAAGGGGCCATTTATCCAAAAGTACACAGACATGGAGTGATGGGGATACCTACAAGGTGGGTTGTGTGAGCAGCGATATGTTGGAGTAGGCTTAAGAGGGTAGGTTGTATGGATATGCTTGGATAAAATTGACTGACTGGAATGTGGGTGAATGTTTGACTCAACTCACTTTACCTGGTGTAATTGGATCATTACACCATTTTTGAAATGTAATTCACAATCATGATACCTTGCCCCTGCCATTCCCTTCTATGGCAGTATTGTTTTTATTTAGAGATACAGTGTGGAAGCAGGCCCTTCGGCCGATTGAGGCTGCACCAACCGGCGGTCCCCGTACACTGGTTCTATCCTACACACTAGGGCCAATGTTTATAGAGCCAATCAACTTACAAACCTGCGCGTCTGTGGAATATGGGAGGAAACCAGAGCACTCCGAGAAAACCCATGCGGTCACAGGGACAACGTACAATCTGCGTACGGACAGCACCCATGATCAGGATCGAACCCGTGTTCTGGCAGTGTGAGGCAGCAACTCTACCGCCACGCCATTGTGCCCCCCCCCTCTTTTTTTTCCTATTGCTCTGGAGGAATCTTGTACATTTTCTGCAATGAGTCTGCGTATGGTTCAGTGGATAGGATTTAGTCAGAGTATTATTGACTAGTCTGTGGAGGAACCCTCATAACTGAGACGCTATCTAGTTCCCAGATGTTTGGGAGGAGGATTGAGGTGGAACGACTTGGCCCTATCCAAATCAATGGCAGGTGATGCTTGCAGCTCCATCCTTACTTTAGTTATGGTGATAATGACATAACCGAAAGGTGTAGGAAGGAACTGCAGATGCTGGTTTACACCGAAGATAGACACAAAATGCTGGAGTAACTCAGCGGGACAGGCGGCATCTCTGGAGAGAAGGAATAGGTGACGTTTCGGGTCAAGACCCTATTCAGACTGATAGGCTTGTTCGGTCACTTCAGAGAGCAGTTAAAAATCAACCACATTGTTGCAAGTTTCTACTCACATGCAGGCTGGACTTGTGAGCTGGATGTGTTTCTACCAATGATTTTGTGATGAACATTACTGATGTATAGTTTTGATTAAACTACATATTTACTGAACTTAAATCTTATGGTGGGATTTGAACTTGGGTCTGGGGGTTATTAGACCAGACCTCCAGTTTACTTGTCCAGTTTCTGTACAGCTATCATGCTGGCACAGGGCAAAGCCAACTGGAAATTCAACCTTCAAGATGGGAGGGTCTGTTAGAAACTAACGCAAAGTTTAGTATTTTCTTTCAACGGGTTCCCAATTGGAGACACGGTTTCTGGATTACTAGTCTCTCATCTTTTGACCTGTGTAACGTATTCCCACTATTCTACAAAGTGTCATAATTCCATAAGTATCCGCTCCTTGAATCAAATCCTACACCTTTTAAATATGAATAAATATTATAAAAACTGTTAATAATCGTGGCTAATATATAAATGTGAAATGTATTAGAGCAAAAAGCCTTTCACATAACATTGCCACGACATTTCCACCACAATTATTCAATTCCATGGTAATTGCTGGCAAAATTAAGAATATTATAACTCCTTGAAACGTCCAATTTATTATCCCATTACTTTTTCACCATGATAACAGTTCTATCATTTTATGAATTGATCTGTGGGCGAGTTTGCTTTTTAAGTGACACAGCCAAACAAATAATCAATAAGCTGCTTCATGTAAACTGACCAGGAAAATAATTTTTTTGTCAAAAGCAAGTTGAAATGCCTGCCTCTGAAATTAATTTTCTTTGGAGGAGCAATTTTCTTTTGGAAATACAAACTAATCAAAGAAAATCAATAATAATTTCTGTCTGGAAATGTATTCTCTACAGAATGAACATTGAGAGATTTAATGATTTTTTCCGTTCTGAACTAGTGGAGTTGTTAATTTTCAAACCCACTGTGGGTTCTACCGAAACATTTTATTAATTTTTTGTAATTATTAATCTTTCTTAAAATAAGTGTTATCTCACTGCATGTTCTGTCTCTGCTGGCTTTATATTGCACTGATAGTCCTTCAGTCTCTCCCAAGTTGCCATTTTCCAAAAGGTTTGCCGAGATAATGAGCAATGACAGTGTATTTGAGCATGAAGAGTAACATTGCTGAACCTGATGAAGCTCTTATCTTACATCAGTTCACCTGCTTTTCCCCCCCGAAAGGTTCAGCACATGGAGATGAGAATGAGGAACCCTTTCCTTTCTAGCCTCATGCAATCTAAGGCCAGTTGATGCACTACAACTGCAGATGGATTTAAAATCAAGTAATCCAGGCCAGCTATTGAACCTGAGACCTTACAGGTTGGATGGCTTAGATGCACAATAGGTGATAAACACATAACTGAGTTTGTGAGAGAGCTACTGCTATGATTTTTTTTACAGGGAATAGTTTAAAGAACTTTGAATTAATTATTTCAAAATTATTTTATGTTATTTCTCAGGTTAGTGTTTCAATAAACTGAAAATTAATTTATGACATAGGATTGCCACGACTTTATGAAATGTTCATTATAAAGAAAACATGTTCAAATCAATCAAAAATACCAAATTATCTTTTACATTTTACACAGAGCTATCCCATTTTGTTCCATATTTCTTTTTAAGCTAAATAAATAGGCTTGGGTTATATTTCTATTAGCATTGTAATTTTTTGATTGGATTTGATTCCTTCACTGTAGGTGGCTCACTCACCATAAACTTATTTGATTGGATCAATTTTACCAATTCCCCTAACATTATCAAACATTTTGGTGGTGGCGTGGAAGGGTTTGCTCACAGCAATTGCACTAGGAGGTTATTTGCACAGCTTGAAAGCATCAATTGCACTTTGGAGGTTCTGAGATCCTATTGCTTTCACTCTTGCGAGAGGACCATGATTGCTTCGAATAGAGGCAAAGTCAAAAGAGTTTATTGTCATGTGTCCCTGACAGGACAATTAAATCCTTTCTTTGCATAGCACAGCAGAACATAGTAGGCATTGACTACAGTTATATACTTAAATACACACATTAATTAATAAATTAATAAAGTGCAAATAACAGATGGAGGGGTATTAATGTTCTGGGTTTTGTCAGAGCCAGGTTTAATAGCCTGATGGCTGTGGGGAAGTAGCTATTCCTGAACCGGGTCGTTGCAGTTCTCAGGCTCCTGTACCTTCTACCCGAAGGTAGCAGGGAGATGAGTGCGTGGCCAGGGTGGTGTGGGTCCTTGATGATGCTGCCAGCCTTCAGTGGTTCTTAACCTGGGGGTCGTGACCCCCATGGGGGGGGGGGTCGTTTGGGGCTTTACCAAGGGACATGAAGGGGTCATAAATAACATATCCATTTGTTGAGCCCATATATAGGAACCTAACAAAGGTACATACCACATATAGTACTTTGTTGCGTATGCACGTACTTATGCCAAAAAGATTAAGAACCACTGCCATGAGGGTATTTTACTGTATCTCAATACATGTGGCAATAATACTAAACCAAACCAAACCAAACAAATTTAAAGGAACATAAATGAAGTCTGATGAAGGGTCCTGACCAGAAATGTCACCTGTCCATGTGCTCCAGAGATGCTGCCTGACCCACTGAGTTACAGCAGCATTGTGTGTCTTCCTTTAGGAACAGCAATGTCTGATTCATATATTTGCAGTCTTCTGGACCTGGGAGCTTTGCTATACCTGTGATTGTCAAACTCTCTCCCTCAATATTTGCTCATAATTAACATGTTGCAAGGATTCTCCTGGAGACATTCTCAGGATCACACAGCCAGCCATAAAGACATGAAGCATAAAGCAGGTGTTTTGCTTTCTTCCTTGCTAAGCCTCACAATTGTATGAATGTCAACTACGACAACCTCAGTCAGAACAAGTGGATTGTTAGATTTATGACTATGCCTGGCTTCAGACAAATGCAGGAAGAACAATCTGCACTTACGACAACCAAGGCAACTGAGATCACCCTGGAGTGCTTATCAACCACAAAGGTTTTCACTCCATTAATCCCTCAGATACTCTTTCTCATCTTAAACCATTGCTCTCTTATGTTTGATACCCCTGACCATGGGAAAAAGATTCTGGTTATCTACCTTGTCTGTGTCTCTCATAATTTTATACACTTCTATCAAGTCACACCTCAACCTCCTTTGCTCCAGGGAAAACAGATCCAGTCTGTCCAATCAATCCTCACAACTAAAGTTCTCCAAACCAGACAATATCCTGGTTAATCTCCTCTGCACTCTCCCCAGCACAATGTCATCCTTCGATATAGAAGAGATATCACTTAAAACATAGGTGAAAGATACTCCAATAACCCAATAATATCTACAAGCTACAGAATACAACAAACAAAGAGAAAACATTGGATTAATATTTCAATCTTCATGACCTCAGGATTCACTGTACTTTTCAGCCTTTAAGTACTTTTGTATTATTAAAACTTTTAATTACCCAAAATCATCCATTCATTCTCTCCAGAGATATTGCCTGTCCCGCTGAGTTACTCCAGCATTTTTGTGTCTACCTTCGATTTAAACCAGCATCTGCAGTTCTTTCCCCCACAAACATTAGAGGGCCCAGCAGTAATGCCTGTGACACACCACTGGTCAGAAGCTCCAATCTGAAAAATAACCCTCCATTGCCACCCTTACACCAAACCAATTTTGTATCTGTCTGGCTAGCTCACCATGATCCAATGTGATCTCACCTCTGGACCACTCTACATATTGGGACCTTGTCAAAGGCCTTGCTAAAATACACGTATACAATGTCTACTGCCCTACTTTCATCATTCTTCTTGGCCACTTCTTCAAAAAACTCAACTGAGCTGCCTGTCCTGCCCATCCCTTAGTCATGTTTCTGTAGTCGCCATAATATAATTTTAGGTGTAGGGAGGAACTGCAGATGCTGGTTTAAACCGAAGATAGACACAAAAAGCTGGAGTAACTCAGCGGGACATGCAGCATCTCTGGAGAGAAGGAATAGGTGACGTTTTGGGCCGAGACCCTTCTTCATTTTAGGTGTTGGTTTAGGAATAACATTTACTCTTTCTTACAAGTAGTGGTGGAAATTTAAAAAAGGAGGACACAGATAAGACAAATGGGGGTACGATAACATGCCCAGAACTGAAACGTGGCTAAGGATGAGCTGGCGTTGAGCTCAAAATTCCTTCTTACAAAGTTCTCAGAGAAAATCAGAATAAAAATGGAGCGGGTGTAGCAATGTCGGATAAGGAAATTTTAATCTAAAGAACAGACTAAAAACATCAATGACTAGAGCCTCGCAGATTGTAATGAAGAACAAAATAAATAATCTTATTGCTGGATGTGTCACATAGGCCCACAAATAATCAGATGGAGATAATACTGCAAATATTGAAGCAAGATTCTAAGAAATGCAAAAGAAATGAGTCAGTTATGGTAATTAATTTCAACTACCCTAACTACCCTAGTTACAGAGCAAAGGCTACCCAAAAGTCTAGACATCCTGCAATGCACTTCAGAGAATGTTTTAGAAAGAACTGCAGATGCTGGAAAAATCGAAGGGAGACAAAATTGCTGGAAAAACTCAGCAGGTGAGGCAGCATCTATGGAGCGAAGGAATAGGTGACGTTATGGGTCGAGACCCTTCTTCTGAAGAAGGCTCAGCCCGAAACGTCACCTATTCCTTCGCTCCATAGATGCTGCCTCACCCGCTGAGTTTCTCCAGCATTTTTGTCTAACTCAGAGAATGTTTTAATCATTGCCTAGCGAACCCAACAAGAAAAGGAGAACGTGCATGGGGAAATGTTGTTTTGTTGTTGTTAGACTTGCTGTTTTCTTTTGACATAATGCTTTGTTCAATCTCTTGTCTCTCTGTGTTGAGGGGAAAATTCAACCAGATCATGTGTTGTGGAACGGGTTTGAGAACATTTGCATCAAGGACAGAACTGATGAAGAAGATCCTTGAAATGGTCCTTTCATGAACACTGATGCCTCTCTCTCTGTCTCTTCCACATATTGTCATCTATTGATCTACCACTCACCCTCCTTCTGGAATGTAATGACTCTTCCTCGTAGCAACTTTAACAAATACTACTGATCAACATTGGAATGGTATTTTAAGAAATGGTAAATTAGCAAGAGGAGCGATAGGCTGGATTAGTTTTGAGAAGATACAAGATACATTTATTTGTCACATGTGTCAGTTGGCGCAGTGAAATGTGATCACCATACAGCCATCCAATAAAAATAAAAATAAAGAACACAACACACGATAGAGTTAGAAGGTATAATAAACAGGTTAAGATGTTGGGAAATGAATAATTTCTCTTGCTTCCTTCCTGCCACATCCCAAATAATATCCAGGTGTCGAAACAAAGGAATAATTTCTGATAAAAGAGCATTGTTTGAAATGCTAATTCTGTTCTCCTCTCCTCAGAGGCTGCCTGAACAGTCATGTATTTCCAGTATTTTATTTTATTTCTATTGGTAGAATCAGTAGCTCTGTAAATCTGTTATCTTTCTCCCAAAGCCCCAAAGCTGTTTGCCTTTTGTCACTGACTAACAAGGCCCTCAAATGAATGCCTTTTCAGTATTAGTTTTCCACCTGTTTTCTGAGTTGGCAAGTATAAAATATAGATATTGGTGCAGCGGTAGAGTTGCTGCCTTATAGGAGACTTGGGGTTCGATCCCGACTACGGGTGCTGTCTGTACGGAAGGTAAATTGTCCCTAGTGTGTGTAGGATAGTGTTAGTGTGCGGGGATCGCTGGTCGGTGCGGACTCAGTAGGCCGAGGGGCCTGTTTCCGCGTTGTATCTCTGAACTAAACTAAAAAGATATCTGCTGAGCACATGATCTTTAGGAATATGTAGGTCATACCTTGCCACAATAATCATTCCGCTACAACATTTTCTGTTTCCGTACCAAGAGCATTCTTTCTCATCTTTCAACTCTGGGGTCACACTGCCATCCTGACAGATAAATAACATCTTCATCACAAAGCATGTTTCAAGAGGGTTAGTTGCTTCTACTGTATCATGGTGCTATGCCATTCCAGAAGTTTCCTTAAAGAATGCCAACAAAATCCCACAAGGTCACCATTTTATTGTAAACGTCATCTTTAATTTCACTTTCTGAATGTACAGTACATCACATTGAATCATTTCCCTGCTAAATACTGAGGTCAACATAATATTCCTGCTATTTTACTCTTGTTGGCTGTGATTTTACATTGTCTATCATTTTGGGCTCTATTCCCATCCTGTCGTTCCCATGTTAAATAAATTTATGTGCATATAGAACATTCCACCAAGTTGATTAATGTTTCTTGATTATTTAATTTCTTAATTCCTTTTTGCTATTGAAATAGTTTTTTTTTACATCTGCCTTTGTTCTTTGCACTGAGCCTCTTTGTTTTTTTTCATGGGAATGCTGCGGTATGACGTGACAGAAGGAGTTTTGAGGCCGAAGCCTTATTTTACTTGAGTTCATAAACCAAGCCAAAAAAAAACTTCTGAAGTAAACACTGCACCTTGTCTTATGTTTATGCAATAGAATGACGGGTAAATTTGCCAAAACTGACAGACAAAAAAAATATCAAAACATGCAAACAATGCCATGTTTTCAAGCACTAGCTGTTCTCTTATTACAGTTAACTCTCTTTTTACGTCGACCTCAGCCAGAAAAAGCTAGACACAGCCATTACTCTGTTTTTTATGTAAACTACAACCTACGTTAAGATTGCACCCACTTCATTCCAACTCTGCTCTTTCTGAAATGTCAGTCACTAACCTTGACCTCAGCCATGGCAAGACTGCCCTGCAAAAACAATAACTGCAATAAATTTCAGTGTCCGTTGCCTGCTTGTTTGGATGGTATTTTGTGAACATGTCTGATCTCTCTGAAGAAGGCAATTGTTGGCAAGGCATGATCTGATTCAATTGTCATCATTACGTCAGTGGTGAAACAACTGTAGTCACAAAAGAGCACGGAAAAAGTATTCTGCGGGGATAGTTTTTTTTTTGGATGTTAACCCCTCTGAAATTCAGCACATCAGCCAAAAATATAAACTGACAAAGTGCAGTTAAGTTTATAATTCAAATTGAAGATCATTCTGCTCCCATCACAATATCACAGTCTGTCCAAAGATCTGCTTTGAGGAAAGTTAATCAGAGCGTATTGAGATTATAGTAAGGGCATTTAGACAAATGGACCCACTTTCCTTCAACTGACTTTTTTATTATTATGTTTACAGCCTATGGAGAAAGTATTTTCTGTTACTTGGAAATGAATACTATTAAATTGTTCACTTTTGTTTTCATCACCTTATTATAACAAGGCAGCCAATTTCTTTTGGACTGCTGCATAATGTCAAACGCCTTTCAGTGTAACAAGCTGCAGTTTCCATCACCATTGATCAGAGACCTGGAACTTCTACAGTGCTAGGGTGAACTATTTGACCATTTCCATATTATCTAAGAGTTATCAATGGCATTAAATGGCAGGATTGAGGTCACCATCATAAATTCCTATGGCATTGGTACAGAAACATTGTCTACATGCCCAGTTCTTCCAGTATATGTCCTGGGCCTTGTACGTAGATGCATCCCAAAGACGTTTGTAGATTGAATGACCTCTGTAAATTGTTCCTAGTATGTTGAGAGTGGATGTGAAAATGAGATTAAATAGAACTAGTGTGAACGGCAGATCAATGGTCGGCATAGACTCCGATTGGTCACCAAAGGGTCTGTTTCCATGCTGAACTTTCAATTCAATTAAAGAAGGCATGCCAGCACCTCAACCTTAGAGATTTAAAGAGATTTGGCATGTCTCTGAATACTTTAACAAGTGTTTATAAATGCACTGTAGAAAGTATCCTGTCCGCTTGTATCATTGATCTGGCATGGGAAAGCAAGAGATTGGAAAGAGTGGGGGCATCAGCCAAGCCCTTCACAGGCACAGACCTCCCCTCCATCAAAAGCATCTACATGAAGCGCTGCCTCATCGACAGCAGAAGGCTGCATCTATCATCAAGAATCCCTACCATTTGCACCATGTCCTCTACTCACTGCTACAATTGCATTGGTGATACAGAAGCCTGAAGTCCCACACCAACAGGTTTCGGAACGACTACTTTCCTATAACTATCAGGTTCTTGAACCAAGCCATGCAACCATAATCCTACCTTTCTTAGAGGATTGGACAGGGTAGATGCAGGAAAAACGTTCCCGATATTGGGGGTTCAGAACCAGGGGTCACAGTTTAAGAATAAGGGGTAGGCCATGTAGGGCTGAGATGAGGGAAAACCTTTTCACCCAGAGTTGTGAATCTGGGGAATTCTCTGCCACAGAAGGCAGTGGAGGCCAATTCATTGGATGTTTTCAAGAGAGGGTTAGATTGAGCTCTTAGAGCTAAGGGAATCAAGGGATATGTGGAAAGGCCAAAACGGGGTACTGATTTTGGATGATCAGCCGTGATCATAATGAATGGCGGTGCTGGCTCGAAGGGCCGAGTGGCCAACTGCTGCACCTATTGTCTATGTTTCTATGTTTTCGTTGGCAACAGAACTGCCCACCACTTGCACTACAATGGACTTACTTTTCTTAGAATTTTGATTTTGAGTGAATGCCTTGTTTTAGTGCACAGACATTTTACGTGTTATTATGTGTAAAATTAGTTTTTGTGTGTTTGCCTGGGTCTTTGAGCCTGTGATGCTGCTGTAAGCAAGATTTTACCTGTACCTCACCATACTCGTGCATATGACAATACACTTGATTACAAACACTATTATTGTTTGTTTGCTTGTTTTTATGTGTGCATATATATTATACTGTTTATTATATTGGTTCCAGAGTAATCTGTTTACATATTCTGTTGTGCTGCTGCAAGTAAGAATTTCATCGTTCTGTCCGGGACATATGCCAATAAAACACTCCTGACTCTTGGAACTTGAACTTGCAAAGGGCAGGAATAAGACAACAGGTCAGGTTGCATCTTTGGGAATATTAGCAGAGTTAACATTTTGGGCTGAACATGTGAGATTAGTACATGTTAACAGGTAATTTAATCATTCACTTTGCAACATTGGTCACCAGATAGCAACCAGAAGCACAAACTTAGCTGGAACTTTTGTCTTCCATATTCCACATTTGCACTGTGGACAGCTTTTACACCCCCATAATCAGTCAGAGTGAAATCAATTGTTTCAGCTATCAAGCCTAAGATGTTTTTGTCTTTTCTGTGAAGCTGTTGTCCTTCAGCACCACAGTAGAGTGTTAGCCTTTTGTCCAGTCTCAGTGGTGGACGTGAGCTAAATTAACTAAGTCAACAATAAATGGCACCTAGAATGGTTGGTATCGTTTGGATCTCAGGATAAAAAACTCATGGATGACAAACACTTGGTTAACCTGGACAGCAATTAATCAGCATTGGGAGCATGGGGGCTATCAGAGGTGAATCCAATCTTCTCTTCATTTTTACTGAGCACAAATGTGCTTCCTGGAGAAAATCACAGGATTGTGATTGCCGTCAGTAGTCTGTTGCTTCTTCCATTCTACAGCCCAATAGTAAAGAGGATGCATTGCCACACATGCTGAGCCCTGTTAACTCTGCACAGAGCTGGGGCTGAACCTGGGCTTATTTTTGATGGTCCAGTAAGGTGAACACTGGGGTGCCCTGGTATTATCATACACAAATCCGCACACAGGCCCCTTTTAAGCCTCACACACACAGACCTGAGGTCAGGATTGAACCCAGATCTCCAGGCTTGTGACACAGCCAAACAACACAAAACTGTTTTTTTTTTAAACTCTTACTGTAAGCACAAATATGAACCCATTTTGGAGCAGCTATCTTTGTCTGAGCTGAAGCATTATGACTGAGGGTAAGTGATGAGGCATGGGATGAAGAGGCTTCGGCGAGGAAGTTGGGCAGTGGGCGAAGGTAAGAAAAAGTAAGGTCTTTTTAACTTTCTTCTTTGGTCTTAGAGTAGTTGGGATGGCAGCTAGGACAGTAGTGTTCCTCCTGCAGGATATGGGTGATCAGGGAATCTTCCCGTGTCCTTTCTGAATATAGCGTGGAAGTGTGTTCAGCTACAGCTCCTGACTGACTGCATCAAGGAATTGGTGCTGGAACTGGACACACTTAGGACCATCCAGGACGCTGAGACCTTCACAGATAGGAGTTTAAGCAAAGTGCCAAAGCAAAGTTGCTATTTGACCACCGGGAAAGGTAAATGGAGTTGGCTGAGAATGATGGAATCCCCTGTGACCATTCCCCTGGACAACAAGTACCGGCTCACCACCGAGTCTCCAGCAACTGATGGACCGGCACCTCCTTTAATCCGGACAAAATTACGAGAGCGCACTTGAAATTCCCACGACCACCAGACTAGTTGACTGGGTGGCCACAGATGGCGTTGTGTGCGGCACACCTTCTTTAATTATGTGTGCCTCCGTCCTGAAAGAGTTAACTGTTTACAATTGCAGTTGGTTGTGATGCCTTGGTTTTGCGAAATTCTTAGTGCAATACAGTAGGCACACAGATGTAAGCCACTGGAATAGGATAAATAATAATTTATACCTGTGCTAATGTATTTCATTAATCATTTAATTCACTTTTTTTTTTTTAAATTTATGTTTATTGCAGTTTATCTCAGTGCTATGGAGTCATGGGATGGATATAATTAGTTGGTCAGATGTGTATTGTTGAATTATTATTGCATGACCTCTGTTGGTCCAGTAAAACGGACAATCCTGCAAGGCTCTGGAACCAAGGGTGGTGCAAAATGGGTGGTGTTACCGGTACATCATCTTTGGGGAAGATGACCATTCGGGAGAATGCAGCAGCAGATCTGTGGCAGCATGTCTGGCTATGAGACACAGCAGGGCATGGTGAAGTCAGTCAGTCAGGGTTATATGAAGGAGCAGCTTATAGTGTCCTATCTTATAACAGGGTTATAGTGACAGGAGGTTCCACAGTTAATGGGACATTCAGGCGATTCTGTGGCAACATAGTAAACACATGCTAGTGAGGGTAGGAATAAGAGGATAGAAGAGAAGGATGAGTCACTGAAAAGTTGGTGCAACGGTAGGAATTCAGATTTTTGCACCATCGAGTTCGCTTCTGGAGCAGAAGTGAACTTTGCAAGAACTGAATGTGTAGGAAAGAACTGCAGATGCTGGTTTAAATCGAAGGATAGACACAAAATGCTGGAGTAACTCAGCGGGACAGGCAGCATCTCTGGAGAGAAGGAATAGTGACATTGCAGTCTGAAAAAGGGTCTCGACCCAAAACGTCACCCATTCCTTCTCTCGAGTTGCTGCCTGTCCCACTGAGTTACTCCAGCATTTTATATCTACCTTTGCAAGAACTGAACTAGTTGCACCTGAACTAGAGCAGGGGCAATGTCCAGTTGGGCAGGTTTGCTAGTGGTACTAGAAGGGTTCAAACTAGTTTGGCAGGAAGGTGTGATCCGGCGCAGTAGTAAGGCAGATGAGAGGCTGGTAGCTGAGACAAATTCAACACACGATAGACATGAATATGGCAGGGATCATGGAAAAAAGGGTTTCTTTCAATGCATGAGATCTGACAAGCAAGGCAGATGAATGCAGGGCATGGATTGAGATATTATAGCCAGTACAGGAACATGGCTAAGGGAGGGATGGGACTGGCAATGTAATGTTCCATTGTAGAAGTGCCGCAGACAGGGTAGAGGTGGAAGAAAGAGGGGATGTGTCGCTGCATTTCTGATTAAGGAGAACATCACGCAGTAGATTGAGATGAAATTACTGTGGGATCATCTAGTGAGGCTTTGTAGATTGATGTTGCATGTTAACCAATCACACTCCAGCCAGTATCTCTAACTCCACCCCACTGTAATACTTATACTAACACTTGTTTCCCAGCACGGACATTTGGAGCAGCCAGGAAGTACTGACAACTAATCATCCTTCATGCTGTTAAGTTTCAGTGCTGATTAAAGATATATTTGAATCACGTACTGAGTCTGGAGGTCATTTACATGGTGTCAGAGGTGGGATACGAACCCACTTAAACCCGATCCGAAGAAGGCTACTGCCATCGCAGAAATGCCTGCCCCCACAGATGTGAAAGGCCTGCAGCGTTTTCTGGGCATGGTAAACTATCTTGCAAATTCATACCGAACCTCAGTGAACTAAGCTCCACACTGCGGGAGCTGACAAAAAAGTACACAGCATGGCCATGGTCCCAGCAACATCAGATTGCTTTTGATGTTTTAAAGTCCAAACTGACTAATGCACCGACCCTCAATTTATTTGACCTGCAACGACCGGTGACGATCACCTGCGATGCTTCGAAATTGCCTGCTTGCAACCATCTGCCGAGGGCATCTACTACCCGTCTCGTATGCCTCTCGCACCATGACCGACACGGAGCAGCACTACGCGCAAATCGAAAAGGAACTGTTGGCTGTCGTCTTTGCTTGCTCCAAATTCCACGACTTCATCTTTGGCAACACCTTCACGGTCGAGACCGACCACCAACCACTGAACAATATGATGATGCAGCTGCAACGGTACGATTTCTCTACTACCTACACTAAGGGTAAGGACATGCACGTCGCTGACACTCTCTCCCGTGCACCTCGGGCATCTTGCGAACAACATCCCTATGAACAGGAAAATTTCACGGTCCTCGGTGTCGATTTCATCTCCAGCAAGCAACTGCGCACCCTGGCCGCGCACACCGCCACTGACGATACGTTGCGAATCCCCTCCTCCATCATCAAAACAGGCTGGCCAGACAGACAATCCAACACGCCCACAGAGGTGCAGCCTTTCTTCCTGGTTCGTGATGAACTGGTGGTTCAGGATGGGGTTGTCGTCAAGGGTCACAAGGTGGTGATACCCTGATCGCTACGAGACGTAAACTTCAAAGAGGCACACAGCGGTCACCCAGGAGCCGACGCCACACTGGCACGCGCCCGTAGTCTGTTCTACTGGCCGGGAATGGCCAGCTACATCCGGGACCGCGTAGCCTCCTGCCCCGCTTGCAACAGCCTTGCGCCTCAGCAGCGACAGCCCCTTCTGCAACAACCTCCACCAGCTCTGCCCTGGACGTCGCTGGCGGCGGACATTTTCGAATGGTGCGGGAAGCACTACCTCGTTCTAGTCGACTCCTTTTCTAATTGGTTTCAGCTAGACCAACTGACCTCCCTCACATCGGAGATGGTCATCCAGAAGCTGAAAAGACACTTCTCTACCTTTGGCGCAATCCCGTCAGCCTGAGAACTGACAACAACGATCGGCAGTTCACCAGCCGCATGTTCAAGCTTTTCGCAGACCAATGAAACCTTCCAAGCACATCACGAGCAGTCCCGAGTATCCACAGAGTAATGGACTCGCTGAACGCACTGTCAGAAGCGGCAAACACTTGCTGGAGCGAGCACAGATTTCAAAGTCAGACGTTTATCTCGATCTCCTGAATCTCAGAAACGTTGCCAGGGACGGAACCCTGGGATCGCCGGCACAGCGACTGATGTCGAGATTGACGAGGCCTCGGGTACCCATCGCACAACAGCAACTGGTTCCTCAGGTGCTGAAGCCTGCCACTGTCCAGAAACGTCTAAATGAGAAGCACGACATCCAGAAAAGATGTCGTGCTTCTCTTGTCATACGACAGTTCCAGCAGACCACTCAGGCCTTTACTTCCGGGTCAGGTCATCCTACTACGAACTTCAACTGGACATTCCCATCTGGGCACTGTTGTCAACCCGACTGAATAGCCACGGTCTTACCTGGTAGACTGTGAGGGAGCGGTATACTGGGGAAGTAAACAACACCTGCTTGCTGTGAGGGAGCCTCAACCACCGCCTGCTGGTCCCTATGCTCCACTGTTCCAGTTCCAGCCACCTCTTGCAATGTCTCCCACCCGTCCTCGCATGCCTTTCACCCCTCCACGTCCCGCCGGTCTTCACTAACCACGGGGCTTCACCCACCGCATGTTTCCCCTTTCGGTCACCACAAGCCTCCACCGTGTCATTCTCGCCTCTAGGCTCTCCATCTCATCTTTCAGGTGAGGAGGGGGAGGGTTTGGTCCGCACGCACACGGGCCATATTAGTAGACCACCAGACAGATATGATGAGTATGTTTAACCCCATGGCATGGGTGCTCTTCCACACTTAATCTTTAGGGGGAAGGATGTAGATTGATGTTGCATGTTAACCAATCACACTCCAGCCAGCATCTCTAACACCACCCCACTGTAATACTTATACTAACACTTGTTTCCCAGCACGGACAGTTGGAGCAGCCAGGATGTACTGACAACTAATCATCCTTCATGCTGTTAAGTTTCAGTGCTGATTAAAGATATATTTGAATCACGTACTGAGTCTGGAGGTCATTTACAAGCTTAATAGGTGGAGTTGAGAAATAAGGGGTGATCATCTTGAATGATAAGGGAAATTGAGGCTTTGGTCAAAAGTAGGAAGGAGGCTTGGGATAGGTATGGGCAGCAGGGATCAAGGGTTTCCCTGGAGGACTAAGGAGCAAACTGAAAAAAAGGAATGCAGAAGGGCAAAAAGGGGCCAGGAGGTAGCTCCGGCACATAGCATTAAAGATAATCCCAAGAGATTTTATAAGCACATAAAGGGAAAAAGGGTAACCAGAGAGAGAGCTCAGGAATCGAAGCGATCAATTCTGTGTGGAGCCACAGGGGATGGGCAAGGTCCTCAATGAAAGTTTCTCCTCTGTTTTTACTGTGGAGAAAGACAGGAGGACTGAGGAACTTGGGGCAGTCAGTATTACGGTCGAAGAGGTGCTGAAGGTCCAAACGCATATGAAGGTAAATAAATCACCTGGACCGGATCACATTTATCCAAGGACACTGTAGGAAACTAGAGAGGAGATTGCGGGAGTCTTAGTTGAAATTTACGAGTTGTCATTAAATACAGGCGAGATGCCGGAAGAGTTCTGAAGCTTGGCAAAGGGGAACTTCAGTCACAATTCCACCATTTGTGGAAGAGGAGGACGTGGCAGGACATCTTAATCAAGACCTTCTTCAAGAAAATAAATAAAACTGTACATCATGGAAGTATGACATATACACAGTATGTAGGTTGTAACATATCTGATTGGTTGCATGCATAAGCCAATCTATAAAAAACATTTATGTTATCTATACAGGAGACTCCCTGCTAATTATCACAAGGAATGTCGTCACCTGCTCCCAGTGGCTGAGAAGCTGCTCCCTGAATCATAGTATTCAGGGGAGCAACGGACATGACCTTTACCAGAATTCAAATGAAATGCAAAGAGCAGTATCAATCACCACAAATTAGTATTATTTTCTCAGCAAAATCTTGCAGCCCATTCAAACATATTCAGTTCATACAGGGATTGGTGAATAGGTGTGGATATGATGTTTCCCCTAGCTAGGTATTTTAGCACTGGTTGCTACAGTCTGAAAATAAAGTGTTGGCTGTTTAGTACGTAAATGAAGATGGACAGAAAATGTATTCACCCGGGTAGCAGTGAATGGCAGAGCTGAATATAGAAACATAGAAAAATAGGTGCAGGAATAGGCCATTCGGCCCTTCGAGCCAGCACCGTCATTCAATATGATCATGGCTGATCTTCTAAAATCAGTACCCATTTCTGCTTTTTCCCCATATCCCTTGATTCTAAATTGTTGATAGATTTTAAGCAAATCAAAAGAATATTGACCCAGTGCATTGCAGCAAAGTGCGAGAGAAGATCAGCCACATTCTTATTGAACACTGAAGCAGGCATGAGGGGCCAAATCACCTACTGTGCTTTCTTTCCTTATCTTCACATGTTATGTTCAATTGAGAGGGAGAATCCTTTTCAAATTTCACAGCCTGCAGAAATTCATCTTTGTTTTACATTTGCTACATGATTCAATGCAGGCTGTGATTTTAACCAATTGATTCACCACAGACTCAGTGCAGGCATCATTAACCCAACACTTATCTCACTCATCCTCACCTCCAACAAGCATCTTGCTGGAGTGGAACTAATCTACAGGACAAATTGGAAACTGCTTTGCCTCTACTTCAGAAGCAAGGTCACCCCCAATTCAGTCACCTGCCTGCAGTTAGCAGGTGATGCCTGTGTCCACACGTTTTGGAGGATGTGCTTAAATCATTCCTGATGTATTCACAAAAACGTATATAAAAAAGGCCATCATGCTTAACATTTCAAAAAAAGTTATTTTACCAACTGCTGCACGACACACCACCTAACATCACCTAACATTATCATCTACAATGGGACCCCGTAAAATATACAATGTATCCCATATCTCAGGAACCACCTCTCAATAGAGGCATTTGTTGGTCAAATTTACCTTCACTGCACAAATATGAACTGTAGACAACTGTGGAGGAGAGTTTTTTTTAAAGATCTAGCTTATTCAACCTTTCCTCATAAGACAACCCGGTCATTTTGGCTATTTGTCAAGGAAACCTTCCCTGAATTACTTTCAGTTTATTAACATCCTACATTAAATAAGGACATCAATTCTCTACGCAGTATATGTGGTCTCACCAATTTGACAATTAAAGTATAACCATCACAATTTTTATACAATTCCCTACCAATAAAAAATGAACAGACTTGTAGCTTTCCTAATGATTTCTGTACCTGTATTGCATATTTTTGCAAATTAGTAAGTGGTACGCATCACAGAACTCAGCAATCTCTCACCATTTAGAAAATATGTATTTTTCCTTTTCCTGCCAAAAATGAACAATATCATATTTTCTCACATTATACTCCATAGTTCGATCTTTCTCAGTTTATTTAATATATTTATATCCCATTGTATCCTCTTCACAAGTTACATCTCCTCCTCACTAACCAGCACAAAAGTGCTCCTCAAGGTTGTGTGCTTAGCCCCCTACTCTACTCTCTTTACTTTCATGGCTATGAGCCGCTCCAAAGCAATCTACAAATTTGCTGACGACATCACTGTTGTTGGTCGGATCATGGGTGATGATGAGCCAATGTACAGGAGAGAGATACAACACCAGGTTGAGTGATGTCACAACAACAACCTATTACTCAATGTCAACAAAATGTTCAGGTTTATGTTTATTATTGTCACGTGTACTGAAATACAGTTTGGCAGGCTACCCAAACAGATCAGATATACAATACATACAAACTCAAGTACAATAAATAGAGCAAAGGGGGAAGATGCAGAGTGCAGGATATAGTTCTCAGCGTTGTAGTGCATCCGTTCAGCAGACAAAGCCCAATGTCCTCAATGGGGAAGAGGTGAATTGAGCAATGCCCTTAGTTTATGGAAGGATTGAAAGATAGAGCATGGAAACAGGTCCTTCAGCCCACCAAGTCTATGCCGACCATTGATCACCTATTCACACAAGTTCATCCCACTTTTGCATCCATTCCCTGCACACCAGGGCCAATTTACAGAGGCCAATTACCCTGCAAACCTGCACATCTTTTTCTATTGACAGTTGTTAAAATAATTTATGTATTAGTTTATGTTTCTGAGTGTTGTCTTAGACTGCTTGTCTGTGGTGCTGATGCAAGCAAGCTTTTCTTTTTAGCTGTACCTCGCCGTACTTGAGCTTATGACAATAAACTCGACTCAACTTGACTACTTTCGTACCAATTTAGCTTAATTAGCAAACTTAACAACCAGGTAAATCACACCAGAGATGAGTACAATCAAACCTTATACAAGTACAACAGGTAGTGCAAAAGGGGAAAGGAAACAGTGTGTTTCCTTAATGTTACAGCCAAAGAGAAAGTGTAAATGAAAAAATTGCAAGGGCCACAACGAGATAGATTGGGAGATCATGACTGCTACCTTAGCTAGTATGAGTTCTGTTCCATACTCTGATAACAGAGTGGAAAAAGCTGTTCTGGAATCTTGTGGTTTGTGCTTTCAAGCTTTTGTATATTCTCCCCAACTGTAGAAGGGGGAAGGAATGAGTGGAGTATAACTGGTCCTTGACTATGTTGGCTGCTTTCTTGAGGCAACATTAAATGGAAATGGAGTAAATGGAGGTGGGAGGCCAGTTTGTGTGATGGGCTGGGCTACATCCACAACCCTCTGCAATTTCTTGTGGTCTTGGACAAGGAAGTTGCCAAACTAAGTTGTAATGCATTCCACTGTGTTTAGTACATATCTATAGTACATCTGTAGGAATTAGTAAGGCTCATTGGAGATATGCTGAATTTCATACTGAGGAAGTAGAAGTGTCGAGGGCATATTATCAAGGATATTTGACCAGGACAAATTGTTGATGATATTTATGCCAAGGAACGAAGCACACCACTATCTCCACCTCACCGCCAATGATGCAGACTGGAGCATGTACTCCCGAAGGCAATAACGAGCTCCTACTTTTTGCTGACACAGAGGGAGAAGTTGTTATCTTGGCACCATGGTATTAAGCTCTCTATCTCCTTCCTGTACTCCACCTTCATCCTTGTACATTTGGTGCCTTCATCCAAGTTATTTATATAATTTGTAAAATGTTGAGGCCTGTCATCACTCGTTGTGGCACACAACTTGTTACATCTTGTTAACAAGTCAAAGATCTATTCATGCCTACAGTTTCCGGTGTGTCAACTGATTTTCTATTCACATTAATTTATTACTTCCATGAGTTTTTATTTTCTGTGATAACTTCCGATGTTGTATCTCATCAAATGCCTCCTTTGTCCACTGCAAAATCTCTAACAAGTTGGTCAAACATGATTTTCATTTGCAATTCCATGTTTTGCCAGATTATCTTGAACTTTTCTTAAGAGCCCCGTCATAACATCTTTAAAGTTCACTTCTACTTTCTTATTGAATGATGTTAGGGGTTTTGAATAAAGAAGTTAAATTTGCTTTTTTCCGCTTCCAAACTGAACCAATTTTGGAACATTAAAACAGTGCGTTAATTATCTAACATCACCTCTTTAGAGACCTCGGATGAAATCCAGCAGGAATTGGAGATTTGGCAGTTCGCCGCTCCAACAATTTGTGCAGTCCAACCACACTGATTATTGTAATCTTCCTTAATTTCGCCTTCCCTTCCAACATAGCTATTTCTGGAACATCACTGACATCCTCAACAGTACAGATGGATGCAAAGTGACCATTTAATTAATTTATCATCCTCCTTCTTTCCCATTATTAATTCCCAGACCTGCCTTGTTTAGGACCAATGCTTACTTTGTAAACTCTTATTTTAGAACCACCAATAGTCTTATCATCTGTTTTTATAACACAATATTCACTGTGAGAGACCCTGCCAATTTTAGACTGTCCACTTTTCCCACACAGCAGCCTCGGGTCCCGGACTGACGTTTATCATGGGCTCAGTATTTATCAGGTATTGAAAGATCATTGTAAGGCTGGAGGTGATAGGGACGCATTTGGCCAAGGACGCGTATGAAAACAAAGGCGAGAATTTTAAAATATAGCAATGTTTAGCCAGGAGCCAAGGCAGATCAACAAGCGCAGGGGTGATGAGTGAATGCGAATGGGTGTAAATCAAGATTTAAAATTAAAATTTGTCAAATTAAAAACAAGTATGATGAAAGAGCCCAAATAGGTGTATAATGGAATTGCCCAGATTTGGAGTCATAGATTGTTAGTGATAGTGGATAAACAAGTCCTTTGGCCAAAATCATCCATGTTGACCAATATCTGAGCTAGTCCCATTTGCCTGTGTTTGGCCCATATGCTTCTAAACCTTTTCTATCCCTATACCTGTCCAAATGCCTGTTAAACATTGTAATTGTATGTTTTTACATGTTTATCTTTGTATGTTTTTAATTACTTGGCTAATAAATTAATTACAATTACAATTGTACCTGCCTCTTCAGCTTCCTCTGGCAACGCATTCTAAATACTCACCACCCTCTGTGTGTGGAAAAAGTAGTAAAGGGATAGATGAGCTTTTCTTCTTCCAAACAAACTCAATATTAACTTTGGTGACATTATTTACTGAGATCTATTCTAATTATGTATTCATTTTTTGGGGTATTGGTTTCATTAACAAGACAGTATTATCCTGTTTCAGATAATCATTATTGGGCACACTTGTGGTGAGAGTATCCATACTGCATACAAACAAGCATGGACTGCTTCATTTACTGAGGAGTTACAATTGAACATTGTAAACTCATTCACAAACCTTCCCACATCAGACATTCTGATGCAAGGAAACTTCATGATAAAGCAATTGAAGATGGTTGGGCCTAGTACATTCCTCTAAGGAATTCCTGCAGCAATATTCTGGAACTGAAATAAATGATCTCCAACAGTGATGTTCATCTTTGAGATGGTGGCACTTTCCGAGTAGATTATGATTTGTCTATACCTTTTGTGGGCAGAGCATATCTGGGCAATTTTCCACTTTGTTGGGTAGATGCCAAAGCTGGAATTGTACGGGAACAACTTGTGGAGAGGACTGGTTAGTTCTGAAGTGTGATCTTCAGTACTGTGGTTGGTATGTTATCTGGTCCTGTATCCTCAGCTGTTTTTCTTTATATTGAAGTGGCTGAAGACTGGCTTCTGTGATGATGGGATCTCAGGGTGAGGTTGAGATGGATTATCTACCTGACACTTATGGCTGAACATTGTTGTGAAAGTTACAGATCCATGTCTTTAGCACTGACATGCTCGGCCTCTGCACTGTTTGAGGAAGTGGATGTTCTTGGAGCTTCTTCCTTCTGTTCAGTTGTCTACCGCCATTGAAAACTAGGTGCAGGACTGCAAAGCTTGATCTGTTCCACATGTTCGTTCTGAGGCTATTCTATTGGACAGCAATGTGTCTCACACGAACAATAGAGGGGATCCGGGGTATGAAAACACTCAGTGGGCCTGTACTCGCTGGAGTTTAGAAGAATCAGGGGGGACCTAATTGAAACATACAGAATAATGAAAGGCTTAGATAGAGTGGATGTGGAGAGGATATTTCCACTGGTGGGAGAGTTTTAGACTAGAGTTCATAGCCTCAGAATTAAAGACGTTCCTTTAGAAAGGAGATGAGAAGGAATTTATTTAGTCAGGGGTTGATGAATCTGTGTGATTCTTTGCAACAGAAGGCTGTGGAAACCAAATCAATGGATATTTTTAAAGCAGAGATAGATAGATTCTTGATTAGTACAGGTGTCTGGGGTTATGGGGAGAAGGCAAGAGAATGGGGTTAGGAGGGAGAGTTAGATCAGCCATGAGTAAATGGTGGAGTAGACTTGATGGGCCAAAAGGCCTAGTCTGCTCCTATTGACCTTATGACCTTATGATTCTGCTCTGTAAGTTCACAAGGTTACTTCAACTTATGTTATTGGGGACAGATGCCATTGATAGACTGTTGAGGAGGAATGTGCAAAATCAACTGGACTGGAAACAACTTTGTCATGTCTCAATTCAATGCCTAGATCAGTGCTATTTGGTCCACCTGGTTTTGTCTACTATGTTTCAATATAGCAGTCATGAGACAACGGAGTGGCTTGTAAAGCCATTTCATAGAGTACATATAAGTCAATCTCATAAGACCATAAGACACAAGAGCAGAATTAGGCCTTTCAGTCCACCAAGTCTACTCCGCCATTCAATCATGGCTGATCTACGTTTTCCGTTTCAAGCCCATTCTCCTGTCTTCTCCCCATCACCATTGATGCCCTTCCTAATCAAGAACCTATCAATCTCCACCTTAAAAATACCCAATGGCTTGGCCGCCACAGCCGTCTGTGGCAATGAATTCCACAAATTCACCATCCTCTGGCTAAAGAAATGCCTCCTCGTCTCCATTCTGAGATTGGTAGCTCTGGAAATGCATATTGACCAAGAAGGGTAGATGACAGTTTTCCTCCCATGAAGGACATTTTGGTTGCATATTGATAGAAGGGTTAATCATAATGAAAATACAAGAACATTTGCAAGGAGAAAAAAAATGCCTTTCAGTACAGATACACAGCATGTACTGAATGATCTAACATGTGATAATGGCCCTTATTCCTAAATGCATTACATACTCAATGTGTAAAATCTGTCTGTGCAGGCATTTTGCGTTTAATAGTTTCTTGCTGTAATATGTTTTAAATACAAATTTACCTCAAACAATGTGACCCTAGATTCACTCTTGAAATGCAGACATGAGTAAACTATGTTAATATAAAAATGACTATTAAGTTAGATGGAATAGGAAACTCAGGTCATAATATTGGCGAATTACTTTACCACTTCAGTGAATCTTTTTGAGCTCACAGCAAACGATTTCACAGTTTTTGTCAGAAATGAGAGGATATTGGGCTCACATGAGCGCTTTAACCACATTTAATTTTATCATCTCTGAGACCAAACAATTTAGCCCTTTCCATTTTCTTTGGTTTTTTGACTTTATGTTGAAAGTGATTCAGAGGAAAGGGCTCATGGTGTGAACACAGATCACAGTTTGGCTTATTTGCATTGGAAATGCCTCCCTGAGGTACTGTGCTGTGAAAAACGAGTGAAAATACAGGTTAATAAACCTCTATTTCTGGCAAAGGCAACTGTCATTCATTTTTTGGTCCCATTATGCATTGCTTGTCAAATAAGCATTGAAGCTGACCCTTGAACTCAATCTGCATATGCTTATTGAGGCATAAATACCTATCATATCACAGTAAATTAAATTCAAATTTTAAAAAGCCTTCTATTTCACAATCTGTCAAACTTTATGTTATGTTTTATTCTAAGACTACTTTTAAGCATCCTGCTAAATTTCTCTCAGTATGGCTTCTAATTAACAGAAATAATTTATTTAGACGATGGACCCCTTTTATTAATACCCCTGATTAATTAGCTCTCGTCGTATGGCATTGCACCCTGCCATAGGGACCCCAAAATCAAAGTACTTTGTCCCTTGTCACTCCTGTTGAGATCAAAATTGCCATTCACTTCTGTTAGTAATGCTGCTGGCTGCTAAATTGTCCATTTCCACCATTAAACCCTGCATATAATGATTTTACTCATTTCTGGAAATAATTTTTTTGGACAAAATATTGAAAAGCTATGCACCCTGAAGCCTTTTAGAACTCTATTAATTCACTCCAAACAGAATTGCACCCACAAATGTGATTAAACAGCTTTTAAGTTACGATTATTATTGAAGTACGTTTCATTATTTTTTTCAAAAACAGATCATTTCCAAAGGTATCCATTGTCCCAATGAGTAAATGGATTTCAATGTTGACTTTTCCAACATTCATCTAGCAGCTAACAGTACTGAGAACAGGTTAACTAATCATTTACCTTGATAGTGACCTTGCTGGACACAACATGGCTGCCATATTCCCCTTCCCATCAATTATAAAGTGAATGGGAATGATTTGTTTTTCTATCTTTGAACCAGATTTAGTCTTTAGTATACGCTCCTAATGATTTTCAACACGACTAAGTATCTCCCCTCATTGTTACAGACGTCTTTCTGACGAATTTCAGTTATAGTGGACTGAGCGTTCACAGTAATCAACATAAAATTGATGCAGGAGTAGGCCATTCGGCCCTGTGAGCCAACACCGCCGTTCAATATGATCGTGGCTGATCATCCAAAATCAGTACCCCTTTCCTGCTTTCTCCCTATATCCTTTGATTCCGTTAGCCCTTGTAGCGGCAGATTTTTATATCTTTCAAGACATTAGTCCCTCAAGCCGCTAAATGGACAGCTAAATGGTTAAAGGGAATGTCTCCGTACACATGCAAGCTCACCATCAGAGACCTTCAGAGCTTCTTCCCAGATAAGTCTTCAAAAACACAGTCTTTTGATTAGTAAATTCTTTATTTTTGATGAAAAACATTAAGATGCATCCAAACTTCTTCCGACTCATTACTATAATCTTCATCGAACTCTAGCTTATCGCATTAAACATTAGAAAACTGCTCGTGTCTCCATTACACTTTGCATGGTCGAATGGTAAACCTTCTCCATGCTCGTTCCAAACTAAACTAAAAACTAAGCTTCTGCGCAAGGTACACAACCTAAAACACGCCCCAAAAAACGTCATAAATCCCACCCACAATGTAACGGGCAGTCTAAAATATAAAGGCTCATGGCATCATCAATGACATGCAAAACAAGCCAAATGGCCACTGCTTACTGGCCCCTAATTGTTATAACGAGTATATAATGAGGCAATTACTAATAAACATCAAAAAAGTAGCCATGAAGGCTTAACATATATCGAAAAGCAAAATATCAGGGAATAGAACCCCCGGTGGTTCCTCGTCGGGAAATTGAACCCCGGTCTCCCGCGTGACAAGCGGGAATACTAATCACTATACTAACGAGGAAAAAATAGCTTGCACTATATATCCGCAATCAGAATTCTTCATCGACTCTTCCATCTTCACTTTCGCCTTCTAGAAGCAAGCATAACTAGGTTATTAATCTTATTAAAACACTGGTTTTAGTTCAAAGTCGTACCGTGTGCACCAAACCCTTAAAATCAGGCATGATACCCAGTATATAGTCCAAACCGTAACAGTCCAAAGCTTTGATAGCATGAAACATCTTCCTCCATGTCCGATCAACTCATGAATGTGTTGTAACAGTAATGTTGAAGTGTGAAAATTCTTCAAAAAAGTAACAGGATCTTTAGCAATAAAGTTCACCTATCTCCTTCGCTCCTTAGATGCTGCTGCACCCGCTGAGTTTCTCCAGCCTTTTGTGTAACCCTCGATTCTCCAGCATCTGCAGTTCCTTCTTTAACAAGTTCACCATTCGGTTTGGTTTCGTTTCCAGATCATTAGCAGAGATTTCAAATCCCAGCTCGAGCTTTGGCCATTCTCTGTCTGGCTTACAGAGATGTTTTAGTTCATTGAGCCATCTCTTATCGCCTAAAAGGCGGTTCACTGTCAGTTCTCTGGAAACTTCATTTGCAGGATTTTCTTCTGTGTTAACATATTTCAGTTGTACAACATTAGTAACTCCCAATGCTCTTTCCATTGGCAGATCGTCTTTGTCCAAATCCAACTCTCTGGTTTCTTTGGCTCTATCTTCTAGTGGAATGCGTTTACAATTGTCGCTGATCCACTTGGACAGTGTGAATCCTCCCTTATTGCAAAGGGAAATCAGATGTTCTACTGGTAGAATTGCCTCCTGCTCAATAGACATGGATTTTAAGCAATCATCCTTGTAGAAATTATTCTTCAAAGAGATTCTTATTTCATGAAATTTAGTATTCTCATCAAACTTGCGTGTCAAAGTCTGGGTACGTTGCTCTGCCATACGACGATTATTCGGCAAACTAACACTTTCTTGTTTGAAAGGTAAGTCCACAAAATAGTGTCCATCAGTTTTCAATGAGTAGTTCATAATATCCATGAACTTCAACTCTTCATTCGACATGTCTTCAGATTCCTTGCTGGTACTTTCATTGAAGTCATGTTGGTATTGCTTCATCACTGGCCTTTCTAATTTATCAGTAGATATTTGATTAACAGCAATGGTAGGACAGTTCTTCTGATTCTCATTTTCATGGTTCCTTTTCAAGGAGCCATAGATAACCCATCCAAGTCGGTTCATAGCATACGATCCATCGCCTTGGCTCCTAACAATCTGTACAGGTTCCAATGCCTTCAAAACATTTGTTCCGATAAGTAAATCAACACTAGAATTTATTTCAGATATCATGACATCCTTCAGGTAAGGCCATTGTTTCAAGTCTTCATGTCTTGGTATATTTTGATGACCAACAGGCATGGTTCCATGTGTAAACACTTCAGATATTGGTATAAAATTATCTTCGTCCAAACTGGATATCTCCATACTCCGTAATGTAAAGATTCCTGCTCTCTTTATCTTTATTCACGGTACATAATCAAATCTTCATCTCTTCTCCTGTGATGTTCAGCCTTCTCGTCAGGTTTTCTCTACAAAAGGTAGTCGAACTTACGTGATCCAGAAAAGCATATGTTTGCTGTTCCTTACCTGTACTGGTCAGATAGAAAAATTACAAGCTTCAACCCCGGCCCCAATATGAGCAGTTACTTGAGGCGAGGTGACAGCACCACTAGTAGTTACCTTCTTCTTCTGTTCTTTTTGCTCTGGTTCATCTTCTTCTATTTGTTCGGGTAGCTCATCATCCGTTTGTTCCTGTTCTTCCTCTTCTTCCCAATGCTCTGGTAGCTCTTCTGCAGTGTGAAGTGCTTCAGGATGATATTGCCTGCACTTATAACAAATTATAGGACTCTTACAGTCTCTCACCATATGTCCTTTTTTCAAACATCCAAAACAGATTCCCTTCTCTTTCAAGAAATCCATCTTTTCTTCATTTTCTTTCACCTTGAATCTTCGACACCATCTTATGGTGTGACCAATTTCATCACATAACAAACAAAATACTATTTGCTTGCTAGTAGACACATTTCCCTTCATTCTATCTGTCTTTTCCACATGTCTGGTTGTGATAGCAAAACTACTTCTCCTAGGTTCTGATATTTCTTCAGTTTTGGTTAAGGTAGAACCTTTGTTAGTTAATCGGTTTGTAATCTTCAATAGTCCCGTGGTTTGGCTCTAACATGTACCGTACTTCCCTGTCCAAGAATTCCACCAGGTCTGGTAGCCTGGCTACTTGGTTCCTCTTATCCATTATTCCGCCTGCTTCGTCTCTCCACTTTTCTCTCAGTCCTCTGGGTAACTTGCTATTGCTGATTCTAGCATTACTTGGAAGATCCATTTCCTCCATGTGGCCGAGATTTCTCATCGAGCTGCAACAATCTCTCAGAAATATTGCATAATCACTCAATGCTTCCCCATCTTCCAGATTGATTTCTTTCCAAGCATGGGCCTTCTCCATGTATGTGTTAGCAATTCTCTGTTCATTCCCAAAACGTTCTTCAAGTAATCTTCTCGCCTTTTACAGCCATGTCTTCCTGGTTCCTTTTCACAACTTTCTTCAAGTACTTTAACACTTCCACGTGTACTTCACCAGAAATCGTAAGCGCTCCTGTTCATCCGTAACGTTTGTTTCTACCTCTTCTTCTAATGCCCTTACGAAAGCTTCATACTGCAAAGGATCTCCACCATATGTAGGAATTTCTACTGGTGGTAGAATGAGAGAGGTATTTTGTCGAGCTATGATCTCGTTGAATTCAGTTTGCCTGTTCAACAGTGCTAATAACCCACCCTGACAACTTTGGCTTGGCTCTAAACAGGCCTTTGTGACTCAAGTTGGCTTGCTCGAGCATGTGCACCAGGTCTCAGAAAAGTGTGGTCCGCTATTGGTTTGTCTCGAGCATCCACAGACGCTCCAATAGTAATTTGTCTTGATCTAGCACCCATTTGCTGAGATTAAGTTTTACCCATCTTATTCTGTTTCAATGGGTTTTTAAAGCCATGAAATCTGGTGGACCTCGATTGTGGAATTGATCCAACTGCTGACTCACTTCGAGCAATCTTTCTTCATAAAGCGGAGTTCATCACCTTCGATGTTCTAGCACTGCATCTTGACCCCTCACTTTCCAGTAACTCCCTCTTTGCTTTGGCCACTGCCATCTTTGTGTCTAGTTCCAGTTGTTCCTCTCGTCACCTCAGCTCTTCCTTCATCTCTTGTCTTCTTATCTTTTCTTCCTTTTCAGGATGGCAGGCAGTTACTAGTGGGGTACCGCAAGGCTCGGTGCTGGGACCCCAGCTATTTACAATATATATTAATGATTTGGACGAGGGAATTGAATGCAACATCTCCAAGTTTGCGGATGACACAAAGCTGGGGGGCAGTGTTAGCTGTGAGGAAGATGCTAGGAGCCTGCAAGGTGACTTGGACAGGTTGGGTGACTGGGCAAATGCATGGCAGATGCAGTATAATGTGGATAAATGTGAGGTTACCCACTTCGGTGGCAAAAACAGGAGGGTAGACTATTATCTGAATGGTGGCCGATTAGGATAAGGGGAGATGCAACGAGACCTGGGTGTCATGGTACACCAGTCATTGAAAGTAGGCATGCAGATACAGCAAGCAGTGAAGAAAAGCGAATGGTATGTTAGCATTCATAGCAAAAGGATTTGAGTATAGGAGCAGGGGGGTTCTACTGCAGTTGTACAGGGTCTTGGTGAGACCAGACCTGGAGTATTGCATACAGTTTTGGTCTCCAAATCTGAGGAAAGACATTCTTGCCATAGAGGGAGTACAGAGAAGGTTTACCAGACTGATTCCTGGGATGTCAGGACTTTCATATGAAGAAAGACTGGATAGACTCGGCTTGTACGCGCTAGAATCTAGAAGATTTAGGGGGGATCTCATAGAAACCTACAAAATTCTTAAGAGGTTGGACAGGCTAGATGCAGGAAGATTGTTCCCAATGTTGGGGAAGTCCAGAACAAGGGGTCACAGTTTAAGGATAAGGGGGGAGTCTTTTAGGACCGAGATGAGAAAAACATTTTTCACACAGAGAGTGGTGAATTTGTGGAATTCTCTGCCACAGAAGGTAGTTGAGGCCAGTTCATTGGCTGTATTTAAGAGGGAGTTAGATGTGGCCCTTGTGGCTAAGGGGATTAGGGGGTATGGAGACAAGGCAGGTATGGAATACTGAGTTGGATGATCAGCCATGATCATATTGAATGGCTGTGCAGGCTCGAAGGGCCGAATGGCCTCCTCCTGCACCTATTTTCTATGTTTCTATGTTTCTTCCGCTCAATTTCATTTAATCTTCATGACATCCGCTTCTATTGAGAGAGCAGGTAGCTCAGCATTAACTCCCAATCGAGCAGAAGCCCTTGATACCGAACTGGCTGAAGAACCAGATTTATGTCTTGATCCTCGTGGAGATACATTGGAGATACTATCTGCAAGTGCAATCTCATCTTCCATTCTGGCACCTTGTTGCTTCGCACTTCCAGCTACTAAGCTCCTAGGTTGTAGTATAATTTCAGATAACCACTCCTCTGCCTCCTTCATGAAACCATTGAATATCTTCTTCTTGTCTTCTTCCCATTGGGTGTGTCTTCTGCGTTCTTCCAGAGATGGCTGTGAACACAGCAGTACATCTTGTTTCTTGCCAACCTCCTGGCAGATGTTCAATAGGTGGCTCATATTAGATTTCACCTTGATCATGTTCTGTTCTGATTCAATTAATTTATTCTGTTTCTCAATTAATCTGATAATCTGTTTCCATAATTCGTTTCTGTGCTTCTCAGTTTCTTTCAAGTAAGCAGCATGTGAATTATCTGTTTCTTGTCGATACATGAGTTTTCTGTAGCTATCGATAGACTCGTTAGTTTGCTCCCATATTGAGTTTTCCTCTTTCTTAGTTTCTTTAAGTTGTCTAATTGGTCTTTCATCTCCACCTCGTGGTTCCTCTGGTGTAGCTCTTTCTTCATCTTCTGGATCCCTAATTTTAAAGAGGTCTTGGCAGATCGCCAAGTCTTTAAATTTAACGAACGGAGTTCTCTGCTGGTAGTTCTAATTTTGTTATGTCAACATTTCCATCAAAACCATAACAAACTGAGATTGTAGAGAACTTATCTCAAACTCTAGGTGCTTAAAGATGACGATAATTCGAAAGGAATGCGTGTTTATCAAAGGATTCAAAACAATCCAAGGTCGGTCTCGTTTCTCCAGACAGACTAGAAAAAACACCTTCTGGCTCTTCTAAAAATAAGCCTTTTAAAATTAAAGGTTGTAGCCTCAAATTCTAAGAAATATAATCAATTTTTACTCACAATTCTGTGATATGCCTTCAGATAAGTCTCGTTGCCGTCGATAGACCTCAATGCCTTCTCTGGCCGAGATCTATTTTCTTCTGATCCTCGACTAGAACTAGTCTTCTGGCCAAAAGCTCACCGAGATCTTAGCCAAATCTTCTGTCCCAATCTCTGGGACTCGTATTCACCCCTCTGACAGAGGTCTCCTTCAACTTAATCTTCTGTCCCACTCTCGAGCACTGGTATTTACCCCCCTGTCGGAAGTTCCCTTCGACTTAATGTAGCGGCAGATTTTTATATCGTTCAAGAGATTAGTCCCTCTAGCCGCTAAATGGACAGCATGGTTAAGGGGAATGTCTCCGTACGCATGAGAGCTCACCATCAGAGACCTTCAGAGCTTTCCAGATAAATCTTCAAAAACACAGTCTTTTGATTAGTAAATTCTTTATTGTTGATGAAAAACATTAAGATACATCCAAACGTTCTTCCGACTCGTTATTATAATCTTCATCGAACACCAGCTTATCGCATTAAATGTTAGAAAGCTGCTCGTGTCTCCGTTACACTTCGCATGGTCGAAGGGTAAACCTTCTCCATGCTCGTTCCAAACTAAACTAAAAACTAAGCTTCTTAGCAAGATACACAGCCCAAAACACACCCAAAAATACGTCATAAATCCCACCCACAATATAATGGGCAGTCTAAAATTTAAAGACACATGCCATCATCAATGACATGCAAAACAAGCCAAATTACCACTACAGCCCTAACTATATCTAACATATCAACAGTCTCTTTAAGAAAACAGGCTGTTAGTTACACGGTGGGAGGTAATTGAAATTATCAAACGATTGTTTCGATCAACACTTAACTGTATTAAACAATGCTACAAACAGCCTTTAGTATTTTTAGTTTGCATTAACAAAAATAATTTTTTAGCTGTTAAAGAGAACTTTGTACACTCAGCAGGTTAGGCAGCGTTTTTGGAAGGAGAGACGGAGTTAATTTTAAATATCAATGTCCTTTCACCCTAAGCAGTGGGCAGTTGGTCGTGGGAGTCTCACTTAGAGCGGGACAGGATGTCCTCGCCCCCACCACCCCAACGCCATGACCTCCCATTTTGCTCTCAATCTCTTAATGCAGGAACCAGCAGCAGGGGCAGTGGTTATTGGCATTACCCGGCTGTGCTGGACAGGGTCATCAGGGGCCGCTGCGCCTTCTGGGACCGTTGTGTTCCGTGTGGAACACACCGGTCCCACTGGGCTCTCAGTGATGGGGCTCCAGGATTCTGACCCCATGGGCAAAAACTCTTACTCGTTAATAGTGGACAAATCGGAATAACGGACACCATTCCCCTCCCCCCATGGTCCATTGTAACGAGGGTCATCTGTACTAGGAGGGGGTCATGGTTATTGGTTTCAATGTGCAGGAACGGATGGATATTTGATTGCTACCTAGTGGTGTTGCTGGAAAGGACACATGCTGGAAAGCTGAAATGGACACCCTCCATCCAAGCAATAAGCCTTCCAAAGTGAAGTTTCCGGGGCTCTCAGTATGAGTTAGCATCTTTATATAAGTTCGAAATCTGAAGGGACAAAATTATTTCTAACCAGCAGTCTTTATTCAAAAACTTAACAGGCATCATTTCATGGAGACACGGGACTGCAGATGCTGGAATCGTGAAAAAAAGACAAAGTGCTGGAGGCACTCAGTGGGTCAGGCAGCATCTATGAAGGGAAATGGGCAGAAGACATTTCGTCAGATAACATTTCATCAACAGTGTTGAACACCTATGCAAGTTAAAATGACAGACGCCTTCAATATGTCAGAGCTTCACCTCTCCTCGCACTTCCATGTGCACTGATAGGTCTCCATGTGAAAATGACATCCTTTCAAGATCTCTTTGTCACCAACAAACCATTTTCTTTCCCTTTTCGACTCCCACATAAGTTCTTTGCCCAGTACTTTTCTTTTACATATGCCTTCTGGCTAAACACTAATGAAATTTCTTTGCTTAATTTGATTCTGCTGATTCTTACAGTTATGACCTTCCTTTCCCAGGAGATGCATGATTGAACATTCCTTTACCTTATGGATGGGAGAAAACATTGGCTAGAAACTGGACAGATCATTTCCATAATTACAGAATTCAGTGTAATGACCTTATAGAACAATAAAACGTTCCCAACCTATTTCCATTTCAGAGACTGACATTCAAAAAAATTTCCATTTTATAATACGCAAGGAATCACAAGAAAACAAATTCACTTTCTCGTTCTTTGAAGAGGATACTATCCTATTATCCCGAGGTTAATTTTCTGAATAATAAAGGTTACAATTTAATATTTAGCATTTCTTTGTCTTTAATAGCTGGATTATTTACGATCTCAATGATTAGTTGACTGATTTAAGACAATCAGTTATAATGGTAGGTTTGAAGAGTGGGATCTAAGATGAGGTTTGGAATAATTAAAAAGATCACACAGTCCTTGCTTGAATGTAATTATTCCGTTATTTTATTGCATTCAAGAAATTGCTGAGGACAGTGAGGACTGAAGTGCGTTTGCCGGAATGTGAAAGCTCCGTTAGGTTGCTTCTCTTTTCTGTAAAAATGGACGGAACTTTATTTTAAAAGGTTGTAAACAAAATAGAGGATAATAATAAATTCCATGAAGCTCCCCTGAAGGCTATCTGCTGTGATACAGGGGTCCACAGAAAAGAAGCATTCAATTACGAGCACGTTTCAGACTCTCAGGTAGACCACGCACACGGGGACCGCAAGTGGCCTCAACGACCCCGGGTTACGGGTCAATAAAAACATCCTGGGTTCAATTCCTGGTCTTTATCCAGAAATTACGACTGAAATATGTGCACATGTGTATGAATATAAGACGAGGTCAGGATAAGTGTAATTTCAGGATAATCTGGTGATACCCATTTTTTGGGGGGGCTCAGTGATAAGGATTGGCCACTTGAGTCAGGTGGCTGCCAGTGCATGGAACATGACTCCAACTAAGATAGACTCAAAAAGCTGGAGTAACTCAGCGGGTCAGTCAGCATCTCTGGAGAAAAGGAATAGGTGATGTTTCGGATCTAGACCATTCTATTCCTTTTTGTGTCTATCTTCAGTTTAAACCAGCCTCTGCAGTTCCTTCCTACAGATTACTCCAGCTGAAAGTCTGTCTTCAGACTAAGAGGGTAAGGGGGAGATCTGTGTTAAAATTAACTCTACTTACCTAAAGCCAGTTAGAACTACCACAAAATATGCAATTGTTTGATTAAAAGTAACGGGAAAACTATAGCAGCTTGAAACGCAATCAAACAATGGAACAACTTCATTCTATCCATATCTAAGCAAAATAGAAGCTTTATTTTTCAAGTGGGTTAAGTAATTAAATACATTCATTATTTTATCTATTACGTGTTGTCAGTTGTACTGTGCATTTTGTTTGTTGCCTTACATTTATAATTGATTAATGTATTTAAAAAATAACTTTGAAAGTTATTGAAGACGATAAAGATACACTGTAGAACTGGTCCTTCGGAGTGGAAAGATTTTAGAGAAAGGTAACTTTTTCACACAATAGCTCGTGGGCATATGGAACTTGCTGCCAGAAGAACTAGTTCAGGCAGGTACAATAACAACATATAAAAGACATTGGACAGGTACATTGACAGGAAAGGTTTAGAGGGCCATTGGCAAAAGTCATGGGCAAATGGAAATAGCTTGGCTGAGGCATGTTGGCCAGCTGGATGAGTTTGAATGATGGGCCTGTTTCCGTCTCAATGCCAGAGAGTTGTTCAATTTCACTCCCCCCCCCGCCCGCTGCCAGCTTACACGGGATGGAAGGCTAGTTGACTTCAAGTTTAATGTTTAAATAATATTTACATCAGCAACCCAAAGTTACCTGCCGATGGGTATATGAACCACCCCAGCCCCTCTTCATTATGCTGCTGCTTCTCCCTCTGCAGACACCGGTTGGCCAGTTGAGTACTTCCAGGATTTTCAGTTCTTGTGTCTGGATTTGACATATTATCTAAATCGTCTACAAATATCATGCAGGACAGCATATGATCTGATAAATGAACTTGCCTGACTTTTTTTTTCACATGCAGTACAAGGTGATGCAAGAACACGAAGATCTGCCTCTGACCTATACAATGATATATTCACCAAAGTAAAAGGTTGCTATGACACAATAAATAGAAGAATGATACTGGGAATCATGATGTTCTAATGATTAATATGGGCTCCAATGTAACTCGGCAGTGAATTAAAAACTTGCACCTATCACTGGGTGTGAATGGTGATGGAATAACAGATAGTATATTGATGGTGAGGGTATAAATGATGCACAAGAGTGAATTTCAATATGAAATCCAATTAAGGAGTTCAAGTAGTTTATATTTAGAATAATATACTATAAATTACAAACTATGCATAAAGGACACCTTTCCTCACATTTCTATGTCCTTATAATTTTCCACATTTCCCACTTCTATCTGTAAGTTCGTTCCAAATTCTGATCATTCGTTGCGTGAAAAGGTGTTCCCTGAAATCAATCTTTAGTTTTTATTTTCCTATTTTGTAAATTGTTCCCTGCTTTCAGTTGAGATGTTAACACAATGCTCCATAAACTTTCTCAAGTGAAGGTAATTTTATCTAATTTGGTTATCCTGTATATGTATTCTTATATCCTGTATTCCTATTCTTGATTAAGGAGGGCTTCATAGGTTATGGCGGAATTGCCTCGATGGGCTGAATGGCCTAATTCTACTCCTCTGTCTTATGGTCTTAGGGTCTTACATACTTTAATATTCTTTTGCACTGCTCTAATTCTGCACTACAATCTTGCACCATTCTGCTGTTTTGCACTTGCCATATGTATTGATTATTGAATTTATCATTACTGTATATTGTAATATATTCCCCAAAACATATTATACTACTTAACATTCCCCGAAACATATTACATCGGTGTTATATAGTTATTTAGCGGAGCTTGTAATGCATAAATCAACAGCTGGATTTTCTAGACTACAACAGGGACCATATCTTCAAAGTACTTTCCTGGCCATACAGTACTGAAAGGGAAACATTATATAACTGCATATTCCTTTTTCCTATTTATTTTTCACTTGTGCGGATTAATTTTTCTAAGTTTCCTCCTACCACATATACTTTATAAAAGATCCTTCTCATTCGTATTTCACTCAAGGCTTAATGACTCACAGCTCTGAAACTCAGCTTCACTCTTACTTTCCTTCTGTGAATCCTTTCCAGATGCCTTAGATGCTGAGATTCAACCACACATCTTAGTGCTTGGATCACTTTGTTAATTGTTCCTTTGCAATTACTGGCCAGAATCACTAGAGAATCCATCAAAGCCAGATTACTTTCACACTCCCCCCCTATGCAGATCAGTGCTACTGATTAAACCAGGGAAAGTGTTAAGGTGTGCCATTTGATCTTTACCCTAATATAATTTGAAATGAGCAGGAAGATGCTGCCTGCAGCCAGTCTAGTTATCGGGGATTGCAGATGACATGAAGGTCTTGTTTTTAATATATTTTGAGTGAAAGAAGGAAAGAAGTAAAATTTAATAAGAAATTATTGAAATAGCAAAGAAAATTCAAAGTTTAGTCGCAGATTAAGATGAAGGATAGACATTCAAATATATTATTGCAACAAAACCTACCTTTATGTTAAAATATTGAGATTTTTCGTACTTTTGTACAATGCTTTATTCAATTAAGTTACTTTTTGCCTACAAAGATATGAGTTGGGTTTTCTCTGGGTGCTTCTGTTTCTACCCACACTCCAAAGACGTACAGGTTTGTAGGTTTGTAGGTTTGTAGGTTAATTGGCTACGGTAAAATTGTAAATTGTCCCTAGTGTGAGTAGGAAAGTGTCAGTGTGGGGGGATCACTGGTCAGTGTGGACTCGAAGGGCCGAATGGCCTGTTTCCGCCATGTATCTCGAAACTAAACTAAACTAAAGCTAAATCGAGCAATAGACTCAAGCAAGCAAAAGGTTTCAACCCTAAACTATGTTGAATTTCCTGATCTAAAATGTGGCTCTCTTAAATTATTTGAACAGAGCAGAGCTGAATAAGTAAATATTAACCAGTGTTCCCTCCGTCACTTCACTGATTATATATTAATTCCTCTCAAATGCGAATCAAAAATGTGCAGATGCTGGAAATCTGAAATAAAAGCTGAAAATGCTGGAAATACACAGTAGTTCACGCTGCATTTGGTGTAAGAGAAACACAGTTAATGTTTCAGAATGAAGACCATTTGTCACAACCATCAGTCTTTAACAGAGACACCCTCTCCACCCCCACCTACCTTTTCCACACTCCTTGCAGATTTATTTCAAAAAATTCTCTCCTTTTCAATTGTGACTAAGGGTCTTTGACCTGAAGCAGTAACATTGTTTCTCTTCCCACAACTGTGGCCTGACCTGCTGAACATTTCCAGCATTTTATGTTTTTATCCTCTAACACGTTTCCGGACATCGGGTTAGGAGACAACTATACTAAGCCATGATGCTCCTACGATCGTACACAAAAAGCTGGAGAAACTCAGCGGGTGCAGCAGCATCTGAGCGAAGGAGATAGGCAACATTTTGGGCCGAAACCCCTATGATCAACCAGCTTTCTCACATGTTGCGTAGGTTCTCTTTTGGTAAATGAACTCCTTGATGAGATTCCGTGGTTGCTAGCTACCATGAAGCAACCATACAGGCAAAGGGTGAAGAGAAGATTTGGAAAGGAAATTTGCTCTGAAAATTAACTTTGGGGGCAAATTACAAACCAGCAGAAATTTAAGAAAATATGGAAAAAAAGCAACAAGACCATATATTCTAAACATAATGATGACGAATTGTTTTTCCCTGTAAGACTTTCAGTAAAATGGCAAGACAAGCAACACCAAATCATTAATTTTCTGTCTCCAAGTTTCCTGTGATGAATAGATTTCCATATGTCCTGCAGAAGTTTATACAATTCATTAAATATCTTGTACATAGAAGAAAATGGATAAAATGCAAACGTGTTCCCGTCCATGGCCAGAGAACTCATCCGAGAGTTGTTTCTATATCAACATTTTAGAATTCAAACGCAAAGAATTTAGAGATTTGGAGGTACAGAGGAAGCCACATTATTTTCTCAATCAGTAATGGAGCAAGGACTAGATTCGTTAGAATATTCTAAATTCAACATTGATACATTCTTTATAAAAATAGGCTATGATTACAGAATGACAGGAAAACATTTAATTCAATAATAACTTGAGAAGAGACCAAGAATGCGCACAGAAAACAGTCTGTCTTAGCAATTAGGAAGCATTTGGTTCCAGTCAGATGATAAAAATAATACTAACATTATTGAGAACAGCTAATTCATCTTTGGGAGTTACTGCAAAATGTTTACATATTTAATGGTTTCATGTGTCAAGCTTCTGTAAAGAAATGTATTGTATGACAGGTAATTCTCATTCACATGTGCTACTGTATTCTGCTTTCATCCAGTTACCTTTAACCCTTTGATGACTGGACAAATTTGAAATGATTAGAACATATTTAATCTCATTCCCCTCCAGCACTTTACCCAAGGAATATTTCTCCTTTCCCCCATCACCAACAATATTTAAATAAACAGATTATTAAATCATTTATTTCATGGTTTTTTTTTGATGTATTGTTTGCTGTGTTTCTTCAGTGTAACAATGATGTACATATTGTTTGTGATATATTCAAATTTATGTTTATTTCATCATTATTAGGGTAAATAGACAGTAAAGATTTGTTGGTTATTCAACTCCCAGTTAGTATGCATGGTATTCACTTGAAAGATTTTAAGAGCATTGTGCATGCATCTGTCAGTCTATATTTACGTCTAAGGGCATAACCTTTCATGGATGTGTATGAAAGTCTGTTCATGTATATTTCTGTGTATATACCTGAAAACCTCAGTTAAATCAGGTAACCAGTTATTATAAAGTATATGATTAGCAGTTGTGGCCCATAGAGTGGAGTAACATGAAATTATACCATTGTAATTAAATATTAAGGTTCTTCTTGTTATGTTGAACCAAAAACTGTTTTAAAAAAAAGGACCGTTGTGACGATACTGACTTGAATGAATTAGTAATTGGGGAAATATCTAATTAACATCAGTAGTTATATCGTGATTAACCTAAGGAAGATGCAGCACATTTCCGTACGTTAATTTAAACCCTTTGCACTTCCAGGCTCAGTAACCTTTCTAAGTCATGGCTGGTAATGAAGTCATCTGGATTTGTCATTTAAACTAGAGAAACTTGATAAATACAACTTACAGTGTAGATCACATAATGAGTTGATCGCTGCTGGTAATGAGAGATTTAACATTTTGCTAGTGGTTTCCTCTTCTCATGCTCTTTCCACAGCACCTTTCTTACCCGCAACATGTGGGAATAAAATGAATGAGAAATATGTCAAGTTAGTCAACTTCTGTTCATTTCTTCCCACATGTACTGCTGACTTGGTCCACTCTTCTGAGAGCACAAGTGCCAATAAAAAGTGAAACTATTTCCAGTCTTTGATCTTTAACACACAGTAAGTATGAATAGGCAGAGGCCTTCTCACATCTAGATCCCATAAAACATTCTCATGATGTGCTTCACCTCACGTAATCATCTGTAGTTTTCAGATAATGTACAGAATATTTCTGTGTGTGTCAAAATAGCTGCACTTGAGAATGTTGAGAATTTGTTATCACTTATGAAAACTTTAATGAAATAGTGCGCCTTCTGTGGATGGGACGCTGTGTTCATTTCATTGAGCAATTCGTTATGCAGGATCTACCACAGATCAGAGTCCATGTGAAGTCCGTGAGGGGTTTTGTATGGATAGGAGGACTTATGTGGAGAGATTGGAAAGGCTCGGTTATTTTCCCTGGATCTGATAGAGGTATATAAAATTGTAAAAATAGATAGGGTAGATAGAATCTCTTTCTTTTGGTAGGAGTATATAAAATAAGAAGGCATCGGTTAAGGTAAGTGGGTGATATCTGAAATAAGCTACTAGAGAAAATGGTGGAATCAGATACAATCACTATGTTTAAGGGAGGGGGAAATTGCAACCTTCACGAATGCAATCGACCTGGTGTGCACAAACAGAAGATCAAACAGAACAAGATGTCCTACAATTTTAGGCTGTGCATGCCATAGGCAAGAAGAAGACAACTATGTTTAAGAGGCATGTGGACTGGTACTTGATTACGTACGGCGTAGAAAGACACAGACTGAATGAGGGCAAATGGACAGTGCAGATGGAGTAAAATTTGAACCTTTGAACTTTTGAATTTGAACCTTTGAACCTTTGGAAATGTGTAGAAAGGCAAAAGGATAGGAATCGATGTGGTGGGCTGAAGGGCCCCCTTATATGAGGTAGTGATACTGGAGGTTTACCCATAGAACTGAAGTTCTGTGTAGAAAGTAAAGAAGAATACTGGAGGAATGAAACACTTCAGTTGATACATCAACTTCTAATTTTGCACATCTTTAGATGTTTTATTTTGACCTGTCCAGAATTGATGAGGGTTAATGCATTGATGTAAAGATTTGAGAGAGCTCAGTAATGGTTCTATTAACTCCCGGTTTCGAGGCTTTTCAGTGCTGCTGTGCTGATAAAGCCAGAGGGAGAGCCTCACACTTACACCCACAGAGATTGCTCTGATCTGTTGCAAATCCTGTTAAAATCTAATTACTTAGGAGAAGCAGCAAGGGAATATTTAATGAGCTCCAACAATTTTGTGAAAGAAGTTTTGTTTCAAGCTTAAGGCAAGCTGGTAGAGTGTGCTTTGATTGTGAGTCCATTGAACTACTCGATGTGAAGTTAACATTCGTCCTTTTGCATTGTATGTCTCTATTCAGGTTCAAAGTTGTAATCACATAATCACCCATTCTTCTGATTTGTGTTAACTAACTCATTACTCATTTCTGAGGAACTTAAACAAATAAAGAACTAGAATTTTATTTTCAATATTTAACTGAATAATTTATTTCAATTTTGTAACTGATAGCAAAGGAAAATATTGTGCACCATTTTTCATTAGGGCGGTATGATGGCACAGCGGTAGAGTTGCTGCCTTGCAGTGCCAGAGACCCAGGTTCGATCCTGACCGGGGTGCTGTCTGTACGGAGTTTGTACATAATGTAATGTCATGTAATGTCCTCTTCTTCTGCAAAACTACAGTTAATACTAGACTAAGTGGGACCCGTTGGGTCCCATGTTTACACGCTAGTGTGGGTGTTGTGGGCTGAAGGGACTGGTTTCCAGAGGGCTAGTATGGATATTGTGGGCCAAATGGATTCTTGGGGTGGCAGCACAGTCACTCAAGCCTGATGTGCTGGCAGCTCACTCATGGCTGGTGGGTTGGCAGTTGACTCACGGGTATTCCTTGAAATTCCATTTCAAGCAGGGTGCAAGGCCACCAAATTCAAAGTGCAGTTTCTTACCACTTCAAGCAGGGTGCAAGGCCACCAAATTCAAGTGCAGTTTCATACCACTTCAAGCAGGCGTGCAAGGCCACCAAATTCAAGTGCAGTTTCCGACCATTTCAAGCAGGGTGCAAGGCCACCAAATTCAAGTGCAGTTTCGTACCACTTCAAGCAGGGTGCAAGGCCACCAAATTCAAGTGCAGTTTCGTACCACTTCAAGCAGGGTGCAAGGCTACCAAATTGAAGTGCAGTTTCATACCACTTCAAGCAGGGTGCAAGGCCACCAAATTCATGTGCAGTTTCATTACCATTTCAAGCAGGGTTAAACCACCATGAAACCACCATAAAACCACACAAAACACCACATAAACACAACATTCACAGTTCAGTAGACATTGAGTGTGTTCAGTTGATTCACAGCTCAGACAGTCGTGACCGCTCTCTCCCCCATCATGCGGAGACTGAGCCACACCCACACTTCTGGTTTGTATAATCCCTCCCCCTCCCAGCCGGAAGGGGCGTGGTCTTCATGGCGTAATTGACAGGAGAGAGATTCTCAACATTTTATAAACACTAATAACACTTTTATTTTTCATTGATGGGAAAAATCCTCTGCACCTGATGAGCGGAGGGAGACTGGGTAAGATGGCCAAAAATCACAGCCGTAAGTGGTAGCGTTTTATCTAAAATCAATATACAGTGGAACCAGGAAGTTGTCAAGTTTAGACTTTTAATCATTTGCCATTTCAAACCAACCACCACCAACCATTTGCTGTGCTTTATTTCAAAGCAACCACCATCAACCATTTGTTAAAGAAGGAACTGCAGATGCTGGAAAATCAAGGGTACACGAAATGCTGGAGAAACTCAGCAGGTGCAACAGCATCGATCGAGCGAAGGAGATAGGCAACGTTTCGGGCCGAAACCCTTCTTCAGACTGAAGAAGTGTTTCTGCCCGAAAAGTTGCCTATCTCCTTCGCTCCATAGATGCTGCTGCACCCGCTGGGTTTCTCCAGCATTTTGTGTACCACCAACCATTTGCTGTGATTTTTTTCAAACCAACCACCACCTATCATTTGCTGTGCTTTATTTCAAACCAACCACCACCAACCATTTGCTGTGCTTTATTCCAAACCAACCACATTTTCATTTTCATTTTCAAACACATTAAGGGCACTCAAGATCAGTAAAACCACACTCACAGTTTAGTAGACATGTGTTCAGTGTTATTCACAGCTCAGACTGAGAGACGTGACCCTCTTGCTCCCCCATCTTGCAGAGACTGACTGAGGCACTCAACACTTCCGGGTTTTATAGTCCTTTCAGAAGGGGCGTGGCCTTCAGGAGAGAGAATCTCAAAATGTTTTAAACACTAATAACTCTTTTATTTTTCATCGATGGGAAAAATCCTCTTATCCTGCACAGCGGAGGGGGACTCTGAGGTAGATGGCCAAAAACCACAGCCGTAAGTGGCAGCAATTTTTCTAAAATCAATATACAGTACACCAGGAAGTGGTCAAGATAAGTAAGTAAGTAAGTAAGTTTATTGGCCAAGTATTCACATACAAGGAATTTGCCTTGGTGCTCCGCCCACAAGTAACAAGATCAGACTTTTAGTAATATAGATATCTTCTCAATAAAAATGCACACCCGATCCTGCTATCCCTGAAAATGATAATGCACATGCATGGGTAATGCATAGTTACTTTGTTCTCCAAAGTCCCTCAATGCGTTGCTCTCTCCCAAATCTCTATCCATCTTTCAAGCTTAGTTCTTTCCAATCAATTTTATTTTCCAGTTAAGAGTACTGATTAGCCCTAATCAATATTACTCCAGTACATACCTTTCTGAAAATTGCATCACAGGGTGGTCAGGATAGCTTATGGCATACAGGCCTGCATCTGCATTTATGCAGGAGCATTTATTATAGAAAATGGGATGCTGTTGTGCACGGCGTTGGTGAGACTGCACTTGCAGTATTGTGTTCCCCTTTGGTCACCCTGCGAGATGGAAAGATGCCATTAAGATGGAAAGAGTGTAGAAAATATTTAAGAGGATGTTGAAGAACTCCAGGAACTGACTTACAGGGAGAGGTTGAGCAGGCTGTGACTTGATTAATTGGAGGCAGGAGACTGAGGGGTGATCGTTTTGAGGTGCATAAAATCATGAGGGGCTTAGAGATGGTGAATGTCCACACTGCTTTTCCAGGTTTGGAGAAACAAGAACTAGAGGGCATAGCTTTAAGATCAGAGGGGATAGATTTAATAGGAACCAGAAGGGCAAAACTTTCACACAGGGGGTGGTGGGTATATGGAGGAACTGCCAGAGGAAGTGTTTGAGTCAGGTACTGTAATAACATTGAAATAAACCTTTGGACAAATATATGATTAGAAAAGGTTCATAGGAATATGTCAGTGGCCAAATATCTAGATTAGAAGATTTCCATGCTGTTTGACTCTAATGGCATTCTCTGTGATTGTGGCCATTGCCACATTCCCTCACATTCATCTCCATCTCCTGGCAATCTTTGCCCACAGAATTATCAACTAGTTCCCCCTCTCTTTATTTGCTTTTTTTTAATTTTGCAGTTTTCACTTACATATTGAAAAAATATGGAACCAGCAAAATGTATCCACTATCTTAGAATGCCACCATAAACTGTACAGTCAGGCTACTTGTCCAGTCGTAAGATTGTCCAGTACCAGAGTTTAATTTCCTTCTGCTAAAGATTGTAAAGAGCAAAACTACTGTCTTTGTCACCCATTACAAACACTCATATCCATCAATGATCACCACCATGGTCTGTTATTGATTGAACCAGAGTGTTCACAATTTCATTATCTAAACATTTCGGAACCTTAGGTTTTTTGTGCGCTTTTTTTTTGCACTGTTTATTTTTAAATTTTACTGTATGTAAAAATATTTGCTAATTATTTTATCTCCTGAGTACCGTGTTTGCAAGCCTGCTGTGTTACATCAAGTAACGATTTCATTGATCCGTTTCAGTACTAATGAAAATGAAAACACTCTTGACTCTTGAAATCTCCATCACAATGATACCATGCTTCCAACCCCTCGTAGGTCACAGTTCCAATGCCAATCGTCCCTGGTGTAAAGCTGAGGTCCCAGCCATGAGAGCCTCTCTGCTCTCTGCTGCACTTAATGGTAGATACAGCAGCAGAGTGGGCAGAAGGTGCAACTCACTTCTCTGCCTTTTGGCTAAGATCAAGTGTAGTATCTGTTCTTTTTTTAAAACTTTTTTTAATTAGAAGTAAGTACATAATAAAAACATTTTATTTGTCATACATTATTAATATTGTCAATATTATCAATTATTTAATAGCTCTACTTCTATATATATATATATTTTTTTTCTATAGATAGAAAATAATAGAGAGAAAAAACAAAAAAAAACAGACGGTATAATAAAAGAGAATGGAATAATTAACTGATAATACATCATTGGAGATCTGTTCATATATTATAAAAAGTAACTCTTCATCTAATCCTTAATTCGGGTTTCAGTCAGGTTCTCGTGCCGAACCAGTTTGCCCCTTCAGATAATCAATAAATGGAGTCCATATTCTGATAAAAAGTTCTTGTTTGTCCATTAAGACAAGTCTTATTCTTTCCAAATGTAGGGTCTCTGACATTTCCATAATCCACATTTTGATTGTGGGGGTTATAGGACCTTTCCAAAATTTTAATATTAATGTTTTCCCAATTATTATACTGTAGTTGATAAAGTTTATTTGGCTTATAGTAAATATTTGACTTTGTTCTAATATTCCCAATATTATTAGTTTTGAGTCGGGGTCCAATTGGGTGTTGACAACTTCCGAAGTTATCTTTAAAATTTCAGTCCAAAAATTATTATTTTTTATACAATTTACAAATGTATGCGTTAAGTTAGCCTCTAAGTGCTGACATTTTTCGCAGATAGGGGAGGTATATTTGGGGAAGTTCCATTTAATTTCATTTTTGAATAATGTAATCTATGTAATATTTTCAATTGTATTAAGGAGTGTCTAGCATTTAACGAACAATGATGTATATGTTGTAAGCTTTCGTCCCAAATATCTTGCATTATTGGTTGGCCTAGTTCATTTTCCCATGATTGCCTATATTTTTCCGTCGTAGGTGTCTCACTGTCTAATAGGATATTATAAATATAAGATATTAATTTTTCTGTATTATGGTGTTTATTCAAACATTCATCAAGCGTTTCTGGATCTCTATTTCTATAATCCTGTGTATTTGATTTAGCATAATCTCTAAATTGTGGATAATCTGAAATAGTCATTTGATTGAAGTCCATAAATTTGTTGTAACTCCTGAAATGAAAGGAATGTGGCTTTCCTATAGAGATGACCCATCTTTTTAATTCCGTGATTTTTCCATTGTAAAAAACCTTTATCCAACATTGAAGGTTTAAATGCAGGGTTGTTTACAATGGGAAGAAGTAGTGATAGATGATCCAAGTCTTTTTTAATTGTTTCCAAATTCGTATACCACTGTATATTATAGGGTTTTCACTATAGGTTTTTTTGTTTAATTTAGTGGTAGCAAATAAATTCGAACCAATTTCAAAGGGAAAACAGTCTTCCTTTTCCATTTTTAACCATTCTGGTTGCTAATATTTTTAACCAATCCAATTCTTCCAACCAGAAGTTCATATTTTTAATGTTAACTGCCCAGAAATAGAGCATGAAATTCGGTAAAGCTAAACCTCCATTTATTTTTGATTTACATAAATGCTTTTTGTTTATTCTGTGATTCTTATAATCCCAGATAAAATTAGTGACTATGGAGTCTACCTTTTAAAAAAAAGTTTTTGGAAGATATATCGGGATTGATTGAAAAAGGTACAATAATTGCGGAAGAAAAATCATTTTTATTGCATTAATTCTACCAAACATTGAGATAGGTAGTGTTTTCCAATATTGAATTGGTTATGCAATTAGTTCAATAAAGGTGGGAAGTTTAGTTTAAATAAAGAAGTATATGTCTTTGTTACATAAATTCCAAGATATTTAAATTTTTAATTCACTATTTTAAAGGGGGATTGTTGTAATATATGTGGATTGATTTCCATTATTGGCATGATTTCGCTTTTATTCCAATTAATTCTGTATCCCGAGAACGAGCCAAATTGAGTTATTAAATTTAATAGGTTTGGGATACTAAATTCAGGTTTTGTAATGTAGGTTAATACATCGTCTGCATATAAATAAATTTTATTCTCTGTGTTTTTAGTATTATACCCGCATATTTCAGGATGGGACCTATAACATTCTGCTAGTGGCTCAATTGCGAGTGCGAATAGTCACGGGGATAATGGGCATCCTTGTTTACAGCCTCTAGATAAATTAAATTTAGTTGATAACATTTGGTTTGTTGATATTAACCATATAACCATATAACCATATAACCATATAACATTTACAGCACGGAAACAGGCCCTCTCGGCCCTTCCAGTCCATGCCGACCATTTGTTTTCCCTGTTTGTTTCCGTGTTTTGTTTATATTCTAGCTGTTGGATTAGTATATAAGAATTTTACCCATGTACTAAACTTCTTGCCCAGTTGAATATTTTCCATGACCGAGAATAAATAGGGCCACTTCACCTGATCAAATGCTCTCTCAGCATCTAACAAAATAATTGCTAAACCTTCGTTAGTAATTCTCTTTGAGTATATAATATTGAATAATCGTCTCAGGTTATAGGAAGAGTAGAATTTTGGGATAAATCCTGTTTGGTCAGGGTGTATTAATTTATTAATCACTGTGCTTAATCTTTGTGCTAGGATTTTAGTTAATATTTTTTGATCAGTATTTAAGAGAGCTAAGCTCTATATGAACCTGGATCTTCCAGGTCCTTATCTGTTTTTGGTATGAGTGTTATTATAGATTCGTTTAGCGTTTCTGGTAATTTCTGTTGGATATAAATGTGTTCATACAGCGTCTGTAAACGTAGAGAGATCAGATCATAAATATTTTATAGAATTCAGAGCTTATACCGTCAGGGCCCAGGGCCTTGCCGTGTTTTGGAGATCTGATAGACTCTTCAATTTCTTTTACTGTTATTTCAGCACTAGTAATTCTCTATCTTTCAAATCTAACCCTTTAAGGTTACATTTTTGTAAGAATGCTTCCATTCCTGTCGAGTGATCTATCATTTTAGCTGTGTAGAGATTTTGATAAAGAGTAGAGATTTTGATAATATTGCAGAAATCTCTCATTGATATCCTTAGACTGTACTAGTGGTCCTCCCATTTCTGATCTAATTTTGTGAATTGTTTTTTCCCCGTCCAGTTTTTGAAGTAGGCGAGCTAATAGTTTTTGTGGTTTGTCGCCGAATTCAAAATGTAATTGTCTAGTATACTGATAAAGTTTTATAACTTGGTCTTAATATATTTTATTTAATTTATATTTCAATACTGCTATTTTATTATCTTTATCATAGTTGGTGCAGACGCATTTTCTATGTCTAGTTGTCTTATTTCCCTTTCCAGTGCCTGTTGTTTAACCCAATTCTCTTCATTGTGAAATGCTTGGGAGGAGATCATTGCTCCTCGGGCAAATGCTTTAAATGTTTCCCAGAGAAGGGAGGCAGACTTCCCAGGGTGATCATTGGTCTCAAAGAACATATTATTCAGTTTATTAAGATATTCCTGACATACTTTTTCCTTTAAGATTTGTGGATTAAGTCTCCAATGTGACTGTTTCTCTGTCCTTCCATTTAGTTTAATCATAAATGTTAAGGGTGCATGGTCCGAGATTATAATGTTATGATATTTCGAATTGTAAGTAAATGGGATAAGCTTGGAATCTACTAAAAAATAATCTATTCTTGAATATGTTTTATGTACCGAGGAGTAAAATGAATATTCTCGTCCGGTTTGGTTTTCAATTCTCCAGACATCCTTAATATTAGTAGTATCTATATATGCATTTAATAATTCACTTGACTGAGATTTTATTTTTTGTTGTCTTGATCATCTGTCTAAATAAGGGTCTAGTGTACCGTTTAAGTCCCCTCCAATTATTAAATTGTGTTGTGTAAGTTCCGGAATTGTGTTAAATATTTTCTTGAAAAACAAGGAACTCTCAAAATTTGGTCCATAAACATTGATAAGAATCACTTTTTTTGCATGTAATCACCTATTAATACAATATATCTACCATCATTGTCCGTTATAGTTGATATATGTTTAAAAGGTATCCCTTTACGGATTAGTATTGCAACACCTCTGGATTTATGCGAAAATGAGGAGTGATACTTTTTAGCCATCCATTTAGCTTTCAATATATGCTGTGCTTCCTTTTTTAAGGTGAGTTTCCTGAAGGAATATTATATCTGTTTTAAGTGATTTAAAATGTGCTAATACTTTACCTCTCTTGATTGGTTCGTTAATTCCCTTAACATTTCAGCTACAAAATGTGATTCCTTCACCCCCAATTTTCATATTCAAATCTTGCATCTTTTGTTTAGGGTGGTCTATAAAAGAGCAGATGGCTCAGCGCAACAAACCCGACATTACACCCGAACATCAGATAGATGAATTTTAAATCTCGTTGGTCTTTCTCCCGTACATATCTCCTTTGGTAAAACTTATAATTCCATTCAAACTTAAAATTATAATAGAGTATTATAACGGTATATAAAAGTAAAGTGGATAGGTATATGGACGGAAGGGAATGGAGGGGTATGGTCTGAGTGCAGGTAGATGGGACTAGGGGAAAACAAATGGTCGGCACGGACTGGAAGGGCCGAGAGGGCCTGTTTCCGTGCTGTAATTGTTATATGGTTATATGGTTATATAAAAAGAATGATAGGGTAGGTGGTTAGTAAACTGCAAAGAGAAAGAAAAAACTACATCTATAATTAGTGCAGTTAGTGATAGCCATACTAACATGGCTAGCCATCTACAGACTTCCGTAGCCTTTGAAAAATAAAAAAACTTTACTAGTTCCATGCTCTCTTTAAGATGAAATTTCAATAACAACATTTTACCGGGGAGGAGGAAAACATTTTAAGTTCCAAAGTATTCATAATCCATTAGTAAAAAATAAAAAGGCAACTATTTTCAAAATACAGTATAAGTCTCATATATATCTAACAGAGAGAACAGAAAGAAAAAAAAAAGTGAAATCTGCTTTAAATCCAACCGTACTTATAGTTTCCATTTTAACTAATTCCAAATAATGCAATTATAAGTAATTGGTAACAATTAGTAATAATTATTAGTAGTAACAAGCAATTATGATTAGTATTTGTTAGTTGTTAAATGATGTACTCGGCAACATTAAGAGTCACCTACAGGAAGAAGGAACACATCTTCGCTAACCATAAGGATGCATTGGATTTCGCCCAGAATATCGAGAATATGCCCGATGACTGAACATTACTCACAAAATACCTGACGTCACCGAACAATGTGACTTTGTAAAGATCTGATGGAACTTAAGCTGTTATACTTAAGGACAAATGAAATTGGACAAGGATTGTTAAGCAAGGTTTTCCCTATGGACATACCACATATTTACTATAAGTGTAGTATCTGTTCTTATCAGTCGAGGATGAGGATCGAGGATCTAAGACTGATCAAGATTGGAGGTCACGTTGGTGACCAGGAATCTGTCTGTTGCTGGCTTAGAGGTGGATCCATGCTGGTTGGGTAGCCAACCTAACATGTCATCCAGTCAGAATGGCGGCAGCAAATGGAGCGGGAGGACAGGTTATCCGCAATACCCTGCGAGTGAGCATGAAGGACCTCAGCGAGGGGACTTCCATCTCATTGGACCTGTTCGTCAGGAAGGTCTTACTGGAGGACTGCAAATTTGAGGCCAAGGACATCAGGACTTCCCAGGACCATCTCCAGGACTTCCCAGGTAACGTATACTTCGATGTCACTATCAGCTATCCAACGGGATGGCAGAAGCTGCTGCAAGACTTCCGGGAGAAGAGGAACAAAGCTCCGCTGTCGCTGCTGAAGGTGCAGCCGCTCTTCATCCTCCCCGTCCAGAATGAAGGGATGATCACGGTGCACATGTTTAACCCGCATGTGCCCCTCACCTTCCTTGCTCGTTATGTCGAGGGAGCAGGGAACTGTGTGGATGTGAAGGACTTGTTCGGGATCTGGACGAGCAAGTGGTAAGGTCATTAACTGGGTGAAAGATGCTCTTTGGTCTGCCCAAGCTTTGTTGATCTCCCAGTAGAGCAAATTGTCCGTTGGCGAATGTTGACGACTGGCCCACTGCAGACAGCAGGAGTACGTGCTGAGGGACGCACTGAAGCTCGGTGCAGCCAACGCCAAGGCTCTGTGGGGGAGGACCACAGTCTAGGGTTCGTCCGCTGCAGGACATGGGGGTCAGGGTGTGGTGGAGACACCCCTCAAAATTAAGGAAGGGGTTCCACACCAGTTAGCCACACGAGTGGCAAGGGAGGGGAGTTAAAACATTTGTGTAATTTGTGCAAACAGTATTGAATGTATGTATAGCCTCCGAGAATGTCCGAGAAGACCATATATTTTATATATTTATTTCTCCGATAAAGTATATTTTGAATTGTTTAAAAAGGTGCACCTCATCTCCACATTTTATCATGCACATTTGAGCAGATTTCCTGAAGTGTGAATGCCCAATAACTAGTAGTTTTCTTCAGAACTACCTGTTATTATCAGCGCGATTCAGTCCATTAGCCCAGAGTAATAAAAATGTTTATCTTGGTTAAGGTGATGATGAATTGTTGCATTTTGCAGCTGAACAGTGTGATTGAAAATGTAGATATTTGTGAACTTATTGAAACGATAAGTGTTTAATTAGCCATGGTGGTTGGAAAAGTAACAGTACATAAGAGTTATCTATCCCAGAAAAATGCTGTAGGGGGTTGTTGATCAGTGGTTTCTAAAACCATATTGTAAAGGAAGGTGGAGGCAAAAGTATTTACATTGGAGTAATGATAAAATCTGCGAGGGGGGACATTATACTAGCTTCTCAGAGCTATACCTGGAGGGAGGTAGAGTTATGTAACCAGGAGATGGGGATTGGAAAGGGACATAACGTTCAGTGGCACAATCTTCAGCAAAGGCCATCTGTAGCCCCGATACCCAAAGTCCCACAATGGCAGACAAGTCAATTTGGAAGGAAACACTGAAGAGATCTTTGAGGGTAACTCAGTCCATGAAGTGAGCACCCATGATCCCATCTACAACAGTCTATTCAGTCCAGCCCTGCCACAGTTATAATTGATAAGAAGTCGGAATAGTCACACACTAACTTAAAAACAATACCTTGGGTACAGACGGTATTCAGCTGTGGGCCAAAAAAATCAGTGCGGAAGTTCTTTGGTCACAGATGAGACGGACGGTGGTATTCAGTGGTTGAGGTGGAATTAGGGTTGTGCAGGATAGTTGTGGGAAAGTAGCTGTTACTCAACCTGGTGTTGTGGGACCAGGCTTCTGTACCACCTGCCTGATGATAGTAGTGAGAAGGAGGCTCGGCCCGAATGGTGGAATACCTTGATGATTTCTTGAGGCAGTGCCTTATGTAGATATTTTCTATGGAGGAGAGAGCTGTGCCCATGATGGACTGGGCTAAGATCACCACTCTCTACACCCTCTTGAGTTTCTGTTCATTAGATTTATCAAACCATGCCATGATGCACCTATAAAGGTTTGATGGAATATTTAGAGAAAATCCAAATTGCATTAAACTTCATGAAAGTAGAGGTGCCGTGTGCCTTCTTCATGCATGAAAGTTGTCAGTTCCCTTCATTTCAATGTTGTAAGTGGCATTGCCTCGGAAACCTACTACTTTATATGCCGTCTCAAAAACTGATGCCTTTTTTTTCATGACTAATCGCAACAAGTATTCCTGCAGTCAATACTTTCTTCCAAGGTTTTCATTGGTGTGGTACACATATTCAACAAAGGTCATCATTAGAAGTTTTATTGATGAGGTAATATTCGATTGGCTATCCAATTTTCTTCATTTGTGTTTTCAACACGTTGAAGTGAAAATAGATGACCTACTTTACACTATGAATAAACGATAAGGCCACTCCCTCCGCAACTCCCTTCCCTTCCCTCCAGCTCTACCCCTTTCCCGGGCACTTTCCCTTGCAACCGCAAGAAATGCTACACTTGTCCCTTCACCTCCCCCCTCCACTCCTTTCAGGGACCCAAGCAGTCCTTCCAGGTCCAACAGAGGTTCACCTGCACCTCCTCCAACCTCATCTACTGCATCCGCCATTGTTCGCCAAGCACCTCCGCTCGGTCCGCAATAACCAAGCTGACCTCCCGGTGGCTCAGCACTTCAACTCCCCCTCCCATTCCGTATCCGACCTCTCGGTCCTGGGCCTCCTCCACGGCCAGAGTGAGCAACACTGCAAGTTGGAGGAACAGCACCTCATATTCCGCTTGGGGAGTCTGCATCCTCTGGGCTTAAACATTTGAATTTTCTCGATTCTGTTAACCCTCGCTGTCTCCTCCCCTTCCCACCTCTCCCTCAGCCCTCGGGCCCTGGCATTCCCTCTCTCTCTCTCTCTCTCTCTCTATCTCTCTCTCTATCTCTCTCCCCCACCCTAGTCGCACTAGCTTCTCATTTTCACACCACAAACAGCTTACAATGGGTTGTTCCCTTTATCATCGATACTTTTTTGCATATCTTTAATTCATTGTTCTTTATCTCTCCACATCACCGTCTATATCTCTCGTTTCCCTGATCCCTGACCAGTCTGAAGAAGGGTCTCGACCCGAAACGTCGCCTATCTCCGTCACTCCTTAGATGCTGCTGCACCCGCTGAGTTTCTCCAGCCTTTTGTGTACCCTCGATTCTCCAGCATCTGCAGTTCCTTCTTTAACACATAGTTATCCCTGATCTACTTTACTGGTTCATTTTTCCTTGCCACTTGTAGATATGTCCTTTTATTTGTCTTCCCTGCCTCATCCAGAATGCTCTTTTAATTTTGAGATGACATAGTGGCATAGCAGGTTGTGGTGATGCCTCGCAGCTCTTGTGGTTCGGTTTTGATTCTTAAATCTGCTGGATCTGTATTAAATTTGCACATTCAACCGACGACTATGTAGATATCCACTGGTAATTCAAGTTTCCTCCTGTATCCCAAAGACATGTTGATGGGTAGTTTAGTTGGTTACTGTAATATAAGTGGGTAGAAGGAGAATCAGGCAGGTGTGGTCTGAGAGTGAAGTAAATTGGGGAAATGGAAACAAAGAAGGGTATGGGTTTACTCTGAGAGCCTGCATATATTTCATGGGCTGATTTCAGTGTTGTAAGAAAACTTCAAATGAGGACCCCAATTCAGGAAGTGCATAACTAATAGGCAAACTGGGATACAGAAGATTTGGATCCTGACTTCATATCATCACTGTCAAAGTGGGACAAAAATGCTGGAGAAACTCAAGGGGTGAGGCAGCATCTACGGAGCGAAGGAATAGGTGACGTTTCGGGTCGAGACCCTTCTTCAGACTGATGTGGGGGTGGGGGAGTGAGGGAAGAAGAAAGGAACAGTAGTGAGAAATCACTGTCAAAGTTTGCTTTTCTACAGGAGTCATTGAGCCCTTAATGTTTTCAGAATTGCACCTACTGCCCCACACACACTGCCAAAGGAGTGGCACCAGCTGCTATTGGTATTCACACCATGCAACTGCTCCTTTGATGGTGTTTGCAAAAGACAGTTACTTAAAATGTCTGTTGATTAATATAAACATGCAATACTGAACATCCATAATATCTCAGAGCCCCTCCATGCTTAAAATGATTGCTTAAAATGATTCATCAAATGAGCCCGAGTTGTGCTTGACTGCACCTTAGAAATCTGACTTGAAAACCTTAATAGCAATAAGGGGGAATCAAACACATGCTGCTCCTCCCGCTCAGCATTGTAGAAAGCACTGACATTGTTACAGATTGCATTGCAAATCTCCACAGGGCAGATTGATCCAGAAGCTGTTTGATTGAACCATGGAAAGGGGCGGCACGGGGTGGTGCAGTGGTCGAGTTGCTGCCTTACAGCGCTTGCAGCGCAGGAGACCCAGGTTCGATCCCGACTACAGGCGCTGTCTGTACGGAGATTGTACGTTCTCCCCGCGACCCGCGTGTGTTTTCTCCAAGATCTTTGGTTTCCTCCCACACTCCAAAGACGTATAGGTATTGTCCTTAGTGTGCGTAGGATAGTGTTAATAATGTGCAGGGATCGCTGGTCAGTGCAGCGCAGACCCGGTGGGCCGAAGGGCCTGTTTCTGCGCTGTATCTCTAAACTAAACAAAATAAACTAACCTGTTACGTATCAAGCAGTATAAGAGAGCAAAATGAGCCCCACTGTAAACTATCTGGTAGTGAAAATAAGAGACTGTAAAATCCAATTAGATTGAGGAAGGGCCTCAGAGTGCTGGACGTAAGGGCCTGTTCCACTGTACCAGCTAATTCAAGAGTTCTCCCGAGTTTCCCCTGATTCGAACTCGGAGAATTACGGTAATAGCCGCTCGTAGGTACTCGGGGCTCTCGTGGACATTTTTCAACATGTTGAAAAATCTTCACGAGTCTTCACGAGCTTACCACTTTTCCCGAGTACCTGCCGTTAGCGTTACGAGCCGCTAAGAGACGTCCCGAGCTCTGACGTACCAGCTACGTACATTCTACGTGCTTACCACGAGTTTGTCTTTTTTTTAAAAGCGGGAGAGCTCTTGAATTACCTCGTGCAGTGGGGCAGGCCCTTTAGATGGTCCTTGTTAACATTGACCATTTACATTATTTCAACACCAGTGATTGGAGTCTATCCATGGTAATGAACAATTTCACTGGACCGACCTCTGCCCCAGTGTGCATATTGTGCTGGTGTCTGCTTCAAGAAAAGGTGATTAACTTGATCATTGACTGAATGAGACTCCTACACAAATATGCTTAATCGCTTGCTACATATTGATGTTGCGTGCACTATTATGCGTTCCTAATCAATGAGACGAGTTGATGTAGTAATAAGTAAATCATATAATTCAAGATAATGATTAAGTTACTTCTGTAAACCCTCCCACTTCCAAACATTTCCAAAATGAAACAAATTCTATAAACTGATCCAGTTAGCCATTGTGAGACAAAAACGGAAAGTGCAGGAAATACTCAGATTGGGCAACAGTGGAGAAAGAGACAGAACTAACATTTCAGGTCAAGGACCCTACATCAAAAATGTAACTGTGCAGTGTACACGTGGCAATAAAGCACCATTGAAATGTAAAAGTGAGAAAACAAGTGTGCCACTATGGAGTGTGAACTTTAACGTTGGTTCAGCCAGTTGCAGTCTGAAGAGGGACTCAACACTATTCCTATTCCAATGCTGTCTGACCCGCTGAGTTACTCCAGCTTTTTGTATCTATCATCGGTTTGAACCAGCATCTGCAGTTCCTACCTGCACAGTATGAATTCCTTTCTGAAGTATCTTCTGATTTAAGAATTTCCTAAGGCTTGCAATTATATTCTTGATCTCATTAATTTGGGTCAGCACATAATCTTTGCATCAAACATCAACAAATTGCTATTTTCAATTATATTAATGTTATGCTACTTTATATTTGTTCCATACCACTTTATGCTTTACGTTATGGAATTCCTCAACCTTTCAAGCAAGGTCCCAACCTGAAATGTCACCTGGCCAGATCCTCCAGCGATGTTGCCTGACCCATTGAGTAACCCAACACTTTGTTTCTTTTTGAACGAGTTCACCAGGATAGAGTCTACATCCGAAGAAAGACACAAAAAGCTGGAGTAACAGCGGAAAAGGCAGCATCTCTAGAGAGAAGGAATGGGTGACGTTTCTTCAGACCAGCTTGAAGAAGGGTCTCGACCCGAAACATCATCCATTCTTTCTCTCCAGAGATGCTGCCTGTCCCGCTGAGTTATTCCAGCTTTTTGTGTCTATTTTTGGTTTAAACCAGCAAAAGGCACCAATGAAATGTAACACAAATTGTAAGAGCTGGAAATACTTAGCAGGCCAAGCAGCATTATTGGAGAGGGAAATAGAGAGTTAATATTTCAGGCTAATTAGATCTGAAAAAGAGTCTCGACCCGGAACCTCACCTATTCCTTTTCTCATGTGATGCTGCCTGTCCCACTGAGTTACTCCAGCATTTTGTGTCTATCTTCGATTTAAACGAGTATCTGCTGTTCCTTCCTACACACAAGATCTGTTCACTGTTTGAGAAGCATTATTAAAAATGCTTTGTGGGTGGTTGTCATTTTTCAATACTTCTATCAAAAATAACATTCCAAAGAAAGATGCATTTCCACATTGCTTGTTTAAGTGATTTTCTTTGCGGGTTTTGAATAATTTTAACCATGGTATTATTTAAGCACATGAACCAATATCGGTTTACCTAAAATAAAAGGAGGAAATATCACCCAACGTTCCTACTCCGAAACGCAGCTGCAGGGAATACATGAGCTGCACATGAGCTTATATGTTGGACAAAGACAGATAAGGGCTTGGCTGTAGCATCCTTTGTGGTGGGATAATCTATCAACAATTAAAATCCATGACTCCATTGATGAGATATTATAGAGAGATGTGCCTTCAAATCTGTACTTCAATAGGAATCACGTGCTGGAAAGTACATTTTGGCAATAGAATTAAATGGCCTTTCTGGCTTTGACTCCTTGTTTTACATCCTTCTCGATAGTCAGCTCTTACAATATAAATGTAAGTATTAAGCAATAGTGTCAAAGATATGTTTCTACCTCAGCATCCTGAGAAGATAATTGAAAGAATAGAAAATTAGAAAGAAACGAGACTCTTTGGTACTTTGAAAAAGCAATGCACAACAATGGTCATGTTACTCTTTTTACGTGACATGATTAAGATGTGGATCTATGGTGTTTTATTGTCACATGTACCGCAGGAGAATGAAGGGTGATTTTATAGAGGTGTACAAAACCATGATAGGAATAGGTCGGTTAAATGTCCAGAGTCTCTTGCCCAGAGCAGGGCAATCGAGAACCGGAGGACAATGGTTTACTGGTTCACTGCCAAGTTTTGTCTTACACTATTTGCCATGACCCAAGTATACTCGGGGGGTGGCACTGAACAGGTTAATAGAAACCTGAGAGACATGTGTAGATGGGACACATTTGTTGTCATGAGCATGTTGGGCCAAATAACCTGTTTCCATGCTGTATGACTATCACTATATATACCGAGGTACAGTGAATTTTTTTTTTGCATACAGTTCAGTAAATTAATACTATACATAAGCACTGTTCAAGTACAAAGTGCATGAAACTAGCCCACTGAGCCCATATAAAGAGTCGCCACGTTTGACACCATTTTCAAAATCCAAGCTGCAGCAAGTTGCTTCCATCCGAATCGTCACGTGAACTATTGTCCCTCTCCTCACCCTGCTACCCTTCAGTCTTTGTGCCCTGTGGGTGCCTCCCGTAACCGACATTGAGCACACAGAAGGTAAGACCCCGGATTCTCTTACCGAGCCTTGGTCCTTGCGACCACCACCATCGCTGACTCCTTCCACCTTCCTCTCCGGTTCCTGGGGAGAATAGGGTATGGGCTCAGCAGTTCCCTCTCCAGGCGGGTTTCCCGGTTCCTTGGCGGGTGAGCCAGGCCTGCCACGCGGCCCAATGGTATTTGTTTTTTTTTGTTTTTTTTTGTTAAATATTTTTATTGTAGAAACATATTGATGAAAAATACATTATTTTACATAATGTATTTTTGTGCCGGGTGGCCCAACGGTCCTTGAAATGAATGTTCATTTTAATTTTCTCTCTACCTCAAAAGCTGTCCTTGGTAAAGTCATTGGAAGAAAACACTTCATTTTACTTCTTACTCCTCACTTGCTGTTTCTTAACTTGGCGTTGTTATTGGTATTAGTTTATAATTGTTGCATGTTCCAAGATACAGTAAAAAAAACTGTTTTGCGCCCTCTCCAAGCAGATCATACCATGCAAGGTACGATAGGCTGAATGCACAGAAACCTTTACCCAGGTAGAGCAATACAGATCAGTCAGTGCAAAACTGAAAATAAAGAGTGCACAATATAATGCTCAGTTATTAGAACAACAGCTCCATATATTCCACATGGGTAGCTACAACTCAACGATATGAACAATGAATTCTCCAATTTCAATGCCCTCTATTCCCCTTATCTTTTGTTCCCTTCCGTGTCTCACCCCCCCCTTCCCCCACCCCCCATATATGCACTTATCTCTCCTACCACCCCCGCCATGCTATTCATTTTTGCTCCTCCTAATGCTCCGATCCGATCCTTACCAAATCTGTTCCCTCTTCCCTTTTTATCCTCCCTCTTTCCCCTCCACCCATATTCCTCCTTCTGGCTTTACATTTCACTCCTCCTCTTTAGTGTAGTTTATTTTAGTTTATCGTCACGTGCACTGAGGTACGGTGAAAAGCTATTTTTGTTGCCTGCTATACAGTCAGCGGAAAGACCAAACATGATTACAATCAATCCTTCCACAGTGTACAGACACAGAATGAAGGGAATGACGTTTAGTGCAAGATAAAATCCAGTAAAGTCAGATTAAAAAGGTTGTCTAGGGGTCCCCAATGAGGTAGATGGAGGTGAGGACAGCTCTCTCGTTGGTGATAAAATAGTTCAGTCTCAATCTTGGTTTTCTTTCCCAATCTGACACATCTTTGTCTCCTTTTCACCTTGAGCCTTTGTCACTTACTCTATGCATCTGCCCTCACCCCCCACCCCCCATCACAGCAGCATCCACCTATCACTTACATAGAAACATAGAAGATAGGTACAGGAGGAGGCCATTCGGCCCTTCGAGCCAGCACCGCCATTCATTGTGATCATGGCTGATCATCCGCAATCAATAACCCGTGCCTGCCTTCTCCCCATATCCCTTGACTCCACTAGCCCCCGGAGCTCTATCTAACTCTCTCTTAAATCCATCCAGTGATTTGGCCTCCACTGCCCTCTGTGGCAGGGAATTCCACAAATTCACAACTCTCTGGGTGAAAACGTTTTTTCTCACCTCAGTCTTAAATGGCCTCCCCTTTATTCTAAGACTGTGGCCCCTGTTTCTGGACTCGCCCAACATTGGGAACATCTTTCCTGCATCTAGCTTGTGCAATCCTTTTATAATGTTATATGTTTCTATAAGATTCCACCTCATCCTTCTAAACTCCAGTGAATACAAGACTAGTCTTTTCAATCTTTCCTCATATGACAGTCCCGCCATCCCAGGGATCAATCTCTTGAACCTACGCTGCACTGCCTCAATCACAAGGATGTCCTTCCTCAAATTAGGAGACCAAAACTATACACAATACTCCAGATGTGGTCTTACCAGAGCCCTATACAACTGCAGAAGAACCTCTTTACTCCTGTACTGAAATCCTCGTGTTATGAAGGCCAATATTCCATTAGCTTTCTTCACTGCCTGCTGTACCTGCACGTCAACTTTCAGTGATCAGTGTACAAGGACAACCAGGTCTCGCTGCACCTCCCCCTTACCTAACCTAACCCCATTGAGATAATAATCTGCCCGCTTGTTTTTGCCGCCAAAGTGGATAACCCACATTTATCTATATTATACTGCATCTGCCACGCATCTGCCCACTCACTCAACCTGTCCAGGTCCTCCTGCAACCTCCTAACATCCTCTACACAGTTCACACTGCCACCCAGCTTTGTGTCATCGGCAATCTTGCTAGTGTTGCTCCTAATTCCCTCTTCCAAATCATTAATATATGGTAAACAGTTGCGGCCCCAACACGGAGCCTTGCAGCACTCCACTCGCCAAGCTTTGCCTCCCTTTTCCAGATTTCTACCCCCTTCTTCATCAGTTTGAAGAAGGTAACCAACCTGAAAGGTCTTCAGTCCATCTCGCACCTCAGAAGCTGCCTGCCCAGCTGAGTCCCTCCAGCACATTGTTTTTGTCTCATAAATGAAACTGGGGATAGTCGTTTACATTTTAGTTCAGCAAAGGAAATAAAATTCTTATTATGATTATCTGACTATAATTGCAGACAATGAAATGGGAGAGAAAACACGAAGTAATTTACAAAGCTACTTGCCACACAATAGGAAGTGCTTAATTTGAGATGGCAATCTATGAAAGAGAAAATCTAGAGTGGTAACAAATGGAAAATAGTTTAAAATAGAAACTGTGAACAAGGTGGTGAATTCTATTAGCATATTCGTCTTTCACTGCTGCAATGTATTCTAATTCAGGCTAGACTGATGGTTTGAAACTCCTGGTTGCCGATGTTCCAAGGGAGACAAGGTTTGGATAGTTTGCAATTGATTTCAGTCCACTAACAGTTTGCTTAGAGCCATAGAGTCATAGAGTGCAGCATGGCCCTTCAGTCCAAATTATCCATGCTGACCAAGACATTGCCAAATGCTACCAACTGAACTACTGGAGCCAGTTGCCTCGTCTAAGCTAGTCCCACCTGTCCACATTTGGCCCATATCCTTCTAAACCTTTCCTATCTATATACCCGTCTAAGTGTCTTATAAATGCTGTTATGGTACGTACCTCAACTACCTCCTCTGGTTCCATATATCCACCACCCTCAGAGTGAAAAGGTTGCCCCTCTTACCTTTAACCTATATTGCACTACTGGGGTAAATGTTTCTTCCTATAGCATGGTGACCAAACGTGAACACAGTACCTCAAATGCGGCCTCAAAACGTCTTGTACAACTGTAACAGAAGGTGAGCAGCCAGACCTTTCTCTTCTGATGAATAACTAATAATCTCTGATGAAAGTACATTTGTGGTTGTCAGCTGTGGACAGGTCTGGGTTAGCATGTATTGCAGACCAATTCATGAGGTTTGGACAACATTCAGGCATAGGCGGTATATAGCAAATAACATGCAATGCATATAAGTGCCATTTAATTAAAATCTGTAAGTGATTCCAGTGACCTCACATTGATATTCATATTACTATTGATCATATTACTACAGCAGCAGTACAACGCCAATAACATTCAAGGAACTCGGCACAATTGAGGTCAGGGCCTCCCCAGTTCCCAAGTTACTTGTGCATACCCATCACCATTCTCCTGTAACTTGCCCCATCCTAATCTTCATCTGAATTTACTGCAACACAAGTTTACCAAGTGAGAACCCTTACCATCCTTGACATCAGTCCAGGCTGCAAGCTACTCTTGCCCAATGTCTGAACAAGATGCTATTTAACATTTGTCCTATCCCTAAATCTCTGTGACCAGGTGCTCTGGTTTCCTCCCACATCCCAAAGACGTGAGGGTTTGTAGGTTAATTGGCCTCTGTACATTGCCCTGAGTGTGTCTGGAGTGGGGTAACATAGAACTTGTGTGAATGGGTTGAAGGTCAGTGTGGACTCGGTGGGCTGAAGAGCCCATTAATGAATTAGAATGTATTAATGTTAGAAACGTGCCTTGTTTGATAGGAATTGTCAATTGGCAAGTTGTAAGAGTGTGTCTGGCTCCAGTAGTTCAGTTGGTAGCATTTGGCAATGTCTTCACTGACATTAACTTGCTGCATTTCACTTGGGGCACTTGAGACAACATTCCTGGTTTTGACCACAGAAATATTAACAATCTTTTGGATACATGTCTAGAGGTTGTCCTGGTATTTACAGGATATTATATCCCTTTGTTCTGCTGTAACTGTGACTTCTAGAGTAGCATTCAAAGGTCTGGCAACGTACTGTCTGCTGTGTTTCCCAAGTACACCGTTAGCAGCACCTGCCCCAGCCACAATGGACTTCTCCTTTAAGAGGTACAGGGTAGCTTTAAACAGTGCTAGTTAGCCTTAACTAGTACAAGCCATTCACAATTCTGATTCCCTGCTGATTTCTTCAGACAATCAACACCATTGTTAGCACTGGCTGGATACTGAAGTCATTAAGAGAGCAGACAGCATGAAGTTGGTGTACTATCTATAAAGCAGTCAATAGCCAGAAACACAGTCTTGTATCTGTTCTTGGAATGATCAGATTTATCCCCATTATACCTTCCCAAAATGCCTGAAGGCCACCTCATTCGAAAACATGAGTAAACATTAGGAATAAATGAAGTAATAGAGCATTGGTATTTTATTCATTGAGAACAAATTTTCAATTACCAAAAACAAAATCATATTGTTATTTTAAAAATTCTAAAATGTTCTTATTTGAATGAGTAAAAGAAACAGGAATATTCAACAAGTACCTCGGAGTCAAAGGGAAAACAGGAAAAAAAATCCTAAAACAAACCAGAAGCTGAGCAAATTAAGTCTCGCTGTAAGTGAGGACTGTGAAAATGTAAAAGGATTAACATATGTGGTAATGAGCTAATTAAATCCTGAGTTCTTTCATTGTAATGATTTTACAACACATCTTTAGTGTTACTGCTTCTAGATTCTTCCTGTAAATATTTTCTTAATTGCTAAAGAGACAATATGTGCCCTACTGTTCCTTTCATAACATTAGATTAAAATGAAGGCCAGTGTAAGGCTCCTAGAGACTACCAAGAATTTGAAATAAAACAGACACACCATTAGGAGAAACAATGGGATGGTCTGCCAGATAAATTATTAACTACCCACCCGACTAACCTCCCAAAAAACCCGACAGGGACAAAAGATCTGTGTCTGGTTTGATGGACTGAAGCAATACTATCACAAAACCCGACCAAAGTCAACATATCATAAAGTTCTTTGTTCTTGTAAAATGGTCTTTAATTTTTAACATAAACTTTCTACTTGGTATGCATAGGCTCAGGTAAGATTAAGGGACATGTATATAGTATGGTTTAATAGATTATCAGCTGGGTTTTGGAAAAAAAATGTCAAGATCTGTTTCTCTGATGGAGTAGTGTTTGATGTAAATTTAATTTGAAGTGATGTATGAAATGGCTTCGGGTGGTAGTGTGTGTTCCCTTCTGCTCACGGGAGAACTGAGGGTAGCAGCTGGACTAGGTCCCTCTCTCTGTACCCAACAGCAGATCCTAAGTAGGATTAATGAGGCGATCTGTTCACCAGTGATCACAAGGCGGTACGGTGAGTTTACTAGCAACAATGAGAACAGGAGGTACCGGTTTGCTTTTGGGTGCCAATTGTCAGAAACAACTTGCAGACTGGAAGAGGTCAGCAGTCTGCTTTTTAGCAGCAACAATTTTTTTTTAGCTTCTATTAGCCTCTGTGTTTAACTGAGCATTGAATGAATGCAAGGCTAATTCAGAATTCCCCCGTCATCATCATGATTTCCACTAAATGTGTATAATAAATGACTTGAAGATGAGCTGAGGCTGAATGAATAGTGAATGGCATTCATCAGCTGAGCGGATAGTCCAGATCCAATTATATGTATTCATTAAGTGATAATGATATCACGGTCTTTAACAAGAAGGAAAGATCGTAATTGAATAATAACAGTTGTACAATCCCAATGGAACTCGCTCTTCATCCCAGCACAGTGACCCTGGGGGACGGTCCTGGATTGATGGAATTCTATTTCCTTTTGATAGATTTATTATGAAGGCTGAGTGGACTCACTGCTCCAGTTTGTCACTCACAGTAATCAGCCTCACAAGGCCCAGAGCATTGGAGTCTTTTGTACCCAGTTGACACCGACAAGGTTAGGAGGGAGGATGACAGAACACCCAAAGCCCCCACGGAACACAAATAGAAGATATATATTATGCACAATACAGTGAATGGGGAGAAAAAAAAAAGAAGAAAGGGCCAGCTGAGCTCTATACAGGCACTGAATTTTAATCTATTAGAACACCACATATTTATTTCAGATGGGTATTTATCAAAGTGAAAAGATAAAGCCAGGCTTTCACTTTAGAGAATTTACAGGGTACAATGTTTAAACCAGCATCTGCAGTTCCTTCTTGCACACTCTGTTTACTTATCTCTTGTGGTGTTGCAAGTAAAAATTTCATTATTCCATTTCGGAACAAATGACAATAAAACACTACTGACTCCTGACTCTTGACTTGAGGTGAAAGAAATAGAAAATATTTTAAAACCATAAAACAGTAACCTCACTTCAGTCACGAATAACCAGGGTCCTGCAAACAGCAAGAGTATTATTCTATATTTTGGTATGAAGCAATCATTTATAAATTTCTCTATGTTTTCCTTCCTTGTTATACCTTCAATCTTCAGAGATATGCTCTTTGTTTATTAAGATGCAGCATGTTCACAGGGTGCTTTGATCAAGCAGCCACAGTTTATTCCTAGAACACAGGATAATCAGGTTTTGTGAAGGGGTGCAGGCATGAAAAGATGAGAATATATAGGGCCACAGTAAAACATGACAGGCCCCTTTATAATATCCGTGCACAGGTATACCTACCAGCAGGAGACCAGAGGAAGGGCTATTGCAAAATAGTTCTGGGAACTGAACTCTTTATTTAGTTTAGTTTACAGATATAATGCAGAAACAATTCCCTTCGGCCCACCGAGTCTGCGCCGACCAGCGATCACCACACACTAACACTATCGTACACACACTGGGGACAATTTACAATTTTACTGAAGCCAATCAACCTACAAACCTGTACATCTTTGGAGTTTGGGAGGAAACTGGAGCACCCGGAGTAAATCCTCGCAGGTCACGGGGAGAATGTACAAATCTCCGTACAGGCAGCAGCCGTGGTCAGGAGCAAACCTGATACTCTGGCGCTCACAGCAACTCTACCGCTGCGCCACCATGACACCAAAACTGATGGGATTGCGCTGCTCCAAGTCAGCTTGGACTTGACTGATCACAGCATTTCTCAGTGAAACAAAAACAAGGAAAATTGATATTGTTTAATACCTTTCATCTCACAGACAGGGGACACCAAAGGCAATTATCGTGCCCTAAATGCTATGGAGACTGCAGATGCTGGAAATAGAGCAAAAAAATCAAACAGTTGGAGGAACAGCGGGTCTGTCAGCGTTCGTGGAGGGAAATGGACAGACAACATTTCAGGCAGGGACTCTTCTTCAGGAGAGACGATAACTGGTGGAAAAAGATGAGGACAAAGATGGGAACAAGAATAGTACATAGTCTCCAGGGATCCTACCTGACCCACTGAATTGATCCAGTAGTTTGTGTCTATCTTTGGTAAATAGTCTACTTCATTTCAACAATGCAAAATGGTTACATCTGCAAAATGTCTGTGCAATATTTTCAATTTACCACTATTTTGGTAAATTATAGATAATTTAAAGGTACAATATAAAGCACTTTTAAAGTATTTAAACTAGTCTGGATGAGGGGGAGGGGGAAGGGGGATGGGAGGGGGGACGGGGAGGGGGGGGAGCAGTTAAACACAAATAGTAATATATCTGATGAGAAAGCTGAAGCAAATATAGAGTTAGGACAAGCCTTGAGTAGGCAGGCCAGGCAGGGTAGGCCAGGGAGCCCGAAAGGTCCAACAGGGTGAACCGCATTTACTTTAATCCTCACAAGTAAGGCAGTGGAACTCAGGGCAGAGATCGGCACATGAGATAGCAAAAGCATATCCAATGGAACATTGGTTGAGGAAAAGGAAGCTCAATGTTCTGTGGGACTGATGCTTCCAGCATCACAAAGGTGGAGGTATGCCATCACAGCAGTACTTAAAGATAACCCAGGAGAGAACACATAGTGAGGCCATATAGGTAGAACTTAGAAATAAAAAAGACGTGATCACTTTGATTCATAGGTTCATAAGTGATAGGAGCAGAATTAGGCCATTCGGCCGATCAATTCTAATCCGCCACTTAATCATAGCAGATCTAACTTTCCCTCTCAATGCCAATCCCCTGCCTTCTCCCCATAACACGTGACACTTGTACTAACCAAGAATCTATCAATCTCCGCCTTGAAAATATCCATTGACTTGGCCTCCACAGCCTTCTTTGGCAATGAATTCCACTGGTGAGATTAGACTATCCGCCCTACTAATAGTCAACAGGAATTGGAGGAGCATATATGCAGGGAAATCACTGATAAGTGTAGGAATAGGGAAGTTGCAATTGTAAGTGATTTAAACCTCTCTGGTATTGATCAGGACTGCGTTAGTGCTAAGGGATTAGTTGCAGCAGAATTAGTTAAGTGTGTCTACACGAGTTTTTTTAAATAATAAGCAGATGGCACTACCAGACAAGGGGCTGCACTTAACCTGCTCTTAAGAAAAGAGACTGGGCAAGTGGTTGATGCGTACGTCAATGGAGCAATGACCACAACTCTATTGGTTTCAAGATAATTCAATGAAAAAGATAGGGCTGGTCAAGTTGAAGTCCTAATTGGGGGAAGGGTAATTTCAATGGCGCCAGTGAGGAACTTTCAAAAGTTGATTGGGAAAGGCTCTTTGCAGGTCAATGGTCGACTGGAAGTAGGATACGTTAAAAATGAGAAATGAGTTCAGGGCCAGTTTGTTCCTGTTAGAGTGAAGGGTAAGGTTGGCAGGATTAGGGACCTTGGGTAACAAGGAACATTGAGGATCTGGTCAGGACCAAGGAGATATATGTCAAGGGCAGGCATCTGGAATCAAGTGAGTGTAAGGGATGTAGGAGTATATTTAAGAAGGAGATCATGAGGGGAAAATGGGTGGATGAGACTTCCCTTGCAAATAAAATAAAGGAGAATCCTAAAAGAGTCGATAGGTATATCGGCAAACGTAAAAGTAAAACGGCAACCAAGAAAAGATGAAGTGCCTTTAAGGATCAGTGTGGTTGTCCATGTGTGGGGCCGCAGGAGATGGGCAAGATCTTAAATGGAATCCCATTGAAACCTACCGGTTACTGAAAGGCCTCCGTAGAGTTGACGTGGGAAGGATGTTTCCAGTCTAGGACCAGAGAGCACAGCCTCAGAATGAAAGAACGTACCTTCAAAATATAGATGAGGAGGAATTTCTTTAGGCAGAGGGTGTTGAATTTGTGGAATTCATTGCCACAGAAGGCTGTGGAGGCTCGGACATTGGGTATTTTCAACGCAGAGGTCAATAGGTTCTTGATTAGGAAGGGTGTCAAACATTATGGGGAGAATGGGGTTGTGAGGGAAAAAATTGATCAGCCATGGAAAGTGAGGACAAGGGGGACTCTTCCTCTAGTTACGAGTGGGAGGATGGGGATGATTGCAAGAAGTAGGCCAATGTATAAAGTATATTAATTAGAGTTAATGCTGCCTTTCTAGCTTTCCTATCTTCATGTTCATCCACGTTACACTGCATTAGCTTACCTTTTGCCTCCCACTCTATCTAAGTGACTAGTGGGGTGCCGCAAGGCTCACTGCTGGGACCCCAGCTATTTACAATATATATTAATGATCTGGATGAGGGAATTGAATGCAACATCTCCAAGTTTGCGGATGACACGAAGCTGGGGGGCAGTGTTAGCTGTGAGGAGGATGCTAGGAAGCTGCAAGGTGACTTGGATAGCTTGGGTGAGTGGGCAAATGCATGGCAGATGCAGTATAATGTGGATAAATGTGAGGTTATCCACTTTGGTGGCAAAAACAGGAAAGTAGACTATTATCTGAATGGTGGCTGATTAGGGAAAGGAGAGATGCATAACCATAATGCAACAAGACCTGGGTGTCATGGTACACCAGTCATTGAAAGTAGGCATGTAGGTGCAGCAGGCTGTGAAGAAAGCGAATGGTATGTTAGCATTCATAGCAAAAGGATTTGAGTATAAGAGCAGGGAGGTTCTACTGCAGTTGTACAGGATCTTGGTGAAACCACACCTGGAGTATTGCGTACAGTTGTGGTCTCCTAATCTGAGGAAAGACATTCTTGCCATTGAGGGAGTACAGAGAAGGTTCACCAGACTGATTCCTGGGATGGCAGGACTTTCATATGAAGAAAGACTGGATAGACTCGGCTTGTACACACTAGAATTTAGAAGATTGAGGGGGGATCTTATAGAGACTTACAAAATTCTTAAGGGGTTGGACAGACTAGATGCAGGAAGATTGTTCCCGATGTTGGGGAAGTCCAGAACAAGGGGTCACAGTTTAAGGATAAGGGGGAAGTCTTTTAGGACTGAGATGAGAAAATTATTTTTCACACAGAGAGTGATGAATTTGTGGAATTCTCTGCCACAGAAGGTAGTTGAGGCCAGTTCATTGGCTATATTTAAGAGGGAGTTGGATTGGCCAGTTCATTGGCTATATTTAAGAGGGAGTGGCTAAAGAGATCAGGGGTATGGAGAGAAGGCAGGTACAGGATACTGAGTTGGATGATCAGCCATGATCATATTGAATGGCGGTGCAGGCTCGAAGGGCCGAATGGCCTACTCCTGCACCTATTTTCTATGTTTCTGTTACAAAATATATAATAGAGCACATCATATTTTGTGTAACAGCAGAGCATACAAAAGTTTAAAAGCATGTACGACTAGATTCAAGGAGAGCTTCTTCCTCGCTGTTATCAGACTCTTCAACATACAATAGACAGTAGACAATAGACAATAGGTGCAGGAGTAGGCCATTTCGGCCCTTCGAGCCAGCACCACCATTCAATGTGATCATGGCTGATCATCCCCAATCAGTACCCCGTTCCTGCCTTCTCCCCATATCCCCTGAATCCGCTATTTTTAAGAGCCCTATCTAGCTCTCTCTTGAAAGCATCCAGAGAACCTGCCTCCACCACCCTCTGAGGCAGAGAATTCCACAGACTCACCACTCTCTGTGAGAAAAAGTGTTTCCTTGTCTCCGTTCTAAATGGCTTACTCCTTATTCTTAAACTGTGGCACCTGGTTCTGGTCTCCACCAACATCGGGAACATGTTTCCTGCCTCTAGCGTGTTCAAGACCTTAACAATCTTAAATGTTCCAATGAGATATCCTCTCATCCTTCTAAACTCTAGAGTGTACATGCCCAGCTGCTCCATTCTCTCAGCATATGACAGTCCCGCCATCCCGGGAATTAACCTTGTAAACCTACGCTGCACTCCCTCAATAGCAAGAATGTCCTTCCTCAAATTCGGGGACCAAAACTGCACACAATACTCCAGGTGTGGTCTCACTAGGGCTCTGTACAACTGCAAAAGGACCTCTTTGCTCCTATACTTGACTCTTGTAATAAAGGCCAACATGCCAATTGCTTTCTTCACTGCCTGCTGTGCCTGCATGCTTACTTTCATAGACTGATGTACAAGGACCCCCAGATCCGGTTGTACTCCTCCTTTCCCAATTTGACGCCATTAAATAGCTCTGGAGTATCCCAGCAGGTGGGGCCAAACTCTCCAGTAGGCCCAGCTCACCGGCCGCAGACCAAGGTCCGCAGACTCCGAACTCGGCCCCGATACACCGGCATCGTTGGGACCTGTGTCGCCGAGAATGAGGAGTGACCCATGAGCAACCGCCAAAATCGAGGGGACAATCGACGAGCAAGGAGGGCCGTCATAAAATGAGGAGGGCTGTCAGAGAACGACGGGACTGACAGAGAGCCTCAGGTATGCAAGGAGAGTTGGAGAGTGAGCATTTTGGCGGTTGGGGGGGGGGGGGGGGGGGGGGGGGGGGGGGGGGGGGGGGGAGGGGGGTGGGCAGTCTGAGAACAACACCTGCTTTGGAAGGCAGAGGTGCTGCTGCCGATCAGTAGATCGGACTGTTCGGTGAACCTTTATAATTTCGTCAGCGCCAAATGTGGCGACAATTGTGTCCTGTGTAGGAAGGAACTGCAGATGCTGGTTTAAACCGAAGATAGACACAAAAAGCTGGAGTAACTCAGCAGGATAGGCAGCATCTCTGGAGAAAAGGAATGGGCGACATTTTGGGCCTCGACCCGAAACATCACTCATTCCTTCTCTCCAGACAATTGTGTACTGCCGAGGTGAGGCCTGCTATATGATTTTACCGGGTTGAGTGTGAAACAAAGCATTTCACTGTACCTAGGTACATGTGACAATAAAATATAATTGAATCATTGAATCATATGCTAAAGTCGTATTCCCAATCTTTCAACCTACCTCGTTGTAGGCCTTACACTTTCTTCTTATCTGCACTTTTTCTGTAGCTGTAATGCTATATTGCGTACTCTTGACCTCCTCTTTGCGTACCTGTTGTACTCATGCATTGTATGATCTGTCTGGATTCACATGTCAAACAAAGTTTTTCACAGTACCTTGGAACACGTGACGATAATAACGCATGACAATAACAAAGCAACAGTGAATGGGGCCAGCACCACCAACTATTGCAGGAAGAAGGAATCGTGACTGCTGCCAAGAAATCCATTCAGTCTGCCGCTGGTATGTTAAAGGAGCGGAATCTCTTTCAATTCCTAAGTGGAGCAGTCAAAATATCACTGCCACAAAGTGATGCGCATGCAGTCAATGACACTCAACTCAGCGGGAAAACTTGTAATACTAAAAAACCAGATGTTCTCACTGTCTACTGGTCTTTGATAAAAGAGAATGGAAAGTAGTTAAGTATCTTTGAATAGGGAGCCTCAGTGACCTCCCTAATAAAAGAGTGGATTGTGAATTGTAAAATGGTGGTAATATCTCCACCATAAACTCAGAAGAGGCCAGTTATTTTCCTGTGTATGTCCCACACCAACAAAAACATGTCTTTCCTGTTCCTATGATCTTAATTCAAAGGACAAACAATGATTTAATCATATTCATCTTCCAAAATCATGTCTCATATAAATGTTATTTTTTTAAACGCTCCCAAACTTAACCAAGGATAGTGCTTGCAATTTTCTTTCATATCCAATGCAACACAACAAACTTTGCTCTTTAAAAAAATCCTTCAATCTTTCAACTCTTATGGGATGTAGTATGGTGCTTGGAACCCCTCTCAACCGTTCTACCCACCTGAAACCCTCTCTCAATTAGACGTCCTATATTGGTTTGAGAACAAGGAGGCTTTAGAATTGGAGTAACTTATTTTACACCTGTGAAAAACCATATTTTTCACCACCTGTGATAACACTGCATAAATTGTATTACAACTTGTATCCCCGGGTTGTGAAACATGCCTGAAGGTTTTACAGCAAGTCACTGGGGTCTTGCAAGTAACTTTAGTTCTGATGCTGTACATTTTGGGTTTACAGTTCTGTCAGGCAAAACACACAAAACACAAAGGCTTATATATTCATCAATGGGTCACTGTTAGAACTAAAAATGAAAATCTATAATGAAGATGTGTCATTTCGGGTATGCAGTGGGGATCAGAAAAACAATCAGGAGAACAGAGGTGATTTGTTAAATATTTTACAAGGACATTACTAACACTACACTTCTTCCTTCCACTTGATGGTATAAATCCTATTAATATGATTTATAACTGAATCAGCATTATTCTTTTATTTACTGTGATCTAGCTTATAGAAATACAGGATTGTTATTAACAATATTTAAGAAAAAATGCAGCTTGTGACAGGATTTTGATATTTGAGAGTACTTCATGCAATATCCATACCGAGCATGATTACTTGGCTTGGAGGGTAAATCACTGATTTTTGTAAATTATTAAGTAAGACCTGTTATACTTATCATGAAATATCATACTAAGAATGAACGTAGTAAAGAAAAAATGAAAATGAATCAAGTGGAAGTGGTTAAATGATACCAACCTTTAGGTTCCAAAGCATGGGGAAAGTAGAAGGCAAGAAAGATGAGCAAGATTCGGAAGATTGAGGCGGCACGAAGGCGCAACGGTAGAGGTGTTGCCTTGCAGCGCCAGAGACCCAGGTTCAATCCCGATCACGGGTGCTGTCTGTATGGAGTTCGTACGTTCCTCCTCGTGACCTGCGTGGGTTTTCTCCAAGATCTTTGGTTTCCTCCCACACTCCAAAGACATACAGATTGGTAGGTTAATTGGCTTGGTATAAATGTAAATTATGCCATCAGGGAAAAGACTCTACATGAGTACAATCAAGTCATTCACAGTGCACAGATAAAAGATACAACAATCAATGCAGGATATAACTCTGAATAAAGACAGTTCAAAGATCTCCAAGGAGCGAGATGGGAGTTCAGGACCGCATTCTAGTTGATGGGAGGACCTTTCAGTTGCATGATAATAGTAGGGAAGAAACTGTTTCTGAAGCTTGAGGTGTGCGTTTTCAAACATCTATACCTCTTTCCTGATGGGAGAGGGGAAAAAAGGGAATGTCCTTGATTTTACTGGTGGCCTTGTCAAGCCAGTGTGAAGTGTAGATGGAATCAATGGAAGGGAGGCTGGTTTATGCGATAGTCCGGGCTACATCCACAACTCTCTGCAATTTCATGTGGTGTTGGTTGGAGCTGTTCCCAAACCAGGCTTTGATGTATCCTGATAAAATAAGAAACCTGAGCACCCAGAGGAAACCCATGTGGTCACTGGGAGAACGTGTAAACCCCACACAGACAGATCTCGAGGTCGGGATTGAACCCGGGTCCCTGGAGCTGCGAGGCAGCGACTCTACCATCTGTGCCACTGTGCTGCCCAGATTTATTCTGAAGTACAAAAATCTATAAAGACTAAAATACTACTTTAAATAACTTATTTCCGGGCCTTTAATCAGACTGCACCAAAGATTCTGAGTCTGAAGAAGGGTTTTGGCCCGAAACATTGCCTACTTCCTTCGCTCCATAGATGCTGCTGCACCCGCTGAGTTTCTCCAGCATTTTTGTGTACCTGCACCAAAGATTGTCATGGAGACCAGACCGCTGGAACCTCAACATGGTGGGATGCACATTTTCTCAATGTGGTTGTTAAAGAGTCTGATGGGAAATGAGTTAAGGCTCTCTAAACACAAATTCCAGTGAATTAGCTCCAAACGCCAGGTATTCTCTGAATTTACTCCGGAACAGCAATCTCACTAAGAGACGCCGTGAGGATACTTATTGAGAAATACAAGCTTCACATGGGCTACATACAGTGTGTGCTTCTCTGAGTGTGTGACTATTAACAATGGTTAAATGGCAGCTTCACTTCAAAGCGCCTTTATCAGCATCATAGAGGCCAAACGCAGGTCGCAGACACATCTTCACACCTCCCTCTGGACCATCCCATCATTAAACATCACGCTACTACCATACACTCAGGGACCGCATTTCCTTGGGAGATTTCCTTGGCCCTCCCGGCCCCTAAACATTCATGACCTGGAACCACACAGCCCGCTTCTACCTTATGCCAAAGATCCACAAGCATCACTGTGCAGGCAGAGCCATTGTCCCACCAAATGAATTCCTACCTTGATTCATTCTTCCTTGCCGATTCAGTCCCTTCCCAATTACATTGTGACACTTCAGCTGCCCTCCACTGCTGACAGTTTACAATTCTCAGGTCCTCACTGGTTCATGTTCACCATGGGTGGACAATCCTCCCGCACTTCAATCAGACATCTGGGACAGTCTTTGTTCTAGTTTTGCCCAAGATGCACTCCTCAGCTCCTTCTTCAGTACATCAATAACTGCATTGCTGCTGCATTCGACACACGTACAGATCTAAACAAACTCATCACATTTGCAGCCAATTTCTATCCTTTCATTTATCATGGCCATCTCTGATTCTTCATTTTCTGGTTTCTCTGCCTCCACCCAATACCCTACAAGCCCACATGAAACCACACTTATCTTGATTACACTTCCTCCCACTCTGCCTCTTGTAAGGACATTGTTCAATAATTCCAGTTTACTCCACCTCCATTGCATCTGTTCTGATGATGAGACACTCCATACAAGCCCTTTGAAATGGTTTCCTCCTTCCTTAACCATGGCTTCCTCTACATAACAAACAGAGCCTTTAACCACATCTATTTTCTGCATCATTGCTCTCACCCCAATCCTCCTGGACAGTGCAAGAGGAGCCCTCCCCTAGTCACTCTTCCGTCCCACCTGCCTCCAAATTCAATGAATCATCCTCCCCTATTCCTACATCCAGCAGGATTCCTCTACCAGGAACAAAGTCCACTCTCCTCCCCTTTCAGCATATCAAAGTGATCGCTCCCTTCACGATTCCCTGGTTGGCTCTCTTCCATTCCAGTTCACCTCTCCTTAGCAAATGGCATTTACCAAGCAACTACAGGAGATGCAGTACCTGTCCCTTCACCTCTTCCATTTCCACCATTCGGGAAGCCAAACAGTCCTTCCAGGTAAGGCGACGATTCTTTTGTGTTTCTTTCAACCTGGTGTGCTACATTCGGTGTTCATAATGTGGTCTCCTCAATACTGGGGAAACTAAACAAGAAGAGTCCCGACTCAACATCACCCATTCCTTCTTCGCCAGAGATGCTGCCTGTCCCGCTGAGTTTCTCCAGCTGTTTGTGTCTATCTTTTTTAAATTGGCTGCTTGTTTGCTGAACACCTGTGCCCAGTCAGCGGGAATGACACTGACCTTCCGTTTGGTTGTTGCGGTTTTTACTTGCCATCCCACTTCCACTCTGACCTCTCTGTTTGTGGCCTCCTACACTAATAAAACAAAGCTCAGCACAAGCTTAGCAAACATTTCATCTTTCACTTGCATCTCACAATAATACTCCAACTTTTGATAACTCTGTTTCTCCTTCTGTTTGCTTCTGGCCATTTTGCCTGCTTTCCTTCTTACCTTTTTCTTTCGTTTGTACCATCTGACCTGCAGACTAAGAAGCTCAATTGCCTCAAACAGTCCCATTATTCAATTCTGTCAGTGATATTCCCCTTGATCTCCATTGTTCTCCCTTGCCTGTCTGCTACTTAAGCTACTGACTTCTTTCTTGCTCTCTCAGTTCTGATGAATGATCCCAACCCAGAAATATTTCCATAGATGTTGTCTGATCTACAGACCTTTCATAAGTTCAGAGCACATAGGAGCAGAATAAGGCCATTCAGCCCATCGAGTCTGCTCCGCCATTTAATCATGGCTGGTCTATCTTTCCCACTCAACCCCATTCTCCTGCCTTCTCCCCATAACCTTTGACACACTAACTAATCAAGAACCTTTCCCAGCATGTTCTGTTTTTATTCCTTAACAGGAATGTGGAATGAATATACTAACCATCGCGACTAATTATCTAACCAATTCTCCCTTTGAGCACCATAGCACCTTGCAACATTTACTCAAACGTTGTAGATTTAGTGGAGATTTATTGTGCAGGTGGTTAGACTATAACTGACCTGAGAATATTTGATGGCTGATCTCTTGCTGGCCATGCACAGTTCACATACTTGAACATTTTTTTTGTGATTTATGGATCCAGAGCCTTAAAGGGAACAGAGTATTGGCAACATGAAGAGAGGAAGAACAAGGGAGAGAGTGATAGTGTTAATGGAGGGGGTTGATAGTCTCGGCCTTAATTAAAAGAGAAGAGGAAAAATGTACCAATTCTATATCCATAAAGGATTTGACAATTTCACAATTAAATAATTTTATTATGCTCTTTAGTTTATAAGTGGGGGTCAAGTGTTGTAATAGTACAGTGATCATACATGTTCTTTTGAAAGGAGTGCTATTGAGTACAAAGAACATATTCACCTTCTTTCAGGAAATACCTTGTTGTGAGTACAGCGAGGATCAAAGGAATAATTATATTTTACAGCCATCGTTGAGTTCCAGAGCCAGAGATTACCAGGATATTCCAGTCACTACACTGCAGGGCGACTGCGCTCACAGTGAACTATTAATCTGTTTCAAAATGCCATAACATTTTCAAAAAAAAAGACATCCGTGCTTTTTCAGTAATTAAAATGTCTATTTAAAGTTCATTATTTCCCACCGTTCTCAACCAAGAAAGGATTATTTAAAACGTATTCAAACTGATCTTTTTGAATAATTACTTTTTAGTCTCCATTTTTAGTACATAATGAAATAATAATCCATTAATTGACTACTTTCGGAACTAATTTATGATCTTGTAAGGACCAAAAGAAAATGATAATTTCATCAAAATTTTGCCACATGGAGCATTTGAGCAGACACAGAAAGAATAATCCTAATTAATATAGATGCTGTTCCCATTAGGTATTATCATCATCTATCTTGCATGAGGGAGAGTAAAAAAAGCTACTTAAGTGAGTTCAGATTTTGAAACCTCTAAATCTTTTTTGTGTGTCTGTAATAATCAATATCTATCTGCTGCCCCAATTACTTTTCCTCGGGGTTATGTGGTTGGGGGGGGGGGGGGGGGGGGGGGCTTGCGGGGGAAGGAAGGCACCATTTGTACTGACAAGAAGAGTGTTCTTAATTGGGCTCTTTCATCCCCTGATAGCACCCCAAAACTGAAGTTAGTGTCCATGGCTCATGAAGGAGTGAAGGCAACTTGCACTCCATCTTCTTTCCCTTCCACTAACATCTGTTGGAATGTGGGTGTAAAGTCTGTGTGGTAAGTCCGAACAGACTCAAATTTGGTTGTGATGGACTCAAAGGTTGAATAGATTGTTTCTAATTACTGTCTGTTCATAAATGAAGACAGCAATTGCGCTATGCCATATTGGATGCGATAAAAATATGTGGTAATGATAACTGAAGCTATACATCCAAGAAAACTGTCTCAATTTTCAAGAGATGATGTAAGAATTTGTAAAGGAAATACCTTCTTTTCCCTGTCTTTTGTAAGGAGGTAGACAAAAATGCTGGAGAAACTCAGTGGGTGAGGCAGCATCTATGGAGCGAAGGAATAGGTGACTTTTCTGATCAAATCAGTCCAGTCTGAAGAAGGGTCTCGACCGAAACGTCACCTCTTCCTTCGCTCCATAGATGCTGCCTCACCCGCTGGGTTTCTCCAGCAATTTTGTCTACCTTCGATTTTTCCAGCATCTGCAGTTCTTTCTTAAACACTTTGAATACAATAATTTGTTATAAATGTTAGAAACAATAGAAATGTGAGAAATACAAAACAGATTAGTCAGTAGATTCTGGTCAAGAATAACTGCCAAAATAATCATGTTTTTGGTTACATTCTGACTGACGTTGTTTATTTCTGACTTTTACTACTTGACTCCAATCTATATTCTTGTTAATTTAATTTCATCTTAATTATTTGATTTATTATCATTGATCTTTTTTTCTTCTATCACTGGCAAAGTTCGCAGCTTTTGCTACCAACATTTTATTTTTAATTCTGTTCCATTAGAATTATCACTATTGTAGCCAAACATTTCTTTCTGCTGTAGAGTTCCATTAAAAATATCAAAATGCCAGCATTCGTTTCTTAGATTTTCCTCTGCACAACATAACAATCACATTTCACTTTGTACTAACGAGTTTTGTTGCTAATGTAAGTTGCAATTTTTCCTTCTTTCATTTTTGGATCATTAAATAATCAATTGTTTTATTTTGTCCCCTCTCTTGGTATATCCATTGTTTCAACTCCTCATGCTATGCTGAGTCATCTAATCTCAGAGCAACAGTTGCTGATGCTATTCTTTCATTTCCAATCAGAGTTTGTAATTCTTCCAAAGAAGCAAGTACAAGGAGCATGGTGTGAAAATTGATCTCCTACCAAAACCCACCCGAAGAATAACTATCCAGAGGAATAATATTTGGACACATTCTGCCAAAAACATCGTGACTAATTATGAGTGTTCTCTGAAAAATAACTATGATTAAGCCCCAGGATATTTCCCACAATGTTTACATTTTACATACAGTATGTCCATTCCTGGAATATGATTATTCAAGCCAGCTTCATTGAGTCAACAATGATTAACAGGTTACAAACAATCCAGACCTAAGCAATAAAGGCAGCATATCATTTCCTCTGCTTTATTTGCTTTATCTATCCCCACAAAATCCATGCACTCCAAACAATGTAAGAACGGCTTTTGAGACTGTGGTAGAGGTACTTCCACGAAGTAAGGACCAATCCATCATTGTCGTTGCTGATTAAATCTCCCTCTTTCTTTTAGGGATGGAGCCCATCCCAAGTGCATTTGAAACACTCTGATGTCTATAGACTGCAATGTCAAACTGTTGCAACATTCAATCACAGGGTCAACTGAGTGAAACACACTGGTCAGTATTGACTATTAAAAATTCTACACTTTGCAGAAATCCAGTGTTACTAAGCTCAAACAAACTATATCGAAAGTTCTATAGTTTACTTTCCATTTGAAAATAACTGGGAGAGTGGTTTCTGTTTAAAGAGAGCTCACCTATTTGGCTTCTTTGTTCTGCCTTTGCTTTATCAGCTTGCCACCTCAAGATAAAGAAGGGAAATAATCAATAGGGGTTCTTACTTCATTATGTCATTTAGGTTACTGAAATTATTTTCAGAATGACATAAAATCCTCCTGTTTAGACTTCCAGTCAGCTTCCTTCAAATTTTGTAAAATAAAATTTGAAGTGGCACAGCAGCAGAGTTGCTGCCTTACAGCGCCAGAGACCTGTGTTTGATCCTGACTACGGGGTGCTGTATGTATGATGTGTGTACGTTCTCCCTGGAACCGCGTGGGTTTACTCCAGATGCTCTGGTTTCCAAACACACTCCAAAGTCGTGCAGGTTTGTAGGTTAATTGGCTTCTGTAAATATATAAAAGTTGTCCGTAGTGTGTGGGATAGTGCCAATGTACAGGTTCATCGCTGGTCGGCGCAGACCTGGTGGGTAGAAGGGCCTGTTTCTGCTCTGTATTTCTAAACTAAATTAAACTAAAATGCTTACAGCTTCATAATGTTCAAACAAAAATAACCAATATAAAAGTAGTTCTGTAATTATTTCTTTAATTAAGTAAATTTAGACTGAGGTTGAAAGAAATAAAAATGTGCTGCTTTATTTATTTCACCCTTCACATTTAAGAAGGACTTTGGGAATTTGATGCACCAGCTGAGTGCTGTCCAGTTTGCTCTCAAGATCCTATGAATCATTATTCCATCACTGTTAATCTAGGATGGTACAGTGGTGCAGCAGTAGAGTCGGTGCCTTACAGCGTCAGAGACCCGAGTTCGATCCTGACTATGGGTGCTGTCTGTACAGAGTTTGTTCATTCTCCCTGTGACCGATTAGATATTCTCTGGGTGCTCCGGGTTCCTCCCACATTTCAAAGATGTGCAGGTTTGCAAGTTACTTCGCTCATGTAAATTGTCCCTGGTGTGTTGGATAGAACTGGTGTATGGGTGATTGTGAGTCGGCATGGACTCAGTGGGCCGAAGGGCCTGTTTCCACACTGTATCTCTAAACTAAACTCTAAACTAAAACTACTGACAAGCTCAACAAAACAGTTCCGTCTGACTTTTATTTAATAATTTCTCCCCTCCTTGTTTGGAAGTTCTAGTTTTCTTTTGCCGAAGAGCTGCAGTCACTCAGAGGACCTAGTTGTGAAAATTGTGGAATCAATTCATTCAGGTTCTCAGGGTTTTTTTATGCTGACACTACCCAGAATAATCGTGAGACGTGCCACAAGGGTGTGCTTTGTTCCTAAAGCATGGAAAGAAAAAATCGTTTAATCAGTTGAATGCATGACTCACAGTATACAGTCCAAACTTGAGGAACAGCTGTTGAAAGGTTAGATGTGGAGTCTAATAAAGATCATTGACATGAAATGTTCATTCTATTTCTCTCACCACAAATGCTGCATGACCTGCTGAGTATTTCCAAAACTTTCTATTCTTGTGCAGAATGGCTGATTAGCTAGGATGTTAAACTGCCAATTTAGAAATAACACCTAGTAACTGTGTGTCTTAAGTAGAAAATGGTAAACTGGAGGAAGCAACAGCAGGGTTCCTGTGCAGATAAGGCCCCTGACATATTCACCTCAGATTAGTTTAGTTTGTAGTTTAGTTTAGAGATACAGCGCTGAAACAGGCCCTTCGCCCCACCGGGTCCGTGCCGACCAGCAATCCCTGCATATTAACACTAATCTACACACACTAGGGACAAGTTTTACATTTACCAAGTCAATTAACCTACAAACCTGTACTGTATGTCTTTGGAATGTGGGAGGGAACCAAAGATCTCGGAGAAAAGCCATGCCGTCACGGGGAGAACAGTACGGTACAGACAGCACCCGTAGTCAGGATCGAACGCGGGTCTCCGGCGCTGCATGCGCTGTAAGGCAGCAACTTTACCGCTACGCCACCGTGCCGCCCTTAATTAGACTTTATATGTAGTATTGCTTTAAACCTGCATCAATAGCAAATAACCTTGTGATCTAAAAATCATATGATCATGATTTATAAATGTATTATTTATAAATAAATATTTGCAAAGATATTAATTACCCTGAGCGTGATGAACCAACCAGCCAGAATTGGCAGAAAGGATCCACGTCAACAATATCACTGAGACCACGATTTAATGGGAAAAAAAACAGTAAGCTCAAAGGAACAGTAACGTGAACATAGCTCTTCAACGCTACCAACTCCTATTAACAATATTTACACCAACATTCTTCTCAACAATTTATTATCCAGGTTCTGAGTGGAGTTGGAGGTTTATGGTGCATTTCAAAGCATCAGGCGAGTATGTTATTCCGAGGGCAACTTTTGTATGGTCAATCGTACTTATGAACACGAGGAAAACAAACCGCTGCTGTAAATCTCCAGACTTTCTCTGGGTTTTTGAAAAATATCGATGCAGTATATCTGATGAACAGAAGATCAGTAATGTACATATTGGAGTGGTATACATTAGCCTGGTATGCATAGGACTTGTCTACATTAGCTTGGTATGCAGACGGGAAGAAACCATTGCCAAAGTGCTGTAATCACTTTCACAACCATTGGAAAACATGACTTCTATTACCTTTGAGCACCAAGGCCTGCAACAGTCTCCTTAAAGAAGGACGGCCATAGTGGCGCAGCGGTAGAGTTGCTGCCTTACAGCGCTTGCAGCGCCGAGGACCCGGGTTCCATCCTGATTGCGGGTGTTGTCTGTATGGCGTTTGTACGTTCTCCCCTTGACCGCATGGGTTTTCTCCGAGATCTTTGGATTGCTCCCACACTCCAAAGACGTACAGGCATGTATGTTAATTGGCTTGGTGTATGTGTAAATTGTACCTAGTGTGTGTCAGATAGTGTTAATGCGCGGGGATCGCTGGTCGGTGCGGACTCGGTGGGCCAAAGGGCCTGTTTCCATGCTGTATCTCTAAACTAAACTAAACTAGACAGGCTTGCAATGCACTGTTCTGTGAATTGGTATAAGAAACTGATTTATGTCCTGTACACCTAGTGAACTAGTAATGGACGTTTATGGCTAACCCCCTCACTGTCACCAACTCCTAAATCTGAGTGAACCTGGTCGGAATTACATCCACCATATGCAGGTAAGAGAGTAAGACAGCAAATGTCAGAAAGAAGTTAATTGGAAACTTCTTCTTCTTCTTGCGTATGGCGTGCACAGCCTAAAGTTGTAGCACAACTTATTCTATTTGATCTTATTTGATTGTGCACGCCGGGTTGATTGCATTCGTCAAAACAGGGCGGGCCACATGAAGGTTGCAATCTCCCACCCCATTGGAAACTCTAAACTCTTGCCACTTAACAACCAAATTTAATGCAGATACCATGATCTAATTCTAGGAAGTGCGCTTTAAATATGGCTTTGTTGACTGTGAAAGATCAGCCACACGTGATCGTTGCTGGGTTGTGTACTGCATGGAAACAACATCAGACTTGTTTACCGTTTTACGGAACACCTTCATTCAGCCTGCTAGAGGTGCCCTTGAGGTTTCAGTAGTATCTCACTCTAATTCCCCTTTCCACTCCATGGTGACCTCTCCGCTTTGCCTGTTATGTTACTTCAAAGAAGCCAATGTGAACCTTAGGAACAGCTTCTCATTTTCCAACTAGACATATTACAGACCTCAGGGTTCATTATTAAATTCAACAATTTCAGTTGGTATCAGGATTTGCCAATTCTGATGAATAGTTATCAACCTGCCACATTAACTCAATATTTCTCTTTCAATGATGCTGAATATTTCCAACATTCTCCTTTATTTCAGATTTCTAGCAACAACAGTGTTTGTATCTCAATGTTATAGCACTTTTTTCTCTCTCTCTCTGCTATTCTCATTTGTCTTTTTCTATTTCCATCTTCACCAGGCAGATCAGCTGCCATTAACAAGCCTTCAATACTTTTTTCTCAATAAGCAGAACCACCATTTATCTCATTCAGTCTCTCCTCAGATCCATCCTATCGTAAGCATTCCCTTTGTTTCCATCCACTTCTCCTCTTTCTCTGCCACTAAAGCACACTTGATTTGTCACTGTTTCTAATCCTGATGAAAATGACGTTGATCTGAAATGTTAACTCTGCTTCTCTCTCAGCAGATGTTGCCCGATATGCTGGGCATCTCCATCATTTTCTACTCCTAAGGCAGAATTAAAATCTCCCTTGGTATTCATAAGCTGTAGAATCCTCAGCCAGTGAATGACCTAGTGTGGAAAGCACTGTTTGGTACAGCAACAAATCATTTGGACAAGCTTTGCTCACTAAAGTAGCTGATCCTGGGCAAGGACATGGGAACTCTACATTAATGTCTTAGACTAGGAAGAAAACATATCAGTTGGGCCTTTTCCCCTTCTTGATTGCTATTTGGTACTTCAAGTTTATCTTGTGTAGGAAGGAACTACAGATGCTGGTTTAATCTGAAGATAGACACAAGGTGCTTGAGTAACTCAACGGGAAAGGCAGCATCTCCGGAGAGAAGGAATGCATGACGTTTCGAGAAGAAGGGTTTCGACCCAATACGTCACCCATTCCTTCTCTGCAGAGATGCTGCCTGTCCCGCTGCTTTACTCCAGCATTTTGTGCTTATCTTCATGTTTGGATAGATAAAGCACACACTCTGGACTCTCATCAGCAGTTCCAGCATCTGCAGTTCCTTCTTAAACACTGTGGACTCTCTGCACTTGTCATTTAAATCCCCTTGTAAAGAATGGCTGTTTGGGTAAGGTATTGAAATACATAATTTATTAATCCATTGAACCATATGTGAATCGTTAAGTGAATGATTTCAGGAATAAAAGGAAAATATTGGAGGGTTAGTGAAAAGCTAAAACCAAATAATGCAAGGAAAAAATGGTCCGTTAATCTTGTCTTATTGCAAGTTCCTTAAAAAACATCTAGTTAGTACAGCAATTGGGAAAAGTCAGACTGCTGACTTTTTGTCTTCCCTAAAGAGTTCCGGTGAATTAAACATTTATCCTCCATCTGGAAAACCATGTCCTGCACTGGCGACAAGCACAAACTGACAAGAAGGGGGCTTTTGATGTGCATGATAAGAGGTTGTCTGCTAGTCCATTGTGCTACTGTCATTTACTGTACTCCGTTCCCCTGCATGGGGTAGTGTCCAGAGGAGTCAGAGGGTCCACTCCGAGCTACTCACTGTGGCACCAGCCACTTCAAACAGTATCTCATGAATAGGAACCATTTGACCTTTGACCACAACCAGCAGCTAAATTGGCATACAAAGAATTGCAGTAATTTGTACCGTTTCAATTAGTTGCTATGTGGCAAAATGGGGGAGGTCGTGACTTTTCAGGCTGATCACTGCCTTTGGCAAGCCGAACATCAATGTCCTATCAGTCCCGAAAAAATACTTTCACTTCATAAATGTAACTTCATAAACAAGGCCTTGATTGTGGAGCCACAACAGAGAATCTCTGCCAGATTTTACCGAACGGAAGATGACATGACTTTTGTCAGCAATGAGCATTCTATAAAGTACTGGTTGATGGATTGCATTTAATAACGTTGTTTGAACGAGTCAAGTCACTCCAAAACCATGCAAAAGTGGTGAGAAAAGGGAAGTTTGTGTAAGTGCACTGTTGTCCCTGTAGCACAGACAATTTTCCTTGTCGCCCTCCCCCCAGTTTGTTCAACACACCAAAATTCTTCAATTCTAAAATCAATGTTACCATTGTTGGCTACCCAGCACAAAAGAATCTCCCAGTCTTAAATGGACTGGCCAAAATGTATAGATTTGATTATGGGAAATACTAGCTTGTTTATTGCCCCTGCGAAGAAAGAGTGACTTGTTTCTGTGGCTGGACAATGGATGTGTATAAATGCCTGTGAAACTTAGTGAACTCTGGAGAAATAATTCAGGCCTTCTATTCAAAAAATGTTTTTCATGTCTTCCTCCACATCTGCAAATATCTTCTCTTTCCCTTGATCCCAGCCAAGAATTGGCAAAAGGGAGAGGAGCTTGATATTTTTCACTTGACTCCACAAAATTAAGCACGTAGTGAAGTTTTGCTATTTGGTTTTTCTTGTTTTTCGAATTAAAACAAAGGTTTCCCTCTTTCTTGTCACAATCTATTAGCTACTGCAAAGTTTGGTATCACAGTTCTTCTTCCCTTCACCAGCATGTGTAGTAGACTTGACGGTGTGTGGAAACTAACACAGGCACTGTGCTGTGACCGTGTCACCTACAATCAACCCACACCAGTGTGGAAATTAATCATGACAGTAAGCAATATTTTCAACATTATTGGAAGAGAAACCTAATATTTTGAGACATCAGGGATCTATGAGCTCGTGTCTATCAAGTGCAATGTCTTGTCATTTGCACCGTGCCTGGTCTTTAACCCTTTAATGGAGATTTATTTCTTCAGGTAAGATATCGCACATTTCCCAACAGCTTCACTGATGCGTAAGGATTGAATATTCCTACTCGTGTAGCAGTCAAAGATCCTCAACTACCATAGAAATTAAAAATAAAAGCAGTTCCAAGAGATTGGAGAAAATGAGCTGACCTTTTCACGTAAACTATATTGGTTAATTTAATAGGATGCAATACATGTAATCAAATCGACAGAATACATAAATAACCTACTGAAGTGCTACCGCTTAATGAAAAAAGGATTAAATATTTACAAACCATATTGGGAAAGGCTGTGCTATTTTTTTGTTTTTGCTATAATGGCAAAACATATAGATGATATGATGGTAAGATTCAGCATGCATTCCAAGTACTTTCCCCCACCTGCACAATGCAATCTCATAATTTGGATCCCATTTGGGCTTCCTGCTTGAGAAAACGAGCAATTAAAATGGTTAAATGCTGAATGAAAATATAACTGCAGTATATTAAAAACTACTGTCAGGTACTAAGAGAGCTTAGCTGTTTAGTGTGAAACTAATTGCAGTTTACATAATCTAATTCTCTTATTACCAGTAACAAACCCATTTTGTAATCATTCCTTTACACAGTCTGCAGAGCTCTGTGTGCTGCCTATTGCTTGTCCCAGCGGAGAGCACCAAACCCTTAATGACAACAACATTACACATCATGAAATCTCTTTGAAATGCATCTGAGACTCAGCACAAAAACATCTGCAACAGCAAGATGTAATGTTGCTTACCCATTAACTAATTTGTTTATAGATCTTCAAATACTTACCACATATCAAGATCAACAGCTCCATTAGTCTTGACATATTTAGATGCAGCAGAGAGTTGAAACATTCATTAGTAATCATGGACCATTCGTGCTTGTAAAACTTAACGGTTTACTAGGAGATGCAAAATGTCTTTGTTCCGCACTGAACATCAAATGGAATATTTCACAAAAACAAATGTGTGCATTTATTCAATCCTCTGTAACTTTTCTTTCCTCATTGATGGCTAAATCCTGTTGGAAGTTAATCCTGTGGGATGATGTTAAATGCCCACAGCTCCCTGGCAGGATTATAACTTCACCCCACCCACCCAATGGCTAATTGCTTTGTCACCATCTTCGTTCCTTTTACTTTTCACCTTCAACATTCGGCCTAATGTTACAATGCAAAGGTCAGGCACAACTGTTTGTCAACAACAATCATTTCCAAAATCCCTAGGAAAGTCAATTTTGACATGGTGTTCCTCATCTATTGAAGCAGTTTAAAAACTGCATTTTCTTAATTCAGGGCTGCCTTTGCTAGCATAAGTACAGATGCCAACATTACACTGATGTCTTTGCACTGTATAGGAAACAACATTATCCAAGGTTACCTCTACCAATCCCTATCAAATTGCTGCCTAGTGGTTGCATATGTGCATGTACATGCACAGATAAGGACAGGGTCGATCATTGTGCTAATGTCTTACATAGTTTTGCAGGCAGTATCCAGACTATTTAGTCAGAAGATGGTTATTCACACTAGATCTTGAAATCTGGATTCCAACATATGTGAGGATATTTAGAAAATGGGGGGGGGGGGGGGGGGGGGGGGGGGGGGGGAGGAAGAAATTGGAGCTGAAAATTATACAAATAAGTTATGGCAACAACGCTTCTCAAGACTTCTCATTATACATCCTGTTCACATCGAGGATAAATTCAATGCAGTTTGAAATTGTCACATTATACTCAGTGCAACCCCAGTCATAAAACCAAAGTAAAGTTATCTAGCCTGATTCATTAGCAAGAGTACACATGCAATAACATTATCCTATAAAATGTTACAGTAAAACTGCCAAATGCTCTGCCACTGAGTTTGGTGCCTATGTTAAATAAAAAGGCAAATGAACACACGAATAACTTTGATAATCCACTTTATATTTTTGGATGAAGGATTATTTCCTCAGTGGTCCTCTTGAATTTTCAGGATATTGTTAGAGTGGGATTTAATGAAATGACAGTATTCCAGAGAAGTGGAGTAATAATCAAGAGAATGTCAGTTCTCATCCCACTTAAGCAATCTGAGGATCTCAATCAGAAAATTCTGGAAATAAAATGATACCTTTCAGGGAACTAAAAACGTATTTTGCTCCTCTCTGATAAGGCCTAATAAACCATTCAAGGCAAGTAGGGGTAACTAATAAATATTACCCCCATCTTGATAATTAAAGAACCATCAGTACAGCTTGGAATAATGGGTGATTTCCTTCAGTGACCTGCACTATCCCAATCCAGTATCTCATGGAACATAGAACAGTACAGCCTTGTGGAACGTACAAAGAATGCAGAGGTCCAACTGATTTAATATTTACAAGACAGCCTGTTTCAAATGGAATACAAGGATGGCTTGTACAGATAATGGAAATGTGACTACATGCAGAAAGAACATTCTTCAAAATTCAGATTGAGGATTTTTTTTACCTTATCAATCATAAATTGAAAGCTTACCATATCAATTTATTTGAAATAAATGTTGCCCTGTATTTAATTAAATGCAGAGGATTTACTTCAAACAAATTGACATGGTTATATCTAACATTTTGAAAGAAATATCACATCATTATTGACTGTCAAACACCACTATTCAAAGCAATATATTTATCATTATGTTTATGTACTACCCAACTTCTTGATGAGATTCCAGTTTGTAATCCATTGTCCGGTATTATGCATAAAAGTAAACCACACCCTTAGATTAGATTTCAGTCAAAATCTCACCTGTACCAAAGATGTATATTCTATCTCTATAAACCCTGTGTCATTTTCATCACAACGGCTTGACATGTAACTGATGCAGTGATAGATTGTTGCATCATGTGCCTGGAACAAGATAAATCTATCAAATGAAAAAAGGTTTTCCAACAAAAATGAATACAGTTCCCCTTAATACTGAATAAAAACAAAAAAAATATGGAATATACATTCATAAAGAGAAATGAAAGCCCCCCTGACATTTTCAGTGTTGCTCCCTTATAAGAAATGAAGGCTAAAAGAGAAAGAACGAGAAAGAGAACGGAAGATAAGTATGCTAGAATGCCAGAGGAAAAGAAAAGAAAACAATAAGGCCAGGAAAAAACAGGAAGCAAGGGAGAAATGAAAGAAACCACGAAAATGAGAAAATAGAATGAACTCATTTAAAAAGCATATTTCACACCCACAGACAATACAAAGTACTTTTCAATCCTTTGAACTGCATTCACATTTAGTATGTGCACGGTATGCTAAATAATTTGGACATCGTAAGGCCTGGCAAACTGCAAGAAATTGATGACAAGTTTATCTGTTTTTGATCGTATTAGTTTGAGAGAGAAACTTTGGTCACTGTATGAATAGAATGTGTTAGAATAGTAACAAAATAACACATGTGGTTGAGGACAATACCAGACAGCTGTGATGCTTCATGCAGTTAATTAGTCTGCTTATGCACTCTGTTCAGGTTGCTTGCTATTTGAGTCCCCAGTGTGCTTTGTTCAAACAGTACACCTTTGGAAAGCCAATGGTCCCTTTCTCCTACACTGAAGGAAACAATTCAGAAAGACTTGAAAAACAGTGAAAATAAAGCTGAATGATTTTATATTTTATAGGTTCAACAATTTTTACTGTATACGGTCTATGGAAACATTTAAACAAAAAATTATCAGAAAAGTTTCAAAAATTAGCCCTCAAGAACAAGAAGTTTCATACATTGATAATTATTGCTGTTTTTCCATATTTTCATTTTAATTCATAGCAAATTCAATTAGATGTCGGCTAATTATAAAGCATTAATATTGCCGATGAAATGAGGTTCCGTCACCTGTGATAACTGCCCAGAGAAAGTGCAAAAGTCAGGATGCCCTGGAACAATTCCTTCAACTAGGATCAGTTCCAGGGTATAAAGTTCCCAAAGATAGGTCTCGACCCGAAACGTCGCCTATCTCCTTCGCTCCTTAGATGCTGCTGCACCCGCTGAGTTTCTCCAGCTTTTTGTGTACCCTCGATTCCAGCATCTGCAGTTCCTTCTTTAAAAATTTAATACTTTTATTCTTACTGAGCTGTGCGGTTGCAGGTCACTGAATGACCTCTGGGTGGAGCCTGCAGAGGGCTCTCTGTATTACTGCTCAGAGGCACCGAAGACACTGACAATATCAATCATTATATGCTCGGTACCTCTTCTGGTACACCTTGAAACCACACCAGGCCAAGACATTTTGCAAGCTCCTCCTTATCTGGTGCCTAACCTGGGAACCTGAAGAAAAACACTGCAAACAATTTTTGCTCCATTTTCTTTATCAGGACAAACAACCCAAGTTGTCGTGTTCATCACATAAAAGTCTTAACAGGGAGCATCAGCAAGCTAATTAACAAGATGAGATATTCCAGCACACATTCCAGCAGAATTCACTGAAGAATGGGACTGACAACCTGTTCTTTATCCTAAAACAAAAAAATAAACTGCTGGAGAACTCAGCGGGTCGAGGATCATCCGTGGAAGCAAAGGGATGGTTGATGCTTCAGGCTGAGACACTAGATCAGCCAGGGCTGAAAGTGTAAAGGAAAGACATCCAGTGTATAGAAGTGAGAGGGAGTGATGACACAGAAGCTGATAATTAGTGAGTGTAACTAAATGCTTGGGGGGGGTGGGGAATGATTGGCAGGTTAACGCCTATAAAATTAATTTGTTATCAAGACAAAGAAAAGAGGTAAGATGGGAAATCTATCCCTTAATAATATGCATAATTTTATCTTGGAATTCAGCAATTTTTTTCATATTAATTTTAAATTGCATTTACTTTACACTTTAGAGATACAGCATGGAAACAAGCCCATTAGCCTGTCGAGTCCACACCGACCAACGATCACCCGTACACTAGCACTATCCTACACATTAGGGACAATTTACAATAGCCAATTAACCTACAAACCTGCACGTCGTTGGAGTGTGGGAGAAAATCGGAGACCTGGAGGAAACCAACGGGAGAACGTACAAACTCCATACCGACAGCACCTGCGATCAGGATCCAACTTGGGCGTCTGAAGCTGCAAGGCAGCAACTCTACCACTGTGCCACTGTGCTGTTAATCTTCTCTATCCTAGTTCTCTATCCTAATCCACAAGGCAAGATTTAGAGGGGTATTTAGAGGGGTTATTCAAGAAAAGAGGATTAGTTTAGACATGCATCCAGGTTGGCATGGACCAATTTGGGCCGAAGGCCCTGTTTCCATGCTGCATATCTCTGTGAATTCAAGCTTTTAATGGCTCTTATTTGATCATAAATGGTTTTTAATTCAGTTTCAAATATTTCCATACAAAATAAGTGGGGTCAAATAGCTCATGTATTTTTCATAGAAATAGGATTAACGACACATTTAGCACTGCAAATTCATGTTTTTGGCATTGTTTGTAGAGAGGGATTACAGGCAAGCTGCTTCAAATCTTAACCCCATTAACCTCATATTTTAAAGACGAAGATCTAAACATTAAAACATTCAGGTGGTAAGGTTTGATTAAGAAACCGATTGAGGGATAAACACAACATTTCAATTTTTTTTATTTGGATATTGAACTTAGGTGGATGGAGGGAATGCTTTTTATGTGTGGACAGTTATGAAAAATTCCATTAGTCGTGCTGATGTATTTCCACAAGTGGGAGAGTCTAGGACCAGAGGTCATCCTATTTGCCACAGAAGGCTGTGGAGGCCAAGTCAATGGATATTTTTAAGGCAGAGATAGATAGATTCTTGATTAGTATGGTGTCAAGGGTTATGGGGAGAAGGGAGGAGAATGGGGTTAGGAGGGATAGATCAACCATGATTGAATGCCGGAGTAAACTTGATTGGGCGAATGTCCTATTCTGTTCCTATCACTTATGACCTATGTCAACAGATATTTCAGTGCAAAATCTCCATATTTTTAGTATTCACACTGGAAACTGTCTTACAGATCATTTAAACACATCACTTAGAAATTGCCCTCTTTTGTTTGTGCTCAATTTCTTATGTCACAGGTGCTCTAAAATGTTAACACTTAACTATCTCTGAAACCTTTCTCCCCAAAACCCAATTTTGCCTGTAATTCCCCCAATTCCAGCTTTCTTTCCCCTCCCCCTAACAATCACTCTAAAGAAGGGTCTCGACCTGAAACATCACCTATCCACGTTCTCCAGAGATGCTGGCTGACCCTCTGAGTAGCTCCAGCACTTTGTGTCCACTTGACTTTTACGTGTTTTAAACGTAATAGTGGAATTAAGGAAACAAACTATTATAATAGCACATTCTCACTGATGGCAACTAATTCAATGTAAAGTAGGAGTGTAACTCAAAATCCTTCTATTAGCCATTTGGCGATTATACTCTAAATTGTTGGGCAACATTTACAAAGACAATACAAAAGTGGGCAGTACGACTTATAAATTCATAGGAGTTATACAGCATGAAAACAGTCCCTTTGGCCCAATTAGTCCATACCAACTAAAATGCTTGTCTCACCTAATCCCCATTTGCCTGCATTTTGCCCATATCCTTTTAAATCTTGCCTTTTGGTTAGGGTGCAAAGGTAAAATTTCAGATTTATGTGGGAAGTATTGCTGAATTCCAAGGTTTGAACTAAAGATGATGCAGATTATTAAGGGGTAGATTTTCTACTTTATCTCTTTTTTTTAAAGTCTTTTATAACCTGAAAGAAATATCATGTGCTTAAACAAACTTTTCTCAGCACTGCTGAAATTCTGATAGCCTCGCAATTAAATAGATACTTTGTAGAATATTCTGTAAGAAAAATTCACAAAGACTGACTTTTTCTACTTCTGCTTACAAAGGATTCAAACTTCTATAATTCCACCAGCTGCCTCGGAATGGCCAACAGAAGGTTCATTGTCCGATGAATCAAACTTGAGTGGGTGTGAATGACATTAACCCTTTAAACAGATGTGTCCCAAAGCCTTCTTTTTACTTAACACTGAAGACCATTTGTGGCCATCTCTGGATTGTATCTGGCATGTTACAAGGAGAACACAGGAATAATTCAAATCCTAATTAGCCACATCCTTGGAATGATGGGATTTAATATAAAAGAGCAAACACACAAAAATGTTGTTTTTTGTAGCAACAAAGAGCGTTTTCAGAGAGAGAAAATAGGCATTTTTATACTCTGACTCATGTCTTCTACATTCTATCATCTTTTCATTTTGTATATTATTTATTAAGTTCTGACAATTGTATTACCATGGCCCGAAGCAACTGCTCAAATAAGCATTTTTTTGTAAATCAAATATATTGCATATTTTTTCCAGAGACACACACATTTGAGTTTGTAATTCTTTTCTCTTGGTCTTGGTTATTTGTTATTTCCGTTTAAGTCTATTTTTGAATTATGCTCCTTGTCGGCTCGGAACAGTCATGCTAAATAGGAAGTTCTTGTAGTCTGATTTTCAAAGTTGACTAAGATGACTGATTTCATCTGGGCACTGCGACTGGATAGAAAATAAAATCACAGGGTTATGGAAGGAGAATAATCAACTTTATTCCTCCTCTCTTTCACTCTGCAATGACCCCCCCTTGACAACTTGCATGTTCACATCTGGTGAGTAAAGGATTGAACTCATTTTAGGTCTACCTCCCTTTCATAGTAGAATATCTGCACAATAGCGAGACTAAAAGTAAAGCGTGGCACTTGAATGTGTCACCTCAAGCCATCAGCATATATGAAATCAAACCCCATTGTGAGTCTTCACTTAAAGAGTTATGAAGATTTAAAAAATGAGGAATTGGGAGAAACCCAGTTTTAATAAACTAATTATTAAAATTTGAAAGACATTTACATCATGTTCAAACCTTGCCAGCAAGTGGAGTGGGAAATGTTTTATTACACACAACGTATGTTTCATATAAGCTGCTATAAACAAACAGGCTCTTCATGGCAGACCAGGGATTGCATATTTGGGTCATCAATTAATATATAGATGAGCTGGAATGATTAGTAGAAAATTCTCTAATTTAGTCATTTCAATAACATTTTATCTTGAGAGGTTTACTACCTGTCTATGAAATTATAGGGAGTGAATTATTTTCACCGTGACACCTTTGTGATGTTTTTTTAAATATCATGCACAACCATGTATTTTTATTCATAAGAATACATTTTATCTTATTTTTCCACGTCAAAACAATTTTGACATAAATTGCAAACTGGGTAGACTAGGTTTATGCCAGATGACAGTTCCTTGAAATATTGCATTGGTGCTGCAATCATTGCACTATCATTACACTTTAATCTGCCATAGATTACTAGTAAATAGCATAACCATCACTATACAACATTGCAATATATATTCCATAACACTTTATATAATTAGACCACTTTTATATATTGCCCAATGCAGCGCAATACACAATTTATAGTGAAGAACTGCTTGAAAAGGCCAGTATCAACAACACACCATTAGCTGGCAGCAATATCCAATATTAGTCTTTGTAATATCAGGAACTGCCTATCTTTTTCTTCTTTTTATTTGCCAACCAAGATTTTAAAAATAATATTGGCTACCACCACAATACCATGGCAGAGTGGGACAGATAGCAAGATCCCATTTGTGTAACCTACGATTAGATTAGAAGTGAAAGAGGGATTTAAGAATACAAGGTGATGCAAATAAAATCTCCTGGTCTTCCTGCGCTGCATGGCAATAACCATCATTAGAACCGATATTGCAGCACACCTTGTTGTTAGGGTTACAAATTACTTTTTCCCGATTAAAAAGAATTAAACACAGAGCAATTTATTCAGATGTGGAAAGACCGAAACAATCATGGACAAGCTGGACCACTGTTAGAAGCAAGATTTTTTGTTGCAGATCAGAATTAAGATTGTTGCTGAATCACAAAAGTCTGTGTTTAAGAAAAATAAATAGAACACTCTTTGAGTACCTAACAGGTCAAGCAGCATATGTAGAGAGAGAAGCAGAGATAACATTTCTCATAAAGTTAGAATACAAATATGGTTTAAATTACAGAAAAAGAGAAAGGGGTGGGGAAAAAAGGGACGGTGTGTTATAGTGTAGTGGCAGAGAAGCTGTGATGTATATTATTGGTGTTGATCAGCTTCGATAGGGCATTCAAAAATGTTTCAATGCAGATGACCTGATTGGAAAGGGTGGAAATAGAGACTAACAAAATCTTCACTAGATTAATTTCCGCAATCACATGCTTTTTTTTTGATGTGTTATGTGAGACCCTTTGCCCACACGGAGATCTAGTTTAGAGATACAGCACGGTATCAGGCCCTTCGACCCACCGAATCCGTTCCGACCGGTGATCCCCGTATACTAGCACTATCCTACACATTAAGGACATTTTACAAACTTTACTGAAGTCAATTAACTTTTTTCTAAAAATCCTCACACTAATATTTCGGCAAGGCACCCAAATACTCAACCAGAAGAAATCATTTATTGTTGATTATCTACTAATCCCCTGTAAATAGCTCGAAAACCTGGAACTTAAAAAATGTTACATTTAAAAAATTCAACATTTATTGCTGAACTATCTCCTTGCTCTTGAACCTCAAGAGCCCAGGAACGATGTGAGCGCCTTCCAAGGATGTAATGGTCAGAACTGCAGACAGAGCCGCAGCAATAATCTCACTTGGGTTTTGTATAGTGTACTATGACTTCTATCCCTTGTATGAAATTGAAATTCCAATGTACTAAAATTGACTTGTCTCATTTTTGAAAAAAAAAATGATTTGTCACCTTCAATAAAGAACTAAAAAAATTCGTAACCCTTGCAGAGAAGAAACTCCTCCTCACTACTGATTTTAGAAGCTGATACCTTATCTTGTGCCTTGGTCCTCCATTTCTAAGTTCCCACAAGAAAAACATGGATTCCACCATGTCAAGCCCTGCAAGAATTTTAGATTTAGTGTTGATGATCACCACTCATTCTTCTCAACTCCAGACAGCATAGACCCACACAGCTCATAATCTTTCGTAGAGCAACTCAGTATTCCAAGAATCAATCCTCTGAAAAATTTCTCAAAATAGAAATGGCCACAACCCAAAGCAATACACTAACTGTGATTTTTCCAAAATCTATGAGCAATTTAGTTTAGTTTAGAGATGCAGCATGAGAATAAGCACTTCGGCCCTCTAAGTCAATGCTGACCGTTAATCACCCATTTACACTAGCTCTGTGCTATTCTTCTTCCTCTTGTACTCCACCCCATTACAATAAAGGCCAGCATTTCACGTTCCTTTACTTACTTGTAGTAATTGCTTGCTAAATTTCTGTTTCTCAGACAACCAGATCTTTGAACACCAATAATTAATAGTATGACATTATTTAAATCATTTTCCTATTCTTCTTATCAAAGTGGACAAGAAGTGTCTCAACATTAAACATCTCCCATTCCTTCTATCCAGAAATGCTGCCTGTTCTGCTGAGTTACTCCAGCATTTTGTGTCTATCTTCGATCACATTGCTGTACTTGGCATCAAGTGTGGCCTTTCCCTCCCTCATACGCCACAGGGATCACCCGGGCCATCTTCCAGTTCATCTGGGGGTCGAGGATGGATCGGGTGCGACGGGCCACAATGTACAAGTCGGCAGACAAAGGGGGTAAAAGTGTGTCCAACGTCGCCCTCATTCTGATGGCCACCTTCGTGTGTGGCTGCATCAGGCGGAGTGTAGAGCCAAGGCACGTGGGCACCAAGTGTCACTACCTGCTGAGGTTCTACCTGTCCCCGGTGTTGAGAAGGATGGGCCTGGCGCAGGTGCCACGCAATGTGCCAGTCAGCTGGACATTGCCGCCCCATCTGTCGTCGGTGGAAGGGTTCTTCCGGACCAACACCTTTGACCACATGTCCATCGGGCAGTGGTCAGCACAGAATGTCCTGCAGGCACTGCAGGGAAAGGACTCTATGGACCCGGTGGCGTGGTTCCCTGAGCAGACTGCCCAGCTTGTCTGGCAAAATGCCTCATCGCCAGAACTCACCAACAAGCACCAAGACCTGGCTTGGCTGGCGGTGAGGGGAGCCCCCCTGTCAGATCCTTCCTGCACCGTCGGAACCTCACTGCCAGCGCACGCTACCCTCGGGACGGCTGCTATGGCGAGGAGACGGTTGCCCACCTCTTTACAGAGTGTGGGTTTGCTAAAAGAGTCTGGAGAAAAATGCAAGGGTCCCTGGTACGCTTTATCCCGAACAGCTCCGTCACAGAGGACTCGGTGATTTACGGACTGTTCCCAGGGACACATTCAGAGACTGACATCGAGTGCTGCTGGAGGGTCATCAACTCGGTAAAAGACGCCCTTTGGTCTGCCCGAGCATTGTTCACCACCCAGCAGAGCGAGATGTCCGTCAGGGAATGTTGCCGACTGGCCCGCTGCAGACTGCAGGAGTACGTGCTGAGGGACGCACTGAAGCTCGGTGCAGCCAACGCCAAGGCTCGGTGGGGGAGGGCCACAGTCTAACGCCCTTCCGCTGCTGGATATGGGGGGTACGGTATGGTGGAGACGCCCCTCAATATAAGGGAAGGTATCCCACGCCACTGTGGCACGAGTGGGGGACTGATTCGTGGAAATTTGGGGGAACGAAATGTCTAAACTGTATTGATCTATTGTACAGCCTCCAAAAATGTCGGATGGATTTTCCGCAAGGTTAATGTATTGTATATATTTATCATTCGAATAAAGTATATTTTGAAATTAAAAAAAATAAAAAATCTTCGATCACATTTTCCCTTGAACCTACTGTCCATCTGCCCTTCATTATCAGCTCTTTTAGCCCTTTGCACAGGGGTGGAAATTGCTATAAAAACATGGGGGGACACACACACAATTCCTTGCACCTCATGCGCGAGGCTTTAGAGGCTTCAGCCGTGGACCCTGTGGACGGTAACATCGGGAGATGACCTGGTTGGTGACCGAGTCCGAAATCCAGCAACAGCAGCTTCGTCCGCCCCGGATTGTGGGACTTCAATCGCCCGTTCGCGGGGCCTTTATCGCCCGGCGCGGCTTAAAACCGGCCGTGGGATCTTCCATCGCCCGGCGGGGGCTTCAACATCAGGAGTCTCGATCGCCTCGATCGCCTCGATCATCTCGATCGCCTCGATGCAGCATTTTGACCGCGGGACGATAGAAAAATCCTGCGGCCGATTTTAAGCCATGACAGGCCGGGCGATAAAAGGCCCCGCGAACAGGCTGATTCAAGCTCCACCAGGACGTCTCCCTCCTCCAATCACCGTGCTCTATCCTCAGTCCCACCCCCCCCCCCCCCCCACTGCCTGCTGACCGACGTCTCTCTCGTCCAATTGGCGCCCTTGATCATCAGTCCCACCTCCACTGTCTCACGGAAAGTGAAGATTTTTAATAGATTTTTTTTTCACCGATTTTCAAAATCGGATTACAAAACATGGGGGGATTGTACCCCACCTCTCAAAACATGAGGGGGAAGTGTCCCCTCTGATCCCCACCCCCCCCCCCCCCCCGGGATTTCCGCCCATGCCTTTGCAGAATGTTCACTTCAGAATTTACTTTCTCAACTATCATTGTAGTGTCAGGAAACTTTGATGCAATATACTCCATCTCAGTCAACGATGTAGATCCTGATATTTTGTTATAATTTACACTGATTAATCTCATGTTCATACTCTTGTATATTCTTCAGATCAGCATGAAAATAACGTACAAAAGTGTGAACTCAAATAAAAGCAGGAGCTCTCCTGATGTGAATGACTGAACTAACCTCTGCTACATTGATCTATGCAATCTGAACCATCCCTACATCTTTCCCAATTATAATTCATGATCCATGCTCAATTATCTGAACATACTCGGTCAAGAAAGTAAGATAGGAGCCAGAATAATCCACAGGTCTCCAGAATGGTGGAGGATAAAATAAATCAGAACAGCCAGTACGTCAGAAATAAAAAAAATCAGGATAGTATGTCAGCAAATTGAGCAAGTTATTAATTTAGAATCAGAAAAAGTGTGTAAAATTAGGAAGAAGTAAGAGAAGTTATTTTCCAACTTAAGAACTGAGTGATTTAAAAGATTAATTGATAGAAGAATTTGGGCAACCAACAATTTTTCCTGGTTCCTTCTGGAAACCCTAATTTTGCAAATGAGCCATATAGTTACAATCTCTGTGTTAAGGATTTTTGAAATATGATTTAAACACCTGATGCAATGTGATCCCGTGCAACTCCTGTTGATGTTGCTTTAAAGGTGAACTGCACAAAGTAGGCAAACAGGATTTAAAAAAATAAGCTGCGTTTGAAGAGGTCTGAAGAAGGATCTTGACCCAAAACGTCACACATTCCTTCTCTCCAGAAGTGCTGCCTGTCCCGCTGAGTTACTCCAGCACTTTGTGTCTATCTTCTGAGAGTTGATAATTTGACTAATTTGGAGTCTGTGTCGAACAAAATGTTTCCGTTACTAATTTAGCTCCCAGAATCACAGGATAACAAAAAACAATCATCGAGATCTTACAATAAAGAAGTGGTTTCCATCGTATACACCTTCAGTCCATCTCACAAGGCAGCAAGATACTTATATGGCACTAGATTTTTAGCATGTCAACGTGAAGTGAATACTGGTGGTGTTTTGACAGTCCCAGTGTCAGTACAATGCATTTCCAGCTTTCAATGGAAAAGCTGCCTGCTCACCATTCTAACTCAGACACGATGAAGACAAATTGAGAATAAAGTAAATCCAATTTATCGTCCTGTAAATGCTTCGTGAAAGTGTGTTCAGTGGTTTTTTTTTAGTTCTAATGCTTTTCTTTGGTCAATTTGTCTTTGCTTTGGTCATAGGCTTTTCAGGTGCCTTCCCCATGGAAGAGGATGACAGCTAGATTTTGGGTGCCAAAGGGAGTTTCTCTTGATTCACTCAGCCCTGGCTTTGTGTTATAGTATAGCACATGTTCTTAAACTATGGGGCGGATTAATCCTACAAGTGCTACTCACTTCACTCAACTACATCACGGTTCTGTGCTGCACAATCCCTTCTATATTCACCACTCGTTTGGTCACTGCAATGTCAGGTAGTATTGGATGCACAGATTGAGCCTATGGATATGGTGGGGGCTGCTTGCACTTGGGTCACAGGGTGGGATCATGGAGTAAGGGAGCAAAGGCATGAAGTGGTTGGTAAGTCAGTGCCACCGCAAGAGGCAGCAAGTGGCAAACTGAAGAACAGAGGAACACGAGGCAGTGAGGGGCAGAGAGGGAGAAAGAACAAATAAATTGGAATGAGAGATTGGGAGTTATGTGTGGAGAGAGGAGGTTGTGGGTGAGCAGAGAAGGTAGTGATAGATGAGCTGGAGGGCAGTAGCATGAGAACAGATAGTGAAGGAGGGAGTAGGAGCAAATTGCAATGTCATAATTAATGGTGAGCGGAATAAGGGTGTGATATATTGGACTCTTGGAAGTTATTATAAACTGTGACTTGCCCTTGTAACTGACAAATCTGCTAAATGTGAATGGCTAAGTACGAGATTATTCTGGATGTTGGGAAAGTATTGTCGTCTGTGAATGGTCTATTCACATGTTTGAGTAGAACAACATTCCCTCTCCTTGAAATCTACAGAATATCCTTCTCCCCAGTAAAAGTAAATAAGAGGCATTGATTTAAAACTGCAACTATGACCTTTTTTGCCACACCCAGATTGTCATTTTGGGGCCTACTCTTTCCTGGTTACCTTCTTGCCCTTAATATACACCAAAAAAAAGGATTTTCCTTAATATTTAATTCCCTCTCCCTTACTGATATCTTTTGTTAAATTTCACCCCCCCTCTACACTTTCTATGTACATGAAGGGATACACCTCCCCTATTGTTCTCTAAACCTATCCTATGTTTGAGGTTTTTTTAATCCATCTTTGATATCTCTTGATATTCAACATTTCTGGATTAACTGTCATTTTCTTTCACCCTTCTGCCCATTTGCCCTGAACTTTCACTATTTCATATCGAAATGCTTCCCTTGTGTTGGGAATAGCCCCACCTGTAGGTTGCTGCTCCCAGTCTACTGTTTCCAGCTATTGTCTTATGTTGAAATCATCTTTCCCCCGATCTAGGATCTCAATTACCAGACCAGCGTTATCCCATTACATAATTACTTCCAAATTTATGGTGTTATGGTCACTATCCTTGAAGTGCTCTCACTGACACTTCAACCATTTGCCAGACTACATTCTCTAAGATTAGATCCAGTATTCCTCTTCCCTGGTAATATATTATATACTGGCTCAAATGCTCTCTGGCATGTTTTAAAGTTATGTGGTTAGTGTAAATGTTTGCAAGAATAATTACACTGCTGACCTGAAACCATTGTTCTCTCTGTCTAAAATTATTTTACCAAAATCTTAACTTTGATAATCAAGGGTTTCCTATTCCATTTTCTGTTGACCTATAACGTTTGCAAGCTATTGTTCAGGTGCAGTTCTCATTTACAAAATTGAATCCCCCACACAATTATCTCCAAAGGTTAAATGGTACAGCTAAAATGTCAACTAAATAATCACATTATTAGTAAATTCATGGTAATTAAAAGATTAAAACTTTGAAAGACAATCGGTAGATCTAGTAAATTCAGCAACAACAACAATTATTGAGAAACCCTTCGGTGGTCAAACAACATTATTGGGGAACCCTATGATAGTCAAACGTAAGATGGGTCTTGAGAGGCATTGACATTGTTTATTGGTTGTGACATGCAAAGGTTTAAGAATCCTCGGATTGGGAGATGGCAGAACAAATAATCTTGGGTGATATGCCTCCCTTTGGCATTATTTCTTGTCATCAGAGAATGTTGGGGCAGATGTGATTTTTCCTTGATTGGCAAATTCTTATTTGTGCCTACTCCAGCTACTAGTTAGACAATATTTGCAACACTTCTGTTGATATGCATGAATTAGACTAGAGGACAACTATAAAAACGGGGCATGTGATAATTATCTAGATCTAGCATGTTGTGAATTGGAGTTTAGAATGAAACAAAATTACTATCCGGATTCAAAATAAACATTTCAACTGATTTTGGGCCATTATCACTGGGCTATTTTGCTGCAGATGTCACTCCATGAAGGGAAAGCCAAGGATCCACAAAGTTCACTTGTGGTATGGCAGTGGTGAGTCAGCAGCTTCAAGTTCCTGGACATACACATCTCTGAAGATCTGTCCTTGGCCCAGCACAATGATGCAATCACAAAGAAAGCTTGTGTGCTTTCTCAGAGGTTTTAGGAGATTTGGCATGTTGCCAATACTCTATTGAACCTATATACTGTAGGTGTACAGTAAAAAGCATACTAACTGGTTACATCACAGCCCGGTCCAATAACTCGAATGCCCATCACCTGTATTGACCTCCCCTTCATCGGAGGAATCTTAAGGCAATACTTCTACCAGCTTCTTCCCATCAAGGCTCTTGAATACACTGTGCAACCCTAACTAAGCATAACCATAGCTCAGCAATAAACTACTAAGGGCTTTCTGAAGGTTGGACTATGTACTTCAGTTTGCACTATTTTGGTCTGTTTAATCTCTGGTATTACCAATAATTTTCAGTGTTATTGTACTTTTGCGTATTTGTGTAATTGCATTAATGTGCCGTTAAAGCTGCAGAAGTAAGAATGTTATTCTGAAGGGGTCTGAAGAAGGGTCTCGACCCGAAACGTCGCCTATCTCCTTCGCTCCTTAGATGCTGCTGCACCCGCTGAGTTTCTCCAGCTTTTTGTGTACCCTAAGAATGTTATTGTTCTATTGCTGATACATGCGGGAATTTTTAAAAAAAGATTTCTACAAGGGTACAGTAACGAGCACACTAAATGGTCATATCACAGCCTCGCTCGGTAACTCAAATGCCTAAGAAAAAAGGAGGCTGCAGAAAGTGAGTGCCCAGTCCATTGGTCGTCTTATTGTGGCTCTAGATACCAAATGGATGTGACTATGTTCAGTATTCATGCATAATTGCCTGCTGGTGGTTAATATGCTCTTCCACAATTGTGGTCAGATCTTGTGAAATAGAGTGTGCATTGTTGAACACAGAATTATAAATATGGTGTGTCACAAATATTGGTATTTTGGTACATTTACAAGCAACGCTTGTGACTTTAATTTGACTAGAATCGTAAAGTCATACCGAATGGAAACAGGCCCTTTGGCTTAATTTATCCATGCTGACCAAGATGCCCATTGACGCTGGTCCCAATTACTCATGCCTGACCCATAATCCCTCTCAGCGTTTCCTATCCATGTGCTTGACCAAAGGTTTAGAAAATGTAATTACAGCTGCCTCAACCACTTCCTCTGACACTTTGTTTCACAGACCCATCTCGTTGTGATCATGCCCCTCAGATTCTTATTAAATCTATCCCCTTTCACAGGAAATCCATGTACTTTATAGTCTGATTCCCCAACCCGGGGGAGAAGGACAATATGCCGTCACACTATATGCCCCTTGCGATTTTACACACCTGTGAAAGATTACCCCACTGCCTCCTACACTCAAAGGAATCAAGTGCCAGCCTGCCCAATCTCTCCCTATAACTCGGCCCTGAGAGTCCTGGCAATATCTTCGTAAAGGGCCTCAAGCCACCACGTTTGGTCGCGCTCGCCGCATGCAGTCGCATTCTGGTGGGACAGGCCCTATAATCTTTTCTTTACTCTTCTTTACTCTTTCCAACATAATGGCATTTTTCCTGCGTAAATTTTTCCTCTAAATTTTCCGCGATCCACCCTTTCGGTTAATAGGCTTTTCGGCGATCCGCTCTTTCGGTAGTCCCTGCTTTCTCCTTCTTTCCCCCTCCCCTTCCCAGCTCTCCCACAGCCCACTGTCTCCATCTCTTCCTTTCTTCTTCCCGCCCCCCCCCCAGCCCCAACATCAGTCTGAAGAAGGGTATCGACCCGAAACTTTGCCTATTTCCTTTGCTCCATAGATGCTGTCTCGCTCGCTGAGTTTCTCCAGCAATTTTGTCTACCTTCGATTTTCCAGCATCTGCAGTTCCTTCTTAAACAATACTCTAAATGTGACTTTACCAACATTTTGTACAAATGCGTCAAAATGCCTCAACAGACCTTACTGATGAACTCAGTGAGACCAAAGCCTTCTTTACCACTCTGTCCACCTGTGACGCCACTTTCAGGCAACAATGTACTTGTATCCCAAGGTCCCACTGTGATACACAGTTCCCAGGGCCTCACCATTCACTGCAAAAGTCCTACCTCGGTTTAACTTCCCAAAATATAACACCTCGCACTTATCTGAATTAAACTCAATTTGCCATTCTTCAATCCACTTACAAAGCTGATCAAGATCCCACTGTAATTCTTGGTAACCTTCTTCACTGTTTTTCATAACACCTATTTTAGTGTCATCTGCAACCTTACTAGCCATGCCTAGTATATACACATTCAAATCATATGTGATACATAAGAAAGAACAACTGGTTGTCTGAAGTTAGAGTCTTTCTCTCATGCACCATAGCTATTCGGTGCTAGCAAGCTCCAATTTACTTGGTGCTCACTAATCAGTACCGGCTGAGTGTGAATGTCTATTTGCTGCTAATCAGTCAAATAAGGTGCTGTGAAATCCTAGTTTCTAAACAACTCCCAGCTCCAGATTCTCCTGCAAGAGAATGCATTCTCCCTATATCCATCTTGCCAAGACACATCCTGATCTGTTAATGAAGCCCCTCTCACTCTTCTAAACTCTAGCAAAATCTAGCTGCTCTTACCTCATAAGACAATCTGCCTAGGTATTGGAATAGTAAACCTCGGAACTGCTTCCAATGCATTTGCATCATTATTAAATAAGGAGATCAATACTACAGACTAGATTTTTTTCACCAATGTCCTATTTGTGCATTCAATTAATTCCTTTGCAATAAACAATAACATTCTGTCTGAAGAAATTTCGACCTGAAACGTCACCCATTCCTTCTCTCCAGGGATGCTGCATGTCCCGCTGAGTTACTCCAGCTTTTTGTGTCTATCTTTGGTTTAAACCAGCATCTGGAGTTCCTTCTTACACAATAACATTCTGTTATCCTTTTTCTTCAGAATCAGTTACACTTTCCATCAGAATATCGATGACAATCAATAAAACCAGTCCAGACTGTGTTCTCAAACACCAATGAACAGTGCTACCAATTACATCATTCCACAGATGTGCCAAATCATCAAAGACAGGATTTGAATCAGGAACCTTGCAGGGTCTACATGGCTCTATTGTACAATGGATGGAGTATGTTACCCATGTTTAAATAAATCAGTGCAAATATTGGGGTTCTAATATAAGTTGAGCTAATGTATTAACGATCGCTGAACAAAGCAGGATTGGTGTGATGAAATAATGCATAATGGTGAATTTCAAGTTGACTGATTTTGAACCAAAGGCTATGCATAATTGTACACCCCCTCAAACATTTGTTATTACAGAGTTCTTTTGTTTGGTTAACTGGTCACTTTGAATAAACATAGTTTGTGCAACGAACAGTTTGCAGTATTATTTTGAAAAACAAATTTCCATAGATATTTAAATAGTACATAATTTCTCCATGGGACAGTCCATGTACTAAATGCACATTAAAACTTACAAGATGTATGAAGTTCTGCATTAATATTATGACCATTATTTAAATGAAGTTACATTTCATGCTGAAAATGTCAACATTTTACATTAAGGCTTTGTGTGTACCTACTTTTTGGCATCTGGGAAATATATGAAGGAAGCTGATTGCTTCTGATGCAGCTGACATAAGCTAATACAATAAAAAATAGGTTTTATTCTTGACCATTCCTTATTAAAACACGATATAAATATATGATAAACAAATTATTTACAAATTGATAAGGGGCATTGGCAGTCTTTTTTCACCAAATATAAAATATTTGTCAAATGGATGATTTTTGGTAAGCATTGTTATCTCTCTTCTGCATATATGAAACACAGAATATTGAAATATAACAAATCATAATAGCTTAATGGTGAACCGATATGAACACATCATTCTTCTTTATATGGGAAATTTTAAATATCTTAAAATTCTTGGGCACATGTTCTAAGAACGCCTATATACGTTCTAAGGTGCCAGCTTGAGACCTGGCACTTGTTTTCCATGATGCAAATCTACATATTTTAGATAAAGCTGTCTTTAGTCCCTCTCATCAAGTAAAGTATGCAAACATGCATATTCTGACATCCACTCTCTGCATTCATGTCATGGATCATTTTCATGAAGAGAAGCCCAACTCATAAAATGGGGTTCTCTAAATTGTTTTAAACATTTTATATAATCTAGCTGATGTGTAGAGCCAAAGTATTGTAAGTCATTCACTGAAAGGCTTAATGGGATAAGATTGTTGGTATTTGATTGATTTCATACACATTTCGTCTTAATGTTAAGCCAAAATAATATTTTATTCATGGAAAATATGTAGGTTAACTGACTACTGTATTTACAGAACATCACCTTTGAGCAGTGAAGACTTTCCTGTGGGAGACACATAAGAACATAAGAAACAGGAGCGGTAGGCCTTTTGGCCCCTCGATCTGCTCTGTTCTCCAACAACTTTCTGCCTGATCTTCTCCAACATAATTTTCCTGCCAGATCCCCAATTTATTTGATTCCTCTCTTATCCGGAAAAAAATTGAGTTCTGATTTGAATGCAATCAAAAACCCCCCGTGGAACTCCAAAAGATTCATCATCCTCAAAGTGAAAATATTTTTAAGATGCTATCTCCTTAATTCCGCACTGAGATAGCTCCCCAGCTCTGGATTCCTTACCTAGATCTTCCCCGAATTTACCCTATCAAGCTCTCTAAGATTTTTTAAACTTTTAATTTAGGCTACCTCTCATTCTACTAAACCATTGTGCCCTCAGTCTAAACTTTTTTGCGAACATTTTAATTTTCATCATTAAGTGTTTTTCACTTCCGGTGGCGCTATGGAGGGCTAGAGAGCAACGCCAGCAAGCTCCTTGGAAAAAACGTAGAAAAATCGGGGAGAAAGTGACCTACCTGCTGCCTGCTGCTTCTGTACTGATTGCCGTGAGTGACGTCATCAGGCGCGCGATTTATTATGTATACACAGCGCAGCCCCCCCACGGATAAACCGAAAAGTCGTGTTACTAGATAGAAAACGGTGGAGCAAGAAAAAGGCCTGATTGAAGCCTCGGGCTCAGGTAGGACGCTATCCCAAGAAGATGTGTCGAAAAAAAGATGACAAAAATCGGAAGGTGAAGATCTTAAAATTTTTATTGCAAGTGAAATTGTTGGATTAAAGGAGGAACTAAAGAGTGAACTAGCAAAAACGAATGAAGAAATGAAGATGAATTTTGGGGAAGAAATAAAAAAAATCAAGGAGGAAATGATGAAATTAAAGCTTGAAATCAATATCACGGCTACGAATACATCGGACAAATTGAAGAAAGAAATTGCAGAAATAATGACTGAACAAGTTGCAAGTATGACAAACGAGACAAATGTTAAAATCAGAAAAGTGACAACTGATGTTGAAGAAAGGCTGAATCCCATGGAGGAAGCACTGAATCAACAGACGTCAGCCATAAAGGGCCTTGAAGAACTAGCCGAAACAAGTGCTCAGACTACGGCAAAACCTATCGCAGAAAACCAATGCCTAACTGAACTACTGGGCAAAATAACTGAGAAATGTACTGAATTGGAAGGTCGCCAGAGAAGACAGAACCTAAGAATTGCGGGTATTCCAGAAGGGAAAGAGGCGGATCAAGATCCCCGAGAATTTACTGCTAATTTACTGCAAAAAGTTTTATCTCTGGATCAAAAGCCTTTACTTGCTCGAGCACACAGAGTGATGAGACGCCAGACAAGACAAGGTGCTCCTCCAAGACAAATGATAATAAAAATTCAGTACGACTATGTCCTGGAGGAGATAATGCAAAAAGTTACAAGAAAGAGAAATCTTACATTTGAAGGAAATGGGATCAGTATCTATCGAGACTATCCATCAGAGGTCTCCAGGAAAAGAAAATGAGACCAAAAGAATCTTGAGGGAAGTGAAGAACCTGAAATATGGTCTGAGGTATCCAGCTACCCTAAGAGTCACCTACAATCAGAATGAACGCTTTTTCACCAACCCTGTGGAGGCACTGGAATTTGCCCAGAAGATTTCTTCTATTATAACCTATCGTTATTATTTTCAGTTTGAATGGAGTTACAAATTGGACCAAAGGAGATATACACGTGAGAAACATTCAAGGGTCTTAAAATTCGTCTATTCGGAGTTCGGGTGTAAGGTCGGGTCTGTCGAACTGAACCATTGGCTCTATTATAGACCTCCATAGACAAAAGAGGTCTATAATAGAGCCAGATTTAAAAACGAATAAGGGGAATGAAGGAATAACGTTTTGTAGCTGGAATGTTAAAGGTATTAATAAACCAATTAAGAGAGGTGAAGTACTAGCACATTTAAAAGCAATTAATGCTGATGTAATCTTTATTCAAGAAACATACTTAAAAAAAGATGCCGAGCATAGGTTGAAAGCTAAATGGATAGATAAAACGTATCCTTCTTTTACACGCAAATCCAGAGGCGTAGCAATATTATTTCGTAAAGGCACTTTATTTAAACATACATCAACTATAACTGACAGTGATGGTAGATACATTATTGTAATAGGAGAATTAAATGCACAAAAAATGATTTTTGTTAATGTTTATGGACCAAACTTTGATAGTCCACTGTTCTTTAAGAACATTTTTAATAATGTCCCAGAAATAGCACAACATAACTTAATAATTCGAGGAGATTTAAATTGTACACTAGACTCTTATTTAGATAGATCCACAAGACAAAGGAAAACCAAATCCCATTCCAGCGACTTATTAAATGCATACATGGATACTAGTAATATTAAAGATGTTTGGAGAGTAGAAAACCCAACTGGACGAGAATATTCATTTTACTTCGGAGTCACGTGAGTGACTACGTGAAGACCCCGCCTCACGCTGGCAACGGCTTGACGTCAACGCTGACGGCGCAAGGAGGAGCTGCAGTAAGGAGCAGCTCCTCGCAGCGGTCGGAACGGCCCGCAGGTAAGTGAAGTTACACCGGGACGTTTTTTAGGTTACGCTGGGTGGCTCCAGCAAAACGAAACTAAAAAGAAAATTTAGAGCCACGTTAACGTGCTGATTGAGCACTGATTATTAAAGAAAAATGGAGAAATCGGGAAAGAAGTTTTCGCGGGTAAAAAGATGTTCCCGGGGTGAAAGTAAAAATACGGGACGCGAAGTTAGTGCGGACCCGGTTCCGATACCGTTGGCCGCTGATGTACCCGATAGTGAGTTTCCAGATTCTCCAGAAATAATGACCACGGAGGAAAATGTTCCTAAAAAAATGCAAAAAGAAATCTGAGAGGCCCGTGGTTTCTGATGACTCTGATATTGAAAGACCTCCAGACAATAAAACTATGTGGCTAAAAATGGAGCATATGGAGAAAGTTCTCCAAACAATAATGAGACAAGGGTCAGAGTACCCAGATGAATCCCAAAAAAAAAAAATCCCTGAGGGGTTTGAATATGATGAATATGGCTGTGGGCCAAGTTGGGAATATGATACTCCGGACCCAGGATTTGGGCTGGAAGAAGTCTCATGGGATGATATCCCAATTGATTTAGGGCTGCAGAAGGCAGTCCCTGCTGGTGGCTATATGGCTTTTGAAAGCACACCACAAAGTAAAAAGAAAAGGCCTAATGTGCCTGGGATAGCACAAGATTTTGCTATACCTGAAGGAAGTGGTGAGGCTATGGAAGAAATCCTAGCTGCAAACATAAATTATATGGTATCTCACCAACTTCACAATTCTGTGATGAATGAAACATCAGAATTATATAAAGCTCCAAGAAATTGTGCCTCATTGGAAGTACCTACGGTGAATCCGATGATATGGACGTCTATGACTCCAAGTATGAGAGCCCTAGAAGTGAAGTTTCAAAAGGTGCTCAAATTAATTTCTGCCGCCATTACGGCCTATGGCAGGCAAATGGAGAATCTGGAAATGGAAAAGATTCAAAAGGATACTTTGGGCTTATTATGTAATTCATTCTATGAAATTAATTGCATGAGGAAAACGGCGATTCGGCCCATATTTCACCCTAGATTTGCAAGCCTGTGTCAAGAAAGTGGAGTTCAAGCTCCTGGGTATTTGTTTGGAGAAAATTTGCCGAAACAGCTGAAAGAGTTGAATGACGAAGCTAAATATTTTAGCAATGTTAAACCTTTTGTTTTTGGACAAAAGAAGGGGTTTTTCGACCCGAAGGGGTTTCGATTTCCATTATAGAAGCAGAAGTTTGTCACGAAAATACTATCGGGCTGTGCAGGCAAGTGCTTCCCTGTATTCGGGAAGAAGGAGACCACCACGCTCATACGGAGACGTATTAAAGACTTTATATACTTAAAGAAACTGTGGATGACCCTCCAGTTGGAGGGAGATTGCAAAAATTTTATAATGCCTGGCTTAACATTACTTCTGATCGATATGTATTACAAGCAGTTTCAGGAGCCATTATTATTTTTAAAGAAGGGGTTAATCCTCCTGTACAGAATAGACCTGCTTATGCTTATGTGTTTCTGCAGAGGAAAGAATGGAGATTAATGTGGAAATTGACAAATTATCTGGAAAAGGCGTAATTGAAAAGACTTATGAACATAAGCATCAATTTGTCTCTAATATATTTCGAAGAGATAAAAAAGATGGTGGTTGCAGAATTAGTCTGGACCTTACAGATCTGAATAAGTTTGTAGAATACAAACATTTTAAGATGGAGACATTCAGAACTGCAAAATATCTTCTCTCAGCAGGGTGTTATATGGCTAAGATTGATTTGAAGGATGCCTATTATTTCTGTAGCAATTCATCAATGCTTCAGGAGGTATTTAAAATTTAATTGGCTGGGGCAATTATGGCAGTTTAAAGCTTTACCAAATGGATTGAGTTTGGATCCTAGACTCTTTGCAAAACTGTTGAAACCAGTTTAGCCCAATTAGGAGCACAGAAACACATTGTTATGGCTTATCTGGATGATATTCTGATCATTAGTGATACTCAAGAGTCAGCTGAGCACTCAGTTTCAGTTACTAAAGCTTTGTTTGAAAAGCTAGGGTTTTGATTCATCCAATTAAGTCCCAGCTGCAGCTAGCACAATCAATTAACTTTTTGGGGTTTGTAATTAACTCAGTGACTATGTTAGTTACTTTGCCAACAGAGAAGGCCAATGACATCTTGATGACTTGTAATTATCTCATTCACAAACCTTATCCCTCCATCCGAGAAGTGGCGAAAACCATTGGGAAACTGGTAGCAGCATTTCCAGCAGTGGAATTTGGTCCATTACATTATCAAAATCTTCAAAGGGACAAAATAAGGGCTCTTAAAGAGAAGGCAGGTCACTTTGACAGGCCTATGCAATTAACAAAAGAAGCCGTGTTGGAATTACAATGGTGGGTTGAAAATGTCCCACAAGCTGCTAAGAATATCATGATTAAACAACCTGAAATGGTTTTACAAACGGATGCTAGTGCTCTCGGATGGGGGCTACAGATTCGTCCTCCAGTTGTGGAGGTAGATGGAAAGCTCAAGAAGAAGCGTTTCTTCAAGTTTATGGTATTAACTATTTGGAGTTATTGGGTGCTTTTTATGGACTTAAAGCATATTGTTGTGCTAAACAAGGTCTACATGTGTTAATGCAGTTAGACAATAAAACGGCTGTTGCATACATTAATCACATGGGGGGAGTTAGGTCAGTATCATGTGATTGTCTGGCCAATGAGATATGGCAATGGTGTATTGGTCGCCAAATATGGATTTCAGCAAGCTACATTCCGGGTAAGGACAATGTGGTAGCAGATGAAAGGTCCAGGATTTTTAAAGATAATATGGAATGGATGCTTAAGCCAGCAATATTTAAGAATATTGTAAACCAATTTGGGTTGCCAGAAATAGATTTGTTTGCATCTAGGCTTAATCATCAGTTGCCTACTTATGTGTCTTGGGAACACGATCCAGATGCAGTAGCAGTAGATGCTTTTTCATTACACTGGGGAAAGATGTTCTTTTATGCTTTTCCACCATTTGCTTTGATTCAGAGATGCCTGAAGAAGATAGAACAAGATTCTGCTTCTGGATTGTTGGTAGTTCCAAATTGGCCAACTCAACCTTGGTTCCCAGTAATGCTGAATATGATTAAAGAACCATATATGTCGATTCCTAACTGTAGTGATATCTTGACTAATCCGGTAACTAAAGAGATTTACCCATTGTATGCATATATGAATTTGTTAATCTGCAGGTTTTGACCAGACCACTACAGGAGCTGGGATTGTCGGACCAAACTATGGAAGTTATGGTTGCATCATGGCGCAATAGCACACAAAAGCAATATATGACACATATTAAGAAATGGGAAGACTTTTGCACACAGTCAAATATTTCTTATGATACTGTAAATATTGTAAATGTTTTGGAATTCCTTGCCAATTTGCATTTTCAGCAACATTTAAGTTACAGTGCCATTAACACTGCACGCAGTGCTTTGTCGTCCTATTTAGGGCTTATGACTGATCAGAGATCAATTGGGTCGCATCCATTAATATCTAGATTCATGAAAGGAATCTTTAATATTAATCCACCCAAACCAAGATACACAGAGATTTGGGATGTGAGCATTGTACTTATGCTACTTAGACAATGGACTCCAATTGAAGGGTTGACATTGGAAAGATTGACATTGAAATTAGTCATGTTAATGTCACTGGTCTCAGCTCAAAGAGTGCAAACTTTACAAATGTTGCATTTAGACTGTATGCATGTGACTACAGATAATGTTGTGTTCTATGTTTATGAGTTGATCAAACAAAGCAGACCAGGGAGATCTGGAACAAAGGTAACCTTTCAAGCTTATCATATTCATCCTACTTTGTGTGTGGTTAAACATTAGAACAAATATATTAAAGTTACTGACACCCTTTGAGGAAATGAAAAAGCGTTAATGGTTACGCACAAAAAACCACACACAAAAGCTTCAGTTCAAACTATCTCAAAATGGTTGAAACAGGTGTTGGTTTTAGCGGGAGTAGACACTGATGTGTTCAAATCTCACTCAGGGGCGGGACGTGCCTCTCGAGCATATTTTAAAAGTTGCAGGGTGGAGTAGAGAAGAATTTGCTTTTGGTTCATTAAACCTGTTCACACTATGACAAGCTTTGGACACGCGGTGTTGGGAGCACTATAATCACCTGCTTTGTTTACTATTAATTGCTATAATCAATGGTGTAGTCACTTCTATCTTTTATCACTTGTAATCATTTTCCCTCAGATATAAGGAGGGTTATTATATGGTCTTTAAACCATTAAAAAGTTAATTGTGAAATGATCTAACATTAGTCTGGTTTCTCATGTATGTGTTTACTTAGCCGGACTGTCGTACGGATTGATTCTACGACATAAAAAACACAGAAAGCTTTAAAATCTTCACGTAGTCACTCACGTGACTCCGAAGTAAAATAGTAAGATTAAACAAGAACTTACCAGTTCGAAGTTTGATCGTTATTTTATGAGGAGTTACGATGAGGGATTACGTGCCCTCCGCTCCCACCCTCATAAAATAAATGATCAAATGGTAGTTCTGAGTCTTTTATGAGCCTTACTATGTTACTCCGGCTTTTGGTGTTCTGTGTTTTTCATGCCGCTGCTTTGAAGTATGCCGTTGCCAGCGTGAGGCGGGGTCTTCACATAATCCCTCATCGTAACTCCTCATAAAATAACGATCAAACTTCGAACTGGTAAGTTCTTGTTTAATCTTACTATTTTACTCACCAGTACATAAAACTTATTCAAGAATAGATTATTTCTTGGTAGACTCTAAACTCATATCACTTACTTATAATTCAAAATACCATAATATTACAATCTCAGATCACGCACCTTTAACATTTATGATTAAAATAAATGGTAAAACGGTAAAACAGGGACATTGGAGATTTAACCCACAAATTTTAAAAGACAAAGTAAGTCAGGAATATATTATAGAACAGATCAAGATTTTCTTTGAAATAAATGATAAACCGGAAATATCTTCTTCCCTATTATGGGAAACTTTTAAAGCATATGCCCGTGGAATTATGATTTCTTCTCAAGCATTTTATAATAAAGAGAATCGGAGTGAACAACAGGAATTGGACAGGGAGATTAAACAATTAGACACAGAGAATACCGCTAATCCATCCATAACAAAACATAACAAAATCGCTGCACTGAAATATAAATTAAATAAAATATATTCAGATCAAGTTGTAAAACTATATCAATACACTAAACAATTACAATTTGAATTTGGAGATAAACCTCAAAAATTATTGGCTCGTCATTTATGGAAAATGGAGGGAGAAAAAATAATCCATAGGATTAAATCATACAATGGCGAACCATTAGTACAACCCAAAGATAGTAATGAGAGATTTTTGCAATATTATAAAAAATTATATTCAGCTAAAACGACAGAAAACAGAATAGGAATAGAAGCATTTAAAAAAAATGTAATCTGAATGGGTTGGATTCACAAAATAGAGAATCACTAAATGCTGAAATATCAGTAAAAGAAATTGAAGAATCTATCAGATAATTAAAAAATGGTAAAACACCGGGACCAGATGGAATTGGTTCGGAATTTTATAAAACATTTTATGATCTGATTGCACCACATTTGAAGATACTCTATGAATACATCTATACCCACCAGAAACTACCAGAAACATTAAATGAATCTATTCTAACACTTATACCTAAAATAGACAAAGATCTGGATGACCCAGGGTCATATAGAGCTATAGCTCTTTTAAATACTGATCAAAAGATACTAACCAAAATATTAGCACAAAGACTAAGCATAGTTATTAATAAATTAATTCACCCGGATCAAACAGGATTTATACCAAAACGATATTCCTCATATAACCTGAGACGATTATTCAATATTATATATTCTAAAAGAGGTATTAATAAAGACCTAGTAATTATGTCGTTAGATGCGGAAGCCGTTGACCAAGTGGGATGGTCTTACTTGTTTTCGGTTATGGAAACTTTTAAGTTGGGAGAGAAGTTTATTACTTGGGATAAATTATTATACACTAATCCAACAGCCAGAATACTAACAAATCAATGCTATCAATTAAATTTAATTTATTCCGAGGCTGCAGACAAGGTTGTCCTTTATCCCCGCTATTGTTTGCACTTGCAATAGAACCATTAGCTCAACGTGTGAGATTACATCCTGAAATATACGGGTATGACACCAGAGATACTGAAAATAAAATCTCCTTATATGCGGATGATGTATTACTTTATATTACAAAGCCGGAAATTAGTATCCCAAATTTGCTAAAATTAATAACTGAATTTGGATTATTTTCAGGATATAGTAATAATTGGAATAAAAGTGAACTTATGTCAATAATGTTAAATAACTTACATATACTACAACAATTTCCTTTTAAGATTGCAAACGAAAAAATCAAATATCTTGGAATTTACGAAACAAAAAGATTCGATTCTTTATTTAAATCCAACTTTCCACTTTTATTGAATAAATTAAACAAGAATATTTTATATTGGAACACATTACCTATTTCAATGCTAGGTAGAATTAATGCAATAAAAATGATTTTTCTACCGCAATTACTATATCTCTTCCAATTGATTCCGATACATCTTCCTAAAAAAATTTTGAAGAAGGTTGATTCTATAGTCACTAACTTTATCTGGGATTATAAGAGCCATAGAATAAATAAAAAACATTTATGTAAATCAAAAATAAATGGAGGTCTAGCATTGCCAAACTTTATGTTTTATTACTGGGCAGTTAATATTAAAAATATGAATTTTTGGTTAGTAGAGACAGATAAACAACCAATCTGGTTAAAAATGGAAAAAGAAGATTGTTTGCCTTTTGAAATTAGTTCGATTTTATTCGCTAATATTAAACTGGGTAAAAAAATCTATAGTGAAAATCCTATAATAGAAAGTGGAATACGTATCTGGAAACAAATAAAGAAAACATTAAAATTGAAATGTATACCACTAGCCCTTACCATTGTAAATAACGTTACATTTAAACCTTCAATCATGGACAAAGGTTTTTTACAATGGAAAAACTATGGAATTAATAAGATGGGCGATCTCTATAGGGAAACTCCTTCATGTCATTTCAAGAATTACAACAAATTTATGGATTACATTCAAAATACTACTTTAAATATTTACAAATTAGAGACTATGTAAAAGCAAACACACAAGAAAGAAATAGAAAGACAGAAATGTTAGATGAATGTCTAAATAAACACCCGAACACAGAAAAATTTATATCATATATTTATAACATTTTATTGGAAAACGATGTCCCAATGACAGAAATATATAGGCAATCATGTAATGTTAATCATGTAATGTAAGTAATGTTAGTAATGTTAAAATTGTACAAGGCATTGGTAAGACCAATTCTGGAGTATGGTGTACAATTTTGGTCGCCTAGTTATAGGAAGGATGTCAACAAAATAGAGAGAGTACAGAGGAGATTTACTAGAATGTTGCCAGGGTTCCAGCAACTATGTTACAGAGAAAGGTTGAACAAGTTAGGTCTTTATTCTTTGGAGTGCAGAAGGTTAAGGGGGGACTTGATTGAGGTCTTTAAAATGATGAAAGGGATAGACAGAGTTGACGTGGATACGTTTTTCCCATTGAGGGTAGGGAAGATTCAAACAAGAGGGCATGGCATGAGAATTAAGGGACAGAAGTTTTGGGGTAACGTGAGGGGGAACTTCTTTACTCAGAGGGTGGTGGCTGTGTGGAATGAGCTTCCAGCAGAAGTGGTGGAGGCAGGATCGATTTTAACATTTAAGACTAAAGTGGATAGGTATATGGACGTGAAGGGAATGGAGGGGTATGGTCTGAGTGCAGGTAGATGGGACTAGGGGAAAACAAATGGTCGGCACGGACTGGAAGGGCCGAGAGGGCCTGTTTCCGTGCTGTAATTGTTATATGGTTATATGGTTATATCATGGGAAACCGAATTAGGTCAAATAATCAGATCAGAAGAATGAGATGAAAGTTTACAACATATACACCACTGTTCGTTAAATGCTAGACACTCTCTTATACAATTTAAAATATTACATAGATTACATTATTCAAAATCCAAATTACATAGTATTTTTTCAAATGTATCTGCCATATGTGATAAATGTCAACACTTAGAAGCTAATTTAACACACTCATTTACAAATTGTATAAAAATTACTAAATTCTGGACAGAAATATTTAAGATAATTTCGAATGTTGTTAATATGAATCTGATCCCTGACTCAAAATTAATAATATTGGGAATATTAGAAACAGATCAACTAATAACAACGAATCAAATAATTTTTATTGATTACAGTTTAATAATTGGGAAAAAATTAATATTGAAATTCTGGAAAGGTCCTACATCCCACACAACCAGAATGTGGATTACAGGAATGTCAGAGACACTTCATCTGGAAAGATTAAGGCTTGTCCTACTGGACAAGTTGGATCTTTTCAGATGGATATGGTCTCCATTTATTGAATATTTAAAGGGTCAAAATGGCTCGGTGCGAGAGCCTGACTGAAGCCTGAATAAAGGAATGGGTGAAGAATCATATATAACAAATCATGGATATATCTTCAATGATGGATAACCTGTTTAACACTCCACTCATTTTTTTTTTTGATTTTTTACTTTTACTTTATTTTTCTCTATTTCTTCCTATCTGCAATAAAAAAAATGTATAGAAATACAAATAAGACAGAATTGTTAATATTAATAAGATTACAAATGTATGTGACAAGTATATTCTTTTAATATGTACTTACGTCTAATAAAAATATTTAACAAAAAAAAAGTGTTTTTCCATTCTGTTTCTTGCTGACATACATTGTTTACGAGCATTCAGTCAGGTGAAGCTCTCACATAATAAAATGGATCCTCAACACAAATTATCTCCAATAGTTAAATGGTGTAAAATAGTCATTCAGCATAAAAACAGGCTCTTGAGCCCAACTCGTCCATGCTGACCAAGATGCCCGATCTAATCTTGTTCCATTTACGTGTGTTTTAGCCTCCTTTTCTATCCATGTACCTGTACAAGTGCTTTTTAAATGCTGCTAAATTGCCTGCTACTATCTCGTCTGGTAGCTCCTCCTATTTGCCCACTCCCTCCAAGTGAAAAAGTTGTCTCTCGGGTTATTTTTAAATCTTTCCCCTCTTACATTAAATCTAAGTCCCCTAGTTCTTGATTACCCTGCTCACGGTAAAAGACGCCATACATTCACATATCTATTCCCTTATCATTTTATACACCTCTCTAAGATCACCCCTCAGTCTCTGGTGCTCCAAGAAGCAAAAATCTAGCCTGCCCAACCTCTTCCTATAGCTCAGGCTCTCAAGTCCTGGCAACATCTTCGAAAATCTTCTCTGCACCACTTCCAGCTTAATGACATGTTTCTTATACCGGGGTGACCAAAATTGAACACAATACCCCAAATGTGGCCTCACGAATGTCTTGTAACATAATGTCCCAACTTCTATACTCAATACCCTGACTGATGAAGGTCAATGTATCAAAGCCTTCTTTAGAACCCTCTCTACATGTGACACCACTTTGAGGGAACTATGTACCTATACTCCTAGATCACTCCCTCAACAACATTTCCCAGGGCCTTACCATTCACTGTGAAGCTCCTGCCCGGGATCAATTTCCTAAAATCCAACATCTCGCATTTTTTACATTAAACTCAATCCCCACCCACTTGCCCATCTGAACAGGATCCTGCTGTAATTTTTGATAACCACCCTAACTGTCTACGATACCACCTCCTTCAGTTCTAAAATATCTAGATACTGATCACATTATTAGCAAATTAATGGTGATTAAGTTATTGAATCATAAGCGTTGCAAATAAAGATCTAATCCTTCTCAATTTATCGTTTGGTGACACTTTAGTGCACTTCCTTTATTACAACTATATTCTTCTTCCTGTAAGAATGCAATACTCTGGAAGAGCTCTCACCAAGTTCTCCTACAATAAAAATAGAAGGTGCTGAAAAATACTCAACACGTCAGACAGCATTCCTTGGAGAGAGAGAAAGAGAGTCAATGTTTAAGGTAATGGCACTTTATCATTAGTGGAAATGCGAGAAAATAAATGTGTTTTAAATTAGAGAGGCAGAGATGCAGAGAAGGTTCAGAATGTTTTCGTTAAAATGGAGATTAAGTGGTCCAGGTGCAATACATTCGCAGCCTTTCAGAAATAGATGTGGACAAGTTTTGGTCATAACCTTACATAATTGTAGTAAAACATGTTTAGTCTTGGAACTGCAGATGCTTGTTTATACTGAAGATAGACACATCGTGCTGGAGTAACTCAGTGGGTCAGGCAGCATCTCTGGAGAAAAAGGAGAGGTGACGTTTTGGGTCTTCGGACGAGTTCATACTTATTTAGTCTTGTCGTCAGATTCCCTTGCACAACACCATGTGTTCTCCTATTGCCTTCTGTATCTGCATGTACGTTCTTTGTGAGATACGTATAAGGACAATCATGTCCCAGCCCCTCACCATTTAAAAACACTCATCAGTGTTACTTTTCTCTAGTAAAATGGAAACCTCACATCGGTCATGTTGTTACTCCCTCCATTAGTTTGCTAATATCCAGTTGAAGCATCTTCATCACTATTCACATTCTCATTTAATTTCATGTCAGCAGCAGACTCGGAGGCATTATGTTTGGTCCCCTCAGCCCAAGTCAAGAATGAGAATAATTGTGACGCAAGCACTGATCTCTGATGTAGCCCACTTATGTTTCAATGAGATCACCTCTCATTGTCTGAACCCACACGGCTACAGAACCAATTGGATTAATCTCTCCTTATTTAATAAATCTTTAATAATTGCGGGCGGCGCAGTGACGCAGCTGGTGGGATTGCCGCCTCAGAGCACAAGAGACCCGGGCTCGATCCTGACCTTGTGTGCTTTCTGTGTGGAGTTTGCATGTTCTCCCTGTGACCGCGTGGGGTTCCTCCGGGTGCTCCGGTTTCCTCCCACATCCCAAAGATGTACAGGTTTGTAGGTTAATTGGTCACTGTAAAATGTCCCCCAGTGTGTAGTGCCTGGATGTGAAGGGTGGATAACATGGAACTAGTGTGAATGGTGGTCAATGGTTGACGTGGACTCGGGGAGCTGAAGAGCCAGTTTCCAAGCTGTATCTCTAAAAACCTGCTAAACTAGGAATCAGTCTTTGAATCTTTGCCACATTCTATCTATTGCAATGCCATCCTTCCTTAGTAAAGGGCCGATCCCACTTGGTGTAAAACATTTCAAAACCCTGCGGCGACAAATAAAATGTCACAATACTTGAAAAAACGCCGCGCGTCAATACGTCATCAAGCCGCATCACCACCGAGTCACGCCACATCACTTCGCATCACGTCACGTTACGCCGTATCACGCCGCAAATATTCCGGTGACCTGATACGTCAGTCAGTGATGCCGGCAGTCACCGAGAAAATCGCCAAGTGGGACAGGCCCTTAAGGCGTCTCGACCTATTCAGTATTTTCTACATGATGTTTCACCAGAGCACTTTATAAATAGAGCAAGACATACTTATATCCTTCTGCAATAAAAGAATATCCTTTGACTTTCTAATTAATTGCCAAACCTACCAAACTCCATTGTTTAAGAAAGAACTGCGGATGCTGGAAAAATCGAAGGGAGACAAAAAGCTGGAGAAACTCAGCAGGTGAAGCAGCATCTTTGGAGCGAAGGAATAGGCGACGTTTCGGGTCGAGACCCCTCTTCAGACCATATTGTGCCATATTCATTGACACCTATGTCACTCTGACTATCAACACCCTTCACTCACATGTCATTTAAAGGATACTATCACTTTCTATCATCTCTATTAAAGAGGATCACCTCACATATTTCCACATTGCATTCCATCTGTCGTGATTGTCCCATTCACAGCCTATTTATATCTTGATGCCTCTGTGAAGCTTCTTCACAGCTTACACTGCCACTAGGCACACCCTCCCAATCTGAAGATGATCCATCTTTTCTTATACCACTTATTCTTTTCCATCTGTTAATCCATCCTCAAATCATCCCAGCATATCACTTGCAATACTGTGGGCTCTAATTTTGTTTGATAATCTCCTTATTGGAGGCCTTCTGAAATTCCAGATTTAGCATATCAATTCATTCAATCATATCGATTTTGTTAATTATATTCTGAAAAAATTCCAAAGTAGAGTCTAACAATTTGCCCTTCAGTATATCTATGTTGATTCTGCCAAATCTCATTTTCCAAGTGCCCTCTTACTACTTCCTTCATGATGGATTCCTGCAATTCAATCCTTCTAATGTTAAGTGGCGCGTGACAATAAACTGACCTTGAAACCTTGAAGTTAACAGGTCCATGGTCTCCTGTTTTCTCTCCATCCCTCTCTTCTCTTATAGCGGGGTAACATTTGTCAACTTCCAGTCTGTGGGAACTGTTCTAGAATCTATGGAAGTTTTGAAGGTGACTACCAATGTCTCCACTGTCCCCACAGGCACCTTCTTCAAATCTTCAGGATTGCTAAGCCTATTGGGTCTGAAATGTGTGACCTTCAGCCATATTACTATGCCTGTACTCCTCTCTTCATGAAGGTCAAGGTAATGTTGACTCTCGGTTTCCCTGGCATAAGATCTTTAAAACTGTCCACCGCAGATTACCCAGGAATATAACAGGAAGAAATGTTTACATTTACATTGATTTCAATGACAATAGCACTTGACTTCTCAGCCCTGGGATTTGCCAACATTGGTGGCATCCCATAATTGTAAACAGCCACTGCCTGCACCCATATGTCCAAAAGATCTAAACTTCAGATCCCATATCCCTTATGAGGAGTAAAGATTTCCACTGTAATCTGCCAGTGGTTGTGCATCAGATTCCAGCTTCCTGAGGAAGTCCACAGTTCGTGTTGCTCAAAGAGGCAAGGGCTATCCAGTACCCTGGTCCTTGACACCAGTGTGCTCACCAACCATGCCACTCAGATATGAAAAACATGCAAGTGTCAGGATTCAGTGGAAGATTTATAGTTTTCAGTTTCAGTTTAGTTTATTGTCACGTGTACCGAGGTATAGTGAAAAGCTTTTGTTGCGTCTTAAACCAGTCAGCAGAAAGACAATACATGATTGTAATCGATCCATTTACAGTGTATAGATACATGATAAGGGAATAACATTTAGTGCAAGGTAAAGCCAGTCTGATCGAGGACCATCAAAGACCCTGCAGATTATAGGGTACTTATCATCCCCCTCATAGCATTTTATTTACGATAATTTATTTGAACATATCATTTCCTTTAGATCTGTCATCATTTCAAATCCAGTCAGTTTATTGCTTAAAAAAACAAAGTGCTGGAGGAACACAGTGGATCAGGCCAAATGTGTGGAGGGAATGTCCAGACAATGTTTTGGATCGGGATCCTTCACCAGACTGATGTCTATTGATTATTTTTCTGTGGTCGGCTTTCGGGGGTGAGGTTTGGAGCTGAATCTTTCAAGTATATTAAAAAAATAAATAAATAAAAATTAAGCAAATGAAGGGCGTGCACTGAAGTCTTTGTTTCCTCAAGGAATTGACATTGATAAGTTATGTCACCAAGTGACCAGGCAAGACACTCCAAAGCATCTTCACTGCTTTCGAAGACATTGTTGTAAAAAGGAAACTGACAATTGATTGTCTTGTTTCTCTACTTCCCATCTCCCCGTAAATATGCCAGAAGCAAAGGAAAATGGTGAGAAGCAACCTACATCAAAATATACCAGAGAGTGTATTCAGAAAGCTGTGCTTTATTTCATTTCCGAGAAGTAGCATTTTGGAGACCAAAATATTAATTCAAATTAATTTAGTGGAAAAAATTGGAAAAAACATTATAAATACAGTGTGGAGTTAATTATACTTCTGTACTTTCTTTGTTCTACTAAAGCTGCCAAGTAAATATTTGTCATTTGATATTGGGCTTTGTGAAACAATGAGGAACAGAGCACTGCTGTTCTCTGTTCCGGTACTAACTGGCTACTAAGTGGGTGGGACAGGGATGCCCTGACCCTGTTACCCTCCCCAGCAGTCTTTCTAACAGCTTTGGCCTATGGGTCATCTCAATTTCCCCTCTGGTGAGTGGTCATTACTATGCTGTGCTTTGATAAATGCTCAATGCAAAAGGTCTGCATTGTCGACAGCAAGCACCAGGGAAGCAAGGCACCATGGGCCATGACAGCCTGAGGTATAAGACGTATGGACTTGCATGCCTCCACACTGAATGCCTGTTGCCTGGCAACAGTAACTGCATCACAAGATCCCTCACAGTGCCTGAAAAAGAGAAAATGTGAAGCGTGAAGATTAAGCAAACAGAATGAGAGACAGAACAGGAGATAATAAACAATATTAAATGATTCTGGAGAAGCCTGAGGTTTGAAATGCTCCAACATTGCAACAGGGAACTTGAAACAGCTGAAGTATGAGTAATCATTTCTACAATTGAAATGTCTAAAGAGAAAGTACTCTTCTGAAGATAATCTTCAAAAGTAAATATTTTTGAATCAATTATCTAAGTAATACACATAGTCTCCATCCTTCGCAAGTCCTTTGAGGCAATAATATCCTTTTAAAGCACATTCAAAAGATCTTGCATCTAAAAGGGGTAATTTTTCCACAAAGTATGTTCTCATGTTTGAGTCAGTTGCTCTGATCTGGAACTGACCTCAAATTACAGGTTAGCAATACAGAATGGGAATCATGCAAAAATGTACTCTTTCCATATTCCAGAGTACCAAGGCTAATTGTAAAGCCCAAACTGTTCCATTGTCTGCAATAATTGAATCCCTTGTTGCACTTATATGATGTCTTCAACGTTCCAAGATACGACAAAAGGTAGTTCAGGCAGGGTCGCAAGATCAGTAGAGCCTGAGACAAGTTTTCATATGCAAGGGAAACCAGTAGAAGTGCCTGAGGTCTTTATATGCTGCTAGAGATGAATGGAGGCAGAAGTTAAGGACTCTACATTTACTCTCCAGAATGAGCGCTGTGTTGTTTGGTCAATTCTGATCTGGCAATAAATGGTTGGGCAAGCTGTCCGCCAGGTTAACTCAATGTTGTATCTTTTGAAGAAAGAAGTGGACGCCATACTGGGAATAACTAGGAAACAACATTATAATGAATTTCCAGCACAGAAGAGCATTTCAGGTAGAAGTAATAAAATGGTTGAAACATATCAAGAGTGGCAGAGACCCTGTGGTGTATGGAGCTTCGGCATTCAATATAAGCCAATGACTGAAACTGGGACCATTCTGAGCAATATACCGCATTTGAAATGGTGAAGAAAACTAGATCTCTTTTCTCAGGAAAAGAGATTTCAAGAGAATCTTTGGAAATTTTTGATATAAAATGAATAACATGGTATGCAGAATGATCATCACTGTCAATAGATCAAATTTAACAAGGTGAGCAACTCTGCACTAATGGAATTGCTAATGCTCAGGCTACTCCAATTTATACGTTGTGCTCAGACCAGCTCCGCAAAAATAAAATGCAGATCTTCTCTTTGCTTATGAACATCCACAAGTTACAAAGTGCGTAAAAGAACTAAAGACACCAGCAAAATGGCATACCCTTTGTAGAGTTAATTGATTTCAGGCAAGGCAGTAGCGAGAGTGATACAATTCATCTTGACATCCCTAACGCAAAAGAGGAGAAAAGAAAAATCAGCCATGGTATTTGTTTTTCATCCAATCACTTCTACAGGACAGACTGCTTTTGTGCACAACAACTTAGGCTGTATTAGGCTCAGATATAATGCTCTTGCGGTCAAATAATATGCAGAAATTCATTGTCTGGAGTTACACATGATGAATTATCATTTCAGTAGGTAACTAGGGGAATAATTGTGTCAACTTCAGAGGAAATGGTATGCAAGCTATGTTCAAGTATGATAATTTTGCACAAAGAATCTAAGTTTATAAAGCACCTTCACAGCCCAAGGCATTAATTAGTTTGGAACTACAGTTATGTAGGTGAAAGCAGCTGCTAATTTGTGCATGGCAATGTCTTGCAAGTGGCAAAGAAATAAGTGATCTGTCTTTGAAGCATTAATGTTTACAAAGACTTTGACAGTCTTCCTTGCTCTACAACAAGTGCTCATCTCACTCTCCCTCCTGTAATTAAACCTACTTTCATATCTAAATGAGAAGGCAGATGAAATCGTAAATCTCATCAAAGATCCTACACAGTTGATAATGCTCTACCTCTGCAGTATCGAAATGAAATGCCAGATTCTTTGCTCATTGTGCAATAAACTTCCATCTTGTTTGTTCTTTGAGATACTGAGATATCAGAGACTTTCCAGTCTCACAGAGCTTGAACTGTACTATTTCAGAAATGAATACATTAGCAGACTATTTATTACAAAATTATATACTTCATTTCATAAAAATATACGTGCACAGTTCATTCAAGATTAGAATTCACAGGCAAAACAAGTCCAAAGATCAATGGAGAATGCAGATTATTAAATTAGTCAAGCTGTAGGAAGCTATTGACTGAAGGCAGTTAATCACACATGTCTCAAACAAACAGGCAGCAGAGTGGCCATTGTAGGATGTATCTCACTTAACACTTTACATTCAGTAAATGTAAAATATAGTACATTCTGTATTCATTTATTTACTCACTCCGCTTTACCTGAAGCTTGAGTTCTACAGGTCTGGAAACTCTCCAGTATCTTAATATCCCAAAGAGAAAATTAAAGGGAAGTTTATTGAACATTGAAGCTTTGGGAAGAAGTATAAGTCATGTGAATGTAGTTCGGAAAAGACACAAAGTGTTGGGAGTAACCTAGTGGGTCAAATAGTCTCTGATGAACATGGTTGGGGCTCACAGGATCTTTGGAGAGCATGGAGAGATGGCATTTCAGGTTGGCACTAAAGAAGAGCCTGACCCGAAAAGTTGCCCATCTACATTCTCCAGAGATGCTGCTTGACCTGCTAATTTACTCCAGCACTTTGTTGACTTTTGTTGTTTAAGTCCAGCATCTGCAGTTCTTTGTGTCTGGGGCGGTGTTGGAGGGTAAAAAGGATTAGGTTTAGTTGTCCAATGGGTCCAAATTTTGTACACAAAATCTCTCAAGGCACCTGAAGTGCTTTTTCGGGGTGGACAATGAAAGACAAGAATTTAATTCCATGTTGGATTCAAATGGAATATGGCTCCACTATTAAAGCATTAATTATGTGTTTAAGAAGGATTTAAATGCAAAGAACATACCATTATGCAAACCAAGCTCCCTTCCATCGACTCCACCTACAATTCACACTGCCTCGGCAAGCCCACCGGAATAATAAAGGATGTCTCACCCCGGACACTCCCGCTTGTTCCCTCTCCTAGCAGGCAAGAAGTACAGAAGTGTGAAAATGCATACCTCCAGATACAGGGAGAGTTTCTTCCCAACTGCTATCTGGCAATTCAACCATCCTATCGCCAACCAGAGAGCGGTCCTGACCTACCATCTGCCTCATTGGAGTCACTCGGGCTATCTTTAATCTAACTTTACTGAACTTTATCTTGCACTAAATGCTATTCCTATTATCCTGTATCTGTACACTGTGGACAGCTTGATATCATGTATAGTCTTCCCACAGAATGGATAGCATGCAACAAAAAAACGTTTCACTGTACCTTGGTGCATGTGATAATAAACAAAACTAAACTAACCTACTATTTCATAATATTATACTATTTCAGAGGCCATTCATGCCATATCATTCAATAAAGTGTAAAAGCTACTTGCTTGGCAATAAAACCAAAAATGCGCAAGATGGAAGAATGGTAGAAGAGTATTTATGAGTGCCAATATCAAAACAAAACCCGAACATGAAGCATACAATTTTGCAACCACAGGTCTTTCCTCTTCTTTTTCAGAGATCTTCTACGTAGTACAATGCCTTTCTCTTGAGGTACAGGAAAGTGGATCAGATCTCTGTGCTAATTGCTGAGTTGCTTTTTTAAGATGATGCCCTATGATTGCAGACCCCTTGGGGATCACCATATGGGGTTCTTCATGCTGCCGAGTTAGAGATGACAATCAGGACATTATTCATCAAATGCGATGCTGACCAAGTGACGGATCATTTGTTAAGAAGTGTAAGCACTTCCAGCAATCACTTCCATGTACTTTTCATTGTCATCACTTTTAAGCACTCCTGTCCACCTCAATCTCACCATCTCCATGCTGGCTATGAGCTGGTGTACTCTTTGCTACTCTTGGAGAGGCATTGAACATAGACATCCCATTCAAGCTAGCATTTATAATATTGAGCTCGGAGTGAAGGTTTGATAATCTGTACACCATTACCAGCCACATTTGAAACTCTGCCAATAGACACTCTGTCCACGGATCTTTCCATCAATCAAGTCATTTCAGGTACAGGCACAAAGTGCTGGAGTACGGGTCAGGCAGCATCTCTCGTGAACATGGATAGGCTACAATTTGGGTCAGGATCCTTCATCAGAATCTGAAGAAGAACGATCTCGACCAGAAACAACACCTATCCATGTTTTCCAGAGATGCTGCTTGACCCGCTGAGTTATTCCAGCACTTTGTGACCTTTTTTTGTAAACTAGCATCTGCAGTTTCTTGTGTCTACAAGTCACTTCCGATTATCATTGCATGCATCTCCATTTTTCATTCTGCTGAATTCAATTCCTTCTGAGAGGATGTTGTGAGAGGATAGTGATGCCTGGCACCAAATAGATATGGTGTTCCCCTTCCCATCTTTTCTCCCCACAAAAATAGACACCAAAAAAACCCTCCTGGAAATGGCAGGGAACTACATGTCAAAAATGAGGACTACAAGAAAAACCCACCGCTAGTGATAATCATGACATGTTTGTATGTAGGGAAGTAGCAAGGTGGCTGAGGGGCATCTCTGTTTTTTTTCAACATCTCCCCCGATGTTCACTGCTCGCTTCTGTGGAAGAGAAGATAGTGAAAGGTGTTGAATGCATGGAGGAAGTGCTTTTGTTAAGGATAGATATTAAAGTTTGTCATAAGATTGCATGAAAAAGAGTTTGAATCTGTCACCGATATTTTAAATCAGTCTTAAAGCTAAAAAGGGATAAGAGAATTGTAGATAGGCGGACTGCATTAAAAAGATATGGCAGTAAAGAATCAATGCCTAACAGTTAAAGAAGTAATAGATCATTTACAAGTAATAAGTAATCCTTTAAGGCAAAACAAAATCCAGGAAAAGTAGTCCAGCCACATGTACCAAGAGAAGTTAAACAGAGATTTAGCTCAAAGGCAAATGCTCCTTAGGCCCTCAGTAAGCCTTAGGATTTGGAAAATTTCAGAATTCATCTAAGAAGGATCAAGGCATTAATAAGGAACGGGAGAGCAGAACGCAAAAGCAGACCGTCAAGAAAGATAAAAACAGATACTTAGAAGAACTTCTGTGGATAGGGAGAGATCAAGTAAAATTAATGTGGGTTCCTTACAATAGAAAGTAAATTGATAATTGTGAAGACACTGAAAACTAGAAATAAAACAGAGTTAAAAAAACTTAACATGAGTATAAACTATTTTGACACTGTAAAGCATTAAATCCTGAGGTTCTGATGATTGCCATCACAGGGGTTTGAAGGAAGATTGTGAATGTGCAGGTTGTCATCCTTTAAAATTGGAAAGTAGCAGTAGAATCCCACTTTACAAGAAGATAGTGCAAACAAGGTACTACAGACCAGCTGGTCTCGCATCCCTAGTGAGGAAGATGTTGGGATTTATCATTAAGGAAGTAGCAACAGAGGGTCAAGAGTGTTTAATTGTCATACGTGCTGAAACGGAACAATTACATTCTTACTTGCAGCAGCACAGCAAGTTTGCAACCACAGTACTCAATAGATAACATAATAAAAAAACAAAAAAAAAATTCATAAATAAAAACAATATTGTGCAAAACCCCAAAGTCCCTATTGCAAACAAGGTAGTTCAAAGTTTAGTTGGTGTCACCTATCCATGTTCTGCAGCCAATGTTGTTCCTTTGTTTAAGAAGGGAAATTGGAATAATCCAGGAAATTTTAGGACAGTGAGCTTCACATTAATTAGACAGGATTCTTCTAGTAGGATTTACTCATGTTTGGAAAAGAATGTGCTTGACAGGGACTTTCAGTATGACTTTGGCTGGAACCGGTCAGACTGACAAACTAGATTGAATTTTTTGATGAGCTGATGAAGGTGATTGATGAGATTAGGACAGTGGATGTTGTCTACATGGGCTTTAATAAGGCATTTGACAAGATCCCTCATGGTAGGCTGACAATGGTTAAGATGCATGGGATCTACGATGATTTTAGGTTTAGGTTTATTGTTGTCACATGCACCAAGATGCAGTGAAAGCTTTCTTTTCGTGCTATTCAAACATATCAGATATACACACATAGATATAATCAGTTCAAACTTAAGTGCAATAGATAGAGCACAGAGGAAGGTGCAGAATGCAGAGTGGTAGTTTGGATTCACAACTGGCTTACCCATGGAAAACAGAGGTTAGAGATGGAAAGTTGACACTTTGATTGGATGTCTGTGAACAAAGGTGTTCCACAGTGATCAGTTATGGGACATACAACGTCAGTTGTATGTGATATAGTTAAAAGACTGGTGAAAATGTAGATGGTTGGTGATTACTTTGTAGATGATACAGAAATTGTCATTGTTGCGGACAGTGAATAATGCTGTCCATGGATATAGTAGGATATAAATCTACAGAGTCGGTCTGAAGAAGGGTCTCAACCCGAAATATCACCCATTCATTCTCTCCAGAGAAGCTGCCTGAGTTACTCCAGCATTTCGTGTCTAATCTCGGAAAGATATGGGCAAAAAATGGCAGATGAAATTTTATTCAGGCAATTGTGAGGTGTTGCACTTTGGAAGGTTAAAGTGATGCATTTCCATTATTTTGTTTATTTTAATGCTGCCAATGCGATTTCACACCGAGATCTTGTGCAAATCTTCTCCCTCCATTTAGAGAACGTCCGAAATTTCTCAACTACAGGATGGAAGGCCAAAAGAAGTGACCACTTGCTAAAAGTGAAGTGCGTAAATTCATTTGTGATTAATTTATTCACTAACATAGAAACATAGAAAATAGGTGTCGGAGTAGGCCATTCGGCCCTTCGAGCCAGTCATTCAATATGATCATGGCTGATCATCCAAAGTCAGTACCCCGTTCCTGCTTTTTCCCCATATCCCTTTATTCCATTAACGCTAAGAGGTACATTTCTCTCTTGAAAACATCCAATGAATTGGCCTCCACTGTCTTCTGTGGCAGTGAATTCCATTCTAATTATATATTCTGCTTTGATTTCTCTTTCTCTATGATGTCAATAAGATACATATCAGGAGACAGGACCTGCTCTTCATGCAGGTAAAGGATCTGACAAGCCTACCATAGTAAGTGCCTCTCATTAGTTGCCTGAAGTAGCCTCTTCCAAGAGTGAAGATCTTCACTTTTGGAAGAAAGCTGACACAATTTGTCAATATATTTGCACAACACTTTTTTCTATCTTCAGTGGAAACCCCAACAGATATATATATTATTTTATGTTAAACTCTGAGTGTGTTAAATTAAATGCCATTGATTAGAAAATACAGGGATGCTGTTACAGCTTCCTTTGAGAGGATTCTGTGCAACCTCTGGCCTCTCCTGGCTGATTATTGAGAATTTAATTTGGAGAGGAGTATTTGATGCGCTCCTCATGAAAATCAGTTCCCTATTTGTGAAGCCCTTATAAATCATGTGGCCAATGCCTCCCTCCTGAACGCTGTTGAAAGATAACACGGTGGATGCTCAGTAGGGAACAATTACCTTGTAATCGTTTTCTTCAGCCTGCTCCTCCTCCTCTTACTGCTCTTCAAGTTCCACCCCATGGACTTCATGCTCCAGGTGAACATGCTGCTCTTTCACCAGTTTGCCCCAGTTTCTATCAATGGTTAGCTGGATTATGCAGCATGCAGCACAAGATAACAATGTCTATGCATCTGCGTGGAGAATATTATAGGGCATTCTCTAATTGAGGACGCCAACAACACTACTATCTACCTCAATGATGATCTTGGACTATCCTTGATTTGACTTTGCTGGCTTTACCTCGCACTAAACGTTATTCCCTTATCTTGTATCTATAAACTGTAAATGGCTCGATTGTAATCATGTATTGTCTCTCCACTGGCTGGATAGCACACAACAAAAGCATTTCACTGTACAATACACTAAACCGTAGACTGAAAACTATAAATCTTCCACTGAATCCTGACACTTGCATGTTTTTCATATCTGATTGGCATGGTTGGTGAGCACACTGGTGTCAAGGACCAGGGTACTGGATAGCCCTTGCCTCTTTGAGCAACGCGAACTGTGGACTTCCTCAGGAAGATGGAATCTGATGCAATTTTGGAAACATGGTATTAAGCATGAAGAAACTTCACAGTGATCCAAAACCACTTCCAGATTGCAGTGGAAATCTTTACTCATGAAGGATCTGGCTTCTGAAATTTAGATATTTTGGACATATGGGTGCAGGCAGTGGCTGCTTGCTCTTATGGGATGCTACCAATGTTGGCAAATCCCAGTGCTGAGAAGTCAACTGCCATTGTCATTGAAATCAATGCTCTGTAGATGTAATCATTTCTTCATGTCATATTCCTGGGAGATCTGCAGTGGTCAGTTTTAAAGACCTTATGCCAGGGAAATTGAGAGTCAACATTGCCTTGACCTTGGGTAGACACAAAATGCTGGAGTAACTCAGCAGGACAGATAGCATCTCTGGAGAGAAGGAATGGGTGACGTTTTAGGGAGAGACCCTTCTTCAGATTAATGTCAGGGAAGTGGCCGGGATAGAGATAAAATGGAGTCAGAGACAGTGACACTGGTGGGAGAACTGGAAAGGTGGAGGGGATCGAGGGAGAGGGAAAGCAAGGGCTATTTGAAGTTAGAGAAGTCAATGTTCACACCACTGGGGTGTAAGCTACCCAAGCAAAATTTGAGGTGCTGTTCCTAATTTGCACTGGGCCTCACTGACAATGGAGGAGGCCCAGGACAGAAAGGTCAAATTGGGAATGGGAGGGGGAGTTAAAGCGTTAAGGCGGTCTGAGCGGAGGTGTTCAGCGAAACACTCTTGGTCTCGCCGATGTTCAGGAGTTGACACCTGGAACAGCGGATAGAGTAAATGAGGTTGGAGGAGATGCAAGTGAACCTCTGCCTCACCGGAAAAGACTGTCGGGGTCCATGGATGGAGTTGAGGGGGAAGGTAAAGGGACAGGCGTTGCATCTCCTGCGGTTGCAGGGGAAAGTACCTGGGGAGGGGGTGGTTTGGGTGGGAAGGGATGAGTTGACCAGGGAGTTGGGGTGGGAACGGTCTCTGCGGAAAGCAGAAGGTGGCGGAGATGGGAAGATGCGGCCAGTAGTAGCTGTTACCTTGACCTTCATGATGAGAGGAGTAGAGGCATAGTAATATGGCTGAAGATCACACATTTTACATCCAATAGCCTTAACAATCCTGAGCCTGCAAATTCATTCTTCATCAGAGAAATCAAGTTAGGATATGATATCTCTGAATGCTCTATGAGACTATGCTTGGCACAGATAGGTGCGTCCTTACCCCATGTCCTGATGTCTCAAATTACCTTCAAGTTGCCATGTTTTGCAGTAGCAACACCTCCAGTAATGAAATGCAATGAATATAATTTCAATTGAGGCATCCAACCCGACGACTACATGGCAGAAAATATCACTCACCTTTAATTACCGCACTTTCCCTGGACTTTGGGAAAGTCTTGAATGATCACTATTAGCGTGTTTTAGTTCTAATAAAATTGTTACACAATGGTCGTAGATTGCTGTTTTCTGCTCCAATTTATGTTGGTGAGGCCGAGAATGGATGTTTTGTGAATGATGGTGCAATGTGGTGTTGTTATGAACAAAGAGAGATCCAATTTCAAATTTGGCACAATTTTACTTTGTGTTGATCTGCAGTCCAGGTAAAGTCACTGAAAATGTCACTAAAATCATTGAGAAGGAAAGCGCTATGAAATTCAATTTCTAGGCTACATTTTCTAATATTGGGCCAATCCTTGAGGCTAATTCATTTTGCATTTATTTTCTTCTAACTTCATATCTTACATCAGACTCATCAGAGTTTAGTATGCTAGGAACTTTTCAAAATGCTTTGCATCAACGAAAACAGTTTCAGTTTTTAAAGCGCCTTTTCAAAAGGATCTAATTTTTTTATTTGACTTTTAGCACTTCTCCTTGAACATTTTTTTTTCTTTCCAATTCTTTCAGACGTATTATGGGCCCTGGAAATTCACAGGTTAGTTAATTTTTAAGTAAAAAATCTCATGATTTCTTAAATTTGACAAAGCTGTTTTTCATGATCGGAACTGGGAATCTGAATTGAAACATGAGCAAACTGGGTCCAGTTCTGAAGTTGGCTAAAAGTTAGGAATTTTCTTATATGTTACTTTCATATATTTTGCATCTATTACACATCATGCTATGATTCTGCTGAATTTATCGCCAAAACCTGTAATTACTGTGCACTGTGGCAGTGAAGTAAGAATATACATAGTGGTGCAGCAGTAGAGTTGCTGCCTTACAGCGCCAGAGACCCAGGTTAAATTCTGACCAAAGATACTGTGTGAACGGAGTTTGTACCTTCTCCCTGTGACCACGTGGGTTTTCTCCAGGTGCTCCAGTTTCCTTCCACACTCCACTTCAAAGACGTATAGGTTTGTAGGTTAATTGGCTTCTGTAAATAGCAAATTGTCCCTAATGTGTACGATAGTGCTAATGTACGGGTGATCGCTGGTTGGTGTGGACTCAGTTGCTGAAGGGCCTCTTTCCATACTGTATCTCAAAAGTCTAAAGTCATTGATCCATGTAGTTCTGAGAACCAACACTCATTTTACACCCTTTCCAGTGAATCCCATTCAAAGAATGGCAGCCAATGAGATCTAATAAATCCTTTTCAATTTTCTGATACCTTGCTTGCCACTTTATGAAACAACATGCATATATGCAATATTGTTTGATATATGCACCCATTTGAGTGCAAAGATATGGCTATGATGTATTGACTAAACCAGTACACAATCTTGAAAGGACTCAAGAATTTGTCCTGGTAAATCCTAAATTTACTGTTTTATTAGTGGTTTTACTTTTCAGTTAGTGTGGGAAATGAAATGGAAGTGAAGCTTTAGTTTGTTGACAAAGATTATGAAAGTCCATACTAAAACTATCAGGATTATACATAATATTATGTATATATATAGTTGGATTGCCTATCCAACAAGCATTTTTTTTACTATTCCCCTTTCTCCTGTATTATGAAATATTGCAAGTTGGGAAAGCTGTGGGGACAGAATACTAGAGAAATAATGTATCATTAAAAATTGTAGGGAGACGAAAATCAAAAAAAAAGAGACAATAGCAAAGAAAAGCATAAGAAATAAAGTAGGAGAGAATTGCTAATGTCACTTTTTATTTTACTGAAAATTGGCCTGCTTTAGCAGAGAAGACAGAGATTTGCCACTGGAGTTCATTCATCAGTTGGAACCCTCTTAATGAGTGAGCCAAAAGAGCAGCAGTGTAAATTTACACCACAGCTTTCTCCACTATTTAAAAGCTTTGGAGGGCCAGAGCAGTATGGCATAATATCATTCGCAGTTTGTCTTTGCCATAACTTAAATCCTGGCAAAAATGGTGACATGTTAGTTACAGTTGTTAATTAACATTTTAAAAATGTAAGAGAAAGAAAAATAAAACAGGCGGAAGAAACATTGAAAATGTGGTCTGTGATACAAGAAGCAAAACAGAGAGGGAAGGCAAGTGTTAAAGCGGGGTGAGCTCTTCACAGTCAAACGATTCATTCCTCAAGAAACTAACATTAGCTTACTTGGGAGATACACGAGACTTTGGATTAAATAGTCAAATCCTTGGTCTGCATTAGACCTTTTCAAAATGCCAAGCTTCTTCAGTATCTTTTTTAAAGCCTTTTGTCTTGTTGTGTGAGTGTATTATCTCTGGGGCTGATAAAGGGATTTTGGAGAGGATTTGTGGCTCTACAGAAAGGACAAAGAAAAATGTTTTCTAATAAATTATTCACAATCTCACAATCCCTTCTGAGGTACAATATCGCACACTTTGCTTCAGTGCTTTTGGTTCTTGCCTTTTCAAGTTGAGTCACTCACATACGACCTACCTCCAGAGAGCAGCAGAGATCTCAAACCATGCTGCTTCAGATAATGACACCAATTAATAAATTGTCATAATTTTGAGCCTGAAAGGGAATCCTCAAAAAGCTAACCATTAGCAGTTCGGACAGAGAATGGCACACAGGTATTGTGCAGGTTTAGAAGTCCAACAGCAGGCAATTAATGCAAGAAACTTACCAAATCCCTCACCCAGTTGGATTACTAATGCAACATTTATGCAAAAACGTACATTTTGCACTGACAGAGGTGCTTTTCAGTAATTCACTGGCTATTCATTGTCTTTTCTTTACCTACATAAATCATATCCATTTTCTTCTGGCAATCTTTTTACACATTGTATTCGCAGATTTAGTGGCATTTCAAATAGATAAACACAAGCAACATCTATCAAGGCTACAAGAAAATAGAAGGAGTTGGTGGTGGGGTGGAGGTGGGGGGAGGGGGCTTGATCACAACTGCAGAATCCAAATCCTCAGCATCTCCATTTACCTTGAGATAAATATATTCCTGTGACCACCAGTGCACAGCAGGGTGACAAATCACCCCAGTCAGCTGGGTTGTGCAAGTGCTTATTGGCCTTTCTTTAAGTGGTCTTACCCTTCAATGAAAAGAATGGAGGTTGTCAAGCAGGAGCAGATTAAAGTTAAAAAAGAAATGATCTGTTATTAGAAAATACCTACAGAGAATACCTAGGAAGGAAATTAATATGAATTCAATCTCTTCCTCTAGGAATAATTGAATACTAGATTTTTTATTTTGTTGTTGTTATTTTTAAAATAGCTTTTAAAAAGTTGCTCTAGTTCTATTAGTGAGCTGATGTAAAAATGCTGTTTAATTGAGTGGTTTTGCAATTAATTGTGTGAATGTCACGAGTTGATTAAAACAGCTCTGCTTCCAAAGAGCCATTAGGTTTTGACATTTTCATTGCTCATTTTCTTTTCAAAACAAATTCATTTATAAGTTTTACATTTTCACAAACCTGATATTTGATTTTGTCCTTGCTTCTGTTGAAATTGCGGTGTTCATTGAAGACCTGTGCTGACGCTTTTGCTCTGTTTCAAAAGTATGTTACACAGAAATAAGCTTCTGGTTTTAACTTTGACATCTGTGTAAAGAAATGAATTGAAATTAACTATCTTCGAAGCATTATTGAACTCTCACCTATTAAAATAAATAATTGCTTTCAAAATTTTCCAGTCAAGTAAATCAGGTTCAGGTTTCCTTAGAAGTGAAACGATTGAGCAAATATTTACCCCCACTAAAATCCCAGCCCAAATATGCCTTGGATCATCAGTCCATCAAATTGATCTGTTTACTGAAGAAATTCACATTGGACATCTAGTCGGACAATGATGGTATTGGGAAGTGAACTATCTGTCAGCAATTGGGTTACTCAATTCAATTGAGTACAAGTTAAAAATAACTTTAATCAATGTCTAGTGCTGGAAATTACCGACAAATTGAACTTCGAGTTGATACAACCAGCTATTCACAATTCATAAAAAACAATGATGGAATTTTATGGAAATGTGAACAAAATAGTAAAAGGATAAAGTAAAGCACGAGAGGCAGAAATCCAGCCTTAAGACACTATAAACTATAAATACTGGGGATTGGATAACATATTAAATTGTTGCAATTTGAAGGACTGTGAGCATTTCTGTATTTTAAAATATGTTTCCGATTATTTTGACAGTTTCCGTAACCAGTTGTTTGCCCAGCAAGATAAGAGAAACTGGTGAGCATTGGAAGGAAGGGGGAAGGAGGAAAGCAAAAGAAACAATTTTTCTACTAGTTTCACAGGAATTGCCACTGCACATACCTTTCTTCTTTCCATGCATGCATGTGAAGGTACTGAAGCTCCAACATCAAAAAGAGAGACAGATGTGCACACAGTCCAGTTTTCATCTGCTGGCCTGCTTTCCATTCCAGCAGCTCTTTCTCTGTCTCTCAGATGAATGTGTGGATTCTATACTTAGTTTGTCTGAACTCTATCCAGGTTGAGAGAGCAGCTGTGACTACGTTGTACTAATATTACCTTACTCCAAGCACACTGGGTGTCAAAGGTCACATTCATGTGACATTCTTCATCATTGGCTACAAGTTGTCAAAACCTTTTTCCTGCTCTGTTCTTTGACTTAAAAAGCAGCCTGCCTATTAGGCTGTAAACTGAAGTGAATTATCACAAGCTGCTACTGTTTAGTACAAAAGCCTCTCACCACATATGTTGATAACTCCGGCTATTTTAAAATTCAAATAACAATATATTTATTGTATATATAAAATTATATAAGCAACTTCCGATTATTTTTCTTACTATTGACACTGGGTGTGTTTTAATACACAATCAAAATGGCCATTCTCCACATTTAGCTACAGTGTTGCGAACAGGCAGTACCCATCAGTTATGATTACTCTGTCAATAGCAGAAATCTTCATCTGACATTTAAATAAGCTTTTAAGAAAATTAGAAGTAGGAATACAGGTAGACCATACAGCATCATGGGACTGCACTCCATTCAGTAGGATAGTGGTTATCTGATCTGTGGACTCAATTCCACTCTCTTGCCCCATTCCCAGGATCATGAATATACTTCATGGCTCAACATCCATGGCTCTCTGGGTTAAAGGATTCCAAAGTTTCCTAAGCATCTGAAAGATGAGATTTCTCCTCATCTCAAAGATGGACACAAAAAGCTGGAGTAACTCTGCAGGACAAGCAGCATCTCTGGAATTAGGTGATGTTTCCAGTCAAGACTCTTCTTCAGACTGAAAGTCATGGTAAAGGGAAATGAGGGATATAGAGGGTGACTTAGAGAGATGTAGAACAATGAATGAAAGATATGCAAATAAGTAACGATGATAAAGGAAACAGTCCATTGTTAGATGTTTGTTGGGTGAGAATGAGAAGCTAGTGTGACGGGTGGGGGAGGGATGGAGAGAGAGAGAATGCAGGGGTTACTTGAAGTTAGAGATATCAATATTCATACCACTAGGTTGTAAGCTGCCCAAGCGAAATATGAAATGCTGTTCCTCCAATGTGCATTTAGCCTGCCTCTGCTAATGGAAGAAGCCTAGGACAGAAAGGTCAGTGTAGGAATGGGAAGGAGAATTAAAGTGTTTAACAACTGCAAGATCAGGTAGGTCCAGGCGGACTGAACGAAGGTGTTCAGTGAAACGATCGCCCAGCCTACGTTTGGTCTCGCCGATGTATAAGAGTCATCATCTCAGTCATAGGTAGCGTAACTTTATTCACCAGCCAGTAGCCTCAATCATGGCTGATCTATCTCCACCTTCTAACCCCATCCTCCTGCCTTCTCCCCACGATTTATCCATAAGTCGATAATTCTAAACCGGGCAACAGCCTGCACTCAGAGGGACTATTAGTGGTCAGGTTATTGCTTCTGAATGGGTGCACTGAACTTCAGGCAGTTTAATGTTCCCAATGGTAGGCTGTGTTCTATAATGGAACCACACCATAATTCCAGGGATTTTGACACACCAACATTTTGAAGGAAGAATGGGGAAGGTGATCAAGGTTATTAAAGATTGACAGCCACAGACAACAATATGTACAAAGACCAGTCATTCATATTTTTAACTTCAAAATATCCTGGAATTATTATAAAGTGGAAAATAACATAGAACCAAGATTATACAATAAACAGATGAATGGGATTGGAGCCACTAATCAAAACCACTGGTTGGGACATTTCATGTGTATCCTCTAACTTAACCAGCCCTATCAATCTCAATAACTAATCCAACTAAATTAAATTCTTCAACATAATTCCACTAATCTTGTGTTTCATTAGGATTTTTGGCAATTCGTTATGGATAACAGCTCAGGAATAACATTAAAATCTCAACTGAATGTAAACCAAACACAGCTAATCCAAACCAAACCTGACTATGGCTGATCAAACCCAATTTGAACCGACAATTCTTTGGATATCCAATCTGATCTGAATCAAAACTGACGTATGTAGTTGAGCGACAATGACCATGGATTCTCTGTAAATAAGTTGCAACAAAAATTGATATTCACATTTGATTTGATATTCATAAATTTCTTTTAAATTTCAGTTTTTAAGAACTTAATGTGGCTCTGCAAATGTTCCAATTGTTCCACTAAAGGTCATTCCCAGGTCTGCACTTTTACTTGGTGCCAAATATTAATTTCAGATAGATAGACACAAAGTATTGGAGTAACTCAGCGGATCAGGCAGCATCTCTGGAGAAAAAGCATGGGTGACATTTCGGGTTGGGACCCTTCTTCAGGCTGAAATTAGAGGGTGGGGATGGGGAGGAGAAGAGCTGGAGGCGAGAAAGGTCCAGAACCAATTAGGGCCAGCCACAAATGACCCATTTTAAATTGAGTTTATTTTTACTGTTTTGAATATTTGTTAAAACACAGATAAGTTTTTAATTTTTTCAAATTGAAAAATTTGGCTCTGGACACCATATACTTTGTAATTCTTAACGTGGTTAAGGGAAGAATAATAATATTGTCTGGGTCTAGCCTGTTGATCATCTAACATCAACTACTTAGTTATCTTACATATGAAAATGAAGGCCTCAATAGTTGTTTGAGGCAAATAGCTAGAAAGTTGTCTTTTTTCAAAATGCTTTTCCCTCCAGGCATGCTGAACTTCAGGGGTACACAAAAGGCTGGAGATATCTTCTTCGCTCCTTAGATGCTGCTGCACCCGCTGAGTTTCTCCAGCCTTTTGTGTACCCTCGATTCTCCAGCATCTGCAGTTCCTTCTTTAATGCTGAACTTCAGCATTTTATTCAAAAAATGATCCTGAGAATCACAGCCCTCACAGTGCATTTACCCAATGTTCCAGGACCCAATAGAAATTCATGACTTCAAGCAAACTCCAAAGTGTGAAAAGGTGTGTGATACCTGCCCTTAAATTTGATTAGATGTTTGAAGCAAACATACTGACCAATGAGTCCTAATCAGACAAATAACATTTATTTCAGTTCTGGCAAGTGGGTGGCATGGAATTATCGCTCTCTTGACTCTCCTAGTTACCCTCAAAAGGTAGTAACAGTACTTCCACTTAAAATGTGCAGCCTTTGCGATGTTTCCATAATAGTATTAGATAAGGAATTCCGGAATTTTGATTTAGTCAGAGAAAGGCAAAAATTGGATGCCCAAGTCAGGATGGTGACAAAGGAAGGTTAATGTTTGTAAAACAATGCTGCTCTTCTCTGTTATAGCAATGAGAGTTCAAGGGAACTGCTCTTTAAGTAGCCTAGTGAATTGTAGTAAATTCGGCAGAATATATTTTCTTCAACTACTATGCATATGTAGTAGATGTGGAGACAAATCGAAATAACTGCTCTGCACTGGATAATTTCAAGCTTCTTGGGTGACACCGTTGCTGCATCATTTACAGCACACTCCTTGCATTAAAGTTGCAAATGGTAGAAGGGCTGTGAGGAGTAAGTCACCCAACAAAAATAGCACAATCTCCACAAGTTCTCTGTGCCTCTAGTATTTTATAGAGTTAGTCCAGTTAATCATCCAGTGACAGGTGAACCCTGAACATAATGTTGATGCTGGGGATTCAGCCATTGCAGGTCTTGTGTGATATCAGAGAAAATTATTTTTTAATTTTGGATTATCTGGCACACACATGGTAGCATGTTATCTGCTCGTGTCACCCTAGGTCTTTCAACGGGCGGGCAAGTTTGCATTGTTGTAGTTGTTCATGGATTTGAATGTTGTGGAATTACCCGCTGATATTTGGAAAGAGCTAGGGTCATTGATGAAGCAACTGAAAATGGTTCCAATGGTTTGGTCCCAGCTGCTATCAGGCAACTGACGATCCTACCAACAACTGGAAAGCAGTCCTGGGCTACCATCTACCTCATTGGAGACACTCGGACTATCTTTGATCGGACTTTACCGGGCTTTATCGGGCACTAAACATTATTCATGTTATTCCCTGTATCTGTACACTGTGGATGGTTCGATTGTAATCATGTATTGTCTTTCCATTGACTGTTTAGCACGCAACAAAAGCTTTTCACTGTATCTCAGTGCACATGACAATAAACTAAACTCAAACTCAAGGAGGATGTTTCCCTTATAAGCTTGTGTAGCAGAGCCTTGAGCTAAGCTACTAAATACAATAGAGTGTTTTCCCTTTGATTTCCATCAATCTTAAATTTGCCAAAACCCACATTGGGCTGCATTTGGCCAAATATACTGCACAACTGCACTGCCTCCACTTCTTCAAAAAACTCAAATTCGAGAGACACGATTTCCCATGCACAAAGCCATCCCGACTATCTCTAATATAGCTGGCATATGTACTATAACAACGTGAGCTGATGCTAAGGAAACTAACTCCACAGTTTCTAAAATGTTTTCCCAAGCAAATATCTTCCAAGATATTCCAAGATCCCAAGCAAATATCAATCGTCAAATTCTCAGTTTACATGGCTCAAACTACTTTTCATCAAATTGTTATATTTTATCCTTGCGATTTTATATCTTCTACAACTAATCACTAACTGTATTCATACTGAATCCCTTCTGCAGAACATTCCGCAGTGGAACAAATAGCATTCTTGTATTTTCTTACATCATTCTGATGTGAAAGCACATTCTGAGTGCCTCTCTCTCACTCTGACCCTTCACTCAAGATTCAACTGAACATCTGATATAGGCAATAATTGTACACTCTAAGAGAAAAGGGCATTGAGAAAATTAGCTGTGCACCCATTATTTCAGCATTCAATCCAAGCAATAGCATGATTAGGAAACACTTCATTCCTGAAATATCCTACACATTTATTGAAAATCCCTGCCAACAGAGGTCCAGTTCACATTGAACTTTATGATAAATTATTGTAAAAGATGCCTCAAATCATCATAAAATGGTTCACTGAAATGGGTCTTTCATTTTGATTTTCGATTCACTTCTTGTACAGAGTCATAATGTCATGACTGACTGACATTTTCAAGAGTCTTCTGCTGGAATGGAAGCGTACTGGCTTTGCTCTGCCATTGTCACAAATTTGTCATGGCAAATTTGTGCTTTGCCATTAGCATTGCTGTTGGTTTTTGAATCCATCTTTAAATAGTACTACTTTGTGTAAGTTATCAAAACAACATTGCTGATTTCCTAAAGCCTTTGTTTAGTACAATCTTCATCAGTTCACTGACACCTCAGGCAACAGAATAGCTTTCGACTCATTTTGTTCTTCAAGAGCTGGTCAAATAGCACGGCTCAGCCTCAGCCCAGTCTGCAATACAGTATATGTCAATCAGGCAATTACACATTACACTCTTTATCAGTTGGTTGAATGGCAATTACATAAGAGATAACGATTTCTCAAATGTTTATACTCAATCACTGTACTTTTCTCTAAGGATCCTTAATAAATCCATTATTCTGAGGGACCAGCACACCGACCGCCATTAATAATTACAGCGTCTGGTGCTCTGCACATTCATTGTGAACCATCATCACAGATCAGCCACTTAAGTCAACAAATACTTTGTAATGTAAAAATGTTCAACATTCCAACAGCCTGTTAGCATTGCATGGATTTCAGCTATGTCCTTCAACAAAAGCTTGCCATTGGTTCCGATAGATGCATTGCAAGCTTGATTAATGAATGAATGATGAATTATACTTTATTGTCACATGTAACATTATGTCTCGTTATAATAAGCATTCAGGTTTTTAGGTGTGTTTATATGTCAGGTCCGCTGCATTTCAAAAAAAATTGACCACCCTTCAGTAATCTTTCGAAATGGTACCTTCACAAATGAATCCCAAAGTCTTTTCATAGTTGATTTTCAGCAAACTGGATTGGAGCATGCATTCATGAACATTTGGGGAACAGTGTCTATGAAAGTGACATTTTCTTCATCTCTTCCATGACATTCCCAGCTGCGTATGCTCCACCTCCAATATATTTTCTGCGACTGAAGCTCACGCAACTCACAATGGTAAAAGTAGAAATAGTACTGCAGCCTTCCCACTGTCACTGTAGTCTGTAGGAACCATCTTGCGAGTTACCCCTATAACTGCAAAAGTATGCTACAGCAATCACCAGACAATTGTCTAAATTGTATGGATAGCCCTTTCAATCTTAGAAACAAAGAAACATAGAAATTAGGTGCAGGAGCAGGCCATTCACCCCTTCGAGCCTGCACCGCCATTCAATATGATCACGGCTGATCATCCAACTCAGTATCCCGTACCTGCCTTCTCTCCATACCCTCTCTTCACTGTGAAGAGTTATGAAAACGTATCCCCTTGTGATTTATCCTGGTGGAAATGCATATCACAATTCCTCCTAGCTTGAAGACTTGTGTCACTCCAAGCACTTTCTGCACATCAAACCTGAGATGCAACTGTGTAGGAAGGAACTGCAGATGCTGGTTTAAACCAAAGATAGACACAAAATGCTGGATTAACTCAGTGGGACAGGCAGCAACTCGACACAAAATGCTAAAGTAACTCAACGAGGACACAAAATGCTGGAGTATCTCAGTCGGCTGAGATGCAACTGTTTATTTTCCATTGCACAGTCCTGCAAAAGATGGCATGCAATCCAATTTACATACTTACAGAAAAAGTGAACATGATGGCAAAGAGAGGGGGAAACTATTAAACTATTAAATGAATAATATTTATAGACAATAAATGCAGGGGTAGGTCATTTGGCCCTTCGAGCCAGCACCGCCATTCAGTGTGATCATGGCTGATCATCCCCAATCAGTACCCCGTTCCTGCCTTCTCCCCATATCCCCTGACTCCACTATATTTAAGAGCCCTATCTAGCTCTCTCTTGAAAGTATCCAGAAAACCGGCTTCCACCGCCCTCTGAGGCAGAGAATTCCACAGACTCACAACTCTCTGTGTGAAAAAGTGTTTCCTCATCTCCGTTCTAAATGGCTTACCCCTTTTTCTTAAACTGTGGCCCCTGGTTCTGGACTCCCCCAACATCAGGAACATGTTTCCTGCCTCTAGCGTGTCCAAACCTTTAACAATCTTATATGTTTCAATAAGATCCCCTCTCATCCTTCTAAATTCCAGAGTATACAAGCCCAACCGCTCCATTCTCTCAGCATATGACAGTCCCGCCATCCCGGGAATTAACCTTGTGCACCTACGCTGCACTCCCTCAATAACAAGAATGTCCTTCCTCAAATCTGGAGCCAAAACTGCACACAATACTCCAGGTGTGGTCTCACTAGGGCCTTATACATCTGCAGAAGGACCTCTTTGCTCCTATACTCAACTCCTCTTGTTATGAAGGCCAACATGCCATTCACTTTCTTCACTGCCTGCTGTGCCTGCATGCTTACTTTCATTGACTGATGAACAAGGAATCCCCAGATCCCATTGTACTTCCCTTTTACCCAACTTGACACCATTTAGATAATAATCTGCCTTCCTGTTTTTGCTACCAAAGTGGATAACCTCACATTTATCCACATAAAACTGCATCTGCCATACATCTGCCCACTCCCCCAACCAGTCCAAGTCACCCTGCATTCTCATAGCATCCTCCTCACAGTTCACACTGCCACCCAGCTTCCAGTACTTTAAAGGAGAATTGCAATTTGCAACTATTGTAATGCATCCCAGCACAGAGGGCATTTGGTCGGAGATCGGTGCAGCATAAAATAGGAAGAAAAACAAAGCAAATGTACAAAGCCAAATTTCAAGTCTTAGTTTATTATCACAATAATTTGTACTTGATAATGCTGGAAATATAAAGTAAACTACAAGATAACAAGCAGGAAGAATGCCAACAAGACTGTTTTTCCAATGTACAAATTAAAGAATAAATTTTAAGTTAGGCACTATTTTTTCCTTTGTCAAAAAATGTAATTTTCGTCCAGCTTGCAATGCAGTCTAGAGATCCTTACTATCACAGTTTGTTGCGATGTGACTGAATGCCATCATCAGCACATCTTTCCGTGATAGTGACAGAACTTAATTTCCAATGGGATTCATTTTTGTAGGTTTCGCCAGTGTAACTGGCAAATTAACCAAAATGAGTATCAAATATTAGGCAGTTTTGCACTGGAGTTATTTCCACAAGATATTGGATTGAGACGATCTAAACTAATTTTCCTCATGTCCACAACAACCATCACAAATAATGCAAGAAGATATTTTGAATCCCAATTTAGTTTTCAATTAAATGGCATTATTGTAACCAAGTGTATCATCAATAGCCCATTATTTCTGCGTATATGCAGATGCTTAATTTTAAAAGAGTTATGTTTACTTTTCTTGTGCACTATGCTATAACGACAAAGCTATAGGAAAGGCTACAGAGGCAATTAATTATATTGATTGTTGGTTTCAGGGGCCAACTTCTGTAAGAAGACTGAGGTTTGGTGTACTTGCTTAAGAAAACATCAGAATATGAACTTTTCACAAAAGGAAGAGTAGAATGGGCCAAAATGGTCCAGTTACATTACAATGAACACTGAATTTTCTCAATTCTGTTAACCCTTGCTGTCTCATCCCCTTCCCACCTCTCCCTCAGCCCTCGGGCCCTGGCATTCCCTCTCTCTCTATCTCCCTCCCCAACCCTAGTTGCACTAGCTTCTCATTTTCACACCACAAACAGCTTACAATGGCTTGTTCCCTTTATCATCGATACTTTTTTGCATATCTTTCATTTTTTGTTCTTTATCTCTCCACATCACCGTCTATATCTTTCGTTTCCCTGATCCCTGACCAGTCTGAAGAAGGGTCTCGACCCGAAACATCGCCTATCTCCTTCGCTCCTTAGATGCTGCTGCACCCGCTGAGTTTCTCCAGCCTTTTGTGTATCCCCAGTTACATTATTCATTTTGGTTCAAGATCGTAAGACCGCTCAAGTACAATTATTCAATAATACTTTATTTCACATGCACCTAGGTACAATGAAATGCCTTGTTCTGCATACAACCCGGTAGAATCATGAAGCAGACCTCACCTAGGCAGTACATAAGTGTTGCCATGTTTTGGCGCTGTCAGTTACAACATTTCACCAAACATTCCTATTTTCTGCCTGCTGCCGCACATGGCAGCAGCCCCCTCCACCCCTGCTCCCCCCCCCCATCCCCCGCCGGATGATACCCCAGGCATTTCCTCTCTAAGTGCAACTGGAGATAGGGGTTAGTAACGGATGGGTGCCCACTGTTGGGTGTGTACATAGTGGGCCAAATTCCACGCCGTATAACTCCATCATAACCAATGTTGATATGGTGAAATCTAATGAAGGCTCTCTTCTTTTACAGCAATAACTTTTGATTTGGTACAAAATTGCCAATTGGTAATTAAATACCTGTAAAACACCCATACAATTACAGCATCGTGGCCCTGAAGACCGGAGAGGTGAGGAGGAGGGAGCCACTGGTGACAATGGACGCAAGGAGTGGGCCGGAGAAGGAGAGGATATTGTCTCCAGCGCCTTCAAGGTCGGCTGTACAGCTGTATATCTGATTCCTCACTCACACGTTGTAATGCTGCCTCCAGTGGTGCTTTCAGTTACATTTTATTAACGCCTGGTCATTTTCATCAAACAGATATAATTGTTTTAGGTGAACTGTTCTCGTTTCTTCATAAGTGTTAATTAAGGTGGACTTCAAGGCAAGCCGGGTATTGTGGACAAACCTACTGTTGGTTGGAAATTGTAAGGTCGACTGTCACGCATTGATTAAATAAAACTTTTTGTATGCGGTCTTTAAGTCCTACATTGATTTCATTGATTGCGGTCAATCTGCTTTGATGGGCAGACCATGTCATCGTCTGTTTGCCTGACACTATACTCCTCAAGCAAGCACTCTACGCTGAGCTCCCTCACAGCAAGCAAATCACCGGAGAAATTAAACAGTTGCTGGACTACCTAACAAAAATCCTTGACAAAAATGCAACATGCTCTCACTGACTCATGGGAATCCCTGGCCAAGACTGCTCGGACTGGCAGAAAATATTCCAGAAAGCATCAAGCACCTCTAGCAGCTCTAGGAACATATAACTAAAACGGCAGAAGGAGCCTCGTCAAATTCCACTGTCCCAACTCCAGAAAATAGCGGAGCCAACAAAGGATTCATTAATCATCTAAAATCCACATAGAATTGGTTTGGAAGTTTGCCAGATTCTGATTAGTTTGTAAACCAGGGTGCAATGAAATTCTTTGTCCATTGAGCTCACAGAATAAACAAATTGTCAAACAGTAATGATAAATACAACAATAAATATAATGAAGAGTGCAAAGCAGCAGAGTGGTGTAAGACTGCAGTGCAATGCCCGAGTCCCGAAGGAGTACCAAAGAAGAAGATGTATTCTGCTTGATTTTCCAATGACATAAAGTTTGCAATGATTTCACATGTCCAAACAGATCTTTACCTTTTGGATTCTGTTGTTCATATGTAAAATAGCTCATCAATTCACTTTTGAGTTTCGCTTCCAGTATTCAGATGGATGATATTATTTGGTTGAATTGTTCAAGCGAAGGTTATGGCTACTCTAAGATAACCAGCTGCCATAACTGGCATTGTGTGATCAAGGAGGAAAACAGAAAGCAGAAAACCACAGTCCAGTCATCTTAACAACTTCCATTTGGAAAATGTTAGAAGATAAAATTAAGCACACAATAGAAAGGCACTTAGAAAGTTCAAGGTACACACACAAAGTCAACATGGTTTTGGGAAAGGGAAATTTGAGCAACCTATTGGAGTTATTTGAAGTAACATGTCACAAGGTCATAAGTGATAGGAGTAGAATTAGGCCATTCAGCCCATCAAGTCTACTCAGCCATTCAATCATGGCTGATCTATCTCCCCCTCCTAATCTCATTCTCTTGCCTTCTCCCCATAACCCTTGATACCCATAGTAATCATGAATCTATCTATCTCAGCCTTAAATGTACATATTGACGGCCTCCACAGCCTTCTGTGGCAAAGAATTCCGCAGATTCACCACCCTCTTACTAAATTTTTTTCTCTTCATCTCCTTTCTAAAATAATTTCCTTTAATTCTGAGGCTATGACCTCTAGTCCTAGACTCGCCCACCAGTGGAAACATCCTCTCCACATCAACTCTATCCAAGCCTTTCACTATTCTGTCTGTTTCAACGGGTTCCCCCTCATTCTTCCAGATTCCAGCAAATATAGGCCCAGTGCCATCAAACACTCATCATATGTTAACCTACTCATTCCTGGGATCATTCTTGTAAACCTCCTCTGGACCCACTCCAGAGCCAGTACGTCCTTCCTCAGATATGGTGCCCAAAATTGCTCACAATATTCCAAATGCGGCCTTACCAGTGCCTTATAGAGCCTCAACATTACATCCCTGTTTTTGTATACAAGCCCTCTTGAAATAAATGTTAACATTGAGTTTGCTTTCTTGAAGTTGTTGTCCTGCCTATTATGGGGTATTGATCGGCATTTTATTCTCTGGTTTCCTCTATGTAGTTCATAAAGTGGCAAAATAAAGTATATTATGGAAAACAAAAGCTTGTGGGTTTCCTCTTTTTTGACCCGGTGGTCCAACATTTTTATTAAGTGAAAGGATTTGCATAGGCTTGGGAGGAGCTCGACATGGGATGTTATCTTCTGGCTTGACATGTGGAGGAGAACTTCAGCTCTTCCTGGCCTCTCAAGAATGATTTCTCACCACCTTTATGTAGATGGCTCAGGTGATGCCGTAATGCAATCTCACACACTGCACGGGCAGAGCATATGCAACAAGAGCATGGCCTCTGAAATATTTTGGACTGCAGCAATCTCCATAACCATACAGATGACAAACCTCTTAATGTCTTTGTCGTGGGGTTACTTTAGGCAATTTGCGCACCTGATGGCCATGGCCCTTCTTGGCACATCCATTATTCCTATGTCTCTTAATCATCTTCAGCATGAATCTCCAGTTTTCTCCCACATTCCAAAGATGTGCAGGTTAGTAGGTTAATTGGCCACCGTGAATTGCCCTGAGTGCATGCGAATGGTAGTATCCAGGAAGAGTTGAAAATATGGGGAGAATTAGAGAAAATAGGATTAACAGATAATTAATGTTAGTGGATTGTTGATGGGTGGTGAATACTCAATAGGCTGAAGGGCCTGTTTCTGTGTTGTATCATTCTGTAACTATAATTCCATGTGTCATATTGGTTTTGCTGGAAGACTGGCTGACTAACAGGTAATAAAGAAAAGGCATAAATTAGATTTTTTTTTTGCTGGTTGACAAGTTGTTACAAAAGTGCACCATAGGGATCAATGCTGGATTCTCAACTTTTACAATATATAAAAATGACGAATAAAAGCATCAATTTTGGTTACAAAATGTGTTGATGGCCCAGAAAATGGCAAGAAAGTAAGCCGTGGAGTTTTAATGCCTTATATTTTAATATAGTTATAAATCTGGACCATTGGGGAAAGTAACACATTGAAGAAGAAAGGTAGATAAAAATGCTGGAGAAACTCAGTGGTGAGGCAGCATCTATGGAGCGAAGGAATAGGTGACGTTTCAGGTCGAGACCCTTCTTCAGACTGATGTGGGGGTGGGGGGGAGGGTAACATTTCTTGCGGTTGCAAAGGAAAGTACCAGGGTAGGGGGTGGTTTGGGTGGGAAGGGACGAATTGACCAGGGAATTACGGAGGGAGCGGTATTTCGCTTGGGTAGTCCAGACCCCAGCGGTATGAACGTTGACTTCTCCAATTTCAGTTAGTCCTTGCTTTCTCCCTCTTTCCCCTCCCCTTCCCAGCTCTCCCACAGCCCCACTGCCTCGGCCTCTTCCTTTCTTCTTCCCCCCACCCTCCCCACCCCCCACATGAACACAAGTGGCGGCTGCTGGAGGCGATAGACAACGCATTTGCTCTATTCGCAGGCCATAGAGTTTGTGACGCGGTCAGACGAGGCCCAACAGCAGCCTGCAGAAGCTGAATGAAGCTCCTTTAGATGAAGCCGTAGGATCACCCTGGGTCAGTCCAACCTCTACTTCATCAATCTAGTGAATACTTTTGCCAGCGGATCCGCACATGTCCCGAGTCTGCCAGTTGCTTTCCGTGGATTCACTCTCAAGAAGGCCGGTCTTATGCTCTGTTTCAGTAACCGTTGGTACATGCGCACTTGAGACTGAGGGGGCAGGTGACATCCCTAAACCAAACTTCTGCTCAAAGCAAGTGGAGAGTGCAAGGAATTCATCAGGGAGGGACCCATTACCGCCAGTAATACTGCACGCCTTCGCTTTGTGGCTTTTTGTAGCATGCAAACCTAGCCACAATCTACAGATATCCTTATCATTGACTCGGGACTCCAGCTTGGTCCGGAATTCGTCTTTGACATCCTTAATCGCTCTGTGAAAGTCGTAGATAGATTTCATGTATTGATCGGGATTATTTGACTTGAACGCTGCAACTCAGACATCCACCGGGAGCGGACTTCACAGTTCATCCATGGTTTCCGGTTGGGAAACATACATACCATCTTCTTTGGTATACAGTTCTCTATAAACTTACAGAAGAAGTTTGTGACAGCATGGCATATTCATCTATTGGATATACTGTTGTAAATTGTGAAATTCATTACTTTGGAAGACAAAATAACAAAAGCACACCACCCATCCTTTTTCTCGAGAGATGCTGCCTGACCTCATGAGTTACTCCAGCATTTTGCATCTATCTTCTAACAAATGCGCAGGTAAATAGTGAAATATAGCAGCATTCTGAGGTGCAGAGGTGTTCCATTATCCCAGAGCATGTTTAGCAAAAGGCTATTGAGAAGATGCAACAAATGTGAAGCAAGGGCAACATCAATTTTCTCTATTCATTGGTAGAAAAAAATTAAATATTAAAAAAGTAGGAAGGTGATGCTTCAGTGCTATTGACCCTTGGGAATCTCTGGCCCAACAATCTTCAGAGTGGATAAGCAACATTCAGGATGTTATTCAGAAGCTTGATTTTTCCCATTGCGATCATATGAAAAACACGCTTAAACAGCAGAAAGAGCGCACCACCTCACAATCTACATACCTGCGTACCTGCCTGCACACCTCCTACCCCATTGTGGAGGAGTTTGTGGTTCCGACAATGGCTTCATCAGCCATCTCACAGCCTACAAAACTAGATTAGAAGCAAGTGATGGTTCATTCCAAGGAAGTGCCTCCCATAAGACACAAGCTACAGAGCATGAATGAAACCACCCTTGTAGTCTCTATTTAAGGAAATATGTTCTTGCTTTGAAGCATTTCATAGAAGGCTTACAAGACTATCTGGAATAAAGGTGGCCTATTGAATGAAGGTTGTACAGGCTAAGCTTCGAATTTAGGATTAGGCAGCGATTTCATTGAAACATTTTAAGATGTCTTATTATGGTCGGTGTAGACAGAATGTTTCCTTGTGTTTGGAAACATCTCCCATTCAGATAGAGATTAATTAAAACGTTTTTTTCCCTCAAAGGATTGTGAGTCTATGTAATTATCTTTATCATAGACTGCTGGAAGCAACACTTTTAAGGACGAGGAAGGTAGTTACTTGTTATGCAAGGGAGATGAGAGGTTACTATCGGTAGTCCTGAATGCAATGTTGAGGTTACAAACAGATCAACCATGACAATATTAAATGGCTGAGCAGCTGAGGGGCCAAGTGTCTTCATTTGCACTAATTGTACATGTAGGACAGCCAAATTAACTTTCAAAGATCCTTATTTTTAGCCAGATTACTTCCTTCCGAGCTGAGTTTTCTTGGCAAATCCTTTGATTGTGAAAGGTTTTAGATAACACAAATTACTGATAAATACTTTATCTTCATAAATGCTATATCCTTTTGCTTTTTTTTAAATCCATTTCACTTCTCATTCAAAATCTTTCTTATTATTGTTCACAGTGAAATACAATAATTAATTTGTGATGTGATTATTGTTCTTTAAGATTAATGAAGTACTAATCTTAAAGATTAATTTACCTGGACCTCTGGAATAAATGAAAGGCAAGTTATGTTATAACAGCTCCGTTGCGTATTAATTATAACAAACATTCTCCAAAACAAGAGTAAATTTGTATTCCTGTGAGCGTACTAACATTTGGCAATGTTAATATAAATTTAACATCGTCAGTGGTCTTTAGAAAGAACAGCCATGTGAATTCTAGTAACTCATTCTCTATATTTTTTCTATTTTCTAATAGATGTTATACTGGATATAATAATAATTTTCATGTTCTGGAAGATAAAGACATGTGACATGTACTAGCTATAGTTGTGATGTTCTTGGTCCAAGTTATTCCATAAGGAATATCTGAATGGGAAGAACTGCAATATAAACATCTTCATCTTTCCTTTCCAACCAAAGTGCAGTAACAGGGCTTAAATTATTCAGAAATGCATGACATGAATAAACTGAGAGTAGATTAGATAATAAAGCAATAGTTAACAAGTTCATTTACACTGCATATCAGTTTGAAAAATATTTTTCCTAAATCTTTAAATGATTCGCATGAAGAAATGAGAAATCATAGTGGTACATTGCCAAAATGAAGTTCTAATATCTCTTGATGAGAAACTTACTAAAAGATAAAGCATACACCAACACACACACACACACACACACACACACACACACACACACACACACACACACACACACACACACACACACACACACACACACGCACACACACCTCTATCTAGAAAGCTCTATATAGCCCTAGTGAGCCAACATTGACTCAATGGGCTGAACGGTCTCGTATGTTCTCAGAAAATATGAAATAATTGTGATCATCTTCATTGGTGATATCATCACTGGACTCATCTTCCCTCCCATTTCTTCTCAGCATTTTAAAGGAGTTTCTCCATCGACATGGTCCATCTTCCCACTTCCACCAATAGCCTTTCCCCTTTTGTCACCCTTTTCCCAAACAATAGCAGAAGGTGCAATACTTGCCTATTTCCTTCTCCATCCCAGCCATCCAGAGACCTAACATTCCTGACATGTGAAGCAGGGATTTAGCATGATCTCCTACATATTAGAGAAAATTCAGATTTTGTCATCACTTTGCAGGACACCTCCGTTCGGTCTAAGCATTTATTGCTTCACACTTTAATTCTCTCTCCCACTCCCAATTTGACCTCTGCCTTTTGCACATTACACTGTGCCAATGCAGCCCAAGCATACTCCAAGAGCACAATCTCATCTTCCGATGAAGAACCTTGACATCCCTGAGCGCTCAACACTGACCAGCTATTTCAGACAACGAGCCTTCCCAGTTTGTATCAGAACTGGGCAGTTCTGATAAAAGGCCATTAGCCTTTAATGTTGACTCAGTTTTAAACGTTTCTTGCCTTCTGTCTGCCTGCAGAACTTGCCAGCGCCCTCTTGTATTTCATATTTTCAGCACTAGAGAGCTTTTTATTTCATCGTTTCAGCATATTACTTCTCTACCTATTTTCAGTCAGTTGTTGTCACTATTTGCATCATTCTTTGTCTGCAATCTGTCAAAGACATTTCAGTGTTCTCTCCACCTTCTCCTGCTACTTAAAATATATTCAGGTTCTAATCTTTTTTCAATGCTATGAAAGGCTATCAACCTGAAAAGTTAGCCACGTTTCTCTTTCAGCAAGCGCTGCCTGGCCTGCTGAGTTTTCCGGTATTTTCTGTTTTTATTTCAGTAGTATCCCTGGCATGAGCATCACAGTTTCAGAAGCAATTCTCCAGATATTCAGATGAATATGGAATTTTAAAATATATACTCAAAATCAATCTGATTTGATTTTCTATGTAAGTTAAAATAACTGTGAATTGTCATCAACTTCATGGGGAAAGTGAGTGAAAAGGATTTCATATTATATTAGCTCTCTGCAATGCTGCTTTTCAACTCCACCCCCCACCCCCCCCCAATTTTCTTTATATGGCTCGACAGTTCTTGTGTGCCAGTGCTTCGTTACTAGATTTCTAGGCAGCTAAACACAATGATCAGGTACAAATTGGGAACAATCAGTAGAATAGATGTCAGTGTTTCATTATATGCAGAATGCATAACTCTGAGATAAAGAAGTCTTGAGCAGTCTCCTCAGTCGCCCAAAGAGTCGCAGCGTTTTTCTGGTCGCCGCTGGATATTGAAATGTTCGAAACTCTTCTGCGACAGTCAGCGACCGTGGGCTTGTCTTAGCTTGTTTTCTCCTGACGTAGGTGCTGTCGTTGGTTGTCGTAGGTTGTTGCCAGGATGGCATAGGTTGTCGCCAGGATGATGTAGGTTGTCGCCAGGTGACGTAGGTTGTCGCCGGTGCTGACTTCGGTGAATTCCATTGTCGTAGTCGCCAGCAGTCGCCTATAAATCGCGTAAGTGGGACAGGCCCATTAGTCCAGTCGCCGTGCTACGCCTAAAAAAAAATCGCCCTAGTGGGACAGGCCCTTTAGTGTTTAAAACATAGAACACATTTCAGAAGACAAAAAAAGCTGGAGTAACTTAGCTTAACCCTTGCTTTCCCTCACACTCCATCCTTATTCTCCGACTAGTTGACTGTCCTCCTGATTCAATTTTACTCGTTGTCACCTTCCCCATAGCTAACAATGATCTATTCTACATTTTCCTTGGTCTTCGTCCCGTTTGATCTGTCGTTTTCACACCTTACCCTTCCATATCTTTATGTCTCCCTCTCCCCTGACTCTCAGTCTGAAGAAGGGTCTCCACCCAAAACATTCCCCATTCCTTCCATCCAGAGATGCTGCCTGTCCCACTGAGTTACTCCAGCATTATGTGTGTAATTTACGAGACAGAAGTTTGGGTTATGAGTTTCGAATTGCCAATTCTTTGGCTAAAGAGTTGGGTTTTCTGCCTGTTGTGAGGGATATTGGGGTCTCACGGGCATTTATGTTACCAAACTGTTTGGGCCAAAATATACACTTAGCATTCCTTTAAGAACTAGGCTACTTGCAAGTGAATTCTGTTTTGACAATTACCAAGTTACCAATGTCAGACTCTACTCTATGTTGGTTAGGTTGGTCCAGCGAAACCAAGCAGTAATAAGTCAGCCGGGTGTTAATGACATGCTGTTGGAATAACTACTCTGGTATGTATCCACAGAGTGGACATCATCACAGGCAAACATGATTCCGTTTCCATTTAACATTTTCTAGCCCTGTCAATAAACTCCATGAGCAGAGGTGCACTGGCTTACCTTTCCCTCTCCAGCAAGTGGTAACACTTTAATCCATGTCCCTCTTGTAACTAGCTCAATACAGCACAAACTCAATAAACTAGAAATCAAAGGTTTAGCTTGCAATGTTGTTTAGCCGTACATCAAACATTTGCTTTTACTCATCAGTCCTTCAGACGAGTTATAAATTTTAAAGGAAATACTGTACCAGCTTACAGAAGGGGATGCTTTGTCAATGGATGGGCTGACCTGGATAATAACACATTTTTTTTAGCAAACAAGCTCTTCATTTTAAGTGTTGGCACCAATACTTTACCTCCTCATTAACCCAGATCACTACAAGAATGTTTTATCTATGAGGTATTGATTACAAATTATTGTACACATCTGTTTTTAATGGATATTACCAGCTAAATCATTATCTTTCAACATGCATATATTATCTCTGCTACTAAATAAGTCACAATTCTGAAGAACTGTATTTAATCAAGTATGTCGTTTGTTCCATTAATAATCATTTATTTCAAATGACAGAATGTTACAATGTATTTTTGTTTAAGGAACAAGGAAGAGGTAGAATATTTTGTGCAAATTACAAGTCAGTAGTGAAGAAAAATTAGCGCCATCATCTGTCCTGTGTAATTGTCCATGATTCCCTGACACTATACCCATCCTGCATTAACCCACAGTGTAGTTGTTATTGATCCTCCGAGCTTAAACAATGGCCCTTACAATCTTTGTAATAAAATACTTGCCTCATTATTTTTTGAATTCATTTAACCTTACATGAATATATCTTATTTGAAAATGTCATCATATCACTTTATCTAAAGTGATTTTTTACCCCTCCCCCATTTATAGTTTTTAAAACCTCTTTGAAGTCTTCAATTTTCAAAGCAGAGCAAGCCTTAATTTTTATTTAAATTCTAGCTTGTGAATGCCTGAAATCAATTAATTGCCACCTCACTAATCATGTCAAAATAACATTGTGGTCAATGTTCATCTGATGCAGTTGCTCTAAACAGCCTTTATGTAATAAAATATAATCTCCATATAAGTAATGAATGCAGTAATAATATATTGCTGTTCATTTATGTTTCAATGAACCATGAAACAATGAGTGCGTACTTTTGTCATCTACATCAAAACACGATTCTTGATCTCAGTTGTATGTTTGGAAAAAGTATCAGGTGCCAAGTGACACTTCCCACAGTAAGGTGAACAAGGAACAAGGAAAATATATTTTCTCTGCATTGCTGACATTTTCTACAGAGTGGACCAATTCTGTGACTATACTTCTTGATTGGTTTATGCTAGATATTTTATTTCTCCATTTTCCTTTCTCTTTTCTCCAGAGGATGCTACCTCATATGTGGCTAAAACTCTTCAACCAGTTATCACTTCCAGTGACAAAAAAAGGGTCCAAATCCAAAATGTCAGTCCATTTCCTTTCAGGAGTTTGTTTTTTGCTCAAGATTCCGGCATCAGCGGACTCTATATCACCTTTAGTGCCTCAACCAAGTGTTCAGTTTTCCTCTATCACCCTTGACAATGAGCATCAGTTTGCAATTTAAATCTATTCCTGCAGCTACATTTTAAACTAATCATTTGGAGTAGATGCAGAATCAACAGGAATCAGGGCACTGACTGATATTTTTCTTCGTTCCAACCCACAAATGTTGCAATCTATCAATGATCATGGTTGAGAAAATTCCTGGGATTTTTCCAGGATTAGAGTTCCCAAAGAAATCAGGGCAAAAAGGGGTCAGGAGATAGCTCTGGCGGGTAGCATTAAGGACAATCCTAAAAGATATAATACATATAAATACAAGGGGGAAAAGGGTAACTAGAGAGACAATAGACAATAGGTGCAGGAGTAGGCCATTCGGCCCCTTCAGCCAGCACAGCCATTCAATGTGATCTTGGCTAAAAGAGAGTGGGACCTCTCAGGAATCAAAAGCGGTCACCTCTGTGTGGAGCTACAGGTCTCCTGTGTGGAGCCACAGGAGATGGGCAAGGTACTAAATTAATATTTCTCCTCTGTACTTACCGAGGAGAAAGACAGTAGGACGGAGGAAATTGGAGCAGTCACAGGAAGTGTCTTTAGAGCTGACAGGCTTACCGCCAAAGAAGTACTGAAGGTACTGTCGTGTTTGAAGGCAGACCAATCTCCAGGGCCTGATCAGATATATCCGAGGGCATTGCGTGAAACTAGAGTGAAAATTGCGGGAGCCCTGGTTGAAATTTACGGGTCGTCCTTAAATACAGGAGAGGTGTCGGAAGACTGGAGGGTTGCAAATGTTGTGCCTCTTTTCAAGAAGGGCTGCAGGGAAAATGCTGGGAACTATAGGCCGGTAAGCTTAATATCTGTAGTTGGTAAGTTACTGGAGAGTATTCTGAGGGAAAGGTTATACAGGCATTTGGATAGGCAAGGGCTGAGTATGGATAGTTAGCAGTGAGAAGGTCATGTCTCACAAATCTGAATGATTTTTTTTAAGACGGGACCAAAAAGGTCGATGAGGGCAGAGCTGTAGATGCTGTACATGGACTTCAGTAAGGCCTTCGACAAGGTCCCGCATGGTAGGCTGCTCTGGAAGGTTAGATCGCATGAGATCCAATAGATAGCTGAATGGATAATGAATTGGCTCCATGGAAGGAAGCAGAGGGTGATGGTGGAAGGTTGCTTCTCGGACTGGAGGCCTCCGACTAGTGGTGTGCCTCAGGGTTCGATGCTGGGCTCATTACTGTTTGTTGCTGTATGAGAACATACAGGGCAAGATTAGCAAGTTTGCTGATGATATAAAAGTTAGTGGTTTTGCAGATAATGAAGATGGTTGTGAACGATTGCAGCAGGATTTGGATCGATTGGCCAGGTGGGCGGAGGAATGGTTGATCGAATTTAATACAGAAAAGTGTGAGGTGTGACAATTTGCAATGTCGAACAAGGACAGGACCGGCACAGTAAATGGTAGGCCTCTGGGTAGTGTTGTAGAGCAGATGGATCTATGAGTACAGGTGCATGGTTCCTTGAAGGTCGAGTCGCAGATAGATACGTTGGTCTAAAAGGCTTTGACCTTCATCAGTCAGAGTATTGAGTATAGAAGTTGGGAGGTCATGTTGCAGTTGTGCAAGACAGTGGTGAGACTGCATTTAGAATATTGTGTTCAGTTCTGGGCACCATGTTATAGGAAAGATATTGTCAAGCTTGAAAGGGTTCAGAAAAGACTTACAAGGATGTTGCCAGGACTAGAGGGTGTGAGCTATAAGGAGAGGTTGAGTAGGCTGGGTCTCTATTCCATGGAGCGCAGGAGGATGAAGGGAGATCTTATAGAGGTTTGCAGGAGGATGAAGGGAGACCCAGTTGTACAGGGTCTCAGTTGTACAGGGTCTTGGTGAGACCACACCTGGAGTATTGCGTGCAGTTTTTGGTCTCCAAATCTGAGGAAGGACATTATTGCCATAGAGGGAGTGCAGAGAAGGTTCACCAGACTGATTCCTGGGATGTCAGGACTGTCTTATGAAGAAAGACTGGATAGACTTGGTTTATACTCTCTGGAATTTAGGAGATTAAGAGGGGATCTTATAGAAACTTACAAAATTCTTAAGGGGTTGGACAGGCTAGATGCAGGAAGATTGTTCCCGATGTTGGGGAAGTCCAGGACAAGGGGTCACAGCTTAAGGATAAGGGGGAAATCCTTTAAGACCGAGATGAGAAAGACTTTCTTCACACAGAGAGTGGTGAGTCTCTGGAACTCTCTGCCACAGAGGGTAGTTGAGGCCAGTTCATTGGCTATATTTAAGAGTGAGTTGGATGTGGCCCTTGTGGCTAAGGGGATCAGAGGGTATGGAGAGAAGGCAGGTACGGGATACTGAGTTGGATGATCAGCCATGATCATATTGAATGGCGGTGCAGGCTCGAAGGGCTGAATGGCCTACTCCTGCACCTAATTTCTATGTCTATGTCTATGTCTATGTCTTATAGAGGTTTGCAAAATCATGAGAGGAATAGATCGGGTAGATGCACAGACTTTTGCCCAGAGTAGGGGAATCGAGGACCAGAGGACATAGGATCAAGGTGAAGGGGAAAAGATTTAATAGGAATCCGAGGGATAACTTTTTCATACAAAGGGTGGTGGGTGTATGGAACAAGCTGCCAGAGGAGGTAGTTGAGGCTGGGATTTTCCCATCGTTTAACAAGCAGTTAGACGGGTACATGGACAGGACAGGTTTGGAGGGATATGGCCAAAGCGAAGGCAAGTGGGCTCGTGTAGCTGGGACACTGTTGGCAGTGTGGGCGAGTTGGCCCCAAGGGCCTGTTTTCACACTGTATCACTCTAGGACTCTAACTCCAGAACACTTCATGATGCTTTCTCATTCATATAATTGCTGCATTCAATCAGTGCTAACTATGCTGATCATGACCTACACAAATTGTGATTAGCTTGCTTGCACTATTTTAAACCAGCCAGCTTCTCTTTGGAGCTGGAGCAGATGCTCGTAGGCATTTTGAAACTCATTCTGATTTGGGAGCGATTGAAGAATGGTACAACATAAGACAATTATGGTGTGCATGAAGGTTTGATGCAGGTACAAAGCAGGAGAGAGATCTTTTCCTAGACGTTAATTGTGGAGTAACACCAAAGAGAATCAGATTTTGGAAGTGGAGCAGAACATGCAGTCACATCTATACAGCAGGGTAGTCACTGTTGGTCGGATATTCATTTAATCTCCAGAATAGGCCAAAAGGCCTTCCGGTCACACTGAAAAGTCTGAGGGTGATGGCAGTCAGTGTCATAAATCAAGCCCTAACATCCGAATGTAGTGCACAAAATGTTCAATGAGCATCAGTAAACCACATCAGGGAATGCACCTTCAATGCCACATCCAACTAACTGCACTGTTGGCATTGAACAATGCTGAATACATCGCACCCCGATTAGTGGCTGTAAATCAGAACTTGCACCAAATATTCATTTGATCCACTGAATGCAGACAAATGTTGCATTCTTGCAAACCTCACACCCACATCCCACAGCTTGTATTCAGTGCAAGCTGTTGAACTACGACAAGCACAGTTATATTGTAATGTTGCTAAAGAACCAGTAATTCTGATGCCTGGACCAACAATCTAGCCATAAGAATTTCAACCTCACCATAACAACAAGGGATTTAAAATATGATTAATTAAAATCAGTGATGACCATTAATTTGTCATAAAAATGCATCTGATTCAAAATCATCCTTTAGGCTAGTAAATCTGCTATCCTTGCTCAGTACGATGCTTAGATGTGATCCTAGATCTAAAGTAATGCATTACTTGTCATGTGAAATGGCTGACTAAATCATGCAATTCAAAGGCAATTAGAATTGGGTAATAAATTATCATCTTACCACTGTCCGTAAACAAGGAAAGAAAAAGAAGAATCACCCCAACATACTCTGAATACTTCATTGTTAATGCTGAGGTCTGGACCAACAATCTGGCCATAAGAATTTAAATCTCACAATAACAACAAGGGATTTAAAATATGATGAATTAAAACCAGTAAGGATGATTATGTAACCACTAGCATCATAAAAATGCACCTAACTCATAAACATCCTTTCGGCAGGTAAATCTGTTGTCCTTGTCCTGTTGTCCAAAAAGCTGGAGTAACTCAGCGGGACAGGCAGCGTCTCCGGAGAGAAGGAATGGCGACGTTTCGGGTCGAGACCCTTCTTCAGACTGGTTAGGGATCAGGGAAACGAGAGATATAGACGGTGATGCGGAGAGATAAAGAACAATGAATGAAAGATACGCAAAAATGTAACGATGATAAAGGAAACAGGCCATTGTAAGCTGTTTGTAGGGCGAAAATAAGAAGCTAGTGCAACTTGGGTGGGGGAGGTACAGAGAGAGAGGCAGAGTATGCCGGGGCTACCTGAAGTGAAATAAATCAATATTCATACCACTGGGCTGTAAGCCGCCCAAGCGAAATATGAGATTCTGTTCATCCAATTTGCAATTTAGCCTCACTCTGACAATGGAGGAGACCGAGGACAAAAAGGTCTGTGTGGGAAGGAGAAGTGTCCAGAAAACTGGAGATCAGGTCAGGTTGGTTCACGCGGGCTGAGCAAAGGTGTTCCGTCAACGATTGCCCAGTCTGCGTTTGATCTTACCGATGTACGAGTCCACATCTTGATCAACGGATCTAGTAGATGAGGTTGGAGGAGGTGCCTGAAAGGACTGTCGGCGTCCCTGAACAGATTCGCGGTAGGATGTACAGCCACAGGTGTTGCATCTTCAATGGTTTCAGGGGAATGTACCTGGGGAGGGGGTGGTTTGGGTTGGAAGGGATGAGTTAACCAGGGATTTGCGGAGGGAACGATCTCTGCGGAAGGCGGAAATAGGTGGAGATGGGAAAATGTGACTAGTGGTGGGATCCCGTTGGAGGTGACAGAAATTTTGGACGATTATGGGTTGTTTGCAATGGCTGATGGGGTGGAAGGTAAGGACTCGGGGGACTCTGTCTCTGTTGCGACTAGGGGGAGGGGGCGCAAGAGCAGAGCTGTGGGGCACTGAGGAGACACGAGTGAGGGCCTCATTTATGATGGGAGAGGGGAACCCCTATTCCCTAAAGAATGAGGACATCTCGGATGTTCTAGTATGGAACACCTCATCTTGGGCGCAGATGCGGTGTAGACGGAGGAACTGGGAGTAGGGGATAGAGTCTTTGCAGGAAGAAGTGCATGGGCCGTGGAACCAAGGGGTCTGGGGGGGGGCTGCAGCCCCCCCCCCCCCCCACACTTTTTTGGCTAGACATGTTTCAATGTCTCCGGCTTTGGACAAGGGGCTGCTGTACTCTGAGCAACCTGGTCATGGGTGCTGGAGAGCTGGGGTGGAGGAAGGGATGGCAGCAAAAGCAGCGGCGCCGCCATGAGAGTCTCTGTGCTGAATTCGCCCAGGTGACCGGCATGGACCAGGCTGCGGCTCGGTGCATCCTGGAGGACAACCAGTGGCTGCTGGAGGTAGGTACCAGGCACTGGGTAGAAGCGGTGGAAGATAGTGGCCTTCAAATGGGGGTGGTTGGAGAAAGCATCCTGCTTGCCTGCTAGATTTTCACTTACTGTGACTGCAGGAAAAAATGTTCCCCATGTTGGGGGAGTCCAGAACCAGGGGTCACAGATTAAGAATAAGGGGGAGGCCATTTAGGACTGAGATGAGGACAAACGTTCTTCACCCAGGGAGTTGTGAAGCTGTGGAATTCTCTGCCACAGAAGGCAGTGGAGGCCAATTCACTGGATGTTTTTAAGAGAGAGTTACATTTAGCTCTTGGGGCTTGCGAAATCAAGGGATATGGGGAAAAACAGGAAAGGGATACTGATTTTACATGAACAACCATGATCATATTGAATGGCAGTGCTGGCTCGAAGGGCCAAATGGCCTGTACCTGCACCTATTTTTTATGTTTCTAAGCTTGAGTACATCGCAATAATACTTGACCACTTGATTTTAAAGCATTCATGGCTGGTGGAGGTATAATGTAGTCATTGAGTGATACAGTGTGAAAACAGGCCCTTCGGCCCAACTTGCCCACGCCTGCCAACATGTCCCAGCTACACTACCTGTTTTTGATCCATATCCCTCCAAACCTGTCCTATAAATGTATCAGTCTAACTGTTTCTCAACTGTTACGATAGTCCCTGCCTCAACTACCTCCTCTGGCAGCTTGTTCCATACACCCACCAACCTTTGTGTGGAAAAAGTTAACCCTCAGATTCCTATGAAATCTTTCCCCCTCACCTTAAATCTGTCCTCTAGTCCTCGATTCACCTACTCCAGGCAAGAGTCTCAGTGCATTGAAATGTATATTTCTAATGCATTTTAGATTTCTCAAAAGTCTTACCTTTAAAAAAGTTACGTTTCCACAAACATATACCCACTTTATTAATGTCATGATTTGATTATTCTAAATTCAAATCAAAATGAAATATACGTCAAAAGGAGAACACATACTTTCAAAATACTCTGATTTTTTCCCCCGAGGTAAACAAAATTTGTATGACTTTGCAAAATCAGGAAATTTCATGATTATTTCTTGTCCCTTTTTCCAACTACAAACAAAAAAAATAGCAATTGAAATTATAACACATTTAAGAGTTTTTTTTGTCAAATTTTCTGTTCCGTGGAAGGCACTGGCGTCGATCCGGGGGGATGGGATGGGGGGGGGGGGGGGTAGTGGATATATCCCCCCACTTTTTGAGGTGGGGGATGGCCTGTATGATTATCCCCCAGTTTTTGGAGATTGAGCAAGGACAAAAATAACAGTCACCTGCTCCTATCTCTCATGTAGGCCCTACAGTACTTCAAACAAAAGACATTGAAATCATACTTCTACAATGCACTAAAACTTGATTTTAATACACACCCCTCCCACACCATCCCCCCACTCCCTCGCCGGGTACCCCCAAGGCCAGTATATCGCTCAGTCCCCCCACTTTCAGAAACACTCCGCGGCCCCTGAAGTGTAGTCAAAATTGTTGTGGGAGTCAGTAGGTTTGTAATAGGATAGTTGTCCTTATTCAGTATGACTCTTAAATGTGATCCTAGAAGCACAGCAGTGTAGTTGCCTCTTACTGTACATGTCTTGTGAAAGGGCCGACCAAATCATACAGTTCAAAGTCAATTAGAATTGGGTAATAAATTATCTTCTTACCACAATGTCCATAAATAAAGAAAGAATCACCCAAACATACTCACATACATACAAAATTATATATTAAAATATATCTACATACCAAAGTTACTCCCTTATTAAATAGTGTCACTTAATCAGACGTATAAGTAGCCAGGTGGCAATTATTGAAATGTCCATAGCTGAGACTGTGGCCAGCAGCCAAACCGTGTACATAACTAATCTAATCACATCCCACTTCCCTCTCATTCAGTAGTATCTTCTGACAGTAATCAACCTCTTATTTTGCACCTCTCTGCACACCATGACCCTACCATGAGGTTTTTTTTACTTTCAGAAAGCCAAGAAAAGTAGCTTCTTGCTACTAAGGCCAAGCATTAGGGTAAGACACAAAGTGGGGGTAGAAGCCGCAATCATTCAATTCAGCACTCCCAAGATCTGTTGTGTTGAGAACATGAATGGCCTAAACCGGAGGAGGATGAAAAAGGATATTACCCACATCTGCCCGTGGGATCAGGTTGCACAAGGCGTTTGCTGCAGCTGACTCCAGTGAGAGTCATTATCATTATTTCCCCCCCTCCAGATGCTGCTGTACCTTGTTTCAATGTGTTATGTTGCAATTCTGTCTGTTGATCATTTTTTTCCAACCGTTTTTTGAAGTAATTGTTGCTCAGCTAACTTGGTTTGCACCCTAGCACCTATATGCCCTCTGTTCTGTTCACTTACCCCACTCTACAACTTGGAACTCAGTCACCGTCGCACTTTCCCAGTTCTGATTAATGTTCCTTGACCTCCAGCATCATCCCATTGTCATTCTTCCTGTGACCAGAAATTACATCTGTTAATATGCGGTGTCAAAAGCCACTACACAGAGTATTGTAACATTAAGTTACCTTGTCATGGTCAAGACCAACCTGCTATTAATCAGGTTTGCATCTTACCACACCATATAAGTATCAGCAATCTGGTCAGAAGACAATGATAACCATACCTCTGGGTATTCTGCAGTTTGGTAACAACTTCACAATAGACAAACACAAAAAGCTGGAGTAACTCAGCGGGTCAGACAGCATCTCTGGAGAAAAGGAATAGGTGACATATCGGGTGCAGACCCTTCTTCAGAAGAGGTGGGTGGATATTTGCCCAAACAGATCGTTCCAGGAGAGGACTTTTGACAGCATTTTCCAGACATATGGTGGGCATTCTTTCCTAAATGGATGTTGCCAATGAAATTTATAATTAGATACGACTCTTCTACACAAACAACTGGGCACAGTTTTAATCAATGTTTGGGAAACAAAAGGCGTTAAGATCAAATATGGAGAGAGGCCAGGCTGTCTCCTCTTTGTTGCATATATGCGATGCAGAGCCTCTTGTTGAGTCCCTCAGGAAGCAAGAGAGAGGTGATGCTTACAGGCAACTGAGACATTCAGGTCAAGACCTCCATGTATATGGACAATATCACAATTTTCTGTTCAAATTATTGTCAATCCACAGATTAATAGGCACCTCTGACCAGTTGAGCTATTCTTGGGAGTCAGTCAACTGCAACAAACAAGACCATGTTCTTCACCAACAAGTCTAATCAATTCTTTGTTCCCTTCTATGTCAGATCCAGTTAATTGAAGGTGTTTGGGTGGTTGCAGAGCTGTATTCGACAGCAAGAACTGGGTGGGGCATTTTGATAAGATGAAGAAAATAAAACAATATTCTGTTAATGGAACTGACTTTTAATTATGGGAAAGAACCTGGTCATTACGTGCTAGGAGCTCTCTTGGCACAAGAGTGGTCTACACCCAACAAGCATGCTGCAGTAATTATCAGAGAACCTTTCTCCTTCATCTGGAGCTCAAAATGGAGAAAGCTCTCAGAACCTTGATATAGATCACAAAATCGGTGAAGAAATGTATCCTGGCTCATTGTGACGTTAACCTTTGTGTGTGGCTGCATTAGACCTTGGGTGTGCAAGCATCAAGCGTTACTAGTTGTTAAGATTCTAACTGTTAAAAATATTGCAAAGAATGTTGCTCTATAACATTTCAATTAACCAAACCATTCCATTCTATATGTCCTGCATAGAACACCTTATCCCAGAGAAACATTTGTAATCGTAAATCAGTAAGGCAGTGCTCTGCACAAAATATCATCAGAGCCACACAGGAAAAGGTCATATTACAAACTGTTCAAATTAAGGATCGTTGGGCTTATGCATTAACTCTGTTTTTCTTTTCACAAATTATGTCTCACCTACTGAATGTATAGAGCAAATGTCTGCTTATATTTCAGATTTTCAGCGCCTGCTTATCTGCTTACTCTACATGCCTCTGTATGTTCCCTGCATTTGCACAAGCTTTATATGTATGATAGCTGTTATGTCTTCCCTTTAGTGTGGATATGCATGTGAAGAGGCATATTCTAACTGATTAAACACCCATAGCACTCAAAGAACTATTGAAGTGAGGGTAAGGTCTAATATTCTACATTCACATCTCTGGAGTTCCAAATACCTGATTTTTTTTTCTAGGGATAGGGCATTTCAAATTCTAACTTAAATCAGATCTATTTTCAAAGAAATAAGTGCTAGATTTATCAACTGTGAATCACAATGGAACGTTCAGAGCTCTTAAAGATTTCATAACGACATCCCATTCTCACCACTCTGCCAAACAGCCATCTGAAATATTTGTAAACTTTTAATCTGCAAAACACATACAAAATTTAAAATGCAGAAAAACATAATAATATGGTACCCCTCTCCTTTTCGTATCCATCTTGTTACAAATGTTGACCTTGCTGTCATCGTCCATCCTGAAAAGGACACAAGCTTCCTGGCGAAAATCAGTGGAAGTCATCACTTGTCGCAATAGATGACGGTGGTAACAGAATTAGCTCGGGATACTTCTAGTTTCCATCCCCGCGACGTGGACGCTTCTACTATGGGGCCACGGTACCCCTTAAATGCAGATTCATAAGTTTCTCATAGCTGAACTTCCGAGAGATTTAAGGCCAACCTTGGAAGGATGGTAAACTACTGAAAGCATTCCAATTCACTTTTTGTTGAATTTTGTACTTAAAAAATTGAATTATGTGGCCCTTTTCCACTTTAGAAGCTCGTTTCAGTTTCAATTTCTACAAGAATGAGTTATAATAACTGGGTGAAGACCATCCTTTCTTCTTCATACTCAACAATGAACCTCAATGCAACTTCACAGTAGACACATATGCAAGTTTGAAACCCATTTCTCATGCTGCCACCTTGTGGTAGCTTGGTGAGATTGCCAATTAAGTACCAATTAATACAATAGTCTCATAAGTAGTGGTTGAGAGATTCAAGGGAAACCCTGGAGGGACTAATCTGAAGAAGGGTCCTGACTGTGCTGTGCTCAAGATCCCAGCATCTGCAGTTCCATTTTTCAACAATACGGGTGTCAGAGGTTATGGGGAGAAAGCAGGAGAATGGGGTTAGGAGGGAGAGATAGATCAGCCATGGTTGAATGGCGGAGTAGACTTGATGTCCATTTTGAACCCCATGTCTTATGGGAACAATATTTGAGTGCATTTCAGATAGAAGAGTAAAACAAATAGAGACGTTGAGTAATTAGTCTCATCAGATTTTGATCTCCAAGAGGAAAGCACTTTGCTATTGTCTTTATACATACAATTTCACAAAAACATGCTGCAAATGGAGAGTATAGTAAAATGTCAAGGCAATCCAGCCACCTGACCATTGTGAGTTTAAAAAAGGAAAAAGGTGCTAAACTAGATCGTAATCCACATGTTTCAGATGTTCAATGTCTTATGTAATTTCCTTTCCCAGGGTGAGTTTGTGAACTTTGTGAGAGGGAAGGTGTCAAGGCACTGAGAAAATTACACACAGGGCCAAAGCTAATGGTATATTGTATCAATAAAATTGTAAAGTACAGAAGGAAACGCAAGATAAAATAGAATATAGTGGCTTGATGAATGATTTTTAAAAACTTTGAGAAAATTATAGAATAAAGGAGGTAATGAGTGCTCCATCTGAAGGACCAAAACATTGTTACATTATATCATGACATTGTTGCAATATCTCCACAGTGATAATGGAAGGCCAGGAGTATGTTGGATTATTTATTTGTTGGGCAGGAGAATAAAAAAGGCAGCTCTGAATATGTAGAAAAGACATCAATATTCAGGAGAGCAGTACTTGAAATTTCAACATTGGTATTCTGTTCGAATTTCATTAGGATTCACACAAAACTTTCTGCAGCACTTATGAAGTTTAGATTTAAAATAGCATTCTCCAATGAATGACCATTGTTATGGTTCTGCCTGTGTTTAGTTAATATGGTTGTCTTTTTTTCCCTTAAACTAATAAAGAACATCTAGCAACGGGAGACTTTGAGAGTAACTCAGCATGAACTGCCCCTAAAAGAAGAATCATTCTGGATCAACCAGTGATCAGTCTTGCACTACAGGAGGGGGTAAAGTGAAAACAACAGGCTGGACAAATGCAGTTACAATTATACTTAACGGCAGGAATGTCTTCTATACCAAAGCTCAGCAGTACCAAAACATAAACTTTTCCCACTTCTTAGATCCCCAGGAATCAATTAATATGAAACAAAATTTAATTAGCAACCTGCTTGAGGGGTTAAGCATAAACTAATGTTATTCACAGTGGCATCAGTATTTCAGTTAGTTTTGTACAGTTAGCTGTATTATCTTTTGCCACAACATAAATAAATGTAATTTGGAATTATGTTTTATACCAAGCTGGTGGTTTATATTTTAATATTCCATGCTAAGATTAAAGGAATATAGTATATATCTAAATTAAAGCTTAAAAATATATTTTATAACTAAATGTTCAAAATATTTAAATTAATTTCAGCCAAAATCTGTAAAAATATAAATACTGGTGTCACAACCTTTGTGTATATAGATTTTCTTTCTTCAAAAGGTCAGAGGGCAATGTTAGAATACCCCTATGGCAGCCATTAACTACACCCAGTGAACTTACTCCATATTGATCTGTATTTTCAAAGTATCTATTGTGTCACAGATAAAAGATGGCCAGATCACACCGTTCTAAAACAGATAATTCATAAATGGTGCAGAGGGTCATGCAGTCTTGATATATTACCATTCCACTTTAAAAACTGGTTAAAAGTCACTGAAAATGGCTCAATATCACTTGAGTCCTTACTACTACTGCCGTGAAGAAAAACACAGCGGATATCATCTGCCTGGCTTTGAAAGTAAACTATCAAGTTCCATATGTGGGAAGAACTGGTTTAATTATTTCAACCAGGGAGGCAAAGGGGAAAGGTAGGTGTTATTGCTCACAATGGATTCTGGCTCTACCCTGCATTTCTGTGAATACCAATCAGTGTTGAGCTCATAGATCCACAAAAAAATGACTATCTTTATTTAATGAGGCTTGATCCGGTACTTGTGCAGTATCTGCAAGTGGTGGTTTACCTCCAAATATGACAAAATGAAAATTCAGGCCCTACCTGCCAAAGCCATGTGTTTAGCTGCTATTTGTACTGATCCGAATGCAACCTCATACAATTAAACCTGGTTTAAGATTAGTCATTGGGCTATTAATTTGCTCTCAAATGTACCAATGTAAAATTATCTTCTCCATTTCATTCAATCTCCAAAAACTGATAAGGGCGCAGGACCCCCTATGAAATGTGTGCAAGAAGAATGTTGACTATAGGCTAAGAGGGCAGAGCCACCAATATTGAACTAATGAGAAGTGGTCTGCATGCAACACTAGATTGTCTTTTAATAACAAAGATTATAATGGTATTAAGTATGTGACATGTAGTTGAAGATTAGTATTATTCTAAAGTGAAAGGATTAAAAAAAGTTTGAGATCATTAGAAATACCAAAATTGCAATATTAGGACAATGTGCAGGAAAAACACGTAAAAAGGGAAACAACTAGTATGGAAATTAGAATGGCAGTGAGAAGGAAAAGGGCCAAAGTGAGATCATTTGGTGTCTGTACCAGCCTGTGACTAACATATAATTGGAGTTTATACAGCGATAATCTGAAACACATATTTAATTCCACCTTGTGTAGGAAAGAACTGCAGATGCTGGTTTAAATTATAAGGTTGACACAAAATGCTGGAGTAATTCAACGGGACAGGCAGCATCTCTGGAGAGAAGGAATGGGTGACGTTTCGGGTCGAGACCCTTCTTCAGACTGAAGAAGGGTCTCGCGTCTCGACCCGAAATGTCACCCATTCCTTTTAATTCCACATTGTTTTCATATTTTTGCTATATATAGAAACGATTGCGCTCATCAACAAAATACACAATCTACAATAGAAATATTAAATGATTCATCAAATACTTAAAAGTACCATCTAATTAGTATAAAAAGAAACAGTTGATACTGAGAGACAGGATGGCAATTAGGAAGTTACATTAGGCACACGTGCTTCTTCAGTAAGATGGGAAAAACCTGTCACAATTCTTGTGTGGGTCCATTGAGCAAGGACAGCTCTGGAATTAAAATGGATACATTCCACGTATTTGTTCGAGATAGTGTTATACGGCAGGGCGACAGGCCCTTCAGCCCAACCCGTCCATGTCAACCAAGGTGCCTTTCTGAGCTAGCCCCATTTGCCTTTATTTTGCTCATATCCCTCTGAATCTTTTTGATCCAAAATGCATCACTATACAATTGTCTTCATTGCTTGTGATCACATTTGTAATAGGCATCCAGATGGCACATCTGCGGCACCATCAGCTTACAAAGGTGACTGATATTAGAACAGAATGATAGAAAGGCAGGATCCAACTATAGGGAGAATTGATTCACCACAGAGACAAGGAAAGCCCCACATTCAATCCTTGACCTGTGTCAAGTCAACTGATCTCGGTTGAGAATGCATTAGGTGTGCAGTACTGATTCTGAGCTGCCTTGAGCTGGGAATTGACAAAAGACAGCACAAATAATATTGTGTCAAACCAGGACGGGAATTTGGTGAATGCACTCAACACTCCTCTCCTCACAAAAAGTGTGACAATAGGCTTCAGGGGTTAAAATGATTCAGCAAATATTGCAATATAATTAATGGTATTTGAAATTAATTTTAGAGGGGGTCATTCTTGAAGAAAAAAATTGCAATATTGGTTTAAATTTGTGATTAATATTTCAAAGGATACATAAAAAGTATAACGGCTTAGTATTATTCTGCACTTCTTAAGCTTTTTTTAAGCTACGTGATAGTTTGAGGGATGCATCTGGAGTAATGCTAAAGTTTACAGATTAGCAATCTCAGGTTTGTTTAAAATGTGTTGGTTCTTATTCTGATTTAAATTCGTTATCTGAGATGGGCAGGAACAGGGTTGCTAAAATTTGCACAATACATAATTTAAGATAAGTACTATTGCAAGATGCAAGGGTGAGATCAGAAGGAAGAAAAATAGGATTATAAATTCTTCATCCAGTTAGCAGGTGCTAATATGAACGTCGAGGAATATATCTGACACATTAAGAAACAGTTGCTTTGGTAGGAGAATTGTCCAATGTTAAGGAGAATTATTGGAAATATACCTTATAAGGTGCAGAACAAATGAAATAATCAATTATATTTTACAGTCCCTTTTTGAAAGCTGTGAGGAAATTCCTTAACATAGAAGCCACCATTAATCTATTTAAAAGCATTGTGTTATTTGCATAATTAGTGAGATAACATTTTGCAGTGGTGTAAATAAGAATAACATTGCAAAAATGACACCTTAATTCCTCTTATTCAGCTTGTGGTTTTTAATCAAATTATATGAATACATTGAACCATGATCTGACCACACCGTCAATATGATCTGTCTGAATAGTTGGTATGCAATTTTTTAAAAAAGGTTTAATTTACACATTCTCTGAAATCTACTGACAACCAAAATGCCTATAATTACTAAATTACTGTTTGGGGCAAACTGCACAATCAATTATTTTTATTATTAAAAAAAATGAATGTACGCAAACATACTACTCCAGTTCCTGTATTTATGCTACGTTGTGCTGGACTAAATAAGATGTCTAAGATACGCAGCTCAACTCTTTCAAAACCTCCTGTTAGTGTTCTTTCATGCCAATTAGACACATTTTGCATGGTTATAGTAGCAGCCTCCATGACTACACAGGACTCAGTTTCCTCTATTCGCTTTTCATCTGCAGTAACTTTGCAAATAAAGAATAATCAGCATTGTTACTTGCATTTTTTTTACATATGCCGTAAAAGGAGCAAGAAACAATTTAACAATAATTTATTAACTTTTAAGTGAGTGGATTACAGATCTCAACCTGTTCTTCCTCCCACTCTGCGATTTATTAGGCTTATATACTAAAGTTAGAATGCACATTTCAAAAAATAGAATTCTTACTTCATTTTCACCTTCCGAAATTGGGCATGGTGAAAACCGTTAAAGTACCGCATTGCAGGTAAGATCAATAGAAACTAGGATTTAGTTTCCTGATTTGTCATTGCCAACACTGCACAGTGCAACAAATATTTGCTCTTCTTCACTGATAAAATCTGTGTTCATTCGTTTAATCCTAATTGTTATTCTATAATGAAATAAGATAGATTCACTCTTTCCGATAGTCTTGATTTTGGCCAAAATATATGTGTCATTTGCTTTTACGTACCAGCCACTTGGTCTTGAAACCACAAAGGTACGAACACTGGCAAAGTTTGAGTACAAACGTTTCAAATTTTCAAAGTTTCTATTTTACTCTCCACTAACTTTGATCAGACACGTGCCAATGTAATCAGAACCTGATCTGCATACCTAAAGTTGAGTTTCTTTAGTGCTCAGAAAGGCAGGTTAAAAGCATGAAGAGACCAAGATAATGAGAGGTAAGTTCTCAAAGTAAATTTACTGCCTCGTGGAAGGACAGGGTTAAAATAGTCTCAGTAAAATTGTAAAAGCTAATACCTGTATATTTTTTTATTTTTCTCATGAAGGCACTGATCAATTCTGAGGTACAGTTCACAAGTAATAAACCCTCTCTGAAATTTCATGTGTGTTCTTTGTAAATATGTGTGTAAATGTAAATATTTATTAATATGACATCTTGCTGTGATGGCATCCAAATTCAGTCCCCAAACACAGCTCTGAGCGAAAACATCCAGCTTAATAAGCTTATTACTAGTGTAAGAAGAAACTGCAGATGCTGGTTTAAAATTATTAAGCTTATTACTACATCTGAAGAAGGGTCCTGACCAGAAACATCACCTATCCCTTTTCTCCAGAGATGCTACCTGACCTACTGGGTTACTCCAGCACTTTGTGTATATCTTCAATCAATTACAGACACAGGCCCAAGATTCGCAAGATCTGTACAACTCAGCCCCACAAAAGGCCTTCCAAAGTCCCTTAGCCTTTAGAACCTGATAATTTTGTGATTGTTAGGATAACACAGCAAGAAAACAGTTAAATCCTGTTAAATGGGCAAGATTTTCATCACTGGTTTAAGAAAATGATTCTAAGAAATGTGCCATTCATAAGTGCTGTGTCAGATTAATTGGAACAGATTGAACTATTAGGCAGTGACATATACTTTAACACACTTCAATGTAATTATGTAAGAAACATTTAATTTCAGAAGTAGTAAATCCTTCTGTCAACTATGTTGGATCTTTTTATTTAAAAAAAATCCAAATGTTAACTCCATACCAAATATCTGAGTTATTGTGTGGTGAGCAAATGTAACTTGAGATCAGTGTTATATCATCAACACTGGGAACGTGCCAGAGAGCTCCAGTTTCAGAATTTCTATTTGTGTCACCTGATGTGATCCAGGAATAAAGAAATCAGCGTTGATTCCTGTCCTAATCTGCTATCTAATAACCATTGGCTGTATAACATGGTTGAAGGTGATGGGTGAAGTGGAACTGGGATTGACCCAGATACACATTGAGCAGAG